>CM077594.1:39025000-40275000 GCA_039654915.1 Aquilaria yunnanensis | reverse complement strand
TTGATTATGTGCCCTAACGGAGGTAGAGAGAAAGAGACAAAAATGAGAGGTTAGAGATGATGAATAGTGCCCATTCTCTAACTCCCACATAAGTCTTATACAACCTCATCCCTACTCCAACTTTTGCTCCTTGTCCAAACTTGCCCTTAAGTCTTGTTTACTCTCACTTGGACCCCTCTAGCCAATTTATGTCACAACTTGGGGTTACAAATAAGAGTTCCACAATTCCAACTAAGCCCCAAGCTAGGTTCGTAGGCCATCTATGCACATAAAGTCCAACAAGTCTCCAAATTAACAGTTAGTGTAATTTAGGTCCTTACCCTTGGTTCTATGGTTCTAATGAACTTTGAAGCTTATGATCTTGATTTAATGGGCCATTTATGCCTTAAAGACCCAAAGTATACCATAATTAAAGCTTTACTCCTCACCTAGGACAAAATTACCAAATTGCCCTTGGTGACACTTAGGTGCCAATTGTGTTCGAGGAACTTCTCTAACCTTTCCTACTTGCTTGAAATGCATAATAAATATTTAGTGAGGGATTTTTTACCTCGTAACCAAGTCTTATCTGACTATCACTGGTCTAATACTTTGAGAGCCGTAACACCATCTCTATCTAAAGCATCAATATTTTTATAAGTAAAAATGTCGAATAAATCACTAATGTTTTAAGGTTAGCTCGATTTACTTGCTAATGCCTTTTTGGGCCAAATAAACCACTAAGTTACTAAGATCTGATTCAGCCATTGCTGCTAAGTTGAGCTAACATGGATGATAGAATTCCTCCCCCAACCTTAATGCCCCTGTTCATGTCTATACACCTATCTGTGGGTATGCCTCCTCATTGTTATCACCCACTAAGCTAAAGCCCAACTGCCCCTTCTTCTTTATGTCACTTTTTATCCAGTTCATCACTATCGCTAATATCAGGACTAGGCAATCTCTCACAAATTGAAGCGTGCGGCAAACCAAGGAGAATAAGAAATTCATCATTAATTAAAAATTTTTAGTTGCTTACTTGAATGTACAATAAAATTTTATGCACTTTAGTAGATAGCTTGAAAATTAAGAAAAGGAGACTCCAAACTAGTTCTCATCTAATATGTAAAAATTATAAATATCCCAAACTTTGGAATTTGACAGAAGAACCAACATTCTCATAGAGCTCAAAATTATTCGCACCATTTGCGAACAATAGCAACAAAATCATAGGCAGTGGGGGCTAATTTAGTCTGATGATCTTGTTGCAATAGAGATCAAAAACAGGAAGGTCATGGGCTAAATTACCTTCTTCGATCTCTTCAGTGGAGGCGGCGGCCTCTCCAGCCATTTTTGGTCCTTGCCTTCCAAAGCTTTTCCCATGTCATCTGTTTGCATTGTCTTTTTTTGCCACATCAAACCTTTGCACGGTATATCCCATTGGCTCAACAAGATTGGACTAATTTTCACACGATAATGGTTTATTTAGCCAAAAAAACGGGTTAGTGACCAATTCATGCCTGCCGCAGAATATTAGTGGTTTATTTTTTATTTGTTCCGAGTTTATAAGTAAGTCTTCGGACAAAAAATCCTGAATTAAACTTAAATCAAACTGAGGCTCTATATGGCAATCTGGATTTTTTTCTTTTTTCTTTTTTCTTTTTCTCTTCTGGTTTTTGCTGAAGCTCATAGCTACCATCGTTTCGTGTACTGAGATCCATCTTTTAGCTTCTGGGTATTCTTATTTCGTAATTTTGAGGCTTTGAGGGGCTGAGAAGCTGCATTGAATCTGAGGGGTGAGAGAGATTTGGGGGTTTTGCTTCCTGAGGATGGAATGTGGAGCTAAAAAGCGGAGTCGAAGTGATTCTGCTTCAGCATGAAGCTGTTGGTTCGACAGAGAAGCGCTTGGGGCTGTCGGGTGAAGAAAACAGGAGCTGATGAGGCTAAAAGCTATTGCCTTTTGTAGCGAAACCGGTTTCGGTTGAATACGGGGTTCTGGGTTTTGGTTATCTCTGCTTATCATGTTTAATGGTCTTTTGGCTCCTCGAGTTTGCGGTCTCGCTCAATTGGGTTCTGTTTACTGTCAAGGGCTGGTGAAGAAAGGGGGTGCTGAATTCTGTGCTTTTTCTCTCTTTGGGGGAAGTTTCTTGCTTATCTTGTGGGGTGAAAGTAGTGCTCTTGGGACTTGGTTAGTTGTGGGTTTGAGCTCATTTCCTCTGGGATGAGGCTCTCCTCAGCTGGTTTCAGTCCCCAACCTCAAGAAGGTGCATATTTTTCAGTTACCAATACATTTCTTGTCTTTATCTGCTTCAGGGGTTTGTTAGGGGAAATCATGGGCTTTCTCTAAAGTTTAGTGTGTTCATAACCTTTACTTATCATACCTTTAGAAGGTTACTATTTAAACTCTCATGATCTCCAGCCTCTAGTGTCTCTCGGTATTGAACTCGCTGCGCCATGTAGAGATCTCTTCTAAATTCTTGGGTTCCTCCTACTTTCTTCTTTAGTTGTCATATTTCTCATACAAATTTTATTTCTAGAAGTGTACCTTCTTAGTCAGATACTTATAGGATTGTAGGATTGGAAATTAGGACGTATAAGTTTATAATTGAGCCGTCCGTTTGTATTCTCTTTTGATTTTGCTTTCTTGTATTTTTTTTTTTTCATATATAATTTCAATGAATGGTTCATTAATTTGGTCTAATTCTAGGCGAGAAGAAGGTTTTGAACTCCGAACTTTGGCATGCATGTGCGGGTCCACTTGTCTCTCTTCCTCCCGTTGGGAGCAGGGTTGTATACTTCCCCCAGGGCCATAGTGAACAGGTTAGTCCGCTTGTATTGAAGTTAGTTTATTCTGTTATAAAGAAGAAAAAAATGTGTTCATAAGAAGATTTTCTGTATTGCCCATGATATATTTATGAATGCTCTTTTTGTGGAAATGCTCACTGTTGAATTTTTCTCTTCGATTTCTCTAAAGTGCATCTAACCCATGAGAGTTATAGCTCATTGCAGCACTTCAATTGCATTACATATAACCCTCCATGCTTCAACACCACTCTTTCTGTTGAAAGTTTTGTGGTTCAACTGCATAATCCTTGCCATTAGCTTTCTTGGGATCATCGTTGTCATCATCATCATCATCATACTGCACCTTAATCCCAAAGACTTTGGGATCGGTGGCATAAAGTTTATAGTGTAACTTAACTATTTAGGGTTAGTTAACACTACTTGTTTGTCCAAAAAGGATAGTATCAAAGTTTATGCTGAACGCCCTTCGTAACACAACCCTCTTACAAGGGAATAGTGATGTGAAATTTTGCAACTGTCATCATCATTGGTTTTTTCACTTGCTTGGAAGATTGTTATGAGACAGTGATGAGTTTAGATAGTTGCTATAGTCATGTTGCATTACAAAAATGATATTGTAAAATCAACATGGACATCGTAGAACATGACAAACGTTAGCTTTTCTTGGATGGACTATCTAGTTATATTATCAATTTTTATTTTATCTATATTTTGTTTTGACCAACATCTATTACAATTGTTTTTATCCACTCTATTGATTCACTATCTCTTTTTGTTGTTCCTGTTGTTATTGTTATAGTGATAATAATTGTATCATTGTCGTCATTATTATGATTGTGGTTGTTGTTGTTTATTTTTCCCATCACTTTTTATCTCATGAGCTATACGGTTGATGAATATCATGTTTGGACTTGTTTATCATAACCTTGCCCTTTTTTCTCCTTTAGTCGCTTATAAGACTCTGCCTTTTCAGGTTGCTGCATCAACAAACAAGGAAGTGGATGCTCACATACCCAACTATCCAAGCTTACCTCCTCAACTTATCTGTCAGCTTCACAATGTGACCATGCATGTAATGCTTGGTTTTAGTTTATTGATATTGGTTTTGTTTTAGTCCTTCACGAACCACTAAAACTTTCCATTTCAGGCAGATATTGAGACCGATGAAGTATATGCTCAGATGACCTTGCAGCCACTGAGTCCAGTATGCTTACTCTTTCCTGCTCTTTTTTTTTTTTTTTAATTTAAATGAATATAATTTGATTTACACATTGAAGGTGGTTTTGTTCACAGCAAGAACAAAAGGATGCTTACCTTCTCCCAGCTGACTTGGGTTCTCCAAGCAAACAGCCAACTAATTATTTCTGTAAAACATTAACGGCCAGTGACACAAGTACACATGGAGGATTCTCTGTACCTCGACGAGCTGCTGAAAAAGTGTTTCCTCCATTGGTATATGCCATTAGGAACATTAACTTGACTGAAGGTTTCAATGCATCCACAGTCAAACGCTTGTTTTATTAATCTGATCATTTGCTATGGAACTGCAGGACTACTCTCACCAGCCTCCTGCTCAAGAGTTGATTGCAAGGGATCTGCATGACAATGAATGGAAATTTAGACACATATTTCGTGGTGAGTTATAAAGAGGGTGAGGTGCTTCAGTGTAAGCTCTTTAATCTTCTCCGTTCATGTGGCATGGCACCATGTTCTATTGCAGTCAAGGGTATCAAAAATTGCTTTTTATCACATGCTTTAGAGGACTATTGTCTACTAATGTTTCTAACATTTATCTAGTAATATCAGTACAATTAGGTCCTGATGATTTTTCTTGAAGTTGGGAGTCTTTGTGTGAACAAGTGATCTTCAATTTTTCTTTTTCTTTAGAATTTAGTTTTTTTATGACCATGGTATAGGACACTCAGAAGCAGAGAGTTTGCTGTATTGAACTTTGTCCTTGTTTTCGTGTTGGTCATTTTCGAAGAAATGGGTGAGAGAATGTGAATGTGGCTGCTGTTGAATCTACTTATGGTAGAAAATAATTTTTGTTTCAATATGGTTTGGTTGTAATCTATTGTCAGATCCTCGTATGCATTGAGTTTTATCCTTCCTGCAGCATGTGATGATAGGAAGGCTAGTGCCCAGGCATAATGTCTGTTGAAACATAGTAAATGCTTTCTATGCTCGTTGACTGTAGTGATATCCTCATAATAGTTTAAAATCCGTCAATGGTACTGTCTTTATGTTCTAGCTTTTTGTGGTTTATTAGTTGCTACCGCCAATTTAAAGCATCCAGGTTGAAAAACTCTAATTGCTTCAAAAACTAAGCATGTAGATTTCTTAGTATCTTGTTTTCATGCAGGCCAACCCAAACGACATCTTCTCACAACAGGATGGAGTGTCTTTGTGAGTGCGAAAAGATTAGTTGCTGGTGATTCAGTGCTTTTTATATGGTTGGTTTATGTTTATGTCTAATTTCTTACATATTATAGCAATATCCTTTTCTTTCTTTTTTTTAGTACAAATATATATTTTTGTTAATTAGAGTTGATAGTTATTCTGTAGTTTATCCCAGAAGCCCCTCCTTGCAAAAAAACAAGAAAAGGAGACAAAAGAAAGAAACAAGACTAGTTATCTATGCATTAAATGTAATTTTTTTTCAGAATCAGGAATTTGCGAGCTAGATTCATTGGTACCATCTATTTTAGAATTTGCCATACTATTATTCTACTACTTCATGTTCTAGCCTGCAGATTTTCCATCTTTTCATTATTTAGTTCATATGCATTCTTTCATCAGGAATGAAAAGAATCAATTACTTCTTGGAATCCGCCGCGCTAATCGACCTCAAACAGTGATGCCTTCATCTGTTCTATCAAGTGATAGCATGCATTTGGGCCTCCTTGCTGCTGCTGCTCATGCAGCTGCAACCAATAGTCGTTTTACCATATTTTATAACCCAAGGTATGAAGCAATGTAGCACAGAAAACCAATCTTGCATTTGATAATTTCTTCCTGTCTGACTGTACAGCATCCTCGTTGTAGGGCTTGTCCTTCAGAATTTGTCATACCTTTGGCCAAGTATGTTAAAGCAGTGTATCATACTCGAGTTTCTGTTGGTATGCGCTTTAGGATGCTATTTGAAACAGAAGAATCAAGTGTTCGCCGGTAGGTTTCAGTACCTTCTTCTCATGGCTATAGTTCACACATGAATCAGTAGATTTTAGTTTTTTCTGTATGTTCACTGACATTTTTTGGTGAAGAAAATCTATCCGAGTCGCACCTTCATTTCCTCTAGCCCACTTGGTTTGGTTCAGTCTTCTAAGCACTCTTTCTGTAAATTTTTCTTAATTGTTCTTAAGTCATATTGGTTGTATTTGATGGTATATCTCTCATATGGACAAAAGCATCGGCATCATAGTTTCAGACAATCATTTTGGAAGGTGCTAGGTTTTTTTTTAAGTTTAGTTTCTAGTGTCTATGTGGAAAATGAACTGCAGTTTGACTTATTCATCCTGACTCATGTTTGTGCCAAGTCAGTTCTATGATATTATTCTATTCTTCTGATCCCTTTCTGTTGCCATTTCGGGTTTCGGGATCAACCTCCTTTTCCCGTTGTCTTTTTGGATTGGCATGTGTGATTTGTCTCTCTCTAGCTACATGGGCACAATAACTGGCATAAGTGATTTGGATCCTGTCCAGTGGTCAAATTCACACTGGCGCTCGGTCAAGGTGAGATTCAATACGATGACTTAGCACATCTTTCTTTTTGGATTTTTCTATTGGATTTTTCTTATGTGCTAAAGTTTTAAGACCTTTGGCATTTTCCCCTTACTCTGCAGGTCGGATGGGATGAATCAACAGCTGGGGAAAGACAGCCCAGAGTCTCCCTTTGGGAGATTGAACCATTGACAACCTTCCCAATGTACCCTTCTCCATTTCCCCTGAGACTTAAGCGGCCATGGCCCCCTGGCTTGCAGTATGGTATGTTTTTCTTTGTGATTTAAAGTGCTAAAAAGTTTACCAATATGGTCTTCAATGGGAATCTAGGTCTAGTTACAATGTGTTCCTTTTCTTCTTTGCCCACTTCATTTTTCCGTTCATTTTCCAGGCATCAAGGATGATGATCTGGCAGTGAATTCTGCGCTTATGTGGCTGCGGGATGGAGAACATGGAATGGCACCCATGAACTTCCAGGGAATTGGAGTGACACCATGGATGCAGCCAAGGCTTGATGCTTCTATGCTAGGTTTGCACACTGACATGTATCAAGCCATGGCTGCTACAGCACTGCAGGAAATGAGGACTGGCAATCCATCCAAGTCATCGCCTGTGGCTCTTCTGCAATTTCAGCAAACGCAAAATCTTCCTTGCAGACCTGCTGGTTTTTTGCAAACCCAGATGTTGCGGCAATCTCAGTGTCAGCCTTTTATCCAGAGTATTGAAAACGAGCAGCAGTCTCAGCCACATTCTCGAACTCACTCACAGCTCCTGCAGCAACAATTGCAGCATCAGAATTCTTTCAACAATACACAGCAACCAAACCCATTGTCACAACAGCGGCAATTGGTTGATCACCACCAGATTCCAAATTCTGTGTCCACCATGTCTCAGTATGTTTTAGCATCACAATCCCAGACTTCACCTTTGCAAGGCATCTCTTCACTTTGTCAGCAGCCAACACTAGCTGAGTCAAATGGAAATTCTGCCACCAGCGCATCTTTCCCTCCTATTCAGAGCCTTTTGGGTTCTTTACCGCAAGATGAACCTCAAAATTTGCTTGGACAGCCAGGATTCAACAATGCAATATCTTCTGGCTGGCCATCAAAGCGTGTTGTTGAACCTCTCACTCCAGGGGGTATGCCATGTGTTCTATCCCAGCTGGAACATTTAGGGCCTTCCCAGTCTAATGTGCCACACAACTCTATCTCATTGCCACCATTTCCTGGCCGAGAGTGCTCACTAGGTCAAGAAAGTGCTGTTGATACCCAGAATCATGATTTATTTGGTGCTAACTTGGAGCAATCATCTCTTCTACTGCAGAATGGGATGTCAAACATTAGGGGTGATAGTGGCTCCACAACTATACCTTTCTCAAATTATATGAGTGCTGGAGGCAATGATTATAAAGTTAGTTCAGCAGTAACTACTTCCAGTTGTGTTGATGAGTCGGGTTTGCTTCAATCTCCAGAAAATGTGAGCCAAGGAAACCCACCAACTAGAACCTTTGTGAAGGTAAAGTTGCTTTCAATGTTTCTATGTATGAGTTAGTAGTATAGATGGTTTTAGGTTCTATTTTATCATGATAACTTTTACTTTTGTTTATTGTTTTGATTGAAAAGCTTATAGCTTATGGATACGACATAAATGAATATTTGATCATGTTGTAGGTTTATAAGTCAGGGTCCTTTGGGAGGTCACTGGACATATCCCAATTCAGCAGCTACAATGAGCTTCGCAGTGAACTTGCTCGGATGTTTGCCCTTGAAGGCCAACTGGAGGACCCTCTGAGATCAGGCTGGCAGCTTGTATTTGTCGACCGGGAGAATGATGTTCTTCTGCTTGGCGATGACCCCTGGCCGTGAGTATATCATTAATGGCATATCTTCCATGCAATAATGACTTGTCACTGCATTTTCATGTGGATAAGAAAAAAAGTATTGCTTTCTTACATTGTTAACAATAAACATCTATTAAATCAATTTTGGTTGGGGGGCGTGCAGGCTGTTCTTCAGAATACTATTGTTCTGCTGAAATTCATAGAAATGAAACTTGGATGCTAATGTTAAAGCAACCAACTCAAAACTAATTGGCTGTGAGTCCTCATTGCAATATAAAGCCTTGATCAACCCCTTTCTTAACCATGTGAGATTTTCCAACTTAAAGTGCCCCCTCACGTAGGCCAGTTCAGCTTTGTCAAGTGGATTACCATGGCAATGTCTGGGGCAGCGGCAAACCTTTGCTTCTGATCCTCAAGTAATTGTGCCGCTGCCACACTCCTAATATAGCTAAATGATAATGATAACTTGTGAAAAGCATTCCGTGGATGCCATCTTGGCAGTAGTGGTCTATGATTTCTCCGGCCTATGATTAGGTATATACCATGGAACTCCTGCATCAAAACATTCAGACCATTGTCATGCTTCTCCAGTGATGAAATCATGTTCAGTTTTGATCTGTTATCAAATTACCGTATGCTGTTTTTTGCTTTTATTACCAGGGAGTTCGTGAACAGCGTGTGGTACATCAAGATTCTGTCACCACAAGAAGTGCAGCAGATGGGTAAGCAGGGTCTGGAGCTCCTGAATGGTGCCAATACAGAGGCTCCCCAGTAACCACGTAAACCGGCCAGGATGAAATTTTAGCTCTCGTAAGGTACTTCTGTAGGGTCCTTGGAACTGATCAAGCAATTGGCCCATTAAAAAATATTTTATTTCACTGTCTGTGATGTTAGTAATATTACTTCCAACCCCTTTGTAGGTGGAACCTAAGTAGCTTGGAATTTAAATCGAGCAAGATACTGGAATTATAAGGCACACTGGCCGTATCGTACGTTTATATATATATATTGTAAAATTGTTGTCACAGTAGTGGCGGGCCTGATCGGTAGGCGATTAAGTGTATCTTAATCTAAGAACAGTGTAACTAGGGGTATGACAAATTAGATAACAGATATGCAAGAACTAAAAACTCGACATACGAAGAATGCAAGAAGCATATGGACAGATCGTGTAACATGTGTACTAATAACATTTCGTAACTATTGATAATATATCGTACCCGACGTATTATTTTTTGGGTCATCATATAGGTGATGAGATATTCCTATTTTTAGATAGTTTTTAATATTTTATTTACTTTGCTATCCTCATTTAAGCTTTCACTATACAAAACTAAAATAAGAATAAATTTTTAATCATCATTAAAACTCTTACCACCGAGAACCTCAAAAGAAATTTTTTTTTTAATTATTCTTTAAACTCTCATTATATATAATTTAAAAGATGAATTTTCTGTTTTAATTTTAGTTTTAAGCATAAAAATTAAAAAAAGTTATAAAACATACATTCTAATCTCTGTGCCTAAAGAAATGCATCGTCTATTATGAGATTGGTAAAATGTGAGTTTTAGTTGTTCAAATATTTTTATCCAAAGTCTAAATATGTAAGAATAAAATGTAAATTGAGAAACAAAATTAAATTGAAATTATAAGAATGTGGTTATGTTTTTCACTTTAATTAGTCTTTTTAATAGTTTATAATTAATTTTGGCATGCATCAACAACCAAAACTCCTGATGATACCAAATTGCGCAAGGTCAATGTCCAACGTATGCTCAATTTGCCAAGGGCATTGCTAGGTATAGCAAACCCAAATAGGGTTTAGCTCGTGTTGCAACAAAATTAGGGCATGTATATAAGCGGTTGACACCCTTCAGTTGCGTCGACAGACGACCCTCCAACCCGCTATGCTGTACATGAATATCGCTTTTTCCGTTTGAGTATCACCCCGAAATCTGGACCCTATTTTCCTTAAGTGTATCATTTAATTGTTAGTGTTGTGCCCAGAAGTCGATCATGAGATGATTGTATTTTTGCACATTGAGTCATGATATTTTATTAAGGCATTAATCCAGCAATTATGTTTGTTGTTTTGTTTCTGTGTAACTTAACAAACATAATTTTAACCCTAGAATAATAATATTCTTAAACATCCCTAGTCTAGTATTATTGTGGAGCGGGTTGCAATAATACATAATGATTAGCATATGTGGAGACTAATATGAGATATGTAGTCTACATATGGGTACAAGTTGGAGAACTTGTGTACTGGACCGACCCACCATGAGAACACTATATGGATCGTTATATGAGTGTCATAAGTGATTCTTATAGTGATCATGGTATATGTAGTCCTTCGACCTAAGATCATCAAGGTTCCCTACATGTGAGTCACATACTTTGATACTTTCCTTTATTGCTCGTAACTGAGTGAACTTGAAAGAGATAATTGGGTATGCCACATATCATGCGGAGGGATTTGTATGATCAAGATGGGATTTTTCCCTCCTATGTAACGGGAGTGATATCTTCGGGCCCCTTGATAGAGTGAGACATAGAAAAATGCATGGCCATGCTCGGATGAGTTGATATACGATATCAATGTCATCAGTTTAAGTTGGTCTACTTAGTAATCAAGAAACCAAAGATTGGGCTATACGAGAATGACACATTCCATGTCTCATGCTTAGTCTTGATATTTTGGACAAAGGGACAATAGCATATATCGGTGATGATCATAAAGGTTTAGTCGAATCTGTTAGTGTTGTGCCCAAAAAGCCAATCATGAGATGATTGTATTTTTGCACATTGAGTCATGATATTTTATTGAAGCATTAATCCAGCAATTTTGTTTGTTGTTTTGTTTCTGCGTAACGTAATAAACATAATTGTAACCCTAGAATAATGATATTCTTAAACGTCCCTAGTCTAGTATTATTGTGGAGCGGGTTGCAATAATACATAATGACTAGCATATGTGGAGACTAATATGAGATATGTAGTCTACATATGGGTACAAGTTGGAGAACTTGTGTACTGGACCGACCCACCATGAGAACACTTCATGGATCGTTATATGAGTGTCATAAGTGATTCTCATAGTGATCATGGTATATGTAGTCCTTCGACCTAAGATCAGCAAGGTTCCCTACATGTGAGTCACATACTTTGATACTTTCCTTTGTTGCTCGTAACTGAGTGAACTTGAAGGAGGTCATTGGGTATGTCACATATCATGCGGAGGGATTTGTATGATCAAGATGGGATTTGTCCCTCATATGTAACGAGAGTGATATCTTTGGGCCCCTTGATAGAGTAAGACTTAGAAAATGCATGGCCATGCTCCGATGAGTTGATATACGATATCAATGTCGTCATTTTAAGTTGGTCTACTCGGTAATCAAGAAACCAAAGATTGGGCTATACGAGAGTGACACATTCCATGTCTCGTGCTTAGTCTTGATATCTTGGACAAAGGGACAATGGCATATATCGGTGATGATCATAAAGGTTTAGTCGATTCATCGACAATCTTGTCACTTGGGTAGCAATGATGTGTTGCTAGACACCGTTCATTGCTTATGATCATAAATGTGATTTATGATCATTGCCAACATGGCAAGAGCCTAATGGGTCGCACACATAGAGCTATTTGGATCATTAGAGTGCATGGGCTAATTATTTGGGTTATGGTTTCACTTTAATTTCGTATTAATAATGGGCCAAGGAGTTGAGCCATTATTAAGCCCGAAATTAAATCCTAATTGGATTAGGGCTTTGAAACCCATTAGGCCTGGAAGTTGAGTCTCACTATAAATCCAACTTTTAAGTAAGAAATTCGCAGGTCTCCTTCCCCTATCCTCCCAAAAAGACAGCCGCACTCTTCTCTTGCAATTCCTTGGAGGACGTAAGCTAGCACTGCGAGCGCAAGAGAAACGCATCTGCCGGGACGTGGTGGAAGCGTGGTGATCCCGAGAGGCTCGTGTGGATACCATAGAGAGCCTGAACACGTCAACTGTTCAGGTTTTGTGATTCGACTCTACAGTTGAGTGAGAGATCTCAACCAAAAATTAGGTATGAAATTTTCGAACACCCGGTTTACCCCGTTTCACTTGGATCCTGGAGGGTTTCGATTAAATTCCGCTGCGTTGTTTGGCTCCCGAAACCCAACAGAATCATCGAAAATCTTGTCACTTGGGTAGCAATGATGTGTTGCTAGACACCGCTCATTGCTTACGATCATAAATGTGATTTATGATCATTGCCAACGTGGTAAGAGCCCATTAGGTCGCACACATAGAGCTATTTGGATCATTAGAGTGTGTGGGCTAATTATTTGGGTTATGGTTTCACAATAATTTCGTATTAATAATGGGTCCAAGAGTTGAGCCATTATTAAGCCTGAAATTGAAGCCTAATTGGATTAGGGCTTTGAAACCCATTAGGCCTGGAAGTTGAGTCTCACTATAAATACAACTTTTAGTGAGAAATTCGCAGCTTCTTGCCCTAGCCTCCCAAAAGGACAGCCGCACTATTCTCTTGCAATTCCTTGGAGGACGCAAGCTAGTACTGCGAGCGCAAGAGAAACGCATCTACCGGGACGTGGTGGAAGCGTAGTGATCCCGAGAGGCTCGTGTGGGTACCATAGAGAGCTTGAACACATCAACTGTTCAGGTTTTGTGATTCGACTCTACAGTTGAGTGAGAGATCTCAACCGAAAATTAGGTATGAAAATTTTCGAATACCCGGTTTACCCCGTTTCACTTGGATCCTAGAGGGTTTCGGTTAAATTCCGCTGCGTTGTTTGGCTCCCGAAACCCAACATTAATAACGGCAAGTATATCATGTTTGAGACGGTTGCACACGATCTCTCATGATCTTCTCAAAAGCCTCCATATCTTAGGGACTTTTCCCAATTTCTCACGATTTGGTATTCATAACTACTACAAACCACTAAGCTATAAAAGGCATTATGACAGTTGAGCAAAGTAAAGTCAATTCGAATCCTCACAGATCACTACTACTCTACATCTATACTATCATTTTCTTCTTCTCATCTTTGACACATGCTAACTTAAACGTTAAAGGGCCCTCCCCATGAAAAGACACCCCATAAGCCTTCAAACATCGTCCTTTTGTGCGACAATTTATGGCAGTCTCCATTATGGCTGATCATTTGGTTTATTTGGTTCAAATCGAATCGAATATTTTGGTTTATTCGGTTTTCAGTTTATTAAGATTAGAAACCGAATTAACCGAGCTAAGTCTCTACACCGAAGTAAAACTGAATCAAAATATTCAATTCAATTTGGTTTAAAACTAAAATAACCGAAAAAAAAGTCACATCCAAACATAGTGATGCACTTATAACATAGAGAAATGTAGGTGGCTTAAAAAACTACATAGCAAGAGATCATGGACCATTATGGGGTTTGTACTTATCTCCCCAAGTTGAACAAAACATGGCAATGAAAGGGTGGAGGCAAGTGAAGGTTGGGTTTGAGAAAGATGCTGGAGGGCTAGAGGTGAGTGAAGGGCGATGTTGGAGGCGAATTGAGGGGCAAGGCTGGGAGGGCAAAGGGTGGGGACGAAGGCAGAAGCGAGTGGAGGGCAAGGGCAGAGGTGAGGTCATACGGTGGGGGCGAGGGCGAAGGAGAGTGGAGGGCAAAGGTAGGCGGCAGGGGTGGGAGCAAAGAGGAGTTGAAGGCGAGGGCAGACAGCGGGGCCGAGGGGGAGGCGAGTGGAAGGTGTGGCCGAAGGACGGAGGTGAATGATGGGCGGAGGAGAGGATGATGCTTTTGTCTCATGATGCCCAAACCCCAAAAGAAGCCATCAATCTTCCATCTACCTTCTACTCAACCCTTACTCCTTTTAAACCTGTCATTTGGCCCACCAAAACCTCAAATATGACAAAAAATTTAATATTTTTTTGTTACCGAAGTAGCCGACACTCTTAACCAAAACTAAACCGAAATCGATATTCTTTCTATTCGGTTTTAACCGAAACCAAACCGAAAAATCGAATTAACCAGGCCAAAATTTTGAATTTTTTCCCTCTTTTCAATTTTAACCGAATAGTGATTACCCCTACTCTTCATGTCAACTCGGGCAATGACTTTCTATGTTAGTCATCATTTTGACTATCACCTGAAACTTTGAAGGTATATGGAGCATTTGACCAAAAGCCTTATAGATGGAGTGACATTTGTAAATGGTAACAAGTTTCAGGGCCAAACTGTAATTTATCCTTCTACCAATGGTACCTGCTTGAATGTTTTCGCATAACTCGATTTCCATTTTTAGCACAAAAAATATTTATTGTTTTAGAAATTAAAACATACTACTAGAGCTTTCGTACTATAGATTTCCATTTTTAGCACAGAATTTTCGTACTCACATAAACTTAAACCCTCAATTTTAAAAAATGACACTTTTAGTTCCCAAAATTTTAATAGATTTACAAAATAGTCCTACAACTACATATTTGGTCACTAAATTTTGATAAAATATGATTATATCACTAAAGTTCAAAAAGCGACATTTTAGTCCTTGAAATATGGTAAATTTACCATTTGGTTTTCTTTGGTAAGTTTAGGCCCTATTGTTAACTCTTTAGCAGGTTTACACCAAGTTCAGCTCGTCTACACCATGTGAAGGAGTTTGGTCATCACACAAGTTTTTATTGCACAGTTAATACAGCTGCAAATAGATTTTAAAAATTTAGTAAGTAATTCACTTCTGTAAGAAATTACATAATTATATATTTTTATTTTTCTAATACAAATTCGCACCCTATTTTAACTGTCTAGATTTACCAGTTGAATGCCTCATAGAGATCCGGATATGGAAGGCAATCATGCAATGGATATTTGCTTGACAAATAGATTATACGTTCGACGAACAATTTTGTAATCCGTGTGTAGTTTAGGAACAAACTATAGAATTTAGCCTGGTAAATTTCAAATGAAACAAAGGAAAATGGTAAATTCAAAACCCTTCCACTCCCCGAATTCCAAATAATGTCATTAAATATTAATTCAGTTATCTTTGGGTTTAAAAAAAATAGGTATTTTTCATTTCCTCTGTACTGTATAAATATCTCCTAAAATTTTATATTTATCTATTTGATTCTAAATGCTAAAAAAATAAAAGCCTTCGGAAATTTGGTTAAAACTATACTTTATTACCCCCTTCCCTTTAAAAAACTTTGCCCCTACATATAAGCATTTTCGTTCCGGTGAATTTTAGTTGATGACATCAACTTTTCATAACGTAATTTAAATTATTAATTGCTTATATTTTCAGTAAATTTACGATACCTAAAGATAATACACAAGTTAGTTGACAAGTTAAAATTATCAATTTTTATCTTCTTCAAATATAAAAAAAAAATTCCCTTAACAATATCAACGATGATACATGTTCACAGAAAAGATATAGATTTCCAACACATGAGAGAAACTATATTTTAACCTAGTTCTCTGGTCTTTTGAGGTTCGCAAGAAAAAAAAAAGGTTTGTTGCATTTCTATATTCCTTTATGAAAAACTCTAATGTAACGGCACATGAATGAGACAGACGTATTCTTGATATTCAATATGTGAGCCCCATATGTGACATATACTACCAAACGATATGAACGTGTTTGTCATGTCATATTCTTGTCCTGTCATATAATGATAACCTCTTTTCTTCTTTCTCCCTTACATAAAATTAAAAGAGGGAAGAGAAAATGAGCTAAAGTTAAGAAATGTAAAAATTAACAAATAAAATTACAAATCATCTGTTTCTGTATGTTAATAATTAAAGTTACATAATACTTTTCGCAATTATTTTATAGTTTTTTAAAAAATTATTGAAATTATAATTTTAACCATCTAATAATTATATTATACCATTTCAAGTTACTTGATCTGTTTTTCAACATCCAATTAACATTAAAAAAATAATATTTTATATTTACAAAGAGAATAAATTGTTAACTTAAATATTTATTTACTGTAAATAAAAATTACAAATATTGAAATTAGATAGTTATTTCACTATAAAAAATTTGAATATCTGGTGATGGCCAGGGGCCTCATCGTTTAGAGTCATAGTGACTGTTGGAGAGACTTCTAGGAGGAAGAACGCCTGGAGGATGGTGCGCCCAAGGGAGAGTACCTGAGATGCTCAGAAAAAGTGGGTTAGGAGGCCCCCGGAATGTGTTTCCGGGGGGGGGGGGAGAGCCTCCGACGCCCAAGTCAGTGGTGGCTGAGAAAAAGGCAGAGGAAATAGCACAAAGGGGCTGAAGAGTCTTGCCTGGTGATTTTCTCAGAGTCTGGGAGTCAGACCTTTTGCCAACCAACCTCCTGCCAAGTATTTATTTCCTGGTATTTATAGGAGTGCCTAGCCCGTTCAGATCGCGACACGTGTTCGGTCGGATGTTTCCTGAATTTCTGGGCGTAGGGGACAGATAGCTGGTAGCAGGTTGCCTTGAGCCTTGTGCTGAGATGGGCCATGATGTGATTCTGATGGCGTCAGCGTGTCAGAGCACCTTTTGAGGCGGCTTATGACGTCTGTGAAAGGACGTGTCAGAGGCTTCCTTAAATGCTTCCTTAAATGCTCCTGCCGTACTCCCGAGGTTCCTGGGCGAGGTCGTCCTTTGGTACGGACAATGCCTCTTCGGGAAACACACACCCAGTTCGGGGGTTCCCAGCTTCAGGGAGTTCCGCCTTCGGGGAGATCATGTTCGGCCCGCAATAGCTGGTGCCTCTTTTCCGAAGGCGATCTGTTTGCAACCTCGGGGGCTAGTAGTATCCTCAAGTTTCCTGGCATGCTGGGCTCGGAGCTCTTCGGCTATCTCCCGAGGTGTATGATCCCATTTTCACTCGGGTATCGCCAGTCTCTTCTGGCCATTCTTGTGGCAGGGAGTTCGGCCAGATAGAGGCGATAGGCTTTGGCTATCACATGCCCCCCTTTGGAAAGCCGAAGTGAAGACTTCGGTTTTGCATCTCTTTCCGAGGTTGCTCTTGGGAGTCTCTTAGGAAGCTCAACCTGTTCAGAGGATGCACCTCTTGCCCAAAGGGCTGTTCGGCCTTGGCCTGTTCTTTGGTGTCTTCGAGGCGGAGCCTGTGCCGAAGATACACCTCTTGCCCGAAGGTCATGGGCTGTTTGGCCATAGCCTGTCTCTTGGTGTCCTCGAGGTGGCCTGCTCTTTGTTTCTGCAGGTCTGATGGCCAAGCGTGTCAGTCTGAGCGACGCGTCCCAGCTTTTTAGGGATGTCAGAAGACGTGCTCCATTTTTCCTAGGGATGTCAGGAGACGTGTCCCCGTTTTGGCGCGGCGGCTGACACGTGGCGCTTTGCCATTGGAGGAGAGTTGCGTCGGTTACAGAGGGCGCGCCTTTTCAGGTGCAGAGGGCAGTTACGGCGACGGTTCGCCTCCAAAGGGTACTTATGACGACGTTTCGGTTACTCACCCCTGGCCTATAAATGGCTCGTTCCATCATAAGTTCCTTTTGCTTTTTCTTCTGCTCTTCTCTCTGCTTTGCCCCTATTCTTGCACTTTCTTGCTTTCTGTGGCGGAGCTGCCTTAATCAGAGCTTTTTCCAGCCAACTTTCACGACGGCGTCCTCAGACTTTGGCAAATCTTTTGGTGGGTTTTTGTTTTCCAGACTGTTTTGATCTCTCTGTTCTTTGGAGTTTTTTCTGGAAACTATTTTCTTGTCTTTTCCAAACTCGTTTTCATGTCTACAATGCCTATCCCTGAGAGCTGGCAGCCTTTTTTAGCCCATCCTTGTTGCACCACCCCTGCAAAGTTAGAGAGGTGGAAGAAAAAGTTCTTTCTTCCCTCTTACGCCATTACTAGGCTGCCTCGTTCTAGCCATTATGCTTTTTCAAACCACAGAAACGAGGTTACCGTTTTCCGAGCCCAGCTGAAGGCCGGTCTTCGGTATCCTCCCCCGAAGATGGTTTGCGAGTTCTGCCAATTTCATGGTATTGCTGTGAACCAGCTTCCCCCGAACTCGTTCTGCTATTTTAACGCCTACCTCTGTATGTGTGGCGTGTTTGGGATAGAACCCCATTTTATAATCTTCATGCAGTACTACAAGCTCTCTGTGGTCCCGAAGGGTGGCTTCTATTTCATGCTACCTCGGGGATCCGGGAGCAAAAAATTCATGTTCACCTTCGCCACTAAGGACAGCTGGCGGGGGTGGCAACAGAAGTTCTTCTTCCTGAAGATGGATGAGGCCTGGTCGTACGTCCCGACCAAATGGGCTCAGGGAATACTGGATGTGGACGTCGTTGATCCGAGGATGCTGCTGACTCCAGAGTTGGCTCTCGTATTCGCGGATTTCAACGCCCGCATTCGGGCTGTCTCTGACTGGACTCCCGAGGTCGCTCCGCGTGCCCTTTACCCTTTTCCTATCAACTGGAAGTTGATGACCGAAGAGGTCCTTCGGGAGCTAAAGGTGGTGAAGGAGCACAAGACTAACCTCAAGATGCCAGCTCCTGCCATCGCCGGGAAGGATTCCTGGTTGGTCAAGCTTCTTAAGGAGGAAATTTCTTTCGAAACGCTTGTCGAAAGTGAGTTGTCTTCTACTCCTTTGCTGTTTTTTTCCTCGGACTTACGCTGATATTTCTCTTCTTTTTCAGAGATGGGCGACAGGACTGCTGCCTATTACAAGTCCCTTTTCTCCGGCCAAGTGGAGAAGGGGGAGCAGACAAAAAAGGCAACTTCCCGAAGGCGGAAGTCTTCGGTGCTGGTCCTTCGGCTAAACGGGCGAAGAAGACTGTTCTTTCCTCCCCTTTGGAAAGTATTGGGGAGGAAAGCGAGGACGCTGAGGCCGCTGTCGCTTCGCTGCCCGATCCTTCGGCCGAGGTTCCTGCCGCCACCGACGTCCCTCATACCGACGCCCCTCCCCAGAGTCCTACCCGTCGCAAGTCCTTCTGGATGTCGTGGTAGAGGCACCTTCTGCCGAGGAGCGGCGCAGGCAGAAGGGTAAGGGCATTTCGACCGAGGAGGCTGAGGACTCCAAGGACGTCGTTGTCGAGGTCCCTCCAGGTTAGTTGCTTTCAGGACAAGTATGCTTCTTTTTGTTTTTCTAAATTTTCCTTTGTCTCTGACCCACTTCTCATTTTCGCCGTGCAGGGGAGTTACTTACCCTGAACTGGGCGGCCGAACATGCGAAGGTGCGGGCTCTTCGCGACGCCAAAGTCCCACAAGGGAAGGTTCCCAAAGAGCCTTTCTGGACATTCACGGAGGACATGAACTTGTACTCCGAGGACTGTCCAGAAATGGCGAAGCAAATTTCGAAGGGGGTGCTTACAGAGGCCTCCTTCAAGGCTATTGCGGCGGCCCATCCGGATGATGACACCCTTGCTGCCAAAGTCACCGAGCATGCTGCTCAGGTATGTTCTTCACACCTTTTTCCCTTCAATTTTTCCTAAGTGCCTGGCTCTTACTGACCTTGCGTTCATCTTTTTGCAGCTGCTGGGATACGCCGGCTTTCTCCGAGTTCGGGTGGCCAGGCAGGCGAAGTTCCGAGCTTCGGCCTTAGAGGCCTTAGAGAAGGCGAAGGCCACTTGCTTGGCATTGATCACCAAGAACCAGCAGCTGTCAGATGCTGCGAAGGAAGAAGTTGCCGCCCTTCGGGAGGAGTTCCGGAAGGAGAAAGAAGAACTTGAGAAGGATTCCTCCCGGAAGATTGCTGACCTCGGCGAGCAGATAAATGGAATGTTGGCCGCCAACGAGGAGCTCCTAAAGGATAAGTCAGATTCTGACAAGCTCATACTGGCGCTGACAGCTGAGAAAAACATCCTTGCAGCCGAGGTCAAGTCCTTGAAGAAGGATCCGAAGGGGAAGGGGCAGATAAAGGCGCTGGAGGAGGAGATTGCGGATCTGAAGGACGAGCTTGACGACCTTGAGCTTGACAAGAGCAAGTCTGATCAAATGGCCAAGGTCGCTTTTTAGGACGGCTTCTGCCTTGCTCGGCACCAAGTCCTCCAGAGGTTCCCAGATCTGGACCTCTCTTTTCTAGAGGCTCTAAACATTCCTGAGGGACCTTGGTGGGAATGGTCCAAGGTCGAACATTTGAACCTTCCTTCTTCAATTCCAGCGCCGAAGGTGGTGGAAAAGGGTGGGCAAGCAAGTGGCTCTCGGGACGTTGCGAACCCTTAGGCTATTTTAGGGCCCCTTTTCCTTCCCTTCAATTTTGTGTTCTTTCTTCGGGCACTTCTTCATTGTAAAGCAGCTTACTCTTTAATGAAGACTTTTTGGCTAAGTCTTTTCGCAAGTTTCTTTATTTCCATTGCCCCGAATGCATTTGCTCAAGAGACTTCGGAAAACCTGCGATCAAAGAAACTTTATTACCTTCTCTTGGCCGAGCCTATTCGCTGTGGAGGCTTTTTTGGAAGGTCTGTAAAATTTGACTAAGTCTTTTTGCAGGTTTTGCATTTCCATTTTGTCCCGAACACGTTTGCTCGAGGGACTTCGGAAAACACTTAGTCAAAATTTTCCTTCTTTTCCTCCTGTCCCGAGCATGTTTGCTCAAGAGACTTAGGAAATCTTTCGAGAGTTTTTTCTGTTTTCCGTTTTTCCCGAGCGTGACGGCTCAAGGGACTTTGGAAAACTGTCTCTGCGCTTATTTCGGCGAGTATTTCTGCGATATTCTTGTTTCCCATCTTTCCCGAGCGTGATGGCTCAAGGGATTTCGGAAAGGCATATCTGTGCTGTATCGTGGCGAGCACCTTCGCGGAATTCTGTCTTGTACAATTTTCTCAAGACTATTCTGTACTTAGAATATTTTTCGTACAACGCGATTCCTCCGCTCAACCTTAGGCGTAGAATTTTTTCAAGGCGTCTGAGTGCCAAGTGTTTTTCAATTCTACGCCTTCGGCGTTGCCAAGCTTGTACACGCCTTTTCGTACTTCGGCAAGAACCACATATGGTCCTTCCCAGTTCGCACGAAGTACTCCGTGGGACGGCCTTCGGGGTGCAAAGTCAGCCTTTCTGAGAACAAGGCCTCCTTTCTTGATTTCTTTCGGCCTGGCCCGTAAGTTTATAGCCGCGGCTACTCTTTGCTGAAAAGCTTTTCTCCTCAGCTCGGCTATTTCTCTATGTTCGCCAACGAGGTCGAGCTTCGTTCTTAGGCTGAGGTCGTTTCCACCTTCATCAAATATTTGCACCCGTACTGAAGGTTGAACTATCTCTATTGCGATAATAGCCTCTGTACCGAAGACGAATGAGAAGGGAGTCTCCCCTGTGGCTCTTCGGGGCGTCGTTCGGTAACTCCATAATACGCTTTGGAGTTCTCCTGGCCATTTCCCTTTTGCTTCCCCCAGTCTCTTTTTCAGGCCATCTTTTATGGTCCTATTAGATACTTCCACCTGCCCGTTGCTTTGGGGGTGAGCTACTGGGGCGAAGTGCATTTTTATTCCGAGGTCGCTGATAAATTCCTGGAATCCTTTGTCTATGAATTGGGATCCATTATCAGCCACTAGTACCCTCGGTATGTCGAATCTGCATACTACGTTCTTCCATACAAACTTTTGCACTTCTTTTGCCGAGATAGTTGCTAATGGTTCTGCCTCGACCCATTTGGAGAAATAGTCTACTGCTACCACGCAGAATTTCACGCCTCCGGGCGCTGAGGGGAGTGGCCCAATAAGGTCTATGCCCCAGACTGCGAAGGGCCAAGGATAGTCAACCGAGGATACCATTTCCGAGGGTGCCGTCTGGATGTTCGCGTGCTTCTGGCAACTACTACATTTTCGGACGAACTGCCTTGCATCCTTTCTCAGGGTAGGCCAGAAGTATCCTTGGCGAAGTATCACCGCCGTAAGGGCATCAGTTCCAATATGTGAACCACACATGCCTTCGTGGACCTCTTCAAGGACCATTTCAGTATCCTCTTCATCCACGCATCTTTGCAGCGGGTTTGCATATCCCTGTCGGTATAATTCTTCACCAATCAGGAAGAATCGGCCTGAGCGTCTTCGCAGTTTTGCAGCGTAGCCGGGGTCTTCAGGGAGCACATTTTCTGCGAGGTATCTTTTTATGGGATCTTTGCATCCCTTTCCCGAGGTCGCTATGCTCAGCACTGAGATGCTCGGGTGATCTAAAACCTCGGTGTATGTTTTTGACTTCGCCAAGCAATCTGCCTCTGTGTTATTACGCAGAGGTACATTTTCGATCCTTACGGCGTCAAACTCTTGGATGAGTTTTGCCACCAGCTCGTGGTATTTTGCCAAGATTGGGTCCTTCGCCCCATAATCTCCTGCCGTCTGCCGAACTACCAGCTGGGAATCGCTGTGAGCCTTTAAGTTTCTCACGCCAATCCTTCTGGCCAAGCGTAATCCCGCTATGAGGGCTTCATACTCTGCCACATTGTTAGTGACGCTGAAGCTGAACTTAATAGCCTTCTTTACCTCTAGGCCTTTGGGTCCTCTGATAATTACTCCAGCTCCCTGGTGTTCGGATCCCGAGGCTCCGTCAACATGTAAGGTCCACTCTGGCTCACCTCCGTTCGGATCCATGTGGCTTTCCTTAGTGGTGGGTACTTCGGCGATAAAGTCTGCCAGTGCTTGAGCTTTTATGGCCTTCCGAGGTTCATATATGATTTCGTGTTCGCCAAGCTCTATGCACCATTTGGAGAGCCTTCCCGAATGATCAACTTTCTTCATAACATCCCGTAGCAGTAGACTACTTCGGACGATGATGGGGTGAGCCTAAAAGTATGGCCGCAGCCTTCTCCCTGCAAGCACCAAGGCGTATATAGATTTTTGAAGCAGAGGGTACCTGACTTCGGCGCCATGCAGGGATTTGCTGATGTAATAGACTGGCCATTGCTTTGGCCCTTCTTCTTTCACGAGGACCGAGCTTACAGCTTTCTCTGTGACGGCGAGGTACAAAACGAGGGGTTCTCCCTCCCGAGGTTGTTGCAGAGTCGGCAGGCTAGCCAGGTAGACTTTGAGTTCTTCCCAGGCCTTTTGGCAATCTTCACCCCAAGGGTGATCATTCCTTCCGAGGTTGCCTTCCATTTTTGCTGCCTTTGTGAAGACTTTGAAGAAAGGTCGACACCTATCTCCGTACCTGGAAATAAATCTGCTCAGGGAGGTTATTCTTCCGGTGAGCCTCTGCACGTCTTTGACTGTGGCAGGAGTTCGGAAGTCAAGCAGCGCCTTAATCTTCTCAGGGTTAGCGTCAATGCCTCTTTCGGATACCATGTACCCAAGGAATTTTTCCCGAGGTTACCCCGAAGATGCACTTTTCAGGATTGAGCCGAATCCCGAAGGCTCTGAGCTTTTGGAAGGTTTCCTCTAGATCTGCAACGTGATAGCTAGGCAGCTTGCTCTTGACTATCATATCATCAACATATACCTCCATGTTTCTCCCCATTTGGTCTTTAAAGACCTTGTTCATCAACCTTTGGTAGGTGGCTCCTGCATTTTTTAGCCTGAAGGGCATCTTGACATAGCAGTATGTTCCTCCCTCGGTGATGAAGGCGGTTTTTTGTTCATCTTCGGGGTCCATCCTTATTTGATGGTAGCCACTGAAGGCGTCCAGGAAACTTAGGCGCTCATATTCGGCAGTTGAATCTACCAGTTGATTTATTGGCGGCAGAGGGTATGAGTCTTTCGGGCAAGCATCGTTCAAGTTTCTGAAGTCGATGCACATCCGGAGTTTGCTGCTGCCTTCTTTTGTGGCAATGACCACGTTGCTTAACCATTCGGGGTACTTCACCTCCCTGATGACTTTGGCGTCTAACAGATGCTGGACCTCGGTTTTGACAAAGTTGCTCTTGTGGGCTGAGATGCTTTGTTTCTTTTGCCAGACAGGTTTTGCTTTCAGGCTTACTTTGAGGCTATGCTGTATTATGCCAGAGTTTACTCCTGGCATATCTATCGGCGAGTAGGCAAACAGATCTTTATTTTTCAGCAAAAAAGATACAAGGTTTTCCTTCTCACCTTCGGCCAAGCTCTTCCCTATTCGGGTAGATTGTCCTGGGATAAGTTCTACTGTTTCCGTTTCCGCTTTTGCAAGATCTTCTTCTTTGCCTTTTTCTGACGCCTTTGCCTCCATCGTTTGTGCGAAGTTGCTCGCCGGGGCCTTTCGTGCTTTCACAAACACCTTTCTTACCTCGGCCTGGTCTATGAAAATCTCTGCATCTCCATCCTTGGTGGCGAATGTGATAGTCAAGTACTTCACATCAGGACGAATGTGCAGGTTTCCCTGTGTCTGCCTTCCAAGGATGGCGTTGTACGAGGACGGAACGTTCATGATGATGAACCTTGCCATTGTGGAAGCGTACAACTCAGCTGCTTCGTCTACCGAAGTCCCTCTCATCATCAGTGGGAGGTCGATCCATCCGAGAACGGGCAGTTCGGATGGTCCCACCCCGAAGGTTGGTGAGGTGACTGGCTTAAGCTCGCTGCTGGAGATGCCCAAGCTCGGCAGTAAGTGCGAGAATAGGACGTCCGCATTTGACCCATCATCAAGTAGTACCCTTTTGACGTCCCAGTTCCCTATCCCCGCCATGATCAGCAGCGGATCGTCGTGGGGAAAGACGACGGTGGATCCATCTTTGCGGGCCAGCTTCTTTGCTGGATTTTGATATTCCATGACTGCAATTTCTCTGGCCTTTCGCTTTCTCTCCGAGGATGGGAGCCCCGTGGTGATTGTTTGGATAACCCCTGTCGGAGGTGGAGGGCGCCTTTTTGGGCTTCGGTTTCTCCGCCTGTCAGAGTCATAGTCCTCATCTTCGGCCCTTTCTTCCTCCATTTTTCTGCCTTTCGGGGATGGCATCCGCAGGCATTTCCGAAGTTGGCCCTGCTTTATCAGCGACTCTATGTACTTCTTCAGCTGGAAGCAGTCTTCGGTGTCATGACCGTGGTCGCAATGAAACTGGCAGAACTTCTTTGCATTCTTCTTATTATCGGCGGTCATGGCCCTTGGTCGCCGAATCTGCGTCCCTTGCCTTTCCAGCGCCATGAGGATGTTGGTCCGTGTAGTGCTTAGTGGTGTGAAACTTTGGGGTTTCCTTCCACGCATCCTCCGAGGTCGTCCTGCCTGTTCGGTCGGATGCCGAGCTTGTTGATTGGACCCTTCGGCGCGGTGGTGATCGGACTTCGGCCCAGCCATTCTTAGTTCCTCGGCGGTCATGTGCTGTTCCGCCCTTCGGTAAAATTCTCCGAGGGTCTCCGGGGGGTCCTTTGAGAACTCGTAGAACAGCTGTGAGTCTCGCCGAAGGCCCCGTGTCATGGCAAGAATGCGGACTTCGGGCCGAAAGTCGGGGACGCTAAGAGCTTCCCTGTTGAATCTTTCGACATAGTCTCGGATGGTTTCTCCGTTCCTCTGCTCTATGTCGAACATCTGGACAGGCATCTTCGCAGTAGGTCGACTCCCAATGAATTGCTGCGTGAAGGCCGTGGACAACTCCTGGAACTCAGTGATGGTCCCTGAAGGCAATGAATTGTACCATGCAGTTGCTGGCCCTGTGAGGGTGACTTCGAAGCACTTGCACATGGTAGCGTCGTCAGCACCGTGCATTATCATGCTGCGTCTGTACTTCATCAGATGGGCCTGTGGATCAGTACGGCCATCATAAATCTCCAACCGAGGTACTCTGAAGTCACCTGGCATGGCTGCCTCGGCCACGGTCCGGGTGAACGGGGACCCATCTTCGCAGAAGGCTCCCGTGAGCCTGTCCCAAACGGGTTTTCTGGCCATTTGTTTCTCCACCCTATCTAGCCGTGCTAATATCCTCTCCATAAGCACGGTGGCACTAGGCCCTTCTTCAGGGAAGGGAGATCGTCGGCGCCTCTTCGGGGAGCGAGTTCGGCGCTAAGGAGATACGGACCTCACCTCAGGAGACGAACTCCTTCGCCGTGAGACTTTCGGTCGTTTGGACCAAGTTTGTCCTACAGGCCGTTTCCCGAAGGGTATATTCTCCGTGGACGACTCTTCGCGCGGGTCTACACTTCCCGAACTGCGATGGGTCGACCTCTGACTTTTCTCCCGAGGGCGTGCAGGTGAGGGAGGTCTTTGGGCCTGTGTCTGCTTTGACCACCTTCGGTCTATCTGCTGTGTCATTTCTGCCATGACCGAATGCTGAAACTCCCTCATAAAGCTCATAGTGATTACTAGAGGGCGATCTTCCTCAGACGCAGAAGTCCCTGGGAGTGTTTGCTCAGCAGCCGGTTGTGTCTCAGGCGCGGACGGAGACCTCGGGAGTCCCTTGTCCTTAGAACGCCGAGTTTCAATGACGGCAATCTCAGAGCGGGTTCCCACAGACGGCGCCAAATGATGGCCAGGGGCCTCATTGTTTAGAGTCATGGTGACTGTTGGAGAGACTTCTAGGAGGAAGAACGCCTGGAGGATGGTGCGCCCAAGGGAGAGTACCTGAGATGCTCAGAAAAAGTGGGTTAGGAGGCCCCCGGAATGTGTTTCCGGGGGGGGGAGCCTCCGACGCCCAAGTCAGTGGTGGCTGAGAAAAAGGCAGAGGAAATAGCACAAAGGGGCTGAAGAGTCTTGCCTGGTGATTTTCTCAGAGTCTGGGAGTCAGACCTTTTGCCAACCAACCTCCTGCCAAGTATTTATTTCCTGGTATTTATAGGAGTGCCTAGCCCGTTCAGATCGCGACACGTGTTCGGTCGGATGTTTCCTGAATTTCTGGGCGTAGGGGACAGATAGCTGGTAGCAGGTTGCCTTGAGCCTTGTGCTGAGATGGGCCATGATGTGATTCTGATGGCGTCAGCGTGTCAAAGCGCCTTTTGAGGCGGCTTATGACGTCTATGAAAGGACGTGTCAGAGGCTTCCTTAAATGCTTCCTTAAATGCTCCTGCCGTACTCCCGAGGTCCCTGGGCGAGGTCGTCCTTTGGTACGGACAATGCCTCTTCGGAAAACACGCACCCAGTTCGGGGGTTCCCAGCTTCAGGGAGTTCCGCCTTCGGGGAGATCATGTTCGGCCCGCAATAGCTGGTGCCTCTTTTCCTAAGGCGATCTGTTTGCAACCTCGGGGGCTAGTAGTATCCTCAAGTTTCCTGGCGTTCCGGGCTCGGAGCTCTTCGGCTATCTCCCGATGTGTATGATCCCATTTTCACTCGGGTATCGCCAGTCTTTTCTGGCCATTCTTGTGGCAGGGAGTTCGGCCAGATAGAGGCGATAGGCTTTGGTTATCATCTGGTTTTACTATCGGATGGTGTAAAGAAAAATAAAGAAAAAGGTGGCTTTTAAACTCTAGATTTATAATAATATTTCAGGCCAATTGTAAATTTAAAAAAAAAAAAGCAACAACTCACCATTTAGATTTGTGGGGCAACACCTTTCGTCCGCTGGAGTTCCGCGTCCCCATCAGTCATCGATCATCATCTCACCGATAGGTTCCCGAGAACGACTCAGGCTGCCCAGCTTGACTTCGGTCCAGAGTAAACAACACTAGAAAATATCTAATAATAACAATAACAACTACGATAATAGTAATAATAATTGAGTACATTTCTATAAATCTACTTATAAATTTTTTCTTTTTATTTTTTCTATTTTTTGTGAAGCTATTCTATTATTGAAATTTTATAATTTATCTTTTTTATTATTATTTGTGGTGGTAAACCAACTCGGGTTGCTAGTTGGGTGCAGGCCTAAAATACCTTTTACTCCTTAAATTTTGTTAACTCAGACATTTTACCCCCTAAACTTTAACTCATATTAACTCATTCTTCAAATTTTGTAAATTCAGACCTTTTGCCGCTCAACCCAATTAAATGAAATACATGTTGTCATGAGAAGTAAAACGAAGATTAAAGAAATGATGAATGACGAACTAAATCATTTGTCTCACATATATAGAATAAAGGAAGAGAATGTTGGCAAAAAAAATCGCTACATTGGCAAAAAATGGAACTATATATAGGAATGGTAATTGAGGGGATGGGTTAGGTTTGGGTCAAGTCATTCAGGTTTAGGTTTAATTGGCTTAGCATGTGTTCGGGTCCAAGTCGGGTTCAGGCCAGGTTAGTTGGGTTCGGGTTAATTTTGGGTTAAATAGATTTCAGGTTCAGAATGGGTCAAGCTGAGCTTATTTGGGTTCAGATCCAATCAGATTAGGTTATCAGGTCTTAAAGCAGATTTAACTTGATTGTCGAGTTTACTTGGTTCACTAATACATTATTTGAAATAGCTAAATCAATTCAATTTTGATTTAAAATTTAATTTAACTAGACATAAAGAATAATATAAAATTTATAAAATATATTAATATATATTTTCTTTAATAAAATACTCCCTTTGTGTCTAGTTCTTTGCTTCATTTACTATTCAACAATTAATTTATTTTTTTATTTTCAACATTTTAGTATATAAATGAAAAAAAAATTTATATTAAATAATAAATAAAGGCCTATAGTTCCTAGATATATACTTTTAAATTTTTTTCTAACAAATAATACTCCTAATATGAATAGATTTAATTTAAACTATTTAGAAAAGTCAAATATTTCAAATAATATGAGACAGAAGAAGTACTATAATTTCTAAAACCTAGTTATTCCTATATCTCTTTTAGTATTTCACTAATAATTTCTCATAACTCTCATTCGTTCGCTTTGTCACGCAAAATAGATCAATAGAATAGAAGAAACTCAGTCACATATGTTAAATCATACTCCCTCCATCCCAAAAGTTTTGCTCCATTTGTTTTTGGCAATTAATCTATAATTTTTTATTTTCAACATTCTAATATATAAATAAAAAATCTTTGTATATGAATGATAATTCAAGATATGTAGTTTCTAAATATTTTTGTTTTATTTTTTCTAACAAATAATAATATGAATAAAATTGAGTCAAAATACAATAAAAAGTCAAATGTATCAAAATTTATGAGACGGAGGGAGTAATTTTTTAAAGTCTTTGTCGACCATATAATTTATGTTGATTTAAGTTAAAATCAGGTCTTGTTGGATTTAATTATCGGGTCATTTCAAGTTTAGGTCAGGTCGGGCTCGGGTTTAGGTTTTATCGGGTTCCACTTTAATTGGGTTCAGGGTATTAACTTTTCTATTCAAATCAAGTCAGGTTAGGTTTAGGTTTGGATGGGTCGGTTCAAATCTTCGTGTTGGGTCAAATTTTGTCATCCTAACTATAGATGTGAAGAGTCAACAGTTTTCTCAATTTCTTGGCAAAAATTTCACAGAGTTTTAGCCTTTTTATCCTTCAGCGGATTTAGCCCTTCACTCCAATTCTTCAGCTGCTGAGCTTTTGCAATCTGAAACGGCACAAAGATCAATGTCTCGCCGTAAACCAGTCTTTGCCCAATGTCCATAAGTTTCATGGTAGCGTAGCTAGTCTTTTTAACTTAAGCACAACATTGATTTGTTATTAGATGACATAACAGAGCAAAAGGAAGATATACCTGAAGAATGTAGCACACAAGGGAATATCCTGCCATAATTTCAAAAAACTATCTCTGCAGCAAAGCATCTAACAAGAAGTCAAGAAGATTATTAACCTAACCAATAAGGAGGACATTTAGGAACCATGGTAAGAAAGATAATAAAAAAAACACAGAACAGAACTTGCACCCCTAAAAGTATTGATATTCTGAAAGAAGACGGGGGGTCTTTTAAATAGCTAAAATTTTTGAATAGGTTAAAGAGCTAGTTGAGCAAAATTTTTTTGGGAGAAAACAATTATATAAATAAAATATAGAAGGAATCCATATGGTGGTACTTTGCTGAGGTTTACATAGGAAAATTAATCCCACATTTATCACAGATGCCACAAATCATGGCAAAAAACGAGTTCATCCAATTTTATCAATCGAATTTTGGCCCTTAATTCTACTGCCTAACAGAAACAAACTAGAATTAATACCAAATTAACAATGGAAAATCTATGTGCGAAAACGAGACTCCATATTTTTTGCTGCAAAGAACTTGTGCAAACTTGAGATGGTTGGAAACCTACTTTTTATAGAATGAAGATGACTGAAATGTCGGAAAGAGGTTTTTTATGGCATTCAAAACTAAGGATCCCTCTATTCCCGAACAAGATATAGTTGAAATAGCCAAAGACTATGTCATAGAACTGTTCTTTATTCGTTTGTACCTTCTATTTTAGTGCACTTTTTGAAACCCAACATAGAGTACACATGCACAAGGAGAAGGAAAATTAAGCTACTTAAATAACAAAATAATCACTTCAAGTAGCAAAAACAACCAGAAACGATGGAAATTCACAAATGCAAATCTGTTAAGAAAAGATCAGATCAAGTATTCATACTTTGAACCGAAGCCTTTGCACTTATTACTTGCTCACAAGAGTCAACCATGAGATAAATAGTTTAGTTAGCCCTCCATCTTTCTTTATATCTTTGTCTTGGTCCTCATATAAGTTGAGGACTCATTTAAATAGGAGGTAAAAGGTCCCAATTTACAAAGTTTGAGGGGCGAGTGGACCCGAGTCAAAGTTTAGGGGATAAAAGATATGAGTTGGCAAAGTTTAGGGGGGCAAAAAGTGATTTAGGCCATTGGGTGAATGCTGTTCACTCATGTTGTTTGGAGCAAGAGTCTTGCCATGGGGAACTTGAAAGGTAAACAGAATGGAAAGTTGAGGAGGGGAACTTTGGGGTATTTCCTTGGGGGAGTTTCTGACGCCCAAGTTAGTTTTCAATAAGGAAAATTGAGAGCTCATAGAGGCCTAGAAAATGTACCATTGGAGATGAAAGGATCTTTGTTATATACTGTGGTTATGAGCATTGATTGGGTAGGCCACATGTCTCCCATCACAGTATGGATGATGACACGATGATGTGGATAAGAGATTTGGTAGCCTTTCTCCTGCTACTAGTACAGAGCTATTGTGAAGAGTGACTTAGCTTGGGTCATGCCAAACCAAGTGAGTCCTGAGGAGGCCTAGGGCGAACACACGGTGACTTTGGCTATGAAAAATGGTCCTTGATTATGGATGGAAAAGTATCTGGCACCCATCAAAGGTATGCCCATGAAGCCTTTTTAGGGGTTGGGAAGCCTGCCTTAGGTGTTCCATCTGACAACATGTCCCCCTCCCCTTCCCCTCGTAGCCCTAGTTGTCACAAGTCAGGGATTTTAAACCTGTCATGGAGTGGGAAGGTTTTTGTTTCTTGGTTCTCTTTTCCAAGAAGACTCTTAAGCCTTATAATGTAAGCCATCCAAATGATAGATATAGCTAGTGGTTAACTATTGCTTGAAAAAAGGATTGATTAATGCATCACAACGGCTATGAGATGAGAATAATAACGAACGAGGCTAGTAGCCCATGAGGAGTTTCTAGGTGAAGAGTTCATCTTGGAGGCATGAGCCAATGACTTGGTATGAGATATAATGGCCCTTCAAGATACAGTCTTGGAGTATTGAGGTAATTAGTGGTTAAATTAGAAATTATATATCTAGAATCTTAGTTGGAACCTAAGCCTTGGTTTTAGTGGGCTATTGTGGCTTATAAGCGGTAAAACGGTCATTTTGACTAAGCTAGGCCAAGAAAGGTATTTTGATAATTTGTCATGAAACCCTAATTTGATTTCATAAAGGATTTTAAATGGTGAAAATATTCATTTTAAGGTATCATGAAATTTTCTAATTAATTTCCATTTATGAGATAAAGTGAAATTACCTTTTTACATTTATAAGTGGTAAGTGTAAGACTTTGGAACCACGGATCACTAGTGCAAAAAATTCCTTAACATAATGACCCAATGTGTCATTTAATGAAGAGAGGGTTGTTATGGAATGCCCTCAGTCAAAGTTATTATGATAATTTTGACTTAATACATATCTCTTAAGCTTAGTAAGGTTAATGATGCATAAGTAGGTGATGTGGCCATTTTGGTTCATACATTTATGTTTCTAGAATCCAAGCTTTATTTGAACTTCTCATTTCCTTCCTCACACCCAAAGGACTCCAATTTTATTCTCTTAGTAAGATAATCATCAACCCAGGTAAGATCTTGTGACTTTGAGTTTAAATCAAAGAGGTTTTGGTGAAAACCTTATGTTCTTGTGATGGAGATGCAAGTTTTAGCACTCATTTGTTTGTAAGTGCACAGTCATGCTTCCTCTTAATTTTTATGGTATAGTTTGGCTCGAAATGGTTAAAAATGATAAATCTGCTTCCTTGTGCTTATGAAGCAAGACTAGTATGAAGCAAGACTAGCAAGCAAACAAGGCTAGGTTGGTGCTTAATAGGTTTAGTTTTGGGTCCAAGAGGTTTGGGTTCTACACTTTGGTGTTGTACTTTGAAACTGGTTGATTGTGCACCAAATATGGTGTATGATCATGCCTTAGTTATTGATTTGCTGGGCAAAAGCTCAAGTTTACCATAATAAACCTTATTGAGGACTAGGGCCTAGGCTAAGCTTATGTTAAGTGTATGCTTGCAAATTCTTGATTTCAGTAACGGATTTCTATGTTTTAATGCTTGTTTATATGATGAAGGTATATTTATAATGCTTTTTAGGTCTTGAAAATTGACTATATACATAATGCATTGAAACAACATAGAAATGGAATGAGTAAGCTACGATTGGTTCTGCCTGTGGTTATTTTTGAGAGTATAAGTAAGATAAGTCACAATGGACCTAAAATGTAGCTTGTGATATGCTTTTTTAGCTCATGGTAGGAGACTGCTAAAATATAGTAGGCCAATCTGCTAAAAAGGTGCAGAAAGTAGGCTGATGCCATCAGATCAACTGGAGATGCGATTGCATCATTTATAGAGCCATGAAGACAATAAGATGCACTTGTTTAAAAAATATGATGTGGTTGCATCAGTGCTCCATGCTAAAGTATGGCTTATTTGGGATAGTGCCATTATGGCTTATTGGAGGTTTACTAATGCTCTAAGAATGAGGCCACCAAGTTTACTATACCATAAAAATGAGCATGATGCTTACTATACCATAAAAATGATGCTTGTTAGAATAGATATCATAAATCGGGTAAGGATGCAATGGTAGGGGCAATATGACCAGAAAATGGCGCAATGTGTTATGGCAAGTATGTTCATTGGAGTACACATGGCCAACAAGCCTCGAGGGGCTATAGAATTGAGTATAGTCCACCAAGAAGAATCTTATAGGTGAATTAAGAAGTCAAGGCTTAAAGGATGACAAAGCTGCTATGATGGAGCACCAAAGGTTGTATGGGTAAAAGCTTGGGTATGCACACATGAAGGCTTGAGTTGCTTGTGAAATTCACTAAAGTGAGCATGTTATACCCTTAAAGAATAAGTGCCTTTTCAGATAGTGAAGGAGAATGACAAAGTGGCTAGCCAAAAGCTAGTAAGCTCAAAAGGGTTGACGCTTTAAATGGATTTTGTTAACATTGCTATGGATTAGAGACAAGGTGCCTGATGTGGACCTTGAATAATGATCATTATTATGGCTTTAAAACTATATGAGATTATAGAATAATGCATGTATACTTATTATGCATATATCTTGGTCCTATAAGATATTTTCTTGCAGGTTTAAAGATTATTACTGAGAATTCTTTGAATTCTCACCCTTTACATATTGTGTGTATATAACAGTATTATCGAATAGCCTAACAACCCCTAGACTGGTTGTTTGTTCACTTGCTTTTGCATGTAATGAATAATGTAAATAAAGCTAACTACTATATTTTATTGCCATGGCATTATGCTTACCTCTAATTCATGAATAGTTGAAGTTCAAGATGAATAGTTGAAGTTCAAGAGGGGCACCTATTGATGCTCGACGACATCTTCGATGAAGGACATCTTGGACCTCCAGTAGAAATTTGCCTAAGTGACATCTGCAACACTTGAAGAACATGGGTTAGAAGCTCCCCAGTGTGTTTTACGAGGGAGAGATCTCTAACGCCCAAGTCAGTTTGTGAGGAAGAGGTTGTTAAGAGTATAGAGTAGAAAGAGGGTGTCTCTTGTGTATATTACCTGGGAGCCTCCCAAGTATTTATAGGAGGCTTGGAGGAAAAGGCCGTTGTACACGAGTTGAGTAGATTAGGACATGTGGTTGGCTAGATTTGTTGGACATTCAGTCCGTACCTCAGGGAGAAGTGTCTCTAGCTGTTCGTAGGTGGTTATACTAAGAGGGTAGAGGCATGTGCAAGGTTCCTGTCAATGGTCCCTTAAAACTGTGTGTTTGTCATCTTCCATTAGGACCCCTAAGGGACTTGAGACCCCATTCGGGAGCATAATCATCTCCGAAGGTGGTTGGGGAAAGCCTATGGGAGGCATAAACCATGTTTAAGAGGCATCTCTCCTACTAAGGGTGGTAGGCTTCTATCTCCGAGGTTGGTCATGTGATCATCCAAGGGTAGTGCCTAGAACAATACCGAGGCTGGTCATAGGGCATTTTTTAGGGTGATGTCAGGTCTACCAATTCGAAGGTCTTGTGGGCGATAGCGCTTTGGCCATCACATGCCCCATCTGGAAGAAGCGAAGTTTTATCTTTGGTTATTTCATTTTGTCAATCAGTTAAAAACATGATATTGAAGTTGCAACTTTAGTTAATCAGGGCTACTTTTAGTCCAAGTTTTACCCTTATTTTGCCGAGGCTGCACCCTTGACATTACACCTTTGGCATATATGGGTTACTTCTAGCCAAAGGTGAATTCCCTTTGGCGAAGTTAAGCCTTTGGCAAGCTTGGGCTATTTTTTGAGAAAAAAGCCTTCATCTTTTGGCAAAGTTGTACCTTCGGCAAGGTTAGGCCTTATTAGTCTGAGATCCCTTCATTTGTCGAGGTTGTACTCTCAGCATGCTTTGGGCTGGTTTTTACTTCAAGATTCCATTTTGGCAAAGTTGCACCTTCGGAAAGGGTGTCTTACTTCAAGCCAAACTCTTTTCTTCACGAAGTTACATCTTCGACAAAGATAAGATATTTTTCCCTCTCAGGGTTTTATTTCCCGCCATCTGCAAGGTACATGATTCCTAAAGATCATTTCATCTTCGCTAGTGAATAGGCCTGTCATCTTAATTTGTGCATTACATAGACCTGATGGATCAAAAGATGTGCCCTAATTTTACATGTCAGGTGGCACATGTCACAAGATTAATGACCATCTTTCCCGTCCATTAAATCAATTATGTCTTTTCACCTGCAGAGGGTCATTATGGCATCATTTCATGTGCCATTTTTCAGGCTATATAACCCTCACTTTGGCTTAGAATTTCTTCATTTCTCACTTTTTCTTCCTACTCTTCCCCTTTGGATCTCTCATTTTCCTCTATTTTTCTGTGGTGGTTCTTAGCGGTAAAGCAATTTCTACATCCTTAAGCGGCAGTTCTAGTTGTGTCCTTGGATTCCGAACAAGTGGGTCTCTGCCAACTTTCCTTATTCCTTTTTTTCCAAGGATAGAACCTTAGAATCCATGCCATTTTTGGGAGCCGAAGTTTGTGTCACCAAAGAGGGTTGGAGTTTTCTAGATACCCACTTGAGCTGTGCGACTTCGGAGAAGGTAAGGAAGTGGTGCATGAAGTTTTTTCTTCCTTCGTACACTAAAATGAGAGTTCCTGAGTGTGGTGAGCTGAGCTACCATCCTCAGGAAAAAGAGGTAATCATGTTTAGGTGCCAGCTAAAAGTAGGTCTTTAGTATCCTCCCTAGAAGATGGTTTTCGACTTTTGCCAGTTTCATGGCATAGCTATCAACCAACTCCCCCCGAATGTGTACTCTTATTTTAACGTTTTCTTATGCATGTGTGGGATTTTTAAAATATCTCTCCACTTTATTTTCTTCATGTAATACTATAAACTCCACCCCATCCCAAAAAGGGATTATATTTCTTACTCCCTCGGGGATTTGGGAGCAAAAGGTTCACTTTCACCTTTGGCACCAAGGATAGTTAGCGAAGGTGGTAGAAGAAGTACTTTTTCCTAGAGATAGACAAGAAGTAGAAGGATCTGCTAGCAAAGTGGGCTTCTGGGACATTGGCAATCGACATAATGGACCCGTTGAAGTTGTTGACCCTCGAATTGGAGTCCCAGTTCGAGGAGTTTGATAGTCGTATTCAGGTGGTAGCAGATTAGCAGGGTCAGGCACCTTCACGACCACTCTACCCATTTCCAATTAGAGGGAACTTAATGGCCAAAGAGGTCTTTCGAGAGTTGGATGTCATCAAGGAACATCTTACTGAAAAGGATATGTCTAAGCTAGTGATAGATGAAAAAAAGTTCTGGCTGGCTCTACTTCTTCAGGGTGAACTGTCTTATGTGGCCCTTGCAGAAAGTAAGTCACTTTTCAAGTATTACTTAGTGAATTTTTTTTACTTACACTGACATTTTTTACTTTGCAGAAATGGGTGACAAGTCTACTGTATTCTACAAGAGTCTGTTCCTTAGCCAGGTCGAGAAATGAGAGCAGAAGAATAAGGCCCCAAAGAGGAAAAAGGGGCAACCTTCGGGGGAAAGCAAGCAAAAGAAGTCTAAGGGGGATGACCTTCCCCCTCTGCCTGAGGGTATGGCCGAAGTCATTGAGCACTTGCCCGAGGTGGCCATTTTCTTTGTCCCGGTCTGTTACCACCTCAACAAATGGGAAGATTACAGTATAAAGGCATAATGGTTATAAACCATTATATAGCATAATTTTCACCATAGTGAATGAAATGTGAGGGGTAAAGTGAATAATCTACACCTCCCTAAAAGATTACAATGGTTACTTGGTACTAAAGGGAGCTCTAAGGGATTGCTTGTTTTACAAGTAATCTATGGGTCTTATTGCAAGATTTTAAGACTTGGGTACTCAATTGTAAAACTCTAAAAGAGAGATTTTGGAAGGATTTGAATGGTATGGAAGCAATTTTTGGAGGCTAAATTGCATAAAGGAAACAAAAGCTATGATTCAAGAACCTAGAACAACTAGGTGTACAATTGTTCACAAAAATAACTTAAGGATGGGATGATTTTTGACAAGAGTCAAAGGTAGCCATTTCTAGCATTATCCCAGCCTTTTATTTCTAGGTTCTAAGGTCAAAAAGGTGGGCTAAATATTAGCCAAAAAGTCTTTGTTTAAAACATACTTATAGTGACCTAAGTGAGGGTTAAGGTTAAACTAATCAAGTCAAGTAAAATATCTTGATTTCTTTCCATTTCTTGCCCATTTTTGTCCCTCACCAGGCACAACCTATTCCTTAGCTCCTACATAAGCTTCCATAGCTACCATAGCTCAATCTCCCAAGAAATCACAAAGGAAGGCAATCGGATGCAACAAGAAAGAGAAAAACCCTAGTTTTCGGGTTTATTGTGTATCTCTTGAAGATTTCAGCCTTCACAGCTTAGGTAAGGGTTTTATCTTCATGTTTCATGGTTGTTTACTATTCTAAGATGATGATCAAGCATCCATGAAGCTAAGACCATGCTTGGAAGAAAGCAAAAAGCTCAAGGAACCAAGTATGGGTTAAGGGGGAGTGCATGAACAAGGTTCCAGCCTTACTATTTTTCATGCACTAAGATGGCAATGCTTACAGGGGTTTCTAGAGCCCGAGTTAGTACTAACTAAGACCAATTAACCTCCTAAGGCCAATCATTAGCTTGAGGGGGGCTGCCATAGTGATGACATATTGTTTATTTGATTGTTTATGGACTAACCCTAATGAGGTATTGCTGCCAGCATTGCATTTGATTGTGGTTCTGTTTGTTTGTGCATTTGGATGGATATATTTTTGTATATGTGCTTTGTTTTTGTGTTTTTATGTCTTTGTATTTGAGGTATGTTTCTGGGAATTCAAGTTTCTAATGATAAGCCCGTACTGAGTTTCTTCAAAGAGACTTACCCCCTTTCTATCCATTTCAGGAGCACCTAAAAGAGATCATTCAAAATAGTAACTGTCGTTTGAATTTCTTTGTGAAATTTCAGGTATATTAACTTCCATATGTTTAGTTTTAAACTGAAAATTTTCATGATTTTTGGAGAATATTATCTATTTTTAGTAATGGTACTTTCTGCCTTACGCAGCAGCTGGCCCTTCAAGTTTCTAGAGTGCTTAGTGCTTTTGAAGTTCTCCAAGAAGCTTAGTGTACGTATTAACTAAGTTATTATCATGTATGTGGTGCATAAAATCATGTAAATGATCTGGGTATGTTGTATGTGCAGTGTGAGAAGGATATATAGATCAATCGAGTGTGGTTTGAAGTGTGTATACAATTCTGTCCATATGGTGTTTATGGGCTGTTTTGATGGAATTTTTATGAATGATGGTTGGAAGGGCTCTAAATTCATAGGAATGGTTTTCCCATGTGTATAAGACATATATGGACACTAGCAAGTGGGTTTTGCACCTGGAAATGAAGTGTATGAATATTTTGAAATTTTGTATGGGCATAATGGTCAAAAGTGGCTAAAATTTGGTACCCTGTACTCCAGCTGCCATAACCTTCTGTACTTAAAGAATTTGGCTATGAAATTTTGACCACATTTACAAAACTTCAAGAGGAATAACTTGAATTTTGAATCACTGGATTTGGTGCCCTGTATCCAAAGTTATGGCCTGTCAAAATTGGCTGATTTTGCTGAGCATTGTTCATATAGTCATTTTTACCCGGTTAAGAGTAAAATCCATAATTGTAAAATTAGATGGATTTAGTCTCTCAAACCTGTTTCTCTATGAAGCTTTAAGGGTATTAAAGGGTTAAAAACCTTTAGGTCACAGGAGAACATGGGTAGAATTTGAGTTGGACACAGTGTGAAAGTTTGGGAAAAAAAATGCGCATCAATAACATCATGTGTGCATATGATTGTACATGCACTTGGGGATTTGAATCAAATTCCATATTAGCTAGGAATAAAGAATTTCATTGTCACTATTACTTCTAGATGAAATTGTATGTGAGTATGTGTGTGAGATGGTTGGACCAATATACACATCTTTGCATAATGACCCAGAGGACAACTTGGGTAAATATAGTGCACATGTTTTGCTTGGTCTACAGGACATGGACTGCCTGGGGCTTGAGCTCACTAAAATTGATCACTGTATTTAAACACTCAAAGTGGTAACATGGTCAGCCCATCTTCAGCCACAGAGACATTGGAGAGTTCTTTGGGAGTTCTTTTAGTAGAGGAGGCCTAGGTCATAAGAAAACAAAAGGGGAAGGAAGTCCCCATCGAGGTTCTTGACCTCAATGATTTCGAGGTCGGGGATGCCGAAGTCTCTCCATTACCAGGTTCATCCTTTAACCTTTCATCTATGAGTTTTGGATTTTTTAGGGTTTTAGACTTTATAGATGAATGGTTAAGGGTTGATGTGGTAAGGGAACTTCGGCATGACTTTGCAAAAGAACTGCCTATGATTTAGTGGATGATGGAGCATGCTTGGAAGCGGGCCATTTGGGATTTGAAGATTCTTGCTAATAAAGTTCCAAGGGAGCCCTTCTAGACTTTTATTGAGGACATGGATTTGTTCTTGGAAAAATGCCATAAGATGGTTCCTTAGATGGCTAGGGGTATTATGATGAACGTGATGTTCCAATCTCTGATGGACTCCTGTCCGAATGAAGAGATTTTTGCTGCTCGGATGACTGAGGATACAGCTCAGGTATTTTCTCCTTCTTGGTACTTAGAATAATTTTTAATGCCTGAACTTTTGTTTCACCTTTAGTACTTTCCATTTTGTTGATGCTTGCGTATGGGGCGCACTTCTGAGCGTGGTCAGCAAAACAAACTTCGGTGTGAAGCCAGTCAGAAGAAAATCTAGCTAAGGCCAAAGAGATTTTTTCGAACTCTTGCCTCAAGTATGGAAAACTTAATAAAATCGCCAAGGAAAAGATAGTGAAGCTTCCCCAATAAGTGATGAAGAGAAAGAAGGAACTCTTTGAAGAGTATTCTTTGAAAGCTTCTGACCTCAGGTCGAAGTTAATAGAGCAGACTTCATTGGTGGAGGCCCTTTGGAAGGAGAAGGAAGATTTGGTTGCTGATTTGACCAAGGCTCTTGGAATGAACACCGAGCTTGGTGCTGAGGTCGATCAGTTGAATAAGTGGAAGAAGAAAAAGAAAAAGGAATTGGAGACTTTGAAGAAGGAGGTGGAGACCTTGAAGTCGAAGAAGGTAGAGGCGGATAAGGCTACGAAAAGCTATTCCAAAGATTGCTTTTGCCTTGCTCGACATCAAGTGCTTTTGCAATATCCAGACCTCGACCTTTCCTTTCTTTAGGCACTTGACATTCCTGAAGGCCCTTCTTCGAAATGGTTGAAGGTTGAACACTTGAACCTTCCTCTACCTCCTCTAAAGACAATAGCTAACAATGATGATGATGACGCTGAAGAGTTTGGAGATGATGTCGAAGAGCTCGGAAATGTTGAGTAGTTATAGTTTTTTTTGTACTCTTCTTCCCCTAACTTAATAAAATTCCTTTTTTTTCCAAATTTGTGTTTGAAATTTTGGCTAAGTCCATAAGAAGCATCGGTACTTCAAGTTGTTTTAGCCACCTTTGGCATTTGTACCATCTTCGGCGAAAACATGCACCATCTTCGGTGGTGTCACCGTCTTCGTTGAACATGCTTTCCCATTTTTGACTAAGTGGTTGTACTTATCAATTTTGGGCAAAACGTTCTGGGAGCACCTTAAGCTAATAACTCGTTTTGCCCGCACTTTTGGCAAAATGTAGTCACCATCATTTTTTGGGTAAGTCATATGTTCCCCATTTTTAGCCAAAATATCTAAACAAATCTACCTGATCTTGAAATTTAATGTAACACTTTTGACAAAGTCTACCATTTTCGGCCAATTGCCAAAAGTGGCATCGTCGAATATGCCTTGTTCACCATCTTCGGTGCAGATACCATCTTCATCTAGTTGTTATAATGAACAACAAGTCACCATGTTCGCCAATTTCAGGTAATGAAAATTTTTCTGCATTTTGGAATAATTTCTAGCATTTGTATGACATTTTCAAAACACTTACACTTGTTAGGTATTTGTGCAACTTCAAAAATTTCTCCTGATAATTTTGGAAAATTTTCTGTAAGTACAATGTTCTTTTGAAAAATTCTAAGTACTTAGAAAATTTCTAAGTGTAGAATTTTTTCAAAGAATCCGAATGCCATGTGTTCTTGAATTCCATTCATTCGGCATTTCTGAGTTTGTAGACTCCTTGCCGGGCTTCGTCTATGACTAAATAAGGTCCTTCTCAATTTGCCCAAAGTACACCATGAGATGGTTTTTGAGCTTCCATTTCAGCCTTTTGGAGAACAAGGTCTTCTACCTTGATCCTTTTAGGTTTGACCTTTAAGTTCATTCTGATGGTTACTCTTTGCTGTACCCTTGTTCGTCGAATACCTATATTCTTATGGAAGGTTTTATAACTTCAATAAGGATAAGAACCTCGGTCCGAACACAAGTGAAAAAGGTGTTTCCCTAGTAGCTCTCCCAGGGGTTGTTCAGTAACTCCATAATACACTTGGGAGTTCACTGAGCCATTTTACTTTGGCTTCGTTGAGCCTCTTCTTCAAACCATCTTTTATTGTCTTATTGGACACTTCAACTTGCCTATTACTTTGGGGATGGGCAACTAGGGTGAAGTATAGTTTCACCTTGAGGTTGGTGGTGAATTCCTGGAACCCTTTATTGATGAACAGGGATCCGTTATTTGCCACTATCACCTTTGGACAACCAAATCTGCATATGATGTTTTTCCAAATGAACTTTTGAATGTTTTTCATCGAAATTGTTGCCAAGGGTTCCGCCTTGATCCATTTTTTGAAGTAGTACACAGCAATGACACAGAACTTGACTCCTTTTGGAGCCATCAGCAGAGGACCAATAAGGTCAATTCCCAATATGGTGAAAGGGGCAAGGGTAGTTTGCTGAGGTTATTGTTTCCAAACGTACCTTTTGGATGGGTGCGTGTTGTTGGCACTTGATGCATCATTTGACGAGCTGTCATGCATCCTTTCTTATGGTAGGCCAAAAATATCCTTGCCGAAGTAGTACTCTGGCAAGAGCGTCTGTCCTAGTGTGGGATCCACATATTCCATCGTGGACTTTTTCAGGACTGCTTTGGCATCCCCTTTGCTAATGCATCTTTGTAGGGGATTTGAGTTCCCTTGTCAGTACAATTCTTCCCCAATCATGAAATACCTTTCGGACCACCTTCATACCTTCGTAGCTTCTTAAGGGTCTTTGGTTAAGGAGGAACTTGTCAGGTATTCCCTGATAGGATCCTTCCACCCTTTTTTTGGGGTGGAGATTGCCATTATGGCTATGCTCGGATAATCGTGTACCTTGGTGGACTTTTTTTGACTTAGCCAATATATCTACTTCCATGATCCATTTTTGAGGTACATTTTCTATTTGTACCTTGTCAAATTCTTGGATTAGCTCTTTGACGAGTTCATGGTATTTTGCCAAGTTAGGGTCCTTAGCACCATATTCCCCCATTGTCTACTGAACCATTTGTTGCGAGTCATTGTAAGCCTTCATATTTTTTACACCAACTCTCTTCACCAATTGTAAGCCTGTTATGAGAGCTTCTTATTCGACAATATTGTTAGTGACATGGAATCTGAATTTGATAGCCTTCGATGCTTCCATGCCTTCAAGACCTTGAAGTATTACTCCAGCATCCTGATGTTCTAATTCTGAAGCGCCATCTATGAAGAGCTCCCATTTGGGTTGCTCATCTCCTAGGTTACTTGGTGCATCCTAGGTCTCAGGTAATTCGGCAGTAAAATCAGCTAAGGCCTAAGCTTTTATTGCCTTCCTCGGTTCATATGTACTATCGTATTCACCAAGCTTGATGCACCATTTTGATAATCGGCCCAAATGATCCACCTTCGTCATTACATCCCGAAGAGGTAGGTTACCTCAAACCGCAATAGAATGTCTTTGGAAGTAAGGCTAGAGTCTTCTATTTGCCATAATTAAGGTGTAGATTGCTTTTTGCAGTATCAGGTACCTAACTTAGGCACTATGTAGGGACTTACTAATATAATATACCAACCATTGTTTTCCCCTTTCTTCCTTGACAAGCACCGAACTTACTGCTTTTTCACTAACCGCAATGTAGAGGATGAGGGGTTCTCTCTCCCTAGGTTGTTGAAGTGTCAGTAGGTGGGATAAGTAATTCTTAAGTCCATCCCAAGCCTTTTGACGTTCTTCATTCCAAGGATGTTCTTCGGCATTAAGCTTATCTTCGCTCTTGGCTGCTTTGGTGAGTACCTTGAAGAAGGGTCGGCACGCCGATCCCCGTATCTGGAGATGAATCTACTGAGTGCTGTTATTCTTCCAGTGAGCCTTTGGATGTCCTTGGTGGTTCTAGGAATTTGAAATCCAAGCAAGGTCTTGACTTTTCTAGATTGGCATCTATGCCTTTACCAGACACCATAAAGCCAAGGAATTTGTCAGCTATTACCTTGAATACACACTTTTCGGGGTTAAGACGGATTTCAAATGTTCGAAGTTGTTGGAAGGTTTCTTTTAAGTCCGTCATACGATTGTTGGGTACTCTGCTTTTAACTATCATATCGTCGACATACACTTCCATGTTTCTCCCAATTTAGGGGTCGAACACATTATTTATCAACCTTTGATAAGTGGCTCCTGCATTCTTGAGTCTGAAGGGCATTCTGACATAACAATATGTCCCAACATCCGTAATGAATGCCATTTTTTCCTCATCTTCGTGGTTCATCCGAATTTGGTGTACCCACTAAATGCATCGAGGAAACTCAATAGCCTATATTTGGCAATAGAGTATACTAGTTGGTCTATTGAAGGCACAGGATATGAGTCCATGGGACAGGCATCATTGACATTTCAGAAGTTGATGTACATTTAGAGCTTATCACTCCATTTCGTGGTAGCAACAATGATGTTGTTAAGCCAATCAAGGTATTTGACTTACCTCATTATACCAGGCTTCCATTAGTCATTGAATTTCTTTTTTGACGAAGTTGTTCTTATGCGCCGAGATGCTGCGCTTTTTCTGCCTAACAGGCCTTGCCTTGGGATGTACTTTGAGACTATGCTGGATTATGTCCGGATCTATTTCAGGCATATCCTTTGGGGAATAAGCAAATAGATCTTTGTTCATTGATAGAAGGGATACAAGTATTTTTCTTTCACCTTTGGCTAGTTTTTTTTCCTAATTTGGGTACTTTGGCCAGGGATTAACCCTACGTCCTTAGTTTCTATTTTCTCAATATCACCATTTTTCACTTCTATACCATCTTTGGCAAGTGTGGTCTCCTTCCTTGAACTCTGTAGGTGAACTTTGGTAGGACTTTGCCTTGCTTTGACAAACACCTTCCTAATCCCAGTTGGATCGATGTATATTTCGGTATCTCCTTCTTTCACCTCGAATGTGACAGTCAAGTACTTTATGTTAGTTTAGAGATGAAAGTTGCCCTGTTTCTATCTGCTGAGGATGGCGTTGTAAGATTGTGGAACATATATGGCTATGAATCTTGTAATAGTAGAGGCAAAGAGCTCCTTCCCTATCTTTACCAAAGTGCCTTTCAACATGAGTGGGAGGTTAATCCACCCCAACACGGGGAGTTCAGCAGGTCCTACCTGGAGGTGGGTGAAGTCATCGGTTTGAGCTCACTTTCAGTAATACCCAAACTTGGTAGTAAATGGGCAAAAAGGACGTCACCATTTGAATTATCGCGTAAGAGTACTCTCTTGACATCCCAATTTCCGATCCTAGCCATGATCAAGAGAGGATCATCATGTGGAACCTTCACCACAGACCCATCCCTTTGAGGGAGCTTTTTTGCTGGGGTGTCAAGCTCCATTATTGCTATCTCCCGCACCTTCCTCTTTCCTTTAGCTGTGAGTATTCTGGTGGTGATTGTCTGGATTACCCCAGCCAAAGGTGGTGGGTTTTTCCATGAACTTGAGTTTGTCCGACGTCTGCTTGAATCATACTCCTCATCTTGTCCCTTCTGCTCATCCCCTCTTTTGCCCATTTGTTTGGGAGAAGGTATTCTCAGATACTTCTGAAGTTGGCCTTGTTTGGTGAGGGACTCAATGTATTTCCTCAATTGAAAACAATCTTCTGTGTCACGGCCTTGGTCCCAATAGAATTAAAAGTATTTTTTCATGTTCTTCTTATTTTCCAAAGTCATGCGCTTCAGTTGTTGTATTGACGTTCCCTGTCTTTTCAAGGCCACCAAAATATTTGCCCTTGTGGTGTTCAAGGGGGTGAACGTCATTGGCCTCTTGCTTCTAGTTTTCTGAGGTCAATCACTATGGAACCGTGGTTGGTGAAACTGACCTTTGGAGTTTTGATGGTCCATCTTCTGCCCTCCCATCCTTAACTCTTCAGTGCTCATGTGTTGCTCGGCTCTCTTGTAGAAATCCCCTAAGGTTTTTGGCGGGTCCTTGGGGAACTCGTAGAAAAGCTGAGAGTCCCTTCTAAGACCTCGAATCATTGCCAGTACCCAGATCTCAGGATGGAAGTCAGGGACACAGAGGGCCTCTTAGTTGAACCTTTTGACATATTCCTGAATGTTACCCACTCTGGGATATTCCAGTTATGGTGCCAAAATTGTGCATTTAAAATCCCAGGATTGGTATGTCCTGTAGGCCATTAGAACAATACCCTTACTCTGCATACCCAAGTGGCCCTCTTTTGCACTATATGAATACATGCATATTGGTCCAACCATTAGACACATATTTTCATTTTATGCACATCATGGAAAAAAGAAAGAAAAACACTAGCACAAGTCTTAATCTTAGCTACCATACATTAGGCAATCTTGTTAAGTTCATGTTTCCAGCCACTGTACTTGAACTTCTCTAAAAAAAATGTATTAATCTAGCCATGTAGCCCCTATTTTTTTTCATTCATTATCAAGTAGATAATTAGACCAAACCAAAGAATTTGGTTTTACATCAATAGCCCACCTATGGACTAAGTTATGGATTTTTTAAGTTGATTACAAAATTCTGACCAAATAAATAGTAAATTAGCCAAATTTGAAAAGTCATAACTTTGGCTACATGGCACCAAATGAAGAAATTCCAAATTTTAGTCGAACCTATAGATGTGATCTAGGTGTGGTCAAACATTCATACGAAGATTCACTCTACATAGAGAGATCTAGAACTTTGAGTGAAGGGTCAAAATTCTGTCCACTTTATGACCATTATGCCCATACAAAATTTCATAAGTGTGCAAACACTTCATTCACAAGGGATAAGCCCTCCAAGGCCATCCCATACATGTCCAATACACATAGGAATTACATGCTCTTGCATATAGAAACTTTATGTGGTCAAAACAGAGTTTACAAACATGCAGCCCATCATTCACATGTAGACAGCTTGTGCACCACCTTCACATACAGAGCAAAACCATCCTCAAATGTTCACATACTTGTTCCAAATTTACATGCCTTACATGTACATGCATCCATGAACTACATCATGGCCTTAAAGAAGCTAAAGACACGCACCCAAGTCACAGGAGATGCTTGAGACAGAATGCACTCCAAAACAGGATGCTCGATAGCTACTACGTAACACAAAAAGAACCACCACTAAAAATACCAAATGTGCTCCTAAAATCACCAAAATTTCCATATCACAACTAGACACATGGAAGTTGATTTAATTGAAATTGAAGATAAAAAATAAAACTAGAAAGGTCAATTTGAATATGATCATTCTACTGGACCTGAAATGGGCTGATTTAAGGGGAGGTAAGTTTCATGGAGAAACTTAGTAAGGAGAAGACTTTAACAGTAAGGTAATGTAACCCTTAGAAATCACCTAAATCAAAAGACACTAAAACGTAAGTAAACACAATGCAAATATCCAATATAGAGCATCAAAATGCAGCAATCAAACACAAACAACAAACACATGTATGCTGCAGCAACAACATTCATTGGTTAGTCCATAAAACATGTAATAAACATAAGTAGATCACTATGGCATCCCTCCTCAAGCATAAGCTTGGCCTTAGGAGAGTTTTAACACTAGTTATTACTAACTTTGCACTCTAGAAACCCTTAAATTTGCTGTCATCACTATGCACTTCACAGTAGGTCACAGAACCTTCACTAAGTGCACTCCCCTCACTAAGCTTGGTTCATCAAGCTAATGGATCCCTTCTAAGCTTAGCCCTAGCTCTATGGGTGCTTGGAAATACAGTAAATATCCTAAGAGAGCAAGAGAACTCCTTACCTTTTTCTCGAAATCCAATGAACCTTAGATAAAGCCGAAAACTAGGGCTTATGGTCTTCCCTGATGCTTTGGCTGTCTTCTCTTGCCTTCTCCTGATTGTTTACAGTAAGGTGGTTATGGAGGGATGTTGAGGAGTTCAAGGAGGAACCCTAGCAGGTGAAGGTCAAATTTTTGGAAGAAAATGGGGAGGAAATGATTTTTTTCTAGCTTTATTTCTTTCTTGGTCTTTAGTAATGACATTTTTGCAAATTTGGCAAACTTTAGGCCACACTTGGACAACATTTTTACTGGCCATTTGGGATTGGAAAATGATAGTTTTTGCCTATTTTAACCTTGGTCAAGGGTCATTTTCACCTTTAGAAAAGTTTGGAAAACTTAAGCCCTTAAGTGTCCTTATGTATTAAATGACTAACTTTGCCTCCTTGAGCACTTTGGTCCCCAACAATATCCTTAATTCCATCCATGTCCTTTCTTCATAATTCCATCCATGTCTTTTCCTCACAATTCCATCCATGTCCTTTCCATAGCCATTTTTGGAAATTTGTGCAATTGAGTACCTAACTTTTGTAACCTTACAATTTAGTCCATAGGTTACCTAAAAATTTGGCAATATGCCAATGCTTTCTTAAGGACCAAATTATCATAGTTTGTGCCACTTAGGGGAGTGGATATTGAATACTTTACACTTCACAGTTCATACACTATGGTGAAAATTAAAGCATACAAGTTTAGGTCCTTATGCTGTAATTTTCCCATTTTGCGAAGGTAGTAACATTCTCCCCCGATTAAAAATTTTGGTCTTCCAAAATTGCCTTTAGCTTGAGGTACTCTTCTAGATATATCTCTTGCATTTCTTCCTCAGTTTCCTAGGTTGCCTCTATTTTAGAATGGTGTTGATGCCCTCCGGCATCTCTGTCTAGTGACATGGTGAATTCCGAGGGAGCTTCCGGGGGGAAGGACGTCTTGCTGAGATATTCCCCAGGTGGGAAAATACCTGAAAAGCTCAGAAAAAAGGGTTAGGAGGTCCCCGGGATGGTTTTCCGAGGAGGAGCCTCCGACGCCCAAGTCAGTACTCTGATAATGAATAAAGTAGGCCCGCTAGAAAGGTGCGAGAGTTAGCCTGCATATATTTTCAGCTATGGGCGAGGGCCGCTCAGGGAGAGGGGATGGATCCCTTGCCAAGTCCTTTTTCCCAGTATTTATAGAAATGCCTGGTCCGTTCAGATCCTGACACGTGTTCAGCTGGATCCTTTCTGGGTGTAGGGAATAGGTAGCCGTCTTCAGGCTCTTGGTTTTGTGGCTGAGATGGGACTTGGACGGCGTCAGTGTATCAAGTCGCCGTTTCAGGCGGCGTGTGGGTTTCCTGTCAGAGGCTCCTTAAATGCTCATTAAATGCTCATGCCGTACTCCCGAAGTCCCTGGCCGAGGTCGTCCTTTGGTATGGACGATGCCCTTCGGGAAATATGCCCGCAGTTCGGGGGGAATTCCCTGTTTCAGGCTCCGCCTTCGGGGAGATCTTCTTCGGCTTGCAATAGTTGATTCTTCGTTTTCGAAGGCGATTTGTTTAGTACCTCGGGGGGCTAAAAGCTTCCTGATGCTCCAAGTTTGGGTCAGATAGAGGCGATAGCCCTTCGGCTATGATGCCCCAAGGCATCTTCGTTTGCTGTCATGTTGACAGGTGGAGAGACTTCCTGAGGAGGCGAGCGCCTGGAGCTCTGGTTTCCCAGCTGAGCGTGCCTAAAAAGCTCAAAGAAGAGGTTAGGAGGTCCCCGGTTTGCTTTTCCGGGGAGGACCCTCCGACGCCCAAGTCAGTTTTCTGAGTGAAAGTGGAGGAAGAACACTAAGGGATCAAGTGTCTTGCCTGTTTTGTGTTTTCTCAGAGGGAGGAAAATGCCCATCCTTTGCCCAGTCCCATTTCCTAGTATTTATAGGAGTAGCTGGTCCGTTCTGATCATGACACGTGTTCGGTCGGATTTGATCTGTAGTTTTGGACCTAGGGGACAGGCAGCCGTTTGCAGCCTCCTTTAGCCCTGGACCCGGACGGGTTGTGTCAGGACGGGGGCGGCTGCGGCGTGTCAGTTTGCCGTTCAGATGTGACGTGTAGGGCTTGTGGGCGACATGTCGGAGGCTCCTTAAATGCTCATACCGTACTCCCGAGGTCCCCTGGGTGAGGTCGCCCTTCGGTGCGTGCACCCTCTTCGGATTCTATCCGTCCTTTGGTGCGAGCACCTCCTTCGGGATCTATCCCATAGTTCTGGGAGTTCCCTTGATGAACACCTTCTTCGGGACTCACACCCATAGTTAGGGGATTCCCTTGTTCAGGTGTTTCTTGTTCGGGGAAGATCCTCTTCGGGGCCTCTGCCTTCGGGGAGATTCTTCCTTGCTTCAGAGAGATGGCTCTCTTACCCGGAGGCAGTCAGTTTGGCCCCTCGATGGAGACGGTGTTGTCCTCGGAATTACTGACGAGCTAACCGAAGTCTCGAGCTCATAGTGTTTGACTTCGCACCTTCCGAGGTCCGTAAAAAGATCCTCTCTTGGGTGACGTCAGACTCCTCGGCCAATATTCTGGCAGGGAGTTACTACCGAGGAGGGAATAGCCTTTGGCTATCATAGGCCCCCCTCCGAAAAGCCGAAGTGAGAAACTTCGGTTCATCGGTTTTCGGGTCCTGTGGTTGTGATATCTGTGCCGAAGACGCCTTCTTCTGCTTGTACCAATGGGCAGCATTTTTGCGTCCTCGAGGTGCGAGAAGATACGCTGTCCCTGTGCCGAAGATACACCTTCTGCCCGAAGTCACAGGCTGTCTCTTGGTGTCCTTGTGGCAAGGGGAAATAGGATAACCTTGTACCGAAGATAGACGTTTTGCCCGAAGTCACAGGCTGTCTTTTGGTGTCTTCGAGGTAACCTACTTTTTTGCCTTTATAGGTCTGCTCATGCGTCGCGTCCTATATCCAGCAGAGTCAGTTTAGGGCGGCGCCTCTAGACCAAACGGTGTCAGAGGGCGTGCTTGTCGTGATGGACGACACGTGGCACGTTTGCTGCGCAATGACCGACACATGGCACACTTTTATTGGGTAAGAATGCACTGAGTACGGCTGGCGCGACCTTTCAGGCGCCCATAGCAGTTATGGCGACGCTTCGCCTTCCGAGGGGTACTAATGACGATGGTTCTCCTGGCCTTCTCGGCCTATATATATCAGTCCTGTCATAACCCTCTTTCTTCTTCTGCTTTTGCTTTCTTTTGCCTTCTAATTCTCTCCCAATTTTCCGCAGCGGTTCTCCTTTTTCAGGTGTTTTTCCGACCACTTTTCACGACGGCTTCCAGGAATCCAGATTCCGGCAAGACCTTTGGTGGGTTTTAGTCCTTCTGCTTTTTTCAAAGATTCTTCCTTGTTTTTCCCGAACTCATTTTCATTATGCCTGTTCCCGAGAGTTGGCAACCTCTTCTTTCTCACCCCTGCTGCACTACTCCGGCAAAGCTAGCAAAGTGGAAGAAAAAGTTTTTCTTACCCTCTTACTCTGTGACGAGGTTGCCCCGTCCTGACCAATTTGCTTTCTCCAACCGAAGTGATGAAATCACCATTTTCCGAGCCCAACTGAAGGCCGGACTTCGGTATCCCCCCCCCCCCGGAGATGGTTAGTGCGTTCTGCAACTTCCATGGCATTGCCGTTAACCAACTCCCACCGAACTCGTACTGCTATTTCAACGCCTTCCTCTGTATGTGCGGCGTTTTCAAAATAAAACCTCACTTTGTAGTTTTTCTTCAGTACTACAAGCTCTTCGTGGTCCCGAAGGGTGGCTTCTACTTTATGCTGCCTCGGGGATCCGGGAGCAAAAAGTATACGTTCACCTTCGCCACCAAAGACAGCTGGCGAGGGTGGCAACAAAAATTCTTTTTCCTGCAGAAGTCGGAGGCTTGGTCGCACGTCCCGACCAAGTGGGCTCAGGGGAGGCTCAAGATGGATGTTGTTGACCCGAAGATATTGCTAGACGCCGACGTAGCACCTATCTTCGAGGACTTCGACAGGCGCATCCGGGCCGTCTCTGACTGGGCTGCCGAGGTCTCTCCTCGTGCCCTTTACCCCTTTCCGATCAACTGGAGGCTCATGACCGAAGAGGTCCTTCGGGAACTCAAGGTGGTAAAGGAGCATGTGACAGACCTCAACATGCCGAAACCGGCTTCTTCGGGGAAGGACTCCTGGCTCGTGAAACTCCTTCGGGGGAAAGAGACTTATGAGTCTTTTTACGAGAGTAAGTTACTTTCTCATTTTTTCCTTAATAACTTCATCTTGGACTTACACTGATCTTCTCTTCCTTTTTTCAGAGATGGGCGACGACGCGGCTGCCTTCTACAAGGCTCTTTTTACCGGTCAGGCCCAGAGGGGCGAACAGACAAAGAAGGCCGCCTCTCGGAGGCGGAAGCAGACTTCAGGCGGCCCTCCCCCCAAACGGGCAAAGAAAGCTGCTCCTTCCTCTCTTCCGCAAATTCCGGAGGAGGTAGGCGAGGAGCCCGGAGACCTTGCTGCCCCTTTGCCCGAGGTTCCTTCCGTCGACGTCCCTTCTTCCGACGTCCTTCCTCAAAGCCCCACGCCTTCGCATGCTCTTCTGGAGGGCGATGGGGAGGAGACCCCTTCTGCCGAGGAACGGCGCCAAATAAGAGGCAAGGGGATCTCTACTGAGGCGACGTCGATTCTTGACGACGACGTTACCGAGGTGCCAGCAGGTTTGTACTTTGTCGAAGAACCCTTTTCTTCTCTTGTAAATCCTTAAGGGTTTTCTGGCCTTAACCAATTTTCCTGCCTTGTTGCGCAGCGGAGGTGGCCGTTCCTGACTGGGTTGCTGAACACGCCCGCAAGAGGGCCCTTCGGGATGCCCAAGTCCCAGCAGGGAAAGTTCCGAAGGAGCCCTTCTGGACGTTCACGGAGGACATGAATATGTACTCCGAGGACTGTCCCGAGATGGCCAGGCAGATGTGCAAAGGGTTTTTTACTGAGGCCTCTTACAAGGCCCTTACGGAGGCTTACCCTGGCGACATCTCTTTGGCCGCCAAACTCACTGAACATGCCGCCCAGGTAGGCTTCACTATTTCCTTAGTGCCAATTTCGCCTTTGCTTTTTACTTAGCATCATTTTCCCTTTGTTTGCTTTTTTGCAGCTGATGGGGTATGCCGGGTTGCTCCGTGTTCGGGTGGCACGAGAGACAGAACGGAGGGCGTCACTCTGGGACCTTTACACCAAGACGAAGGCCCAGTGTTCGGCGTTGGCTGCTGATAATGCTCAGCTGAAGCAGTCTTCGAAGAAGGAAATTGCTGAACTTCGAGAGGGGTTCATAAAAGAGAAAGAGGAACTTGAGAAAGGCACCTCCCAGAAACTTTCCGACATCGGCTCTCGGGTGGCGAAGCTGACTTCGACCGTAGAAGCGATTCAAAAGGATAAGTCAGAAAGTGACGCAATCCTTGCGAAGACGCTCGAGGAAAAGGCCCAGCTCGAAGCCGAGGTTGCATCTCTGAAGAAGCCTTCAGAAGAGAAGAAGAAGATGAAGGCATTAAAGAGAAAGCTTAAGGATCTGGAGAAGGATTACGCGGATCTAGAGAAGGACTATGCAGATTTGGCGGTCAAGAAGCGGGAGTCCGATGATATGACGAAGTTGGGCTTTCAAGACGGCTTCTGTCTTGCTCGGCACCAAATTCTGCAGAAGTTCCCAGATTTCGACCTCTCCTTCCTGGAAGGCATGAACATCCCGAAGGACCCTCAGTGGACTTGGTCCAAGATCGAGCACTTGAAACTGCCTTCTTCTTTCTCGGCGCCAAAGGCTGCTGATCAAAGCACAGAGGCTGGCAGTTCTCAAGACGCCGAGGTTCCTTAGTTTGTACTAGGGCCTTTTGTCTTCATTTTCTTTTTCTTTTTTGTAGTCTTTCAGCAACTTTCTTCTCTGTAAGCACTCTTTGGCTCAATAAATGAAAATTTGGCTAAGTATTTTTTGCCAGATCCCTTTGTGGCCCTTTGTCCCGAACATAATTCGCTCGAGAGACTTCGGAAAACCATACTCTTGCTTTCCTTTGTCCCGAACATATTCGCTCAAGGGACTTCGGAAAACCATACTTTTGCTTTCCTTTGTCCTGAACATATTCGATCATGGGACTTCGGAAAACCATACTCTTGCTTCCCTTTGTCCCGAACATATTCGCTCAAGGGACTTCGGAAAACCATACTTTTGCTTTCCTCGGCGATTGCTTTCGTGAGACTCTTGTTTTGTACTTCTTCAGAACTTTTTACTTGGACAAATTTGTCCAACTTGTGCAATACAACTTTCCCACCAAACTTTTTAGGCATAGAATTTTTTCAAGGCCTCTGAGTGCCAAGTGTTTTTTAATTCTATGCGTTCGGCATCACCGAGCTTATAAACTCCTTTTCGTACTTCGGCAAGTACCAGGTACGGTCCTTCCCAATTTGCACGAAGTACCCCGTGGGACGGCTTTCGGGGTGCGAATTCAGCCTTTCGGAGAACAAGATCTCCCTTCTTTATTCCCTTTGGCCTGGCGCGTAGGTTTATGGCTACTGCCACTCTTTGCTGGAAAGCTTTTCTTCTCAGCTCAGCTACTTCTCTGTGTTCGCTGACGAGGTCGAGCTTGGTTCTCAGGCCAAGGTCATTTCCTTTTTCATCGAACACTTGGACTCGTATTGACGGTTGTACTACCTCGACAGGGATGATGGCCTCTGTACCGAAGTCGAGTGAAAAAGCCGTTTCCCTTGTGGCTCTTCGGGGTGTTGTTCGGTAGCTCCATAACACGCTTTGGAGTTCTCCTGGCCATTTCCCTTTTGCTTCTACCAATCTCTTTTTCAGGCCATCTTTTATGGTCCTGTTAGATACTTCCACCTGTCCATTACTTTGGGGGTGAGCTACTGGGGCGAAGTGCATTTTTGTCCCGAGGTCGCTAATGAACTCTTGGAATCCTTTGTCTATGAACTGGGATCCATTGTCCGCTACGAGTACCCTCGGTATGCCAAATCTACATACGATGTTTTTCCATACGAACTTCTGCACTTCTTTTGCCGAGATAGTTGTCAGAGGTTCTGCCTCGACCCACTTAGAGAAATAGTCTACTGCTACTACGCAGAACTTTACGCCTCCAGGCGCCGTTGGGAGTGGCCCAATGAGATCTATGCCCCAAACTGCGAAGGGCCAAGGATAGTCTGCCGAAGTCACGAACTCCGAGGGTGTTCTTTGGATGTTCGCATGTCTCTGGCAACTACCACATTTCCGGACGAACTGCTTCACGTCCTTTCTCAGGGTAGGCCAGAAGTATCCTTGGCGAAGTATCACTGCTGCCAGGGCGTCGGTTCCGATGTGCGAACCACAGGCACCTTCGTGAACTTCTTCAAGGATCATTTCAGTATCCTCTTCACTAACACACCTCTGTAGTGGATTTGCATATCCTTGCCGATATAGTTCTTCTCCAATTAGGAAGAAACGTCCGGAGCGCCTTTGAACTTTTGCGGCTTCGCTGGGGTCTTCGGGGAGTGTGTTGGTTGCGAGATACGTTTTGATTGGTTCTTTCCATCCTTTCCCCGAGGTCGCTATGCTTAACATCGCGACGCTGGGGTGGCTTAGCACTTCGGTGCAAGTTTTGGACTTCGCCAAGCAGTCTGCCTCAGCATTTTCTCGTCGGGGTACGTTCTCGATTTTCATGACGTCGAACTCCCGAATAAGTTTTGTTACCAACTCATGGTATTTCGCCAAGGTCGGGTCTTTCGCGCCATAGTCCCCTGCCATTTGCCGGACCACCAGCTGGGAGTCACTGTGGGCTTTCAGGTTTCTCACGCCAATCTTTCTGGCCAGGCGTAATCCTGCTATGAGGGCCTCATACTCGGCCATATTGTTGGTGGCGTTGAAACTGAACTTGATGGCCTTCATTACTTCTAGGCCTTCGGGGCCTCTGATAATCACTCCAGCTCCCTGGTGTTCAGATCCTGAGGCCCCGTCAACATATAACGTCCATTCTGGCTTGTCTTCGCCCGAAAATGAATGTCCCTCCTCGGTGTTTGGTACTTCGGCGATGAAGTCTGCCAAAGCATGAGCTTTTATAGCTTTCCGGGGTTCATACGTGATGTCATGTTCGCCAAGCTCTATACACCACTTGGAAAGCCTTCCCGAGTGATCAACTTTCCTCATAACATCCCGTAGAGGCAGGGTACTTCGGACGATAATGGGGTGAGCCTGAAAGTATGGCCGCTGCCTTCTCCTTGCAAGCACTAAGGCGTATATAGCTTTTTGAAGCAAAGGGTACCTGACTTCGGCGCCATGCAGGGACTTGCTGACATAGTAGACCGGCCATTGCTTTGGCCCTTCCTCTTTCACGAGGACCGAGCTCACAGCTTTTTCTGTGACGGCGAGGTATAATACGATGGGCTCTCCCTCCCGAGGTTGCCGCAGAGTCGGCAGGCCGGCCAAGTAGACTTTGAGTTCTCCCCAGGCTTTTTGGCAATCTTCATCCCAATGATGACCATTCCTTCCGAGGTCGCCTTCCATCTTTGCTGCCTTTATGAGCACTTTGAAGAAGGGTCGACACCTATCTCTGTACCTGGAAATAAACCTGCTCAGAGAGGTTATTCTTCCGGTGAGTCTTTGCACGTCTTTGACTGTGCCAAGAGTTCAGAATTCGAGCAGAGCCTTAATCTTCTCGGGGTTAGCATCGATGCCTCTTTCGGATACCATGTACCCAAGGAACTTTCCCGAGGTCACCCCGAAGATGCATTTCTCAGGATTAAGGCGGATCCCGAAGGCTTTGAGTTTTTGGAAGGTTTCCTCTAAATCTTCAACGTGGTAGCCAGGCAGTTTGCTTTTGACTATCATATCATCAACATACACCTCCATGTTCCTCCCCATTTGGTCTTTGAAGACTTTGTTCATCAGCCTCTGGTAGGTGGCTCCTGCATTTTTGAGTCCGAAGGGCATCCTGATATAGCAATATGTTCCTCCCTCAATGATGAAGGCAGTCTTCTCTTCATCTTCAGGGTTCATCCTTATCTGATGATACCCACTGAAAGCGTCCAGGAAACTTAGGAGCCCGTACTCGGCAGTTGAGTCTACCAGTTGGTCTATTGGCGGAAGAGGATATGAATCTTTCGGGCAAGCATCGTTCAAATTTCTGAAGTCGATGCACATCCGGAGCTTACTACTTCCTTCTTTTGTGGCAATTACCACGTTGCTTAGCCATTCGGGGTAGTTTACCTCTCGGATAACGCCAGCGTCTATTAGACGCTGGACTTCGGTCTTGACGAAGTCATTTTTGTGAGCCGAGATGCTCCGTTTCTTTTGCCGGACAGGTTTTACTTCCGGACTCGCTTTGAGGCTATGCTGGATTACGCAAGGGTTTACCCCTGGCATGTCCTTCGGCGAGTAGGCGAATAGATCTTTATTTGCAAGCAGAAAAGATACAAGTTTTTCCTTGTCTCCTTCGGCCATGCTTTTCCCTATTCGGGTACTATGGCCTGGGACAAGCTCTACTTCTTCTGTTTCCGCTTTTGTGGGATCTTCTGCCTCGCCCCTTTCCAGCTCTTTTGCTTCTACAGCAAGTGCTAAGTTGCTTGCTGGAGCCTTTCGTGCTCTGACGAACACCTTTCTCACCTCGCCTTGATCAATGAAGATCTTTGCGTCTCCTCCTTTGGTGGCGAAGGTGACGGTCAAGTACTTTACATCAGGGCGAATGTGCAAATTTCCCTGTGTCTGTCTGCCGAGGATGGCGTTGTATGACGAAGGAACGTCCATGACTATGAATCTTGCCATGGTAGAGGCGAACAACTCAGCGGTTCCTTTCTCCGAAGTTCCTTTCATCATCAAGGGGAGGTCGATCCACCCGAGGACAGGTAGCTCAGATGGTCCTACGCCGAACGTGGGTGAAGTAACAGCCTCGAGGTCACTCCTGGATACGCCCAAGCTTGGCAGCAAATGTGAGAACAAGACTTCTGCGTTTGACCCATCGTCCAGCAGTACCCTCTTGACGTCCCAGTTTCCTATCCTCGCCATTATCAGCAATGGATCATCATGGGGAAATATGATGGTGGAGCCATCCTCGCGGGCCAATTTTTTCATCGGGCTCTGATATTCCATCACCGCTATCTCTCTGGCCCTTCTTTTTCTTTCCGAGGATGGAAGTTCGGTGGTGATCGTCTGTATTACTCCTGCCGAAGATGGAGGACGCCTTCTCGGACTTCGGTTCCTTCGCCTGTCTGAATCGTAATCCTCATCATCGGGCCTTCCTTCTTCCTCTTTTTTCCCCTTCGGGGAAGGCATTCTCAAATAACGCCGAAGCTGGCCCTGCTTTATCAGTGATTCAATGTACTTTTTCAACTGAAAGCAGTCTTCGGTGTCATGACCGTGATCCCGGTGGAACTGACAGAACTTCTTCATGTTCCTTCTGTTGTCAGCAGTCATGCCCCTCGGTCGTTAGATTTGAGCCCCCTGTTTTTCCAACGCCATGAGGACGTTAGCCCTCGTGGTGCTCAGAGGTGTAAAGTTTTGGGGCTTCCTTCCTCCTACTCGTGCTCTCCGAGGTCGGCCTAACTGTTCCGTTGGACACTGGGCTTGCTGGCTGGACCCTTCGCCACGAGCGTGAATATGGTCAGCCTTTGGTCCAGTCATTCTCAGCTCTTCGGCTGTCATATGTTGTTCAGCCCTTCGGTAGAATTCTCCCAGCGTGTCCGGGGGATCTTTGGAGAATTCATAAAACAAGTGCGAATCCCTCCAGAGGCCCCTCGTCATGGCGAGGATGCGGATTTCGGGGCGAAAGTCCGGAACACTGAGGGCCTCTCTGTTGAACCTCTCGACATAGTCACGGATGGTCTCCCCGTTTCTTTGTGCTATGTCGAACATCTGGACGGGCATCTTCACCGTCGGCTTGCTCCCAATGAACTGTTGGGTGAACGCTGTGGACAGCTCCTGGAACCCCCTGATGTTTCCGGGAGGCAGGGAATTGTACCAGGCAGTTGCTGGTCCTGCGAGGGTGACTTCGAAGCACTTGCAGAGTGTAGCATCATCAGCCCCGTGTAGCACCATGCTCCGTTTGTACTTTGTTAGGTGGGCCTGGGGATCAGTCCGACCCTCATAGGTCTCTAGCCGAGGTAGCCTGAAGTCACTTGGCATGGCCGCCTCGACCACAGTTCGGGCGAAAGGAGTTTCATCTCCAGAGATGGTTTCAGTTAGCCTGGCCCAAACAGGCTTGCGTGCCACCTGCTGTTCCACTCTCTCTAGCCTTGCCAAGACTTTCTCCAGGAGGAGTGTAGCACTGGGCTCCTCTCCTTGGTGCTTAGAGGTTTTTCGGTAAGAGGACTGTTGCTGTCTCTTCGGGGAGCGACTTCGGTACCGAGGTGAGGGGGACTTTGCCTCTGGCGACAAACTTCTTCTGGACGGGCTATGATGGCTCCCCACTTCCCGAGCTATGATGGGTTGCCCTCGGGCTTTTCTCTCGAGGTCGTGCTGGCGAAGTGGGTTTTTGCGCCTGGGCTGGTGGCGGCCACCTTCGGTCTATCTGTTGTGTCATTTCAGCCACAGCAGACCTCTGAAAGTCTCATAAAAAACCCATGGTGATGACAAGAGGGCGTTCCTCTTCACGCAAGGAAGTCTCTGGGGGACTTTGCTTGGTAGCTGGTTGGGTCTCAGGCGCGGACGGGGACTTCGGGAGTCCTTTGTCCTTCGAACGCCGAGTTTCGACAACAGCTACCTGGGAGTAGTTTCCCACAGACGGTGCCAAATGATGCCCCAAGGCATCTTCGTTTACTGTCATGTTGACAGGTGGAGAGACTTCCTGAGGAGGCGAGCACCTGGAGCTCTGGTTTCCCAGCTGAGCGTGCCTGAAAAGCTCAAAGAAGAGGTTAGGAAGTCCCCGGTTTGCTTTTCCGGGGAGGACCCTCCGACGCCCAAGTCAGTTTTCTGAGTGAAAGTGGAGGAAGAACACTAAGGGATCAAGTGTCTTGCCTGTTTTGTGTTTTCTCAAAGGGAGGAAAATGCCCATCCTTTGCCCAGTCCCATTTCCTAGTATTTATAGGAGTAGCTGGTCCGTTCAGATCATGACACGTGTTCGGTCGGATTTGATCTGTAGTTTTGGACCTAGGGGACAAGCAGCTGTTTGCAGCCTCTTTTAGCCCTGGACCGGGACGGGTTGTGTCAGGACGGGGGCGGCTGCGGCATGTCAGTTCGCCGTTCAGATGTGACGTGTAGGGCTTGTGGGCGACATGTCAGAGGCTCCTTAAATGCTCATACCGTACTCCCGAGGTCCCCTGGGCGAGGTCGCCCTTCGGTGCGTGCACCCTCTTCGGATTCTATCCGTCCTTTGGTGCGAGCACCTCCTTCGGGATCTATCCCATAGTTCTGGGAGTTCCCTTGATGAACACCTTCTTCGGGACTCACACCCATAGTTAGGGGATTCCCTTGTTCAGGTGTTTCTTGTTCGGGGAAGATCCTCTTCGGGGCCTCTGCCTTCGGGGAGATTCTTCCTTGCTTTAGAGAGATGGCTCTCTTACCCGGAGGCAGTCAGTTTGGCCCCTCGATGGAGACGGTGTTGTCCTCGGAATTCCTGACGAGCTAACCGAAGTCTTGAGCTCATAGTGTTTGACTTCGCACCTTCCGAGGTCCGTAAAAAGATCCTCTCTTGGGTGACGTCAGACTCCTCGGCCAATATTCTGGCAGGGAGTTACTACCGAGGAGGCAATAGCCTTTGGCTATCAGGCTATCACATGCCCCCCTTTGGAAAGCCGAAGTGGAGACTTCGGTTTGTAGTCTTTCCGAGGATGCTCTTTGGGAGTTTTTAGGGAGTAAAACCTGTGCCGAAGGTACACCTTTTGCCCGAAGATATGGGCTGTTCGGCAATAGCCTGTCTTTTGGTGTCTTCGAGGCTGCTTACTTCTTTCCTTTTCCTTTTGTAGGTCTGTGCAGCGTCCTGTCTCATGACCAGGCGTGTCAGTCTGGAGCAGCGCGTCCCAGTTTTTTAGGGGTGTCAGAAGGCGAATCCCCTTTTTGGCTCGATGGCTGACACGTGGCACTCAGTCATTGGTAGGGATTGTGCTGTAACGTCAAGTGCACCTTTTTAGGCGCGAAGGAGCAGTTATGGCAACGTTTCGCCTTCGCCCAGCACTTAAGAAGCCGGTTCGCCTACCTCCCTCGGCCTATATATATGCTCACTCTATCACTTTTTCTCCTTTTGCTTTTACTTTTGCTCTGGTTTTCCTTCTGCTTTTTGCGGCGGTTCTTTCACCTGAGCTTTTTTCCGACCACCTTTCACGACGACGTCTTTACATACAGATTTCGGCAAGCGTTTTGGTGGGTTTTGATTTCCAGAACTTTTTTGTTCTTCTCAAAGTTTTTCCAAAGTTCGCTGTTGCCTTTTTCTGAACTTGCTTTTCAGCCCAAGATGCCTATTCCTGAGAGTTGGCAACCTCTCTTGCCCCACCCTTGCTGCACAACTCCTAAAAAGTTAGCAAGGTGGAAGAAGAAATTTTTCCTTCCCTTGTACGCTGTTACGAGGTTGCCACATCCCGACCACTATAGCTTTTCAAACCATAGCAACGAGGTTACCGTTTTCCGAGCTCAGTTGAAAGAAGGTCTTCGGTACCCCCCTCCGGAGTTGATTTGCGAGTTTTGCAGATTTCATGGCATTGCCGTAAATCAACTCCCTCCGAACTCGTACTGCTATTTCAACGCCTTTCTCTGTATGTGTGGCGTTTTCAAAATAAAGCCCCACTACGTTATTTTTATGCAGTACTACAAGCTCTATGTGGTCCCGAAGGGTGGCTTCTACTTCATGCTACCTCGGGGATCCAGGAGCAAAAAGTACATGTTCACCTTCGCCACCAAGGACAGCTGGCGAGGGTGGCAAAAAAAGTTTTTCTTTTTGAAGATGGACGAGGCCTAGTCGCATGTCCCGACCAAGTGGGCTCAGGGAAGGCTGGAGGACGACATCGTAGATCCGAAGATGTTGCTGACCCCAGAGTTGGCTCCTATATTCGAGGATTTCGACCGTCGTATTCGAGCCGTCGCTGACTGGGGTCCCGAGGTCTCTTCGCGCTCTTTTTACCCCTTCCCCATTAACTGGAGGTTGATGATCGAGGAGGTCCTTCGGGAGCTCAAGGTGGTAAAGGAGCACGAGACGGACCTCGAGATGCCAGCTCCTGCCTTTGCTGGGAAGGATTCCTGGCTTGTGCAACTCCTTCGGGAGGAAGTTTCTTTCGAGACCTTTTTTGAGCGTGAGTTATTTTCTAGTCTCTTTGTTATAACTTCGTTTTGCACTCACACTGATGTCTTCCTTCTTTCTCAGAAATGGGCGAGGACACGGCTGCCTTCTACAAAGCCCTTTTCACCGGCCAAGCCGAGAAGGGTGATCCGACGAAGAAAGTCATCTCCCGAAGGCGTAAAACAACTAGGGCCTGTCCTTCGACGGCAAAACGGGCGAGGATGGCCACTCCCGAGGAGGCTATCGAGGAGCCGGGAGTTGTTGTTATTCCTCAGCCCGAGGTTACTGCCGAGGTTCCTCCTCGCAGCCCTACTTCATCGCAGGCTCTTCTGGATGCCGTGGTGGAGTCCCCTTCTGCTGAAGAATGGCGTAGAATCAAAGGCAAGGGGGTCCCTGCCGAGGAGGTTCCGGCTGCCGAGGACGGCGTGGTCGAAGTGCCTTCAGGTTCGGTTTGTGGTGCCTTTTTCCTTTTTCGGGTTCGTTGGCGTCCAGCTGCCTTAATCCAGCTTCATATCTCATTGCAGAGGAGTTACTTACTCCGGGCTGGGTGGCCGATCATGCCCAAAGGAGAGCCCTTCGAGACGCCATCATCCCGAAGGGGAAGGTCCCAAAGGAGCCTTTTTGGACATTCACAGAGGACATGAACATGTACTCCAGCGATTGTCCACAAATGGCTAAAGAGATCTCTAAAGGGATCCTTACTGAGGCCTCATTTAGAGCCATCGTCGAGGCCCATCCGGGCGATGACTCTCTTGCTGCAAAGCTTTCCGAGCACGCCGCCCAGGTATACTTCACGCCCCATTTTCTTGAATTCTTTCTAAGTGCTTGGTTTTCTCTTTGTTTTAGTGACCTCGCCTTTGCCCTTTTATAGCTACTGGGATATGCCGGCTTTCTCAGAGTTCGGGTGGCGAGGCAGACGGCATTTCGAACTCAGGTCTTAGGTTCTTTAGAGAAAACTAGGGCCATGTGTTCGGATCTAGCTATCAAGAATTTGGAGCTGGCCAATTCTGCGGAGAAGGAAGTTTCCGCTCTTCGGGAGGAGTTAAAAGAGAAAGAGAAACTATCAAACGACTCCTCCCAGAAAATTTCTGACCTCGGCTCCCAGATAGCGGAGCTGATCTCGGCAAATGAGGCGTACCAAAAAGAGAAATCCGAGGCCGAAGACCACCTGACAAAGGCGCTTGCTGAGAAGGCTGCGCTTCAAGCCGAGGTTGATGCCTTGAAGAAGGAACCGAAGAAGAAGAAGATGAAGGCATTGAAGGAGGAGGTTGCTGAGCTTAAAAAAGACCTTGAGGACCTTGGGGTCGAGAAAGACAAATCTGACCAGATGACCAAAGTTGGTTTTCAGGACGGATTTTGTCTTGTTCGTCACCAGGTTCTTCAAAGGTTCCCTGATCTGGACCTTTCTTTCCTGGAGGCTCTAAATATTCCCGAGGGGCCTCGGTGGTCCTGGTCCAAAATTGAACATCTGAACCTGCCATCTTCTCTCCCTGCGCCGAAGATAGTAGAGAAGAACGCGGGAGCTGGCGGTTCTCAGGATGCCGGGAATCCTTAGTTTTGTTTAGGGTCCTTTTCCTTTTGCTTCTTCTTTTTTGGTCTTTTTCTTTTGGCACTCCTTTTTTATAAGCAGTTTTATTTTCAATGAAGAAAACTTGGCCAAGTCTTTTTGGTGAGGTCTCGGACTAGTTCGCTCCACAGACTTCGGGAAAATTCATCTGCGCTTAATATGATGACCTTTTTTGCGAAGTTCAGCCTTTCGAGGGCTTAATCTCAAGATTTTGTCCAAGTATTTTTACGAGACTTGGGAAGATGACGCCTTCACTTGTCTGGTCACCTTTGAGAAATTTGCGCCATTTATGCTTAAGGCAATTTTTTGTACTCAGAGAGAATTTTGCTAACTTGTGTAGTACAATTTTCTTTGCCGAAATTCTAAGCGTAGTATTTTCTCAAGGCGTCCGAATGCCAAGTATTTTTCAACTCTACTCTTTCGGAATCGCCGAGCTTATAGACCCCTTTTCGTACTTCGGCCAGAACTAGGTAAGGGCCTTCCCAGTTTGCACGAAATACCCCGTGGGATGGCTTTCGTGGTGCAAATTCAGCCCTTCGGAGAACGAGGTCTCCTTCTTTTATTCCTTTTATCCTAGCACGCAGGTTTGCAGCCATGGCCACTCTTTGCTGAAAAGTTTTTCTTCTCAGCTCGGCTATTTCTCTGTGTTCGTTGACGAGGTCTAAGCTTGGTCCTTAGGCCGAGATCATTTCCTCTTTCATCAAACACTTGTACCCGCACCGAGGGTCGTATTATCTCTATCGGGATGATGGACTCTGTTCCGAAAATGAGTGAAAAAGGTGTTTCCCCCGTGGCTCTTCGGGGTGTCGTTCAGTAGCTCCACAATACACTTTGGAGTTCTCCTGGCCATTTTCCCTTTGCTTCCCCTAGCCTCTTTTTCAGACCATCTTTTATGGTCCTATTAGATACCTCTACTTGGCCATTGCTTTGAGGATGGGCTACTGGGGCGAAGTGCATCTTTATTCCGAGGTCGTTGACAAAGTTCTGGAACCCTCTGTCTGTAAACTGGGATCCGTTGTCGGCTACCAGTATCCTCGGTATGCCAAATCTGCATACAATGTCTTTCCATACGAACTTTTGCACTTCTTTGGCCGAGATGGTTGTTAATGGTTCTGCCTCGACCCACTTAGAGAAGTAGTCAACTGCGACTACACAAAACTTTACGCCTCCAAGTGCTGTCGGGAGTGGCCCGATGAGGTCTATGCCCCAAACTGTGAAGGGCCAGGGATAGTCAGCTGAAGTCACCATCTCCGAGGGTACTCTCTGGATTTTAGCATGTCTTTGGCAGTTGTCACATTTTCGGACGAACTGCCGGGCATCCTTTCTTAAGGTGGGCCAAAAATATCCTTGGTGAAGTACTACCGCGGCAAGGGAGTCTGTTCCGATGTGTGAGCCACAAGTGCCTTCGTGGACCTCTTCGAGGATCATTTCAGTGTCCTCTTCATCAACACAGCTCTGTAACAGATTGGCGTATCCCTGCCGGTACAACTCTTCTCCTATCAGGAAGTATCTTCCGGCATGCCTTCGGACTTTTGCCGCATCCTTTGGATCTTCGGGAAGGGCATTGGTTGCGAGATACCTTTTTATCGAGTTCTTCCAGCCTTTTTCCGAAGCCACTATGTTTAGTACTTCGATGCTCGGGCGGTTTAGTACCTCGGTATGCATTTTTTACTTCGCCAAGCAGTCTGCCTCAGCGTTATGCCGCCGAGGCACATTTTTTATTTGAACGCTGTCGAATTCCCGAATGAGCTTGGCCACTAGCTCGTGGTACTTTGCCAAGGTTGGGTCTTTTGCACCGTAGTCCCCTGCTGTTTGCCGAACTACCAGCTGGGAGTCACTGTGGGCCTTTAAGTTTCTTATGCCGATTTTCCTGGCCAGGCGCAACCCTGCTACGAGAGCTTCATACTCAGCCATATTGTTAGTGGCGTTAAAGCTGACCTTGATGGCCTTTACTACTTTTAGACCTTCGGGTCCTCTGATAATTACCCCGGCTCCCTGGTGTTCGGAACCTGAGGCTCCATCTACATGCAGCGTCCATTCTGGCTCATCTTCACCGAGATTTTGATGGCTGTCTTCGGTTATGGGTACTTCGGCGATAAAGTCCGCCAATGCTTGAGCTTTAATGGCTTTTCTGGGCTCGTAGGTAATGTCATGTTCACCCAGCTCTATGCACCATTTGGAAAGTCTTCCCGAATGATCAACCTTTTTCATGACGTCCCGTAGAGGCAAGCTACTTCGGACGATAATGGGGTGAGCCTGAAAGTATGGGCGCAATCTTCTTCCTGCCAGTATCAAGGCATATATGGCCTTTTGTAGCAATGGATACCTGACCTCGGCGCCATGCAGGGATTTGCTTACGTAGTAAACTGGCCATTGCTTTGACCGTTCCTCTTTCACAAGCACCGAGCTTACTGCTTTTTCCGAAATGGCGAGGTACAGGATGAGGGGTTCTCCTTGGCGAGGTTGCCGCAGAGTAGGCAGTCGGGACAAATAGGTTTTGAGTTCTTCCCAAGCTCTTTGGCAGTCCCCATTCCAAGGATGATCATTACTCTCGAGGTCGTCCTCCTTTTATTGTGAGGACTTTGAAGAACGCTCGACACCGGTCTCCATATCTGGAAATAAATCTGCTAAGGGAGGTTATTCTTCCAGTAAGTCTCTGCACATCTTTTATTGTGGCAGGAGTTCGGAATTCCAACAGAGCTTTAATTTTTTCTGGGTTAGCATCAATGCCCCTTTCTGATACCATGTACCCAAGGAACTTTCCCGAAGTTACCCCGAAGGTGCACTTCTTGGGGTTAAGGCGAATTCCGAAGGTCCTGAGCTGGTGAAAAGTCTCCCTTAGGTCTGTGACATGGTCAACAGGCAGCTTGCTTTTGACTATCATATCATCTACGTAGACTTCCATGTTCCTCCCTATTTGGTCATTAAAGACCTTGCTCATCAACCTCTGGTAGGTAGCTCCTGCGTTTTTGAGCCCGAAGGGCATCCTGGTGTAACAGTACGTCCCCCCCTCGGTGATGAAGGCTATTTTTTCTTCGTCTTTGGGGTCCATCTTTATTTGATGGTAGCCGCTGAAGGCGTCCAGGAAACTTAGGAGCCCATATTCGGCAGTTGAATCTACCAGTTGATCTATTGGCGGGAGAGGATATGAATCTTTTGGGTAAGCATCGTTCAGGTTTCTGAAGTCGATGCACATCCGAAGTTTGTTGCTTCCTTCTTTTGTGGCGATCACCACATTGCTTAGCCATTCGGGGTACTTGACCTCCCTGATTACATCTGCCTCCAATAAATGTTAGACCTCGGTTTTGACGAAATCATTTTTATGGGCTGAAATGCCTCGTTTCTTTTGCCGGACAGGTTTTGCTTCCGGACTTACTTTGAGGCTATGTTGTACTACGCGCGGATTTAACCCCGGCATGTCTTTCGGCGAGTAGGCGAACAGGTCTTTATTCATTATCAGAAAGGATACAAGTTTTTTCTTATCTCCTTCGGACAAGTTTTTCCCTATTCGGGTACTTCGTCCTGGGATAAGTTCCACTTCTTCCATTTCTACCTTGCCAGAATCTTCTTTCTCGCCATTTTTTGACTTTGAAGCCCCTGCTTCTACAGCTTGTGAGGAATTGTTTACCGGAGCTTTTCGGCTTTTGATGAATACCTTTCTTACTTCGCCCTGATTTATGAAGATTTCTGCGTCTCCTTCCTTGGTGGCGAAAGTGACAGTCAAATATCTCACGTCAGGGCGGATGTGCAGATTTCCCTGCGTCTGCCTTCCGAGGATGGCGTTGTATGATGAGGGGACATCCATGACGATGAACCTCGCCATTGTCGAGACAAACAACTCAGCTGGTCCTTTGACCGAAGTCCCTCTCATCATTAATGGAAGGTCGATCCATCCGAGGACGGGTAACTCGGACGGTCCTACCCCGAAGGTCGGTGAAGTGACCGGCTTGAGATCGCTGATGGATATGCCCAAGCTCAGCAGCAATTGTGAAAATAGGACGTCAGCATTTGATCCGTCATCAAGTAATACCCTTTTGCCATCCCAGTTTCCAATTCTTGCCATGATCAGGAGTGGGTCGTCGTGAGGAAAGACGACTGTGGAACCATCTTTTCGGGATAGCTTCTTCGCCGGACTTTGATAGTCCATCACAGCTATTTCCCTGGCCTTCCTTTTCCTTTCCGAGGATGGAAGCCCCGTTGTGATTGTTTGTATGACTCCCGCAGGGGGTGGAGGGCGCCTCTTCGGACTTCGGTTCCTGCGCCTGTCGGAGTCGTAGTCCTCATCTTCTTCCTTTCCTTCCTCCTCTTTCCTCCCCTTCGGGGAAGGCAACCATAGGTACCGCCGAAGTTGGCCTTGTTTTATCAGCGATTCAATATACTTCTTCAGCTGGAAGCAATCCTCGGTGTCGGGCCATGATCGCAATGAAATTGGCAGAACTTCTTCATGTTTTTTCTATTTTCGGCGGTCATGGCCCTTGGCCTCTGAACTTGTGTTCCCTGCCTCTCCAGAGTCATGAGGATGTTGGTCCTCGTGGTGTTCAACGCTGTGAAGTTCGGGGGTTTTCTTCCTCGCATTCTCCGAGGTCGGGATGGCTGGTCGGTCGGATAGCGTGCCTGCTGGCTGGACCCCTCGCCACGGGTGTGCTCGGGCCTGGGTCCGCCCATTCTTAGTTCTTCGGCCGTCATGTGCTGTTCGGCCCGTCGATAGAATTCGCCCAGTGTGTCTGGAGGGTCCTTGGAGAATTCATAGAAGAGTTGGGAATCCCTCTGAAGGCCCCTTGTCATGGTGAGGATGCGTATTTCGGGCCGAAAGTCTGGAACACTTAAGGCCTCTCTGTTAAACCTCTCGACATAGTCGCGTATAGTTTCTCCGCTTCTTTGCGCTATGTCGAACATTTGAACGGGCATCTTCGCCGTCGGGCGACTCCCGATAAACTGTTGGGTGAAGGCTGTTGATAACTCCTGGAACTTTCCGATGATTCCTGGAGCCAAGGAGTTATACCACGCTGTTGCTGGTCCAGAGAGCGTGACCTCGAAGCACTTGCACAAGGTGGCGTCGTCCGCACCGTGCATCATCATGCTACGTCTGTACTTCGTCAGGTGGGCCTGTGGGTCGGTCCGACCATTGTACGTCTCTAGCCAAGGTACCCTGAAGTCACCCGGCATAGCTGCCTCGACCACAGCTCGGGTAAAAGGAGACTGATCCCCACAAAAAGACTCAGACAGTCTGGCCCAAACTGGCTTGCGAGCCACCTGCATCTCGACTCTGTCCAGCCTTGCCAATATTTTCTCCATGAGGGCGGTGGCGCTAGGTTCTTCCTCAGGTGGAGGAGATTGACGGCACCTCTTCAGAGAATGGCTCCGTCGTCGGGGAGGGGGTGACCTCGTCTCAGGCAAAGGGCTCCTTCGACGTGGAATTTTGGGTTGGTTGGGCCCCGTTTGCCCTGGAAAGCGTGCCCCAAGGGGCATATTTTCTGTTGAAGACTCCTCACGTGGGTCTTCACTCCTCGAACTGTGGTGGACTGCTTTGGGGTTCTTCTCCCGAGGGCGTACCGGTGAAGGAGACCTTTGGGTTTGAGCTTGTTGTGGCCATCTTCTATCTATCTGTTGTGTCATCTCAGACACAACAGAGCGCTGGAAGTCACGGAGGAAGCTCATGGTTATGACCAGAGGACGTTCTTCCTCGGGCGTGGAAGTCCCTGGAAGAGTTTGCTCAGCAGCCGGTTGGACTTCAGGCGCGGACGGGGACTTCGGGAGTCCTTTGTCCTTAGAACGCCGAGTCTCAACGACGGCAACCTGAGGGTGGTTTCCCACAGACGGCACCAAATGATGCCCTCCGGCATCTCTGTCCAGTGACATGGTGAATTCCGAGGGAGCTTCCGGGGGGGAAGGACGTCTTGCTGAGATCTTCCCCAGGTGGGAAAATACCTGAAAAGCTCAGAAAAAAGGGTTAGGAGGTCCCCGGGATGGTTTTCCGGGGAGGAGCCTCCGACGCCCAAGTCAGTACTCTGATAATGAATAAAGTAGGCCCGCTAGAAAGGTGCAAGAGTTAGCCTGCATATATTTTCAGCTATGGGCGAGGGCTGCTCAGGGAGAAGGGATGGATCCCTTGCCAAGTCCTTTTTCCCAGTATTTATAGAAATGCCTGGTCCGTTCAGATCCTGACACGTGTTCGGCTGGATCCTTTCTGGGCGTAGGGAACAGGTAGCCGTCTTTAGGCTCCTGGTTTTGTAGCTGAGATGGGACTTGGACGGCGTCAGTGTGTCAAGTCGTCGTTTCAGGCGGCGTGTGGGTTTCCTGTCAGAGGCTCCTTAAATGCTCATTAAATGCTCATGCCGTACTCCCGAAGTCCCTGGCCGAGGTCGTCCTTTGGTACGAACGATGCCCTTCGGGAAATATGCCCGCAGTTCGGGGGGAGTTCCTTGTTTCAGGCTCCGCCTTCGGGGAGATCTTCTTCGGCTTGCAATAGCTGATTCTCCATTTTTTAAGGCGATTTGTTTAGTACCTCGGGGGGCTAAAAGCTTCCTGACGCTCCGAGTTCCGGTCAGATAGAGGCGATAGCCCTTCGGCTATCAAGTGTGACCATTGAACTTTGACCATGGCAATAAGCTTGTTCCTTAACTTCTTGGTATCCTTGGCTAAGATAACTAAAGGTTTCTCTTCATATGTCAAGTTAGGTTCCAACTGTATGTCTTCCATTGCAATTGCATGCTTTGTGTCTAGTAGGCACTTTTTAAGCATACTGATGTGGAATACATTATGAACACTTGACAAGCTGGGTAGTAGAGCTAATCTGTATGCTACCTTCCTAACTCTATCCAAGATTTCTTAAGGACCTATATATCTTAAAGCTAACTTAGATCTTCTGCCAAATCTGATAGTGCATTTAGTTGGTGCAACTTTCAGCCAAATGTTGTCACCAATCTCAAACTCCAAGTCTTTCATTTTTTTATTCACATAGGCTGTAGTTCTTTCATTGGCTACTTTCAATCTTTCCTGAGTTTTCTTGATCTTGGTAGTAGTTTCCTCAATGATTTCAGGACCCAACTTTAGTCTGTCTGAAGCTTCCACCCAACAGTGAGGTGTCATGCACCTTCTTCCATATAATGCTTCAAAAGGTGTCATGCCAATGGTACTCTGATAATTGTTGTTATATGAAAATTCTATTAATGGCAAGTGTTGGTCCCATTTGCCCTTAAAATCCAACGCACAACTCTGGAGCTTATCTTCTAATACCTATATCACCCTTTCAGTTTGCCCATTAGTCTGAGGGTGATAAGCAGTACTCAAGTAGATTTTGGTGCCTAGTGCTTTGTGAAAAGCAGTCCAAACCGAGCTGTAAATCTTGGATCTCTATTAGATACAATGAAGTTTGGTAGTCCATGTAATCTCACTATCTCCTAGATGTACATCTGAGCCAACTTCTCCAAGGAGTCTGTGAGTCTCTTAGGTAAGAAGTGGGCACATTTGGTTAACCTATCCACAATGACCCAGCTTGTATCATGCCTTAATTTGGTCATAGGTAACCCAGTCAAAAAGTCCATGGTTATGTTGCCCCACTTCTTCACTGGTATAGGTAGAGTCTGAAGGGTACCAGCTGGCTTCTAGTGCTCTACCATTACCCTTTGGCATGTGAAACAATTGGAGACTTAAGTGGCTATGTCTCTCTTCATGTTTGGCCACCAGAAGTGAGTATTCAAGTCTTTATACATTTTCTCACTTCCTGGATGGATGTTCAACTTGCTAGTGTGAGCTTCTTCATGTATTTCATCTCTGAGCTTTGGTCCTTTAGGCACATAGATTTGGTCCTTGAAGTACAATAATCCTTGCTTGGAGGCAAAGGATTCAAACAAGCAACCTTTTTCCTCTCTTGAAATCTTTCTCAACTTAGGATCTATTTCTTGTGCCTTTCTGACCTCTTCACTCCATCCAGACTGGGTTATCAATGTGTAGATTTGGTCTTCCTCCAATTTCTGCCACTTATGCCATAGGCATAGCAGACTATTCTGCTCATCATGATCAGCTATAGATCCTTCTTTCAAAAGACTTGTGTGTTTCCTGCTCAAGGCATTTGCCACCAAATTTCCTTTGCCCTCTGTATACTCTATGCTGCAGTCATAGTATTTAATGTACTATAACTGTCTTCTTTGCCTCATGTTCAACTCTTTCTAAGTGAACAATTACTTTAGGCTTTTATGGTCAGTGTAGATCACAAAGGAACTACCCATCAGGTAGTGGCTCTATTGCTTCAAAGCAAAAATCACTACTACTAATTCTAGGTCATGGGTAGGATAATTTTGCTCATAAAGTCTCAACTGTCTTGACCCATAAGCAATGACATTTCTCTCTTGCATAAAAACACAACCTAACCCAGTTCTAGATGCATCTGTCTAGATGATGTAAGGCTTGCTTAGATCAGGAAGAATCAACACTAGAGCTTTAATCAACCTCTTCTTGAGCTACTGGAAACTCTTTTTACATTTCTTAGTCCACTCAAACCTTTGACCTTTCTTGGTTAGATGAGTAAGAGCTGAGGCAATCATGGAGAATCCTGATACAAATCTTCTGTAGTATCCGCTAATCCTAGGACATTTTTTATTTGCTTTACAGTCTTTAGTCTTTCCCATTCTTGCATTGCCTTGACCTTTTCAGGGTTTGCCTTAAGGCCTTGTGCATCTATAATATGTCTTAGGAAAGACACTTCCTTTATCCAGAATTGACACTTGGATAACTTAGCATAAAGCTGATGTTCCGACAGAGTCTTTAAGACAATCTTCAGATGATGTTCATGTTCATTTTCATCCTTAGAATACACTAGGATGTCATCAATGAACATAACCACAAATTTATCCAGATGTGGCCTGAACGCCCTATTGATTAGGTCCATGAAAATAGCTGGGGCATTAGTCAAACCAAATGGCATGATTGTGTGCTCATAATGCCCATATTTGTTCCTGAATGCAATCTTAGGAATATTCTCTTCCTTTACTCTCAACTGAAAGTATCTAGATCTCAAATTTATCTTTGAGAAGATTGTAGCTCCCTTGAGTTGATCAAATAGATCCTCAATACTAAGGAGTGGATACTTGTTCTTAATAGTCACCACATTAAGCTTCCTATAGCCAATTCATAGTCTCAATAATCCATCCTTCTTCTTCACAAAGAGCACTGGAGCTCCCCATGGTGAAACACTTGGCCTTATGAACCCTTTAATTTTTCAAGAAGTTCATCAAGTTGTTTCTTGAGCTCATTCATCTCTATAATAGGCATTCTGTAAGAAGGAATGGATATTGGACTAGCTCCTGGTTGTAGCTTGATCTCAAACTCAATCTCCCTTGGTGGAGGAATACCTAACAGATCTTTAAGAAAGACTTGTGGAAAGTCTCTCACTACAAGTATTCTATCCACTTCTTCATCACAATCCAAACGATTAAATACATAACAGTAATCATGCTCAGAAATCATAGGTATTTCATATAATACCTTTAGTTCCATGCCATGCATTTCATACACTAATTCCTTAGAATTCACTAATGCATGCACTTCACCATCAAGCAATGTGATTTTCGTCTTAGCACAATCAATTCTTACCTTATGCATAATAAGCAAATTCATACCGAGTACTATATCATACTTAGGAATATCCAACACTAGCAGATTAGTCATAACCTTAGTTTGTCCTACTATTAGCTCACAATCCTTAGCTAGATCATTAGTAAAAAGACATTGACTACCTGCTGTTTTCACTAAGGATATCCTAGGCATGATTTCAGTGGGCAACTTCATGGCATCAACAAATTTCCTAGCCATTATAGACACATATGCACCAGTATCAAACAGAACACTAATAGGCATATCATTTAAGTAAATGTTACTTCTTAGCGCTCCTCTCTACTGTGGTGACTCTAGTCTCTCGATCTAGAACACTTTGTCAGCTTTTTGCACTGGAGGCCGTGACACTGGAGGAACTGGTCTCTACTGTCTCTCCCTGGGTGTTCCAGGAGGTCTCACTGGACCTTGGTTTTCTAGTCTTCTTTCTTGAGCATGTCAACAATCTTTGATCCAATGATCCATTGCACCAAATCTTAGACATGCTTGGGTGTCAAAGTAACAAGGTTTCTTCCCATGAAACCTCTTATACTTAGGGCACCTTAGGCCAGGGGGCATCCCCTTAACCTTGCCCATACCATCTGGATGGGAACTCTTGGCAATTTCTTTGCCATGTGGTGGCTTCGTCTGCTTACCTCTTGTGTGGCTACTTTCTCCAAGTCCACTAGGAAACCTACTCTCATACTCCTCTTACTCTACCAAAAGGGCCTTCTAGACTGCCAAATAGTATGTCACTACTCTAAAAGACCTCACAGCCCTTCTGATGTTTGATCTTAGGCCTCTGAAAAATCTCTTACCCTTCAACTCTTCCAATTCTTGATACTATGGAGCATACGTTAGCAACCGATTGAATTTGTGCTCATACTCTGGGACACTCAGGTTGTCCTACCTTAGAGCATCAAATTCAGCTTGCTTCAAGTACTTGATGGCATCACTGACATACTGCTCCTGAAAAAGCTGGGTGCACTCTGGCCATCTCATCTCTATAGCTCATCCTGGCCTTCTACCCCTTTGGACATCATATCTATCTCTGATGCTCCTCCATCACATCTCTGCACTGCCTACTAAATTATAAGTAGCCAATAACACTTTCTTGGTGGAGCTGAGTGGCATCCTCTCAAACATCTTTTCTATGAAGATTAACCACTCCTCAGCTCTTTCTGGTCCAGCTCTTCCATCAAACTGTGGAGGTCTTAGCCCTTGGAACCTCTCCAATAGTCTGACCTCATCTAGGCCTTCCAGATCCTCTACTCCCTATCTCCTGGATTTGTGAGAACCTTCAGCATGATGATGCTCTCCATGATCTTTATGCCTTCCCTTTCCTCTTCTCTCATGACCTTCCTCAATCTCATTCCTACTGGAGGAATGTTCATAGACTGAGGGATTAGCCCTGAACACCTGACCAACCTCAGATCTCACTCTTCTTCCTCTTGGATTTCTCCTATCCTCATCTTCCACCTCAACAGTTTCATTAGTTGTATCTTCTGATCTTCTAGAAGGAACATATTTAGATGTGTTTCGAGTCTCCTCTTCTGCTTGTTACTACACATTTTGAACTGGTTCTCTTTGTGGTTGTGCTTGTATCAGCTTTACTAAGTCTTCATTGATTAGAGCTAAGTTGCTCTAAAGCTTTAACCAAATTTGTGGCACTTCAGGGTTTGGTGCCCTATGTTGGCCCTGATTCTCCCCTTCCTATCCATCTCTTTGTTGCCCATGTATAGTAGGAGGCCTTCAAGGTGGTTCCCTTCTCCTTGTGGCAACCATAATTACTTCCTGTGTTCATGATTCATCATAGAGCACATATAAAGATCATAGATATTTTAATGGTACTTGACACTAGTAGCTGATGAAACTGAGTTTATGTATATAGATAGCACGCATGATGCAACTACATGCTATGTACATGTACAAACCATGCTCTGATACCAACATTTGTTACCCACTTTAGGGTGCTCTAGTTATGATGCTAAAATTGTGCATTTAAAATCCCAGAATTAGTATGTCTTGTAGGCCATCAAAACAATACATTTAATTTGCAAACCCAAGTGGCCCTCTTGGGCACCATGTAAATACATGCATATTGGTCGAAACATTACACACATATTCTCATTTTATGCACATCATGGTAGTAGGGAAGAAAAACACCAGCACAAGTCTTAATCTTGGCTACCATACAATAGGCAATCTTGTTAAGTTCATGTTTCTAGCCACTGTACCTGAACTTCTCTCAAACAACTGTATTAATCTAGCCATGCACCTCCTATTTTACTTGCTCCATCATCAATTAGAAAGTTAGATCAAACCAAGGAATTTGGTTTTACATCAATAGCCCACCTATGGACCAAGTTATGAATTTTTTAAATTGCTTACAAAATTCTGACCAAATGGACAGTAAATTAGCCATATTTGCAATGTCATAAGTTTGGATACAGGGAACCAACTGAAGTAATTCCAAATCCTAGTTAAACTGCTATATGTGATCTAGGTGTGGTCATAAATTCAAACAAATATTCACTCTACAAAGAGAGATATAGAACTTTGAGTGCAGGGTCAAAATTCTGTCCACTTTATGACCATTATGCCCATACAAAATTTTATAAGTGAGCAAACACTTCATTCACAAGGGGTAAGCCCTCCAAGGCTATCCCATACATGTCAAATACACATGGGAATTACATGCTCTTGCATATAGCAACTTTATGTGGTCAAAACAGAATTTACAAACAAGCAGCCCATCATTCACACTTAGACAGCTTGTGCACCACCTTCACATACATAGCAAAACCATCCTCAAATGTTCACATAATTGTTCCAAATTTACATGCATTACATGTACATGCATCCATTCACTACATCATGGCCTTAACTCAGCCAAAGACATGTACCCAAGTCACAGGAGATTCTTGAGAAACAATGCACTCTGAAATAGGATGCTGGACAGCTGCTGCGTAACACAATAAGCACCATCACTAAAAATACCACATGTGTTCCTAAAATCACCAAAATTTCCATATCATAACTAGACACATGGAAGTTCATTTAATTGAAGTTTAAGATGAAAAATCAAACTATAAAGGACATTTTGAATGTGATCTTTCTGCTAGACATGAAATGGGCAGATTTGAGGGGAGGTAAGTTTCATGGAGAAACTTAGTAAGGAGAACACTTTAACACTAAGGTAACGTAACCCTTAGAAATAACATGCATATAAATGAACTAAAACAAAATTAAATACAATGCAAAGATCCAATATAGAGCATCCAAATGCAGCAATCAAACACAAACAACAAACACATGTATGCAGCAGCAACAACATTCATTGGGTAGTCCATAAAAAATGTAATAAACATAAGTAGATCACTATGGAAGCCCTTCTCAAGCATAATCATGGCCTTAGGAGATTTTTAATACTAGTTAGTACTACCTTTGGGCTCTAGAAACCCTTAAATTCACTACCATCACTGTGCACTTCACACTAGGTCACAAAACCTTCACTAAGTGCGCTCCTCTCACTATACTTGGTTCATCAAGCTCATGGCTCTATTTGAAGCTTAGCCCTAGCTCCTTTGGTGCTTTGAAATACAGTAAACATGCCATGAGAGCAAGATAACTCCTTCCCTTTTGTTGGAAATCCAATAAACCTTAGATAAACCCGAAAACTAGGGTTTATGGTCTTCCTTGATGTTTTGGTTGTCTTCTCTTGCCTGCTCTTGATTGTTTGCAGTAAGGTGGCTATGGAGGGATGTGGAGGAGTTCAAGGAAGAACCCTAGCAAGTGGAGGTCAAATTTTTGGAAGAAAATGGGGAGAAAATGACTTTTTTCTAGCTTTATTTCTTTCTTGGTCTTTAGTAATGGCATGTTTGCAAATTTTGCAAACTTTAGGCCACACTTGTACAACATTTTTGCAAGCCATTTGGGATGGGAAAATGACAGTTTTTGACCTATTTTAACCTTGGTCAAGGGTCATTTTCACCTTTAGAAAAGTTTGGGACACTTAAGCCGTTAAGTGTCCTTAAGCATTAAATAACTAACTTTGCCTCCTTGAGCACTTTGGTCCCCAAAAAAATCCTTAATTCCACCTATATCCTTTCTTCATAATTCCATCCATGTCCTTTCCTCACAATTGCATCGAAGTCCATTCCATAGCCATCTTTGGAAATTTGTGCAATTGAGTAGCCAACTTTTGTAACCTTACAATTTAGTCCATAGATTACTTGTAAGTTAGGCAATATGCCAATGCTTTCTTAAGGACCAAATTATCATTGTTTGTGCCACTTAGGTGGGTGAATATTGAATGTTTTACACTTCACAATTCATACACTATGGTGAAAATTAAATCATACAAGTTTAGGTCCTTAAGCTGTAATTTTCCCATTTTGTGAAGGTGGTAACACTAAATGGTCTCTCCATTCTTTTGGGATTGTTCAAACATTTGGATGGGCATCTTTGCTATCGGTTTCTTCCTTATGAACTATTGGGTGAAGGCGGTGGACAACTGTTGGAAGCCCATAATGGTTCCGGGTGCTAAGGACTTATACCATGTGGTTGCTAGCCCGGATGGAGTCACTTCAAAGCATTTATAGAGGGTGGCATCATTGGCATCATGGAGCACCATATTCCTCTTATACTTGGTCAAATGAGCTTGAGGATCACTTCACCCATCATAGGTCTCCAGGCAAGGTACTCAGAAGTCGGTAGGCATTGGCGATTCCACTACCACCCAAATGAACGAGGACTCATCTTCGGTGAAGGTCTCAGATAACCTTGGCCAGATGGGTTTTTGTGAGACTTGTCTCTCAACCTTGTCCAACCTCTACCAAATTTTCTCCATCAAAAGAGTGGTACTATCTTCACCTCATTGTCGAGGAAGTTGTGGCAAAGGAGAATGACGTCTTCTCTTTGGTGAGTAACTTTGATGGCGAAGAAACAGGGACTTCTCCCAAGAAGAAGGACTCTGATGCTGGCAGGACCTTGGCTCCTTTTATCTATACCTCACTATATACTGCCCATGTGACAGCGAGTTCTCCGTGGAAGATCCCTAATGGAGGCTCTTATTAGGCGAGCTCCAGCATGATGACTAGCCGCCCCTCTCCAGATGAACCTCTAGGGATGGGGCCCTTGCATGAGAATGTTCATGTGACCATCTTTGGTCAAGTTGCTACATCATTTTGGCCACTATGGAGTGTTGGAAATTGTGCAAGAAACCCATAGTGACCATTAGAGGGCATTTGTCCTTCGACAGGGAGGGCTTTGGGGGTGCTTGATCGTCTGCCACCGAAGGCTCAGGTGCGGATTTGGAATTCAAAATACCCTTGTCCTTGGAACGCCAAGTCTCTACGATGGCAACCTGGGAGTGATTTCCCACAGATGGCGCCAAATGATGCTCAAGGACATCTTTGATGAAGGACATGTTGGACCTCCGATAGAATTTTTCCTAAGTGATATCAGCAACACTTGAAGAACATAGTTTAGGAGCTTATTGGAGTGTTTTCCAGGGGAGAGATCTCTAACGCCCAAGTCAGTATGTGAGGGAGAGGTTATTAAGAGTAGAGAGTAGAAAGAGGGTGTCTCTCGTGTATATTACCTAGGAGCCTCCCAAGTATTTATAGGAGGCTTTGAGGGAAAGGCCATTGTACATGAGTTGAGCAGATTGGGACATGTGATCAGCCAGATTTGCTAGGCATTCAGTCCATACCTCGGCGAGAAGTGTCTCCAGCTATTCGTAGATGGTTATACTCAAAGGGTAGGGGCATGTTCAAGGTTTCTGTCAGTGGTCCCTCAAAACTATGTGTTTCTTGTCTTCCATTAAGACCCCTTGGGGACTTGAGACGCACTTCGGGAGTAGAATCATCTTCGAAGGTGGTTGGGGATAGCCTATCAAAGGCATAAATCATGTTTAGGAGGCATTTCTCCTACCAAGGGTGGTAGGCTTCTGTCTCTGAGATTGGTCATGTGATTGTCCGAGGGTGGTGCCTGGAACTATACCGAGGTTGGTCATAGGGCATTTTTTATGGTGGTGTTAGGTCCGCCAATCCAAAGTCCTATGGGTGATAGCCTTTCGGCTATCACCTATGGGAGTCTGAAATTAAAGTACATTGTGTTACTTGAGGGTGCATATGTTGAGACATGAACTGATCATTGTAATATGAACATGTGCCATACTTTAGGGTTCCATATATGTTTCTCAAGTAATGTGTGAAAGCTTGGGATGGTAAAAACACTTTATTTTACTTATTTTCACATGATTTTCATGTATAATGAATGATTGCATATATGTGTATAAAGAAAATGTATAGTTTTAGCTAAGTGTTTTATAATTGGTTTTAAAAGATAGCTGCCAATCTTATATGTATATTAAATCTAGGACAAAGACTAAGCCATAGTAGCACTTATAATGATTGTTTATTTCATAAGTAAATGATTTAATGAACTCACAAGTAACTATAAAAGGTAATAGCAAATATAATAGGACTAGTTTCCAAATGGCATGGCACGAGCTATGAGATCCTAGAAACTCTACTACTATGCGAGGTAAGATGTTACCACCTCACAAAAATGTGAGAATTGCAATTGTGGCATAATGGTAAAAAAACCATTATATTGTGTAATTCTCTTCATAGTGAATGAAGTATGAGGGGTAAAAGGTATAATAAACACCTCCTTAAAAGTATTCTAAGTTGGTAATTTGGCCGCCAAGAAAAGCCTTAAGGATTGCTTGCTTTTCAAGTAACCTATGGAGCTTTTTGTAAGGTTTTGAAAATTCAGGTACTTAATTGCAAAACTCTTAAGAAAGAGCCTTGGAGAGTTATGGGAAGGATATGAATGGTATGAAAGTGCTATTGGAGTACCAAATTTCTCATGGAAGACAAGTTTGGACAAAGGAAACACTAAAGGCATTAAGGACCTAAATGTCATAGTATAAACCTTAAGTTGTTTAAGCTTTTGACTTAAGTCAAAGGGTGGAATTGTGGGGTTATCCCAACATGGGGGAGGTGGCTATGGCTTGATAAATAGTCAAAAAGATGGGTAAAATGTGGACCAATAAGTTTAGGAAAAAGAAATCATGCATATGGGCAAGGAAAATGACATAAAGCATGATTAAGGCTAATAAGGATGTTTAGTGTCCTAAAGCTAATTTAAGAAGCCAAACTCAATTTTTCATCTCTCATATTTGACCCAACCAGCCACCACCCTCCTCCACTCTTCTTCCATAGCTCCTCCATAGCCACCATACCTCCAAGATTGAAATTGAAGGCAAAAGGAAGCAAGTGGAAGCAAACTAGAGCTATTACTTGAATACTTCAAGGATCAAGCTTCAAATTCAGCCTACTCATCTTGGTAAGGGTTCTCTTGCCCTCATGGATTGTTTACTATATTTTCAAGCATCCATGGAGCTAGGGCTAAGCTTGGAAGATAGCCACAAGCTTGATGAACAAAGTTTAGTAAGGGGAGTGCACTTATTGAAGGTTTTGTGACCCAGTGTAAAGTGCACAATGATGGCAGTGAAGTGAGGGTTTCTAGAGCTAAAATTTATTACTAACTAGTGTTAAAATCCTCCTAAGACCAAACATTAGCTTGAGGAGGGCTTCCATAGTGAGTCACTTAACTTTATTGTATGTTTTATGGACTAACTTATAGTTTATGTTGCTGCCGCATTTCATGTGTTTATTGGTTGTGAATGGCTGCTACATTTGGTTGCTATATCTTGTATATATGCATTTTGGTTTTGTGTTTTAGTGTCTTTGGATGTAGGTTTTAATGAGGATCACATTTCCTTAAGAAACCAAGTGTTTCCCTTACTATGTTTCACAATGAAACTTACTCCACTCAATTCAGCCATTTCAAGTACAGTAGGAAGATCACATTCAACTGACCCTTGTCATTTGAGTTTTGTTCTAAAATTTTAGTTATTTTAACTTCCATGCATCTAGTTGTGATCTAGAAGTTTGGTGATTTTAGGAGCACATTTGGTATTTTAAGTGATGGTGCTTATTGTGTTATGCAGCAGCTGTCTAGCATCCTGTTTCTGGAGTCCATTGTGTTTCAGGCACTCCTGTAACTTAGGGTCTGTATTTAGTTGGGTTAAGACTATTATATAGTGCATGTATGCATGTACATGTAGTGTATGTAAAATGACACAAGTATGTGAACATTTGAGTAATGTTTTGGCTATGTATGTGATGTGGTGCAAAGTTGCCTAAGTGTGAATGGTAGGTTGCTTACTTGTAAATTCTGTTTTGGTCACATAAAGTTGCTAGGTGCAAGAGCATAAAATTGCTATGTATATTGGACATGTATGGGATAGCCTTGGAGGGCTTACCCCTTGTGAATGAAGTGTTTGCACACTTATGAAATTTTGTATGGGCAAAATGGTCATAAGTTACCAAAATTTTGACTATGCACTTAAAGTTCTATATATCCCTGTGTAGAATGAATCTTGGTATGAAATTTTGACCACACCTAGAGACATCTATAGGTTGAACTAGAATTTGGAATTTCTGAATTTGGAGACGTGTATCCAAAGATATGACATTGCAAAGTTGGCTAAGTTACTGTTCATTTGGTCAGAATTTTGTAACCAACTTAAAAAATCCATAACTTCGTCCATAGGTGGGCTATTGATGTAAAAATAAATTCCTTGGTTTGATTAAAGACTAGCCTTGATAATGAGGTAAAGAAAATATGGGGTTACATGGCTAGATTAATACAGTTTTTTGGAAAAAGTTTCAAGTCCAGTTGCTGGTCACTTACACTTAATAAGATTGCCTAATATGTGATAGCCAAGATTAACACTTATGCTAGTGTTTTCTTTCCTTGCTACCATGGTGTGCATGAAATGTGAATATGTGTGTAATGGGTGGACCAATATGCATACATTTACATAGTGCCTAAGAGGGCCACTTGGGTATGCACACTAAGGGTATTGTTCTGATGGCCTATAGAACATACAAATCCTGGGATTTTTAAATGCACAATTTTGGCACCATAACTGGACTACCCCAGTGTGGGTAACATAAGATAGATGGCCCTTGAAAGAGGTTGAAAATTCTTATGTGAGATGTAGTGATGGATGTCCTTGAGGAAGAAAGAATAAGTACAACCAAGTGAAGAATAATATGTGATAGAAAAAGACAATGGGTTTTTAAGTAAAAAGTAGGAATGTAAATGGAGCAGTGAACTTGATGAAAAGAAGAATAATATCAAGGCAATAAACAATAGTCTAGACTATTTAGGGTCATTTTAGTTTTCTATAGTCATAAAGTCATGAAAAGAATGAAGTAATAAGACTATAATAAAAAGCTCATAGAAAACTATAAAAATACATAACCTTCTAAATTTTTTCAAATCTTCTCATTTAAAACAATTTTATTTACTAACAGTTGAATATACCATAAAAAAGTGCAATATCATATACAAATAACATATGAATTAGGATTTAAATGTGTTGTCAATTTACTTGGAAGTTGAAAGACTTGTGAAATACATTGGGCGGTCTTTCTAGAAAAAAGATAATGATGGATGCATATGTGACAATAAGACTTGAATTAGATTGCTTTTATTAGGTTTAGATGTTGGAGATCAAATTGGAAGAATATCAACAAACAAAGAAAGACTGGCATGTAAGAGAGAAGAGATAATGTGTAGGCGTTCTGAAGCATAAGAAGAAGACAAATGGACAGCTAAGTTAGAATGTAAGAATTGCAGACTAAAAGGTGAATAAAAGATTTTTGTTTAAGGGAGAGAAAAAGAACCAAATTATCGAGTTGTTATTAGGTTTAGCAAGTGCTATTGTTTTCTCGTCCTACTTAGACACAGTCGAAAGGGTAATTAAGAGTTAGGGGAATAAAAATATGGCCATTTAGGCTTCTTTGTCAGTTATCTTCTCTACTTACAAAGGGAAGGTGGGCTTTCAGGCCCAAGTTCTACAAGTTTTAATACACTTTAATTCAATGAGATGGTGACACAACAATGTAAAGTTTTCTAGTTTTCATGTAAGAACATTTCTATTACATCTCAACACAGTTTTTGTTTCTTGAGTTGTGAAAACATATATTTTTACACCTCAAAATGAAATTATAATAAAAAACCATTTTCTAGACAATGGAACAATGATATCATCCAAAGAAATAACAAGATAAACTAAATGAACAAATGTGAATGAAATAATAATATCAACTTTTATGGTGGAACAGGGTGCCAGTGCCCTAATTTTATAACCAATAGTACGCTCTTATGCAACTATAATCCTACTTAGGTTGCAATTGGCTAGTTATTACTCAAGAAGTCTTTTAAAACTTTACAGTTATTTAGCCTAACCTGCATATACTACATGCATGCTTTGTCCTGGCTATACAATAACAATTAAAAAAATAATAAAGAAAACCATGGCACACCAATTAATAGAAAATAAGTTAAAAAATAAGTCAAGATGTAAAAACTTTAGTTGCTTTAACTTCAATTGATCACTGTCTACATACGTCTTAACTTATATGCACCTAAATGTAACCCTAGTGTTATACACACCAAAGGACACTAGTAGAGGCAACACTTAATTTGAAAATACCATACATGTACAAGGGAAAGTAAAATCTACTAAGATCCATCCTTAGCTCTTTACCCAAGTAAGCTAACTTCAAGTGATGAGCTACACTTTCCTTGTGCATACTTAACCTCAACTAAAAAGGTAAATAGTTTGGCCAATACTAGCTTATATGATAAGTAACTTAGAGTCATGAAATTCACACCTAGAGAATATATTTAGAACTAATAAAACATAGCCTTAATAGCTGCCCCTTAAGAACTGTTGGGCCTGACTAGCCTCCTCAGTACTTGGACAACACCTAAGAGGTGAGTACACTATGCTACTCAATAAGGGATTTGGGCACCTACAAGAGAAACCATAAGTGCAAGCTTGTAGTATACAAGCATACATACAAATATATATATACACTTGCAACATCACAATAACACAACAAACAACAACATGATAATAACAACCAACAATGCAAATAATGAATTGATGGATGAAGGGATGAGCAATGCACATGTATATGCACTTAGGACTTCCTTACACTCGAAGGTGTTCACATCTTTCATGAGCTGGTATGGATGGGGTACTCTGGATACTGGTCACCTCATATCCAATGCTACCAATAAACCTTACCCCATTAAGTCCCCCTAAGGGCACTTTAGAGTAAGCCATCACCTACTTAAACCTTACCTGTGTCTGACGGGCTACTTAGAGTTAGTTGTCACTTACTCACCTCTTGCCTGTATCTTCCCTTTTCTTATTCTATAGGGTAAATATGTTAGTATCCATGCTTTTCCAAATTCCTTCAAACTTGGCTCAAGAACCTTAGTGAATCACTTACCAAACCTGCTGGCTTGGTGGGTACCACCTCAATACTTAGAAGTTCTTGACCTCTACCCTTGGACAATAAAGGGTCCTAAGCCCATTGGGTTCCACTCTAGTGCCAGAGGTTCATGGCCTTTCCCTTGGACATTGAAGCACTCAGCCACTCCTTAGTCCCGGAACCAAACCTATCCACGTACTTAACAATGCATTGTTTATAATCTTTCAAAATTTTAATGACTAATTATTTAACTCTTAAAGATATTAGAATAGGACTAGGATCAATATCGTAGGAACGGGGTTTTAATTGAATCATTAAAAATCTTAGGCTGGAAAATTGCCTCAGGGCTGTGGCCCACAGAAGCCAAGCTTTGGCTTCCAAGCATTCTCTGTGTCTTAGGTGCCCTAGGGCTACAACCCTAAAAACCCAAGACCATGGCTCCCGGGTTCATCGTACACTTGAGTCCTTCATGAAAACAACACCTTTCTTGTCCCATTTTTCTTACCCATGGCCAATCCTTCCTAGGCTTAAAACCCTTCTCACCCCAGGTGTTTATAACACTATTTATTCACCATCTGACATGCAAAAACTTAAATACCTTGCCTAAAATTAGCCACAAAGCAAGAAGCAAGCAGACCACATCAAACAAGCACTATATAGCACAACTAGGTTCCTCTAAGTTCTAGCCCTAAATCTAACAAAATTAAGCACCATGGACAAGAAATCAAGACCATTTCTAACTATTATCCAAATTAGAACCAACCCATAAACCTGGAGGATACTTACCTTAGGGTTTGGACCCAAAACATGTATAAACAATAGCAACTACACCAGTTCCAGCAAAGATGAGCTGAGGGCTTGTTGGGATGGCTTTGGGACCTTCAATTTTCATGAAAAATTGAGTAACTTGGGAGGTTTGAAGATTGAAGGAGAGAGAACTATGGAAATCCTAAATGAAAGGGATAATGAATAATAATGTTTTCATCAAAATATATCTCCAAATACTCATACATGACAATTCTTGTCTTTTGGTCACTTTGGCCTTAAAACTTATTTTTGTTGCACTTGATCCACTTAGTCCTCCACTAAATCATCCCTCATGGTCCTTAAATAAGATATTTTCATCTCCCACACTTAGCCCTAAGCCATTTATGCCATCTAATAGACTTTAAGACACAAAAGCCCAAATTTAACAATTTCACTTTTGGTTCAAATTATTAAAAATACTTATGGTCTTAATTTTTTTTTGTAAAAAAACTTACATGAACTTAATTTCACCAAAATTACTTTCATGCTACTACCATGGGCTAAAATTACGTTATTTCCATTTTGGCCCTTAGGTGCCACTTTCACATAGGAATTCAAGTTAAGCTTACTTAGCTTGCTTTTCTTACTTAATAAAAGCTTATTTGAAGAAAAATAACTTGAGATTTACTTATCTTAGCATCTGATGTAGGGGAAGTGCTTAAAGGGGCTTTACAATTGCAAGAACAACAATATTAAGTTAACGAATTGATGTGCTCCCAACCTCACTATAAAAATAACATAACAACCCATGTTGTTAAGGCTATGTGTCCCTCATCCTAGTGGGCACACTGACATTGCAGCCTGCTATTGGGTATGACATATTTTTACCCACTTGTCCTATAGTGGTGCTGTTAGGTGGGGATGAAGGCCATGGTTAGAGCTTTGTTATTGGTAGAACCCAACTCTGCCAGAAGGCCCGAGCTGGGTTATGCCATGATAACAAGCAAGTGCCACAAGGGTCGAGCTTGGTGTTGATTTTCCCGAGGTGTTCCTTACTTAGGGCCCCAAGTAGCTTCCCTTGTAGTGGTGGTAGGCTTGCCAATAATATACCATCACAAGTCCCCCTTTTAGCCTGAGTTGTCCCAAGTTGGGCTTCCAACTAGAAGAGATCTCATGGCTACTTTAGCCCTTTTGTTGACTTTTACTTATGTACTTCTTGGAGAGCTATGTTTTTGTGATAATTCAAATGCTTGGAGAGTTGTAGGAGAGGGAGACCATCTAATGGTTTTGTTCGCCCTACATGTACTTTTGACACTTGTGAGTTTTGAATAATCACTTTCCTTCTCTCTTCTTTCATTTGGCTTTATTGGCACACATTTTTTCTTGGCCACTAATTTAAGACCTATTCTTTTATATTCCTCAAGCTACTTTTTTCACTTCCCCTATCATGTTTCATTTTCTAGCATCCTTTTGAGTTTCCATCCTTCCATTGTAGCTTATGCTGTTGGCCAAGGTGGCATCCAAGTCCATCAGTGCTTCTTTGTTGTACATCACTATTAGATACAAATTTTCTCTTCATTTCTAGAGGGGTCTCCTTCACGTGTAGAATTTCAATTTTCTTTTTTTGCTCATTATACTATAACAGCCCCACCAAAACTTTTGGCTCACTTAGACTATATGATGTTTTTTCACATCATGGCCTCTAGGAATTCTAGAAGATCTTCTAGGCTTTTGGCATTTAATGCTAGGCCTTTAGAGGTGGAGTAATGACCCAAAGCTCTAAACAAAGCCTTAAGGATCTTTAGCTAGGGATCTTGAACTATGCCTTTTGGCTCTCTGAGTTTGATTTTCCTAGGTTTGTGCACGACATGCTTTACACTAGTAGTGACTACCATGAGAGTTCTAGGTGTCGAGGACAAGGGCTAATCTTGTTGTAGGGGGAGATAGTTGTACAGAAGGCTTGTCTACAATTCGGCTTCTATATGCCCATATCCGATTTCTTGGCCCATTTTACCAACCACTTTAGGATCTATGTCAATCATTTCATCCTAATGAGTTCTGGGCGTATTAATGCATTCCTAGTGTACTACAATCTATAGAGTTTGCCTTTTTACTAATAACTTGCTTTCATCAACACACTATTGGTCCATCCCCCTTTGGGCCATGTTACCAAGTCAGATTTCATCATGAGCCTATTCTATTGTGGCAGGTCCTAAAACTTTAGGAGGGGTAGTGTCAATTTTTTTTCTTCATCCCTGCCTCTTCTTCATGGGGGAAAAAATATGTCTTAAGGGTCAGGCCACTTAGAGGAATCTCCTCTATGCTTCTACCTAGAGACTTTGACTTTGACTTTAAAGGAAAAAGAAGGATATTTTCACTTGGCGAATGTTCATGCAGATTACCCTTAAGGGCTATTGCCCCGAGGATTCAAGAGCACCATTCCTACTTTGGCATAGTCACATGATCAAGGATATGCTAAAAGAGTTTGGAGTTGTCTAATGGGAGGCCTTGCCCATCCAAGGTCATGAGAGGGAAAGGGTACTCATCAGCCTTTTGATGGAGACTCTTACTTTTTCTAAGATTCATCATCCTCATATGTCCCTAAATTTGAATCTCTTGCCACATTTTTTTATCTTATGCATGCTTTGAATATTTGACTTTTAATGCAGCTTACTCTCTTTTTTGGTCAAACATCTACTAGCATAGTTCTAGTCAAGCAAAAAGGACAACATAGGTAGAAAAATTGAAGGGTTTGAAGATGTGTCAGAAACTTGCTCCTACTTCTTCTCTAAAGAATCTTTGTACTAACACTACCATTCAATAGTAAACTTTGAGTCCTGCCAGACCAATGTTGATCAAGTCTGACTCTTCTATCAGGAGAGTAACTATTGTGTCTGCTTCCACTATCCGAGGCACTAATGTGAAAGTTACTTTGGCCATTGGGCTTGCCCTTGCCCCAGGAACTATGATGAATCATCCTAGCAGTAAACTGACCCTAGCTGAGGTCTAAAGGTGAGGTCAAAGGAAAAGAAGGGTACTTTCTACTGACTCATCACTTGTAGACTCAGGGGGCCACGTCGAAGAGCATTTTTGGCAAACAGTGTTGAGGCTCCTTAAGCCTGCTAGTGTTGAGTTTATAAATTTGGCTTTTGATATCATGATTGTGGTTGTCATTATAAAGGAGAAATTTTTCGGACCAAACCATCTCCCTTTGCATATCTAGAACCATGAAGTGAAGAAGTTCTAGTAGAGAGTGACTTGGTGTCTTCCCTATCAGGGTTTCTGGTGAGGATGAGAACTACGGTGGTGGTTTTTTTTATCCTAAAGGGAGGTCATTCCATAGGCTGCCTATCTTCCAAGAGTTAGAGTCTAAGTACTATTCCTAGATTCCAACCCATCATTGAGACTTCACCCATGTCAGACCCTAGTGCCACTGCAAGTAATGAGGTAGGTCGTTGATGGGTTTCGGGAGCCAAACAGCGCAGCAGAATTTAACCGAAACCCTCCAGGATCCAAGTGAAACGAGGTAAACCGGGTGTTCGAAAATTTTCATACCTAATTTTCGGTTGAGATCTCTCACTCACTGTAGAGTCGAATCACAAAACCTGAACAGTTGATGTGTTTAGGCTCTCTATGGTATCCACACGAGCTTCTCGGGATCACCACACTTCCACCACGTCCCGGCAGATGCGTTTCTCTTGCACTCGCAGTGCTAGCTTGCGTCCTCCAAGGAATTGCAAGAGAAGAGTACGGCTGTCCTTTTGGGAGGCTAAGGCAAGAAGCTGCGAATTTCTCACTAAAAGTTGTATTTATAGTGAGACTCAACTTCCAGGCCTAATGGGTTTCAAAGCCCTAATCCAATTAGGCTTCAATTTCAGGCTTAATAATGGCTTAACTCTTGGGCCCATTATTAATACGAAATTATTGTGAAACCATAACCCAAATAATTAGCCCACACACTCTAATGATCCAAACAACTCTATGTGTGCGATCCAATGGGCTCTTACCATATTGGCAATGATCATAAATCACATTTATGATCATAAGCAATGAGCGGTGTCTAGCAACACATCATTGCTACCCAAGTGAGAAGATTGTCGATGATTTGACTAAACCTTTATGATCATCACCGATATATGCCATTGTCCCTTTGCCCAAGATATCAAGACTAAGCACGAGACATGGAATGTGTCACCGATATATGCCAATGTCCCTTTGTCCAATCTTTGGTTTCTTGATTACCGAGTAAACCAACTTAAACTGATGACATTGATATCGTATATCAACTCATCTGAGAATGGCCATGCATTTTTCTAAGTCTTACTCTATCAAGGGGCCCAAAGATATCACTCCCGTTACATAGGAGGGAGAAATCCCATCTTGATCATACAAATCCCTCCGCATGATATGTGACATACCCAATGACCTCCTTCAAGTTCACTCAGTTACGAGCAACAATGGAAAGTATCAAAGTATGTGACTCACATGTAGGGAACCTTGATGATCTTAGGTCGAAGGACTACATATACCATGATCACTATGAGAATCACTTATGACACTCATATAATGATCCATGTAGTGTTCTCATGGTGGGTCGGTCCAGTACACAAGTTCCCCAACTTGTACCCATATGTAGACTACATATCTCATATTAGTCTCTACATATGCTAGTCGTTATGTATTATTGCAACCCGCTCCACAATAATACTAGACCAGGGATGTTTAAGAATATCATTATTCTAGGGTTACAATTATGTTTGTTAAGTTACACAGAAACAAAACAGCAAACATAATTGCTAGATTAATGCCTTAATAAAATATCATGACTCAATGTGCAAAAATACAATCATCTCATGATTGACTTTTGGGCACAACACTAACAGTCGTGCCTACGACGTTTGTGCATTTTATTTAAATGCAAAATTTTGTTTTAGGTTTTCTTTTACCACTACCTGAGTATCCCAGTTGGGTTGTAGAACTTGCCACTTAGTGCAGCCAAAGGGATGCTCAAACTATAGCTGTGAGGTATATAGATAGGTTCAACATGGACATTTATTATTTTACAGACATCTTTACAAATCATTGGCTAATGACTTTGGATTACAGCTCTGTCATTCTATGCTTATACATGGATGCTACTATTTTGTCTTGACTAGTGGTTTAAGTGCTGACGATTGCTTTCATGAAATGATTGTCGTTCTTGCTTGGATAAGAAACTTATTCTCCCTCTTCTTTGCCTTTTATTTTTATACTAACTCTGCTCTTTCCCTTTTATCATGGTGGCTTGAGTAGGCTCAAGCTTTATGAAATGAAGAATGTGCTAACTATGAGGGGGTCCTTCATGATCTTTGTGACGGCCAATCTTGGGCATGAAAAGTTGCCTCAAGAATTTCCCACCAAGTTCAGGTAGATGCTGATACTGTCCAAGCATCCTCTTAGCCATGGGCCATTGAATGATCCTATATCTAGGACAGGGTCTAAGATCACGATGAGTCTCTTAGGAACTAAGAGTATAATCACAGGGCTCAAGTTTAGGAGATAAATAGACTTAAGAGCTAAGGCCAATCTCTTCGAGGGCAAAGTTCCAAACGTGTATAGACGGGCTCTTTGTAATGCCCGGTACCAAAATTTAGGGTAGCATTGTAAACCCCCCCATATCCCACATGAGATAAATGTGGAAAGCCTTATGTCGATATATTGGCTCAGGTTCCAGAACACACATATCCTGGTTATAAAGGATAGCCAATGTGGTGTGGATAGATGTTTCATTGACCAGTTCTGGACTTGGGTCATTATAAATGGTATCAAAGTCAACTCGAGAATGCAATGGTATGGCATACTAGGTGTACACATGCATTATCTACCAGGGCTGATCTTGGATTAAAGTGGTGACTTGGCTAGGGGTTAAGTAATCTGAGGTTATTGGTCTAAGGGACCAAGCAATCTAAGTGACCCCAACAGGGATGTCGGGTACTTAAGGGAGGTAGTTTGTATCACCTCCATATCCTACATGGGAGAAATATGAGAATCCTTATGTGGATATATAGGTTCAAGTTCTAGAATATAAGCACCTAACACTTATCCTTTTTATAAAGGATAATCTCTATGGTGTGGGTAGGTGTTTCATTGACTAGTTCTAGACTTGGGTCATTCCAAGCACCCTGACCTAAATCTAGTTTTCTTGGAAAAGATGTTTAATCTACTCTAGCCCATTGATGAGTGGTGTCATGAAGAGTATACCAAGCACAACGACTTCCATGACCCATTTTCACCTATGAATGAAGTAAAGGATGATCTGTAAGCAGGAGGCTCTAAACAAATTACTCCAAGTGATGCCATCCTGAACGTCCCCTGGTCCAAGTCGATGATGCCCCCTATTGAAAATGTTGGGGCCACCTTAGGAGAACTTGGGGAGCCACCCTCACCAAGTCAAACCATGCATATTGAGGTAGTAGCTCTACAACTCTATTTAAGCCATAAACCTAGATGGTCTCATTAACGTTTGAAAAAACAAGAAAGCTAAGATTGAAAGGTACTGGCAGAGCTCAGGGCTAATTGATCCAAGGAAGAAATTGAGTAGTCAATAGATAGGTTGTTCTATTTTGAAGGGTTCACCAAATTTATTTGCTATAGGCTTTAATACTATTGCTCCATGCTCATTGCTTTTTAGGTGAGGTTGTGCCTTTGTAACTTTGTCCCTTTTTTCCTGATATAAAGAATTTTCTAGTGCTTTCTGTTACTCGCTAATTTTTTCAACTTTGGTTTTTTTTTTTTTTTGACATTACTTTTGCTGTGGTATGCTTCTAGATTCTGTGGAGGATATTATTGAGGCTATTTATTAGTCGGTCTTATAACATCTACTCTTCCTCTTTTTATTTTGAGTTACCACTATACTTGGGAATAGTTTAATTCGAGCAATTTTTAAATTTTGTTATACTTTTTGAGTGTTGGTTCTACTCGAGTACCCATTATGCCACTTGTTGTTTTGAGCTCATGGCTTCACTGAGCTCAATAGCTCATTGGGTACTTAACTCAGTATGTAGGAGTATATGTCAAGGCTATACTTTGTTTTTTTTTCAATGGTGGCAAGCCACCACAGTCTCAAATACCCTACCAAAGTTATTCTGATGCTTTTGTAAAATTATTCACTTTACTTATTCATAGTCTGTGGAATTTTATTCTTTGGCATCAAGTCTTTGTAGAACTCTATTCTTGGTGATTTGCTAGTAACTTGTGTCAAGTTCTATTATTGATTGAAAATTCATCAAAAATAATAGCTATCGACAATCTTTGTCCTTTCTAGAGCCTCATGGTCAATTTACAAAATGTCATGACAAGGCAATCAAATTTTTTGGCTCAACTTGCGCTTTTATACCCTTTGTCGAGTTACGGACATGCTTTACTTGGGGCTTCCCTTCTGCCTTTTGCAAGAAGGCCTTTTCCTTATTTTTCTCAAATGCCTCATCAAATGTTTTTTATTTTTATTTTTAGTTTTTACTTATGAGGCTCAATTTCCACTTATAAAATTTCAATTCTTTTATTATCATAATTTTGAAGTCTTTATTTCACTTTCTATTCATAGTTGTTCAGACTTTATGATTTCCCCCCTCTTGGGCAGCTTATTATTTTACTCATCAGCTTATTGTTGCCAACCATTTGGGTTCTTATTTTGATGTTCCTCATGTTTCTAATGATTTCGTCATGACCTACGAATGTGTGTCCCTTGTCAGGGTTCCTTTGCTTGGGAAGACAACATTTTCTAGGGCTTGCCCACACAGCCGGGTTGGCTTTTGGCTTATTTGAAGTTTTTCAGGCTCTATACAATGAACCGTACCATTTAGGTCATAGTTCCCTATGCTTGTGTCTAAAACTTGCTATACTATACCTTGTAAAGATTCCCAAACCTTTTGCCTCCTTGATACCATTATTACCCTGTTTGGTTTTTGGTTAGGATTACTAAGGGTGCAATAGTTCTTGCCTCCCTCCACTTATGCATAGGTCATTGAACCATGCATGAAGGTTGGGATGGTGAAACACCAATTTTGGCTCGACTGTATTGCATCGGATTCTATGCCAAAATTATTCATAGTCCTAGATTGATATAGGACCCTTTGATTTGAGACCATACACAAACTGTAGCTATGATTTGAGGCCATACACCAATTGTAGCTATCAAGACATGGTACTCAGCATCCATGCCATGCCCTACTTTTTCTTCACTTTTCCTTTCTAATTGGGTAAGATAACCTTTGTCAACCCTAGGATAACTAGGGCTAGCCTGATCACACCCTTTTAGGGAAACTCATGCTTTGTTGGGGCGACCACACATCACCCTTTTTTCCTAACACAAGTTTTGGGTTTTGCTTTAAAGTTCTACTGTATTCAATGCTAAAAGCTAACTCTCTGTACTTACTAGGGGAATGAATGGAGATCCACATATATAGAGTTTTTAGGTAGTGAAAGCACATTCACGGCAATGATACAAGCATGTCGCATAAGGATGGGCATGTATTATCAGAATTCACAGTTTTCAAAGGTAGAGAAGGTATAGCGGCCTTTGACTTGGTCAACTCCCTGGGTGTGTGAGCACAAATTCCAAAACTTAAATTTCAGCTTAAAAAATTATCAAATTCTTTCACGTCATGCAAATAAGCTAAATTATGGCCCAAAATAAAAATGTGAAGCAACTAATCACCAACTTCAATAAAAAACACTCAAAAAGCAAACAATGCTAGCTTGGGTCATCCAAGGATGACAATAGAATAGTGTGATATTTTGAGTCTTTAAGAACTCCATATAATTCTGCACACTAAATATCTCTATATATAGTGATGCATAAATCCTAAGCAAAGAAGGTTGCATAACCATAATCCAATTAGAACTAAATTCATGCTCAATAATAGGCTCAACCATTGAGCCATTAATTAATTTGATATTAGCATGAAACCTTGACCAAACAATTTGGCCCTTGTATTTCAATAATCCAATCAGCTCTAACTATGTGACCTTATAGGCTTAGTCACACACTACAATAGAACTTTAAAATAGTGATCAATAAGAGCTATCATTTTTTTAGTGGCAAACAAGACAGTGGCCAAAAAGATTCTAGAGGTTTATGGCAATCGTTTGGCCACTGTCATAGTTGATAGCCAAGAAAGTCACCAAAGCAACTGTTTCTAAGGGCCCTACATTTTGGTTGCTAGACAGTTGTCCAAGAGAAAAAATGGATAATGACTTAATTGTAAGTTTTTTTTGTTAAAGCAAACATTTTTGAACTATGAAGACTAATTTGATAGGTGCTATAGAGAGTAGGGTAAACTTGTAATATATAAACAAATAATGGGACTAAAGGTGTATATTAGGTGTAAAAGTTGTATAAAAAGCACCATCTTTCTTTTTTTTCCCCCTCTATCTCTTGTGCACATCTTCTCTCTTTTGTCTATTTCCAAGGCCTTAGCCAAATTTCGTCACCACCTCCTTAAAGGATTTTGAGCAATTGTACATGGCAATTCTTGAAGATCCATTTACATGGTTTGATTTTGATTTTCCTTCTCTTTAACTTTTCATAAAGTACCCTCTTTAAGTTCCATGTAGATTTTGCTAGATTTTGGGTTAAAGTTTAGTACCCTAACCATTTCTTTTTAGTTTTTGGGTTATAGGTATGTTTTCTGGGTATTGTCCTTTGGAGAAATTTGTTCACAACGTGGAGAGGAGTTGATGTCTTCCCTGGGTAAGGTCCTTTGCAAAAAGTTTTTCATCGAGTTGAGGGGAATTGACCTATAGCTTCAAATGAATTTCTATAGCTTTTCATCAAAGACCTATAGCTTCAAATGAATTTCTATTGTAGTGATGTTTGCAATAATCTTAACTCACTTCTATAATCTTAAATAATGTGCAATATCTAGCAACACATCATTGCTACCCTAGACCCTAAACCACCACCATCATTACCCATATATGCCTTCATCCCTTTGTTCGAGATATCAAGGTTGAGCGTGAGATATGAAATGTGTCATCCTTGTATAATTCAATCTTTGGTTTTTGAATTATCAAGTAGACTAACTAAAACTAATGACATTGATATCTCATATTAACTCTTGCGAGCATAGCCATGCATTTCCTCAATCTCACTCAATCAAGGGGCCCAGAGATATCACTCTCATTATATAAAAGGGACAAATCTCATCTTGATTATACAAATCTCTCTACATGATATGTGACATACACAATAACTACCTTTATGTTCACTTAGTTAAGAACAACAAAGAGTAGTATCAAAGTATGTAACTCACATGTAGGAAACATTGATGACTTGAGGTCAAAGGACTACATATACCATGATCAATATGAAAATCACTTATGATACTCTTATAATGATCCATGTAAAGTTCTCACAGCTGTTAGTCAAGTATGCAAGTTCTCAAACTTTTACTCATATTTAAACTACATATCTTATATTAGTCTCCACATATCCTAGTTTTTTTTGTATTATTGCAATTGACCCCACAATAATACTTGACTAGGGATATTTAAGAATACTATTATTCTAGGGTCACAATTAAGTTTGGTCATGTTATGTAGAAACAAAGGAACAAATATAATCATTGGAGAAATGCCTCAATAAAATATCATGACTCAATGTGTAGAATGTAATCATCTCATGGTTGGTTTTTGGGCACAACACTAACATCAGTATTACCACTCTGCATTGTTTGTTTGGGAGATCGACCAACTACTCCCTTCCCATCAAGCTCACCTTCTTCATTAATTGAGATATTGATGAGATCATCTGTTCTATTACCATCATCCTCCTGGCTCTATTCCAGCGTCTTGCTTGTCAAGACAAAAGTTGGTGCATATGATGATAGTCTAGCTCTAGTGGATACCAATAATGAAATCATTAGATGAATGATGGTGATCTTCACAACCTGCTTTAAACTCAGACAACATGTCTCTAATGTTGCCATCCAACTCTTAACATCAAGTTGGTGAGAAATGAAAAAATCAAACTTCTCCAATATCTACTGTTATCTAGCATAGATCATTTCTAAAGTGGAGGCAGTAATAGCTATAGTTGGATGATCCTCAACCTCAACATATATGGCTTTAGGCTCCTTAGCCTTTTACTGACCATCCTAACCAATCGAAACCTATTTTTATGTATCATTTAGCCAAGGTCCTCCTCTTCATCTTTTTTCATGGCAGCAAAAAAGTCCATGTTAACCAACCCAAGCATGAATATCTTAGTGATAAACTTCTCCTTTGAAAAGTTGCCCATGTTCTTGGCTAGATGAGTGATAAAAGATTCAACGCAAATAACACCAACTTGCTCCCAGCTTGTGAGATCTTGAGAAACCAAGTAAATGCATGCCCCAAGTAATAGTAAGTCCTTATTGTCATGTGATACAAGCAAAACAGGTCTGCTTGGTGATCACTCTAGTGTTGTCACCTTTATATGAAAATGATTGTGTGAGAAGGTGGTGTACATACTATAGAGCTGGATATCTTAAAGCGGATCCTTGGTTCAGTTCATAAGTCATTATCTACGTACTAATCTGCTGCCAAAACTAAGCTAGGGTGCACACATAGTTGTTGAACATAGTCCACAAGTTCTCGGACTATTCAATTTGAACAAAATCCTCAGAATAAAAATTGCACTACTAACCAAACTCCTTCAAACTAATTTGATTGTGGTTCTCATTAAAGCTCAACTGCATGGCATACTCTTTCATGCAACTAATAATTTTTTCCTCCAAAGTGAAAATAAAGTGGAACTATAGTGTCAGGTCGGTGTAAGTAGGCTTTTGACAATAAAAATGTTGACCCAAATATCAAACTCAACTAATTCCTTCACTTCCCTATCAAGCACCAACTATGTCAATAAATCCCAGTCAATTTTTTTTGTCTCAAATTTCTTCGTGACTAGGTGCTCAAAGCACTAAATTTGTACAAAGCCTTAAAGTCTAGCAAAGGATTCACCTTCAGCTTTTTCGTTGAGTTCTTGGTGTGGATTGAAAGCTTCCCAGTTCTTTTTGTGATCCTGAAAAGATTACAACAATTTCAATAAGTGAAAAACATTATAATCATGAATACCATAAAAATTTTTTTACCTAGCAGCCTAGGAACACTCATAAAGATATCGTGTCAAGAAATCTTTTAGCACTAATGTCTAGTTCATACTAGTTAAATAAGTTGATTATGCTTACTAAAAATGAATACATGCAAGGAATGTGAAGAAAACTTGAGTTTTTTTTTAAAAGATCTTGCTCCCTTATTCCGAACAAATTTTCACAAAACAATGGCAATGAGAAAAATACACCAATGATAAAAGAATCCCTTTTTTATTCCAAACTCAAAAACATCCAAAATGCACAATTCACTATTATAATTCAATGTCACAATTCTAAAAAAATTCATTCAATGCAAACCAATAATCAAACATGGATAATCAAACTAAACCAAAGAATTCATCACAATTAGGGTTACCCATGCTCCCAAGTCCACCCATATCCAAATAGAAAAGCAACATTCCTAAAAGTACATGTTTGCAAGCCATAAATCTCAAACAACTTTCAATCCTAGCAAGATTCATCCTAATAGTTCCAAAACTCACATACCCATTACTCAACACTTCCAATTAAAAAACTAACTCAAAGTTTAAGAGTTAAAGAGAGATACCTAAGGAAACAAAAACAAGAGAGAAAGAGAGAGGGAGAGAAACAATGTTCATTAAAGGGTCACCAATGATGGAGAAGCATGAACGGAAACAAAACAAGGTAGGGTTTCCACAAAGAAATGTAGGAGATAAGGAGTTGCAAGAAAATCTCAAAAAAAAAAAAACGGGGGGAGAATTGCAATTTGTGACTCTTTATATAGAACACATGACATGGTTGTGTACATGGTCTTGTCAATAATCATGCTCTTAAACTGGGCTTGTGCATAGTTTGGTACATGGGCATGTGCGTAAATCATGTACTATGTCTAGACTAAAAAAATTTTTAATGATAGACCCATTACATGGTCCTGACCATCGACATGTACAGAATCATGTGTTAGCTTACATGATTGAAGACACGGGTGTGGCCCCACCCATGTAAAGCTCCATGGAGTTAGAATATTTTTTTATTAAAAGACACGATTAGCATCACATGCATACCAACATGAATACTTTTGGTTATGCAGGCATGTTTAGGACTGTGCATTCCTTCTAGAGATTGGGAATAGACAGAAGGCATACATGGTACACTACACAGGCAAGGTACTAATTGCAGACATTGTTACATGCCTAAGGGTGCGAGCATGGTTGCTAGCATGTAAGGCCTTTACTATTTTTCACAGCAAAGAAAACACATGAGGGAACATAGCATGTCCCCGACCGTGTGTAGCCCCTGGAGCTAATTTCTAAAAAAAAATTTTAGCAAGCCTTTTCATGATTGTGGATTTCACTATGTTTTAGACACAAATGTTAGTGTTGTGCCCAAAAAGCCAATCATGAGATGATTGTATTTTTGCAAATTGAGTCATGATATTTTATTGAGGCATTAATCCAGCAATTTTGTTTGTTGTTTTGTTTCTGCGTAACGTAATAAACATAATTGTAACCCTAGAATAATGATATTCTTAAACGTCCCTAGTCTAGTATTATTGTGGAGCGGGTTGCAATAATACATAATGACTAGCATATGTGGAGACTAATATGAGATATGTAGTCTACATATGGGTACAAGTTGGAGAACTTGTGTACTGGACCGACCCACCATGAGAACACTTCATGGATCGTTATATGAGTGTCATAAGTGATTCTCATAGTGATCATGGTATATGTAGTCCTTCGACCTAAGATCATCAAGGTTCCCTACATGTGAGTCACATACTTTGATACTTTCCTTTGTTGCTCGTAACTGAGTGAACTTGAAGGAGGTCATTGGGTATGTCACATATCATGCGGAGGGATTTGTATGATCAAGATAGGATTTGTCCCTCCTATGTAACGGGAGTGATATCTTTGGGCCCCTTGATAGAGTGAGACTTAGAAAATGCATGGCCATGCTCCGATGAGTTGATATATGATATCAATGTCGTCAGTTTAAGTTAGTCTACTCGGTAATCAAGAAACCAAAGATTGGGCTATACGAGAGTGACACATTCCATGTCTCGTGCTTAGTCTTGATATCTTGGACAAAGGGACAATGGCATATATCGGTGATGATCATAAAGGTTTAGTCGATTCACCGACAATCTTGTCACTTGGGTAGCAATGATGTGTTGCTAGACACCGCTCATTGCTTATGATCATAAATGTGATTTATGATCATTGCCAACATGGCAAGAGCCTATTGGGTCGCACACATAGAGCTATTTGGATCATTAGAGTGCATGGGCTAATTATTTGGGTTATGGTTTCACTTTAATTTCGTATTAATAATGGGCCAAGGAGTTGAGCCATTATTAAGCCCGAAATTAAATCCTAATTGGATTAGGGCTTTGAAACCCATTAGGCCTGGAAGTTGAGTCTCACTATAAATACAACTTTTAAGTGAGAAATTCGCAGGTCTCCTTGCCCTAGCCTCCCAAAAGGACAGCCACACTCTTCTCTTGCAATTCCTTGGAGGACGCAAGCTAGCACTGCGAGCGCAAGAGAAACGCATCTGCCGGGACGTGGTGGAAGCGTGGTGATCCCAAGAGGCTCGTGTGGATACCATAGAGAGCCTGAACACGTCAACTGTTCAGGTTTTGTGATTCGACTCTACAGTTGAGTGAGAGATCTCAACCGAAAATTAGGTATGAAATTTTTGAACACCCGGTTTACCCCGTTTCACTTGGATCCTGGAGGGTTTCGGTTAAATTCCGCTGCGCTGTTTGGCTCCCGAAACCCAACAGTGGTATCAGAGCTACTGGTGAAACCCTAAATCGGGATTGAGTGTTGAATCGCATGATGCTATGTGTTCGATTGGTTTTCGGCCATGATTAATTAGATTGATTCATGATGCATGAAACCGGAATTCGTAATGAACATATGAGATATATGAAGAAACGACACAAATTGGTTAATGAGATTAACCGAAATTGATAGGTATGAGATACCTATATGGATTAGGATTCTTGCAATAGTTGCAAAAACCCTAGGTTTGTTCGGATTCGGCCTGTTCGGGCACCGAAAGTAAGGTATTTTTGGTGGCTCGAATGGAGGAGTCTCGGGTGCCTACTTTCTCGAAATAGAAGATTTCGGGCTAAGCAATTGTAAGACAATTTTTTGCGCCGGGGGGCGCTGCCCCCCACGCCCCCCGCAAGGGCGGCTCCCCTTGACCCCGTCCGCTGACCGGTCAGCGGAACCACCGCCTGCTGACCGGCCAGCGGGACCGCCGTATGCGAAGCGCCACATAAATAAAAATGGTTAATCAACACGCGAAAATTGGCATGCATCTTTGTTGAATGAGATTTGACATGATATGCTGATTAGTGTTTGAAGCATGGTGCATGGTTATAGCCCTTGATTGGTTGTACTTGTAAATACGGCCTGCGAGTCGTGCCTTTTCTTATCACTCTCATTGTACATTCTCTTCTCACCTTACTCCCCTCGAATGTAACTCGAGGTTTCTATTATTGATGTAATGGTGCATTATGGGATCGTCCAAGGTGGTATGTCCAAGGAGGTGACAACAAAAAGGCAGCCAAGAAAGGAAGAGAAGGAGCTTGTGAAGACTCTTCTCTTTTCTTAGGCTTTTATGATATTCTCATTGGCTTGAGAATATCGCATAGTTTGGGCTATAACCATGTCACGTTTATTTCTTGTAAGCATGAGATGCATGTTTTATATTTGTATGTGATGCATGTATAAAACAACCGGAGATAACAAATTGGTGAGATCAAAAGATAAAATCCCTCAAACAAATATTAAGTCATTAAATGTGATGCCTTCCAAATGTTGGCACTCGTCAAGACTTTGATCAACATTAGGTGGGTTTGCCAAAGCAAAGCACCTATGTTCATCTTGGTAAGGCGCGATGGGATAATAGTGATATCCAAACTGCTAACTTTGGGTTCGACTTAACTAAGTCATCCTAATAGGATTAGGGACTTAGAGGCATAGAGTTGGGCTTAAGTTCATGAGATGAGTTTGGACAAGTGTTGTTCACCCAATTATCCAAGAGTTGCATAAGATGCAATTGGCAATGAGTTGCCTACCTAAATAGCTGTAACTTGAGAGAAAAGCCAAAGCTGACTCAGGTTGTGGTCAAATATGGATCTTGGCCCACTAGAATACCTTAGCGCCGAGGTGTTCCGAAATAATACCGAGGGTTATTATTTTGAGGAAAATAGTGGGAGTATCGTTTAATAAAAGACCTTATTAAATGAATTAAAATACATGACCCTTACACTGCATATTTACTGTTGTAGATAACCATGGCACAAAACACATCGACACTTTCGTTGCGATCGATCCTTGAGAAGGAAAAACTTAATGGGACCAACTTTCTCAAATGGTACCGAAACTTGAGGATAGTCCTCAAACAAGAGAGAAAGGCATATGTCCTAGAGCAGCCCATTCTGAATGAGCCTGCTGCCACTGCTCCAAGAGCTGAAAGGGATGCTCACAAGAGGCATTCTGATGATGCTTTGGATGTTGCATGCCTCATGCTTATTACCATGGAATCTGAGCTTCAGAAGCAACATGAGAACATGGGGGCGTTCGATATGATCGAACATCTCAAAATGCTTTTCCAAGAGCAAGCTAGGCATGAGAGGTTTGAGACCTCTAAGGCATTGTTTCAGTGCAAGATGTCTGAGGGAAGTCCCGTGGGTCCTCATGTGCTCAAGATGATTGGGTACATTGAGAATCTTGAGAATTTGGGATTTGCTCTTCAGAAAGAGTTGGCTATCGATGTAGTCTTGCAATCGTTGCCTGAAAGCTACAGTCAGTTCGTCATGAACTATAACATGAACGACCTAGACAAGTCCCTTCCTGAATTGCTCAACATGTTGAGAACTGCTGAGCAAAACCTTAAGAAGGCTAAGCCCATTTTGATGGTTCAAAAGGGTAAGGGAAAAGGAAAAGCCAACAAGAAGAAGGGTAAAGCTAATGGAAAGTCCAATGCTAGTTCTTCTTCAGCTGCACTGAAACCAAAGGGTGGTGTGGCAAAGGAAGGGGAGTGCTTCCATTGTAAGCAACCTGGACACTGGAAGCACAACTGCAAGCTCTATCTTGAAGAACTTGCTAAGGAAAAGGGAAGTAAGACTTCCACTTCAGGTATTTTTGTTATAGAGGCTAACTTTTCTACTTCCTCATCTTGGGTATTGGATACTGGATGTGGATCTCACATTTGTGCAAATGTGCAGGATCTAAGTAGAAGTAGAAGATTGGCCCGAGGTGAAGTGGACCTACGTGTTGGAAATGGAGCAAGGGTTGCTGCCTTAGCCGTAGGGACTTATGTTCTCACTTTACCTAGTGGATTAGTTTTAGAATTAGACAACTGCTACTTTGTGCCTACTATTAGTAGAAATTTGATTTCTGTTTCTTGTTTGGACAAGAAAGGTTTTTCATTTATAATAAAGGACAAATGTTGTTCTATTTATTTGAATGAAATCTTTTATGGTTGTGCTCAACTTAGCAATGGGTTGTATGTTCTAGACCTTGAAGATCCAATCTATAATGTGAATACCAAGAAGGTCAGATTAAATGATTCAAACTTGACCTATCTCTGGCACTGTCGCTTGGGCCATATAAATGAGACCCGCATATCCAAGCTCCATAAGGATGGACTCTTGGACTCATTTGATTTTGAATCATATGAGACATGTGAGTCATGTTTGTTGGGCAAGATGACCAAAGCCCCATTCACAGGGCAAAGTGAAAGGGCTAATGACTTACTAGGACCCATACATAGTGATGTATGTGGCCCTATGTCTACACAAGCTAGAGGAGGTTCCCAATACTTCATTACTTTCACTGATGACTTCAGCAGATATGGCTATGTGTATCTTATGAGACACATGTCAGAATCCTTTGAAAAGTTCAAAGAATTCAAGAATGAAGTAGAGAATCAACTCGGGAAGAGTATCAAAGTGCTTCGATCAGATCGAGGTGGAGAGTACTTGGATCGAGAATTCCTTGACTATCTGAAGGAGTGTGGTATAGTATCACAACTCACTCCACCAGGTACACCTCAATGGAATGGTGTTTCTGAAAGGAGAAATCGAACTCTGTTAGACATGGTTCGCTCCATGATGAGTCAAGCTGACCTTCCAAACTCCTTTTGGGGACATGCTCTAGAGACAGCCGCTTTTACACTAAACCGAGTTCCATCTAAATCGGTTCAAAAGACACCATATGAGATATGGAGTGGGAGGCGTCCCAATTTGTCTTTTATGAAGATTTGGGGCTGTGATGTTTATGTAAAACGTCAATCCTCTAACAAACTAGGGCCCAAATCTCAAAAATGTCTTTTTGTTGGGTATCCCAAAGAAACAAAGGGTTACTATTTCTACAATCCCTCTGAGCAAAAAGTGTTTGTTGCTCGAACTGGTGTCTTTTTGGAGAAAGAGTTTATCTCTAAAGGAACTAGTGGGAGGAAAGTAGAACTTGAAGAAATTCAAGAACAACAAGAAGACATCGAACCTGAAATGGAACCTGAACAGACACCACAAGATGTTGTGGTTCAAGAGTCTGTTCCTGTAGCACAAAGCCCACGTAGGACTGGTAGGATTCGGCGTGAGCCCGAGAGATATGGATTTCTCGTGACTCACACCGGTGATGTGATGCTCATGGATCAAGATGAGCCCACAACCTACCAATAAGCTATGTCGGGGCCTGACTCTGAGAAGTGGCTAATGGCCATGAAATCCGAGATGGAATCCATGTATGAAAACCAAGTATGGACTTTGGTTGACCCACCTGAAGGGGTAAAACCTATAGGGTGCAAATGGGTTTTCAAGAAGAAAACTGACATGGATGGTAATGTGATTACCTTTAAGGGAAGATTGGTTGCAAAAGGTTTCAAGCAAATTCATGGTATTGACTATGATGAAACTTTTTCACCAGTTGCTATGCTTAAATCCATCCGAATTTTGTTTGCTATTGCTGCACACTATGATTATGAGATATGGCAAATGGATGTCAAAACTGCATTCCTAAATGGAAAGCTACTTGAGGATGTGTACATGACACAGCCTGAGGGTTTTGTCACTCCTGGGAATGCCAATAAAGTGTGCAAATTGCAAAGGTCCATTTATGGACTGAAGCAAGCTTCTCGAAGTTGGAATCTTCGTTTTGATGATGCAATCAAAGAGTTTGGTTTTATCAAAAATGAAGATGAACCTTGTGTCTACAAGAAGGTTAGTGGGAGCGCTATTGTCTTCTTGGTGTTGTATGTAGATGACATACTACTCATCGGGAATGACATTCCTGAGCTACAGTCTATGAAGACTTGGCTAAGGAAATGTTTCTCTATGAAGGACTTGGGTGAAGCAGCCTATGTGTTAGGCATCAGGATCTATAGAGATAGATCTAGAAAGCTTCTTGGCCTAAGTCAAAGTACATATATTGATAAGGTGCTAAAGAGGTTTAGCATGCAAGATTCCAAGAAAGGATTCTTGCCCATGTCACATGGTATCACTCTTTCTAGATCTCAGTGTCCGAGTACAACCGAGGAGAGAGAGCGCATGAGTAAGATTCCATATGCCTCAGCAATTGGATCTATCATGTATGCCATGATATGTACTCGTCCCGATGTCTCATATGCTTTGAGCATGACGAGTAGGTACCAATCGAACCCCGGTGAAAGTCACTGGACAGCTGTTAAGAACATCCTTAAGTACTTACGAAGGACTAAGGATGCATTCTTGGTCTTTGGAGGTGAAGATGAGCTCGTTGTAAGGGGTTACACCGATGCAAGCTTCCAATCCGATAAGGATGATTTTAGATCGCAATCTGGTTATGTGTTTTGTATTGGTGGTGGTGCTGTAAGCTGGAAGAGTTCAAAGCAAGAGACAGTAGCTGACTCTACAACAGAATCTGAGTACATTGCCGCCTCTGATGCTGCGAAGGAGGCAGTTTGGATCAAGAAGTTCATCACTGAACTTGGAGTGGTTCCAAGCATTGTTGACCCGATAGAGCTCTATTGTGACAACAATGGAGCAATCGCACAGGCTAAGGAACCTCGATCTCACCAGCGATCCAAACACATACTCCGACGCTATCATCTCATCAGGGAGATCATCGAGAGGGGTGATGTAAGGATATGCAGGACTTCGACAGACAGCAACATTGCTGATCCACTGACAAAGCCCCTTACGCAGCAGAAGCATGATAGCCATTCTAGATCCATCGGTATTAGATACATGGATGATTGGCTTTTAGTGCAAGTGGGAGATTGTTAGTGTTGTGCCCAAAAAGCCAATCATGAGATGATTGTATTTTTGCAAATTGAGTCATGATATTTTATTGAGGCATTAATCCAGCAATTTTGTTTGTTGTTTTGTTTCTGCGTAACGTAATAAACATAATTGTAACCCTAGAATAATGATATTCTTAAACGTCCCTAGTCTAGTATTATTGTGGAGCGGGTTGCAATAATACATAATGACTAGCATATGTGGAGACTAATATGAGATATGTAGTCTACATATGGGTACAAGTTGGAGAACTTGTGTACTGGACCGACCCACCATGAGAACACTTCATGGATCGTTATATGAGTGTCATAAGTGATTCTCATAGTGATCATGGTATATGTAGTCCTTCGACCTAAGATCATCAAGGTTCCCTACATGTGAGTCACATACTTTGATACTTTCCTTTGTTGCTCGTAACTGAGTGAACTTGAAGGAGGTCATTGGGTATGTCACATATCATGCGGAGGGATTTGTATGATCAAGATGGGATTTGTCCCTCCTATGTAACGGGAGTGATATCTTTGGGCCCCTTGATAGAGTGAGACTTAGAAAATGCATGGCCATGCTCCGATGAGTTGATATATGATATCAATGTCGTCAGTTTAAGTTAGTCTACTCGGTAATCAAGAAACCAAAGATTGGGCTATACGAGAGTGACACATTCCATGTCTCGTGCTTAGTCTTGATATCTTGGACAAAGGGACAATGGCATATATCGGTGATGATCATAAAGGTTTAGTCGATTCACCGACAATCTTGTCACTTGGGTAGCAATGATGTGTTGCTAGACACCGCTCATTGCTTATGATCATAAATGTGATTTATGATCATTGCCAACATGGCAAGAGCCTATTGGGTCGCACACATAGAGCTATTTGGATCATTAGAGTGCATGGGCTAATTATTTGGGTTATGGTTTCACTTTAATTTCGTATTAATAATGGGCCAAGGAGTTGAGCCATTATTAAGCCCGAAATTAAATCCTAATTGGATTAGGGCTTTGAAACCCATTAGGCCTGGAAGTTGAGTCTCACTATAAATACAACTTTTAAGTGAGAAATTCGCAGGTCTCCTTGCCCTAGCCTCCCAAAAGGACAGCCACACTCTTCTCTTGCAATTCCTTGGAGGACGCAAGCTAGCACTGCGAGCGCAAGAGAAACGCATCTGCCGGGACGTGGTGGAAGCGTGGTGATCCCGAGAGGCTCGTGTGGATACCATAGAGAGCCTGAACACGTCAACTGTTCAGGTTTTGTGATTCGACTCTACAGTTGAGTGAGAGATCTCAACCGAAAATTAGGTATGAAATTTTCGAACACCCGGTTTACCCCGTTTCACTTGGATCCTGGAGGGTTTCGGTTAAATTCCGCTGCGCTGTTTGGCTCCCGAAACCCAACAACAAAGGCTTACTCAAGTTTGTCACCACCCATGTAAGCCCTTTAGAACTTTAAAAAGAAACTTATGTAACTTACTCAGCTGTGTCTAGGGATGTGTAAGCTGGCATGGGTGGCCATATGGGCATTTTGGTGACCATGTAAATCCTCTAAGCCCTTTAATCTAGCAATTTCTGCTCATTAAATCCATTTCCCTACATGAACAACTTAACCACTTTAGAAACCACAAGTTCAGCAATGGAATCCATCAATATCAACAAAATAAAACTAAAATTAAAATATTCAGAAAAGGTAGGAAACATGGGTTACCTCTTAAAAAGCTCTTGGTTTAACATTGTCAACCAAATGTCTCATGATTAACCACCCTCTGGCAAAAAGCAAGATTATATGGGCCATTTAGTTATTGCTTTGTGTTGGTTGGCAAAGCACCTTGCACTTTTTCTAATGTCAACATGGCCAATTGTCCTAACTACGTTTCCAAGTTCTAAATGCTCACTTGTTGGTTCCTCAAAAATGATTTAGTGGCATCAAATCAATATTTAAAGGTCAATAAGTATTTGGATAATAGTTCTTCCATATTTGGTCATTTTCTTGGGGCAGTGATGGCAGCCAAGGCTAAAACCTAGGCAGTTGTTGCTGCTTCTAATTATTCCAAGAGAAATTCAGGTGATTCATCCATATTGGATTTTATGTATTGTTGTAAGGGCTGTTATGAGGTCTTGGAGGATTCCTAGAATGTCTACCTGCTAAGGCTTGCTCATCCAATTATATGTTTAGCAAACTTTGCTTGGATAGCTTTTTCTATACAAATTATACTCCATAATCACTACTAGCCTCTGAGTTAAAAAAATGCTATCAACCTTCTTTAATAGAGCTTACACTTGAGTTACCAAAGTAGACACCACATCATGGCTCCGGCAGATGCTAGCATATTTGGTTTAGTTTTAGAGGATTGCCATTAATGGTTATCCATGGTCATCTCCTCAATATGTTTGTGAGCGACCTTAAGAGTATTCTTATTCAAAGTTCTAAAGGCTGTCGCATTAATTATATATTTAGAAAAGTAATTCAACCCATTGTAAAATGTTTGGATTTGCATCCAAGTAGGCAAACCATGTTGTAGGCACTTCCTAAGTAGGTCCCTAAACGTCTCCTAAGTCTCATAAAGTGTCTTTGACTCCAACTAAGCAAAATATAAAATATCATTGTGAAGCTTTGTTGTTTTTGTCAGTAGAAAGTACTTTAACAAAAACTTCTTAGTAAAAGCATTCTTAATAGTAATTGAACATCTTAAAAGTTAAATCAAGCATTGCTTTGCCCTACTCCTTAATGGGAATGAGAATAACCTCAAACAGATGGAATCCTCACGAGTCATATTGACTTTAAATGTGCCACATATCTTTGAAAAGCTAGCAATATGAGCATTAGAGCCCTTATTTGGCAAACCATCAAATTGAACACAATTGTATAACATCTAAATCATGTTAGGCGTGATTCTAAAGTTGTTGCCATTGATGGGTGGTTGAATAATGCTTGACTCTATCCCAATGAGTGATGGATTAGCATAATTGGACACAGTTCGAACTTGATTCCACCTTTCCATGATCAGCTGCTCTGAAGCCCTTCCTTCTTGCTCAACTTTAGGAAGTAGTGGCTGTAACTCTAGGCTCCATCAACAGTGAAGTCTCATAAATGTTCTTTTGATTCATGGATCAGTGTTAACAATTTCACCAGGGTTGCTTGAAGTCATACACTAATACTCCTATAAAAGGAACAGAAATTCAGTAAGTAAGAATGAAAATAGCAAAGTAAAAAGGATCTACTGTCTGAAAATAAATGACTAGATTAATAAAATTCAGGATTTCTAGTAGCACCTTTGTAAGTTCCTCGGTAATGACACCAAAAACATAATGTGTTCCTAACATAACTATAAAAATAACACTACAAGAAACTAAAGGCATGTACAGCTATCCTTCTGTGGTGTAGAATGGTATGTACCAAGGTCGTATTCCCCAGGTCAAAGAGTGGCTACTTTACTCCTTTTCCCAATTATCTAGTTGACAACAAGGAATTGATTGCATAAATTAACAATTAAAGAAGATTAAACTACTGTTGTAGATAATTATTTGAAAGCAACAAGAAACAAATGAAAAAATTAACAATCAATGAAAGCTATACTTAGATACAAATCTTACTAGAACTCCCTTGTAAACTACTCTTAATTCAGCTTAATCGCAATATAACATGCTTGGACTGTGAAGAAGTCTAATAATGGTCAACCTCCTTTCTTGAGGCAACTAAACCTATCCTCAAGTTTATTGATGTAATCTCCTCTTGATTGAAAACCCTAAAAATGCATCAGGTTATATGAGCCATGCTATTAGGTTTGACCCTAGTCTAAAGGACTTATGTTGCCCTGTCTCTAGACGTACATACAATCCCTTCTACCCATATGGTGATCAAATCAAACACACAAGCAGTTGGCTTAACATACTAAAAACTAAGTATCAAGTAAATAGGCAAGCAAGTATCAACTCAATAAACAATAAAGCACACATGGGTAAATAACAAGAAAACTTTAATTAAATTAAATAAGTCATAGATGCAAAATGATTCTTTAGCTACTCTTAGCATGAGCAAAGATTTAGCTTATATCTTGACAAAGAAAACACAAACAAAGCATAAGAGAACTAGAACTAAAATTCCATTTTTGGAATATCTTCCAATCCAAGCAATCCTCGCTCCAATGCACTTCAACTGAAGTTGATCCCCATAAATAGTTTCTTTTCACTTTCTTCTATAGACCCAAAGCTACCTATATGCTCTAGAACTTTAAAATTGATCTATCTTCCTAAAAATAATAAAATTACTGACTAAAACATGACTGCAGCTTGACAAGGTTGAGTAAACGGTCATGTACTAGGCCATGTACTTGGCATGAAAACCTTGAATAGAATAAGTGACATGGTTGAATGCAAGGTCGTGGCAATAGCACAGGCATGTACTATTAGTATACACAATTTTTCAAAGCTAGAGAAGGTATACGGCCTCAGACATGGTCATGTTCCTAGCATGTAAGCACATCTAGATTCTAAAATTTCAATTTAAGCTCCAAAATTTCTCAAAATTTTTTGCATCATCCAAATGAGCTGAACTATGACTTGAAATCAAAATATAAAGCAATTAAGTACCCATTTCTATAAACAAACACTCATAAATCAAATAAATATTAAGGAAAAGTATGACAAGAACATGAACAATTAAGAGCATATTAGGAACAATGATATGAACTAAAGGAACACGGATATCAACTAAATAAAATCAACAATTTCAGTCAAAGGAAGAATAACTAGAAAATGGAAAAATAATATCAACTAATAAAAAAAAACAAATCATATAAACAAATAACTATATCAATTAAAGGAACAACACTGGCAATTTTGGTAAATAACATGAAATTGATGAAGTATTATAATCCATAAATATCATATAGCTACTCTTGTCTAGAACAGATGTTATATATGCTCTACTATGGGGAGAAAGTCTTGTGTGGTAAGTTTAAGCGGCAAAAGGACATGAAGGCGGAAGAGGGGGATTAGCGGTTACACTCCTGCTGTTTTCAATTCCTCTTATTTGGTATCATTCACATTTGGCTTCGGATAACTTCCACGTACTGAACAGGTAGACATTTACCCTGTTTCATACATATAAATATCAGCTAACCTTACATCAGGTGGCAACTGTTTCTGATTAAAAAAAAAAAACAATATCGGTAGAAAAAAGTATAATTAGCTTGGCTGTCAGTGTGGAGCCCCTGCAGGTTTTAATCAACTCTGGTCAAGTAGTAATTATTAATCATAATGAAGAGCCGTCAATTGACTCAGTTGTTTCGGAATTCAAAAAAAAGTCAAATCGACTCACTGTTGAGGCAATTAAACCGTAGCAGCAGGGAGCGAGAATGGCAGAGAGGGAAACAGCCATAAACATGGAATCAAATCTAACTTAAAGGTATCTGATAAAATTAAGCAGACAAACAGGCAAATCAAGAATCTTTTTCCTGATCATGTTTTGCGTGACAAATTTCCGCCAAACACATTAAGTACTGTATTTCTGACACTTGGTCAAAATTTTGTTGCTGACCAGTCTCCCTAATCATTATCATCTAAGGAGAGGCCCCCGTAGCAATCATCGAAATTATCGTGTTAATCTATAATTCTATCTCTACTACTAACTTTCTCAGTAACCATCAATTGTGATGCCCCAAGGCATCTTCGTTTGCTGTCATGTTGACAGGTGGAGAGACTTCCTGAGGAGGCGAGTGCCTGGAGCTCAGGTTTCCCAGCTGAATGTGCCTGAAAAGCTCAAAGAAGAGGTTAGGAGGTCCCCGGTTTGCTTTTCCGGGGAGGACCCTCCGACGCCCAAGTCAGTTTTCTGAGTGAAGGTGGAGGAAGAACACTAAGGGATCAAGTGTCTTGCCTATTTTGTGTTTTCTCAGAGAGAGAAAAATGCCACATCCTTTGCCCAGTCCCATTTCCTAGTATTTATAGGAGTAGCTGGTCCGTTCAGATCATGACACGTGTTCGGTCGGATTTGATCTGTCTCTTTGGACCTAGGGGACAGGCAGCCGTTTGCAGCCTCTTTTAGCCCTGGACCCGGACGGGTTGTGTCAGGACTGGGGCGGCCGCGGCGTGTCATTTCGCCGTTCAGATGTGACGTGTAGGGCTTGTGGGCGACATGTCAGAGGCTCCTTAAATGCTCATACCGTACTCCCGAGGTCCCCTGGGCGAGGTCGCCCTTCGGTGCGTGCACCCTCTTCGGATTCTATCCGTCCTTCGGTGCGAGCACCTCCTTCGGGATCTATCCCATAATTCTGGGAGCGCCCTTGATGAACACCTTCTTCGGGACTCACATCCATAGTTCGGGGATTCCCTTGTTCAGGTGTTTCTTCTTCGGGGAAGACCTCTTTGGGGCCTCTTCCTTCGGGGAGATTCTCCCTTGCTTCAGGGAGATGGCTCTCTTACCCGAAGACGGTCAGTTTAGCCCCTCGATGGAGACGGTGTTGTCCTCGGAATTCCTGACGAGCTACCGAAGTCTCGAGCTCATAGTGTTTGACTTCGCACCTTCCGAGGTCAGTAAAAAGATCCTCTCTTGGGTGACGTCAGACTCCTCGGCCAATATTCTGGCGCGGAGTTACTACCGAGGAGGCGTTAGCCTTTGGCTATCACAGGCCCCCCTCCGAAAAGCCGAAGTGAGAAACTTCGGTTCATCGGTTTTCGGGTCCTGTGGTTGTGATATCTGCGCCGAAGACACCTTCTTCTGCCTGAAGCGATGGGCAGTCCTTTTTGCGTCCTCGAGGCGCGAGAAGATACGCTGTCCGTGTGCCGAAGATACACCTTCTGCCCGAAGTCACAGGCTATCTCTTGGTGTCTTCGTGGCGAGGGGAAATAGGATAACCTTGTACCGAAGATAGACCTTTTGCCCGAAGTCACAGGCTGTCTTTTGGTGTCTTCGAGGTGGCCTGCTCTTTGTTTCTGCAGGTCTGTTTGGCCAAGCGTGTCAGTCTGAGCGGTGCGCCCCAGTTTTCTAGGGATATCAGAAGACGTGTCCCAATCAGGGGACGTGTCCCGGATTTCAAGGGACGCTTGGAGGATGTGTGCCCCATTCTTACGCAGCGGTTGACACGTGGCACTTTTCCATTGGAGGAGAGTCGCGTCTGATACAGAGGGCGCGCCTTTTCAGGTGCAGAGAGCAGTTGCGGCGACGGTTCGCCTCCAAAGGGCACTTATGATGATGTTTCGGTTACCCACTTCTGACATATAAATAGCCCATTCCATCATAAGTTCCTTTCGCTCTTTTCTCTGCTTTGCCTCTGTTCTTGCATTTTTTCTTGCTTTCTGTTGCGGAGCTTCCGTAATCAGAGCCTTTTTCCAGCCAACTTTCACGACGGCGTCCTCAGATTTTGGCAAATCTTTCGGTGGGTTTTTGTTTGCCAGCGCGTTTTGATCCCTGTGTTCTTCTGAGTTTTTCTCTGGAAACTGTTTTCTTCCGTTTTCAAACTCATTTTTATGTCGAAAATGCCCATTCCTGAGAGCTGGCAGCCTCTTTTAGCCCATCCTTGTTGCACCACCCCTGAGAAGTTAGAGAGGTGGAAGAAAAAATTCTTTCTTCCCTCTTACGCCATTACTAGGCTGCCTCATTCTAGCCATTATGGGTTTTCAAACCATAGAAAGGAGGTTACCGTTTTCCGAGCCCAACTGAAGGCCGGTCTTCGGTATCCCCCCCCGAAGATGGTGTGCGAGTTCTGCCAATTTCATGGCATTGCGGTGAACCAGCTTCCCCCGAACTCGTACTGCTATTTCAATGCCTTCCTCTGCATGTGTGGCGTCTTCGGGATAGAACCCCATTTCAGGATTTTTATGCAGTACTACAAGCTCTCTGTGATCCCGAAGGGTGGCTTCTATTTCATGCTACCTCGGGGATCCGGGAGCAAGAAATTCATGTTCACCTTCGCCACTAAGGATAGCTGGCGGGGGTGGCAACAGAAGTTCTTCTTCATGAAGAAAGCTGAGGCCTGGTCGTACGTTCCGACCGAATGGGCTCAGGGCACACTGGATGCGGACGTTGCTGATCCGAGGATGCTGCTGACCCCAGAGTTGGCTCCCGTGTTCGCGGATTTCGACGCCCGTATTCGGGCTGTTTCTGACTGGGATCCCGAGGTCTCTCCGCGCGCCCTTTACCCTTTTCCAATCAACTGGAAGTTGATGACCGAAGAGGTCCTTCGGGAAGTAAAGGTGGTAAAGGAGCACGAGACTGACCTCGGGATGCCAGCTCCTGCCATCGCCGGGAAAGATTCCTGGTTGGTCAAGCTTCTTAAGGAGGAGATTTCTTTCGAAACGCTTGCCGAAAGTGAGTTATCTTCTACTCCTTTGCTGCTTTTTCCTCGGACTTACGCTGATGTTTCTCTCCTGTTTCAGAGATGGGCGACGACACTGCCGCCTATTACAAGTCCCTTTTCTCCGGCCCAGGGGAGGACGATCAGACGAAAAAGGCCGCTTCCCAGAGGCGGAAGTCTACTGGCGCGGGTCCTTCGGGGAAACGGGCAAAGCGAGCTGCTCAGGTTCCTCTAGAAGAAATTTCCGAGGAGACTGCCGAGGAGCCTGGGACAGCCGAAATTCCGGCGCCTCAGGCTGCTGCTTCCTAGGTCCCTCAACCCAACGTCCTTCCTCAAAGTCCTACTGCGTCGCAGGCCCTCCTTGATGTAGTGGTAGAAGTACCTTCTGCCGAGGAGCGGCGCAAGCAGAAGGGCAAGGGCATTTCGGCCGAGGAGGCCGAGGACGTTGTTGTCGAGGTCCCGCCAGGTTTGTTTCCAGGCAAAGTGTTTTTCCTTTGTTTTTTCTGGAATGGCCTTTGTTTCTGACCTGGTTCTTTTTTTCTCCCTGTAGGGGAGCTACTTACCCCGAACTGGGCTTCCGAACACGCGGAGGCGAGGGCCCGCCGCGATGCCAAAGTCCCGCAAGGGAAGATACCGAAGGAGCCTTTCTGGACATTCACGGAGGACATGAACTTGTACTCCGGGGACTGTCCGGAAATGGCCAAGCAGATTGCGAAGGGGGTGCTCACCGAGGCCTCCTTCATGGCTATAGCGGCGGCGCATCCGGGGGATAACACTCTTGCTGCAAAGATCACCGAGCATGCTGCTCAGGTATATCCTTCACAGCTCTTCCCCTTCAATTTTATCCTAAGTGTTTTGGCTCTTACTGACCTTGCGTTTGATCTTCTTTGCAGCTGCTGGGGTATGCCGGCTTTCTCCGAGTTCGGGTAGCCAAGCAGACGGCATTCCGAGCTTCGGCCTTAGAAGCCCTAGAAAAGGCGAAAGCGACGTGCTCGGAATTGACCGCCAAGAACCAGCAGCTGGCAAATGCTGCGAAGGAGGAAGCTGCCACCGTTCGGGAGGAGTTCCGAAAGGAGAAGGAATTCTTGATGGCGGACTCTTCCCGGAAGATTGCCGACCTCCGTAATGACGTGGCGGGGCTGCTTGCTGCAAACCAAGACCTTCTTCAAGACAAGGCAAGAAAAGAGAATATCATAGTCACGCTCTTGTCTGAGAAGAAAGCCCTTCAAGCCGAGGTCCTGTCTTTAAAGAAGGTGCCGAAGGGAGAGGAGCGGATAAAGGTGCTGGAAGAGGAGGTCGAGGATCTGAAGGACGAGCTCGACGACCTTGAGCTTAAGAAGAACAAGTATGATCAAATGAACAAGGTCGCGTTTCAGGACGGCTTCTGTCTCGCTCGGCACCAAGTTCTCCAGAGGTTCCCAGGTCTGGACCTCTCTTTTCTAGAGGGTCTAAATATTCCTGGGGGACCTCGGTGGAAATGGTCTAAGATCGAACATCTGAAGCTTCCTCCTTCAATTCCAGCGCGGAAGGTGGCGGAAAAGGGTGGACAAACGAGTGGCTCTCAGGACGCCGGGAACCCTTAGGCTTTTTTAGGGCCCCCTTTTCCTTCCCTTCTATTCTGTACTCCTTCTTTGGGCACTTCTTTATTGTAAGGCAGCTTTGCTCTTTAATGAAGATTTTTTTGGCTAAGTGTTTCTTCAAGTTTCTCTATTTCCATTTCCCCGAACACGTTCGCTCAAGAGACTTTGGAAGACCTGCAATCAAAGAAACTTTTTTACCTTCCTTTGTCCCAAGTGCGTTTACTCAAGAGACATTTAGGAGAGTCTGAAAAAACTTGACTAAGTCTTTTTGCAGGCTTCTGTATTTCCAATTTGTCCCGAACATGATCGCTCAAGGGACTCCGGAAAACCTTCAGTCAAATTTTTGTTTTTCCAGGTGTCCCGAGCATGTTTGCTCAAGGGACTTCGGAAAACCTTCCGCGAGATTTTTTACTTCCATTTTTCCGAGCACGTTTGCTCAAGGGAGTTCGGAGAATTATCTTTGCGTTGGGTATGGCGAGTACTTCTGTGAGATTTTTGTTTTCCATCTTTCCCGAGCGTGATGGCTCAAGGGACTTCGGAAATTCATATCTACGCTTTATCATGGCGTGCTTCTTTGCGGAACTCTTTCTTGCACAATTTTTGTACACTTAAGTACTTTTCTCAAGGCCATTCAAGGCGTCTGGATGCCGGGTGTTCTTCAATTCTACGCCTTTGGCGTCGCCAAGCTTGTACACACCTTTTCGTACTTCGGTGAGAACCGGATAGGGTCCTTCCCAGTTTGGGTGAAATACGCCATGGGGTGGCCTGCGGGGTGCGAAGTCAGCCTTTCGGAGAACGAGGTCTCCCTTCTTGACTTCTTTTGGCCTGGCTCGTAAGTTTATAGCCACGGCCACTCCTTGCTGGGGAGCTTTTCTTCTCAGTTGGGCATGATGGCCATTTCTCCGTGTTGGGCCACAAGATCGAGATTGGTTCTTAGACCGAGGTCGTTACCACGCTCATCAGTTCACCAGTACTGAAGGTTGAACTATCTCTACTGGGATAATGGCCCCTGTTCCGAAGTCGAGTGAGAAAAGAGTCTCTCCTGCGACTTTTCGGGGGGTCGTTCGGTAACCCCATAATACACTTTGGAGTTCTGCCGGCCATTTCCCCTTGGCTTCCCCTAGTCTTTTTTTCAGGCCATCTTTTATGGTCCTGCTCGATACTTCCACCTGCCCGTTGCTTTGGGGGTGAGCTACTGGGGCGAAGTGCATTTTTACTCCGAGGTCGGTGATGAATTCTTGGAATCCTTTGCCTATGAACTGGGATCCGTTATCAGCTACCGGCGCCCTCGGTATGCTGAATCTACATACGATGTTCTTCCATACGAACTTCTGCACTTCTTTCGCCGAGATAGTTGCCAGTGGTTCTGCCTCTACCCATTTTGAGAAATAGTCCACTGCTACCACGCAGGATTTCACGCCTCCGAGGTCTATGCCCCAGACCGCGAAGGGCCAAGGATAGTCTACTGAAGTTACCGTTTCCGAGGATGTCCTCTGGATTTTTGCATGTCTCTGGCGGCAACCGCTTTTCCGGACAAATTGTCTTGCGTCCCATCTCAGGGTAGGCCAGAAGTATCCCTGGCGAAGTAACACTGCTGTGAGGGCATCAGTTCCAGTGTGTGAACCACACATGCCTTTGTGGACCTTTACAAGGATCGTTTCAGTATCCTTTTCAGCCACGCATCTCTCCAGCGGATTCGCATATCCCTGTTGGTATAGCTCTTCGCCAATCAAGGAGGATCTATCCCATAATTCTGGGAGCGCCCTTGATGAACACCTTCTTCGGGACTCACATCCATAGTTCGGGGATTCCCTTGTTCAGGTGTTTCTTCTTCGGGGAAGACCTCTTTGGGGCCTCTTCCTTCGGGGAGATTCTCCCTTGCTTCAGGGAGATGGCTCTCTTACCCGAAGACGGTCAGTTTAGCCCCTCGATGGAGACGGTGTTGTCCTCGGAATTCCTGACGAGCTACCGAAGTCTCGAGCTCATAGTGTTTGACTTCGCACCTTCTGAGGTCAGTAAAATGATCCTCTCTTGGGTGACGTCAGACTCCTCGGCCAATATTCTGGCGCGGAGTTACTACCGAGGAGGCGTTACCCTTTGGCTATCAAATTGTTTGTTTCTTCTCCCAATTATTTATATATTTATTTATTTATCCTTTTGTTTTAGTATCAATCTAATATAAAATTTTACACTGAGTAACTTTTACACTCAGTTCTTATGGTTTAAATTAAAATTTTGAAGACATCATTAGTCAGTCAACAACATAAAAAGGATGTTTTAAATATTAATCCGTATGAAATAGACTTAAATCCCAAGACCACCATGAGTTTTTAAAGAATATGCCCATTAGCCTATCAATTTTTTTTTTTACTTCCTCATCAATCTTTCAAAATTATGCCAATTAAGTAATTTAGTGCCTTAATCGGAAATCTTTTAAAATTTTTGGAAGAAAAAATGATACTAAGCTCCACTTTTGAGTTAATTTCTTTGTGTGTTTTTGGTTTTTGAAAAATTTAACTTACCTTTTTTTTTTTTTTTTTGTAATAACTCAGCGCACAACGTTCAAAAATTAATGGGTTAATAGGCACAAAAAATATTTTGATGGACTGTTGAGTACATTTGCGAAAAGTTGAATGATTATTTTGAAATTTAAGTATAAGCCTGTGAAAGTTTCACCCTTATATTCCCAATAACAAGTACTCCTAGATATTCAAGTTATTTTATTTTTCGTTTACTTATTTAATCATTTTATGAACTCCTAGATCCCAGCTTCGACAATTTGGACAAGAAAACAATTATTTTTCTTGGGAGAATTACAGTTTGCCCCCCTAAGGTTTACCCTAAATTGCACTTTACTCCCTCCTATTTCATAAACCTCTTAAAAGCCCCTTACGGTTTTAAGAAATCTACATTTCCCACCTGATGCCCCAAAGCATCTTCGTTTGCTGTCATGTTGACAGGTGGAGAGACTTCCTGAGGAGGCGAGCACCTGGAGCTCTGGTTTCCCAGCTGAGTGTGCCTGAAAAGCTCAAAGAAGATGTTAGGAGGTCCCCGGTTTGCTTTTCCGGGGAGGACCCTCCGACGCCCAAGTCAGTTTTCTGAGTGAAAGTGGAGGAAGAACACTAAGGGATCAAGTGTCTTGCCTGTTTTGTGTTTTCTCAGAGGGAGGAAAATGCCCATCCTTTGCCCAGTCCCCTTTCCTAGTATTTATAGGAGTAGATGGTCCGTTCAGATCATGACACGTGTTCGGTCGGATTTGATCTGTACTTTTGGACCTAGGGGATAGGCAGCCGTTTGTAGCCTCCTTTAGCCCTAGACCCGGACAGGTTGTGTCAGGACTAGGGCGGCTGCGGCGTGTCAGTTCGCCGTTCTGATGTGACGTGTAGGGCTTGTGGGCGACATGTCAGAGGCTCCTTAAATGCTCATACCGTACTCCCGAGGTCCCCTGGGCGAGGTCGCCCTTCGGTGCGTGCACCCTCTTCGGATTCTATCCGTCCTTCGGTGCGAGCACCTCCTTCGGGATCTATCCCATAGTTCTGGGAGTTCCCTTGATGAACACCTTCTTCGGGACTCACACCCATAGTTAGGGGATTCCCTTGTTCAGGTGTTTCTTGTTCGGGGAAGATCCTCTTCGGGGCCTCTACCTTCGGGGAGATTCTTCCTTGCTTCAGAGAGATGGATTTCTTACCCGAAGACAGTCTGTTTGGCCCCTCGATGGAGACGGTGTTGTCCTCGGAATTCCTGACGAGCTAACCAAAGTCTCGAGCTCATAGTGTTTGACTTCGCACCTTCCGAGGTCAGTGAAAAGATCCTCTCTTGGGTGACGTCAGACTCCTCGGCCAATATTCTGGCAGGGAGTTACTACCGAGGAGGCAATAGCCTTTGGCTATCACAGGCCCCCCTCCGAAAAGCCGGAGTGAGAAACTTCGGTTCATCGGTTTTCGGGTCCTGTGGTTGTGATATCTGCGCCGAAGACGCCTTCTTCTGCTTGTAGCGATGACAGGATTTTTGCGTCCTCGAGGCGCGAGAAGAGAGGCTGTCCCTGTGCCGAAGATACACCCTCTGCCCGAAAGTCACAGGCTGTCTCTTGGTATCCTCGTGGCGATGGAAGATAGGATAACCTTGTACCGAAGATAGACCTTTTGCCCGAAGTCACAGGCTGTCTTTTGGTGTCTTCGAGGTAACCTACTTTTTTTCCTTTATAGGTCTGCTCATGCGTCGCGTCCTGTGTCTAGCGGAGTCAGTGTAGGGCGGCGCCTCTAGACCAAATGATGTCAGAGGGCGCGCTCGACGTGATGGGCGACACGTGGCACGTTCGCTGCGCGATGACCGACACGCGGCACGTTTGCTGTGCGATGGCTGACACATGGCGCACTATTACTGGGTGAGAATACGCTGAGTACGGCAGGCGCGACTTTTCAGGCGCACTTAGCAGTTATGGCGACGCTTCGCCTTCCGAGGGGTACTAATGACGACGGTTCACCTGGCCTTCTCGGCCTATATATACCAGTCCTGTCATAACCCTCTTTTTGCTTCTGCTTTTGCTTTCTTCTGCCTTCTAATTCTCTCCCGATTTTTCGCGGCGGTTCTCCTTTTTGAGGCGTTTTTCCGACCACTTTTCACGACGGCTTCCAGAAATCCAGATTCCGGCAAGACCTTTGGTGGGTTTTAGTCCTTCTGCTTTTTTCAAAGATTCTTCTTTGTTTTTCCCGAACTCGTTTTCCTTGTTTTTCCCGAATTCGTTTTCATCATGCCTGTTCCCGAGAGTTGGCAACCTCTTCTTTCTCACCCCTGCTGCACTACTCCGGCAAAACTAGCGAAGTGGAAGAAAAAGTTTTTCTTACCCTCTTACTCTGTGACGAGGTTGCCCCGTCCTGACCAATATCCTTTCTCCAACCGAAGTGATGAAATCACCGTTTTCCGAGTCCAACTGAAGGCCGGACTTCGGTATCCCCCCCGGAGATGGTTAGCGCATTCTGCAACTTCCATGGCATTGCCGTTAACCAACTCCCACCGAACTCGTACTGCTATTTCAACGCCTTCCTCTGTATGTGTGGCGTTTTCAAAATAAAACCTCACTTTGTAGTTTTTCTCCAGTACTACAAGCTCTTCGTGGTCCCGAAGGGTGGCTTCTACTTTATGCTACCTCGGGGATCCGGGAGCAAAAAGTATACGTTCACCTTCGCCACCAAAGACAGCTGGCGAGGGTGGCAACAAAAATTCTTTTTCCTGAAGAAGTCGGAGACTTGGTCGCACGTCCCGACCAAGTGGGCTCAAGGGAGGCTCAAGATGGATGTTGTTGACCCGAAGATACTGCTAGACGCCGACGTAGCACCTATCTTTGAGGACTTCGACAGGCGCATCCGGGCCGTCTCTGACTGGGCTACCGAGGTCTCTCCTCGTGCCCTTTACCCCTTTCCGATCAACTGGAGGCTCATGATTGAAGAGGTCCTTCGGGAACTCAAGGTGGTAAAGGAGCATGAGACAGACCTCAACATGCCGAAACCGGCTTCTTCGGGGAAGGACTCCTGGCTCGTGAAACTCCTTCGGGGGAAAGAGACTTATGAGTCTTTTTACGAGAGTAAGTTACTTTCTCATTTTTCCTTCATAACTTCATCTTGGACTTACACTGATCTTCTTTTTCTTTTTTCAGAGATGGGCGACGACGCGGCTGCCTTCTACAAGGCTCTTTTTACAGGGCAGGCCGAGAGGGGCGAACAGACAAAGAAGGCCGCCTCTCGGAGGCGGAAGCAGACTTCGGCCGGCCCTCCTTCCAAACGGGCAAAGAAAGCTGCTCCTTCCTCTCTTCCGCAAATTCCGGAGGAGGTAGGCGAGGAGCCCGAAGACCCTACTGCCCCTTTGCCCGAGGTTCCTTCTGTCGACGTCCCTTCTTCCGACGTCCTTCCTCAAAGCCCCACGCCTTCGCATGCTCTTCTGGAGGGCGATGGGGAGGGGACCCCTTCTGCCGAGGAACGGCGCCAAATAAAAGGCAAGGGGATCTCTACTGAGGCGACGTCGATTCTTGACGACGACGTTACCGAGGTGCCAGCAGGTTTGTACTTTGTCGAAGAACCTTTTTTTCTCTTGTAAATCCTTAAGGGTTTTCTGGCCTTAACCAATTTTTCTGCCTTGTTGTGCAGCGGAGGTGGCCGCTCTTGACTGGGTTGCCGAACACGCCCGCAAGAGGGCCCTTCGGGATGCCCAAGTCCCAGCAGGGAAAGTTCCGAAGGAGCCCTTCTGGACGTTCACGGAGGACATGAATATGTACTCCGAGGACTGTCCCAAGATGGCCAGGCAGATGTGCAAAGGGGTGTTTACTGAGGCCTCTTACAAGGCTACGGCGGCTTACCCCGGCGACATCTCTTTGGCCGCCAAACTCACTGAACATGCCGCCCAGGGACGCTTCACTTTTTCCTCAGTGCCAATTTCGCCTTTGCTTTTTACTTAGCATCATTTTCCCTTTGTTTGCTTTTTTTTGCAGCTAATGGGGTATGCCGGGTTGCTCCGTGTTCGGGTGGCGCGAGAGTCAGAAAGGAGGGCGTCACTCTGGGACCTTTACACCAAGACGAAGGCCTAGTGTTCGGCGTTGGCTGCTGACAATGCTCAGCTGAAGCAGTCTTCAGATAAGGAAATTGCTGAACTTCGGGAGGGGTTCATAAAAGAGAAAGAGGAACTTGAGAAAGGCACCTCCCAGAAACTTTCCGACATCGGCTCTCGGATGGCGGAGCTGACTTCGATCGTAGAAATGATTCAAAAGGATAAGTCAGAAAGTGACGCAATCCTTGCGAAGACGCTCGAGGAAAAGGCCCAGCTTGAAGCCGAGGTCGCATCTCTGAAGAAGCCTTCAGAAGAGAAGAAGAAGGTGAAGGCATTGAAGAGAAAGCTCAAGGATCTGGAGAAGGATTACGCGGATCTGGAGAAGTACTATGCAGATTTGGCGGTCAAGAAGCGGGAGTCCGATGATATGACGAAGTTAGGCTTTCAAGACGGCTTCTGTCTTGTTCGGCACCAAATTCTGCAGAAGTTCCCAGATTTTGACCTCTCCTTCCTGGAAGGCATGAACATCCCCAAGGAGCCTCGGTGGACTTGGTCCAAGATCGAGCACTTGAAACTGCCTCCTTCTCTCCCGGTGCCGAAGGCTGCTGACAAAAGCACAGAGGCTGGCAGTTCTCAAGACGCCGAGGTTCCTTAGTACTAGGGCCTTTTGTCTTCATTTTCTTCTTCTTTTTTGTAGTCTTTCAGCAACTTTCTTCTCTGTAAGCACTCTTTGGCTCAATAGATAAAAATTTGGCTAAGTATTTTTGCCAGATTCCTTTGTTTCCCACTGTCCCGAACATAATTCGCTCGAGAGACTTCGAAAAACCATACTTTTGCTTTCCTTTGTCCCGAACATATTCGCTCAAGAGACTTCGGAAAACCATACTCTTGCTTTCCTTTGTCCTGAACATATTCGCTCAAGAGACTTCAGAAAACCTTACTGTTGCTTTCCTTTGTCCCGAACATATTCGCTCAAGAGACTTCGGAAAACCATACTCTTGCATTCCTTTGTCCCGAACATATTCGCTCAAGAGACTTCGGAAAACCTTACTTTTGCTTTCCTTTGTCCCGAACATATTCGCTCAAGAGACTTTGGAAAAACTTACTTTTGCTTTCCTCGGCGATTGCTTTCGTGAGACTCTTGTTTTGTACTTCTTCAGAACTTTTTACTTAGACAAATTTTTCCAATTTGTGCAATACAACTTTCCCACCAAACTTTTTAGGCATAGAATTTTTTCAAGGCCTCTAAGTGCCAAGTGTTTTTTAATTCTATGCCTTCGGCATCGCCGAGCTTATAAACTCCTTTTCGTACTTCGGCAAGTACCAGGTAGGGTCCTTCCCAATTTGCGCAAAGTACCCCGTGGGACGGCTTTCGGGGTGCAAATTCAGCCTTTCGGAGAACGAGGTCTCCCTTCTTTATTCCTTTTGGCCTGGCGCGTAGGTTTATGGCTGCCGCCACTCTTTGCTGGAAAGCTTTTCTTCTCAGCTCGGCTACTTCTCTGTGTTCGCTGACGAGGTCAAGCTTGGTTCTCAGGCCGAGGTCATTTCCTTTTTCATTGAACACTTGGACTCGTATTGACGGTTGTACTACTTCGACAGGGATGATGGCCTCTGTACCGAAAACGAGTGAAAAAGGCGTTTCCCCTATGGCTCTTCGGGGTGTTGTTCGGTAGCTCCATAACACGCTTTGGAGTTCTCCTGGCCATTTCCCTTTTGCTTCTCCCAATCTTTTTTTCAGACCATCTTTTATGGTCCTGTTAGATACTTCCACCTGCCCATTACTTTGGGGGTGAGATACTGGGGCGAAGTGCATTTTTGTCCCGAGGTCGCTAATGAACTCTTGGAATCCTTTGTCTATGAACTGGGATCCATTGTCCGCTACGAGTACCCTTGGTATGCCAAATCTGCATACGATGTTTTTCCATACGAACTTCTGCACTTCTTTTGCCGAGATAGTTGTCAGAGGTTCTGCCTCGACCCACTTAGAGAAATAGTCTACTGCTACTACGCAGAACTTTACGCCTCCAGGCGCCGTTGGGAGTGGCCCAATGAGATCTATGCCCCAAACTGCGAAGGGCCAAGGATAGTCTGCCGAAGTCACGAACTCTGAGGGTGTTCTTTGGATGTTCGCATGTCTCTGGCAACTACCACATTTCTGGACGAACTGCTTGGCGTCCTTTCTCAGGGTAGGCGAGAAGTATCCTTGGCGAAGTATCACTGCTGCCAGGGCGTCGGTTCCGATGTGCGAACCACAGGCACCTTCGTGAACTTCTTCGAGGATCATTTCAGTATCCTCTTCACTAACACACCTCTATAGTGGGTTTGCATATCCTTGCCGATATAGTTCTTCTCCAATTAAGAAGAAACGTCCGGAGCGCCTTCGCACTTTTACGGCTTCGCTGGGGTCTTCGGGGAGTGTGTTGGTTGCGAGATACGTTTTGATTGGTTCTTTCCATCCTTTCCCCGAGGTCTCTATGCTTAACACCGCGATGCTGGGGTGGCTTAGCACTTCGGTGCAAGTTTTGGACTTCACCAAACAGTCTGCCTCAGCATTTTCTCGTCGGGGTACGTTCTCGATTTTCACGACGTCAAACTCCTGAATAAGCTTTGTTACCAACTCATGGTATTTCGCCAAGGTCGGGTCTTTCGCGCCATAGTCCCCTGCCATTTGCCGGACCACCAGCTGGGAATCACTATGGGCTTTCAAGTTTCTCACGCCAATTTTTCTGACCAGGTGTAATCCTGCTATGAGGGCCTCATACTCGGCCATGTTGTTGGTGGCGTTGAAACTGAACTTGATGGCCTTCATTACTTCTAGGCCTTCGGGGCCTCTGATAATCACTCCAGCTCCCTGGTGTTCGGATCCTGAGGCCCCGTCAACATATAACGTCCATTCTGGCTCGTCTTCGCCCGAAAATGAATGTCCCTCCTCGGTGTTTGGTACTTCGGCGATGAAGTCTGCCAAAGCTTGAGCTTTTATAGCTTTCTGGGGTTCATACGTGATATCGTGTTCGCCAAGCTCTATACACCACTTGGAAAGCCTTCCCGAGTGATCAACTTTCCTCATAACATCCCGTAGAGGCAGGGTACTTCGGACGATAATGGGGTGAGCCTGAAAGTATGGCCGCAGCCTTCTTCCTGCAACTACCAAAGCATATATAGCTTTTTGAAGCAAAGGGTACCTAACTTCGGCGCCATGCAGGGACTTGCTGACATAGTAGACCGGCCATTGCTTTGGCCCTTCTTCTTTCACGAGGACCGACCTCACAGCTTTTTTTGTGACGGCGAGGTATAATATGAGGGGCTTTCCCTCCCGAGGTTGCCGCAGGGTCGGCAGGCTGGTCAAGTAGACTTTGAGTTCTTCCCAGGCTTTTTGGCAATCTTCATCCCAAGGATGACCATTCCTTTCGAGGTCGCCTTCCATCTTTGCTGCCTTTGTGAGGACTTTGAAGAAGGGTCGACACCTATCTCCGTACCTGGAAATAAACCTGCTCAGAGAGGTTATTCTTCCGGTGAGTCTTTGCACGTCTTTGACTGTGGCAGGAGTTCGGAATTCAAGCAGAGCCTTAATCTTCTCGGGGTTAGCATCGATGCCTTTTTCGGATACCATGTACCCAAATAACTTTCCCGAGGTCACCCCGAAGATGCATTTCTCAGGATTAAGGCGGATCCCGAAGGCTCTGAGTTTTTGGAAGGTTTCCTCTAAATCTGCAACGTGGTAGCCAGGCAGTTTGCTTTTGACTATCATATCATCAACATACACCTCCATGTTCATCCCCATTTGGTCTTTGAAGACCTTGTTCATCAGCCTCTGGTAGGTGGCTCCTGCATTTTTGAGTCCGAAGGGCATCCTGATATAGCAATATGTTCCTCCCTCAGTGATGAAGGCAGTCTTCTCTTCATCTTCGGGGTCCATCCTTATCTGATGATACCCACTGAAAGCGTCCAGGAAACTTAGGAGCCCGTACTCGGCAGTTGAGTCTACCAGTTGGTCTATTGGCGGAAGAGGATATGAATCTTTCGGGCAAGCATCGTTCAAATTTCTGAAGTCGATGCACATCCGGAGCTTACTACTTCCTTCTTTTGTGGCAATTACCACGTTGCTTAGCCATTCGGGGTAGTTTACCTCCCGGATAACGCTAGCGTTTATCAGACGCTGGACTTCGGTCTTGACGAAGTCACTTTTGTGAGCTGAGATGCTCCGTTTCTTTTGCCGGACAGGTTTTATTTCCGGACTCGCTTTGAGGCTATGCTGGATTACGCGAGGGTTTACCCATGGCATGTCCTTCGGCGAGTAGGCGAACAGATCTTTATTTGCAAGCAGAAAAGATACAAGTTTTTCCCTGTCTCCTTCGGCCATGCTTTTCCCTATTCGGGTCCTATGGCCTGGGACAAGCTCTAGTTCTTCTGTTTCCGTTTTTGTGGGATCTTCTGCCTCGCCCCTTTCCAGCTCTTTTGCTTCTACAGCATGTGTTAAGTTGCTTGCTGGAGCATTTCGTGCTCTGACGAACACCTTTCTCACTTCGCCTTGATTAATGAAGATCTTTGTGTCTCCTTCTTTGGTGGCGAAGGTGACGGTCAAGTACTTTACATCAGGGTGAATGTGCAAATTTCCCTGTGTCTGTCTGCCGAGGATGGCGTTGTATGACGAAGGAACGTCCATGACTATGAATCTTGCTATGGTAGAGGCGAACAACTCAGCAGTTCCTTTCTCCGAAGTTCCTTTCATCATCAAGGGGAGGTCGATCCACCCGAGGACAGGTAGCTCAGATGGTCCTACGCCGAACGTGGGTGAAGTAACAGCCTTGAGGTCACTCCTGGATACGCCCAAGCTTGGCAGCAAATGTGAGAACAAGACGTCTGCGTTTGACCCATCGTCCAGCAGTACCCTCTTGACGTCCCAGTTTCCTATCCTCGCCATTATCAGCAATGGATCGTCATGGGGAAATACGATGGTGAAGCCATCCTCGCGGGCCAATTTTTTCGTTGGGCTCTGATATTCCATCACCGCTATCTCTCTGGCCCTTCTTTTTCTTTCCGAGGATGGAAGTCCGGTTGTGATCGTCTGTATTACTCCTGCCGAAGGTGGAGGACGCCTTCTCGGACTTCGGTTCCTTCGCCTGTCTGAATCGTAATCCTCGTCATCGGGCTTTCCTTCTTCCTATTTTTTCCCTTTCGGGGAAGGCATTCTCAAATAACGCCGAAGCTGGCCCTGCTTTATCAGTGATTCAATGTACTTTTTAAACTGAAAGCAGTCTTCGGTGTCATGACCGTGATCACGGTGGAACTGACAGAACTTCTTCATGTTCATTCTGTTGTCAGCAGTCATGCCCCTCGGTCGTTGGATTTGAGCCCCCTGTTTTTCCAACGCCATGAGGACGTTAGCCCTCATGGTGCTCAGAGGTGTAAAGTTCTGGGGCTTCCTTCCTCCTACTCGCATTCTCCGAGGTCGGCCTAACTGTTCCGTTGGACACCGGGCTTGCTGGCTGGACCCTTCGCCACGAGCGTGAATATGGTCAGCCTTCGGTCCAGTCATTCTCAGCTCTTCGGCTGTCATATGTTGTTCAGCCCTTCGGTAGAATTCTCCCAGCGTGTCCGGGGGATTTTTGGAGAATTCATAAAACAAGTGCGAATCCCTCCGGAGGCCCCTCGTCATGGCGAGGATGCAGATTTCGGGACGAAAGTCCGGAACACTGAGGGCCTCTCTGTTGAACCTCTCGACATAGTCACGGATGGTCTCCCCGTTTCTTTGTGTTGTGTCAAACATCTGGACGGGCATCTTCGCCGTCGGCTTGCTCCCAATGAACTGTTGGGTGAACGCTGTGGACAGCTCCTGGAACCCCCTGATGTTTCCGGGAGGCAGGGAATTGTACTAGGCAGTTGCTGGTCCTGCGAGGGTGACTTCAAAGCACTTGCAGAGTGTAGTGTCATCAGCCCCGTGTAGCACCATGCTGCGTTTGTACTTTGTTAGGTGGGCCTGGGGATCAGTCCGACCCTCATAGGTCTCTAGCCGAGGTAGCCTGAAGTCACTTGGCATGGCCGCCTCGACCACTGTTCGGGCGAAAGGAGTTTCATCTCCAGAGACGGTTTCAGTTAGCCTGGCCCAAACAGGCTTGCGTGCCACCTGCTGTTCCACTCTCTCCAGTCTTGCCAAGACTTTCTCCAGGAGGAGCGTAGCACTGGGCTCCTCTTCCTGGTGCTTGGAGGTTCTTGGGTAAAAGGACTGTTGCCGTCTCTTCGGGGAGCGACTTCGGTACCGAGGTGAGGGGACCTTGCTTCTGGCGACAAACTTCTTCTGGACGGGACTTCGGGCCGTTCAGACCTCGCTCTTTCCGCCAGCCGTGCTCCGAGGGGCAAGTTATCTGTCGAGGACTCTTCCCGTGGCTCCCCGCTTCCCGAGCTATGATGGGTTGCCCTTGGGCTTTTCTCCCGAGGTCGTGCTGGCGAAGTGGGTTTTTGCGCCTGGGCTGGTTGCGGCCACCTTCGGTCTATCTGTTGTGTCATTTCAGCCACAGCAGACCTCTGAAAGTCTCGTAAAAAACCCATGGTGATGACAAGAGGGCGTTCCTCTTCAGGCAAGGAAGTCTCTGGGGGACTTTGTTCGGTAGCTGGTTGGGTCTCAGGCGCGGACGGGGACTTCGGGAGTCCTTTGTCCTTCGAACGCCGAGTTTCGACAACAGCTACCTGGGAGTAGTTTCCCATAGACGGCGCCAAATGATGCCCCAAAGCATCTTCGTTTGCTGTCATGTTGACAGGTGGAGAGACTTCCTGAGGAGGCGAGCGCCTGGAGCTCTGGTTTCCCAGCTGAGTGTGCCTGAAAAGCTCAAAGAAGAGGTTAGGAGGTCCCCGGTTTGCTTTTCCGGGGAGGACCCTCCGACGCCCAAGTCAGTTTTCTGAGTGAAAGTGGAGGAAGAACACTAAGGGATCAAGTGTCTTGCCTGTTTTGTGTTTTCTCAGAGGGAGGAAAATGCCCATCCTTTGCCCAGTCCCGTTTCCTAGTATTTATAGGAGTAGATGGTCCGTTCAGATCATGACACGTGTTTGGTCGGATTTGATCTGTACTTTTGGACCTAGGGGATAGGCAGCCGTTTGTAGCCTCCTTTAGCCCTGGACCCGGACAGGTTGTGTCAGGACTAGGGTGGCTGCGGCGTGTCAGTTCGCCGTTCTGATGTGACGTGTAGGGCTTGTGGGCGACATGTCAGAGGCTCCTTAAATGCTCATACCGTACTCCCGAGGTCCCCTGGGCGAGGTCGCCCTTCGTTGCGTGCACCCTCTTCGGATTCTATCCGTCCTTCGGTGCGAGCACCTCCTTCGGGATCTATCCCATAGTTCTGGGAGTTCCCTTGATGAACACCTTCTTCGGGACGCACACCCATAGTTAGGGGATTCCCTTGTTCAGGTGTTTCTTGTTCGGGGAAGATCCTCTTCGGGGCCTCTGCCTTCGGGGAGATTCTTCCTTGCTTCAGAGAGATGGCTCTCTTACCCGAAGACGGTCAGTTTGGCCCCTCGATGGAGACGGTGTTGTCCTCGAAATTCCTGACGAGCTAACCAAAGTCTCGAGCTCATAGTGTTTGACTTCGCACCTTCCGAGGTCTGTGAAAAGATATTCTCTTGGGTGACGTCAGACTCCTCGGCCAATATTCTGGCAGGGAGTTACTACCGAGGAGGCAATAGCCTTTGGCTATCACCACCTACAGTCATGTTTTAATATTAAAACCAAAGGATTAATTACACTTTGAGACTCAAACTCTAATTATTATTTAAGTTTTCTTATTAACATATAAATTATTTTATTATTTGTCTTTTTCAAATAATATACAAATATAATAGGAGTACATCTTTATATATTGTTTCTTTCAACTTATGTTCCCCCAATTATTTTTTTCTTATAATTATATTTTTATTTAATTTTCCTTATACATATATTTTTTATCTTTATATTTTCAATTTTAAAAATATTTCTAATTAAAGATATCATTTCTATTTTAAAATTTATTGTAGTCATTTATTTATATATTTCTATTTGGATGCTTTACAAGCATCCTCTTTTTTTTTTTTCAAAACTTATTGTGATAACTATTAAATCTAAAATTGAAGAAATGATAAGACTTACATTTACAATATTATGAAAACTTCAAAATCACTTTCATTTCAATTAATACATAATTAGTCATTTTATTAAAAATTTAATTTTATATATTTGTTCATTAATTAATTGTTTTGTACGAAGGTCTTGTTCATCAAAATGCTTATTGATTATTTAACAATTTCTTAGGTGCTTAGATGGTTTCCAGCCATAATTCTTTGACTTCGTCTTTGATGTTAAGTGAAACTGAAATCGGTAGGAGATTAATATATTTTGGATTACAATTTGCCAACTCTTAGCATTTATATTCTTTTGGAAAATATTCTGTCATTATTCTCATTCAAGAGATGATACTATTCAATGAACGACATTGCTCTTTGTTGTTTTCTAGTTTCTAGTTATCACAATTATTCTAAGGGCTAATGTATTTTTAGTTAAAGAAATAAAGAAATATAATACTAAATGAGAGCTTATAAAAAATAATTAATTAATATATAAAAATAAAACAACCATCTCTTGAATGGAATAATGACTAAGAATATTTTTCAGAAGAATATAAATGCAAAAAATTGGTGAATTGTAATCCAAAAGATAGTAATCTCTTAGTGATCTTAATTTCACTCGACATTAAAGAAGAAGTAAAAAAATTATGACTGAAAACCTTCTATGCGCATGAGAAATTGTTAAATAATTAATAAGCATTTTGTAGAGCAAGAGCTTCCTACAAAACAATTAATTAATATATAAATATATACAAATAAATTTTTAACAAAATGACCTATTATGTATTAATTAAAATGGACGCCATTTTAAGTTTTCATATTATTGTAAATATAAGTCTTATCATTTCTTCTATTTTAGATTCAATAGTTATCATAATAAGTTTTGAAAAAAAAATGAGGATGATTGTAAAGCTTCCAAATAAAAATATATAAATAAATAACTAAAATCAATTTTAAAATAAAAATGATATCCTTAATTAGAAACATTTTAAAAATTGCAAACATAAAGATAAAAGATGTACAAAATAATTAAAAATAAACAAAAATATAATCATAAGAAAAAAATAATTGGGAGATAGTAAGTTAAGAAGAACAATACATATAAAGATGCATTATATTATATTATTTGAAAAGGACAAGTAATGAAATAACTTGTATGCTAAGGAGAAAGCTTAAACAAAAATTAGAGTTTGGGTCTTAAAGTGTAATTAATCCATTGGCTTTAATATTAAAAAATAACTGAAGGGGGTAAGTGTAGGTTTCTTAAAATCTTAAGAGGATTTCAAAAGATTTCTGAAACTGAAGGGGGTAATATATACTTTAGGGTAAATCTTAGAAGGCAAATTTTTAACTCTCCCTTATTATTTTTTATAACCAGAATCCAATTAAGGGCTTGGGAGAGTATGGAAGCATCATGGGAGAAAACAATTATATAAAGCAAAATTATAAAAGTGGTTGGATACATTAAGAAGTATGAGTCGTTGTACCAAAAATGGAAGTATGATAGATGAATTTAATGGGCCTTAGAATAATAATATTCTTAAATGTCCTAGTCTAGTATTATTGTGGAGTGGGTTGCAATGAAATATAAAGACTAGCATATGTGGAGACTAATATGAGATGTGTAGTCTACATACGGGTACAAGTTGGAAAACTTGTGTACTAGACTGACCCACCATGAGAATGCTACATGAATCATTATATGAGTGTCATAAGTGATGCTAAAAGTGATCATGGTATATATAGTCCTTTGACCTAAGGTTATCAAGGTTCCCTACATGTGAGTTATATATTTTGATACTTCCCTTTGTTGCTTGTAATTGAGTGAACATGAAGGTGGTCATTGGGTATGTTACATATCATGGGAAAGATTTTGTATGATTAAGATGGAATTTGTCCCTCCTATATAATGAGAGTGATATTTTTGGGCCCATTGATTGAGTGAGACTAAGGAAATGCATGGCCATACTCAGATCAGTTGATACGAGATATCAATGTCATCAATTTTAGTCAGTTTACTTGATAATCAAGAAACCTTAGATTGGGCTGTACGAGAGTAACACATTCCATGCTCATGCTCCATCTTGATATCTTGGACAAAGGGACAATGACATATACGAATAATGATTATAGAGGTTTAGTTAAATAACCAACTATCTTGTCACGTAGGTATGATGATGTGTTGCTAGAAACTGCTCATTGTTTATGATCATAAATATGATTTATGATCATTCTCAATGTGATAGGACCCTATTAGGCCACACACTAAGAGCCAATTGGATTATTTGAGTGTATGGGCCAAATTGTTTGGTTTTGGTTTCATGATAATTTTGGATTAATAATTGACCCAAAGGTTAGCCTTTATGAAACCCAAAATTAGACCTAATTGGATTAGGGTTTTGAAACCTATTAGGCTTGGAAGTTGAGCGTCACTATATATACATCATATGGTAAGGATTTCGAGCTCTAGCATCCCTAAGGATGAAATCAGAATGGTTCTGACAAGTTCCAGCCACACTCTCCTTTTGCATTTCCATAGAGGACACAAGCTAGCACTGCGGGCATAGGAGGAACGCACCTACCAAAACGTAGTGTAGGCATGGTGATCCGAGTGGTCCATTGGATATCGTATAGAGCTTGTACACTTCAACTGTTTAAGTTTGTGATCTGACTCAACAACTGGATGAAAGATCTTAGCCGACTAGGCATAAAATTTTGAACACCCGATTTACTTCATATCACTTGGATCCTAGAGGGTTTCTGTTAGTTTCTGTTGTGCTTGTTTGGCTCCTGAAAGCCTACATTCATGTAGTTGATTTGCTCTTTAAAGAGGTTGTTCAATTACATGGAGTGGCAAAGACCATAGTTTTGGATCAAGACGCAAAATTATTGGGCCAGTTTTGGAGGACCTTATGGAGCAAAGTAGATAGTAAATTGTTATTTTCTACTACTTGTCATCCACAAACTGATGACCAAACTAAGGTAGCAAATAGGACTTTGATTACTATGCTTAGAGCTATAATTAAAAAAAACTTAAAGTCTTGAGAGGATTGTTTGCCTTATGTAAAATTTGCTTACAATACGGTCATGCATTCTATCACTTGCTCCTCACCTTTTAAGATTATTTATAATTTTAATTCTTTAACTCCATTAGATCTTTTAGCTATGCCTACTAATGATTTTGCTAGTTTGGATGGTGAAAGAAAGCCTAAAGTAATAAAGAAGTTGCATGAAAAAGTGAAACAACAAATTAAAAAGAAGAATGAAAAATATGCCACATTCACCAACAAATGAAAAAAAAAAGTTGTCTTGGACCTGGAGATTGGAGTTAGGTTCACATGAGGAAGCAAAGGTTTCCACTAAAGGGACAAACCAAACTACAACCAAGAGGAGGTGGCCCATTCCAAGTGATCAAAAGGATTGATGACAACACATAAAAGCTAGACTTGCCGGGTGAGTACAACATTAGTGCAACATTGAATGTTTCAAATTTATCTTTGTTTGAACATAATGCAGATTTAAGGATAAATATTCTAAGGAAGGGGGAGTTCATGCAATACCATAAGGTGCTACAAAGGACCATTTGAAGATTGCTTTAGGGCCAATTATAAGGCAGAAGGCCACGCAAATGCAACAAGCCTTCAATGATGCAACAAGGAGCATTTTGATGCAACATGGCAAGCAAGCTTGTGGACACCTTTAGGAACATTCATGGATCATTTCCATAGGATTACATTAAATTTTTAAAGACCCAAGTAGCTGGAAACTGATGGGCTTTAGGAGCCAAACAAGTGCAGCGGAAGATAATCGAAACCCTCCAGGATCTAAGTGAAATAGAGTAAATCAGGTATTCAAAAATTTTATACCTAGTCGGTTGAGATCTTTCATCCAACTGTTAAGTCGAATCACAAACTTAAACAATCAACATGTTCAAGCTCTCTACGGTATCCACATGAGCCTCTTAGGTTCACCACGCCACCACAACATCTCGACAAATATGTTCCTTTTGTGCCCGTAGTGCTAGCTTGCATCATCCAAGGAATGGCAAGAGAATAGTGCAGTTGGAACTTTTTAGAACCCTTATGAGTTTATCCTTAGGGAGGCTAGGACAAGAGCTATGAAATTCTCACTATATGATGTATATATACAGTGAGACTCAACTTCTAAGCCTAATGGGTTTCAAAACCCTAATCTAATTAGGTATAATTTTGGTTTTATAATGGCTCAACCTTTGGGCCAATTATAAATAAAAAATTATCATGAAAACATAACCCAAACAATTTGGCCCATGTACTCAAATAATCTAATTGGCACTATTTGTGTGACCCAATAGGCTTCTACCATGTTGGCGATGATCATAAAAAGATGAACGGTGTCTAGCAATACATCATTGTTACCCAAGTGACATGATAGTCAGTGATTCGACTAAACCATTATGATTATAATCTGTATATTCCATTGTCCCTTTGTCCAAGATATAAAGACCAAGCACGAGACATGGAATGTGTCACTCACATATAGCCCAATCTATGGTTTCTTGATTATCAAGTAGACTAACTTAAATTGATGACATTGATATCATATATCAACTCATCTGAGCGTGGCCATGCATTTTCTTAGTCTCATTTTATCAAGGGGCCCAAAGATATCACTTCTATTACATAGGAGGGATAAATCCCATCTTGATCATACAAAACCCTCAACATGATATGTGACATGCCCAATGACCACCTACATGTTCACTCAGTTATGAGAAACAAAAGGAAGTATCAAAGTATGTGACACACATGTAGCGAACCTTGATGACCTTAGGTTAAAGGACTACATATACCATAATCACCATGAGAATCACTTATGACACTTATATAACAATCCGTGTAGCGTTCTCTTGGTGGGTCGATCCAGTACACAAGTTATCCAACTTATACCCACATGTAGACTATATATCTCATATTAGTCTCCACACATGCTAGTCTTTATGTATTATTGCAACCAACTCAATAATACTACTAGACCAGGGATGTTTAAGAATACTATTATTCTAGGGTTATAATTATGTTTGATCATGTCACACAGAAACAAAACAATAAACACAATTACTGAATTAATACCTCAATAAAATATCACGACTTAATGTACAAAATACAATTATCTCATAATTGGCTTTTGGGCACAACACTAACAGAAACACCAAGTGCCCTTAAGAATTGTGAAGAGCCTTTAAGGGTGCATTTTGGCACATGGAGGGCACTCCTGAGGCACATCGGAAAGAACCCTTGACGTGCCATCCCAAGTTCCAGCTAGTTTGTTCAAATTTTTTTCCAGTTTATTTTGGTAGTTTTAAGTTCTAGAAGACATATTTTGCATGTGCTTAAGAAAGCACATGGTTTGTACATATTTTACACCAAGTGCCCACAAGACCCTTGGTGGACTTATATCTTAAACCTAGCTTAGGACTTCTAGTTCTTTTAGGATTGGTTTGTTTCAGCCATAATGCCACTAAACCCTATAAATATGGCCTTTCTACGCTACTTTTCACATAAATAAATCAATATACAATTTGCTTTATGCATATTATCTTTTTAGTTCTTATTGAACTATTTTGCTAGTTGAGTTTTTTTAACTCTTGTGTAGGCTTCTCCTTATATCTTCCATTTCAATATGCATTGTTGGGTTAAGGTTGGGATCTTAACATGTTGTGTTTGTCTTTTGGAGCTTGGTAAAACATCTTGGGAGGGTTCCTTGTTCATCATAACAAGTTAGTTCATATCAAAATGAAGGAAGAAGATGGTGGAAAAGAGAAAAACCAAAGTTTATAGGGCTTGTAGCAAAGGTTTAGGGGCTCAGTTAGGAAAAAATGTATCATGTCATTGTCCCCATATTGGTTGCCACATCAACTACATTTGCTACATCATCATTAACTGTGGGTATCGTAATGGGAGTTGCCTATTTTTGCTCAAAGGATAATGTGGATGATAGATTTTACTACAAAATAATAATGATGGCCGTTCTGCCTATTTCACAAACATAAATGGTTAATTTGACCCTTTTGCCTTTTGAAAAACATTTTTACTTGTTCAAGAATAAGTAAAGATGATTTTATGCGTATATAATAAATAAAAAAAGCCCTATGCCTTCGTTGAAAGTTAAAGAAAAGTTTGTGCACTATAAATAAAAATTCCTACGTCCACTAGCTTTTAAAGTGAAAAGGAGAAATTTTAAATCCAACCCTCAATTTTTTCCTTTTTTCTGTATAGGCCCTTTTTTTTTTGTCCTTTACATCTACACCACCGTCTTCATCATCCCAAGAGCATGATACTCTAGCATTGTCATCATATTCCACCACTGAATCGTTCATTGCCAACCATCACTGCTACTTTGTGCTGCACCTTACTATCATAAGGCCACCTCATTGCCTGCCGTAAAGACCAACGCATGGATTACTGCCTCCACCATTGAGATTGAAGGAGACATTCATGGTTGGGGATCCATAGTCTATGGAGCTAATGCTTGTGGAAATTATGAAAAACCTAGTCAAGCGGCGATGACGAGTAGTTCAATCAGGCAGGCAACAAAGAAATGGTTGGTTAGTGACAGTGACATTGAGAAAGATGGAGAAGTTGACAGTAAGAGACTGAAACACAAAAGACAATTCTAAATGCTTTGTTTAGATGTTAAAAACCAGGAAAACAAGAAAAACATTGTTTTACAATTCTTCATGATGCGGGAAACTATTTTCTTAGAAAATGGAAAAAGCAAACTCACATGTTAAACATATTTTCTTTTCATTTTACAATTTTCAAAAAATTTTCTAAGAAAATTAGAAATTTTTTTTGAAGCTAAATAGGATATTATGGTTTTGAATTTCTTTTTTTTCTTACTATAGAGGGGTTCTACTGTTAGTGTTGTGCCCAAAGGCAATCATGAAATGGTTGTATTTTGCATATTAAGTCATAATATTTTATTGAGGCATTATTCCAATAATTATTATTATTGTTTGTTTCTACATAACATAATTAAACATAATTATAACCCTAGAATAATAATATTATTAAATGTCCCTAGTTGAGTATTATTGTGGAATGGGTTGCAATAATACATAAGATTAACATACGTGGAGACTAATATGAGATGTATACATATGGATATAAGTTGGAGAACTTGTGTACTGGACTGACCTACCATGAGAATGCTACATGTTATATGAGTGCCATAAGCAATTCTCATAGTGACTATGATATATGTAGTCCTTTGAACTAAGGTCATCAAGGTTCCCTATATGTGAGTAACATAGTTTGATACTTCTCCCTTTTTCTCGTATTGGAGTGAACAATGAAGGTAGTCATTGGGTATGTCACATATCAAGCGGTGGGATTTATATGATCAAGATGGGATTTGTCCCTCCTATATAATGGGAGTGATATCTTTGGATCCCTTAATTGAGTGAGTTTGAGGAAATGCATGGTCATGCTTGGATGAGTAGATATGAGATATCAATGTTATCAATTTAAGTAAGTCTACTCAGGAATCAAGAAACCATAGATTGGGCGATATGAGGATCACATGTTTCATGGCTCATGCTTTGTCTTAATATCTTGGACAAATAGACTAACATATATGAATAATGATCATAGAGGTTTAGTCGAATCGCCGACTATCTTGTCACTTGATCAGCAATGATGTGTTGCTAGACAATGCTTATTATTTATGATCATAAATATGATTTATGATCATTGCCAATGTGATGGAGCCTATAGGGTCACACACTTAGAGCTAGTCTGATTATTTAAGTGCATGGGAAAAATTTTTTGGTTTCGGTTTCATGATAATTTTAGACTAATTATTGGCCAAAAAGTTGAGCCATTGTTAAGCCCGAAATTAGGCCATATTGGATTAGTATTATGAAACCCATTTAGCTTGAGATTTTATTATTATTATATATATATATGTCAATGGTGTTGTTTTTCATGTGAGCCTTCTTAAAGAAAAATTTAGAAAGGGTTCTGAAATTTCTAGTCACACTCTCTTTTTGTCTTTTCTTGTTAAATACAAGCTAGGACTATGAGCACAATAGGAACACTCCTGTCGAAATCTGAACGAGGCATGGTGATCTGAGCGGTGTATGTGGATACCTAGAGAGCTTGAATGTGTCAACTATTAAAGTTTTTGTGATTCGACTTAATAGTTGGGTGAAAGATCTTAACCTACTAGGTACAAAAGATTTGAACACCCAATTTACCTTATTTCACTTGGATGCTAGAGGGTTTTGTTTAATTCCGCTGCATTGTTTGGCTCTTGAAACCCTACACCTATTTGTAGCCTTTAACACATCCATAAGTCTCAAGAAAACATGGTTATCAAAGTCTTGACTTGAGTCTTAGAAACTTATATTCTTACGACTCTTAAAATGAAAAATGTCTTAATTCTTAGTAGAAACTTATATGTTGGCAGAAATCGGTAGAGTCTTAACTTTCATTTTAGAAACTTAGAAATTTTAAGACTTTACAATTTTATATTATTATATTAGATTTACTGAAATTGGCTAAAAAAAATAGCAACTTGAAACATATTTAAATATGTTATCAAACTTAATCTTTATAGAATCAAACTCAAAGAGGTAAATAAATAAATAAATTTAAGGATAATGGAAAGTAAAACATGAATCATCTTTTTATTTTCTCAGACTCTATGTGTCGCTTGATCTCTCTCCTTCAGTATGACTACGATAACCTTGGCTATCAAATTTATGTAAATGTAGATAGAGATGGAGAAAATGCCAATAATGGTATAAGTGTTTGCATGTATGAGTTTAACCTATCAAATAATGAAATGGAAATAGAAGAATATGAAGAAATGAACTTTGAAGATAGATAATATCACTTCCATTGGTTATGATGTTCCATATGCTCCATTAGATGATTAAGATGTTTTTATGTTCTCATTATTAATTGTGGATTGTAGAACAAGTTTTTCATGTATTATATTTTTATAGGATTACACTTTTTTATGGTATTAGAGTAGTAGTAAGTGAAAATGTTGTGTAATATGAACTTTTTAAGGTAATTTAGATTATTATATCCTTTTCAACTTTTTTCAAGAACTTTTTTGTAGAATCTTACAACTTTACTATTTTTTATGACTTTTTGACTATAGAAAAATCGTCGCGACTTTAGGTAGAAACTTGACGTTGATAACGTTGCAATAAATATTTAATGAACAAATTCTCACATTAAATGAAGAAATCTTGCTAGAATCTTAGAAAATCTAATAAGTACATATTTGGTTGCTAACTTTTCCTTAACTTTCAACTTAGCCCAAACTAACCTAGATTTTTTAATTTAGGCTAGAACTTGCCCAAATTTTTAGTTGAGGCAAAAATTTAAAAAACCTATCTAATTGGTGCTCAACATTATAGAATTGTTAGATTTGCCTTAGGTTTTACATTTTTACTCTGACTAAATTGGGTGTCAGTAGAGTCTAAGCATATTCTCTATTGATTGTTGACTTTCTTCATTGTTCCTCATTGCTTTGTTCACTTATTTGCTTTAGTAGACTTAGTTCCCTTTTTTAAATAGTTAGTTTCAATCTACAATCAAATGGTAGGATAGATAATAGCAAGAATGAGAGTAATAGTACTCATAGTGCTTTGAGGAAATATGACACTTGATACTCATCATACCTTTGCTGGAGAATGATATGTGTACTTGCCTTAGTCAATGTAGTTGTCTTTCACACTGTTAAACACATTAACTTAAAATTAACTTAGAATCATTAAAATTCAAGTTTAAGAGGGTAAATAATAATGATCATCCTTGAACTAAAACCCAAGTTGCTTGTTAGTCTCGCAACTACAAATTGTTACATTATTCATCATCAAACTGTGGCATTTATTGTAATTGTATCCGAAAAATATTCATGGACATTATAAAATGATAGAAGGATTAGGTGACAGTTGATATGGCATTTACTAGGAAGAATTTGGGGATATGAGGTGATTTAGTGCCTTAGGTGGATTGATAATAGAACCTCTAATGTGCACTAAGTGGGACCACTCTCATAGTGGACAACTTATTTTAACCAGTTGAGTAAGTAAATTTTAATTGCCTATGCTTAAATACCTCAAATAACTAAGCAAGAAAAGCAAAAAGTAAGGAAAAGTTGAGTTCATAAGAGTAAAATGGCATCTAAAAGCAAGAAGGGTAAAATGATAATTTTGGCCTAAGTCAGTGGCACGCTCATAATTTTAGTGAAATTGGGGTCATGTAAGTATTTGTAACCAAATAAGTTATGATCATAAGTATTTCTAACTAAAAGTGGAAGTTAATGGCTAAAAATGCACTAAGTGTGAAATCGAGCTATTATGTCTTATAATGGCCTAAGTGCCTTAAGGGCAAAGTGTGTGGGCAAGAAAAACCATTCTTTGGGACCAATTAGGGATGTTGGAGGAAGGGTTTGAGTGGCCTATGTGAATCAAAACTATGTCTGAGGGCCAATGTGGCAAGTGGGGAAGAAATTGGCATAGTGGGAGTTGTTGGGATGTACGTTGATGGAGATGATACTATTCATCATCTTCTATCCAAGCCATTTTCATATCTCTTTCTCCTCCACATCACACCAACATCATTCCTCCAAAACTGCACAAATGTCTTAAAAAATTGAAGGTCCAAAAGCGTCCACATCAAGTCCATGGCTAGCCTTTTGGGTATTTGGTGCATTTGAGTTATTTCTTGCTACTTTTTTGCTTCAAATATTAAGGTGTGAGTCCTGCACATGTATAGGTTGGTTATTAGATAAATAAATGTTTATAATTTCTCTTAAATACGTGCCTTTGGTGTCCATTTTGGCTAGAATTTGACTTGGAACTCAAAGGGAGTTAGTTGAGCTTAAGTGTGTCTTATGGTGTTTGCTTGCAATTTGAGGTAATTTGATAAGTTAGTACTACTTAAATAATGCAAATAAATGTGGTTTTACATGTGGTAATGAAGTAGAAACAATCCCTAAGTGGATTAGCTATGGGGATATGGAAGTAGGGCAAGTTTGGTGCATGTTCACACAAAACACGTGCTTCAGGATGTGCCCCAGCACAGTGGCATCTAGGTTGGCACTTTGGCACTAGTAGGAAAACATGGAGGTATAGGGTAATGGCTTGTGGCACCACCCTTGGCACTGCAAGCCCCTCAAGACGGGGGCATGCTAAGGGGGCTCTAATAACTTAGTTTTCAACCCTAGGCTATCATAAGACATTCTATACCTTTGGTTGGGTCTAAAACTCATTCCTAAGTCTAAAATTATCTATTATTTAAATGGAAAATAAGTAATATGGTAAGTTTGGTGCAAGAAGAGTGGCTAGTGGGGCCAAGGTGCCTAAGAAGCTAAAAAGGCACTAAAGGGACTAAGGATGGTTTGAGCACTTCATTGACCCAAGAGGGAGGTCTTGGATATTTGAGGTAATAAAATGAAGCATCAGCAAGTTCCAACCAAACGATATGGTATGGTAGGTTAAGGCACTAAGGTGCCCAAGTCAAGCTCAAAGATCTTGGTGACATAGAGCCATATAAGGAGTAACCTTGCACAAGAAGATAAGGGAAAGACAGGTAAGTGTAGAGGAATAAGTGATAGCTTATTCCGAGACCCACAAGTGGACTTGTTGGGGCTAGTAAAGTGCTAGCATTGGACGCGAGAAGGCAATGTCCAAATAACCACAGCTGTTTAAGCTTACAACAACTTAAGACACCTACGAATGCAAGGAAGTCCAAAGTGTGTTGGATGTATTCATTCTCATTCCATCCGTCCATTTCATATGCATTTATATTATTTATATTATTGTTGTTTGTTGTTTATTTTTTATTGCTTATGTTGGATGCTTGGTTGCTATGATTGCATATTTGCTAGCTTGTGAATTTTCTTTTCAAGAATCTCCCCTCAAGAGACCCTTGCTGAGTACAACTATGTGCTCATCACTTAAGTTTAATTGTGTAGGTTTTTTTACTGGCCTAACAACCCAGTTGTGAGCTAAGATTTCTCATTTTTAGGTATTATTTATTTGGAATCCATGTGATTCTAAGTTTATTGGTAAGTTAAGTTGGTGCTCTGCACTTAGAGATAGCTAGCTCAAATGTGGGAGCCAAGTTTTATAGGTTGCAATAGTGATTTTTCCATGTATTTAAAGTGCCTCATGCACTAAGCAAATGCCTGTGTTAGGAGTCATTGTTGTGTATAACACTTGAGTTACTTTTGGGTGCATGCTAAGTTTCTAATGTATGCATAAGTTGTTACTTGAAGTTGAAGCAACTAGAGTTTTCTTATCTTTCCTTGTATTTTTACTCATGTTTTTAAATAATTTGTGCAAATTTTATCTTATTGTTTTATTTATTTTTCATTGCATAGCTGAGACAAATGCATGCTTATCTTCCTGCAGGATAGACTAAGTAACTAGTTACATGTAAATTATTTTAATTTACCTATAAGTAATGACTAGCCAACTATAACTAGGTAGGACGATAGTCCCTAAGAGACTACAAGTTTAAGTTAATTTAGGGTACTATTTCACCACAATTGGCATCAGAGTAGGTCAATGGTCTTAGTACAAGCAATAAGTGACTAAGATCCAAGTGCTCTTTTTGCTAAGTGTAGTTGGCTACTTATAAGTTGTTTTGGAGTTGTTTTCTAGCTTTGGTTGTATATATATAGGGGACAATCTAGCAAGCTGTGAGCACTGATGCAAGGATCCTAGGCAGAAGTTAGTAATCCTATGGTGAATTTCTTAGGAAACATGCTAGAACTACTATAGTGCATCATTATGGGTAAGGGTCAAAGTGTGCCTAGCCAATTGGTGCACTGAGACCAAGGGAGGAATCCTCACCCTAAGGGTAAAACTAAGGTTAAAAAGGCTTAAGTGCATGTCAAAGACAGTTCTTACTAGTGAGTAGCTAAGAAGGCCGAGGGTGAGGGTCAAGGTACACAAAGTAACCATGGTGCACCGAGACTAATAGATTCATGACCAACCAAGGACAAAAAGTGACATGAGCATTAAGGGTACATCTAGGACCACGTGGTAAAGGCTAAGGTTCACTAAGTTTATATATGCACTGAAACTAAGAGTGTAATATCTCCACCTTAGGGTAAGTGTGGACCTAGAGTAGGAGCTCTAGTAAAGGTCATTTTATGCTAGATTTCGTATAACCCTTGAAGGAAGAAAGGGTCGGTGAAAAGGGCTATGTGCGTAGTGCATGAAAGTGAAAATATCAGTTGGACTAAAGGTTAGAGAATGTCTATGATCAAGTCTTGAATAAGACAAAGAATAAAGAATGCCTCAACCACTAGAGGAACACCACTAGTACTCAAAGGCAAGCAAAAGTTCTACTTGAACCAGTTGAATGGTCAAAGAGTTGGCAAAAAAGGAGAGGTAACTTTAATTTTGTAGCATAGTAGTTAGTAGCTTTTATTGATTAAACTTTTATGTCTATGGTTTTGACTGGCTTGTGTAGAAAGCTAGGGTTGCAAAAGAAGTAGTAGGTGGTTGAAACCCATAAGGACTCCAAGAGTAGGTTGGTTATACTATTAAAGTGGCACAGGGTAATGCTTTAAAGGTTAGAGGTAGTTATTTTCTATGAGATTTGTGATTGTGGGTTTTTTTAAATTATGAAGTGACACATGTGAATGAATTGGTTGAGGGCATAAGGACTGACTGAATGATGCAAGTCACAATTGACCTTTGAAGATACTTCAAGGTTAGGGCTGACTTGTGTGGGGAGGTTGATAAGTGAGGCCATGAGCATGTACCTTAAGTGAATGAAGTTTGTTTCCAATGTGCAAGAGGTGAATTATGCACCATGGGGGTGGTTTTATGGAGGCCTACTCAAAGTGCTAGTTTGTTTTTAAGAAGTGTTACTTAGTACTCCATGAGGGTTACCACAACAAGGAAGATCAAATTCTTCACGCGCTAGCTATCAGGGGCAAGGTGCCTTAAAAAGGCCAAGAGTTATTTTAAGAGACCTTGGTGCTATGTGTAAAATTGGAGATGGTGGTATCCAAGGAACTTGCAGTAATTCCAAGAATATGGTAGCAAGAGTTAAGGGCCATAACCCACAATTTTCATGACCATTAAACAATCATTGAAAGTGGAGATTACAAAAGGAGGTGAGTAGAAAGGAAGCTATTGATTTGGGTGTGCTTCAAAAGAGTCAAGTTGAACCTTTAGACCAAAGGGTATTTTCCTAAATTTTTCCATATAAAACACAACTCAATAAAGAATTGTAAGAAAAACCTTAGAGGGAACAAGGGGCCTTGAGGTTTATGGGATAGTCCTATGTAAATTGAAGAGAATTTTGTATTAGGTTCATGAAGCTTGGACATGAACATTGTCAAGGAAACCTGAAATGGGTGAGAAGAACTCCTAGTAATGGGAATAACCCAAATTCCTTAGCCAAGGTCCATGTTGACCAAGAATTGCTTATGTTTTTTAAGGTGACTTTGAGCAACATTTTTTTGGTTGCTTAGGGAGTTCGAGTATGAAAAATAGTAGGAGTTCATAAAAACTCACAAGAATCAAGGAAGCCATGAGTAATAAGGCTTAACGGTATAGGCTTAAGTTTAACTTCAAAGGGTGTATGAAAGAGGATCCTTGTGATCCAAGGTAGATTGATAGGAACCCATTGGTATATGATGAAGAAATGCCTTAAGATGCTTATCGAGCTCAACAAACATAAAACCAAGAGTTGGAAGAATCCCCACCCCAATCTAACCTATGAATAGAAATAAGAAGTATAGCAAAACATACAAAAAACTAGTTAAGCCTTTATGTGCTGAAAGTAAGTTCAATAAGAACTAAAGAGAAAACTCTCAAGCAATAACTTTATTAATGTTTCTCTGTGAAGAAATATTACATAAGTTTAGCCTTATATAGTGATCTTAGGCCTTTGAGTTGTAATTGTACTAAACCAAAATCAAATAGAAGTAGTGTGCATCAATAACTCCTAAACAAACACAGACACCTCTAAAACACCCTTTGCACACACTATCTCTTCTAGTTTTTGGCCAACCTAGCTAGGATATTTATTGAATGACCAAAACATAGTTGGAATAGGTGTGAAATCCAAACAAAAAAATGTGCCATTTGGACCGTCTATGGTGCACTAGGCATACACTAGTTTCCCCATTGGCACAGTTAGGGGTCCTCAAAGCCTTTCATGTGCTAACTCTCTTAGTTTTCTTCATGGCCTTGCATGGCTACATCCAGTCATTCATTAGGCACTATAAAGAGTTTCGAGTAACTTTGAACATCCATGCATCCATAATACTGAAGAGATTCAAGTACGGTATACAGGTGCTCTTGGGAGTGCAATTAGGTGGCTCTCCAGTGTCCTCTTGCACATGATCATTTTGCATAGACTATAAATGTCTGAGATACTTTAGAACTAGTCCTAATAATGCAGCTTGGACCTCCTTAGCATGCCTCCTCATTATTGGACTTGATCTTATCACCAAAGGGTATGTTGATGACCTAGGTGTTTAAGGTATGGCTTGTCCTTTCCTATAATCTCCTCCTTCCTCAAATGGATTCATCATCGAATCTCCATTGTTCAATAGAGAGAGATCAGAAACATTGAAAGTGGCACTAAAATTATACTTACCTAGCAAATTCAGTTCGCAAGCATTGACACTGCCCCTTTTGGCCTTACCCATGAAAACTATAAGAATAGGTCTCATACTAGTTACGATTGGCTAACTAATTATGTGCATCTTTGTTAAAACTTCATGCCACTAATTGTTTAACCTAAAAATACAAGTGTGCATGCAAGTCTTGCTTTGACTTGGACAAGTAGAAATCCATAAAATGTTTACATAGCCTAGGCATTTTCCATAAATACAAGATTCAAAGAGTCAAAGCACAATAAACCATTATAGTGTCAATGACAATCCTACACATAATTAACAATGTGTGGGCATCTTAAACAAAAGAAGAGTACGCTTACAACAAAGGCAACCCTAGAGTCTGTTGCTTTATCCATACAAATTAGAGGCCGTGAACATGTGTCATACATATATAGGATTAGTACTACTGAGATCCAATCAACTAACTCCACGTTAGATGGGAAATCTCGGTGGTAAGTCCCAAAAGTCCTCCACATTCTCACTAGCCTCTATGGGCAAGAAGACTATAGTTTGTAATGTAGTTTAAGCAACAAATAACCAATTAAACTAGAATCTCAAAGAGTCTCATAGTTGTGTACCTGCAATGGTAACTACCTTACAACCCTCAATGATTGCCAGGTTCAATAATCTTAGTATGTGCAGAACATGATATTAAGGGAGTAAGAATCTATGATTCTAAAAAAATGACCTTCAACTAGCAAAGAAAATAGTAAGGGCAATGCATATCTATGTATATGTAATCTACTATGAGCTTATACAGTGTGAGGTTAAAGCTATGTGCATAGCATTTTAGTTCCTTGGGACTTATCCTCTACCTAGTCCTTAACTACAAGGCAAAGCCTCGTCTACTAGCAAGCATTGCTTACTAGCCTAATTAATGCCTAAATCACTTGTGTATTAAGCTTTAACCATAAAACCCTACCAAGAGTGTGCTAGGTTATCGTTTGTGCCTCAAGTAAACTTGCCTAGGATACAAGTGAATTAAACCTTCACTCATGCTGCTTACCTGTTCACCATTACTTAGTTCACTTAAGAGGAATGACACTTGTCATGGATGACTTATATTCACTAGGTGCCATGGAACCCAACTAAGTTTACCGGGGTGGTTCCATAACTGAAACCTCACACCCAAAGGTATGGCTACATCCTTAATGGTACTACACTTCATACCCAGATTAGTAATGCTCCATTGCTACCTCTTTTTAACCTAGCTTCCTTGCTTGCAGTACATGCGACCACAAAATCTCAAGAAAGCTCTGAGTGATAGCCAAAGGCTATCGCCTCAATCTGGCCGAACACCCTGCCACAACAATGGCCAGAAGAACTGGCGCTTCCCGGGAACAGGTGGAATCATGCACCTCGGGAGATAGCCAGAGAGCTCTGAGCCTCGGCACGCCAGTAAAACTTGAGGACTCTATTCGCCCCCCAAGGTTGTGAACAGCGCGCCTTCGGAAAAGTGGCACCAGACATTGCTACCCGAACATGATATCCCCGAAGGCGGAACCCCCTGGAACTGGGAACCCCCGAACTGAGGGTATGCTTCCTGAAGAGGCTCTGTCCGAACTAGAGGACGACCTCGCCCAGGGACCTCGGGAGTACGGCAGGAGCATTTATGGAAGCATTTAAGGAAGCCTCTGACACGTCCCACCACAGACGTAAAAAGCCGCCCTGACGCGCAGACGCCATCAGAATCACATCATGGCCCGTCTCAGCACAAGGCTCGAGGCGAGCTGGTTACCAACTATCTGTCCCCTACGCCCAGAAGTTCAGGAACATCCGACCGCACACGTGTCATGATCTGAACGGGCTAGGTATTCCTATATATACAGGAAATAAATACTTGACAGGAGGTTGGTAGGCCGGAGATACAGCTCCCACACTCTGAGAAAATACCAGGCGAGACTTTTCTGCCTTTCTCTTTGAGCTAGTGACTTTCTCCTTTTTCCGGCCACCACTGACTTGGACGTCGGAGGCTCCCCCCCGGAAAAACACTCCGGGGGCCTCCTAACCCTGTTTACCAGCTTTTCAGGTACTCCCCTTGGGGCGATCAACCTTCCAGGCGTTCTTCCTCCTAGAAGTCTCCTCAACAGTCATCATGACTCACAACGATGAGGCCCAAGGCCATCATTTGGCGCCGTCTGTGGGAACCCGCTCGCAAATCGCAGTCGTTGAGACTCGGCGTTCTAAGGACAAGGGACTCCCAAGGTCCTCGTCCGCGCCTGAGATACAACCGGCCGCTGAGCAGACACTCCCAGAGACTTCTACGCCCGAGGAAGACCGCCCTCTGGTAATCACCATGAGCTTCTTGAGGGACTTTCAACGCTCGGTCGTTGCTGAAATGACTCAGCAGATCGACCGAAGATGGCCACAGCAGTCACAGGCCCAGAAACCCTCCTCATCAGCACGCCCTCGGGAGAGAAGCCCCAAGTCTACACACCGCAGTTCAGGAAGTGGAGAGCCTCGCGGAGAGTCATCCACAGAAGATATAGCCCTCGGGAAATGGCCTGTGGGACAAACCGGGTCCAAGCGACCGAGAGTCTCACAGCGAAGCAGTTCGTTGCCCGAGGCGAGGTCCCTGACCCCTCCGCGCCGAACTCGCTCCCCGAAGAGGCGCCGTCGATCTCCCTCCCGTGAAAATGGTCCTAGCGCCACTGCGCTTATGGAAAGGATATTGGCACGGCTGGACAGAGTGGAGAAGCAAGTGACAAGAAAACCCGTTTGGGACAGGCTGTCGGGGGCATTATGCGAAGATGGCTCCCCGTTTATTCGCACCGTCGTTGAGGCAGCTATGCCAGGCGACTTCAGAATGCCTAGGCTGGAGATCTATGATGGCCGGACTAATCCACAGGCCCATCTGATGAAGTACAGGCGGAGCATGATAATGCACGGAGCTGATGACGCTACCATGTGCAAATGCTTCGAAGTCACCCTCACGGGCCCAGCGACAGCATGGTACAATTCCTTGCCCCCAGGGACTATCACTGAGTTCCAGGAGTTGTCCATAGCCTTCACCCAGCAGTTCATTGGGAGCAGGCCGACGGCCAAAATGCCTGTGCAGATGTTCGACATAGAGCAGAGAAACGGAGAGACAATCCGAGACTATGTCGAACGATTCAACAGGGAAGCACTCAGCGTCCCAGACTTCCGGCCCGAAATCCGCATCCTCGCTATGACACGGGGCCTTCAGCGTGATTCACAGCTGTTCTACGAGTTCTCAAAGGACCCCCCGGAGACCCTCGGAGAATTTTACCGAAGGGCAGAGCAGCACATGACAGCCGAGGAATTGAGGATGGCGGGGCCGAAGTCCGATCATCACCGCGCCGAAGGGTCTAGTCAGCAAGCTCGGCATCTTTCTGAACACACAGGCCGACCATGGTGAATGCGAGGAAGGAAACCTCAAAGTTTCACGCCCTTGAGCACGACACGGACCAACATTCTCATGGCGCTGGAAAGGCAAGGGACGCAGATTCGGCGGCCAAAGGCCATGGCCGCCGATAATAAGAAGAATGCCAAGAACTTCTGCCAGTTTCATCGCGACCACGGTCATGACACCGAAGACTGCTTCCAGCTGAAGAAGTACATAGAGTCGCTGATCAAACAGGGCCAACTTCGCAAATACCTGCGGATGCCCTCCCCAAAAGGCAGAAAAGAGGAGGAAGAGAGGGCCGAAAACGAGGACTATGACTCCGACAGGCGGAGAAACAGAAGTCCGAAAAGGCGCCTTCCACCTCCAGTAGGGGTCATCCAAACCATCACCACGGGGCTCCCATCCTCGGAAAGAAAGCGGAAGGCCAGAGAAATTGCAGTTATGGAGTATCAAAGTCCATCAAAGAAACTGGCTCGCAAAGATGGCTCCACCGTCGTCTTCCCCCATGACGACCCGTTGCTGATAATGGCGAGAATAGGGAACTGGGACGTCAAGAGAGTGTTGCTTGATGATGGCTCAAATGCTGACGTCCTATTCTCGCACTTACTGCCGAGCTTGGGCATCTCCAGCAGCGAGCTTAAACCTGTCACCACGCCCACCTTCGGCGTTGGGCCATCCGAACTACCCGTCCTCGGATGGATCGACCTCCCCTTGATGATGAAAGGCACTTCGGTAGACGGAGCAGCTGAGTTGTACGCGTCCACAATGGCAAGATTTATCGTCATGGACGTCCCGTCTTCGTACAACGCCATCCTTGGAAGGCAGACTCAGGGGAACCTGCACATTCGCCCCGATGTGAAGTACTTGACTGTCACATTCGCCACCAAGGATGGAGATGCAGAGGTCTTCATCGACCAAGCCGAGGTAAGAAAGGTGTTTGTAAAAGCACGAAAGGCTCCGGCAAACAACTCTACACAAACGGTGGAGGCAAAGGCGCAGGAGAAAGGCAAAAAAGGAGACACCGCAGAAGTAGAAACGGAAGCAGTAGATCTTGTCCCAGGACAATCTACCTGAATAGGGAAGAGCTTGGCCAAAGGTGATAAGGAAAATCTTGTATCCTTTCTGCTGAAAAATAAAGATCTGTTTGCCTACTCGCCGAAAGACATGCCAGGAGTAAACCCTGGCATAATACAGCACAGCCTCAAAGTAAGCCCGGAAGCAAAACCTATCAGGCAAAAGAAACGAAGCATCTCAGCCCACAAAAGCAACTTCGTGAAAACCGAAGTCCAGCGCCTATTGGATGCTGAAGTTATCAGGGAGGTAAAATACCCCGAATGGTTAAGCAACGTGGTCATCGCCACAAAAGAAGGTAGCAGCAAACTCCGGATGTGCATTGATTTCAGAAACTTGAACGATGCTTTCCCAAAAGACTCATTTCCCCTCCCGCCAATAGATCAACTGGTAGATTCAACGGCCGAATACAAGCTTCTGAGCTTCCTAGATGCCTTCAGCGGCTACCATCAGATAAGGATGGACCCCGAAGATGAAGAGAAAACTGCCTTCATCACCGAGGGAGGAACGTACTGCTATGTCAGAATGCCCTTTGGGCTCAAAAATGCAGGAGCCACCTACCAGAGACTGATGAACAAGGTCTTCAAGGACCAAATGGGGAGAAACATGGAGGTATATGTTGATGATATGATAGTCAAAAGCAAGCTGCCCGGCTACCACGTTGCAGATTTGAAGGAAACCTTCCAAAAGCTCAGAGCCTTCGGGATTCGCCTTAATCCCGAGAAGTGTATCTACGGCGTGACCTCGGGAAAATTCCTTGGGTACATGGTATCCGAAAGAGGCATCGATGCCAATCCTGAGAAGATTAAGGCTCTGCTTGAGTTCCGAACTCCTGCCACAGTCAAAGACGTGCAGAGACTAACCGGAAGAATAACCTCTTTGAGCAGGTTTATTTCCAGGTACGGAGATAGGTGTAGACCTTTCTTCAAATTCCTCACAAAGGCAGCAAAGATGGAAGGCGACCTCGGAAGAAACAATCATCCTTGGGATGAAGATTGCCAAAAGGCCTGGGAAGAACTCAAAGTCTACCTGGCCAGCCTGCCGACTCTGCGACAACCTCGGGAAGGAGAAACCCTCGTACTGTACCTCGCCGTCACAGAAAAGGCCGTGAGCTCGGTCCTGGTGAAAGAAGAAGGGCCGAAACAATGGCCGGTCTACTACGTCAGCAAGTCCCTACATGGCGCCGAAGTCAGGTACCCTTTGCTTCAAAAAGCTATATACGCCTTGGTGCTTGCAGGAAGAAGACTGCGACCATATTTCCAGGCTCACCCCATCATCGTCCGAAGTAGTCTACCACTACGGGATGTTATGAAGAGAGTGGATCATTCGGGAAGGCTCTCCAAGTGGTGCATAGAGCTTGGAGAACACGAAATCACGTATGAGCCTCGGAAGGCCATATAAGCCCAAGCATTGGCAGATTTTATCGCTGAAATACCCACCACTGAGGAGAACCACCCAGATCCGAAAGAAGGTGAGCCAGAATGGACCTTGCATGTTGACGGAGCCTCGGGGTCCGAACATCAGGGAGCTGGAATAGTTATCAGAGGACTCGAAGGCCTAGAGGTGATGAAGGCTATCATGTTCAGCTTCAACGTCACCAATAATGTGGCTGAATATGAAGCCTTCATAGCGGGATTACGCTTGGCCAGAAAGATTGGCGTGAGAAACTTAAGGGCTCACAGCGATTCCCAGCTGGTAGTTCGGCAGACGGTAGGAGATTATGGGGCGAAGGACCCAATCTTGGCAAAATACCATGAGCTGGTAACAAAACTCATCCAAGAGTTTGACGCCGTGCGGATCGAAAATGTACCCCGGCGGAATAACACTGAGGCAGATTGCTTAGCGAAGTCCAAAACATACACCGAGGTGCTAGACCATCCAAGCATCTCCGTGCTAAGCGTAACGACCTCGGGAACAGGGTGGAAGGACCCCATAAAGAGATACCTCGCAGAGAATGAGCTTCCCGAAGACGCCGGCAATGCTGCAAGACTGCGAAGAAGCGCCGGAAGATTCTTCCTGAATGGTGAAGAGTTATATCGGCAAGGATATGCAAATCCGCTGCCGAGATGTGTGAGCGAAGAGGATACTGAGATGGTCCTCGAAGAAGTTCACGAAGGCATGTGCGGCTCGCACATTGGAACTGATGCCCTCGCAGCAGTGATACTCCGCCAAGGATACTTCTGGCCTACCCTGAGAAAGGACGCAAGGCAGTTCGTCCAGAAGTGTGGTAGTTGCCAGAGACATGCAAAAATCCAGAGGATACCCTCGGAAATGGTAACGTCGGTAGACTATCCTTGGCCCTTCGCAGTCTGGGGTATAGACCTTATTGGGCCACTCCCCACAGCGCCCAGAGGAGTGAAATTCTGCGTGGTAGCGGTGGACTATTTCTCAAAGTGGGTAGAGGCAGAACCACTAGCAACTATCTCGGCAAAAGAAGTGCAGAAGTTCGTATGGAAGAACATCGTATGCAGATTTGGCATACCGAGGGTACTAGTAGCTGATAATGGGTCCCAGTTCATAGACAAAGGATTCCAGGAATTCATCAGCGACCTCGGAATAAAGATGCACTTCGCCCCAGTAGCTCACCCCCAAAGCAATGGGCAGGTGGAAGTATCAAACAGGACCATAAAAGATGGCCTGAAAAAGAGACTTGGGGAAGCCAAGGGGCAATGGCCAGGAGAACTCCAAAGTGTATTGTGGAGCTACCGAACGACGCCACGAAGAGCCACAGGGGAAACTCCCTTATCACTCGTCTTCGGAACAGAGGCCATTATCCCAATAGAGATAGTTCAGCCTTCAGTACGGGTGCAAGTATTTGATGAAGGCGGAAATGACCTCGGTCTGAGAACTAAGCTCGACCTTGTGGCCGAACACAGAGAAATAGCCGAGCTGAGAAGAAAAGCTTTCCAGCAAAGAGTGGCCACAGCTATCAACTTAAAAGCCAGGCCAAAAGAAATAAAAAAAGGAGACCTCGTTCTCCGAAAGGCCGACTTTGCACCCCGAAGGCCATCTCACGGAGTACTTCACGCAAATTGGGAAGGACCTTATCTGGTTCTCGCCGAAGTACGAAAAGGCGTGTACAAGCTTGGCGACGCCGAAGGCGTAGAATTGAAAAACACTTGGCATTCAGACGCCTTGAAAAAATTCTACGCCTAAGGTTGAGCGGAAGAGATATATTGTACAATAAATATTCTAAGTACAGAATGGTCTGGAGAAGAATGGTCTTGAGAAAAATTTTCAAGTATACCAAATTGTCCAAGACAGAATTCCGCGAAGGTGCTCGCCACGAAAAAAGCAGATATGACTTCCCGAAGTCCCTTGAGCCACTATGCTCGGGAAAAATGGGAAACAAGAATCTTGCAAAGGTACTCGGCATAATCAGTGCAGAGAAAATTTTCCAAACACCCTTGAGCGAACATGCTCAGGAAAAAGGGAAAGCAAGAATCTCGCAAAAGTACACGCCAAAACAAAAGCAGAAGTAATTTCCGAACACCCTTGAGCGAACGTGCTCGGGAAAAAGGGAAATGAGCAATCTCGTGAAAATTTTCCTAAGTCCCTTGAGCAAATATGCTCGGGACAATAGGAAGATAGAAAAATTTGGCTGAAGGTTTTCCGAAGTCCCTTGAGCGAACATGTTCGGGATAAAAGGGAACAAAAAGCCTGCAAAAGACTTAGCCAAATTTTTACAAACTTTCCAGAAAGTCTCTTGAGCGAGCACACTCGGGACAAAGGAAGGTAAAAAGTTTCTTTGGTTGCAGGTTTTCCGAAAGTCTCTTGAGCAAACGCGTTCGGGACAGTGGAAATGAAGAAACTTGCAAGAAAGGACTTAGCCAAAAGATTGTTCATTAAGAGCAAACGCTGCCTTACAAAAGAAGTGCCCAAAGAAGGAGCACAAAGAAGAAAAATGAGAGGAGCCCTAAAAGCAAACTAGGGAGAGCCGGGCGGACGAAGAGCAGGAAGCTTCAGATACTCGACCTTGGACCACTGCCACCGAGCTCCCTCAGGAATATTTAGGCCCTCCAGAAAAGAGAGGTCCAAATCTGGGAACCTCTGCAGGACTTGGTGCCGAACAAGGCAGAAGCCGTCCTGAAAGGCGACCTTGGCCATTTGATCAGAAGTATGTTTTTGAACGCCAAGGTCATTGAGCTCGTCCCTTAGCTCAGCAATCTCCTCCTCCAGCTCGCTTATCTCCAGCGTCCCTTCGGACTCCTTCTTCAGAGCCTCGACCTCGGCTCGGAGAGCATTGTTCTCATCCGTCAACCTCGCCGCAAGACTGTCAGAAACAGCCTTGTCCTTGACAAGATCTCCGTTGGCGGCGAGCAGCCCCTTTACTTGGTCGCCGAGGTCGGCAATCTTCCGGGAGGAGTCCTTTTCAAGTTCTTCTCTCTTCTTCGAGAACTCCTCCCGAATGGCGGCGATTTGCTGAGAACAATCTGCTGCCAGCTGCTGGTTGCTGGCGACCAGGTTCGCAAACGAAGCCTTCGCTTCACTGAGTTCCCGCGAAGTCGCATCCTTGGAGGCAGCCTCTCTGGCCACCCGAACTCGTAGGTAACCAGCGTACTCCAGCAGCTACGGCAAGGCAAAAGTCCAGGTTAGTACAAGTCTAAACACTTAGAAAATTGAGGAAAAAGAGTGTAAAGACTATACCTAAGCAGCATGCTCGGTGACTTTTGTGGCAAGGGTAAGATCCCTCGGGTGAGCCGCCGCAATGGCCCGGAAGGAGGCGTCAGTGGTCATCCCCTTCCAAATCTCCTTCGTCATTTTCGGACAATCGTCGGAGAACAAATTCATATCCTCTGTGATTGTCCAGAAGGGCTCCAAGGGGATCTTCCTTTTAGGGATTTTTGCATCGTGAAGGGCCCGTTTCCTCTCATGAATGGCCCTCCAACCAGCAGTAAGAGGCTCCTCTGAAAGTGAGAAGAAAGTTAGGAGTGGAAGAAAAATTCGCGAAAAGCAAAGGAGCTGAACTTCGGCTGAAGGCATACCTGGAGGAACCTCGGAGACAGTGTCCTCGGGATCCTCGGGCCCCTCAGAAGAAAGACCCTTACCCTTCTGCCGATACCGCTCCTCGGCAGTGGGTACTTCTACCACTACAGTGTTTCTGGGGCCCTCGAGGTCGAGAGGAGGCACCTCGGCGGAAGTAGCGGGGACCTCGGCCGGTGGAATTTCAACAAGACCAGCCTCTTCGCCAGCTTCTCCTTCCGAAAGCTCTGGCTGAGGAGGGTGGACAGCCTTCCTAGCTCGCTTCGCCGAGGGCCCTGCCCCTGTCGTCTTCCTTCTTCGGGAAGCCGCCTTCTTTGTCTGCTCCCCCTTCTCCACTTGGCCAGAAAAGAGGGCCTTGTAATAGGCGGCAGCCCCATCGCCCATCTCTGAAAAAGCGAAGAAATATCAGTGTAAGTCCGAGGAAAAAATATAAAGGGGTGGAAGATTACTCACTTTCGGCAAAAGATTCGAAAGAAGTCACCCCCTTAAGGAGCTTGACCAGCCAGGAATCCTTCCCGGCGATGGCGGGAGCGGGCATATTGAAGTCAGTCACGTGCTCCTTAACCACTTTCAGCTCCCGAAGGACTTCTTCGGTCATCAACCTCCAGTTGATAGGAAAGGGGTAAAGAGCACGAGGAGAGACCTCGGGAGCCCAGTCAGCGACTGCCTGAATGCGGGCGTCGAAATCCGCGAACACGGAAGCCAACGGTGGGGTCAGCAGCATCCTCGGATCAACGACGTCTGCGTTCAGCACTCCCTGAGCCCATCTGGTCGGGACACCAGACCAGTTCTTATCCACTTTCAGGAAAAAGAACTTAGGCTGCCACCCCCGCCAGCTATCCTTCGTGTCGAAGGTGAAGGTGAATTTTTTGCTCCCGGATCCCCGAGGCAGCAGGAAATAGAAGCCACCCTTCGGGACCACGTAGAGCTTGTAGTACTGCATGAAAATGATGAAGTGGGGCTCTATCCCGAACACGCCACACATGCAGAGGTAGGCGTTAAAATAGCAGTACGCGTTCGGGGGAAGCTGGTTCACAGCAATGCCATGGAATTGGCAGAACTCCCAAACCACCTTCGGGGGAGGATACCGAAGTCCGGCCTTCAGTTGGGCTCGGAAGACGGTAACCTCGTCGCCGCGGTTTGAAAAAGCAAAATGGCTAGAACGAGGCAGCCTGGTCACAGCGTAAGAGGGAAGAAAGAATTTTTTCTTCCACCTCTCTAGTTTTTCGGGGGTGGTACAGCAAGGATGGGCCAGAAGAGGTTTCCAGCTCTCGGGAACAGGCATCGTAGACATGAAAAAGAGTTTGAGATGGAAAAGAAAATAGTTTCCAGAAAAAACTCAGAAGACGAGTTTGGAACAAAAACAACAACAGTTTTCCAGAAAAACTCAGAAAAACAGAGGAATCAGAGTACTCTGGAAATCAAAACCCACCAAAAGATTTGCCTGAGGACGCCGTCGTGAAAGTTGGTAGGAAAAGCTCTGATTAAAGAAGCTCCGCCACAGAAAGCAAGATAAAACGCAAGAACAGAGGGCAAAGCAGAAAGAGAGCAGTAAGTGGGACTTATGATAGGATGGGCTATTTATAGGCCAAAGGTGGGTAGCCGAAAAGAGATCATAAGTACCCATTGGAGGCGAACCGTCGCCGTAACTGCCCACTGCACCCGAAAAGGCGTGCCCTCTGTAAATGACGCGTCTATCTTCCAATGGCAAGAAGCCGCGTGTCAACCGCTGCACAGAAATAGGGGACACGCCTCCCCAAATGTCCCTGGAAAACCGAGACACACCTCCTGAGTGGGACACGTCGTTTGACATCCCTGAAAAGTGGAGACGCGCCGGTCAGTCTGACACGCTTGGCCATCAGACCTGCAGAAATAAAAAGCAGGCCACCTCGAGGACACCAAGAGATAGGCTATGGCTGAATAGCCCATGACTTTTGGGCAAGAGGTGTATCTTCGGTACAGGCTTTGCCTCGGAGACACCAAAGAATAAGCCAAGGCCGAACAACCCAGACCCTCGGGCAAAAGGTGCGACCTCGGAACAGGTTATGCTTCCCAACAAAACTCCCAACAACAACCTCGGAAAGAGATGCAAACCGAAGTCTTCACTTCGGCTTTCCAGAGGGGGGCATGTGATAGCCAAAGGCTATCGCCTCAATCTGACCGAACACCCTGCCACAACAATGGCCAGAAGAACTGGCGCTTCCCGGGAACAGGTGGAATCATGCACCTCGGGAGATAGCCGGAGAGCTCCGAGCCTCGGCACACCAGTAAAACTTGAGGACTCTATTCGCCCCCCAAGGTTGTGAACAGCGCGCCTTCGGAAAAGTGGCACCAGACATTGCTGCCCGAACATGATATCCCCGAAGGCGGAACCCCCTGGAACTGGGAACCCCCGAACTGAGGGTATGCTTCCCGAAGAGGCTCTGTCCGAACTAGAGGACGACCTCGCCCAGGGACCTCGGGAGTACGGTAGGAGCATTTATGGAAGCATTTAAGGAAGCCTCTGACACGTCCCACCACAGACGTAAAAAGCCGCCCTGACGCGCAGACGCCATCAGAATCACATCATGGCCCGTCTCAGCACAAGGCTTGAGGCGAGCTGGTTACCAACTATCTCTCCCCTACGCCCAGAAGTTCAGGAACATCCGACCGCACACGTGTCATGATCTGAACGGGCTAGGTATTCCTATATATACAGGAAATAAATACTTGACAGGAGGTTGGTAGGCCGGAGATACAGCTCCCACACTCTGAGAAAATACCAGGCGAGACTTTTCTGCCTTTCTCTTTGAGCTAGTGACTTTCTCCTTTTTCCGGCCACCACTGACTTGGGCGTCGGAGGCTCCCCCCCGGAAAAACACTCCGGGGGCCTCCTAACCCTGTTTTCCAGCTTTTCAGGTACTCCCCTTGGGGCGATCAACCTTCCAGGCGTTCTTCCTCCTAGAAGTCTCCTCAACAGTCATCATGACTCACAACGGTGAGGCCCAAGGCCATCACTTAGGACCTTGAGAATTTTGGAAGTCTTGGAGTGAGACTGAGACTGAAGTGCATGCATTAGTGAATTCTAAGGATTAATGTATGAAATGCATGGCATGGAACCAGAGGTACTAGATGAGATACCTGTGATTTTTGAGCATGATTACTGTTATGCATTGAATGAACTGCACTGTGATGAGGAAGTGGACAGAATACCTATAGTGAGAGACTTTCCACAAGTGTTTCCTAAAGACCTGCCAGGTATTCCTCCACAAAGGGAGATTCAGTTTGAAATCAAGCTGCAACCAGAAGCTACTCCAATATCCATACCTGCTTACAGAATGCCAATCACAGAGATGAATGAGCTCAAGAAAAAACTTGATGAACTTCTTAAAAAAAAGATTCATAAGGCCAAGTGTTTCACCATGGGGTGCTCCTATTCTCTTTGTGAAAAAGAAGGATGGATCTTTGAGACTATGCATTGACTATAGGAAGCTCAATGCAATGACTACCAAGAACAAGTATCCAGTCCCTAGGATTGAGGATCATTTTGATAAACTCAAGGGAGCTAAGATCTTCTCCAAGATAGATTTGAGATCTAGATACTTCCAGTTGAGAGTAAAGGAAGACAATATTCCTAAAACTACATCTAGGACCAAATATGGGTATTATGAGTACACAGTCATGCCATTTGGTTTGACTAAAGCCCCACCTGCTTTTATGGACCTGATGAATAGGGTGTTCATACCACATCTGGAAAAATTTATGGTTGTGTTCGTTGATGACGTCCTAGTGTATTCTAAGGATGAAAATGAACATGAACATCATCTGAAGATTGTTCTAAAGACTTTATTGGAACATGAGCTTTATGCGGAGTTATCCAAGTGTGAATTCTGGATAAGGGAATTGTCTTTCGTATGACACATCATAGATGCACGAGGCCTTAAGGCAAACCCTGAAAAGGTCAAGGTAGTGCAAGAATGGGAATGGCCAAAGACTGTAAAAGATTTCAGGAGAGAAAGAAGGTTCCTTGTATGAATCCTTTGCCAACACACAAGGATTACTGTGTTTCAAGGACCAAATCAATATGCCTAAAGGACCAAAGCTCAGGGGTGAAATAGTTGAAGAAGCTCACACAAGCAAGTTGAACATACATCTAGGAAGTGAGAAAATGTATAAAGACTTGAAGACTCACTTCTAGTGGCCAAACATGAAGAGAGACATTGTTACTTATGTCTCAAAATGTGCCATACGCTAGAGGGTAAAGGTAAAGCACCAGAAACCAGCTGGTACCCTACAGACTCTACCTATACTAGTGAGGAAGTAGGGCAACATAACCATGGACTTTTTGACTGGGTTGCCTTTGACCAAATTAAGGCACGATACAATCTAGGTCATTGTGGATAGGCTAACCAAATGTGCCCACTTCTTACATATGAAACTCACAGACTCCTTGGAGAAATTAGCTCAGAACTATGTCTAGGAGATAGTGAGACTACATGGAGTGCCAGACTCCATTGTATCTGATAAAGATCCAAGATTTACAGCTCAGTTTTGGAGTGCTTTTCATAAAGCACTAAGAACCAAAATCCATCTAAGTACTGCTTATCATCCTCAGACAGATGGGCAATATGAAAGGGTGATACAAATACTAGAGGACATGCTCTGGAGCTGTGTGTTGGATTTCAAAGGTGAATGGGACCAACACTTCCCATTGGTGGAATTCTCATATAACAATAGTTACCAAAGCACCATTGGCATGGCACCTTATGAAGCATTATATGGAACAAGGTGCATGACACCCCACTGTTGGGTGGAAGCCTCAGACATGCTAAAGTTAGGTCTCAAAATTATTGAAGACACAACTGCCAAAATCAAGAAAATTCAAGAGATATTAAAGGCAGCCAATGAAAGGACCACAACCAATGGAAACAAAAGAAGGAGAGACTTAGAATTTGAGGTTGGTGACAATGTTTGGCTGAAAGTTGTACCATCCAAAGGCACTGTCAGATTTGGTAGAAGAATCAAGTCAGCTCCAAGATACAGCAATCCTTATAAGATCTTGGATAGAGTTGGCAAGGTAGCAAACAGGTTAGCTACCACCAAGCATGTCAAGTATTCATAATGTTTTTCACATCAGTATTCTTAAGAAGTGTCTATTGGACACAAAGCATGCTGTTGCAGTGGAAGACATATAGTTGAAACCTAACTTGACATATGAAGAAAAACCTATAGCTATCTTAGCCAAGGATACCAGTAGGTAAAGAAACAAACTAATTCCCATGGTTAAAGTTCAGTGGTCATGCCACACTAGAAGAGAAGCAACCTGGGAAACTGAAAAAGACCTAATGGAAAGGTATCCTGAAGAATACTCGAAGCTAACGGCTATTTTGGGGACCAAAATATTTAAGCGGAGAGGATTGTTACAACCACACAAAAATAGGAGAATTACAATTGTGGCATAATGGTCAAAAAACCATTATATTGTGAAATTCTCACCATAGTGATTGAAATGTGGGGGGTGAAAAACTTGATCAACACCTCCTTAAAAATGTTCCAAGTTAGTAACTTGGCACCCAAGAAAAGCCTTAAGGATTGCTTGGTTGTCAAGCAACCTATGGACTTTTTTGTAAGGTTTTGGGAATTTAGGTACTCAATTGCAAAACTCTCAAGAAAGAGACTTGGAGAGTTATGGAAAGGATATGAATGGTATGAAAGTGCTATTCAAGGAACAAAATTGCTCATGCAAGACAAGTTTGGACAAAGGAAACACTAAAGTCATTAAGGACCTAAATGTCTTAGTGTAAACCTTAAGGTGTTCAAGCTTTTGAGCTAAGTCTAAGGGTGGAATTATGGGGTTATCCCACCACGAGAGAGGCAGCCAAGAATTGATAAATAGTAAAAAATGTTGGGCACATGTTTACCAATGAGTTTAAGACAAAGAAACCATAATTAATGAGAAGGAACATGACATAAAGCAAGGTTAAGCTTGTTAAGTGTGTTTTGTGCCCTTAAGGTCATTTAGGGCAATTTAAATGGCCAAAATCACTTATCTTTCTCCCATTTTTAGCCTCCTCCAGCCCAAGAACATAGCCACACTTCCTCCATAGTCACCACACCTTCAAACTTGCAATTGATTGAAATTCAAGGCAAAAGGAGGAAATTGGAAGCAAACTAGAGCTATTGCTTGGGTGCTTCAAGGATCAAGCTTGATTTGCAGCCTACCCACTTTGGTAAGGGTTCTCTTGCTCTCATGAGTTATTTTTTGTATTTTCAAGCAACCATGGACTTAGGACTAAGCTTGGAAGAGAGCCATGAGCTTGATGAAGGAAGCTTAGTGAGGGGAGTACACTTATTGAAGGTTTTGTGAAGTAGTGTGAAGTGCACAAAGATGGTAGTGAAATGGGGGTTTATGGAGCCCAAAGTTAGTACTAACTAGTGTTAAAATCCTCCTAAGACCATGTATTAGCTTGAGGATGGTTGCCATAGTGATTTGGTTATGTTTATTGCATGTTTTATGGACTAATCTATGGTTATTGTTGCTGCTGCATTTCATGTGTTTGTTGTTTGTGTTTGGATGCTGTGTTTGGATGCTCTATATTAGATATTTGCATTGTGGTTTTTTTTGTTTTAGTGTCTTTGGATGGAGGTTTTGATGATGGTCACACTGCCTATTGAATCCAAGTGTTACCCTTACTAAGTTTCTCAATGAAACTTACTCCTTTCAATTATGTGATTTCAGGTCCAGCTAAAACATCTCATTCAAACTGACATTTTGTGGTTTGATTTCTGATCTAGAAATTTAGGTACATGTACTTCCATTTTTCTAGTTATGATATGGAAATTTTGATGATTTTAGGAGCACATTTGGTATGTTTAATGGTGGTACTTACTGTGTTATGCAGCAGCTGCCCAGCATCCTGTTCTCGGGTCCATTATGTCTCAGGCACTTCTGTAACATAGGGTGTGTATTTAGCTGAGTTAAGACCATTTTGTAGTGCATGTATGCATGTACATGTAGTGTGTGTAAAATGAGACAAGTATGTGAACATTTGAGTAATGTTTTGGCTGTGTATGTAATGTGGTGCAAAGCTGCCTAAGTGTGAATAATGGGCTGCTTACTTGTAAATTCTGTTTTAGCCACATATGGTTGTCAAAGGCAAGGGAATGTATTTCCTATGTGTAACGAACATATATGGGGTAGCCTTGGAGGGCTTTCCCCTTGTGAATGAAGTGTTTGCACACTTATGAAAGTTTGTATGGGCAAAATGGTCATAGAGTGACCAGAATTTTGACTTTGCACTTAAAGTTCTATATCTTCCTGTGTAGAAGAAATCTTGGTATGAAATTTTGACAAACCTAGAGAACATCTAGGTTGAATTAGGATTTAGAATTTCTAAATTTGGAGCCGTGTAGCCAAAGATATGACGTTGCAAAGTTGGCTAAGTTACTGTTCATTTGGTCACAATTTTGTAACCAACTTAAAAAATCTCTAACTTGGTCCATAGGTGGGCTATTAATGAAAAACAAAATTCCTTGGTTTTCCCTAAGTCTCTAATTAATAATGGAGGAAAGAAAACATGGGGGTACATGTCTAAAATGATAGATTTTATTAGTGGAAGTTACAGGTGCAGTGGTTGGTCACTAGAACGTAACAAGAGTGCCTAATGTGTGGTAGCCAATATTAAGACTTGTGCTAGTGTTTTCCTTCTTTGCTGCCATGGTGTGCATGAAATGTGAATACATGTGTGATGGTTTGACCAACATGCATGTGTTTACATAGTGCTCAAGAAGGCCACTTGGGTATGCACACTAAGGGTAGTGTTTTGATGGCCTACAAAACATTATCAGTCCTGGGAGTCTAAATGCATGATTTTGGCACCATAATTGAACTATCTAGCAGTGGGTAACGTGTTGCTAGACACCGCTCATTGCTTATTGTCATAAATGTGATTTATGATCATTGCCAACGTGGTAAGAGCCTATCGAGTCATACACATGGAGCTATTTGGATTATTAGAGTGCATGGGCTAATTATTCCGGTTATGGTTTCATGATAATTTCATGTTAATAATTGGCCCAAAAGTTGAGCAATTATTAAGTCCAAAATTAAAGCCTAATTGGATTAGGGCTTTGAAACCCATTAGGCTTCAAAGTTGAGTCTTACTATTAATACAACTTTTAGTGAGAAATTTGCAGCCTTTCCCTAGCCTCCTAAAAGAGACAGCCGCACTTTTTTCTTGCTATTCCTTGGAGGACGCAAGCTAGCACTACGAGAACAAGAAAAATGTATCTGCTGGGATGTGGTGGAAGCGTGGTGATCCCGAGAGGCTCGTGTGGATACCGTAGACAGCTTGAACATGTCAACTGTTTAGGTTTTGTGATTCAACTATACAGTTGGGTGAGAGATCTCAACCGAAATTAGGTATGAAAGTTTTTGAACACTTGGTTTACCTCATTTCACTTGGATGTTGGAGGGTTTTGGTTAAATTCCACTGTGCTTGTATGGCTCCCGAAACCCTACACTGAGACCTAGGAGTTTTCTTGAGCTTTAATGGATTGTTTTTCCATAAGCAAGAAAATTAGTTAATCAAGGGCCACAATAGAGTATCACTAACTTGGGTGAAATGTTTAGTACCATCGGTGACCTAGCCGTGCCATCAGGCACTTTGTTTCGATGCAGAACCTTAGTGCACCTAATGGGTCTTGAAGGCCTAGTCTATAGTAGTCCCACCATAGCGCCCCTATACAACATAAGGGAGTTTTGACTAATGAGTTATCACTAGTTAGCTTAGTAAGCAATGCTTAATGGTAGGCAATGCTTTGCCTTATAGTTAAAGGACTAGGTGAGAACAAGTCCCAGGGGACTGAAACCTATGCACATAAGTTTAGCCTCAGGCTATAAGAGCTCAAAGCAAATTACATATGTCCACATATGTGTTGTCCCTAGTATTCTTTCTTGAATATGAATACCCCTTATTGAGAATTCTAAATTCTCACTCATTAGTCTATGTTGTGCAGATTCTGACGTTATTGGGCCTGATAACCGCTGAGGGTTGTCTTGGTAGCTTGTGGTGGTAGGTACTTTCCCTTGAGAATATTTATGAATCTAGTCTTTTTGGTTATTTGTTGGTTAAGTAATAGTGCTAACTAAAGTAATTTTTCTTGGTTGTAGAGACTAGTAGCATGTGGACAAGACTTTTATGACTCACCACTAGGACTCATCTCCGAGGTGGGAGTTAATTATGGAGATCTTAGTCGGGGCTTGTATATTTTGTACACCTAGTTGCCTCCCTTGTCAATGTTTTGAGTTTTAGACTCTAGGGTTGCTCTTGGTTGAGGACCATTAGTCTACTATTTGTTGAATGCCCTCTCATAGTTTTTATGTGTTGTAATGATAACATAAATGTTGATTTGTATGCTTTGATGATTTGATCTTGGTTTCTACGAAAGGTACCTTGGCCATGTGGCTGATTTGTGATTTCATTTTTGCTTAAGTAAAAGCTGAAAGAGCTTGGATCTTGCAAATTATAGGTTAATCAACCAATTTCATGAAAATTTAATTCATGTACATATGTAACTAGCCAATTGCAACCACTGTGGGACCAATTCTCACAGGCTTCTTGGGCCGGGCCAAAGGTAGCCATATTAGTTTTTGGTATCAGAGCTTAGTTCATAGATATCGGAGGCTAAGACTGAGATATAGTTTCAAGTCCCTGTGCTAGGATAGTTATTACTAATGAACATCTATGGAATGTTTTCTGGCTTTGGTTGCAAGTTACTATGGTTGACTTTAGGTTAGGAGCTTTAAGAAGAGCTAGGGAACCTGGTAAAGGTTCTAGTGACCTAGTTATGGTAAGGTTGGAGGATATATCTAGTGTGCTTTAGGGTATGACATAGACATTTATGTAAGTGGCCTAAGGGATGATTACCATCATGAATGAGTTGTTCCAAGACCTGGAGGACAAAGAAGTTGTTCAAGAGGAAAATGACCAAGGGAGTAAAGCATCCCAAGATCAATAGAGGTATGCTGAGCATCGATAGGTGCCTATGGCTCATGAAAGGCATAAGCATGTTTATGACCACGAGGAGGAGCTAAAGGACATAAAGGTCCAAGGAGGGGAGAAACCCCACATTAGATGATATTGCTTGAGAAGTTCAAGACTATTGACCTGCTAAATTTCTACGGGTTAAGTGACCCTAATAGAGTAGAAGATTGGCTATCCAGAATGAATCAGTTGTTCACCTGTGGAGGTTATGAATCTGAACGAAGAATGGCCATAAAACTTTTTTTTTTTTTAAGGGAAGGCTAGTCTTTGGTGCGATGACGTGATGTAGATGTTGAGGGAAACTAATGGTGCTTGAATAGAACACAAGAAAAAGGTGATCAAGTGGTCAGACTTCAAGAGAAAGTTCTTGTTAGTGTTATGCCCAAAAGCCAATCACAAGATTGCCAGTAATTGTGTTTGTTGTTTTGTTTCTGTGTGACATAATGAAACATGTTTATAACCCTAGAATAATAGTATTCTTAAATGTACCTGGTCTAGTATTATTATGGAGTGGGTTGCAATAATACGTAAAGACTAGCAGTTGTGGAGACTAATATAAGATATATAGTCTACATTTAGGTACAAGTGGGAGAACTTGTGTACTGTACTGACCCACCATGAAAAACTACATGGATTGTTATATGAGTGTCATAAGTGATTCTCATAGTGATCATGCTATATGTAGTCCTTTGACCTAAGGTCTTCAACGTTCCCTACATGTGATTCACATAGTTTGATACTTCCCTTTGTTTCTCGTAACTAAGTGAACATGAAGGTGGTCATTGGGTATGTCACATATCATGCAGAGGGTATTGTATGATCAAGATGAGATTTGTTCCCCCTATGTAACGAGAGTGATAACTTTAGGCCCCATGATTAAGTGAGACTAAGGCATGGCCATGCTCGGATGAGTTGATATGGTATATCAATGTCATTAGTTTTAGTTAGTTTACTTGATAATCAAGAAACCTTAGAATAGGCTAAATGAGAGTGACACGTTCCATGTCTTGTGCTCGGTCTTGATATCTTAGACAATGGGACAAAGGCATATATGAATAATGATCATAGAGGTCTACTCGAATCACTGACTATCTTGTTACTTGGGTACCAATGATGTGTTGCTAGGAACCAACATTGTTTATGATCAGAAATTAGATTTATGATCATTGCCAATATAATAAGAGCCTATTGCATCTCACACTTATTTGAATGCATGGGCCAAAATGTTTAGTTTCGGTTTCAATATAATTTTGGATTAATAATTGGCCCAAAGGTTGAGCCATTATGAAGCCTAGAATTTAACCTAATTGGATTAGGGTTTTGAAACCCATTAGGCTTAGGAGTTGAGCATAACTGTATGTACATCATATAGTAAAAATTCTCGTATCCTTAGTCCTAGCCTCCCAAAGGATGAAATCGAAAGGGTTCTAGAGTTCCAGCCACATTTTCCTTCTGCCTTTCCTTGCAGGACGCAACTTAACATTGCAAGTGTAAAAAGAACACAACTATTGAAATGTGGTGGAGGCATGGTGATCCGAGTGGTTTGTGTGGATACCATAGAGAACTTGAACACATCAACTATTCAAGTTTGTGATTCGACTCAATAGTTAGGTGGAAGATCCTAACTAACTAGGTATAAAAATTTCAAACACCCAATTTACTCCATTTCACTTGGATCCCAGCGGGTTTTGGTTAGCTTTCACTATATTTGTTTTGCTCTTAAAACCCTACAGTTTTGATAGGAATACATCAATGAAGCTGCCTAAGATTAGATAAGGATTCAATTTGAGAAACTTGTTAAAAAAGAAATGGCAATGAGGGAGTATGAGCAACACTTCAATTCGCTCATTCAGTACGTTCCTTATGTGGACGGTAATGATGAGTTGAAGACTAAGAAGTTCTTTCAAGGCCTTAAGCCTGTGCTTTAAAGGTAGGTGGCAACTGTGGACATCCTAAGCTATCGCTAAGTGGTCCAGAAGGTGTCAGCCTTAGAATGAGAGATCGAAGACTAAAGAACACCAAGCAAAAAGGTCGGGGTTAGACCAACCAACCTAGGGAAAAGTGATGGAAAACATCCAACAATAGGAAGGACCATTGAGAATCAAGGTCCCTTCAAGATAAGAAAATGGTTCTTGTGCCCTAAGTGCAGATGGTTCCATGGCATAAAGCCATGTACCTTGGGAACTGATGTTTGCACCATTTGTGGTCAAAAGGGTCTTTAGGTGAGGGAATACCCACAGGCTCGACCCCTACTGGGTCTACCTAGGAATCCACCCCCTTCACCCCTTGCCATAGAAAATCAACTTGGTGTAGCCACAATAGCAGTTGAATTGAGGGTTTTTTCCTTAGCTAGTAAAGTGACTGAAGAGCTAGACGTAGTTCTTAGTAACTTTACTTTTTAGAATGGTAGTCTTAGAGTACTTGTTGATATGAGAACTATCCTTTACGTAACATTATCTACCTTGGTAGATACACATAAATTGCAGCAAGAAATCTTAAATGAGTTAAAACTCATCAGGACTGCAGGGAAGGGTTTTATTATGACCAATGAGTTGCTTACTAGGTATTCGTTGCATCTAGGTAACCATGATTGCTCTTGTGAGTTGCGGGTTATAGACTTGAGGTTTTATGACCTGGTGTTGGGAATCGATTGGCTAAGCAATCACAAGACATAAATTGACCATGCTAATCACATAGTCAACATTATGGATACTCAAGGAGCTACAGTCACTTGCGTAGAAGGGTTAGCGTCCAGTGCTAAGAGTTTTCACCTTAAACTTATGGATTTGATACCCATTTTCAAGAAGAAGGAATATTATTCTTTGAATGGGAGTGGCCATAGAGGAAGAATTTAAGCAGATTCATGTAGCCAAATAGTTTCCCAATGTGTTTCTAGTGGAGTTACTTGGGTTACTACCCAAGAGGGACACTGAGTTTTCTATCCCTCTTTAGCCCAAAACAGAACCTATTTTCATACCACCCTACCAAATGTCAACTCCTAAAATGGATGAGTTGAAGAAGCAGTTGGAAGAATTACTAGAAAAATTCTTTATAAGGCCTAGTGTATCATCATGGGGAGCCTCGATGTTATTTGTGAAGAAGAAGGATGCAACTTTGAGACTGTGCATCAACTACAGGAAGTTGAGTGAAGTAATAGTGAAGAACAAGTATCCACTTATTTGGATCGATGACCTATTTGATAGGCACAGCGGATCGAAGGTGTTTTCTAAGATTGACCTCCGGTCTGGAGACGTCCAAATTAGGGTTAAGGAGGAAGATATCCCAAAAACTGCCTTCGGGATGAGATATGGCGACTATGAGTATATAGTTATGCCATTCGGTGTGAATAACACCCTGACAGTGTTCATGGAAGCCATGAATAGGATCTTTAGACCATTTTTGGATCAATTTATTGAAGTCTTCATTGATGATATGCAGATATACTCATAATATACACAGGTCCATGAGGAGTACCTTGTAGTAGTTTTGTAAGTAGTAAGGGAAAATCCATATTATACAAAGTAATCTAAGTGTTAGTTTTGGTCTGAGAAGATATAGTTTCTAGAGCATCTATTAGTGCTCAAGGTTTGTTAGTTGATCCTGAAAAGGTTCAAGTAGTGGTTGGGTGGAAAAGACCTACTACAATTACAAGAGGTTGATAGCAAAATTATCTATGATAGCAATACCATTGATAGCTAGGACCAAGAAAGCCCAGAAGTTTGATTGGACCCCAAAGTGTGAAGAAGCTTACTTGGAGTGGAAGAAGGGATCAACAACTACACCAATACTCATTTTGCTAGATCTAAACAAAGCTTTCATAGTGTACACGGATGCATTGCATTCTCATCTAGGGTGTGTATTGATGCTAGAACAACAGGCAATTGCCTATGGCTCAAGGTAGTTGAGGCCTAATGAGTTGAACTATCCAATTCATGACTTTAGCTAGCTGCAATAGTCTTTGCTCTTAAGCTTTGGAGGCATTACTTGATGGGGAAATCATGTAGGAATTTCATGAATCATTAGAATTTGAAGTACCTATTCACTCAAAAGGACTGAAACATAAGGCAATGGTGATGGATCAATTACATAAAAGACTATGATTGCTCAATTAAATGTTGTGCAGGCAAGGGAAATATAGTAGCGGAATCATGAAGATGGCGCTGCACGGGAGTGATCCTATCAAAGGATTAGGCTACGAATCCCTTAGGAGGTGTATTGGGGACTATTTCTCAACTTCGCATGAGTTTTGGCAAAACCAAGAGAGGTCCCTAGTATGCATTTTGAAGAGACAGTCAGCCTGGTTGGCTGAAGTTAGGGATGCTCAAAGTAAAGATCTGTTACTAAAGGAAATTTCTAGATAAGGGAGACTTGGTATTGTGAGAAAGGAATTCTTGTACATGGATGGAATACTACACCACAGAGATCGACTTTATGTTCTAAATGTGGAAGGACTTAGGGAGCAAGTCCTAGATGAGGCATATAGCAGTAGGCTAAATGTTCATCTTGGTGTTAGTAAGATGTATCGTGATTTAAGGATGCACTTTTGGTGGCCAGGACTTAAGAGGGGTGTAACTGGCCATGTGGCTAAATGTTTGAGATGCCAAATGGTTAAGGCTGAACATCAGAAGCCAGCGGGCACACTTCAAAGTTTACTTATTCCAGCTAGCAAGTGGGGATCCATTACAATGGACTTCCTTGTAGGGTTACCAAATACCCAGAGTCAGCACGATGCTATATAGGTTGGGTTTGATAGGGTGACTAAATCATCACATTTTATGCCCATAAGGATTGCATACACTTTGGAAAGGTTGGCTCAATTTTATGCTAAAGAGATTGTAAGGTTGTGTGGCATTCCAAATTAGATCATATGTGATAAAGATCCTTGATTTGTATCAAGGGTTTGGAATGCTTTCTAAGAAAAATTGGGAAGTAAGGTTAGTCTTAGTACTACGTTCAATCCTCAGACCAATGGACAGTTTGAGAAAATGATTCAGGCTTTGGAGGATATGTTAGGTATATGTACCATTGACTTTAGAGGTGATTGGGATCAACACTTACCAGTCATTTAGTTTGCTTACAATAATAGTCACCAAATTGTTATAGGTTTGGCACCATACGAGGCATTGTATGGTAGGTGGTTCATGATGTCCTATTGTTAGGCTGACCCATCAAATAGGGTAGTTGGTGGTCCTAAGATTATAGCTGACACCACAACTAAGATTAAGTTCTCCCAGAAATGAATTAGAGTAGCCAACAACCGATAGACTAAGAATGCAAATTTGAGGAAATAGGAATTGAGTTTTGAAATTGGAGACAAAGTACTTCTCAAAGTGTCTCCCATGAAAGTTGTTACCTAGTTTGGGCAAAGTGGTAAGTTGGCCCCTAGGTACATTGGACCCTATGAAGTCTTGGAGAAAATAGGGAAGGTTGCTTCTTGGTTGGCATTACTGCCTAGCTTGTCCCAAGTGCATAACGTGCTTCACATTAGTCTTCTAAGGAAATGCATTGTTGATTCGGGACAAGTAGCTAACCCTTCAATGATGCCCAGCCAAGAAGACGGACCTATGAAGAAAAGCCCATTCAGATACTTGATATGCAAGTCAATAAACTATGAACCAAGTCAATTCCAATGGTTAGGATCATTTGGTCAAACCATAGTGTAAAGGAAACTACTTGGGAGGTAGAACATGAAATGTTGAAATGGTAACCTAGTGTTTCTCCTCAATTATGGTGCAAATAGGGGCACCAAATTTCAGAAGGAGGGGTGAATGTTGCAACTCTCCTTGCTGGATGCTTATTCGAGGAAGGTAAAGTAGTAAAAAATCTAGTTTAGAACCTTATTTCAAGCTCAAATAGCAAGAATTAGTTTCATGGACAATGTTCACTAAGTTCTGAGGAGTTTAAGGTAACAAATAGAGTTTAGGAGAAAAATGGTAAGTTTGCATCCTGAAGAGTCAGGCTAAGTCCTAAGGGTTAAAAATGAGTTTTAAGAATAGAACTTTTGCTTTAAACCTGAACTTAATTCAAATAAACAAGATTTGACCAAGGTTTAACTAGTTACTATTTAAGGAAGGGAGAATTTTGCAACTTTTCATTAACTTTGGTGGCTGGGTTTTAAAAAGAGTATAAAGGTTGGTAAAGTGGAGTGTCACTACCATTTTACACTTCAAACCCAACTTCAGTCTCCCTTCCTTGATTTCTTCATAATTGAGGCTGAAAACCAAGAGATTTTCATGAAAATTGAAACCGCCAAGGGTACTTATGCTATGGGAAGCTTGATTCAAGTGGATTTTCATGTTTTTGGAGCTTGGAATCACATTTTTAGCTACCCCCAATTTTTATGTAAGGTAACTTATGTTTCAATGGTGAATTCTTGTTTATTTTGATGATTGGGAGCTTGGTTTTTGTTAAAAGTTAGTAATTTGGTGTTTTGTGCCTTTGTTTGTTTGGAACATAGGTATAACTTTGTGGAAGTTCAGTTTTGTGGAAAAATTGCTTGGTTCTTTTTTGTGAGTTGAAGTTAAGCTAAGGGAGTTATTGTTTCATTCTTCATTAATGCTTTGGAGTGTTGTTGCTCGATGAATTCTACTAGTTTTAGCTATAGAATTAGTTAGTGGGTGAAGTTCATCATGGTGGACTTTGAGTTTGATAGAGCTTAGAATGATATTTTAATGCATGATAGGTATGCTTTTGATAGTTGGTTGTGGCCTTTGTAACATGTTTTCTAGGTATGTGATGTTGGAAGGCCATCAAAACATGTTTGATATGTTTTGTAAGTCTTCCAAGGTGATAGTAGCAAAACTGGGAATTTCTGGGCATCACAGGTATTTGCAATGTGTTGTTAGCGACATGAAAAACTTCTAGCAAATTGATAAATGTGGCGTGTGTCACTGTTGTTATGTTTGCCAAAGAACTCCAATTTTGCTCAAGGTTTCGAGGGCAGGCCCAAGGGAGTGCTTAGGGTACTTAGAGGTTAAAGTATTATGAGGGTACTCCGAGGTTTCCAAAGCTCCTTTGAGACCTAGGAGTTTTCTTGAGCTTTAATGGATTCTTCTACCATAACAAGAAAACAAGTTAACAAAGGGCCACAATAGAATATCACTAGCTTGGGTGAAATATTTAGTGCCATTGGTGACCTAGTTGTGCCATTGGGCACGAGGTTTCTATGTGGAACCTTAGTGCATCTGGTGGGTCTTAAGGCCTAGTTTACAGTAGTACCACCAAAGTGCCCCTACACAATATAAGGGAGTTTTAACTAGTGAGTTCTCATTAGTTAGTCTAGTAAACAATGCTTGCTAGGAGGCAAGGTTTTTCTTTGGAGTTCAAGGACTAGGTAAGGATAGGTGCCAAAGGGTTGAAACTATGCACATAAATTTAGCCTCTGGTTGTAAGAGCTCACAGCATATTACATATGTTCACATATGTGTTGGTCTTAGCATTCCTTCCTATAGGTGAAGGCCCCTTACTGAGAATTCTAAATTCTCTCTCCTTAGTCTATGATGTGCAGATTCTAACGATATTGGGCCTGATAGCCGCTGAGAGTTTTCATGGTAGTTTGTGGTTGCAAGTACTTTGGCTTGAGAATCTTTATGATTCTACTCTTCATGGTTACTTGTTGGTTAAGCAATAGTGCTAACTATAGTAATTTTTCTTCACCGTAAAGGCTAGCAGCATATTTATAGAACTTTTGTGACTCACCACTGGGACTCTTCTCCAAGATGGCAGTTAATTAAGGAGATCTCTATTGAGGCTTGTATATTTTGTACACCTAGTTGCCTCCCTTGTCTATGTTTTGAGTTTTAGACTCTAGGATTGCTCTTGGGTGAGGAGCATTAGTCTACTCCTTGATGAATGCCATTGCATAGTTATTATGTGTAGTAATGATAACAAAAATGTTGATTTTGTATGCTTTGACTGTTGTAACTTGTTTTCTACAAAAAGTACCTTGGCCAAGTGAATGATTTGTGATTGCCTTTTTACTCAAGTCAAAGCTCAAAGAGCACACATCTTGTGTAACTAGCCGATTGCAACCACCATGAGACAAGTTCTCCTTGGCTTCCTAAATAAGGCCAAAGGCGGCTATGTCAACTCTGTCTCTTTCTTATATGGTACCTCGGGTAAGCCTGTTGGAAAGAATTATAGGAAAATATTAACAACTAGTATGTCCTTTTATTCCTCAGACAATTCATCATCATTCAGGCTACAATACTTCTCCTCATCCACAGTGGGAACCACTTTAATCAATCTCAATGAGGTGGACTTGACACTAGTTGCCAACCCACGATCACAAGTCACCACCTCCCCGCTTCAGTCTTAAGGGTGATGGTTTGACTCACATAGTCAACATTAGCCTAGTGTCATCCCAACCAATCTATACCAAGTACCAAGTTGTGCTCTCCTAGTGACATCACCAACAAGCCACAGTAAAATCTGTGGTGACCTATGTCAAAGGGGCAGCTCAATACTTTTTCGCTAATGAAAGCTAAATGATGACCTATTATCCTAATGATCCTCATCTTAGGCACCTCAGCCTTAACTAAACCTAATCTATCTATGAATCTAGTAGGTTTAACAGATAGTAATGCAGCAGTATCAAATAATACTCTAGCATTAGTATTATTTAACATAGAAGTACCTTGTGCCGCTAGATGCCTATCTTGGTGCGCTAAGGTGAACACTTGCTTATGGGCTGGACCTGGTCATTGTGTTCCTCGTCCAGCTCCATCTTGTGCACATCCTACTTGAGATGCTCTAGCTCCACTTGGTTGTTGTCACACCTCACGCAGGCCCTGGCCTATCATTTACTAACTTAACTCCCAAACCCAATATCGAATCTCAAAGTGTTTGGTTCGGCCAAGCAAGTAATGGCAACTTTTAAGTCTTATTTTCTTAAGTTAAGAGGCCTGGGAGGTGGCCCAGGTGGCTTTAACAAGACCCATTAACAACTTGCAGCAAGGGCAAGGCCCAAAACCCCTAACTTGCACAACAAGCAAGGTTTCAATTAATAACTTGCATAACAAGCAAGGCAACACTTAAATGCAATTTAAGTGCATACATGGTGTGCATCAAGTGTACTAACTATATGGCAACCAAGAAGCCCACATGGTTGGTTTAGATTTCTGAAAACAACAAGTAAAAATGCATGATGCTCTCGGCCTACTAATGTACATGCCATTATGCACCACAGTTCCACATAAATAGGTCCATAACCACTCACATAAAAGTGGCAACTTTGGCCCATAATATCCAGCATACATAGGCAAGCATAATGCCATCCATAAGTCCATACATAACTTGGCATCCAAAATCCACAAAACATCCACAACTAGGTATCCAAGACTACATATATGTACAAATCAAAATGGTAGTCTACCTAGTATCTACCATGGCTATAAATGCCAAGCATCCATAGTTGTTCCTGCCAAGTTACATACAACCCGAGACCATACTCCTAATGGTCAAACAAAACCTTGAGAATCCCATACAGAAGTACACACTGCAACACCAAACCTATGGCCATATTCATGGTCATAAAGGTGAATACCACAGTTAGAGCTAAAGTCCAAGTATCCATGCTCTCCTAGACAGTTCCCACTCTACAGCCTGCAAACTTAAAACATAAGTCTCGGCCAACCATAGGTAAATAAGACTTGTATGAAACCAAACGCTACGCCAAGCACACATTGGCACATACCTTGGTAACTAAGCAAATAAACACTAAGCACACACACAAGGCAGCTTAGCACTACTCAGGCCGAATATCCTTGCCTGAAAAATAAAGGATGGGCAGTGAGCATATAACTCAGTAGGATTCACTTAAAACATATACAACTCATATTGAGTCTATTTAGTTAAGCTGAGTAATCACTCAAAGCTTAACCTCCCATTAGTTAGCTCGACCTGCAAAACAAACACCAAGACAAGAAAAACAGGCATATACATATACAAGACAGATAAGTAAGTCAAATATTTCATAAGTGGGGTTAGCATGCACAAGGAAACACCAAAGCACACAAGTACACACACACACTCCACAATGTTGCTCTCGGCCATATAAGCCATACATGTACCCATGTGCATTTCTTGCACACAAACTTACCAATACACCATTTCCATTTGGAGCTCCCAAAATGCCAAGCAAATAGGCCACATTTACTTGCATTTCTAGTACATGTACCATAGTTAATTAGCTAATCAACAAAACAACCAAGTATAAGCATTAAGCCCATCAAGCAACTAAGGTCATATGGCACATTTAACCATCACTTAGCCACTCTAGACACTTGAATCATGGAGTACATTACCAAGCAAAGTCAAGTGCCAGTGAACCCTACCTCAATAGTTCTCGGTCTCAAGCCAACTTCAAATGTCCAAGTGCCCTTCAACCACAATGCCTACCATAACAATACATAGGCATTAACAACACAACCCATGGATTAACTACCATGATTTCTATGAAGGACACTACACTGCACACATTTAAGCTCTCGGCCAAAAGGCCCAATATAGCCATACATGTGCTGCCCATCATTCTAACATACCACATGATATTCTAATCACCAATGAACATCATCCATGGCATTATTGCCAAGTAACCAAGTGAAATGCACCATTTCACTCTAAATCAAGCTTTCGGCCATGATGCTTACTTTCACATACGTATGGGTTACCCATCATTTTATTCACTATATTACCTTCCAATCATCTATAAGGCTTGGTCATGGTACAATTACCATGCATTAAGTAAAGAACATTTAACTTCAATAGTTCAGGCTCTTGGCCTAATGCCCCTTTTTCACATAACCATGTTCTTTATCAACTAACTCCACACATAAACATCAAATCATCAATGACTATGGTTTTATAGTACCATCACCATATATTCAAGTAATGTTCACTCTCGGCCATATAGCTCAACTTCACATAACAATGCTCTCCACCCATTCAATCCAACATATGATCACTATATCATCAATAATCAAAGCTCATGGCATCAATGCCATGTAATTAGAGGTAGAACATGAATTACCTCAAATCCAACTTTCGGCCAACACACTAACTTTCACAAACTTCGTGTTCTTCACCCCAACAACCTAACACAAGGTGAAATAATCATTAACAAGCATCACACATGGATTAATTTCCATGAATTCCAAGAAGAACACCAAGAACACTTGTTCATCATATTCGGCCAACATTTCACTTTCATACCGAAACATTTCTTGCTCATTTAACTTAATACATCTTCAATTGAGCACTTAGGGTCCCTGTACGTGGAAGAACTACCATGAATTCAATGAGATATGGAATTTACCTCAAACCCTAGCTCAATTGGCTCGGCCTTCCTTCAACCTTCAAGAACAAGCTTGATTTCCAAGTGAACTAAGGCCGAAACAAGTCTCCCCAAGCTTGAATTCTTCAAAAGCTTCCAAGATTAGCTTTATTTTGAGGAAAAATTTGGATGAGCACTCAAGGAAGAACTCTCGGCCAAACAAAGCATGGAAACCCGAAAATGAACTAAGTAAAATGGCCTTGGTAGTTTCGGCCGAATGTCTTTAAGTTTTGTTAGCTAAAATGCTAACTTTGGCCTTCCAATAAAATGCATGGTGCAAAGTAGTCTTCCAAGCTTACAAGCCCACAAAACCGCCATTAAATCCTTGATTCCAATGACACTTTAGTCCATTCTTGGCCCAAGATGCCAAGCAAATAAACAACACAAGTACCAAGGTGTTATATACACACATGCATAACCGGCCATGACTAGATCACAAACTAGTTAGTTTGTTTAGTTAACTAGTGAATAGTACACTTAGTGGTAGACAAGAATGTGACTAGCAATCATTGTTGTCTCCCACAATTTGGCTTAGTACACCACTATTCCACATAAATTTTGCATGGCCGAAACTTCCACTTTCCAAGTTTGTAGTTTTAATTGTATCACTTACGCAAGTGTACAATTTGATCACCTTTCTTGGATTTCTGCTGGGTTTTCCATAGTTCCTTCCTATGTGTATTTAGGCCCTGAAAGTCTCCAGTTTGGCACATAAGTCACTGAACTAATTTCATAGTCCCTCTTACTTCCTCTTTTCTGTTTCCTCTCATTTTCCTTGGTTCTCCTTGGCCTAAGCCAAGCATTTAGGAGGTGCCTAACAGTTGTCCTCGCCCTGGCTTGGGCATAGGCCTCTAGGCCACTCCTTGTGCATCACAACGTTCTAGGGGTAGCCCTGGGTCTAATCCACTAATGCCCTGCATGTCCAATAGCTTACCGGACGATTGCTGCGCTGGTGCTGTCCTCCCAGGCAAAGTCACGACTCCTCACTATGAAACTGGCCACAATTTTTGCATGTGCCTTTCCCAGACTTGGCTTTCTTAGCATTCTTGCCATTCCCTCTAGTCTCAAGGATAGCTGGCCTCTTTCCTTGGCACTTGGTGCCTTAAGGCTTTCCGCTCTCATACCTGCCCTTGACATTTGCATAGTTCATCAATCACTTTAACTACTCTGCCACTTGCACTGACTAAGAATAAGTGGCAAAGTTTGCACCTGCTATAAATTTTAGCCAATTGGCCGTAAGCCTGTTACCCACTTTAGGGCAGTCTAATTATGGTGTGAAAATTGTGCATAAAAAACTCCCAGGGTTGGTATGTTCTGCAGGCCGTTAGAACAATACCCTTAGGGTGCATACCCATGTGGCCCTCTTCGGCACTATGTAAATGCATGCATATTGGTCCAACCATTACACACATATTCACATTTTATGTACAGCATGGCAGCAAGGAAGGAAAACACTAGCACAAGTCTTAATCATGGCTACCACACATTAGGTAATCTTATTAAGTGTAAATGACTAGCCATAGCACCTGAAACTCCTTCCAAAAAACTGTATTAATCCACCCACATAATCCCCTATTTTCTTTTCTTCATTATCAAGCAAAGCCTTTAAGCAAACCAAGGAATTTGGTTTTACATTAGTAGCCCATCTATGGACCAATTTATTGATTTTTTTAAGTTGGTTACAAAATTTTGGCCAAATGAAGAGTGACTTCACCAAATTGGCAACACCATATCCTTGGGTATAGAGATCCAAATTCATAAATTCCACTTCCCAATTCAACCTCTATATGTGCTCTAGATGTGGTCAAAATTTCATATCAAGATTTATTTTACACAGGGATACATTAAACTTTAGGTGCAGGGTTGAAAATCTAGCCACTTTTGGGCCATTTTGCCCACACAAAATTTCATAAGTGTGCAAACACTTCATTCATAAGGGGTAAGCCCTCCATGGCTATCCCATACATGTCCAACACAAATAGGAATTACATGCTCTTGCATATAGTAGCTTTACATGGGCAAAACAGAATTTACAAGTAAGCAGCCTATCATTCACACTTAGGCAACTTTGCACCATATCACAGACATAGCCAAAATGTTACTCAAATGCACTAGTTAGTACTGACTTTGGGCTTTAGAAATCCTTATTTCACTTCCATCTTTGTGCACTTCACACTAGGTCACAAAACCTTCAATAAGTGCACTCCCCTCACTAAGTTGGGTTCATTAAGCTCATGGCACTCTTCCAAGCTTAGCCCTAGCTCGATGGTTGCTTCAAAATATATAAAACAACCCAAGAGAGCAAGAGAAACCTTACCTTGATGGGTATGTTGAAATTGGAGCTTAATCCTAGGTGCACTCAAGCAATAACACCAAATAGCTTCCAATTGTGCTTACTTGACTTCAATTGCAAGTAGTTTTGAGTTTGAAGGTATGGTGGCTACGGAGGAAGTGTGGAGGAGGGTGGGCTACATCCGTTGGTTGGTATGGCCAAATATGAGAGAGGAAAAGGTGGTCTTGACTACTTAAATGGTCAAAAGTACACTAAACATACTTAAGTAGTCTTAACCTTGTCTTATGTCATTTTCCTTGCTACAAGACTATAGTTTCTTAGTCTTAATCTCTTGGCCCACATTTTGTTGGGTTTCAGGAGCCAAACAGTGCAGCGGAATTTAACCGAAACCCTCCAGGATCCAAGTGAAACGGGGTAAACCGGGTGTTCGAAAATTTCATACCTAATTTTCGGTTGAGATCTCTCACTCAACTGTAGAGTCGAATCACAAAACCTGAACAATTGACGTGTTCAGGCTCTCTATGGTATCCACATGAGCCTCTCGGGATCACCACACTTCCACCACGTCTCGGCAGATGCGTTTCTCTTGCGCTCGCAGTGCTAGCTTGCGTCCTCCAAGGAATTGCAAGAGAAGAGTGCGGCTGTCCTTTTGGGAGGCTAGGGCAAGGAGACCTGCGAATTTCTCACTTAAAAGTTGTATTTATAGTGAGACTCAACTTCCAGGCCTAATGGGTTTCAAAGCCCTAATCCAATTAGGATTTAATTTCGGGCTTAATAATGGCTCAACTCCTTGGCCCATTATTAATACGAAATTAAAGTGAAACCATAACCCAAATAATTAGCCCACGCACTCTAATGATCCAAATAGCTCTATGTGTGCGACCCAATAGGCTCTTGCCATGTTGGCAATGATCATAAATCACATTTATGATCATAAGCAATGAGCGGTGTCTAGCAACACATCATTGCTACCCAAGTGACAAGATTGTCGGTGAATCGACTAAACCTTTATGATCATCACCGATATATGCCATTGTCCCTTTGTCCAAGATATCAAGACTAAGCACAAGACATGGAATGTGTCACTCTCGTATAGCCCAATCTTTGATTTCTTGATTACCGAGTAGACCAACTTAAACTGACGACATTGATATCATATACCAACTCATCGGAGCATGACCATGCATTTTTTAAGTCTCACTCTATCAAGGGGCCCAAAGATATCACTCCTGTTACATAGGAGGGACAAATCCCATCTTGATCATACAAATCCCTCCGCATGATATGTGACATACCCAATGACCTCCTTCAAGTTCACTCAGTTACGAGCAACAAAGGAAAGTATCAAAGTATGTGACTCACATGTAGGGAACCTTGCTGATCTTAGGTCGAAGGACTACATATACCATGATCACTATGAGAATCACTTGTGACACTCATATAACGATCCATGAAGTGTTCTCATGGTGGGTCGGTCCAGTACACAAGTTCTCCAACTTGTACCCATATGTAGACTACATATCTCATATTAGTCTCCACATATGCTAGTCATTATGTATTATTGCAACCCGCTCCACAATAATACTAGACTAGGGACGTTTAAGAATATCATTATTCTAGGGTTACAATTATGTTTATTACGTTACACAGAAACAAAACAACAAACAAAATTGCTGGATTAATGCCTCAATAAAATATCATGACTCAATGTGCAAAAATACAATCATCTCATGATTGGCTTTTTGGGCACAATACTAACACATTTCACCATCCTTATCTTGCTTTAGCAGCCCCTCCTTAGGTGGGATAACCCTAGAATTTCACCATTCGACTTAGGTCAAAGACATACACATCTTAAGGCCTACATTAGAACACTTAGGTGCTTTATGCCTTTTTTTGTTTTCTTTGTCCTTAGTTGTCTTCCATAAGCAATTTGGTCCTCTAATAGCACTTTTATGCCATTTATATCTTTCTCAAAACTCTCCAAATCTCTTTTGTGAAAGTTTTGAATTGAGTGCCTAAATTTCCAAAATCTTACAAAAAAGTCCATAGGTTGCTTGACAAACAAACAATCCTTAAGGCTTTCCTTGAGAGCTAAGTTACCAGCTTGGAATACTTTTAAAGAGCTATTGATCATGTCTTTTACCCCCCACCCCACATTTCAATCACTATGATGACAATTACACAATACAATGGTTTTTTGACCAATATGCTACACTTTGTAATTCTCCCATTTTGTGAGGTGGTAACAATCCTCCCCCCTTAAAAATTTTTGTCCTCCAAAATTGCTTTTAGCTTTGGGTATTTTGTAGGATACCTTTCCATAAGGGCTTTCTCAGTTTTCCAGGTTGCTTCCCTTTTAGAGTGGTGTAACCATTGAACTTTAACCATGGAAATGAGCTTGTTTCTTAACCTTCTGGTATCCTTGGCTAAGATAGCTATAGGTTTCTCTCCATTTGTCAGGTTAGGTTCCAAATGTATGTCTTCCACTGTAATAGCATGTTTTGTGTCCAACAGACACTTCTTAAGCATACTAATGTGAAAAATATTATGACCACTTGACATGCTTGGCGGCAGAGCTAAGCTGTATGGTACCTTGCAAACTCTCTTCAAGATCTCATAAGGGCCCATACATCTTAGAGCTAACTTGGTTCTTCTGCCAAATCTGAGAGCACCTTTAGTTGGTGGAACTTTCAGCCAAACATTGTCACCAACCTCTTCTTGAGCTCCTAGAAACTCTTTTCACATTGCTTAGTCCACTCAAACCTAGGACCTTACTTGGTTAGATGAGTAAGAACTAAGGCAATCATTTAAAAGTCTGATACAAATCTCCTGTAGTATCCAACTGATCTTAGGAAACTTTTAATCTTCTTCACACCCTTCAGTCTTTCCCACTCTTGAACTGTCTTGACATTTTTAGGGTCTCCATTAAGGCCTTGTGCATCTATGATATCACGTAGCAAAGGCACTTTCTTTATCCAAAATTCGCACTTGGATAACTTGGCATAAAGCTGATGCTCCAACAGCCTTTAAGACAATCTTAAGATGATGTTCATGTTCATTCTCATCCTTGGAATACACTAGGATGTCATCAATGAACACAACCATAAATTTGTCAAGATGTGGTCTGAACACCCTGTTTATCAGGTCCATCAAAGCAACTGGGGCATTAGTTAAACCAAATGGTATGACTATGTACTCATAGTGCCCATATCTGGTCCTGATGTAGCCTTAGGAATGTATTATTCCTTTACTCTCAACTGGAAATATCCAGATCTCAAATCTATCTTGGAGAAGATCTTAGCCCCCTTGAGTTGATCAAATAGATCCTTAATCCTAGGGAATGGATATTTGCTCTTGGTAGTCACTGCATTAAGCTTTCTGTAGTCAATGCATAGTCTCAATGATCCATCCTTCTTTTCCACAAAGAGAACTGGAGCTCTCCATGGTGAAACACTAGGCACCCTTTTTCAAGAAGTTCATCAAGTTGTTTTTTGAGCTTATTCATCTCTGTAATAGGCATTCTATAAAGAGGAATGGATATTGGACTAGCTCCTGGTTGCAGCTTGATCTCAAACTCAATCTCCCTTGGTAGAGGAATACTTGGTAGGTCTTTAGGCAAGACTTATGGAAAGCCTCTCATTACGGGTATTCTGTCCACTTCCTCTTCATAGTACAATTCATTAATGCATAACAAAAATTATGCTCAGAAATCACAGGTATCTCATCTAGTTCCTCTAGGCACATGCCAAGCATTTCATACACTAATTCCTTAGAATTCACTAATGCATGCACTTCACCATCGAGCAATGTGATTTCTCTTTTAGCATAATCAATTCTTCTATTATGCATAGCAAGCCAATTCATACATAGCACTATATCATACTTAGGAATGTCCAACACTAGTAGATTAGTGATATCCTTAGTCTTTCCTACTACTAGCTCACAATCCTTAGCTAGGTCATTAGTGAAAAGGCATTGACTATCGACTATTTTCACTAAAGATGTCCTAGGCATGATTTCAGTATGCAATTTCATGGCATCAACAAATTTCCTAGCCAATATAGACAAAGATGCACCAGTATCAAACAAAACACTAACATGCATACCATTAAGGTAAATGTTAGCTCTTAGTGCTCCTCTCTGCTCTGATGTCTTTAGCCTCTCCACTTGCAAGACTCTGCTAGCTCTCTGCACTGAAGGCTGAGGCATTAGAAGAATTGGCCTCTTCTATCCCTCATTAGGTGCTCCCCTTCCAGGTCTTGCCCCAATAGGCCTTACTAGACCTTGGTCTTCTGGTCTCCTTTCACTCTGTGGGCAATCTTTGATCCAATGATCCCTGGATCCATATCTTAGACACGCCCGGATGTGAAAATAGAAAGGTTTCTTTCCATGAAACTTCTTGCACTTAGGGCACCATAGGCCAGGGGACTTCCCCTTTACCTTGCCCTCACCACCAAGATGGGAACACTTGGCAATTCCCTCTCCATGTGGTGGCTTTTTCTACTTGCCTCCTGCTTGGCTACTTTCCCCTAGTCCACTATGAAAGTACCTTGTCTTATACTCCTCTTGCTCTACTAATAGAGCTTTCTATAATGTTTCATAGTTTATGACTGCTCCAAAAGGTCTTACAGCCTTTTTGATATCTAACCTTAGACCTCTGACAAATCTTTTGGCCTTTAATTGCTCCAGTCCATGATACTAAGGAGCATAACCTACCAACTGATTGAATTTGCGATCATACTCTAGGACACTGAGGTTGTCCTACCTTAAAGCATCAAATTTAGCTTGCTTCATATCTTTGAGGGCATCACTGATGTACTGCTCCTAGAACAGCTGGGTGAACACTAGCTAGGTCATTTCCATGTCTTCTCTCAGCCTTCTACCATTTTGGACAGCATATCTACCTCCGGTGCTCCTCCACCATATCTTTACATTGCCTACCAGATTGTAGGTAGCTAGTGACACTTTCTTGGTAGAGCTAAGTGGTATCCTCTCAAACATTTTTTCAATGAATATTAACCACTCCTCAGCTCTATCTAACCCGGCTCTTTCATCAAACTATGGAGGTCTTAGGCCTTGGAACCTCTCCAATAGTTTGACTTCATCTAGGCCTTCTAGATCCCCTGATCTATGTCTCCTGGATCTATGAGAGCCCTCTATATGGTGATGCTCTCTATGATCTCTCTGCCTTCTCCTGGATATTCTTTTATGGCCTTCCTCAATCTCATTCCTAGTGGAGGAATGGTCATAGACTGAGGGATTGGTCCTAGATACCTGGCCAATCTGAGACCTTAGTCTTCTTCCTCTTAGATTTCTCATATCTTCATCTTCCTCCTCAACAGTTTCATCATTTGTATCTTCTATGCTTCCAGAAGGAGCATATTCAAATGTGTTTCTAGTATCCTCTTCTTGTTGCTACTGTGCATCTTGAACTGGTTCTGCTGGAGCTATTTGGACTCCTTTCTATTGTGCTTGAGTCAGCGTTACTAAGTTTTCATTGATTGGAGCCAAGTTCCTCTGAAGCTCTAACCAAACTTATGGCACTTCAGGGTTTAGTGCCCCCTATTGGACCCGGTTGCCTTTATTCTGTCCATTTCTTAGTTGCCTAGATTCAGTAGGTGGTTTTCGGGGTGGTTTCCTTCTCCTTGTGGAAACCATGTTTATTTCCCACATTGATGATTCATCATAGAGCACATATAGAGATGATAGGTATTTCAAAGGTACTTGACACTAGCAGCTGACCAAATTGAGTCCGTATATGCAGATGCATCCAACGCAACTATATGTACATGTATAAGCCATTCTCTGACCATGCTCTAACACCAACATTTGTTACCTACTTTGGGGTAGTCCAATTATTGTGCCAAAATTGTGCATTTAAAACTGCCAAGGTTGGTATGTGCTATAGGCCATTGGAACAATACCCTTAGTGAACATACCCATGTGGCCCTCTTGGGCACTATGTAAATTCATGCATATTAGTACAACCATTACACACACATTCACATTTTATGCACGCCATGGCAGCAAGGAAGGAAAACACTGGCACAAGTCTTAATCTTAGCTACCACACATTAGGCTATCATATTAACGGTACGTGACCAACCACAACACCTGAAACTCCTTCCAAAAAAACTATATAAATCAACCCATGTAACCCCCTAATTTTTTTTGCTTCATTATCAAGTAGAGCCTTTAAAAAAACCAAGGAAATTTTTTTTACATTAGTTGCCCACCTATGGACCAAGTTATGGATTTTTGAACTTCGTTACAAACTTCTGACCAAATGAACAGTAACTTAGCCAAATTTACAACATCATATCTTTGCGTACAAAGTTCCAAATTCAAAAATTATACATCCTAATTCAAGCCCTATATCTGCTATAGATGTGGTCAAAATTTCATGCCAAGATTCATTTTACACAGGGAGATATTAAACATTAGGTGCAGGTTCAAAAATCTAACGACTCTTAGACCATTTTGCCCATACAAAATTTCATAAGTGTGCGAACACTTCATTCACAAGGGGTAAGCCCTCCAAGTATATCACTTACATGTCCAATACATATATGAATTACATTCTCTCACATCTAGCAACCTTATGTGGCCAAAATAGAATTTACAAGTAACCAGCCTATCATTGACACTGAGGCAGCTTTGCACTACATCACATACATAGCCAAAACATTACTCAAATGTTCACATACTTGTATCATTTTATATATACTACATTTACATGCATACATGGAGTACATAATGGTCCTAACTCATCTAATTACACACCCTAAGTTACAGGAGTGCTTGAGAGACAATGGACTCAAGAAACAGGATGTTGGACAGCTGCTGCAAAACACAATAAGCACCAAAATGTCCTCCTAAAATCTCCAAAATTTCCATATTACAACTAGACATATGAAAGTTTATGTACCTAAAAATTTAGAGCAATACTCAAACCACAATGGTTAGTTTGAAGATGATCTCTCTGCCTTCTCCTGTATCTTTGCTCATGGCCTTCCTCAATCTCATTCCTAGTGGAGGAATGGTCATAGACTGAGGGATTGGTCTTAGACACCTGACCAATCTTAGACCTTAGTCTTCTTCCTCTTGGATTTCTCCTATCCTCATGTTCCTCCTCAATGGTCTCATCATTTGTGTCTTCTAAGCTTCCAGAAGGAACATATTCAAATGTGTTCCTAGTATCCTCTTCTGGTTGCTACTGTGTATCCTGAATTGGTTCTACTGGAGTTACTTGGACTACTTGCTGTTATGCTTGAATCAGTCTTACTAAGTTTTCATTGATTAGAGCTAAGTTCCTCTGAAGCTCTAACCAAACCTGAGGCACTTCAGGGTTTGGTACCCCTGTTGCCCCTGATTCCCTCTATTTTGTCCATTTATTTGTTGCCTAGAATTAGTAAGAGGCCTTTGTGGTGGTTCCCCTCTCCTTGTGGCAACCATGTTTATTTCCTGCATTGATGATTCATCATAGAGCACATATAAAGATTATATTTATTTTAATGGTACTTGACACTAGCAGCTGACCAAACTGAGTTCATGTATATAGATGCATGCAATGTAAATATATGCTGTGCACATGTATAAACCATGCTCTAATACCAACATTTATTACCCACACCAGGGTAGTCCGATTATACTGGCAAAATTATGCATTTAGACTCCTAGGATTGGTAATGTTCTGTAGGCCGTCAGAACACTACCCTTAGTGTGCATACCAAAGTGGGCCTCTTGGGAACTATATAAATATGTGCATCTTGGTCCAACCATCAAACACATATTAACATTTCATGCACACCATGGCAACAGAGAAGGAAAACTCTAGGACAAGTCTTAATTTTGGCTACCGCACAACAAGCAATCTTGTTAAGTTCTAGTGTCTGTAATTTCCTCCAACAAACTGTATCATTCTAACCATGTAAACCCTTATCTTATTTTGTCCATTATCAAGTAGAGACTTAGAGCAAACCAAGGAATATTTTTTTGCATCAATAGCCCACCTATGGACCAAGTTATGGATTTTTTAAGTTGGTTACAAAATTCTGACCAAATTAAGAGTAACTTAGCCAAATTTGCATCATCATATATTTAGCTATAGTGCCCAAAATTTAGAAATTGTAAAATCCTAGTTTAACCTCTAGATGTTCTCTAGATGTGGTCAAAATTTTATTCCAAGATTCCTTCTACACAGGGAGATATAGAACTTTAAGTGCTAAGTCAAAATTATGGTCACTTTATGACCATTTTGCCCACACAAAATTTCATAAGTGTACAAACACTTCATTCAGAAAGGGAAAGCCCTTCAAAGTTACCCCATATATATCAATTACACATAGGAATTACATGCTCCTGCATCTAACAACTTTATGTGGCCAAAACAGAATTTACAAGTAAGCAGCCTATCATTCACACTCAGGCAGTTTTGCACCACATCACATACATACCAAAAGCATTGCTCAAATGTTCACATACATGTCTCATTTTAAATACACTACATGCACATGCATACATGCACTACAAAATGGTCTTAACTCAGCTAAATATGCACCCTAGGTTACAGGAGTTTCTGAGACACAATGGAATCTAGAATAGGATGCTGGACAGCTGCTACACAACACAATAAGTACCATCAGTAAAAGGTCAAATGTTCTTTTACACCAAACATTGTAGATCACAACTAGACATATGGACATTTAAGTACCTAAAAATTTAGGACAAAACTCAAACCAAAAAGGTTAGTCTGAAAGGTATCTTTCATCTGGACCTGAAATGATAGAATTGAGGGGAGTAAGTTTCAATGAGAAACTTTGTAAGGGTAGCACTTGGATTCGATAAGTAATGTAACCATCATTACAACCTACATCCAAAGACACTACAACAAAAAAACCACAATGCATATATACAAGATATCGCAACCAAATGTAGCAGCCATTCAGAACTAACAAACACATGAAATGTAGCAGCAACATATACCATAGCTTAGTCCATAAAACACATAATAAACATAAACAAATCACTATGATAGCCCTCCTCAAGCTCATGCTTGTTCTTAGGAGGATTTTAACACTAGTTACTACTAACTTTGGGCTCTAGAAACCCTTCAATTCGCTGCCATCACTATGCACTTCACACTAGGCCACAAAACCTTCAATAAGTGCACTCCCCTCATTAAGCTTGGTTCATCAAGCTCATGGCTCTCTTCCAAGCTTAGCCCTCCATGGATGCTTGGAAATATAGTAAACAATCCATGAGATCAAAAGAACCCTTACCTTGATGGGTATGTACAAATTGGAGCTTGATCCTAGGTGTACTCAAGTAATAGCACCAAATAGCTTCCAATTGTGCTTCCTTGACTTCAGTTGCAAGTAGTTTTGAGTTTGAAGGTATGGTGGCTATACAGGAAGTTTGAAGGAGAGGGTGGCTTCCTTTTTTCTAGTGAAAGGTGAAATTTGGGACATAAGGACAAGAATGGACACTAATATGGTCTTAAGTGCACTAAGTGCACTTAAGAAGTTTAACCAAGCTTTATGTCATTTTCCTTGCTACAAGACCATGGTTTCTTTACGTTAATATCTTGGCTCACATTTGACTTTCATATCCCAAGCCATAGTAGCCCCTCCTTATGAGGGATAAGCCCACAAAACTTCCATTTGAGTTAAGTCATAAGCATGCATAACAAAAGGCACATAATAGGACACTTAAGCCCTTAAAGCCTTTTTGTGTCTTCCTTTCCCCATACTTGCCTATCATAAGCAATTTGGTCCTCCAATAGCACTTTCATACCATTCATATCCTCCCCATAACTGTGCAAATCTTTTTTGTGAAAGTTTTGCAATTAAGTACCCAAATTTCTAAAGTCTTAAAAAAATGTCCATAGGTTGCTTGACAAACAAGCAATCATTAAGGCTATTATTGCGGGCCAAGTTACTAACTTGGAACACTTTTAAGGAGGCATTGATCATGCCTTTTACCCCCACACTAAGTGTCACTAGAGGCAAGATGGTCATTTTGTACTCGAGTAGATAGATTTGGAATTTAAGCTCATAAGTTGTTCTTTTGGACCTAAGTGGAAAGAAACCAATGAGTTGAACTAAATTGCCAAGTCTTATGGCACTATGTCAGCATGGGGTCTTTTTGGGAAAATTAAATAAGTTGATGGGCAAAACTGAGATGATGGGCTTTTAAACCATTTTCAAGGGTTTGCAGCTTCACTATTCATCATCTTCAACATCCAAAACCATAGCTTCGTCTTTACTCTCAAATTCAATGGCCAAATCTTCACATAAACATAAATTCCTGGTGGAAATTGACGCTCCAAGTGAGGGCATGTAGGGGCACGGTGAAGGTACCCTTGGGGCATGCTAGGGCACGTTAAGGGCATGGTGAGGGCAAGCTGTGGCATGCGGGGGAACGGTTAGGGCACGCCGGGGGCCCATTCATGGGCAGGTTTGTTCTTGCAAGGATTTTGACTGGTGATCTTGGATTGGCTTTTTTGGTGCTTATGAGGCATAGGTACATGTTGATCTTGTTGATTCCTTGATGTTCTTGGTTCTTTAACCTTTCATGAGCTTAGGTCTACCTTAATTGAGCTTATTTGGGACACCTAGTATGTTGACTTTGCTTGGAACTATAAAAGCCTTAGTGAACCAATTTTTCTTGGTGTGGCACTTGATTGCTTGCTTGTTCTTCTCAATTGAGGTAAGGGATTTAGTTTACATACTCTTACCATGCGTGTCTTAGATGCCTATTGAATGGTTATGAGTAGTTTGAAGGATATGCACAGGTTGTTGTAGAATTTACTTGTGATTGACTAGAGGGAATGAAGCTCTTGGGCAATGTAATGGAGCCCCTGATGTTTTGTTAGTTTGGCATATTCTAGTATTCCTAGAGTTCTGGAACTTGAAGAAGCTTGCCTTGAATGTTTGGGAGGTGTTTGATGCCCCCAAAGTGTGTATGGACACTAGGTTCAACAGCGGGGCACTTCTAAGACCTGAAAGTTGTAGTCATTGGCACCGTGTCACTACTTTCACTGACACATCACCAAGAACCTGATAGAATTGACATGTTGTAATATTTTTTTCCTCATGTTTCGCTCAGGTGTCTAATTAAGCTGATTCAAGATTCCACACTAAGCCAAGAGAAAGATCTACAATTTCATGCATTTTCGCATGACTAAATAAGCCTAGGTTAAATAGTATTTTAGATGGAAGTGAGGGCATTATGACAAAGGAAGATGAGTTCGGTTGGATGACTAACATTAGTGAACTACTATGACTACAATTTCTTGCCATTAGTATGAGTAAAGGATGAATGATAATTTGGAAGAAGTTTCAAGTGCCACAATAGGGCCATTTGGAAGGTCAAGGGGGTTTAGCACCATTGTTGGTGTAGTTGAACCCATAACGCTTGGGAGAATAGTGGGAAACCCTAGTGTATATATTAAGCCCATCCATAACAAGTCTTACCATAATAGTGTGAACCAAGTAATGGTAAATAGTGGAGTACGATGGATGAAGGCTTAGTCCACTTCTGGCATAGCCATGTTATGACTTGAGGCACAACTAAAAGCCTAGTCAAAGCTTATTAGCTCAAGACACCAAATGGTCTAGGTGAGGCTTTGTACCTTACCGGTGTAGGTGAGCTTAGTAGCTTAAGAAACCAAGTGGGAGCTTAGTGTGCCTAGTTGGGTGGAGGCTTTGTACCATTGTGGCCTATGTGAGCCAAGGGCTTAAGGCACTAAGTGGAGCCTAGTGCACCTAGTGAATTTGTTGGAACACAAGCAAGGAGCATACACTATGTTCACCTAAACAACAATCAAGGGAAGGTTAAAGTTACCGCGTCTATAAGCTAAGGCTTACAAGGAGCGTGTTAGTGGCCACAAGTCCCTCAACATGGAGTAACATCTATAGGAGGACTAAGATGAGGAAGAGTCCCAAGGAACTCAAGTATATTCAGAATTATTAGCTATCAAGACCCAATTTACCCCTACCCTAAACCTTTTAAGTGGTTTGAAATCAACTAGTTATTTTTAGTCACTTAGTTGATTTTCACCACCCAATTGATTTTAATTACTTGGTAGATTTCCATATGGTGAATTAGGTTTTGAGTCCCAAGATTCTTAACCCTAACCTTTATTTAATTAGGTGGGAGTCTCAAGCTTTTGAAGATCTTATGACTTTTACTTAATTCACCCAATTGAATTTAATTAGGTGGTTTGTGGGTACATATGGAGTTTAATAAGGCTATGTGACTTATGTGTGTGTTCTGTACCCTTAAGAGGCTCATTGGGGCCTACCTAGTGCACTTGTCAAACCATACACACATTCAGGCATACATATAGCCTAAATTAGTTAATTACAGATCACGCATGCATTTTCCCTATCTTGTTATACTTAGTGCCATAAGGCTTTCTTAATCCTAAAATACTTACAAGGCACAAGCATGTTCCACACTAAGTCCCTTTTCTATTAGTAAAATACAAATATTTACAAGCCAAAATTGGGCAAATAGGGACTACATGACCCAAAGTTATACACCACAAAAGTTTGGCCTTCTAGATGCCATGCACAGTACATGGCATAGTTCAAACTGTCTCTAAGCCCAATTTCACTTTGACCTCCACTTTTAGTTGACCTTCAGGCCATAATTGCCTTATTACTATTCTATCTTTAACCAATATCAAGATGCATCCAAACACAGCAGGTCCCATAGCAGCCGTTAGGACCTACAAACCATCACACATAACATAACCATTAGTTGAATCTTATGAACTTTGCCAAACTTTCTTTTCATAAGTCATGAATGCAGAGCTTACCTCTTTGTACATAGACCTCTCTAGGAGGTTCCTGAGCCCTACACCCTTGCACTTTCTTACATAAAATGGGCAAAATAGGGCATGAGTACATAGCTACTCAGTAAGAACCCAAATTCTACAATTACTGCCTTCACAATGTTTATAACATTGGTATACATATAAACCTCCCATTTTGCTTAATAACCTACATCAAAAGAAAAAGAAGACACCTAATGTATTATATACAAGATATTGCAAGATGCTTATATATACAAATCAAGGGTTGGCAAACACATACAATTAGAGAACCACACAAACACACACACCACATATACACGGTTTACTTAACATAGCAAGCATGATTTTCTTTCAATTTATTCATGTGATCACTTTGACTATATTTATTTAACATACATCTCTAGGTGATTGATCAAGCTTGGCTAAACTTGAACAAAAACCCTATGCTTGCCAAAAGCAAACTAGCTAGCTTAGCATAGTGCTTAAAGCACACATAGCCCATTGCATAGCCTCTAGGTTCCTTTGGCCACAGCCATCTCCTAGAATGGCTCTTCCATCTTTAAAATATAGTAGAAGAAGCTTCATATGGGTCCTTACCTATGGCTAAAATGGTAGCAAGGAAGTTTGATCGTACATCATGTACCATAGGAGCCAATATGAACTAGCCTTGCATCACCATGTCTCGATTTCACTTTGTTTTTGTTCTTTGTTACTTTATTTCTTTCTGGTGGCTTTAGGATACTTTGCTATAGGCTTATCTAAGTTGTATACAATGAAATGGAAATAAAATACTACTAAGAAGCTACCTTGAGCTAAGCCTTAGTCAAGTGGTAAAACAATTCGGCCGAATGGCCTCGGCAACCAAGGACTTTGATTGTTCCTTGGTCCAACTCCCTTCAAGCAACTCAAATCATTTAGTATATCATTTTGTCTTGATTAACTCTTTGAGTGGCAGGTTTTAGGCACCCACTTCATGTATTAATTTTGCCAATTTGGCCTTCCAACTTTTATTTGAACATAGGTGTACTTTATGTGCACTATAAAGCCCTTTTGTGTACTCTAGGGTATTTTCATAGTTACCATGAATTTTTCACCTTCTAATAGCCAACATTGCAGCCTCATTCTCATTTTAATGTAAAGCATCAACCCCATATAACATTTTTCAAGACATTAGGCTTTAGGGCCCTCACATGCGCATGGTTGCATAGAAAGGTGTGCCTAAGGGTCTTCTAGTACTCCCTAGAATGCTCTTGCTCTTTCTCATGTGTTCTTTATATTTCATGGAATTTTTTTGCTACCTTAATTTGCATCTTATCATTAGGCATTGAGCCAACATAATTCTCCTTGCAGTTTTAGGCTTTAGAGCCTTCAGGTTCACATGAGTGCACACAAGGGTGTGCTCGAGAGCCCCTTTGTGCCCCTCATTGGTTTTCTTCTAGTGCTCTTTGGCATTTTTTCAATATTTCCTCAAACCATGAGTCTTCCTCTCAAGATGCATCATCGCATCACATTTTAGTCACCTTCAGCTTAGGAACAGTGCACTTTTCTTTCATGTTCCATAGATGTCCCCTTATAGTGTCTTGTTTGTTTTTTTTTTCTCATAATGTTTCATAACTTGCATTACCTGTCACATATTTGATGCTCATCATATTCACATAATAGTCACAGCCCAAGGCATATGCAAGTTATAGGCATGACATTCTTTCCCCCTTAAAGCATTTGGTCCTCAAAATTCTCAAGTAATGTGAGAAATTGCCTTGGCTATCTTTTGAGCAGTTCAACCTCTATATCCTAAGTAGCTTACTATTCTGAATGGTGTGACCATTGGATTTTCACCATATTTATTCATTTCCTTCTCAATTTTATAACATCCCTGGTTCAAACCTTGATGGGTTACTCTTCATAAGTAAGACTAAAGGTCATTGGGATATTAGAAGCAAGTATCACTTATTATGGGTTAGCTAAGTACTTCTTAAGCATGGTAATTTTAAAGATATCTTGTATGTGACCTAACTCTAAAGGAAATTTTAGCTTATATGCCATATTACCAATTCTGGCCAGTATTTGGAATGGTCCAATGTAACTGGGGGTTAATTTACTCTTCTTTCCAATTCTCATGACTCATTTCATTGGAGAGACTGTAATCCACACATAGTCCCCTATTTGGAACTCTAAGTCCTTTATTCTTCTTACATTTGCATAGGCTTACTTTCTATCATTGGCAGCCTTGACTCTTTCTTTGATCATCTTGATCTTTTCAGTGGTCTCATGGATCAGTTTTGGTCCTATCTCAACTTTATCCAAAAGATCTTGCCAAAAGTGGGGAGCTAAGCACTTTCTTCCATACAGAGCTTCATAAGGTGCCATTTTTATCACTGAATGATAAATTATTGTTCTAGGAGAATTCTGTCAAGGCTAGGAATTGATGCTATTTGATGCGCTACAACATCTTTGATGTAAGACATGTTGAGTTCTTAAGATGCTTCACCTGAATAGCGCTTGCAACACTGAAGAATGAGGGTCAGGGGATCCCCAGAGTCTTTTATAGGAAAAGGACCTCCGACGCCTAAGTTAGTGTATGATGGAGAGATTGTTGAGAGTAGAAAGCAAAACAAGGGTCTCTTATGTGTATTACCTAGGAGCCTCCCAAGTATTTATTGGAGGCTTTAGGGGGAAGGCCGCTTTCTCTAGTTATAAAGTTTGGGACACTTGGTCAGCTAGATCTACTCATGTTTAGTCCATACTTGGGGGAGAGGTGTACGTAGCAGTTTGTATGTGGTTATGCCTAGGTAGGAGGTTTAGGGCATGTGGATGCTATTTGTCAGTGGTCCTATTAGGCACACATTTTCCATTTTCCTTTTTGAGTCTTTGGAGGTTCTCAAACACATTCAGATGCCACGTTTATCTTCGAGGGTGATAAGGGATTTTTTGAAGTGATATTCACTATTTGTTTGAGGGTGGTGGATTTACAACCCAAAGTTGGCAACTCGAAGGTAGTGTAGGCCACTTTCCAAGGTTGACCAAACTATTATTTAAAAGTGATGTCAACCCTTTTCCAAGCTCGACCATGCTCCTCAGTAAGGGTGGTACCAAGTCTAAATCCTAGGGTGGCTAAAATTGTAACCAAGGTAGGTTATGAGCTTTTTACCATGGTTGGCTATGTGACATTCAGGGGTGGTGTCAACAGCCTATCTGAAGGTCCTATGGGTGATAGACTTTTAGCTATGACATGCCCCTACAAAAGATGTGAAGTTGCACCTTCAGTGCTCAGGTGTTTACCTATAGCCAAGAATTTTCTCCTCTAGTGTTACCCACTTCGGGGTAGTAGAGTTATGGTGCCAAAACTGTGCATTTAAACTCCCAGGTTTGGTGTGTCCTGTAGGTCATCAGAACAACACCCTTAGTGTACATACTCAAGCGACCCTCTTGAGCATGATGTAAATACATGCATATTGGTCTAACCATAACACACATATTTACATTTATGCACACTATGGCAACTAAGAAGGAAAACACTAGCACAAGTCTTAGTTTTGGCTTCCACACATTAAGAAATCTTGTTAAGTTCTAGTGACCAGCTACTGCACCTGTAACTTCCACTAATAAACTGTATCATTCTACCCACATACCCCCTGTTTAATTTGCTCCATTATCAAGTAGAGACTTAGAGCACTACACCAATAGCCCACCTATGGACCAAGTTATGGATTTTTGAAGTTGGTTACAAAATTCTGACCAAATGAACAGTAACTTAGCCAACTTTGCAACATCATATCTTTGGCTACAGGAGTCAAAATTCAAAAATTCCAAATCTCAATTAACCTCTAGATGTTATCTAGGTGTTGTCAAAATTTCATACCAATATTCTTTCTATACAGGGAGGAATAGAACTTTGAGTGCAGAGTCAAAATTCTGGTCACTTTATGACCATTTTGCCCAAACAAAATTTGATAAGTTTACAAACACTTCATTCACAAGGGGAAAGCCCTCCATAGCAACCCCATATATGTCCATTACACATAGGAATTACATGCTCTTGAATCTAGCAACTTTATGTGGCCAAAACAAAATTTACAAGTAAGCAGCCTATCATTCACACTTAGGCAGCTTTGCACCACATCACATACATAGCCAAAACAATACTCAAATGTTCTCATACTTGTCTCATTTTACATACACTATATTTACATGCATACATGCACTACAAAATGGTCTTAACTCAGCTAAATACACACCTTAAGTTGTAGGAGTGCCTGAGACAATGGACTCCAGAAGCAGGATGTTGGACAGTTGCTGAATAACACAATAAGTACCACCATTAAAGATACCAAATGTACTCCTAAAATCACCAAATTTTTTACCTAAAATTTTAAATTAAAACTCAAACCACAAATGTCAGTTTGAATGAGATCTTTCTACTAGACCTGAATGAAAAAATTGAGTGAAGTAAATTTCATTGAGAAACCTAGTAAGGGTAGCACTTGGTTTCACTAGGCAATGTGACCATCATCAAAACCTGCATCCAAAGACACTAAAACAAAAAAACCATAATGCATATATACAGGATATAGCAACCAAATGTAGCAGCCAAATACAACAAACACATGAAATGTGGTAGCAACATATACCATAGGTTAGTCCATAAAACACATAATTAACATAATTAAATCACTATGGAAGCCCTCCTCAAGCTAATGCTTGGTCTTAGGAGGATTTTAATAGTATTTAGTACTAACTTTGGGCTCTAGTCACTGCCATCTTTGTGCACATGACAAGAGGTCACAAAACCTTCAATAAGTGCACTCCTCTCACTAAGCTTGGTTCATCAAGCTAATGGCTCTCTTCCAAGCTTACCCCTAGCTCCATGGATGTTTAAAAATTTCAAAAAATAGTCCATGAGAGTAAGAAAACCCTTACCTTGATGGGTATGCTGAAATTGGAGCTTGATCCTAGGTGCACTCAAGCAATAGCACCAGATAGCTTCCAATTGCTTCATTCTGACTTCAATTTCAATTAATTGCAAGTTTGAAGGTGTGGTGGCTATGGAGGAAGTGTGGCTATGTTCTTGGCCTAGAGGAGGAAGAAAATGAGAGAGAGATAAGTGATTTGGCTGCTTAAATGGCCTTAAATGAGCTTCAGGGGACAAAACACACTTAACAAGCTTAACCTTGCTTTACGTTATTTTCCTTCTCACTAATTATGGTTTGTTTGTCTTAAACTCATTGGTACACATATGCCCAACATTTTGGACTATTTATCAAGTCTTGGCTGCCTCCCCCATGGTGGGATGACTCCACAATTCCACCCTGAGACTTAAGTCAAAAACTTGAACGCCTTAAGGTTTACACTAAGACATTTAGGTCCTTAATGCCTTTAGTGTTTCCTTTTTCCAAACTTGTCTTCCATGAGCAATTTGGTCCTCCAATAGAATTTTCATACCATTCATATCCTTCCCATAACTCTCCAAGTCTCTATCTTCAGAGTTATGCAATTGAGTACCCAAATTTCCAAAACCTTACAAACAAAGTCCGTAGGTTGCTTGACAAACAAGCAATCCTCAAGGCTTTTCTTGGGGACCAAGTTACAAACTTGGAACACTTTTAAGGAGGTGTTGATCATGCCTTTTACCCCTCACACTTCAATCACTATGGTGAGAATTACACAATATAATGGTTTTTAGCCATTATGACACACTTGTAATTCTCCAATTTTTGTGAGGTGTTAACATCTAGCGTTGCACCTTCAAGCGTGTGATACCTTCAAAAAAGGTAAGCTACTCTTAGCCGAAGTCTATCTTCCATTGGCATAGTTACTAATTGATCAGAGATGGGCTACTTATAGCCAAAGACTCCCTTTGTTACCACCTCACTAAAATGGAAGAATTACAAGTGTGGCATAATGGTAAAAAAAAATAGTTATATTGTGCAATTCTCTTGATAGTTATTGCAGTATGAGGGGTAAAAGGTATAATGAACACCCACTAAAAATTCTTCTATGTTGGTCACTTGGCCCCCAAGAAAAGCCTTAAGGATTACTTATTTTTCAAGTAACCTATGGTCCTTTTCATAAGCTTTTGGAAATTTGGGTACTTATTTGCAAAACTCTCAAGAAAGAGAATTGGAGAGTTATGGGAATGATATGAATGGTATGAAAGTGCTATTGGAGGACCAAATTACTCATGGAAGAAAAGTTTGGACAAAGGAAACCCTAAAGGCATTAAGGACCTAAATGTCTTAGTGTAAACCTTAAGGTGTTCAAGCTTTTGACTTAAGTCAAAGGGTGGAACTGTGGGGTTATCCCACCATGGGGGAGGCTGCTATGGCTTGTAGAATAGTAAAAAATGAGGGCAAAATGTGGACTAATAAGTTTAGGACAAAAAAATTATGCTTATGGGCAAAGAAACTGACATAAAGCATGATTAAGGCTAATAACGATGTTTAGTGTCCTAAAGATAATTTAAGAAGCCAAACTGTTACCACCTCACAAAAATGGGAGAATTACAAGTGTGGCATAATGGTAAAAAAACCATAATATTGTATAATTCTCTTTATAGTGATTGAAGTACAAGAGGTAAAGGGTATAGTGAACACCTCCTTAAAAGTGTTCCAAGTTGGAAACTTGGGCCCCCAAGAAAAGATTGCTTATTGTTCAAGTAACCAATGGACATTTTTGAAAAGTTTTGGAAATTTGGGTACTGAATTGCAAAACTCACAGAAAAAAGCCTTGGAGAATTATGGGAAGGATATGAATGGTATAAAAGTGCTATTCGAGGACCAAATTGCTCATGGAAGACAAGTTTGGACAAAGGAAACAGTAAAGACATTGAGGACCTAAATGTCTTAGTGTAAACTTTAAGTTGTTCACATTTTTTACTTAAGTCAAAGAGTGGAATTGTGGTGTGATCCCAACATGGGGGAGCCAGCTAGGGCTTGATAAATAGTCAAAATGGTGGGCAAAATAAGGACCAATAGGTCTAGGGTGAAGACATCATGCTTATGGGAAAAGAAAATGACATAACGCATGATTAAGGCTAATAAGGATCATTTGTGCCCTAAAGCTAATTTAAGAAGCCAAACTCAATTTTTCTTCTCTCATATTTGACCCAACCAGTCACCACCCTCCTCCACACTTCTTCAATAGCTCCTCCATAGCCACCATAGCTCCAATATTGAAATTGAACACAAAAGGAAGCAATTGGAAGCAAACTAGAGCTATTCCTTGAATACTTCAAGGGTCAAGCTTCAAATTTGGCCTACTCATCTTCGTACGGGCTCACTTGCTCCCATGGATTTTTTACTATATTTTCAAGCATCCATGGAGCTAGGGCTAAGCTGGGAGGAGACTCATAAGCTTGATGAACTAAGCTTAGTGACGAGGGTGCACTTTTTAAAGGTTTTGTCACCTAGTGTGAAGTGCATAGTGATGGTAGCAAATTTAAGGGTTTCTAGAGCCCAAAGTTTCTACTAACTAGTGTTAAAACTCTCCTAAGGCCAAGATTATGCTTGAAGAGGGCTTCCATAGTGATCTAATTATGTTTATTACATGTTTTATGGACTAACCAATGAATGTTGTTGTTGCCACATACATGTGTTTGTTGTTTGTGTTTGATTGCTGCATTTGGATGCTCTATATTGGATATTTGAATTGTGTTTTCTTGTGTTTTAGTGTCTTTGGATCGAGGTTTTAATGAGGGTCACATTTCCTTAAGAGTACAAGTGTTACCCTTACAAAGTTTCACAATGAAACTTACTCCCCTCAAATCTGCCCATTTCAGGTCCAGCAGAAAGATCACATTCAAAATAAAATTTTTTGTTTGAGTTTTGAACTGAAATTTTTGCTACTTAAACTCCCATATGTCTAGTTGTGATTGGGAAGTTTTAGTGATTTTAGGAGCACATTTTTTTTTATTACTGATGGTGCTTATTGTGTTATGCAGCAGCTGTCTAGCATCCTGTTTCTAAATTGCATTGTATCTCAGGCACCCCTGTAACTTAGGGTGTGTATTTGGCTATTATGCAGCGTATGTATGCATGTACATGTAGTGTATGTGAAATGAGACAAGTATGTGAACATTTGAGTAATGTTGTGGCTATGTACTTGATGTAGTGCAAAGCTGCCCAATTATGAATGATAGGTTGCTTACTTGTAAATTCTATTTTGGCCACATAAAGTTGCTAAATGCAAGAGCATGTAATTCCTATGTGTATTGGACATGTATAGGATAGCCTTGGAGGGCTTTCCCCTTGTGAATGAAGTGTCTGCACACTTATGAAACTGTGTATGGGCAAAATGGTCATAAAGTGACCAGAACTTTGACTCTGCACTCAAAGTTCTATATCTCCCTGTGTAGAATGAATATTGGTATGAACTTTTGACCACACCTAGAGGTTGAACTGGGATTTGGAATTTCTGAATTTGGGGGCCCTATAGCCAAAGATATGATGTCGCAAAATTGTCTAAGTTCCTGTTCATTTGGCAAAATTTTGTAACCAAATTTAAAAATCCATAATATGGTCCATAGGTGGGCTATTGATGTAAAACCAAATTCTTTGCTTTGCTTAAAGACTCTACTTCATAATGAGGCAAATAAAATAGGGGTTACATGGCTAGATTAATACAATTTTTTGGAAGAAGTTTCATTTACAATGGCGGGTCACTTACACCTAATAAGATTGCCTAATGTGTGGTAGCCAAGATTAAGACTTGTGCTAGTGTTTTCCTTCCTTGCTGCCATGGTGTGCATAAATTGCGAATATGTGTGTAATAGTTAGAGTAATATGCATGCATTTACATAGTGCCCAAGAGGGCCACTTGGGTATGCACACTAAGGGTGTTGTTTTGATGGCCTATAGAACATACCAACCCTGGAAGTTTTAAATGCACAATTTTGGCACCATAACTGGACTACCCCAGAGTCAGCATCACAAACTCAATTTTTCTTCCCTCAAATTTGACCTAACCAGCCTACTCATCTTTGTAAGAGTTCTTTTGCTCTCATGAATTGTTTATAGTATTTTCAAGCATCCATGGAGCTAGGGCTAAGCTTGGTAGAGAGCCAGGAGCTTGATGAACCAAGCTTACTGAGGGGAGTGCACTTGTTGAAGGTTTTGTGACCTAATCTCAACTGTACAGTGATGGCAGAGATTTTAAGGGTTTCTACAACCCAAAGTTAGTGCACGCTACTGTTAATACTATCCTAAGACCAAGGTTATGCTTTAGGAGGCCAGCCATAGTGATTTGCAAATGTTTATTACGTGTTTTACGGACTAACCTATGGTTTATGCTGGTCCTGCATTTGATTTGTTTGTTGGTTGTGAATGACTGCTACATTTGGTTGCCATATCTTGTACATAAGCATTGTGGTTTTGTGTTTTAGTGTCTTTAGATGCAAGTTTTAATGAGGCTCACATTTTGTCAAGAGCACAAGTATTACCCTTACAAAGTTCCATAGTGAAACTTACTCCCCTTAAATCTTCCCATTTCAGGTCCAACAGAAAGATCACATTCAACATGACCATTGTGATTTGATTTTTGACCTCAAATTTTAGGTACTTAAACCCCCATATGTCTAGTTCTAATCTGGAAGGTTTAGTAATTTTACGAGCACACTTGGTATTTTTAGTGATGGTACTTACTATGTTATGCAGCAGCTATCCAACATCCTGTTTCTAGAGTCCATTGTATCTCAAGTACTCTTGTAACTTAGGGTGCATATTTGGGTGAGTTAAGACCATTATGTAGTGCATGTATGCATGTACATGTAGTGTATGTAAAATGAGACAAGTTTGTGAACATTTGATTAATCTTTTGGGCATGTATGTGATGTGGTGCAAAGCTGCCTACGTGTGAATGATAGGCTGCTTACTTGCAAATTCTGTTTTGGCCACATAAAGTTGGTATATGAAAGAGCATGTAATTCCTATATGTGTTGGACATGTATGGGATAGCCTTGGAAGGACCCCTTGTGAATGAAGTGTTGCACACTTATGAAATTTTCTATGGGCAAAATGGTCATAAAGTGACCAGAATTTTGACTATGCAATCAAAGTTCTATATCTCCCTATGTGGAATAAATATTGGTATGAAATTTTGACCACACCTACAGCACATGTAGAGGTTTAACAAGGATTTAAATTTTCTAAATTTTGGAGCTCTATAGCCAAAGATATGATGTTCCAAATTTGGCTAAGTTACTATTTATTTGCTCAAAATTTTGTAACCAACTAAAAAAATTCATAACTTGGTTCATTGGTAGGCTATTGATGTAAAACCAAATTCCTTACTTTGCTTAAATACTCTACTTGATAATGAAGTAAATAGGACATAGGGTTACATGGCTAGATTAAGACAGTTTGTTGGAGGAAGTTTCAGGTGCAGTGGCTGGTCACTTACGCTTAATAAGATTGGCTAATGTGTGGTAGCCAAGATTAAGACTTGTGCTAGTGTTTTCCTTCCCTACTGCCACGGTGCGCATAAAATATGAATATTTGTATAATACTTAGACCAATATGCTGTTGGGTTTCGGGAGCCAAATAGCGCAGCGGAATTTAACCGAAACCCTCCAGGATACAAGTGAAATGGGGTAAGCCGGGTGTTCGAAAATTTCATACCTAATTTTCGGTTGAGATCTCTCACTCAACTGTAGAGTCGAATCACAAAACCTGAACAGTTGACGTGTTCAGGCTCTCTATGGTATCCACACGAGCCTCTCGGGATCACCATGCTTCCACCACGTCCCGGCAGATGCGTTTCTCTTGCGCTCGCAGTGCTAGCTTGCGTCCTCCAAGGAATTGCAAGAGAAGAGTGCGGCTGTCCTTTTGGGAGGCTGGGGCAAGGAGACCTGCGAATTTCTCACTTAAAAGTTGTATTTATAGTGAGACTCAACTTCCAGGCCTAATGGGTTTCAAAGCCTTAATCCAATTAGGATTTAATTTCGGGCTTAATAATGGCTCAACTCCTTGGCCCATTATTAATACGAAATTAAAGTGAAACCATAACCCAAATAATTAGCCCATGCACTCTAATGATCCAAATAGCTCTATGTGTGCGACCCAATAGGCTCTTGCCATGTTGGCAATGATCATAAATCACATTTATGATCATAAGCAACGAGCGGTGTCTAGCAACACATCATTGCTACCCAAGTGACAAGATTGTCGGTGAATCGACTAAACATTTATGATCATCACCGATATTTGCCATTGTCCCTTTGTCTAAGATATCAAGACTAAGCACAAGACATGGAATGTGTCACTCTCGTATAGCCCAATCTTTGATTTCTTGATTACCAAGTAGATTAACTTAAACTGATGACATTGATATCATATATCAACTCATCGGAGCATGGCCATGCATTTTCTAAGTCTTACTCTATCAAGGGGCCCAAAGATATCACTCCCGTTACAAAGGAGGGACAAATCCCATCTTGATCATACAAATCCCTCCGCATGATATGTGACATACCCAATGACCTCCTACAAGTTCACTCAGTTATGAGCAACAAAGCAAAAGTATCAATGTATGTGACTCACATGTAGGGAACCTTGATGATCTTAGGTCGAAGGACTACATATACCATGATCACTATGAGAATCACTTATGACACTCATATAACGATCCATGAAGTGTTCTCATGGTGGGTCGGTCCAGTACACAAGTTCTCCAACTTGTACCCATATGTAGACTACATATCTCATATTAGTCTCCACATATGCTAGTCATTATGTATTATTGCAACCCGCTCCACAATAATACTAGACTATGGACGTTTAAGAATATCATTATTCTAGGGTTACAATTATGTTTATTACGTTACGCAGAAACAAAACAACAAACAAAATTGCTGGATTAATGCCTTAATAAAATATCATGACTCAATGTGCAAAAATACAATCATCTCATGATTGGCTTTTTTTTTTTTTTGGGCACAACACTAACATATGCATGCATTTACATAGTGCCCAAGAGGGCCACTTGGGTATGCACACAAAGGGTGTTGTTCTGATGGCCTATAGAACATACCAACCCTGAGAGTTTTAAATGCACAATTTTGGCACCATAACTGGACTGCCCCAAAGTGGGTATCACAAACCCAATTTTTCTTCCCTTATATTCTACCCAATCAACCACCATCTTCCTCCATACTTCTTCAATAGCTCCTCCATAGCCATTGTTACCACCACACAAAAAAGGGAGAATTACAAGTGTCATAATGGCTAAAAACAATTATATTGTGTAATTCTCACCATAGTGATTGAAGTTTGGGGGGGTAAAAGGCATGATCAACACCTCGTTAAAAGTGTTCCAAGTTGGTAACTTGGTCCACAAAAAAAAAAAAAAAAGCTTTAAGGATTGCTTGTTTGTCAAGCAACCTATGGACTTTTTTGTAAGGTTTTGGAAAGTTGGGTACTCAATTGCAAAACTTTCACAAAAGAGCCTTGGAAAGTTATAAGAAGGATATGAATGGTATGAAAGTGCTATTGGAGGACCAAATTGCTCATGGAAGACAACTAAAGACAAAGAAAACACAAAAAGGCATAGAGGACCTAAGTGTCCTAATGCAAGCCTTATGATGTGTACGTTTTTTACTTAAGTCAAATGGAGCAATTTGGAGTTTTCCCACCATGGGGGAGGCAGCCAATGCTTGATATCTAGTCAACAATGGTGGGCACATGTGTACCAATGAGTTTAAGACAAAGAGACCATAATTAATGAGAAGGAAAATGACATAAAGCAAGGTTAAGCTTGTTAAGTGTCTTTTGTGCCCTTAAGCTCATTTAAGGCCATTTAAGTGGCCAAATCACTTATCCCACTCAAGGGATGGCTGGCCAAAGCATGGCAAGAAAGTCAAATGTGGGCCAAGAAATTAAGACTAAGAAACCATGGTCTTGTAGCAAGGAAAATGACATAAAGCTTAACTAAGGCTATTAAGTGTGTTTTGTGCACTAAAGTCTTTATAACTGGTTATCTTTGCCTTTATCTCCCACATTTGATCTCTTCCAGCAAAAAAAAAAAAACACAGCATCTTCGCCCCCACACTTCTTCCATAGCCACCATACCTCCAAGATTAAAATTGAAGGCAAAAGAAAGCAAGAAAGGGCAATAGGAAGCTATGTGGTGCTAAGACTTGGGTGCACCTAGGATCAAGCTCCAATTTTAGCATACACTCAAAGTAAGGGTTCTCTTGCTCTGATGGATTGTTTACTATATTTTCAAGCATCCATGTAGCTAGGGCTAAGCTTGGAAGAGAGCCATGATCTTGATGAACCAAGCTTAGTGAGGGGAGTGCACTTATTGAAGGTTTTGTGACCTAGTGTGAAGTGCACAAAGATGGTAGTGAAATAAGATTTTTCTAAAGTTTCCTGGATTGTTTACTATATTTCCAAAGATCCATGAAGCTAAGACCATGCTTGGAAGAGAGCAAAAACCTCTAGGAACCAAGTATGGGTTAAGAGGAAAGAAGCATGGCAAGGTTTCGGCCTTAGTGTTACCATGCTAAAGATGGCAGCAAGAAACAAGGGTTTCTAGAGCCCAAAGTTAGTACTAACTACTGTTAAAATCCTCCTAAGGCCAAGCATTAGCTTGAGGAGGGCTACCATAGTGATTTATTTAAGTTTATTGTATGTTTTATGGACTAACCTATGGTTATTGTTGTTGCTGCATTTCATGTGTTTGTTTGTTGTGAATGGCTGCTGCATTTGGTTGCTATATCTTGTATATATGCATTGTGGTTTTTGTGTTTTAGTGTCTTTGGATTTAGGTTTTAATGAGGATCACATTACCTTAAGAAACCAAGTGTTACCCTTACTAAGTTTCTCAATGAAACTTACTCCCCTCAATTTTGTCATTTCAGGTCCAGCTGAAAGATCACCATCAAACTAACCTTTTTGGTTTGATTTTTAATCTGAAATTTTAGGTACATGAACTTCCATATGTCTAGTTGTGATCTGGAAATTCTGGTGATTTTAGGAGCACATTTATATTTTTAAAGGTGGTACTTACTGTATTGTGCAGCAGCTGTCCAGCATCCTGTTTCCGGAGTCCATTGCATTTCAGGCAGTCCTATAAACTTAGGGTGCATATTTAGCTGAGTTAAGACCATTGTGTAGTGCATGTATGCATGTACATGTAGTGTATGCAAAATGAGATAAGTATGTGAATATTTGAGTAATGTTTTGTCTATGTAAGTGATGTGGTGCAAAGCTGCCTAAGTGTGAATGATGGGCTATTTAATTGTAAATTCTGTTTTGGCCACATAAAGTTGTTAAATGCAAGGGAATGTATTTCCTATGTGTAATGGACTTATATGGCGTAGCCTTGGAGGGATTTCTCCTTGTCAATGAAGTGTTTGCACACTTATGAAATTTTGTATGGGCAAAATGGTCCGAAAGTTGTAAGAATTTTGACTCTGCACTTAAAGTTATATATCTGCCTATGTAGAAGGAATTTTTACCACACCTAGATAACCTCTAAAGGGTTAAATAGGATTTGGAATTTCTGGATTTAGAGCCCTGTAGCCAAAGATATGATGTTGCAAAGTTGGCTGAGTTACTGTTTATTTGGTCAGAATTTTGTAACCAACTTAAAAAATCCATAACTTGGTCCATAGGTGGGCTATTGATGTAAAAAAAAATTCCTTGGTTTGCTCTAAGTCTCTACTTGATAATGGATCAAATAAAATAGGGGGCTATGTGGCTGGAATGATACAGTTTATTGGTGGAAGTTACAGATGCAGTAGTTGGCCACTAGAACTTAACAAGATTGCCTAATGTGTGGTACGCAAGATTAATACTTGCGCTAGTGTTTTCCTTCTTTGCTTCCATGGTGTGCATGGAATGTGAATATGTGTGTGATGGTTGGACCAATATGCATGTATTTACATAGTGCCCAAGAGGGCCACTTGGTTATGCACACTAAGGGTAGTGTTCTGATAGCCTACAGAACATTACCAATCCTGGGAGTCTAAATGTACAATTTTGGCACCATAATTGAACTACCCCAGAGTGGGTAACAACCACCATACCTCCAAGATTGAAATTGAGGGCAAAAGGAAGCAATTAGAAGCAAACTAGAGCTATTTCTTGAAAACTTCAAGGATAAATCTTCAAATTTGGGCTACTCATCTTGGTAACGGTTCTCTTGCCGTCATGGATTCTTTATTATATTTTCAAACAACCATGGAGCCTAGGTTGAGCTTCAAATAGATCCATGAGCTAGATGAACCAAGCTTAGTGAGGGGAGTCCACTTATTGAAGGTTTTGTGACCTAGTGTGAAGTGAATAGTGATGGTAGTGAATTTAAAGGTTTCTAAAGCTCAAAGTTAGTACTAACTAGTGTTAATACTCTCCTAGGAAAAAGCTCATGCTTAAGGAAGGCTGCCATACTGATTTGTATATGTTTATTACATGTTTTATGGACTAACCTATGGTTTATGTTGCTGCCGCATTTGATGTGTCTGTTAGTTGTGAATGGCTGTTGCATTTGGTTGCTATATCTTGTAAATATGCATTGTGGTTTTGTATTTTAGTGTCTTTGGATATAGGTCTTAATAAGGGTCACATTTCCTTAAGAGTACAAATGTTACCCTTAAAACGTTCCACAATCAAACTTCCTCCCCTCAAATTTGCCCATTTTAGGTCCAGCGGAAAGATCACATTCAAAATGACCTGTGTGGTATTTTTTTTTATCTCAAATTTTAGGTACTTAAACTCCTATATGTCTAGTTGTGATCTGGGAGGTTTAGTGATTTTAGGAGCACATTTGGTATTTTGGTGATGGTGCTTATTGTGTTATGCAGTAGTTGTCCAGCATCCTATTTCTAGAGTCCATTGTATCTCCTGCACTCCTGTAACTTAGGGTGCATATTTGGCTGAGTTAAGACCATTATGTAGTGCATGTATGCATGTACATGTAGTGTATGTAAAATGACACAAGTACGTGAGCATTTGGCTAATGTTTTGGCTTTGTACGTGATGTGGTGCAAGGCTGCCTAAGTGTGAATGAAAAGATACTTACTTGTAAATTATGTTTTCCCCACATAAAGTTGCTAGATGCAAGAGTATGTAATTCCTATGTGAATTGGACATGTATGGGATAGACTTGGAGGGCTTACCTCTTGTGAATGAAGTATTGCACACTTATTAAATATTGTATGCGCAAAACGTTCATAAAATGACCAAAATTTTGACTCTGCACTCAAAGTTCTATATCTCCCTACGTAGAATAAATTTGGAGCCCTGTAGCCAATGATATGATGTTGGAAAGTTGGTGAAGTTATTGTTCATTTGGTCAGAATTTTGTAACTAACTTAAAAAATCCATAACATGGCCTATAATTGGGCTATTGATGTAAAACTGAATTCCTTGCTTTCTTTAAAGAATCTACCTAATAATGAAGAAAATAAAATAGGGGGTTATATTCCTAGGTTAATATAGTTTTTTGGAAGAAGTTTTAGGTGCAGTGGCTGGTCACTTACACTTAATAAGATTGCCTAATGTGTGGTAGCCAAGATTAAGACTTGTGCTAGTGTTTCCCTTCCCTGCTGCCATGGTGTGCATAAAATGTGAATATGTGTGTAATAGGTTGACCAATATGCATGCATTTACATTGTGCCTAAGAGGGCCACTTGGGCATGCACACTAAGGGTGTTGTTCTGATGGCCTAGAGAACATACCAACCCTGGGAGTTTTAAATGCACAACTTTGGCAACATAACTGGACTACCCCAGAGTAGGTATCACAAACTGAATTTTTCTTCTCTCATATTCGAGCTAACCAGCCACCACCATCCTCCACACTTCTTCAATAGCTCCTTCATAGCCACCATACCTCCAAGATTAAAATTGAAGGCAAAAGAAAGCAATTCGAAGCAAACTAGAGCTATTGCTTGAATACTTCAAGGATAAAACTTCAAATTTGGCCTACTCATCTTAGTAAGGGTTCTCTTACTTTCATGCAGTGTTTACTATATTTTTAAGCATCCATGGAGCTAGGGTTAAGCTTCAAAGAGAGCCTTTAGCTTGATGCACCAAGCTTAGTGAGGAGAGTGAACTTATTGAAGGTTTTGTAACCTAGTGTGAAGTGCATAGTGATGGCAGTGAATTTAAGGGTTTCTAGTGCCCAAAGTTAGTACTAACTAGTGTTAATACACTCCTAAGACCAAGCTTATGCTTGAGGAAGGCTACCACAGTGATTTGCATATGTTTATTAAATGTTTTATGGACTAACCTATGGTTTAGATTGCCCCTGCATTTGATGTGTTTGTTGGTTGTGAATGGCTACCGCATTTGGTTGCTATATCTTGTACATATGTATTGTGATTTTGTGTTTTAGTGTCTTTGGATGCAGGATTTAATAAGAGTCACATTTCCTTAAGAGTACAAGGGTTACCCTTACAATGTTTCACAATGAAACTTACTCCCCTCAACTCTGCCCATTTCAGATCTAGCAGAAAGATCACATTCAAAATGACCTTTGTGGTTTGAGTTTTAATCTCAAATTTTAGGTACTTTAACTCCCATATGTCTAGTTTTGATCTGGTAGGTTTAGTGATTTTAGGAGCACGTTTTGGTTTTTTAACTGATGGTTCTTATTGCGTTATACAGCAGTTGTCCAACATCCTGTTTCTGCAGTCCATTGTATCTCAGGCACTCCTATAACATAGGGTGCATATTTGGCTGAGTGAAGACCATTATGTAGTACATGTACAATGTACATGTAGTGTATGTAAAATGAGACAAGTATGTGAACATTTGACTAATGTTTTGGCTATGTACGTTATATGGTGCAAAGCTGCCTAAGTGTGAATGATAGGTTTCTTACTTGTACATTCTGCTTTGGCCACATAAAGGTGCTAGATGCAAGAGCATATAATTCCTATGTGTATTGGACATGTATGGGATAGCCTTTGAGGGCTTACCCGTTGTGATGAAGTGTTTGCACACTTATGAAATTTTGTATGGGCAAAATGGTCATAAAGTGGCCATAATTTTGACTATGCACCCAAAGTTCTATGCCTCCTGTGTAGAATGAATATTGGTATGAAATTTTGATCACACCAAGAGCACATCTAGAAGTTGAACTAGGATTCTAAACTTCTGAATTTAGAGTCCTGTAGCCAAAGATATAACGTTGCAAAATTGGCTACATTACTATTCATTTGGTCGAACTTTTGTAACCAACTTAAAAAATCCATAACATGGTACATAGGTGGGCTATTGATGTAAAACCAATTTCTCTGCTTTACCTAAAGACTCTACTTGATAATGAAGCAAAATAAAATAAGGGGTTACATGGCTAGATTAATACAATTTTTTGGAAGAAGCTTCAGTTGTAGTGGCTTGTCACTAACACTTAAAAAGATTGCCTAATGTGTGGTAGCCAAGATTAAGACTTGTGCTAGTGTTTTCCTTCCTGGCTGCCATGGCATGCATAAAATGTGAATATGTGTGCAATAGTTGGACCAATATGCATGCGTTTACATAGTGCCCAAGAGGGCCACTTGGGCATGCATAATAAGGGTGTTGTTCTCTCATATTTGACGTAACTAGCCACCACCCTCCTCCACACTTCTTCAATACCACTTTCATAGCCACCATGCCTCCAAGATTGAAATTGAAGGCAAAAGGAAGCAATTGCAAGCAAACTACAGCTATTGCTTGAATACTTTAGGGATAATGATTCAAATTTGGCCTACTCATCTCAGAAAGGGTTCTCTTGCTCTCATGGATTATTTATTGTGTTTTAAAGAATCCAAGCCGCCAGGGCTATGCTTGGAATAGAGCAATGAGCTTGATGCAACAAGCTTAGTGAGGGGAGTGCACTTATTGAAGGATTTATGACCTAGTGTGAAGTGCACAGTGATAGCAGTGATTAAAAGGGTTTCTAGAACCCAAAGTTCATACTAACTAGTGTTAATACTCTCCTAAGACCAAGCTTATGCTTGAAGAGGACTGCCATAGTGAAATGCATTTTTTTATTATATGTTTTATGGACTAACCTATGGTTTATGTTGCTGCAGCATTTGATGTGTTTGTTGGTGTGAATTGCTGCTGTATTTGGATGCCATATCTTATACATAAGCATTTTCGTTTTGTTTTTTTTCTGTATTTGGATGTAGGTTTTAATGAGGGTCACATTTGCCTAAGGGTACAAGTATTACCCTCAAATTTGTCCATTTTAGGTCCAGCAAAAAGATAACATTCAAAATGACCTTTGTGGTTTTAGTTTTGTTCTCAAATTTTAGGTACTTAAACTCCCATATGCCTAGCTGTGATCTAGATTGTTTAGTGATTTTAGGAGCGCATTTGGTTTTTTTACTGATGGTTCTTATTGTGTTATGTAGCAGGTGTCTGGCATCCTGTCTCTAGAGTCCACTGTATCTTTGGCACTCCCGTAACTTAGGGTGCATATTTGGCTGAGTTAAGGCCATTATGTAGTGCATGTATGCATGTACATGTAGTGTATGTAAAATAAGACAAGTATGTGAGCCTTTGAGTATTGTTTTGGCTATGTACGTGATGTGGTGCAAAGCTGCCTAAGTGTGAATGATAGGCTACTTACTTGTAAATTTGGTTTTGGCCACATAAAGTTGCCAGATGCAAGTGTTATTGTTGTGCCTAAAAGCCATTCATGGTATGATTACATTTTTTCCACATTGAGCCATGATATTTTATTAAGGCATTAATACAGCAACTATGTTTGTTGTTTTGTTTCTTTGTAACACAATAAACATAATTTTAACCCTAGAATAATGATATTCTCAAATGTCCTTGGTCTAGTATTATTGTGGAGCCGGTTACAATAATACATAACGACAAGCATATAAGGAGAATAATATGAGATATGTAGTCTACATATGGGCACAAGTTAGAAAACTTGGTTACTGGACCGAACAACCATGAGAACGCTACATGGATCATTATATTAGTGTCATAAGTGATTCTCCTAGTGATCATAGTATATGTAGTCCTTTGACCTAAGGTCATCAAGGTTCCCTACATGTGAGTCACATACTTTGATACTTCCCTTTGTTGCTTGTAACTGAGTGAACTTGAAGGAGGTCATTGGGTATGTAACATATCATGTGGAGGGATTTGTATGATCAAGATGGGATTTGTCCCTCTTATGTAACGAGAGTGACATCTTCGGGCCCCTTGATAGAGCGAGACTTAGAAAATGCATGGCCATGCTCGGATGAGTTGATATACGATATCAATGTCATCAATTTAAGTTAGTCTACTCGGTAATCAAGAAACGAAAGATTGGGCTATATGAGAGTGATACATTGCATGTCTCGTGCCTAGTCTTGATACCTTGGACAAAGGGAAAATGACATATATGGGTAATGATCATAAAGGTTTAGTTGAATCACCAACAATCTTGAGAGCCGAAGTGCTATCACACTGGTCGACCACCAACTACGGAAAAGGATTCCGGAGTGAAGGAAGTCATACACTTGAGGCACTCGACCTCGGTAGCCCGCCAATTCTAACTTCGGAAGCCAGCATAACGCGTCCTTCAGGACGACGGCCAAACCACCCTCGGGGAAAAGGACTAACCACCCCCTGCGCGAAAAAGCCCCCCGAAGACGAATAGACCGAAGTTCTAACCGGACCCCCCGAAGTGAGACATTAACCAAAGGGACCTCGGTTGTACGGCAAGAGCCATTAAGGAGTCTCTGACACTCTGCTTACACAAGTCATCAACACGCCACCTCCAGGCACACTCTGGCACGACGTCACTATCCAGTGTCCTGTCACATAGGGCTACACCTACTCCGGCTCACAACCCGAAGAGCCTGTAGATGACTAGGGGCCTCCACGCTTAGAAGTACGAACACCATCTAAACCATACACGTGCCGAACACGTGTCGTCATCTGAAGGGGTCATCCTCTTCCTTTTATACAAGGGAAGTCATCACAGGGAAAAGGGGCTTCCGGGAGGGGGTTCTCCGCCCGGAGGACCAAAAGGACAAGAGGACGCTCTCCTCTCTCCGCCTGAATACTCTCCCTTCAGCCCTCTGAAAGACACGCCAGGCAAGAGTCCCTTGTGCTTATTACTGAGTATCCCTTATTCTCACAGCACTAACTTGGGCGTCGGAGGTTCCCCCCCGGAAATCCACCCCGGGGGCCTCCTAACCCCTGTTTTCTGAGTGTTTCAGCAAGGTCTCCCTGAAGGATCTCCGCCCCGGGTTCTCTCCCGTGCCGGGAGCCTTGCCAGTCCTCACCAGCCACAGTATCAGAAGCTGCTAGCCTTCACTTCAGGTAACCCTCTCAGGGTACCTCCGTGTCCATCTAGGAGTCCCTGCTGCCCACACAGTTGCACAACAGTAAAGATGCTGGCTCCGCCTAACCGGACCCGCATCATTTTGGCGCCGTCTGTGGGAACCCAGCTCTAGGTCACCGTCGTTGAAACTTGGCGTTCTAAGGACAAGGGACTTCCGAGGTCTCCGTCCGCGCTAGAAATTCAATCGGCAGCCGAACAAGCGGCGGCAGGGAATTCCTCGCCTGAGGACGAACGTGCTCTGACTATCACTATGGGCTTCCTGTGCAAATTCCCACGTCCTAGCATGGTTGGAAAGACGCAGTAGTCAAGCCAAAGAAGGCTGCAGCAAAAATTCGGGCCAAAGGCCCTCCTCATCAGTACCTCGTGAGGTGGAGAATCCCATCCCAATTCACAGTAATTGGGAAGATGAAGATCAACGGGATGAGTCCTCGGTGGGAACCACGCTACCCAGAGTACGACCTACAGGAAAAGCAGGGTCATGACGACCCAGACTTCCCCACCGAAAGAGTTCTGCACCCGAGGAAAAGATCGCCATCTCCTCGGCAATGAAGTCAAAACCCATTGGCCCGAGAGGTCGTTTAGAAGTTGACTTGCTGGCAGAAGGCGCCGACTCTACTTCCCAGGACACGACCGCTATCCGAATGACTCGCCTCCGCGCAATGCCGCGAAAAAAGAGTAGAGCATTCGGAAAAGACTATCGAAATGGTGCATCGAACTCGGAGAGTACTACATCACGTATAAGCCTAGAAGGGCAATGAACGCCCAGGTACTAGCAGACTGCATTGCCGAATTCCCAGAAGAAGGGAAGGCTGAAACCAACAGAGGAGGCAGAGTGAAGGTAAATCCAGAGTGGAAACTCTCTGTCAGTGGAACCCCAAGCGCAGAACATCAGGACGCTGCGATAGCCCCCCTCGGGGGCCCGAAGGCAGGGAGGCCACCAAAACGATCAAATTTGCTTGCCATAAAGTGTTGGGCCATCCGAGCATGGCAACGCTTGGTGCAATAACCTCGCACAAAAGGCAGAAAGATCCTATAAAGAGGAATCTCGCAACCAAGAAGTCCCGAAAATCTTCATGAAGAGGCAGGAAGTGCGAAGACATTCCGGACGATATTAAGGAAAAGCTATACAGGCAAAGGTACGCAATTCCGTTATTAAGATATATCGGTAAAATGGGTGCAGGACAATTCATCCAAGAGGAGTGAAAATGGCCAAAAGCACACTAGCACCCGAGGACTGCCTTCGGAGCGGATAACCTCAGAAAGATTGCACCGAGCCACTCCAAACAACACCCGAAGATGTGAAGTTTTGCATAATAGCAGAGGACTACTTCACTAAGTAGGGGAAAGGCAGAACTCCTAGCAACCATGCCGTCAAAAGAAGATTTCAAGAATCCGTCACCAACCTTGGAATAAAAAGGCACTTCAGCCCACTAGCTCAACCACTGAGCAACAGAGGTAGCCAAAAAAGGGACTATAGGAGAGGCAAAGGGAAAGTGGCCAGGAGAACTTCCAATGCGGAGACATTTTTCTCACTTATCTCCAGTGCAGAAGCCACTATCCATTTGAACGAGTTCGGCCATCACACAGATGTTTGACGAAAGTTGAGAATTAACCTCGACTTAGTTGACAAAAGGCCGAGCACGAAATCACGCCATTTTGGCAAAAGGGGCCCATAAGTGCAAACCTACATAATAGGCCAAGAAGGAAAGGAACAAGGAAAAAGAGATGTCGCCCCCGAAAGGCCAAATTGGAACCCCGAAAGCCGTCCTCTGGGGTACTTCGGCCAAACGGGAAAAGACCTTATCTGGTCTTAGGGAGTATACAAGCTCGGCAACACCAAAGAAGGAAAACGGCAAAGAACAAGGCATTCGGGTGCCTTAAAGAAATTCTACACTTAGAATTTTTAGACAAGAAATGGTGAAAGCCAGAAATTTGTCTAAGTACAGAAAATTTTCCTGTATGAGAATGTTTGCCGAACAGAGCTGAAGCATGGAACTCCCGAAAGTCTCCGGTTCCTTCCGAAGTTGGTTATGCGCCCCAAAAGAAGGCAAGTCTACCGAACATGGCCGGCAAGGGATAGGCTAAACTTTGCCTAAAGGGACTTCGCAAACGGCGAAAGACCTCCCGAAGAATGGCCGACGAAACGAGCAAAGAAAGTACCGAAGTCCCTCGACCAAAAATGATCGGGCAAGTGGGAAACAAAAATTGCTCAAAAAGACTTAGCCAAAGTAATTCACTGAAGAAGGTCTTGGTACAAGGAGAAGATTACAAAAAGGAAAGTACAAAGAAGAAGAAGAAGGCAAAGGTCCTAGAATATCTAAGGGACCTCGGCGTTATGGGAAGCTTCGGCTCCTAAGCTCTTCGCCACAGCCTTCGGTGCAGGAGGAAGCGGTGTCAAGTTAAGGAACTCGACTCTTGACCACATCCACCGAGGCCCCCCGAGAATATCCAGGGTAGCCAGAAAGGAAGGATCGAGGTCCGGATACTTCTTCAAAAATTGATAACGAGCAAGGCAGAAACCGTCCTGAAAAGCAACCTTGGAAACCTGGACGGCTTTATCTCTTTCAACGTCCAACTCATCTGCCTCATGATGAAGATCCGAAACCTCCTGCTGAAGGTCAAAAATCTCCTTCTCCAGCTCCTCGATTTTCTTCTTCTTCTCCGAACACTCCTTCAGTAAGCCGACCTTGGCCTGGAGTTCGGCATTTTCAGCCATTGCCTTCGCCAGGAGGGCAGACTCCCCTTCCTTTTCCTTTTGAAGGGTCTTGTTGGCCGAAGTCAGGCTGATTAATTTGTTGCCAAGGTCGGACATCTTCTTGGAAAAATCCTTCCAAAGCCCCTTTTGGCCCTTCAAGAACTCCTCCCGAAGACCGGCAATCTTCTCCTTGCATATTTGGTTCAACTTGGTGTTCGTCAAGACCGAGTTGGCACAGAAAACTTTGGCCTTCTCCAGTTTGTCTTCAGCCCAAGCTCAGGCCGAAGACTACTTTGCTGCCCAAGCTTGGAGGTATTCGCTATACCCCAAAAGCTGCAAAAAAAAAGAGAGATAAGGTACTTAGCAAAATTTGCACAAGGAAAGCCAAAAAACACTTTTGCTGGGAAACTTTTGCAGCAAGGGCATCCTCGGAGGCACACTCCTCGGTGACCGCCTTGAAGGATGCCTAAATAAGCACGGCCTTCACCATTTGGGGAGCCATTTGCCGACAGTCTTCAGAGAACAGATTCATGTCCTCCATAAAAGACCAAAATGGCTCCCTCGGGACTTTGTCCTTCGGGACATCAGAATCCCGAAGATCCCTCATTCGGGCGTGCTCAATCTTCCAAGCAAGGGGCACCGGATCCTCTGCAAAAGAAACACACATCTTATCAGGTAAAATTACAACCTTGGTGGAAGTTGCAATGACATCGCCAGCCTTAGTGGAAGTAGCAATACCCCGCCGACTTCCGAAACGTCCTCCGAAGGGGGAAGAGGGGTGCCCTTCTTGGCCTTCTTGGCCGAAGACGATCCGCTCCTAGACGCCTTGCGCCTCTTCTTTTGTTCTCCCTTCTCAGCTTGGCCAAGGAAGAGAGACCGGTAGTAAGCGGCAAACTCGTTGCCCATCTCTGAAAAAGAGGGAAGAAATCAGTGTAAGTCCACAGACACTTATGTTGAAAAAACTTTGAAAGAAACTTACTTTCAAAAAAGGCTTCGAAAGAAAGTTCACTCCGAAAGAGCTTCACCAGCCAAGAGTTCTTTCCTTCGGTAGTAGGAGCTGCCATGCCGAGATCCGTCTTGTGCTCTGTAACCACTCCCAACTCCCGAAGGACATCCTCAGTCATGAGTTTCCACATGATCGGGAAAGGGTAGAGAGAGCGTGAAGGGACCTTGGCATCCCAGTCGGCGACAGCATGGATTCGTTTGTCAAAGTCCCAAAACCTCGCCGCCAACTCGGGAGTTAGCAGCTTCTTGGGATCCATGACATTCGCCTCCAACTTTCCCCGAGCCCACTTAGTCGGGACGTGCGACCAGGCCTCCGCCACCTTCAGGAAGAAGAACTTCCTTTGCCACCCTCGCCAGCTATCCTTGGTAGCGAAGGTGAACATAAATTTCTTGCTCCCAGATCCTCGAGGCAGCATGAAATAAAAGCCACCCTTCGGAACCGGATAGAGCTTATAATATTGCATGAATAGGATGAAATGGGGTTCTACCCCGAAGATCCCGCACATGTAGAGAAAGGCGTTGAAATAGAAAAATGAGTTGGGAGGAAGCTAATTCACGACTATGCCATGAAACTGGCAAAAGTCGCAAATCATCTTCGTAGGAGGAAACCGAAGTCCGGCCTTCAGTTGGGCTCGAAAAACGGTAACCTCGTCACCTCGATTCATAAAGCTAAACTGGCCAAGGCGAGGTAACCTTGTGATGGCATAAGAAGGAAGGAAAAATTTGGTCTTCCATTTCTCTAATTTTTCAGGAGTGGTGTAGCAAGGGTGAGACAAAAGAGGTTGCCAACTCTCGGGAATAGGCATGGTTGACCGAAAAATGGCTTCGAAAAAAGGGAAAAAATGATTTCGGAAAGATGACTTCAGAAAGGAAAAAGAAAAACAAAACACCGAAGGAACTCTAGAAGTCAGAACCCACCAAAAGTCTTGCCGAAGTCGGGGTTTGAGGATGCCGTCGTGAAAGGTTGCCGAAAATTGCTCCGCCGCTAGGACCGCCGCACAAAAAGGTGAAAAAGCAAGAGCAAAGCAAGAGCAAAGTGAGAGCAAAAGAAACTCAAATCAAGAGTATGACAGGAGGAAGGCTTATATAGATCGAGGAAGGGCAGCCAAAAAGGCGTCATAAATGCTGCGCGAAGGTGAAGAGTAGCCATGATTATCCCTAGTGCACGAAAAGGCGTGCCCATCCCAGCTGATGCCTACCACATGTCGCCCGTCACGAGAAACTAGGACACGCTTTCTGGCATCCACAAAAATTGGGTACATGGCTCGAAACTGACACGCCTAGTTTCAAGACGTGACGATTCACTAGCCTGTGGCGGGAAAAGTGAACAAGTTGGGAATCTCGGGACCACCAAATGGCAGACAGATCACACCTATCCGAATAAGGTTCATCACCTAGGTGGCAAAGTGCCTCCTCAGCCGACGTCATACTCTGGGTGTAAATCAGGTCTAGGGTTCAGGGCTCCGCGCCGCCCTGTTCGACCGAAAATGGACATATTGCAATGCGGGCCTCTGGGAGTCCACAAGGTTGTTCTGTGAAAGACTGCCAGTTGAGCGATAAACAGATGCCAAAAAAGCTACTTGACAAAGTCTTCACTCCGACTTTCCAAGGGGGGCATGTGATAGCCGAAGTGCTATCACACTGGTAGACCATTGACCACAAAAAAGGATTCCGGAGTGAAGGAAGTCATACACTTGAGGCACTCGACCTCGGTAGCCCGCCAATTCCAACTTCGAAAGCCAGCGTAATGCGTCGTTCGGGACGATGGCCAAACCACCCTCAGGGAAAAGGACCAACCACCCCTTGCGGGAAAAAGCCCCCCGATGACAAATAGACCAAAGTTCTAACTGAACCCCCTGAAGTGAGACATCAACCAAAGGTACCTCAGTTATATGGCAAGAGCCATTAAGGAGTCTCTGACACTCCGCTTACACAAGTCATCAACACGCCACCTCCAGGCACACTCTGGCACGACGTCACTATCCAACATCCTATCACATAGGGCTACACCTACTCCGACTCGCAACCCGGAGACCCTGTAGATGACTAGGGGCCTCCACGCTTAGAAGTACGAACACCATCTAAACCATACATGTGCCGAACACGTGTCGTCATCTGAAGGGGTCATCCTCTTCCTTTTATACAAGGGAAGTCATCACAGGGAAAAAGGGTCTTTTAGGAGGGGGTTCTCCGCCCGGAGGACCAAAAGGACAAGAGGACGCTCTCCTCTCTCCACTTGAATACGCTCCCTTCAGCCCTCAGAAAGACATGCTAGGCAAGAGTCCCTTGTGCTTATTACTGAGTATCTCTCATTCTCACAGCACTGACTTGGGCGTCGGAGGTTCGCCCCCGGAAATCCACCCCGGGGGCCTCCTAACCCCTGTTTTCTGAGTGTCTCAGCAAGGTCTGTCACGCCCCGTACTGCCCCTGGCCCATCTGGGCCCAATTATCAAAGCTTGCAGCGGAAGTTATTCACATTTGAGGGGGGCTTTATTTAATACTACGAGCACCTACGGCGTGAGAGTCCAGGATCTAATCTGGTTCTAGCTTGATTGATTATTTACCTTCAATATGTTTCAGGGTGCTCTTTAAGGTTAAGCTAGCACCTATGCGGAATTTTAGTGTTCCAATTATGAGCTTTCTCAACTTAACAGATTTTCATGCACATAATGCCCTTAGATGCCATCTTATCAAATCAGCGACCAACTCCATACAAATTTAGGTTCACTGGAGATCCTTCCTTAGGTACACATATTCAGCCAATCAATCTTGCAATTCAAGCAAAACAATCACTTAGTCCAGTAAGTGCATAGAATGTGTGCCCATCAAGTGTACTAGTCCAATGCATGGCAACAAAGAAGCCCATCTCTTTTTCAAGTTTGAAAACATATTTGCATGTCCATGAGCATCAGCCAAGTCTAGTACACATAACATGAATATCCATCATGGCATTATTCATCATAGTCATCCATCCAAGGCAAAGTTCATCATCATAAGTCAACCAGAACTATGCCTATCCATAGCACAGCAAACAAGCATCACCTACTTGGAAAACATACCAAGGAATGCTTTATGTCTAAGTTTATCTGGGTTCAAGTTTTACAGACCAAGTTTTCATGTCTACTTAATCTGTAACTCAAATAGACATGGAATACAATCCACCTTATAGACCTTGTTCCCACAACTTCTAGACTCCATATCCTGCACAGGTAAGTCCACAACATTAGCTTGTTCCACAAGCAATCTATACCACACAAGTCACTTTGAGCATATGATTTTACTGAGCATCACTATACACATACCCAACCTTTTAGTGTATCGTAACGAGTACTCTGGTACTCCTCGCTTGATCTATCAAGCCATCCATTTCCTGAAAAATGTTTAGCAGGGCGGGTGAGTTATAAAACTCAATAAGAATCCCGGCGTGAGGTAGGTATCTCATGACTTTCATAGTCATATCCGGCTTTTAAAGCCAAAGTGTGCCAAGAACGTAATGGCATTATCCATATTCCTGCAAAGGAAACACTAAAACAAGAAAACACACAGTATGGCATGATAGCAATAATAATAATAATAATCAGGGTCAGCATGCACAAACAATTTCAGAGAAGCACACAACTCAACGCACACACCACTGTTCCTCGTAACCTGTGGGCATCGCAAGCATTCGCATTTGCATAACCATTTCCGGTCGACCATTTTTCTTATCTTATCTGAGCTCATTATCTTGAGACCGAGTTGGCCAAACTCGATACCAAGACCCAAATGCTTGCTATTCTACTCATGAGTATACCATCGTTGCCGAAGCAACACCACCTCGCCCAGTACGCACTTATGTGCCCAATTATCCATAGTTGCCGAAGCAACGATCCTCGTCCAATACGCACTTATGTGCCCAATTATTAAACTAAGAAAGTACATGAGACCTCACAAAAGTAACAACCACGTAGCCCTGACATGCACACCTATGGTCACTTGGTGCTTTGACCATCACATAGGGGCACTAATACTCACACTGAAAGGACATGGAAAATATACCATGGAGAGTGAGTATTGGGATTCTTACCACCATTTGTATAACCTTTTTGCTCATTGTCTTTGCCTTGCTTTGCTTTGTTTGTTGTTGTAACTTTGCCCTTGCCTTAATGGACCTATAAAGCCCAATACACTAGCAAGTTAATTTCTTACTTTTCATGAACCATGAGAACCATAATTTACCAAGGACTCTTGGTTTAACTTACTCAACCTTACTTAAAGAGGAAAGGCCCCATAATTACCCTTCTTGATTAAAGTCCAATTCCAATTGTAGCCAATGTTGGCATTATAGCCAAGATGGCCAATGTAGCCATTGCTGCCAATTTAGCCCAAGTTTGCCTATGTAGCCCATGTAGTGAATTGTAGCCCATTTTCGCCTTGCTGTGAATTGAGGCCCAACTTGGCCTTTTCTGAAAGTGTAGGCCCAATTGGCCTTTTCTGGAAGTTTAGGCCCAATTGGCCTTTTCTGGAATCTTGGCCCAACTTGGGCTTTCCAGGAACTCAGGCCCACTTGGCCTTCTATGGAACCCAGGCCCACTTGGCCTGTTCTGGAACTCAGGCCCAACTGGCCTTTTATTAACTCAGGCCCACTTGGCCTTTTAATTCCTCAGGCCCACTTGGCCTTTTATCTTCTCAGGCCCACTTGGCCTTTTAATTCTCTTCTGGACTTGGGCCTATATTAACCTTTTCAGGATTTAGCCCAATTCAGCCTTTAGGCCCAATATACATCTTCAGGACTTGGGCCTATATTAACCTTTCCAGGATTTAGCCCAAGTGTTGAGTCAAAGTAGCCCACTTGCCAATAATGCCATTATGGTCCATTTGGCCAATATTACTCAAAACTCTGGGTTTTTCCACTCAAGTACCTCAAGAACAATTGTTGACAGAATTGTCCTTGAATTCTTCTTTGCCACTTTAGTCCCAAATTTTCCTTGTGAACACTTTTGCCACCAAATTACTTGGTTAACACACATCCGCCAAAAATTGGCACCATGGCCGAATGCATGCTTCATTTCTTCTTTGTGATTTTTGCTTGTACAAGTCATCTAGGACTCAAAATATGCCAAGAACACTTGGCTCCACATGGCTAACATGCCAAGAGATTAAAATCAACATATGGCCGAATCTTTCAAGCTTGATTTTTTGCTCATAAAACTTCTACACATGGCTAACATGCCAAGATATTAAAATCAACATATGGCCGAATCTTTCAAGCTTGATTTTTGCTCATAAATCTTCTCTTTTTGCATCCAACTTTTGGCCATCAACATGCACACTCACAAGAACATCTTCACTACCAAGAACACTTGGTTTCAAGCTTGCATGCCAAAAATACCCATTTGGCCGAATATACTCCTTGCTTTTCTTTGCATCTTTTGTTTGTTTCTTTGCTTGGAAAGGCTATACAAGCCTCAAGGCACCAAGAACACTTGGTTTCAAGCCTCAAAATACCATGGACATTCATGGCCGAAGCTTCATCCTTGCTTTTCTTGGAGTTCTCCTCCATTTCCTTGCTTTTGATGGCTTAAAAGTGCCATGCATGCCTTGAACTCTCAAGTTGAGTCCAAGAGCACTATGATTCCTCCATGGCCGAATCTTCAAGAGTTTTTCCTTGCAAAAATCCAGCAAATACAAAGCATTAAAAAGTAATATCTAGCTCAAAACACAAGAAATTAACAATGAAAACATGATTCACTTACAACCTTGTTTATGGCCGAATCTTGAGCTTGTTCTTCCTTGATGTTTTCCTTGTTTTTCTTGCTCCTCATGGCTTAGAAATGCCATGCATGTTCATGAGCTCATGAGATGAACTCAAGAACACCATTTTCTCACCATGGCCGAATATTCTCAAGCATTTTTCCATGGGTTTCCCTTGACATCTCTCTTCGATTTTGGTCTAGATGTGTTTAGGAGGTTGAAAGCTTCATGAAAATGTGTTTGCATGTGGGAAAAGCTTGGATTTTGGTCATGGCCGAATTTGTTGAGGGAGGAAGAAGATGATGAACTTGGAAGAACACCATGGCTGGTTTTAGAGAGAAGGGAGAGCAAATGAGAGCACTTGGTGCTAGAGAGAGAGAGAATTAAGTGTTTGAATGGTAAAACAAGAGCATGGCCGAATTTAGTGCTTCCAATTAGAAGAAATGCAAGCCAAATGCATGTGAAATGCATATTTGGAAGCAATGGCCGGCCATTTAATTTCCAAGTGGTGGGAGAATGGTCAAATGGCAATTAAACAATTCATTAGACAAATGTGAGTGGGGGGAATAGTTTAATGGGGTATCTTGGAGCCATTAAACAATAATAGACAAAGGATAATGGAGTTTGTAGTGGAGGAATTAATTTAATGGGTAATAAACAAATATGAGTGGAGCAAATAAACAATGATAGTGGAGCATAAATGGGAGACAAGCATGTGATGGGAAAATAATTAATATGTGAGTGGGAGACATGGGTGGCCAAACAATAATAGTTTAATGGGAAGTGGGAGACAAGAATAGTGGAGGAATAAAATAAATGATGAGTGGAATGTGTAGTAGGCCAAATTTAAATTGGTAACATGGGGTGGCTGCTCATGCATATATTTTTCATGCAAAATGGCCAAATTACTTACTTGGTCCTCCATCTTTCTCCAACTTTGCAATTGAGTCCTCCCACCCAACTTTTCTTTGTGCAATTGAGTCCCTCAATTTCAATTTCCACCAATATCATCATCACAACTCTTGGCCTAAGCCAAGCATAATCCTTGGAGTGTCCAACACTCATTAATGCCCATTCCTTAAAGAATTCCAAGGTCTCCACAATTTTTTTGCCAAGTTTCCAAATTTGGAAACTTTTTCTGTCTTTACTCCACTTAACCCGGGACTTAGTCATTTAGTCCTTTCCGGGTATGACAATACTCCCCCTCTTAAGAAATTTGGCCCTCCAAATTTCCTAGGAGTCCAAAATCATCCTGCTCAGGTAGCCTGTTTAATACCAGAACACTGGTGGCATACCTTTCTGTCAAGCAGCCTCTTCCACTGGCCATATAAGTACTCATCTCCCCTTTTTGTTTCAACTCTCTCTGTCAACTCCAGATTATAAACTGGATAGCTCTCCTCATAAGGTCTTACTTGCCTTGATCCACAAGTCATAGCTTGTTTCCTTTTTTTCACAACTCAGCCCATCCCATTAGTGAATAACTGACACTTCTCAGGGTCTGGTAAAACCAGTAGTGGGCTGCAGTCAATTTCTTCACAAGTCCCTCACACTGAGGTTGCTTCCATTCCAAGATATCTTCATCTGCTCGAGATCAATAGCTCAACTATGCTCATTGATCAACTGTCCGAGGATTTCAATTTTTTTCTTAGCCCAGATTTGGCACTTAGCTTGCCATACAACTGCTATTCCTTTTCAGGCTGGGCACCACTCTTGGGTGCTCCTTATGGGCTTTTTCATCCTTTGAGCACACCAGTATGTCATCATTAGTAAGCCCAAATGGCATCACCATGTACTCAAAGCAACCGCTTCTGGTCCTGCACACTAACTTTAGGACCTTTTCTTCCTCGATTCTCAGCTGGAAAAATATCCAGGTTCGAGGTTTATCTTCCTTCTTTACAAAAGTATAGATGCTTTCCAGGTAGATGTTCCTGGTTAATGAGTTCTCAAGCTTTATTTTAATGGGCTCTGACTTAGTCTTTGTCCTCCTTTGTATTAAATTGCCCTCGATACTTACTTAACTTCAGCTTCTTTTCATCCTTAGGCAATCACCTTCTTCATGAACATAGGTTTTGTGCTTCAGCACCCTTAAATGATCCTCTGGGACTAACCCAGGAAAATTTCCATCATCAATGTCATTCCTTCCTGTCTTCCCCTGCTTGGTCCTGGTACTTGTAGTCTGTCATTTGGCTCATTAGCCAAACTACTCTCATTCTGAACTACCTGCCTTTGGGCAGTTTCATCAGGTATCACCGACCTGGCATTTGGCTCTCTAGCCAAACCATGCTCACTTTGAGCTACCTGCCTCTCTGGTTCATTCCCACCATTGCCATTTCTGGGGTGGCAGCAATATTATCTGTCATCAATTCATTTCTGGTATTTCTAACCAGGCGCACTTCAGTGCATACTTCTGTCATTCATCATTTCATTCCTCTGGCTAACTTGGCAGTTTCCATAGACAATAATGCACTAGTATCAATTTAAAACTGATAATTCATAACTGCCAAATAAAATGTTACCTGTCAGGGTTCTTCTAACTCAATCCTGACCTGGTCCATTTCTTCATCAGTATCTTCAGCTCTTTGCCTTCATGGTCCTCTTGTGCCTTTCTTGATGTCTCAATCTGGAATACTCGTCCAGTATCCTCAATTTGCCTTTCCCTGCTCCAGGTATCTCTCAGTATGCCTGGTGGGGCATAGCTAGCCTTTTTATGAAAATTTCAGTCTCTTCAGTGAAGATGGGGCATGTCTTGCCCTTTATGGCAATTGCCCTGTATCATTAACCTCTTGGGGTCTTTATCTTTCTTCCTTGGCAAGTCACTGCCTTACCCAGTGATTCAACACTTTGGGTACAGTACTTAATACAACTCTCCACGAATCTGTAGCATGGCTTATTGCCATGGAATCTTCCTTGAGTCTCTCAGGGAAGGTTGTAGCGAGCTCAAAAGAACAGCTACCTTCTCTGTTGTTTCGCTTTTCTTGGCTAGTGTGCCAAGCTTTGACCATCCATTTTTTTTTGATACTTTTCTTCTTCCTTTTCTTACTTTTTCTTAGCTCATATGCCAAGCTTTTGCTTTCTCTGCTTAGCTGGCTTCTACTTCCTGCTACTCTTTCCAGATCCATTATGGCTTGTTTCTGGAATTGTTGCTCCAGGGCCATGGTCTTTGAAGTAACTTCTTAGGTCTAGGTATTCTTTACCTAAAGCCACTGAATCTCTGCTCAAGCTCTAATGTTGAGAGCTACCTCAGCTCAAATAGGTAAGCTCAATCTGCTTCTGTCTCTGGATCACGACCACATCAAAAGATAGGAGGTTTTAGTGCCAGGAATCCACTCCATCTGGCCCTCCATAAGTTTATTCTTTCTGTGCTTTCCTTTTCGGGCTCATCTCTGCTACCAGGTGCATTCCTGGTTTGGTCCTTGAACACCTGCTCCAATGCCAGGATATCCTGCATCATAGCATAGCAGCCCTTGGCTCTACTGCTTCTGAGAATCTATCTCAGCTTTGATTTCAGGCATCTCAAAGTTCCTTTTTATTTACAGCTGCTTCTGCTTCTCATACTGTGGAGCATATCTGATTACTGAATCTTTGCTGGAGCATATTTGATTATTGAATCTCTCCTGGATCCAACTATTTGTAACCTGGCGTTTGGCTTTTGGGCCAAACTAGGTTCATTGGCCTCTGTCTCTGAACTTTCTTCTTTCATCATCATCAATTTCTATTGGCTTGGTCTTGTAGCACATATTCTCTTTTTAGTCTTCTTTTCATTTCTGACTCTCTTCACTGCCCAGCAGTTCTGGGATTTATACCTGACTTCTTGTCATGGTCTAAATGCTCGATGGTTGGCATGTACTCCTACATTGCTTCCAATTTTGCCTCCGGTTATCAAGACCCATTTATGTTTGGCCTCATGGCTCAGCTTTCCCACTGGGTATCAAGACCCAGAAATTAAGGGCTCAGTTCTTCCCCTGGGATCAAGACCCAGTAATACTTGGCTAAATGGCTCAACAGCTCTGACTTGGACCTCTGGCACAAAGCCAGGACACCCCTTCCTATCAGAGGAAGTTTCATTTTAATTATGGGCCTCCTCATTACCTGGTTCTCATCCTGTTCACAACAACAAAGCAAAGCACAATACACATATATGCTCAACAATTCATAAGTGACTCAACCTAGTGGACTTAACCTATGTGGGAACAAGTCTATACTATAGCAATCAATGACCAGAACACTGGTCCTTCCAAACAAAACATGCTGTCACACAATAAACATGCTCTGATACCACTTCTGTCACGCCCCGTACTGCCCCTGGCCCATCTGGGCCCAATTATCAAAGCTTGCAGCGGAAGTTATTCACATTTGAGGGGGGCTTTATTTAATACTACGAGCACCTACGGCGTGAGAGTCCAGGATCTAATCTGGTTCTAGCTTGATTGATTATTTACCTTCAATATGTTTCAGGGTGCTCTTTAAGGTTAAGCTAGCACCTATGCGGAATTTTAGTGTTCCAATTATGAGCTTTCTCAACTTAACAGATTTTCATGCACATAATGCCCTTAGATGCCATCTTATCAAATCAGCGACCAACTCCATACAAATTTAGGTTCACTGGAGATCCTTCCTTAGGTACACATATTCAGCCAATCAATCTTGCAATTCAAGCAAAACAATCACTTAGTCCAGTAAGTGCATAGAATGTGTGCCCATCAAGTGTACTAGTCCAATGCATGGCAACAAAGAAGCCCATCTCTTTTTCAAGTTTGAAAACATATTTGCATGTCCATGAGCATCAGCCAAGTCTAGTACACATAACATGAATATCCATCATGGCATTATTCATCATAGTCATCCATCCAAGGCAAAGTTCATCATCATAAGTCAACCAGAACTATGCCTATCCATAGCACAGCAAACAAGCATCACCTACTTGGAAAACATACCAAGGAATGCTTTATGTCTAAGTTTATCTGGGTTCAAGTTTTACAGACCAAGTTTTCATGTCTACTTAATCTGTAACTCAAATAGACATGGAATACAATCCACCTTATAGACCTTGTTCCCACAACTTCTAGACTCCATATCCTGCACAGGTAAGTCCACAACATTAGCTTGTTCCACAAGCAATCTATACCACACAAGTCACTTTGAGCATATGATTTTACTGAGCATCACTATACACATACCCAACCTTTTAGTGTATCGTAACGAGTACTCTGGTACTCCTCGCTTGATCTATCAAGCCATCCATTTCCTGAAAAATGTTTAGCAGGGCGGGTGAGTTATAAAACTCAATAAGAATCCCGGCGTGAGGTAGGTATCTCATGACTTTCATAGTCATATCCGGCTTTTAAAGCCAAAGTGTGCCAAGAACGTAATGGCATTATCCATATTCCTGCAAAGGAAACACTAAAACAAGAAAACACACAGTATGGCATGATAGCAATAATAATAATAATAATCAGGGTCAGCATGCACAAACAATTTCAGAGAAGCACACAACTCAACGCACACACCACTGTTCCTCGTAACCTGTGGGCATCGCAAGCATTCGCATTTGCATAACCATTTCCGGTCGACCATTTTTCTTATCTTATCTGAGCTCATTATCTTGAGACCGAGTTGGCCAAACTCGATACCAAGACCCAAATGCTTGCTATTCTACTCATGAGTATACCATCGTTGCCGAAGCAACACCACCTCGCCCAGTACGCACTTATGTGCCCAATTATCCATAGTTGCCGAAGCAACGATCCTCGTCCAATACGCACTTATGTGCCCAATTATTAAACTAAGAAAGTACATGAGACCTCACAAAAGTAACAACCACGTAGCCCTGACATGCACACCTATGGTCACTTGGTGCTTTGACCATCACATAGGGGCACTAATACTCACACTGAAAGGACATGGAAAATATACCATGGAGAGTGAGTATTGGGATTCTTACCACCATTTGTATAACCTTTTTGCTCATTGTCTTTGCCTTGCTTTGCTTTGTTTGTTGTTGTAACTTTGCCCTTGCCTTAATGGACCTATAAAGCCCAATACACTAGCAAGTTAATTTCTTACTTTTCATGAACCATGAGAACCATAATTTACCAAGGACTCTTGGTTTAACTTACTCAACCTTACTTAAAGAGGAAAGGCCCCATAATTACCCTTCTTGATTAAAGTCCAATTCCAATTGTAGCCAATGTTGGCATTATAGCCAAGATGGCCAATGTAGCCATTGCTGCCAATTTAGCCCAAGTTTGCCTATGTAGCCCATGTAGTGAATTGTAGCCCATTTTCGCCTTGCTGTGAATTGAGGCCCAACTTGGCCTTTTCTGAAAGTGTAGGCCCAATTGGCCTTTTCTGGAAGTTTAGGCCCAATTGGCCTTTTCTGGAATCTTGGCCCAACTTGGGCTTTCCAGGAACTCAGGCCCACTTGGCCTTCTATGGAACCCAGGCCCACTTGGCCTGTTCTGGAACTCAGGCCCAACTGGCCTTTTATTAACTCAGGCCCACTTGGCCTTTTAATTCCTCAGGCCCACTTGGCCTTTTATCTTCTCAGGCCCACTTGGCCTTTTAATTCTCTTCTGGACTTGGGCCTATATTAACCTTTTCAGGATTTAGCCCAATTCAGCCTTTAGGCCCAATATACATCTTCAGGACTTGGGCCTATATTAACCTTTCCAGGATTTAGCCCAAGTGTTGAGTCAAAGTAGCCCACTTGCCAATAATGCCATTATGGTCCATTTGGCCAATATTACTCAAAACTCTGGGTTTTTCCACTCAAGTACCTCAAGAACAATTGTTGACAGAATTGTCCTTGAATTCTTCTTTGCCACTTTAGTCCCAAATTTTCCTTGTGAACACTTTTGCCACCAAATTACTTGGTTAACACACATCCGCCAAAAATTGGCACCATGGCCGAATGCATGCTTCATTTCTTCTTTGTGATTTTTGCTTGTACAAGTCATCTAGGACTCAAAATATGCCAAGAACACTTGGCTCCACATGGCTAACATGCCAAGAGATTAAAATCAACATATGGCCAAATCTTTCAAGCTTGATTTTTTGCTCATAAAACTTCTACACATGGCTAACATGCCAAGATATTAAAATCAACATATGGCCGAATCTTTCAAGCTTGATTTTTGCTCATAAATCTTCTCTTTTTGCATCCAACTTTTGGCCATCAACATGCACACTCACAAGAACATCTTCACTACCAAGAACACTTGGTTTCAAGCTTGCATGCCAAAAATACCCATTTGGCCGAATATACTCCTTGCTTTTCTTTGCATCTTTTGTTTGTTTCTTTGCTTGGAAAGGCTATACAAGCCTCAAGGCACCAAGAACACTTGGTTTCAAGCCTCAAAATACCATGGACATTCATGGCCGAAGCTTCATCCTTGCTTTTCTTGGAGTTCTCCTCCATTTCCTTGCTTTTGATGGCTTAAAAGTGCCATGCATGCCTTGAACTCTCAAGTTGAGTCCAAGAGCACTATGATTCCTCCATGGCCGAATCTTCAAGAGTTTTTCCTTGCAAAAATCCAGCAAATACAAAGCATTAAAAAGTAATATCTAGCTCAAAACACAAGAAATTAACAATGAAAACATGATTCACTTACAACCTTGTTTATGGCCGAATCTTGAGCTTGTTCTTCCTTGATGTTTTCCTTGTTTTTCTTGCTCCTCATGGCTTAGAAATGCCATGCATGTTCATGAGCTCATGAGATGAACTCAAGAACACCATTTTCTCACCATGGCCGAATATTCTCAAGCATTTTTCCATGGGTTTCCCTTGACATCTCTCTTCGATTTTGGTCTAGATGTGTTTAGGAGGTTGAAAGCTTCATGAAAATGTGTTTGCATGTGGGAAAAGCTTGGATTTTGGTCATGGCCGAATTTGTTGAGGGAGGAAGAAGATGATGAACTTGGAAGAACACCATGGCTGGTTTTAGAGAGAAGGGAGAGCAAATGAGAGCACTTGGTGCTAGAGAGAGAGAGAATTAAGTGTTTGAATGGTAAAACAAGAGCATGGCCGAATTTAGTGCTTCCAATTAGAAGAAATGCAAGCCAAATGCATGTGAAATGCATATTTGGAAGCAATGGCCGGCCATTTAATTTCCAAGTGGTGGGAGAATGGTCAAATGGCAATTAAACAATTCATTAGACAAATGTGAGTGGGGGGAATAGTTTAATGGGGTATCTTGGAGCCATTAAACAATAATAGACAAAGGATAATGGAGTTTGTAGTGGAGGAATTAATTTAATGGGTAATAAACAAATATGAGTGGAGCAAATAAACAATGATAGTGGAGCATAAATGGGAGACAAGCATGTGATGGGAAAATAATTAATATGTGAGTGGGAGACATGGGTGGCCAAACAATAATAGTTTAATGGGAAGTGGGAGACAAGAATAGTGGAGGAATAAAATAAATGATGAGTGGAATGTGTAGTAGGCCAAATTTAAATTGGTAACATGGGGTGGCTGCTCATGCATATATTTTTCATGCAAAATGGCCAAATTACTTACTTGGTCCTCCATCTTTCTCCAACTTTGCAATTGAGTCCTCCCACCCAACTTTTCTTTGTGCAATTGAGTCCCTCAATTTCAATTTCCACCAATATCATCATCACAACTCTTGGCCTAAGCCAAGCATAATCCTTGGAGTGTCCAACACTCATTAATGCCCATTCCTTAAAGAATTCCAAGGTCTCCACAATTTTTTTGCCAAGTTTCCAAATTTGGAAACTTTTTCTGTCTTTACTCCACTTAACCCGGGACTTAGTCATTTAGTCCTTTCCGGGTATGACAATACTCCCCCTCTTAAGAAATTTGGCCCTCCAAATTTCCTAGGAGTCCAAAATCATCCTGCTCAGGTAGCCTGTTTAATACCAGAACACTGGTGGCATACCTTTCTGTCAAGCAGCCTCTTCCACTGGCCATATAAGTACTCATCTCCCCTTTTTGTTTCAACTCTCTCTGTCAACTCCAGATTATAAACTGGATAGCTCTCCTCATAAGGTCTTACTTGCCTTGATCCACAAGTCATAGCTTGTTTCCTTTTTTTCACAACTCAGCCCATCCCATTAGTGAATAACTGACACTTCTCAGGGTCTGGTAAAACCAGTAGTGGGCTGCAGTCAATTTCTTCACAAGTCCCTCACACTGAGGTTGCTTCCATTCCAAGATATCTTCATCTGCTCGAGATCAATAGCTCAACTATGCTCATTGATCAACTGTCCGAGGATTTCAATTTTTTTCTTAGCCCAGATTTGGCACTTAGCTTGCCATACAACTGCTATTCCTTTTCAGGCTGGGCACCACTCTTGGGTGCTCCTTATGGGCTTTTTCATCCTTTGAGCACACCAGTATGTCATCATTAGTAAGCCCAAATGGCATCACCATGTACTCAAAGCAACCGCTTCTGGTCCTGCACACTAACTTTAGGACCTTTTCTTCCTCGATTCTCAGCTGGAAAAATATCCAGGTTCGAGGTTTATCTTCCTTCTTTACAAAAGTATAGATGCTTTCCAGGTAGATGTTCCTGGTTAATGAGTTCTCAAGCTTTATTTTAATGGGCTCTGACTTAGTCTTTGTCCTCCTTTGTATTAAATTGCCCTCGATACTTACTTAACTTCAGCTTCTTTTCATCCTTAGGCAATCACCTTCTTCATGAACATAGGTTTTGTGCTTCAGCACCCTTAAATGATCCTCTGGGACTAACCCAGGAAAATTTCCATCATCAATGTCATTCCTTCCTGTCTTCCCCTGCTTGGTCCTGGTACTTGTAGTCTGTCATTTGGCTCATTAGCCAAACTACTCTCATTCTGAACTACCTGCCTTTGGGCAGTTTCATCAGGTATCACCGACCTGGCATTTGGCTCTCTAGCCAAACCATGCTCACTTTGAGCTACCTGCCTCTCTGGTTCATTCCCACCATTGCCATTTCTGGGGTGGCAGCAATATTATCTGTCATCAATTCATTTCTGGTATTTCTAACCAGGCGCACTTCAGTGCATACTTCTGTCATTCATCATTTCATTCCTCTGGCTAACTTGGCAGTTTCCATAGACAATAATGCACTAGTATCAATTTAAAACTGATAATTCATAACTGCCAAATAAAATGTTACCTGTCAGGGTTCTTCTAACTCAATCCTGACCTGGTCCATTTCTTCATCAGTATCTTCAGCTCTTTGCCTTCATGGTCCTCTTGTGCCTTTCTTGATGTCTCAATCTGGAATACTCGTCCAGTATCCTCAATTTGCCTTTCCCTGCTCCAGGTATCTCTCAGTATGCCTGGTGGGGCATAGCTAGCCTTTTTATGAAAATTTCAGTCTCTTCAGTGAAGATGGGGCATGTCTTGCCCTTTATGGCAATTGCCCTGTATCATTAACCTCTTGGGGTCTTTATCTTTCTTCCTTGGCAAGTCACTGCCTTACCCAGTGATTCAACACTTTGGGTACAGTACTTAATACAACTCTCCACGAATCTGTAGCATGGCTTATTGCCATGGAATCTTCCTTGAGTCTCTCAGGGAAGGTTGTAGCGAGCTCAAAAGAACAGCTACCTTCTCTGTTGTTTCGCTTTTCTTGGCTAGTGTGCCAAGCTTTGACCATCCATTTTTTTTTGATACTTTTCTTCTTCCTTTTCTTACTTTTTCTTAGCTCATATGCCAAGCTTTTGCTTTCTCTGCTTAGCTGGCTTCTACTTCCTGCTACTCTTTCCAGATCCATTATGGCTTGTTTCTGGAATTGTTGCTCCAGGGCCATGGTCTTTGAAGTAACTTCTTAGGTCTAGGTATTCTTTACCTAAAGCCACTGAATCTCTGCTCAAGCTCTAATGTTGAGAGCTACCTCAGCTCAAATAGGTAAGCTCAATCTGCTTCTGTCTCTGGATCACGACCACATCAAAAGATAGGAGGTTTTAGTGCCAGGAATCCACTCCATCTGGCCCTCCATAAGTTTATTCTTTCTGTGCTTTCCTTTTCGGGCTCATCTCTGCTACCAGGTGCATTCCTGGTTTGGTCCTTGAACACCTGCTCCAATGCCAGGATATCCTGCATCATAGCATAGCAGCCCTTGGCTCTACTGCTTCTGAGAATCTATCTCAGCTTTGATTTCAGGCATCTCAAAGTTCCTTTTTATTTACAGCTGCTTCTGCTTCTCATACTGTGGAGCATATCTGATTACTGAATCTTTGCTGGAGCATATTTGATTATTGAATCTCTCCTGGATCCAACTATTTGTAACCTGGCGTTTGGCTTTTGGGCCAAACTAGGTTCATTGGCCTCTGTCTCTGAACTTTCTTCTTTCATCATCATCAATTTCTATTGGCTTGGTCTTGTAGCACATATTCTCTTTTTAGTCTTCTTTTCATTTCTGACTCTCTTCACTGCCCAGCAGTTCTGGGATTTATACCTGACTTCTTGTCATGGTCTAAATGCTCGATGGTTGGCATGTACTCCTACATTGCTTCCAATTTTGCCTCCGGTTATCAAGACCCATTTATGTTTGGCCTCATGGCTCAGCTTTCCCACTGGGTATCAAGACCCAGAAATTAAGGGCTCAGTTCTTCCCCTGGGATCAAGACCCAGTAATACTTGGCTAAATGGCTCAACAGCTCTGACTTGGACCTCTGGCACAAAGCCAGGACACCCCTTCCTATCAGAGGAAGTTTCATTTTAATTATGGGCCTCCTCATTACCTGGTTCTCATCCTGTTCACAACAACAAAGCAAAGCACAATACACATATATGCTCAACAATTCATAAGTGACTCAACCTAGTGGACTTAACCTATGTGGGAACAAGTCTATACTATAGCAATCAATGACCAGAACACTGGTCCTTCCAAACAAAACATGCTGTCACACAATAAACATGCTCTGATACCACTTCTGTCACGCCCCGTACTGCCCCTGGCCCATCTGGGCCCAATTATCAAAGCTTGCAGCGGAAGTTATTCACATTTGAGGGGGGCTTTATTTAATACTACGAGCACCTACGGCGTGAGAGTCCAGGATCTAATCTGGTTCTAGCTTGATTGATTATTTACCTTCAATATGTTTCAGGGTGCTCTTTAAGGTTAAGCTAGCACCTATGCGGAATTTTAGTGTTCCAATTATGAGCTTTCTCAACTTAACAGATTTTCATGCACATAATGCCCTTAGATGCCATCTTATCAAATCAGCGACCAACTCCATACAAATTTAGGTTCACTGGAGATCCTTCCTTAGGTACACATATTCAGCCAATCAATCTTGCAATTCAAGCAAAACAATCACTTAGTCCAGTAAGTGCATAGAATGTGTGCCCATCAAGTGTACTAGTCCAATGCATGGCAACAAAGAAGCCCATCTCTTTTTCAAGTTTGAAAACATATTTGCATGTCCATGAGCATCAGCCAAGTCTAGTACACATAACATGAATATCCATCATGGCATTATTCATCATAGTCATCCATCCAAGGCAAAGTTCATCATCATAAGTCAACCAGAACTATGCCTATCCATAGCACAGCAAACAAGCATCACCTACTTGGAAAACATACCAAGGAATGCTTTATGTCTAAGTTTATCTGGGTTCAAGTTTTACAGACCAAGTTTTCATGTCTACTTAATCTGTAACTCAAATAGACATGGAATACAATCCACCTTATAGACCTTGTTCCCACAACTTCTAGACTCCATATCCTGCACAGGTAAGTCCACAACATTAGCTTGTTCCACAAGCAATCTATACCACACAAGTCACTTTGAGCATATGATTTTACTGAGCATCACTATACACATACCCAACCTTTTAGTGTATCGTAACGAGTACTCTGGTACTCCTCGCTTGATCTATCAAGCCATCCATTTCCTGAAAAATGTTTAGCAGGGCGGGTGAGTTATAAAACTCAATAAGAATCCCGGCGTGAGGTAGGTATCTCATGACTTTCATAGTCATATCCGGCTTTTAAAGCCAAAGTGTGCCAAGAACGTAATGGCATTTTCCATATTCCTGCAAAGGAAACACTAAAACAAGAAAACACACAGTATGGCATGATAGCAATAATAATAATAATAATCAGGGTCAGCATGCACAAACAATTTCAGAGAAGCACACAACTCAACGCACACACCACTGTTCCTCGTAACCTGTGGGCATCGCAAGCATTCGCATTTGCATAACCATTTCCGGTCGACCATTTTTCTTATCTTATCTGAGCTCATTATCTTGGGACCGAGTTGGCCAAACTCGATACCAAGACCCAAATGCTTGCTATTCTACTCATGAGTATACCATCGTTGCCGAAGCAACACCACCTCGCCCAGTACGCACTTATGTGCCCAATTATCCATAGTTGCCGAAGCAACGATCCTCGTCCAATACGCACTTATGTGCCCAATTATTAAACTAAGAAAGTACATGAGACCTCACAAAAGTAACAACCACGTAGCCCTGACATGCACACCTATGGTCACTTGGTGCTTTGACCATCACATAGGGGCACTAATACTCACACTGAAAGGACATGGAAAATATACCATGGAGAGTGAGTATTGGGATTCTTACCACCATTTGTATAACCTTTTTGCTCATTGTCTTTGCCTTGCTTTGCTTTGTTTGTTGTTGTAACTTTGCCCTTGCCTTAATGGACCTATAAAGCCCAATACACTAGCAAGTTAATTTCTTACTTTTCATGAACCATGAGAACCATAATTTACCAAGGACTCTTGGTTTAACTTACTCAACCTTACTTAAAGAGGAAAGGCCCCATAATTACCCTTCTTGATTAAAGTCCAATTCCAATTGTAGCCAATGTTGGCATTATAGCCAAGATGGCCAATGTAGCCATTGCTGCCAATTTAGCCCAAGTTTGCCTATGTAGCCCATGTAGTGAATTGTAGCCCATTTTCGCCTTGCTGTGAATTGAGGCCCAACTTGGCCTTTTCTGAAAGTGTAGGCCCAATTGGCCTTTTCTGGAAGTTTAGGCCCAATTGGCCTTTTCTGGAATCTTGGCCCAACTTGGGCTTTCCAGGAACTCAGGCCCACTTGGCCTTCTATGGAACCCAGGCCCACTTGGCCTGTTCTGGAACTCAGGCCCAACTGGCCTTTTATTAACTCAGGCCCACTTGGCCTTTTAATTCCTCAGGCCCACTTGGCCTTTTATCTTCTCAGGCCCACTTGGCCTTTTAATTCTCTTCTGGACTTGGGCCTATATTAACCTTTTCAGGATTTAGCCCAATTCAGCCTTTAGGCCCAATATACATCTTCAGGACTTGGGCCTATATTAACCTTTCCAGGATTTAGCCCAAGTGTTGAGTCAAAGTAGCCCACTTGCCAATAATGCCATTATGGTCCATTTGGCCAATATTACTCAAAACTCTGGGTTTTTCCACTCAAGTACCTCAAGAACAATTGTTGACAGAATTGTCCTTGAATTCTTCTTTGCCACTTTAGTCCCAAATTTTCCTTGTGAACACTTTTGCCACCAAATTACTTGGTTAACACACATCCGCCAAAAATTGGCACCATGGCCGAATGCATGCTTCATTTCTTCTTTGTGATTTTTGCTTGTACAAGTCATCTAGGACTCAAAATATGCCAAGAACACTTGGCTCCACATGGCTAACATGCCAAGAGATTAAAATCAACATATGGCCGAATCTTTCAAGCTTGATTTTTTGCTCATAAAACTTCTACACATGGCTAACATGCCAAGATATTAAAATCAACATATGGCCGAATCTTTCAAGCTTGATTTTTGCTCATAAATCTTCTCTTTTTGCATCCAACTTTTGGCCATCAACATGCACACTCACAAGAACATCTTCACTACCAAGAACACTTGGTTTCAAGCTTGCATGCCAAAAATACCCATTTGGCCGAATATACTCCTTGCTTTTCTTTGCATCTTTTGTTTGTTTCTTTGCTTGGAAAGGCTATACAAGCCTCAAGGCACCAAGAACACTTGGTTTCAAGCCTCAAAATACCATGGACATTCATGGCCGAAGCTTCATCCTTGCTTTTCTTGGAGTTCTCCTCCATTTCCTTGCTTTTGATGGCTTAAAAGTGCCATGCATGCCTTGAACTCTCAAGTTGAGTCCAAGAGCACTATGATTCCTCCATGGCCGAATCTTCAAGAGTTTTTCCTTGCAAAAATCCAGCAAATACAAAGCATTAAAAAGTAATATCTAGCTCAAAACACAAGAAATTAACAATGAAAACATGATTCACTTACAACCTTGTTTATGGCCGAATCTTGAGCTTGTTCTTCCTTGATGTTTTCCTTGTTTTTCTTGCTCCTCATGGCTTAGAAATGCCATGCATGTTCATGAGCTCATGAGATGAACTCAAGAACACCATTTTCTCACCATGGCCGAATATTCTCAAGCATTTTTCCATGGGTTTCCCTTGACATCTCTCTTCGATTTTGGTCTAGATGTGTTTAGGAGGTTGAAAGCTTCATGAAAATGTGTTTGCATGTGGGAAAAGCTTGGATTTTGGTCATGGCCGAATTTGTTGAGGGAGGAAGAAGATGATGAACTTGGAAGAACACCATGGCTGGTTTTAGAGAGAAGGGAGAGCAAATGAGAGCACTTGGTGCTAGAGAGAGAGAGAATTAAGTGTTTGAATGGTAAAACAAGAGCATGGCCGAATTTAGTGCTTCCAATTAGAAGAAATGCAAGCCAAATGCATGTGAAATGCATATTTGGAAGCAATGGCCGGCCATTTAATTTCCAAGTGGTGGGAGAATGGTCAAATGGCAATTAAACAATTCATTAGACAAATGTGAGTGGGGGGAATAGTTTAATGGGGTATCTTGGAGCCATTAAACAATAATAGACAAAGGATAATGGAGTTTGTAGTGGAGGAATTAATTTAATGGGTAATAAACAAATATGAGTGGAGCAAATAAACAATGATAGTGGAGCATAAATGGGAGACAAGCATGTGATGGGCAAATAATTAATATGTGAGTGGGAGACATGGGTGGCCAAACAATAATAGTTTAATGGGAAGTGGGAGACAAGAATAGTGGAGGAATAAAATAAATGATGAGTGGAATGTGTAGTAGGCCAAATTTAAATTGGTAACATGGGGTGGCTGCTCATGCATATATTTTTCATGCAAAATGGCCAAATTACTTACTTGGTCCTCCATCTTTCTCCAACTTTGCAATTGAGTCCTCCCACCCAACTTTTCTTTGTGCAATTGAGTCCCTCAATTTCAATTTCCACCAATATCATCATCACAACTCTTGGCCTAAGCCAAGCATAATCCTTGGAGTGTCCAACACTCATTAATGCCCATTCCTTAAAGAATTCCAAGGTCTCCACAATTTTTTTGCCAAGTTTCCAAATTTGGAAACTTTTTCTGTCTTTACTCCACTTAACCCGGGACTTAGTCATTTAGTCCTTTCCGGGTATGACAAGGTCTCCCTGAAGGATCTCCGCCCCGAGTTCTCTCCCGTGCCGGGAGCCTTTCCCGTCCTCACTAGCCACGGTATCAGAAGCTGCCGACCTTCACTTCAGGTAACTCTCTCAGGGTACCTCCGTGTCCATCCAGGAGTCCCTGCTGCCCACACAGTTGCACAACAGTAAAGATGCTGGCTCCGCCTAATCGAACCAGCATAAAATCTTATCACTTGGGTAGCAATGATGTGTTGCTAGACACCACTCATTCCTTATGATAATAAATGTGATTTATTATCATTGCCAATGTGGTAAGAGCCTATTAGGTAATATACATAGAGTTATTTGGATTATTAGAGTGCATGGACTAATTGTTTGGGTTATGGTTTCATGATATTTTTGTGTTAATAATTGGCCCAAAAGTTGAGCCATTATTAAGCCCAAAATTAAAGCTTAACTGGATTAGTACTTTGAAACCCATTAGACCTGGAAGTTGAGTCTCACTATAAATACAACTTTTAGTGAGAAATTTGCAGCCTTGCCCTAGCCTCCCAAAAGGAGATAGCTGCACTCTTCTCTTGCAATTCCTTGGAGGAAGAAAGCTAGCATTGCGAGCGTAAGAGAAACGCATCTGCTGGGACATGGTGGAAGTGTGGTGATCCCGAAAGGCTCGTGTGGATAGACTAGAGAGCTTGAACACATCAACTATTTAGGTTTTATGATTCGACTCTACAGTTGGGTGAGAGATCTCAACCAAAATTAGGTGCGAAAAATTTTGAACACCCAATTTACCCCATTTCACTTGGATCCTGAAGGGTTTCAAATAAATTCTTCTACGCTTGCTTGGCTCCCGAAACCTTACAGTAAAAGCACGTAATTCCTATATGTAATGGACATGTATGGGATAGCCTTAGAGGTTTTACCCCTTGTGAATGAAGTGTTTACACACTTATGAAATTTTGTGTGGGCAAAATGGTAATAAAGTTACTAAAATTTTGACTTTATAGTCAAAGTTCCATATCTCCTTGTGTACAATGAATATTGGTGTGAAATATTGACCACACCTAGAGCACGTCTAGAGGTTGGACTAGGACTTGAAACTTTTGAATTTAGAGTCTTGTAGCCAAAGATATGGCATTAGAAAACTGGCTAAGTTACTATTCATTTGGTTAGATTTTGTGGTCAATTCAAAAATCCATAACTTACTCCATAGGTGGGCTAGTCACTTACACTTAAAAGGATTGCCTAACGTGTGGTATCTAAGATTAACACTTGTGCTAGTGTTTTCTCTCCTTCCTGCCATGGTGTGCATAAAATGTGAATATGTGTGCAATAGTTGGACCAATATGCATGGATTTACATAGTGCCCAAGAGGGCCACTTGGTTATGCATACTAAGGGTGTTGTTCTGATGGCCTATGGAACATACCAACCCTAGCAGTTTCAAATGCACAGTTTTGCAACCACAACTGGATTACCCCGGAGTGGGTATCACAAACTCAAATTTTCTTCTCTCATATTCAACCCAACTAGCCACCACCCTCCTCCAAACTTATTCAATAGCACTTCCATAGCCACCATACCTCCAAGATTGAAATTGAAGGAAAAAGGAAGCAATTGGAAGCAAACTAGAGCTATTGCTTGAATACTTCAAGGATAAAGCTCCAAATTTGGCCTACTTATCTTGGAGAGGGTTCTCTTGCTCTCATGGATTGTTTACTATGTTTACAACCATTGATGGAGCTAGGGCTAAGCTTGGAAGAGAGTGATGAGCTTGATGAATGAAGCTTAGTGAGGGGAGTGCACTTATTGAAGGTTTTATCAACTAGTGTGAAGTGCACAGTGATGGCAATGAATTTAAGGGTTTCTAGAGCCCAAAGTTAGTACTAACTAGTGTTAATACTCTCTTAAGACCAAGCTTATGCTTGAGGAGGGCTTTCATAGTGATTTACATATGCTTATTATATGTTTTGTAGACTAATCTATGGTTTATGTTGCTTCCGCATTTCATGTGTTTGTTGGTTGTGAATTGCTGCTGCATTTGGTTGTTATATCTTGTACATATGCATTCTGGTTTTGTGTTTTAGTGTCTTTGGATACAGGTTTGAATGAGGGTCACATTTGTTTAAGAGTACAACTTTTACCCTTACAAAGTTTCACAATGAAACTTACTTGCTTCAAATCTACCCATTTTAGGTCCAGCAAAAAGATCACATTCAGAATGACCTTTGTGGTTCTATTTTTTATCTCAAATTTTAGGTACTTAAATTCCCATATGTCTAGGTATGATCTAGTAGGTTTAGTGATTTTAGGAGCACATTTGGTATTTTTACTGATGGTTCTTCTTGTGTTATGCAGCAGCTGTCCAGCATCCTGTTTGTAGAGTCCACTGTATCTCTAGCACTCCTGCAACTTAGGGTGCATATTTGACTGAGTTAATGCCATTATGTAATGCATGTATGCATGTACATGTAGTGTACATAAAATGAGACAAGTATGTGAACCTTTGTGTATTGTTTTGGCTATGTACATGATGTGGTGCAAAACTGCCTAGGTGGGAATGATCGGCTGCTTACTTGTAAATTTGGTTTTGGCCACATAAAGTTGCTGTATGCAAGTGTTATTGTTGTGCCTAAAAGTCATTCATGGGATGATTGAATTTTTTCCACATTGAGTCATAATATTTTATTAAGGCATTAATCCAGCAGCTATGTTTGTTGTTTTGTTTATGTGTAACGTAATAAACATAATTGTAACTCTATATTAATGATAATCTCCAGTGTCCCTAATCTAGTATTATTGTGGAGCGGGTTACAATAATACATAACGACTAGCATATATGGAGACTAATATGAGATATGTAGTCATATATGGGTACATGTTAGAGAACTTGTGTACTGGACCGACCCACCAAGAGAAAGCTACATGGATCGTTATAGTAAGAGCATGTAATTCCTATGTGTATTGGACATGTATGGGATAGCCATGGAGCGCTTACCCTTTGTGAAGGAAGTGTTTGCATAATTATGAAATTTTGTGTGGGTAAAATGGTAATAAAAGTGACTAGAGTTTTGACCCTCCACTCAAAGTTCTATATCTCCTTATGTAGAATGAATATTGGTATGAACTACTGAGCACACTTAGAGCACGTCCAAAGGTTGGACTTGGACTTGAAAATTTGAATTTAGAGCCCTGTAGCCAAAGATATTGATAGTCGAAGGGGTATCACCCACGAGACCTCCTAATTTGCTAACTTGACACCATCCTCAAAAGCGTCATAGCCTCAACCTTGGGGGATTCTTTGCATCACCCTCGGAAGTTATATGACCAACTTTGGGAAAAAGGGGTCCTTGTCACCTTGGAATTGCGAGCTACAAACCTCAGACGAATAGGTCCATCACCCTCGTTCGAAGAAAAGGTCTCCCGAAGATAATCCGCTCTTCCAAAGGGCCTTCCCTAGCAGCCTTCAGGGATAAATCTCTGCCCAAAAGGGTCTCACATCTCCAAAGGGGTCTTATGAAGAAAGGAAAAAAATGGTTGAGGAGCCTCTGACAAGGTGACCTTACGCACGCCCCAACCCTCTGGCCAGAATGACCTACGGCCAACTGGAGATACCTGCCTCTGAATGTACGGACCAGATCTAGCCGTACACGTGTCATGATCTGGACAAGCTGTGTAAAACGGCCTCTCCCTCCACCCACCTATAAATTCTTAGGAGAGTACTTGGTAAGAACAAGGGGATTCTATCTTCCTTACTTTTTATTCTCAAACAACTTCTCTCCCATGTGCTAACTTGGCCATCGGAGGCTCCTTCCCCGGAAACACACTACGAGGAGCTCCTAACCCATTCCTTTCGAGGTCTTGCAGGCACCTTCTCACCAGAAGTCCCTCTCAGGCTCACCATGTCATACAACGAGGATGCCACTGGGCATAATTTGGCACCATCTGTGGGAACTTTTTCTCAGGTCGATGTTGTTGAGACCCGATGTTCTAAGGACAAAGGACTCTCGAAGTCCCAATCTGCATCGGAAGCTTAAACAGTGACTGAACAACTTGCATTAGAGACTTCATTGCCTGAGGATGAACGTCCACTCAAGGTCACGATGAGCTTTCTGCGAGATTTTTAGTGCTCTGTTGTGGCTAAAATGACCTAACAGCTCAACCAAAGGTGGTCACAACCACCTCCTAGAGGAAAGGCACCTTCTCCTAGCACCCAGCAAGAAAAAAGCCCAAGGTTACCTTGCTAGAGCTATGGAAGTGGGGGTTCATGATGAGTCTTCAACGAAGAATGTACACTCCAGAAGACGTCACGCAGGATAAACAATGTCAGAGGAGCCCAGGACTTCCTGCCGGTGAAGTCCATCCCCGGACGGGAAGTCTCAATCTCCCCACCAATGAAGTTAATCTCCAAAAATAAGATGTTAGTCTCCATTGTCGGTGACTGCTAGCTAGTAAAGAGAAGACAACACTACCATTCTCATTGAGAGAATCCTGTAGAGGTTGGAGAAGGTGGAAAAATAGGTTTCTCAAAAACCTGTTGATGCCCGTCGGCATCTTTGTTGTACGACATGGTAGGCCTGAGAGGGACTTCTGGTATGGAGATGCTGGTAAAAGAGAGTTCCGTCATGAGATTGCCTGGGACGCTCAAAAGAGCAGGGGTTAGGAGGTCCCCAAAGTGTGTTTCCTGGGGAGGAGCCTCCAACGCCCCAGTCAGTATTTGGCAAGTGAAGAGTAGTGAGTGGAGAGTAAAGAGTAGAGTTCTCTTTAGAGTTCAGCCTATGCCCTTACCAAGATCATTTCCCAAAGTATTTATGGGAAGACATTGGGAGAAGTCCGTTTGACACAGCCTACTTAGATCATGACACGTGTTCGGCCAGATGCGGTCCGTACCTTCGGGGATGGATATCTCCAGCTGGCCATAGGCTGTTCTGGCCAGAAGTCAGGGCCGTGGGAGGCCTTTATGTCAGGGCTGTGTGCGAGGTCTCTATGTTAGAGGCTCCTTAACCATTTTTGTCATGTTCACAAGACCGCTTTGGTGAAAGAGACCTATTTGGGATATGAGAGGCTTCTAGTCGAGGTTGCTGTAGTCACTATGAAGGCCCCTCGGCACAGAGGATCCCCTTCGGAGGATGATTTCCTCTGCCGAGGATGGTGAGCCTAATCCTCCCGAAGTTAGTCAGGTCATCTTACCGATGGTGGTAGTGTACCATTTTCCCAAGGTCTGTCTTGTTATTCCCCGAGGGTGATGGTGGATTACCGAGGTTAGGGGGTCAAGGACTGCGGACCCTCTTTTCCCGAGATTGGTGCTCGCATTCTTCAAAGATGATGCTCATCTTTTCCTAGGGCGGTGCTTCGTTAGAACTTGGGAGTTTGGAGGGTAATAGCCCTTTGGCTATCACATGCCCCCCTCGGAAGGCCAAAGTTATATCCTTGGTTATTTGAGCAAATCATGGGAGTCTTCGTGGAAGTTGGTGGTTAATTCAATTGTCATGATTGAATTTTTAGTGGAGGCTATCTTCTTTGGAGGGAGTTTCGGCAATCTGAGATGCCTCTCCTAATCAAGGTAGCTCCTCTGGTACTCAAGTGGCTATCCCAATTTTTGGCCGAATTTCCGATGTTCCCAAAGTTATTCCGTCAGCCCGAGGTGGATATCCTCTTTTTTTGGGCCTGTGTCATTTGTCAGTGAATCGTTACGTCTTCTAATCAGACAGACGCGTCACTTCAGATAAGCTTGCCTAGGCCTCCCTGCTGTCAAGAGGCATGCCCTCATTTCCTGCATCGGGTGACACATGTCATGTGGCAATTGGTGGACAGTCATGTCAGTTATACCAACCGCATCTCTTGGCCTTCAAGGGGTAATTATGGTGACGATCCACCTTCGAGGGGTAATTATGGCGACGATTTGCCTACCCCTTTTGGCTTATATAAACCTTTTTTTCCTCAGAGTTCTCCCTTCTTGCTTTCTTTTGATTCCATTTTGCTCTTGTTTGCTCTCAAGCTTTCTCTCTTTTTACTGCGGCGGCGTGAGCGGTAGTGTGATTTCTAGCAAGTTTTCATGATGGTGTTCACAAAACCCGACTTTGGCAAGAGTTTTGGTGGGCTTTCCTTCCCCAAGTCCTTCGATTTTCTGTGTGTCTAGCCTTTTTTACTTTTCCAAAATCATCCCATTGTTCCGAAGTCATTTCCTTCTCCCGAATATGTCTTCTCCAACCCCACTCTTGACCATTCGTCCCATTTTCGAGAGTTGGACTCCTCTCAACTTTCACCCGTGCTGCACCACTTCGAAAAAAATGGAGAAGTGGGCAGTTAAGTTCTACCTTCCTTCTTACGCTGTGGCTAGGCTACCTACTGCAGGCCTGCTCAATTACATGTATCATTCGGACGAGGTTACCATTTTTCAGGCCAAACTGATGGCCGGACTTCGGTACCGTCCCCCGAAGATGGTTCGTGAGTTCTACCAATTTTATGGCATAGATGTGAACCAAGTTCCTTCAAATGCCTATTGTTATTTTAATGCCTTCCTCTGCATGTATGGGGTCTTCGGGATAGAGCCCCACTTCATCATCTTTATGCAGTATTACAAACTTCACCCCGTCCTAAAGGGTGGTTTCTATTTTTTTCTTCCTCAGGGTTCTGGGAATAAAAAGTACACATTCACCATCGACACGAAGGATAGCTGGCGGGGTTGGCAGAAGAAAATTTTCTTTTTGAAGGTGGCTGAGGCATGGAAACATGTACCAACTAGGTGGGCCTCAAGGACTCTGAATGCCAATGTAGTTGACCCCCGAAGGCTACTAACCCCTGAGTTAGAATGAGGTTTAATGACTTCGACAGTTGCATTCATGCTGTCGCGGATTGGGACCTCGAGGTCTCTCCTCATTCCTTGTACCCTTTTCCCATCAAGTGGAACTTCATAACTGAAGAGGTTCTTCGGGAGTTAGGGGTAATTAAGGAACATGCCAAAGCCTGCCTTAGGCGGGAAAAAGGCGTAGCTAGTGATGCTTCTTCGGTGCGAGCTCATATACGAGGGCATTGTGGAGAGTAAGTTATCTTCCAGATTTTGTTATATGCACTCCTTTGGACTTACACTGATGTCTTTCTTTCTTCAGAGATGGGTGATCAATCCGCTGCCTTCTACAAGTCCCTCTTCCTTGGGCAGGCTAAAAAGGGGGAGCAACAAAGGAAGAAACCTGCCCTAAAGAGGAAGAAGACGGCTGAGGGAGGGCCATCTTCAGCAAGGAAGAAGGCCAAGGAGGACCCTCTTCCCCCCCTCTCGAAGGTGACGTGGAGATGCAGGACCAGACTTTGGTTCATACCAACCTACCCTCGGAGTCGGCGGTCAGCTCGAATCCACGGAGCCCTACTACCAAGGCCGATGTCTTGGGGACTTCGGCGGGGGGGCCCTTCCGCTGAAGAGCTCGAGGAGCACTAAAGAAGGAAGGGTAGGCAGGTTCTCGCCGATGTACAGGAGGTCAGCAACTCCAATGAGGATGTCACTGAGGTTCTGCCAGGCTTGTCCTTTAGTCATTTTTCTATGAGTTTGGGATTTTTCAGAATTTTAGAACTTATAGACGTAGGGCTAAGGGATAATGTGCTAATGGAGCTTCGACATGATTTTACAGAGGAGCAGGCGCCTGCTGCATGGATGGTGGAGCATGCCCAGAAGTGGGCCCTTCGAGACTCCCACATCCCGAGGGACAAGGTGCCGAAGGAGCCTTTCTGGACCTTCACGGAGGGCATGAACTTGTTGTCTGAGGACAGCCAGAAAATGGCTCCTTAGATGGCGAAGGGCATCCTCACCAATGCCACCTTCAAGTCCCTTAGCGAGGAGTGCCCAAATGAGGAGGTCCTTGCCGCGAGGATGCCCGAACATGCTACCCAGGTATTCTTCAAACCTTTTATCCTTTCTCCAAATTTTTTCTAAGTGTTTGCTTTACTTTGCAAAACTCACCGAGTGTACTACTCTTTACAGCTCTTGGCGTACAGTGGATACTTCAGAGCATGGGCAACAAAGTAGTGTTCAATCCGATCTCAAATCGAAGAGCACTTGGAGAGAGCCAAGGTATTTTGTGCCGGCTCGGTCGTTAAGTATGTCGAGCTAAACAAGATAGCCAAGGAGATGGTGGCTAAAGTTCAGGAGGAGTTCTTGAAGAGTTAGGAGTAGCTCTTTCAAGATTTCTCCAAGAAAATGTCTAACCTCGGAGAGAAGGTTATCATGCTAACTTCGGCTAACGAGGCCTACCGGAAGGAGAAGGACGAAGACTTTGCACTCCTAACAAAGGCCCTCATAGACAACACTGAACTTCAAGCTGAGGTCAACACGCTGAAGAATGAAAAGAAGAAGAAGATGAAGAAGCTGGAGAAGGAGGTCGCTGAGCTATGGGATGAGTTGAACGACTTGGCTAGTGAGAACGACAAAGCTGATCAAGCAACCAAGGTCATGCTCCAAGATGGCTTTTGTTTGGCTCGATAGCAAATTCTGGCCAAGTACCTAGACCTCGACATCTCCTTTTTAGCGGGTCTGGACATCCCCGAAAGGCCTCGCTGGACATGGTCAAAGCTAGAGCACTTTAATCTTCCCTTTGCCCTTCCTCTGGCAGCGAAGGATGTGACAGAGGAAGTTAGTGGTGAAGTAGCTCACGATGGTGAGGTCCCCTAGGAGTCTAGAACCCCGAATAGGCTTTGTTTTGACTTCTTCTTTTTCTTTGTAAACTTCTCCTCATTGTGCAAAGACATAAATGAAATTTTGGCTAAGTTCCAGGACATATTTCTCTTATATTATCTTCAGTATCGAGGGTCAGTTCAACCATTTCTGATCCAGGTTCCTCGGGAATATAGTAAGTATCCTTCACTCCAGTTATCCAAATAACCACCTTTGGCACATATAGCGCCAATTTCGGCAAATATCTTTCCGCAAAACTTTGCCTATTTGTATCAACCATGTTTGGTTATTGTTCCTTCGGAGAAGATGTATCATTTTTGTACATAGGTACTTACACCTTGTTCGGCTAGACTCCTTTGGTGGGACTTTTTTGCTTAGAAATTTTTCTAAGTGTAGAAATTTTTCAGGGCATCTGAATGCCATGTGTTCTTAAGTTCTCCACCTTCGGCTTTGCCGAGCTTGTAGACTCTTGGCCAAACTTCATCAAGAAGCAAATAGGGCCCTTCCCAGTTTGGCTGAAGTACTCCATGAGATGGTCTTCGGGGCTCAAACTCAGCCTTTCGGAGGATGAGGTCCCCCTTCCTGATTTCTTTTTGCTTGACATGTGAGTTCGTAGCGATAGCTACCCTTTACTGAAAAGCTCTTCTTCAAAGCTCAGCCATTTCTCTATGTTTGTCAATTAGGTCCAGCTTGGTTCTCAACCCAAGGTCGTTCCCCTCTTCATCGAACACTTGTATCCTTATGGATGGCTGAACCACTTCAATAGGAAAAATGGCCTCTGTACCGAATACGAGAGAGAAAGGCGTCTCACTTGTGGCCCTTTGGGGGGTTGTCCGATAGCTCCATAGCACACTAGGAACTTCTCCTGTCCATTTTCCTTTTGCTTCCTTCAATCTTTTTTTCAAGCCATCTTTTATGGTTCTGTTTAACACCTCTACCTGTCCGTTGCTCTGAGGATGAGCTACCAGGGCGAAGTGCATTTTTATCCTAAGGTCGGTAGTGAATTCTTGGAACCCCTTATCAATAAACTAGGAACCATTATCGGCCACTATCACCCTCGGTATGCCAAATCTACATATGATGTTCTTCCAGATGAATTTCTGTACGTCCTTCACCGATATGGTAGCCAGAGGCTTTGCCTCAATCCATGTAGTAAAGTAATCCACTGCGACTACACAGAACTTCACTCCTCTGAGTGCAGTTGGGAGAGGCCCGACGAGGTCAATACCCCATACTATGAAGGAGCAAGGGTAGTTAGCTGGAGTTACCGTTTCTGAGGGTAGCCGCTAGATGTTAGCATGTTTTTGGTAATTGTCACATTTCCAGACAAATTGCCTCGCGTCCTTCCTTAAGGTGGGCTAGAAGTATCCTTGGCGGAGTAGTACTCCTACGAGAGCGTTAGTTCCTATGTGGGAACCACAGGCCCCCTCATGGACTTCTCTGAGTATTGTCTCTACATCCTATTCACTGACACACCTTTGCAGTGGACTTATGTACCTTGTCGGTATAACTCTTCCCCGATCAGGAAATATATTCTAGAATGTCTTCGCACTTTTGCTACCTCAAGAGGATCTTTGGGAAGTTCCTAAGTCGTAAGATGCTTTTTTTGGGATTTTTCCATCCTCTTTCCTAGGTTGCTATGATCATTAGTGCTATGCTCAGGTGACTTAGCACCTCGGTGGACTTTTTTGACTTAGCCAAAGTATCCACTTCAGTGTTGTCCCGACGAGGTACATTCTCGATGTGTACTGCATCGAACTCCTGGATGAGCTTTGATATGAGGTCGTGATACTTTGTGAAGGTTGGGTCTTTCACGCCGTAGTCCCCTGCCATCTATCGGACCACAAGCTGAGAATCACTGTGGGCCTTTAGGTTTCTCACACCAACTATTCTGGCGAGGTGCAAACTTGCTATGAGGGCTTCATATTCTGCCACATTGTTGGTGACATTAACCCCAAATTTGATGGCCTTCATGGCCTCCATACCTTCAGGACCACGAAGAATTACTCCAGATCCTTGACGTTCGGAGCCGGAGGCCCTATCAACAAATAGAGTCCACTCAGGTTCATCCTTTCCAAGGTTAAGTGGACTGTCTTTGGCAACGGGTACCTCAGCAATGAAATCTGCCAATTCCTGTGCTTTTATTGCCTTCCTCAGCTCATAGGTGATATCATACTCACTGAGCTCGATGCACCATTTTGAAAGCCTTCCCAAGTGGTCTACCTTCTTCATGATATCCCGAAGAGGTAGGTTACTTCGCACGACAATAGGGTGCCCTTGGAAATAGGGTCGTAACCTTCTCCTTGCAAGTACTAGGGCATAAATAGCCTTTTCCAGCAAGGGGTACCTGACTTTAGTACCATGCAAATGTTGGGTGTCGGGAGCCAAACAGCGCAGTGGAATTTAACCGAAACCCTCCAAGATCGAAGTGAAACGGGGTAAACCGGGTGTTTGAAAATTTTCATACCTAATTTTTGGTTGAGATCTCTCACTCAACTATAGAGTTGAATCACAAAACTTGAACAGTTGACATGTTCAAGCTCTCTATGGTATCCACACGAGCCTCTCAGGACCACAATGCTTCCACCGCATCCTGGCAAATGCGTTTCTCTTGCGCTCCCAGTGCTAGCTTGCGTCCTCCAAGGAATTGCAAGAGAAGACTACGGCTGTCTCTTGGGAGGCTAGGGCAAGGAGACCTGCGAATTTCTCACTAGAAGTTGTATTTATAATGAGACTCAACTTCCAGGCCTAATGGGTTTCAAAACCCTAATCCAATTAGGCTTTAATTTCAAGCTTAATAATGGCTCAACTATTGGGCCAATTATTAATACAAAATTATTGTGAAACCAAAACCCAAATTATTAGCCCATGCACTCTAATGATCCAAAAAGCTCTATGTGTGCGACGCAATAGGCTCTTACCACATTGGCAATGATCATAAATCACATTTATGATCATAAGCAATGAGCGGTGTCTAGCAACACATCATTGCTACCCAAGTGACAAGATTGTCGATGATTCGACTAAATCTTTATGATCATCACCGATATATGCCATTGTCCCTTTGTCTAAGATATCACGACTAAGCACGAGACATGGAATGTGTCAATCTCGTATAGCCCAATCTTTGGTGTCTTGATTACTGAGTAGACCAACTTAAACTGATGACATTGAAATCGTATATCAACTCATCCAAGCTTGGCCATGCATTTTTCTAAGTCTTACTCTATCAAAGGGCCCGAAGATATCACTCCTGTTACATAGGAGGGGCAAATCTCATCTTGATCATACAAATCGCTCCGCATGATATGTGACATACCCAATGACCTCCTTCAAGTTCACTCAGTTACGAGCAACAAAGGAAAGTATCAAAGTATGTGACTCACATATTGGGAACCATTTATGATCTTAGGTCGAAGGACTACATATACCATGATCACTATGAGAATCACTTATGACACTCATATAACAATCCATGTAGTGTTCTCATGGTAGGTCGGTCCAGTACACAAGTTCTCTAACTGGTACCCATATGCAGACTACATATCTCATATTAGTCTCCACATATGCTAGTCGTTATGTATTATTGCAACCCGCTCCACAATAACACTAAACTAGGGATGTTTTAGAATATCATTATTCTAGGGTTACAATTATGTTTATAAAGTTATGCAGAAACAAACCAACAAACATAATTGCGGGATTAATGCCTTAATAAAATATCATGACTTAACGTGCAAAAATACAATCATCTCATGATTGGCCTTTTGGGCACAACACTAACATTCTCCCACTTGCACTAAAAGCAAATAATCCATGTATCTAAAACTGATGGACCTAGAATGGCTATCATGCTTCTGCTGTGTAAGGGGCTTTGTCAGTGGATCAGCATTGTTGCTGTCTGTCGAAGTCCTGCATATCCTTACATCACCCCTCTTGATGATCTCCCTGATGAGATGATAATGTCGGAGTATGTGTTTGGGTCGCTGGTGAGATCGACGTTCCTTAGCCTGTGCGATTGCTCCATTGTTGTCACAATAGAGCTCTATCGGGTCGACAATGCTTGGAACCATTCCAAGTTTAGTGATGAACTTCTTGATCCAAGCTGCCTCCTTCGCAGCATCAGAGGCGGCAATGTACTCAGATTCTGTTGTAGAGTCAGCTACGGTCTCTTACTTTGAACTCTTCCAACTCACAACATCACCACCAATACAAAACACATAACCAGATTGTGATCTAAAATCATCCTTATCGGATTGGAACCTTGCATCGGTGTAACCCCTTACAACAAGCTCATCTTCATCTCCAAAGACCAAGAATGCATCCTTAGTCCTTCATAAGTACTTAAGCATGTTCTTAATAGTTGTCCAGTGACTCTCACCGGGGTTCGATTGGTACCTACTCATCATGCTTCAGGCATATGAGACATCAGGATGAGTACATATCATGGCATACATGATAGATCCAATTGCTGAAGCATATGGAATCTTAGTCATGCGCTCTCTCTCCTCGGGTGTACTCGGACACGGAGATCTAGAAAGAGTTATGCAATGTGACATGGGCAAGAATCCTTTCTTGGAATCTTGCATGCTAAACCTCTTTAGCACCTTGTCAATTATGTACTTTGACTTAGGCCAAGAAGCTTTCTAGATCTATCTCTATAAATCCTGATGCCTAACACATAGGCTGCTTCACCCAAGTCCTTCATAGAGAAACATTTCCCCAGCCAAGTCTTCATAGACTGTAGCTCAGGAATGTCATTCCCGACGAGTAGTATGTCATCTACATACAACACCAAGAAGACAATAGCACTCCCACTAACCTTCTTGTAGACACAAGGTTCATCTTCATCTTTGATAAAACCAAACTCTTTGATTGCTTCATCAAAATGAAGATTCCAACTTCGAGAAGCTTGCTTCAGTCCATAAATGGACCTTTGCAACTTGCACACTTTATTGGCAATCTCAGGAGTGAAAAAACCCTCAGGTTGTGTCATGTACACATCCTTAAGTAGCTTTCCATTTTGGAATGCAGTTTTGACATCCATTTGCCATATCTCATAATCATAGTGTGCAGCAATAGCGAAAAAAATTTGGATGGATTTAAGCATAGCAACTGGTGAAAAAGTTTCATCATAGTCAATACCATGAATTTGCTTGAAACCTTTTGCAACCAATCGTCCCTTAAAGGTAATCTCATTACCATCCATGTCAGTTTTCTTCTTGAAAACCCATTTGTACCCTATGGGTTTTACCCCTTCAGGTGGGTCAACCAAAGTCCATACTTGGTTTTCATACATGGATTCCATCTCGGATTTCATGGCCACTAGTCACTTCTCAGAGTCAGGCCCCGACATAGCTTGTTGGTAGGTTGTGGGCTCATCCTGATCCATGAGCATCACATCACCAGTGTTAGTCATGAGAAATCCATATCTCTCAGGCTCACGCCGAATCCTACCAGACCTACGTGGGCTCTATGCTACAGGAGCAGACTCTTGAACCACAACATCTTGTGGTGTCTATTCAGGTTCCATTTCAGGTTCAATGTCTCCTTGTTGTTCTTGAATTTCTTCAAGTTCTACTTTCCTCCCACTAGTTTCTTTAGAGATAAACTCTTTCTCTAAAAAGACACCAGTTCGAGCAACAAACACTTTTTGCTCAGAAGGATTGTAGAAATAGTAACCCTTTGTTTCTTTAGGCTACCCAACAAAAAGACATTTTTTAGATTTGGTCCCTAGTATGTCAGAGGATTGACGTTTCACATAAATGTCACAGCCCTAAATCTTCATAAAAGACAAATTAGGACGGCTCCCACTCCATATCTCATATGGCATCTTTTGAACCGATTTAGATGGAACTCGGTTTAGTGTAAAAGCGGCTGTCTCTAAAGCATGTCCCCAAAAGGAGTTAGGTTGGCTTGACTCATTATAGAGCGAACCATGTCTAACAGAGTTCGATTTCTCCTTTTAGATACACCAGTCCATTGAGGTGTACCTGGTGGAGTGAGTTGTGATACTATACCACACTCCTTCAGATAGTCAAGGAATTCTCGATCTAGGTACTCTCCACCTCGATCTGATCGAAGCACTTTGATACTCTTCCCGAGTTGATTCTCTACTTCATTCTTGAATTCTTTGAACTTTTCAAAGGATTCTGACTTGTGTCTCATAAGATACACATAGCCATATCTGCTGAAGTCATCAGTGAAAGTAATGAAGGATTGTAAACCTCCTATAGCTTGTGTAGACATAGGGCCACATACATCACTATGTATGAGTCCTAGTAAGTCGTTAGCCCTTTCACTTTGCCCTGTGAATGGGGCTTTGGTCATCTTGCCCAACAAACATGACTCACATCTCTCATATGATTCAAAATCAAATGAGTCCAAGAGTCCATCCTTATGGAGCTTGGATATGCGGGTCTCATTTATATGGCCCAAGCGACAGTGCTAGAGATAGGTCGGGTTCAAATCATTTAATCTGACCTTCTTGGTATTCACATTATAGATTGGATTTTTGAGGTCTAGAACATACAACCCATTGCTAAGTTGAGCACTACCATAAAATATTTCATTCAAATAAATAGAACAACATTTGTCCTTTATTATAAATGAAAAACCTTTCTTGTCCAAACGAAGAAACAGAAATCAAATTTCTACTAATAGTTGGCACAATGTAGCAGTTGTCTAATTCTAAAACTAATCCACTAGGTAAAGTGAGAACATAAGTTCCTATGGCTAAGGCAGCAACCCTTGCTCCATTTCCAACACGTAGGTCCACTTCAACTCGGGCCAATCTTCTACTTCTACTTAGATCCTGCACATTTGCACAAATGTGAGATCCACATCCAGTATCCAATACCCAAGATGAGAAAGTAGAAAAGTTAGCCTCTATAACAAAAATACCTAAAGTGGAAGTCTTACTTCCCTTTTCCTTAGGAAGTTTCTTAGGATAGAGCTTGCAGGTGCGCTTCCAGTGTCCAGGTTGCTTACAATGGAATCACTCCCCTTCCTTTGCCACACCACCCTTTGGTTTCAGTGCTATTGAAGAAGAATTAGCATTGGATTTTCCATTAGCTTTATCCTTCTTCTTGTTGGCATTTCCCTTTCCCTTGCCCTTTTGAACCATAAAAATGGGCTTAGCCTTCTTAAGGTTTTGCTCAGCAATTCTCAACATGTTGAGCAATTCAGGGAAGGACTTGTCAAGGTCGTTCATGTTATAGTTCATGACGAACTGACTGTAGCTTTTAGGCAATGATTGCAAGACTACATCAATAGCCAACTCTTTCTAAAGAGAAAATCCCAAATTCTCAAGATTCTCAATGTACCCAATCATCTTGAGCACATGAGGACCCACGGGACTTCCCTCAGACATCTTGCACTGAAACAATGCCTTAGAGGTCTCAAACCTCTCATGCCTAGCTTGCTCTTGGAAAAACATTTTGAGATGTTCTCATGTTACTTTTGAAGCTTTGATTCCATGGTAATAAGCTTGAGGCATGCAACATCCAAAGCATCATCAGAATGCCTCTTGTGAGCATCCTTTTCAGCTCTTGTAGCAGTGGCAGCAGGCTCATTCGGAATGGGCTGCTCTAGGACATAAACCTTTCTCTCTTGCTTGAGGACTATCCTTAAGTTTCAGTACCAATTGAGAAAGTTGGGTCCCATTCAGTTTTTCCTTATCAAGGATCGATCACAACGAAAGTGTCGATGTGTTTTGTGCCATGGTTATCTACAACAGTAAATATGCAGTGTAAGAGTCATGTATTTTAATTTCTTTAATAAGGACTTTTATTAAACGATACTCCCACTATTTTCCTCAAAATAATAACCCTCAATATTGTTTTGGAACACCTCGGCAGCAAGGTATTCTAGTGGGCCAAGATCCATATTTGACCACAAACTGAGTCAGCTTTGGCTTTTCTCTCAAGTTACAGCTATTTAGGTAGGCAACTCCTTGCCAATTGCATCCCATGCAACTCTTGGATAGCTGGGTGAACAACACTTGTCCAAGCTCATCTCATGAACTTAAGCCCAACTCTATGCCTCTAAGTCCCTAATCCTATTAGGATGACTTAGTTAAGTCGAATCCAAAGTTAGCAGTTTGGATATCACTATTATCCCATCACACCTTACCAAGATGAACATAGGTGCTTTGCTTTGGCAAACCCACCTAATGTTGATCAAAGTCTTGACGAGTGCCAACATTTGGAAGGCATCACATTTAACGACTTAATATTTGTTTGAGGGCTTTTTCTTTTGATCTCACCAATTTGTTATCTCCAGTTGTCTTATACATGCATCACATACAAATATAAAACATGCATCTCATGCTTACAAGAAAATAAATGTGACATGGTTATAGCCCAAACTCCGCGATATTCTCAAGCCAATAAGAATATCATAAAAGCCTAAGAAAAGAAAAGTGTCTTCATAAGCTCCTTTTCTTCCTTTCTTGGTTGCCCTTTTGTTGTCACCTCCTTGGACATACCACCTTGGATGATCCCATAATGTACCATTACATCAATAATAGAAACCTCGAGTTACATTTCAAAGGAGTAAGGTGAGAAGAGAATGTACAATGAGAGTAACAAGAGAAGGCACGACTCGCTGGTCGTATTTACAAGTACAACCAATCAAGGGCTATAACCATGCACCATGCTTCAAACACCAATTAGGATATCATGTCAAATCTCATTCAACAAAATTGAATGCCAATTGACGCGCGTTGATTAACCAGTTTTTATTTATGTGGCGTTTCGCATACAATGGTCCTGCTTGCCGGTTAGAGGGCGGTGGTTCCGCTGATCGGTCAGCGAACGGGGTCAAGGCGGTGTCACCCTTACGGGGAGTTGCAAGGGGGGCAGCACCCCCCGGCGCAAAAAATTGTCTTACAATTGCTTAGCTCGTGATCTTCTATTTCGAGCAAGTAGGCACCTGAGACTCCTCCATTCGAGCCACCAAAAATACCTTACTTTCGGTGCCCGAACGGGCCGAATCCGAACCAAGCTAGGGTTTTTGCAACTATTACAAGAATCCTAATCCATATAGGTATCTCATAACTATCAATTTCTGGTTAATCTCATTAACCAATTAGTGTCATTTCTTCCTATATGTCATATGTTCATTACGAGTTCCGGTTTCATGCATCGTGAATCAATCTAATTAATCATGGTCGAAAAGCAACCGAACACATAACACTATGCGATTCAACACTCAATCCTGATTTAGGGTTTCGCCAGTAGTTTTGATACCACTCTTGGGTTTCGGGAGCCAAACAACGAAGTGGAATTTAACCAAAACCCTCTAGGATCCATGTGAAATGGGGTAAACCGGGTGTTCAAAAATTTTCATACGTAATTTTCGGTTGAGATCTCTCACTGAACTGTAGAGTTGAATCACAAAACTTGAACAGTTGACGTGTTCAAGCTCTCAGTGGTATTCACACGAGCCTCTCGGGATCATCATGCTTCCACCGCGTCCCGGCAGATGCGTTTCTCTTGCGCTCGTAGTGCTAGCTTGCGTCCTCCAAGGAATTGCAAGAGAAGAGTGCGGCTGTGTTTTGGGAGGCTAAGGTAAGGAGAACTGCGAATTTCTCACTAGAAGTTGTATTTATAGTGAGACTCAACTTCCAGGCCTAATGGGTTTCAAAGCCCTAATCCAATTAGGCTTTAATTTTGGGCTTAATAATGGCTCAACTATTGGGCCCATTATTAATACGAAATTATTGTGAAAGCAAAGCCCAAATTATTAGCCCATGCACTCTAATGATCCAAATAGCTCTACGTGTGCGATGCAATAGGCTCTTACCACGTTGGCAATGATCATAAATCACATTTATGATCATAAGCAATGAGCGGTTTCTAGCAACACATCATTGCTACCCAAGTGATAAGATTGTCGATGATTCGACTAAATCTTTATGGTCATCACCGATATATGCCATTGTCCCTTTGTCCATGATATCAGGACTAAGCACGAGACATGGAATGTGTCACTCTCATGTAGCCCAATCTTTGGTTTCTTGTTTACCGAGTAGACCAACTTAAACTGATGACATTGATATCGTATATCAACTCATCCAAGCATGGCCATGCATTTTTCTAAGTCTTACTCTATCAAGGGGCGTGAAGATATCAATCCCGTTACATAAGAGGGACAAATCCCATCTTGATCATACAAATCCCTCCGCATGATATGTGACATACCCAATGACCTCCTTCAAGTTCACTCAGTTACGAGCAACAAAGGAAAGTATCAAAGTATGTGACTCACATGTAGGGAACCTTGATGATCTTAGGTCGAAGGACTACATATACCATGATCACTATGAGAATCACTTATGACACTCATATAACGATCCATGTAGTGTTCTCATGGTGGGTCGGTCCAGTACACAAGTTCTCTAACTTGTACCCATATGCAGACAACATATCTCATATTAGTCTCCACATATTGTAGTCGTTATGTATTATTGTAACCTGCCCCACAATAATACTAAACTAGGGACGTTTGAGAATATCATTATTCTAGGGTTACAATTATGTTTGTTAAGTTACGCAGAAACAAAACAACAAACATAATTGCTGGATTAATGCCTTAATAAAATATCATGACTTAATGTGCAAAAATACAATCATCTCATCATTGGCCTTTTGGGCACAACACTAACAGCAAAGACTTGCTCACATAATATACTGGCCATTGCTTTGCCCTGTCTTCCTTTACAAGGACTGAGCTTACCGCCTTGTCGGTGATGGCGAGGTAGAGTATGAGGGGTTCTCCTTCCCATGGCGCCAGAGTGTCGGCAGAGGAGTTTGGTAGACTTTAAGCTCTTCCCAGGCCTTTTGGCAGCCTTTGTTCCAAGGGTGCACCTCGGTCCCGAGGTCACCTCCATTTTTTGCTGCTTTATTAAGGACTTTGAAGAATGGTCGACAGTGATCCCCATATCTAGAGATGAATCAGCCGAGGGACGTGACTTTACCCATGAGTCATTGCACATCCTTGGTTGTTATGGGAGTTTAGAATGCCAGCAGGCCCTTGACCTTTTCCGGATTGGCATCAATACCTCTTTCCGACACCATGAATATGAGGAACTTACCCGTATTGACCCCGAACATGCATTTTTTGGGGTTGAGACAAATTCTGAATGTCCTGAGTTGATGAAATGTTTCCTCTAAGTCTATGATATGACTACTTGGCAGTTTGCTCTTAACTATTATATCATCAATGTAGACTTCCATGTTTCTCCCGATTTCGGAGCCGAAGACCCTATTCATCAACCTCTGGTATGTGGCCCCTGCATTCATTAGCCCAAAGGGCATTCTAATATAGCAGTATGTACCAACCTCGGTGATGAAGGCGGTTTTTTCCACATCTTCGAGGTCCATCATGATTTGATGATACCCACTAAAGGTGTCGAGGAAGCTAAGGAGGCCATACTCGGCAGTCCACCAACTGGTCTATTGGCGGCAGAGGATATGAATCCTTAGGGCAAGCGTTGTTCACGTTTCGAAAGTCGATGCACATTCAGAGTTTGTCACTCCCTTCTTTCGTGGTGATAACCACGTTACTAAGCCATTCGGGAGATTTGACTTCCTTTATTACGTCCGCCTCCATCAACCATTGGACTTCAATTTTAACGAAGTTGTTCTTGTGTGCCGAAAGGCTTCTTTTTTTTTGGCGAATAGGCTTCGTGTCAGGGCGTATCATAAGACTATGTTGAATTATGCGAGCGTCTACCCCAGGCATGTCCTTCGGTGAGTAAGCAAATAGATCTTTGTTCCTTAAAAGGAAAGATACAAGCTTTTGCTTTTCACCTTCAGCCAGCTATTTCCCTACACAGGTACTTTAGCCTGGGACAAGCTCTACATTCTCAGTTTTGATTTCTCTGAGTCATTTCTCTCTCCTTCTGTAGCCTCTTCGGCCGGTATGCCCTTTTCTTCTGAGGTCTACATGTGCACTTTCATCGAGCTTTGTCTCACCCTTACGAAGACCTTCAGGACCTCAGCTTGGTCAATAAATATTTCTATGTCCCCCTCATTCATCCCGAAGCTGACCGTCAGGTACTTCACATCTAGTCAGATGTGAAAGTTCCCTTGATTTTGCCTTCTGAGGATTGCATTGTACGAAGAGGGGACGTCAATCCTTGCCATAATAAGGAGTGGGTCATCATGTGGGAATACTACGGTAGACCCATCTTTCCAAACGAGCTTGTTCGATGGGTCACCAAATTCCATCACCGAGATCTCATTAGCTTTCCTCTTCCTCTCTGCCGAAGGTAGCCCTACGGTGATCATCTGGATTACTCCAGCCGGTGGTGGAGGATTCTTCTTGGGACTTCAGTTCCAACGTCGGTTGGAATCATAGTCCTCATCTTCCTTTCTTTCATCCTCCATCCTTCCCCTCGGAGAGGGCATCCGTAGGTATCGGTGAAGTTGGCCCTGCTTGATTAGGGACTTGATGTACTTCCTGAGTTGGAAGCAATCCTCAGTGTCATGACTGCGATCCCGATGGAATTGGCAGAATTTCTTCATATTTTTCTTGTTTTCCGAGGTCATGCTCTTTGGTCGCTGGATCTGGGTGCCTTGCCTTTCCATTGCTAGTAGTATGTTCGTTCTCATGGTGTTCAAGGGGGTGAACGTCACTGGCTTCTTCCCCCTCTACTTCCGAGGTTTTCCTCTACCTTCGGTTGGATACCGAGGTTGGCTGCTTTGTCCTTCGGGGCGCATGTGCTCAGACTTTGGCCCCCTCATCCTACGCTCTTTAGCCATCATGTGTTGTTCCAGCCTTTGGTAGAATTCTCCGAGGGTATCCGGGGGGTCCTTAGAGAACTCATGAAAGAGTTGTGAGTCTCTCCAAAGTCCCCTTATCATGGCGAGGATGCATATTTTAGGATGAAAGTCCGGTACACTCAGGGCTTCACGATTGAACCTTTCGGTATAGTCGCGAATGGTCTCCCAATTTGTTTGCGCTAAGTCAAACATCTGAATAGGCATTTTTGCCATCGTCCTACTATTGATGAACTGCTGTGTGAATGCTGTGGACAACTCTTGGAAAGTCTTTATAGTTCCATGGGCGAGGAAGTTGTACCATGTGGTTGCCGGGCTGAAAAGGGTGACCTCAAAGCACTTGCAAAGGGTAGCATCATCGGCACTGTGTAGCACCATGCTACACCTGTACTTGGTTAGGTGTGCTTGAGGGTCACTATGCCCATCAAAGGTTTCCAAGCAAGGCACCCAAAAGTCACTTGGCATTGGTGCTTCCATTACCGTCCGAACGAAGGGTGACTCTTCTTCAGTGAAGGTCTGAGATAACCTTGACTAGACAGGCTTCCGGGCGATTTGCCTCTCCACTTTTTCTAACCTCTCAAGGATCTTTTCCATGAGGATGGTGGCGCTGGGCTCTTCTCGCTGCCTGGAGGCCTCCGGCAACGGAGAACAGCACCTCCTTTTCGAGGAGTAACTTTGGCGGTAGAGGGATTGCGATCTCTCTTCCGGTGAAGAACTTCACTAGCAGGAAGTCCTAGCCCCTTTGGACACTGTTTCTCCAGTACGTCGGCCTCTAGGGGGTATGCCCTCCGTTAAGGACTCCTCACGGAAGTCCCCACTCCATGAACTCCGATGAGTGGACTTCAGGCTTTTCTTCCGACGAGGAGTTGGGAAGAGGCCCTTTGACCCGAAGGTGGTTGTGACCACCTTTAGTCCAACTGTTACATCATTTCAGCCACAACAGAGTGCTAAAAATCATGTAGGGAGCTCATCGTGATGGATAGAGGATGTTCATCCTCAGGCGAAGAAGTCCCTTTGGCAGGTTGCTCGGTTGCCGGTTGATTGTCCGATGCGGATGGCGACTTCAAGAATCCCTTATCCTTAGAAGGCCGAGTCTTAACGGCGGCTACCTGAGGGCGAGTTCCAATAGATGGCGGCAAATGGTGCCCGTCGGCATCTTCATTGTACGACATGATAGGCCTAAGAGGGACTTCTAGTATGGAGATCCTGGTAGAAGAGACTTCCGTCGTGAGATTGCCTACAACGCTCAAAAGAGCAGGGGTTAGGAGGTCCCCGGAGTGTGTTTCCGGGGGAGGAGCCTCCGACGCTCAAGTTAGTATTTGGCAAGTGAAAAGTAGTGAATGGAGAGTAAATAGTATAGTTCTCTTGATAGTTCAGCTTGTGTCCTTACCAAGGTGGTTTCCCCAAATATTTATAGGAGGACATTGGGAGAAGTCCATTTGACATAGCCTGCTTAGATCATGACACGTGTTCTGCCAAATATGGTCCATACCTTCGAGGATGGGGATCTCCAGCTGGCCATAGGCTGTTCTAGCTAGAAGTCAGGGCCATGGGAGGCCTGTGTGTCAGGGGCGTGTATGAGGTCTCTATGTCAGAGGCTCCTTAATCACTTTTGTCGTGTTCACAAGACCCCTTCGGTGAAACAGATCTCTTCTGGATATGAGAGCTTTTAGCCGAGCTTGCTCCGGTTAGTCGGAAGGCCCTTTGGCATAGAGGATCCTCTTCGGAGGATGCTTTCCCCTGCCGAGGATGGTGAGTCTACTCCTCCCGAAGTTGGTCAGGTCATCTTACTGATGGTGGTAGTGTACCATTTTCCCGAGGTCAGTCCTGTTATTCCCTGAGGGTGATGGTGGATTACCGAAGTCAGGCGGTCAAGGACTACAGACCCTCTTTTCCCGATGTTGGTGCTAGCATTCTTTGAGGGTGATGCTCATCTTTTCTGAGGGCGGTGCTTCGTCAGACTTGGGAGTTTGGAGGGTAATAGCCCTTGGGCTATCACCTGTCTAGTCAAGGTTGTCTGAGACCTTCACCGGAGAAAATTCACCCTTCATCCATGTAGTAGAAGAGGCACCTATGCCAAATGACTTCCAAGTACCACAATTGGAAACGTATGATGGGCGCAGCTACCCCCAAGCTCACCTAACGAAATATAGGCGCAGCATGGTGTTGCACGATGTTGATGACGCTACCGTCTGTAAGTGCTTTGAAGTCACCTTTTTAGGGTCAGCAACAGCATGGTATAACTCCCTAGCTCTCGAGACCATAATGGGCTTCCAGGAGATATCTGCTGCATTCAGCCAGTAGTTCATCGGAAGTAGACCGACGGTGAAGATGCCCGTCCAAATGTTTGACATAGCCCAAAAGAATGGGGAGAGCATTCGGGACTATGTCAAGAGGTTCAATCGAGAAGCCCTGAGTGTGCCCGACTTCCACCCTGAGATCCGCATCCTTTAGTGGGTATCACAAGATTCGGATGAATCCTGAAGATGAAGAAAAAACCACCTTCATAACTGAAGTCAGTAACTACTGCCACGTGAGAATGCCCTTCGGCCTTAAAAATACAGGAGCAACATACCAAAGGTTGATGAACAAGGTATTCAGCTCCCAAATTGGGAGAAATATGGAAGTTTATGTTGATGATATGATAGTTAAGAGCAAATAGCCTATAAGTCATATCGTAGACTTGGAGGAAACATTCCACCAACTTCAGGTATTTGGAATCCATCTTAACCCTGAGAAGTGTGTGTTTGGGGTGACTGTTGGCAAATTCTTTGGGTTCACGGTGTCCGAAAGAGGTATCGATGCCAACCCATAAAAGGTTAAGGCCCTGCTAGGATTCTGAACTCCCATGACGACCAAGGATGTGCAAAGACTTACTGGGAGAATCACGGCCCTTAGCAGATTCATGTCTAGATACAGGGACCGGTGCCAACCATTGTTCAAGGTGCTCACCAAAGCAGCAAAGAATGAAGGTAACCTCAGCTCCGAGGAACATCCTGGGAATGAAGATGGCCAAAAGGCTAGGGACAAACTCAAGAGCTACTTAACCCACCTACTGACACTTCGGCAGCCATTGGAAGGAGAACTTATCATCCTCTACCTCACTGTTACCGAAAAGGCGATAAGCTCGGTACTTTAAAGGGAAGAGGGAGGAAAATAGTGGCCAGTATACTACGCAAGCAAGTACTTGCACGATGCCGAAGTTAGGTACCCTCTACTGGAAAAGGCCATCTATGCCCTAGTACTGGCAAGTAGGAGACTTCGGCCTTGTTTCCAAGGACATCCCATCACAGTGTTAAGTAACTTACCTCTCCAGGATGTCATGAGGAAAGTAGACCACTCGGGATGATTGTCAAAGTGGTGCATCGAGCTCGGTGAGTTTGATATCAGTTATGAACTAAGGAGGGCCATAAAAGCCCAAGTGTTGTCATACTTCATTGCTGCAGTGCCTAAGGCTGAGGGTACTTAAGAAAACCTTGGCGATGATGAGCCAAAGTGGATGTTATTCATCGATGGCTACTCAGGATCCGAACACCAGGGAGCTGGAGTAATTCTTTGTGGGCCCGAAGGTATGGAAGCTATGAAGGCCATCAAATTCCGTTTTGATGTCACCAACAATGTTTCAAAGTACAAAGCCCTCATAGCAGGCTTGCAACTGGGAAAAAGAGTTGGTGTGAGAAATCTAAAAGCCCACAGCTATTCCCAACTGGTGGTCCGGCAAATGATGGGGGATAATAGGGCCAAAGATCTAAACTTGGCCAGGCAAAACATCTGAGGGACTCCTTCTAAGGCAAAGGGAGGAATGCAGATGAAGTAACACATCTCTGGAAAAGGTGTAACTTCGCCAAGCAAAGAGTCTTGGCTTGAAGTAACACTTCTCTGCCGAAGGTGGAACTTCACCAAGGAAAGAGTCTTTCCTTGGAGTATCATATCTACGCCGAAGGTGTAACATTGCCAAGCAAAGAGTCTTGGCTTGAAGTAACACGTCTCTACCAAAGGTGTAACTTCACCAAGCAAAGAGTCTTGGCTTGAAGTTGTTTGGTTTAAGATGCCTCCTTTGGCCGAAGCAAGGTCTTTGACCAAACACTTGACGTTTTCTGAAGTAGTGTCTTTGGACTAGGGTAAATATTCCCCCTCTGAGTTTTTAGCTGCTTGCCAGTGAATCATCACGTCTTCTGACCAAGTAGAAGTGTCACTTCAGGCTAGGCTTGGATAGGTCTACCAACTGTCAGAAGGCATACCCTTGTTTCTCACTTCAAGTGACACGTGTCATTAGGTGACTGGCGAATGGTCACGTCCGTTAGATCGGTTATATCGCTTCACCTGTGAAGGGTCCATTATGGCGACACTTCTCCTCCCTCCTTCGATTTGTACAAACCCTTCCTTCTTCAGATTTTCCACACTTCTCACTTTTCACTCTCTTTTGCTCTATAATTTCCTCTTGTCTTTTTCCCTCTTTGGCGGTGGTGCTAGTGGCAGAGCGATTTCTAGCTAGTTTGTGGTGGTTTTTGAGGTTATTATCTTCGTTCCAAACTAGGTGAGTCTCCTTCCGAAGTGCTTTTTTTGTTTCAATTCTTTCTCCTTCTTCTTCCCGAGGTTAGGTATTCTTTCCAAACATGTCTTCTTACAATATATAAAATCACCCCATTCCTGAAAGTAGGCTCCCACTTAAGTCTCATCCGAGCTGTGCCACTTCAGAGAAAGTGAAGAAGTGGTCGGCTAAATTTTTTCTCCCTTCCTAGTCCGTCACCAGACTACCTAGTCCTGGTATGCCCAGCTATGCTCCTCATTCAGACGAGGTTACAATCTTCAAGGCTTAACTGAAGGCTTGACTTCGGTACCCCCCTCCAAAGATGGTTTATGACTTTAGCCAATTTCATGGCATAGCCATGAACCAACTTCCCCCGAACTCCTACTCCTACTTTAACGCTTTTCTTTGCATGTGTGGGGTGTTCGGCATAGAGGCCCACTTTATCTTTTTTATCCAATACTACAAACTCCACCCTCTTCTGAAGGGTGGATTCTATTTCTTGCTCCCTCGGGGATCCAGGAGCAGGAAATACATGTCCACCTTCAGCACAAAGGATAGATGGCGAGGGTGGCAGAAGAAGTTCTTTTTTCTAAAGGTGGATGAGCAATGGAAGCATGTGCGAACCAAATGGGCTTTGGGGACTCTTGATACTGATGTAGTAGACCCGAGGAAGCTCTTAACCTTAGAGCTAGAGTCCCAATTTGAAGAATTTGGCAGCTGTACTCGGTCTGTCGCAGATTAGGACCCTGATGCCCTTCCGTATTCCTTATACCCGTTTCTCATCATATGGAATTTCATGACCGAAGAGGTCTTTCGAGAGCATAGGGTAGTTAAGGAGCATGTTACCAATGAAGGTATGCCAAAGCCCTTGGTCAATGGGAAGAATGCATGGTTGTTAAAGCTCCTTCGGGGAGAACTCACGTACTCGGCACTTCAAGATAGTAAGCTCATTCCCAGATTTTGTCATCTATACCATTCTGTACTTACACTGATGTTCTTCTATTTGTAGAGATGGGTGACAAGTCTGCTGCTTTTTACAAAAGTCTGTTCCTCGGTCAGGTCGAGAAGGGAGAGCAGCAAAAAGAAGAAGGCAGCCCCTAAGAGAAAAAAGGCGTTGGGTGGTCCTTATTCGACGTCGAAGTCAAAGAAAGCCAAGGAGGACTTCCTTCCACCTCCACCTAAAGGGGAAGTGGAGGTGTTGGATCAAACTCCCGTTTGTGCGGACCCACCTTCGAAACCTACCATAAGTTCTACCCCTTTAAGTCCTAATGCAGCTACCGAGGTGTTGGGGACTTCAGTTGGGGAGCTTTAGCTGAAAAATTGTAAGAGCGCCAAAGAAGAAAGGGCAAAGGTATTCCTACCGAGGTCCTCGACGTCAGCGACTCCGAGGGAGATGATGCCAAACTTCCCCCAGGTTTTTCCCTTAGCCATTCCTCTATGAGTTTAGGAATTTTTAGCATTTTAGACCTTATTGACAAATGGCTAAGGGATAACATTTTAATGGAACTTCAGCGTGACTTTTACAGGCGAATGAGTGCAGGTTCCATTGGTGGAGGACCATGCTTGGTAGAGGGAAGTTCCGGACTCCAAAATCCTGAAGGACAAGGTTCTGAGGGAGCCCTTCTGGACTATAATAGAGGACATGGACCTATTCTCCAACGATAGCCAGAAGATGGCCCCTTAGATGGCGAAGGGCATGATGACGAATGCCACCCTTTAGTCCCTCACAGAGGAGTGCCCAAATGAGGAGGTCTTCACCACAGGGATGAGTGAACAAGCTAGCCAGGTAGACTTCAACCTTTTAGGACTTAGAAAATTTCTGAGCCTTTATTGGTTTTTGACCGTTGTTCGGAATCTTCACCTTTTGTAGCTATTGGTGTATAGTGGGTACCTTCGGGCTTGGTTAGCTAAGCAGTCTTCTATTTGAAGTCGGTCGGAGGAGAGCTTGGCCAGGGCCAAGGAACTTTTTGCCAGCTCGATCGTCAAATACAGCAAGCTTAATAAAATTGCCAAAGAGGAGTTGGCCAACCTTCTACAAGAAATGCTGAAGAGCCAAGGTGAACTTATCGAGGGTTTTTCCTTCAAGGTGTCGGACCTCGGCGCAATGGTTATATCATTGACCTCGGTGAATTAGGCTTTTCAGAAGGAACAGGAGGATGCCTAAAGGAGAAGCCTTGGTATAACTTTCCTTATCTTTTCCCATAAACTTTAGGAAGCTTAACATGTTGCAACTATACTTACTATATTAGGTCTTTCCATTCTAACCTAATGGTTAGGACCACCATCTGGTCCATCTCCCACTACTCCAACTCTTGGGCCAACCTAGTTGAATTAAGTACCCCTGCTCTCGTAGGCTCTCCAGTGGCCTTAAGAACTCTAGTTTTGTTACCCACTCCGGGGGTAGTCTAATTATGGTGCCAAAATTGTGCATTTAAACTCCCAGGATTGGTAATGTGTTGTAGGCCATCAGAACACGACCCTTAGTATGCATACCCAAGTGGCCTTCTTGGGCATTATGTGAACACATGCATATTCATCCAACCATCACACACATATTCACATTTTATGCACACCATGGTAGCAAAGAAGGAAAACACTAGCACAAGTCTTATTCTTGGCTACCACACATTAGGCAATCATGTTAAGTTCTAGTGACCTGCCACTGCACCTATAACTTCTAGTAATAAACTGTAATATTCTACCCATGTACCCCCTATTTTATTTTCTCCATTATGAAGTAGAGACTTAGATCAAACGAAGAAATGTTTTTTTACATCAATAGCCCACTTATGGGCCAAGTTATGGATTTTTTTAAGGTGGTTACAAAATTCTGACCAAATGAATAGTATTTTAGCCAAATTTGTAACATCATATCTTTGGCTACATGGCTCCAAATTCAAAAATTCTAAGTCATTGTTCAACCTCTAGATGTTATGTAGCTGTAGCCAAAATTTTATGCCAAGATTCCATCTACATAGGGAGATAAATAACTTTAAGTGCAGAGTCATAATTTTGGTCACTTTATGACCATTTTGCCGATACAAAATTTCATAAATGTGGAAACCCTTCATTCACAAGGGGAAAAACCTCCAAGGGTACCCCATATATGTCTATTACACATAGGAAATACATTCCCTTTCATTTAACAATCATATGTACCTAAAACAAAATTTACAAGTAAGCCGCCCATCATTCACACTTTGGCAGCTTTGCACCACATCACATACATAGCCAAAACATTACACAAATGATGACAAAGTTGTCTGATTTTACACATACTGCATGTACATGCATACATGCACTACAAAATGGTCTTAACTCAGCTAGAGACGCACCCTAGGTTACAGAAGTACCTGAGACACAATGGACTCCAGAACAAGATGCTGGACAGCTGCTGCACAACACAATAAGTAGCACCATTAAAAATACCAAATGTGCTCGTAAAATCCAAAAAATTTCCAGATCATAATTAGACAAATGGAAGTTCATGTATGTGAAAATCCAGATCAAAACTCAAACAAAAATGGTTAGTTTGAAGTTGATCTTTCAGCTGGACCTGAAATGACAGAATTAAGGGGAGTAAGTTTCATTGAGAAACTTAGTAAAGGTAACAATTGGATTCAATAGGCAATGTAACCATCATTAAAACCTGAATCCAAAGACACTAAAACATACAAACCACAATGCATATATGCAAGATATAGCAACCAAATGCGGCAGCCATTCACAACCAACAAACACATGAAATGTGGCAACAAGAATAACCATAGATTAGTCCATAAAACACATAATAAACATAACCAAATCACTATGGAAGCCCTCCTAAAGGTAATGCTTGGTCTTAGAAGGATTTTAACACTGGTTAGTACTAACTTTTCATGGTAGAAACCCTCGTTTCACTGCCATCTTTGTGCACTTCACACTAGATCACAAAACATTCAATAGGTGCACTCCCCTCACTAAGCTTGGTTCATCAAGCTCATGGCTCTCTTCCAAGTTTAGCCCTAGCTCCATGGTTGCCTGAAAATATAGAAAACCACCCATGAAAGCAAGAGAACCCTTACCAAAGTTGGTAGGCCAAAAATCAAGCTTGATCCTTGAAGCATCCAAGGAATAGCCCTAGTTTGCCTCCAATTGCTTCCTTTTGCTTTCAATTTCAATCAATTGCAAGTTTGAAGGTATGGTGGATATGGAGGAGGTGTGGCTGTGTTCTTGGGTTGGAGGAGCCTGAAAATGAGAGATAGATAAGTGATTTGGCCATTCAAATGGCCTTAAATGAGCTTAAGGGCACAAAACACACTTAACAAGCTTAACCTTGCTTTATATCATTTTACATCTCACTAATTATGGTTTCTTCGTCTTAAAATCATTGGTACACATGTGCCCAAAATTTTTTACTATTTATGAAGCCTTGGCTACCTCCCTCATGGTGGGATAACCGCACAAATCCACCTTTTGACTTAAGTCAAAAGTTTGAACACCTTAAGGTTTGCACTAGCACATTTAGGTCCTTAATGCTTTTAGTGTTTCCTTTGTCCAAAGTTGTCTTCCACGAGCAATTTGGCCCTCCAATTGCACTTTCACACCATTCATATCCTTCCCATAACTCTCGAAGGCTCTTTCTTGAGAGTTTTGCAATTGAGTACCCGAATTTTCAAAACCTTACAAAAAAGTCCATAGGTTGCTTGACAAACAAGCAATCCTTAATGCTTTTCATGGGTGTCAGGTTACTGACTTGGAACACTTTTAAGGAGTTGTTCATTATACCTTTTACCCCGCACACTTCAATCACTATGAAAAGAATTACACATTATAATGGCTTTTTGGCCATTATGCCATGCTTGTAATTCTAACATTTTTGTGTGGTGGTAACAATCCTCCGCCCCTTAAAAGTTTTGGTCCGCCAAAATACCCTTTAGCCATGGGTATTCTTTAGGATACCTTTCCATAAGGTCTTTTTCAGTTTCCCAGGTTACTTTTCTTTCAGAGTGGTATGAGCACTGAACTTTAAGCATAAGAATAAGTTTGTTTCTTAACCTGCTGGTATCCTTGGCTAAGATCGCTATAGGTTTCTCTTCATATGTCAAGTTAGGTTCCAACAGTATGTCTTCCACTACAACAGCATGCTTTGTGTCCAATAGATACTTCTTAAGCATACTGATGTGAAAAACATTATGAACACTTGACATGCTTAGTGGTAGAGCTAACTTGTAGAGCTAACTCTATCCAAGATCTCATAAGGACCTATGTATCTTGGAGCTAACTTGGTTCTTTTGTGAAATCTGATAATGCCTTTGGTTGGTGCAACTTTGAGCCAAACATTGTCACCAACCTCAAATTCCAAGTTTCTCCTTCTTTTGTTCACATAGGCTATGTTCCTTTGATTTGCTGCCTTTAATCTCTCTTGAATTTTCTTGATTTTGGTAGTTGTCTCTTCAATAATTTTGGGACCCAGCTCTAGCCTGTCTGAGGCTTCCATACAATAGTAGGGTGTCATGCACCTTCTTCCATACAATGCTTCATAAGGTGCCATGCCAATGGTGCTTTGGTAACTATTGTTATACGAGAATTCCACCAATGGCAAGTGTTGATCCCATTCACCTTTGAAATCCAACGCACAACTCCTAAGCATGTTTTCCAGTATCTGTATGACCCTTTCAGATTGCCCATCTGTCTGAGGATGATAAGCGGTACTCAGATGGATTTTGGTTCCTAGTGCTTTATGAAAAGCATTCTAAAACTGAGTTGTAAATCTTAGATCTCTATCAGATAGAATGGAGTCTGGCACTCCATGTAGTCTCACAATCTCCTTGACATACTTCTGAGCTAACTTTTCCAAGGAGTCTATGAGTTTCATAGGTAAGAAGTGGACACATTTGCTTAGCCTATCCACAATGACCCAGATTGCATTATGCCTTAATCTGGTCATAGGCAAACCAGTCTAAAAGGCCATCGTTATGTTGCCCCACTTCCTCACTGGTATAGGTAAAGTCTGTAGGGTACCAACTAGCTTTTGGTGCTCAACCTTGACCCTCTGGCATGTGGCACATTTGGAGACATAAGTAACTATTTCTCTCCTCATGTTTGACTACCAAAAATGAGCCTTCAAGTCTTTATACATCACTTACTAGATGTGTGTTCAACTTGCTTCTGTGAGCATCTTCAAGTATTTCATCCTTATGCTTTGGTCCTTTAGGCACATAGATTCAGTCCTTGAAGTACAGTAATCCTTGCTTGTAGGCAAAGGATTGATACAAGGAACCTTTTTTCTCTCCCGAAATCTTTTTTAGATCAGCATCTGTCTCCTGTGCCTTTCTAGCTTCTTCAATCCATCTAGATTGAATTGTCAATGCATAAATTTGGGCTTCCTCCCACTTTTGCCACCTATGCCAAATGCATGGCAAACTATTTTGCTCACCATGATCAGCTATGGATCCTTCTTTCAAAAGTCTTGTGTACTTCTTGCTCAAGGCATCTACTACTTGATTCCCTTTGCCCTCTGTGTAGTCTATTCTGTAGTCATAGTACTTGATGAACTCTAACCATCTCCTTTGCCTCATGTTCAACTCTTTCTGAGTGAACAAGTGCCTTACGCTCTTATGATCAGTCTAGATCATAAAGGAACTACCCATCAAGTATGCCTCCATTGCTTCAGAGCAAAAATCACTGTGCTAGTTCTAGGTCATGGGTAGGATAATTTTGCTCATGGGGTCTTAACTGCCTTGAGCCACAAGCAATGACATTTCTGTAATATATAAGCACACAACCTAAGCTAAATCTAGATGCATCTATATAGATGATGTAGACCTTACTTGGATCAAGAAGAATCAATACTGGAGCTTTAATCAACCTCTGCTTGAGCTACTAGAAACACTTTTTACACTTCTTAGTCCACTCAAATCTTTGACCCCTCTTGGTCAGATGAGTAAGAACTGAGGCAATCATGGAAATGCCTGATACAAATCTCCTATAGTATCCAGCTAATCCTAGGAAACTTCTGATTTCCTTCATAGTCTTTGGTATTTCCCACTATTGCACTGCCTTGACCTTTTCAGGGCCTGCCTTAAGGCCTTTTGCATCTATGATGTGTCCTAGGAAAGAAACTTCCCTATCTTGAATTCACACTTGGATAACTTGGCATAAAGCTGATGTTCTAACAAAGTCTTTAGGACCATCTTTAGATGGTGTTCATGTTCATTTTCATCCTTGGAATACCATAGGATGTCATCAGTGAACACTACCACAGATTTGTCGAGATGTGGTCTATACACCCTATTCATCAAGTTCATAAAACTCGCTAGGGCATTAGTCAAACCAAATGGCATGACTGTGTACTCATAATGCCCATATCTGGTCCTAAATGTAGTCTTAGGAATGTCCTCTTCCTTTCCTCTCAACTGTAAGTATCCAGATCTCAAATCTTTCTTGTAAAAGATCTTAGCTCCTTTAAGTTGATAAAAAAGATCCTCAGTCCTAGGGATTGGATACTTGTTTTTGATAGTCACTACATTGAGCTTTTTGTAATCAATGCATAGTCTAAAAGATGCATTAGGAGCTCCCTATACTTGGTTCCTTAAGCTTTATGCTCTTTTCCAAGCATGGTATTAGCTTCATGAATGATTGTTCATCATCTTAGAATAGTAAACAACCATGAAACATGAGGATAAAACCCTTACCTAAGCTGTGAAAGCTAGAAATAGCAAAGGAAGCTCAATAAACCTGAAAATTAGGGTTTTTCTCTCTCCTGTTGAGTCCGATTGCTTTCCTTTGTGATTTCATGGGAGCCTGAGATATGGTGGCAGTGGAAGGTTATGGAGGAGCTTAGTAAGGAAGTCTGGTTGGTGAGGGCCAAAAATGAGCAGGGAAAGGCAAAGAAATATAGATATTTACTTGTCTTGATTAGTTTACCCTTAACCTTCACTTAGGTCACTATTGTTAGTGTTGTGCCCAAAAAGCCAATCATGAGATGATTGTATTTTTGCACATTGAGTCATGATATTTTATTGAGGCATTAATCCACCAATTATTTTTGTTGTTTTGTCTCTGCGTAACGTAATAAACATAATTGTAACCTTAGAATAATGATATTCTTAAACGTCCCTAGTCTAGTATTATTGTGGAGCAGGTTGCAATAATACATAATGACTAACATATTTGGAGACTAATATGAGATATGTAGTCTACATATGGGTACAAGTTGGAGAACTTGTGTACTGGACCGACCCACCATGAGAACACTTCATGGATCGTTATATGGGTGTCATAAGTGATTCTCATAGTGATCATGGTATATGTAGTCCTTCGACCAAAGATCATCAAGGTTCCCTACATGTGCGTCACATACTTTGATACTTTCCTTTGTTGCTCGTAACTGAGTGAACTTGAAGGAGGTCATTGGGTATGTCACATATCATGCGGCGGGATTTTTATGATCATGATGGGATTTGTCCCTCCTATGTAACGGGAGTGATATCTTCGGGGCCCTTGATAGAGTGAGACTTAGAAAATGCATGGCCATACTCGGATGAGTTGATATACGATATCAATGTCATCAGCTTAAGTTAGTCTACTCGGTAATCAAGAAACCAAAGATTGGGCTATACGAGAGTGACACATTCCATGTCTCGTGCTTAGTCTTGATATCTTGGATAAAGGGACAATGGCATATATCGGTGATGATCATAAAGGTTTAATCGAATCACCGACAATCTTGTCACTTGGGTAGCAATGATGTGTTGCTAGACACCGTTCATTGCTTATGATCATAAATGTGATTTATGATCATTGCCAACATGGCAAGAGCCTATTAGGTCGCACACATAGAGCTATTTGGATCATTAGAGTGCATGGGCTAATTATTTGGGTTATGGTTTCACTTTAATTTCGTATTAATAATGGGCCCAAGAGTTGAGCCAATATGAAGCCCGAAATTCAAGCCTAATTGGATTAGGGCTTTGAAACCCGTTAGGCCTGGAAGTTGAGTCTCACTATAAATTCAACTTTTAGTGAGAAATTCATAGGTCTCCTTGCCCTAGCCTCCCAAAAGGATAGTCGCACTCTTCTCTTGCAATTCCTTGGAGGACGCAAGCTAGCACTGTGAGCGCAAGAGAAACGCATCTGGTGATCCCGAGAAGGTCGCGTGGATACCATAGAGAGCCTGAACATGTCAACTGTTCAGGTTTTGTGATTCGACTCTACAGTTGAGTGAGAGATCTCAACCGAAAATTAGGTATGAAAATTTTCGAACACCCGGTTTACCCCGTTTTACTTGGATCCTGGAGGGTTTCAGTTATATTCCGCTGTGCTGTTTGGCTCTCGAAACCCAACAACTATGAGTATGCCTTAAGCAAAGACTTTTTGGCTTATCATTAGCCCACCTTTTTGACCTTAGAACCTAGAAATAAAAGGTTGGGATAATCCTAGAAATGGGCATATTTGACTTTTGTCAAAAGTCATCCCATCCTTAAATTATTTTTTGGAACAATTCTACACCTAGTTATCCTAGGTTCTTGAATCAAAGCTTTTGTTTCCTTTATGCTACTCAGCTTCCAAAAAGTGCTTCCATACCATTCAAATCCTTTCAAAATCTCTTTTTTAGATTTGTATAATTGAGTACCCAAGTCTTGAAATCTTGCAATAAGACCCATAGATTACTTGTAAGAGAGGCAATCTTCTAGGCCTTCCTTTAGTACCAAGTAACCATTGTAATCTTTTAAAGAGGTGTAGATTATTCACTTTACCCTTCTCATTTTATTCACTATGATGAAAATTATGCTATATAATGGTTTATAACCATTATGCCTTTATAGTGTAATTTTCCCATTTGTTGAGGTAGTAACAATTTCAGTAGCCAATTTCATGGATTCAAGAAATTTCCTAGCCACTATAGACACAAATGTACCAGTATCAAATAGAACACTAATAGGCATACCATTAAGGTAAACGTTACGTCTCGATGCTCCTCCCTACTCTAATGTCTCTTGCCTCTCCACTTGGAAGACTCTGCCAGCTCTTCACTCTGGAGGCTGAGGCACTGGAGAAACTAGCCTCTACTGTCCCTTCCTAGGTGGTCCTCCTCTTGGTCCTGCCCTAATAGGCTTTACTGGACCTTGGTCTTCTGTCCTCATTTGAGCCTATGGGCAGTCTTTGATCCAATGATCCATGGATCCACATCTTAGACGGGCTTGGGTGTCAAAATAGTGAGGCTTCTTTCCATGAAACTTCTTGCATTTATGGCACCTTAGGCTAGGGAACTTCCCTTTAACCTTTCCCTCACCATCAATGTAAGAATTCTTGGCAATTCCTTTCCCATGTGGTGGCTTCTTCTGCTTGCCTCTTCCCTAACAAGTTTCCCTTGGTCCACTCGGAAAACACTTAGTCTTATACTCCTGTTGCTCTACTACCACAGTTTTCTGCACTGCTTTATAGTATGTAACTACTGCAAAAGGTCTAACAGCCTTTCTAATGTCTGACTTCAGACCTCTGACAAATCTTTTGGCTTTTAACTCCTCGAGTCCATGATACTGAGGAACATACCTCACCGCTTGATTGAATTTGTGATCATACTCTAGGATACTGAGGTTGTCTTACCTTAGAGCATCAAATTCAGCTTGCTTCATATCCTTGATGGCATCACTGATGTACTGCTCCTGGAACAGCTGTGTGAACTCTGGCCAGCTTATGTCAATATCTCTTCCTGGCCTCCTGCCTTCTGGAAAACATACCTATCTTTGGCGCTCCTCCACCATATCTCTACACTGCCTACCAGATTGTAGGTAGCCCACTCTCTTGGTGGAGCTGAGTGGCATCCTTTCAAACATTTTTTCAATGAAGATTAACCACTCCTCAGCTATCTCTAGCCCAACTCTTCCATCAAATTATAGAGGTCTTAGGCCTTGGAACCTTTCTAACAGTTTGACTTCATCTACACCTTCTAGATCCTCTGATCTATGTCTCCTGGACCTATGAGAGCCCTCTGTATGGTGATGCTCTCTAGGATCTATCTACCTTCTCTTGGATCTTCTTTCATGGCCTTCCTCAATCTCATTCCTAGTGGAGGAATGGTCATAGGTTGAGGGATTGGTCCTGGACACCTAACCAATCTCAGACCTTTGTCTTCTTCCTCTTGAATTTCTCCTATCCTCATCTTCCTCCTCAATGGTCTCATCATTTGTATCTTCTAAGCTTCCAGAAGGAACATATTTAGATGTATTCCTAGTATCCTCTTCTGGTTGCTGCTATGCATCTTGAATTGGTTCTACTGGAGCTACTTGGACTCTCTGCTGTTGTGCTTGAATCGGCCTCATTAAGTTTTCATTAAGTAGAGCTAAGTTCCTATGAAGCTTTAACGAAACCTAAGGCATTTCAGGGTTTCGCACTGCCTATTGCACCTGATTACCTCTATTATATCCATTTGTTTGTCGCCCAGAATTAGTCGGAGGCTTTTGGGTTTGTTCCCCTCTCCTTGTGGCAACCTTGTTTACTTCTTGCATTGATGATTCATCATAGAGCACATATAAAGATCATAGGTATTTCAATGGTACTTGACATTAGCAGCTGACCAAGCTGAGTTCATGTATGTATATGCATGCAATGCATCTATATGTTATGTACATGTGTAACCCATGCTTTGACCATGCTCTGATACATACTTTTGTTACCTACTCCGAGGGTAGTCTCATTATGGTGACAAATTTATGCATTTAGACTCCTACGATTGGTAATGTTCTGTAGGCCATTAGAACACTAGCCTTAGTGTGCATACCAAAGTGGCCCTCTTGGGCACTATGTAAACACATGCATATTCATCCAACCATCACACACATATTCACATTTTATGTGCACCATGGCGGCAAAGAAGGAAAACACTAGCACATGTCTTAATCTTGGCTACCACACATTAGGCAATATTGTTAAGTTTTAGTGGCCAGCCACTGTACCTGTAATTTCTACTAATAAAATGTATCATTATAGAAATCTACCCTCTATTTTATTCACTCCATTATCAAGTAGAGACTTAGAGCAAACCAAGGAATTTTGTTTTACAATAATAGCTGATGCCCGTCGACATCATCATTGTGCAACATGGTGAGCCTGGAGCAGGAACTTCCGGTGGGAGAATGCCTAGATGAGGAACCTCCGGTGGGAGAAGGGGTGCAAGGACTTAGAAAAGCAGGTGTTAGGAGCTCCCCGGAGTGTTTTTCCGGGGGAGGAGTCTCTGATGCCCAAGTTAGTATCAGAGATAAGCAGGGGGTGGAGTGATTTTTCCTTCGAGTCGGATCCCCTTACCTGGGGCATTTCCTGAATATTTATAGGGAGGTGAACAAGAGAAGCTCGTTTCCCATAGCCTACCCAGATCATCACACATGTTCGGTCAGGTACGGTCCGTACCTTCGGGGAGAGGGGGAGCTTTTAGCCGACCATAGGCCGCTTGGCTGGGAGCCTAGTGCAGTACAAGGGCGGCGTGTCAGAGCGTGTCTGAGGGCCATGTGTCGAGGGGTTGTATGAGTACGGTGTGTCAGAGACTCCTTAGCTATTTCGTCGTACGTCCAGGTGGCCTTTTTGGTGGACCGAACTCATTCGAGGTATAGAGCTCGTTCGGGGAGGTGAGCTCCTCTGGAGAGTGGTCCCCTATTTGCACGAGGCACCTTCGGTTGGACTTTCCCGAGGTCAGGCTTGGGTACCTGATGTGGCATTTCATGAGTGCATCCCGAGGGTGGCCCAGAGAGTATACGGAGGTAGTTTTGGCCATGTGAGGTCGACGCGAGGTCACTTTCTGGAAAGGCGGCGACTCTTTCTGACCGAAGTTAGTCCCATGGGTTTCCAGAGTGGTAGCGCCTATCCAGCTTGTTCGAGGGTGCTGTCGTCCTCTCTTTGCCGGGGTTTTGTTGTGTCTGCTTCGACCGGAAGTGGCGCGCTCATGTGAGGTTCTTCGGGGGTGATAGCCCTTTAGCTATCACACGCCCCCCCTTCAGAAAACCGAAGATGTTCCTTCGGTTTGGGGAGTTCTGTGAACCTTTCTTGTGGCAAGCGATTCTTGGTCTTGTTGCCATGATGGGCTTCCATCCGGAGTCTCCTTCTCCCCAGGATGGAACTATGGCGAACTAAGGTGCCCAACGGAGATAGTTTCCCTGGTGTTTGAGTGGTGTCCCTGGCTCTTCCTCCGAGGTTATTGTCTGGGGCACGCACGTACACTGACTTTTCTGTCAGTGACTCATTTCATCTTCCCTTGTCTATAGGCCCGTTACTTCGGGTAAGGTTTTATAGGTCTGCTAGTTGTCAGGGCCGTGCCCTCGTTTCCCCTGTTGGCTTTGTGACACCTCACTCAGGCCTTGGCCTATAAGTTTCTAAATTAACTCACAAGCCCGACTCCAAAATTAAGTTTCTAGCATTCGGCCAAGCAAATCATGGCAACATAAAGTCTTATTTTCTTAAGTTGAGAGGCTTGGGAGGTGGCCCAGGTGGCTTTAAAACAAGTCGAACAAATACTTGCAGCAAAGGCAAAGCCCAATACCACTAACTTGCACAACAAGCAAGGCAACAATTAAAGGGGTTTTAAGTGCATAAATGGTGTGCAATCAAGTGTACTACTTATATGACAACAAAAGGCCCACAGAAGGTATTTTTGTTTGAAAGCCCAATGCAAAATGCGCATAATCTTCTCGGCCTACAGAGTTACTCATGGAGGTTCATAAAACTTAGCCACTAAAGTCCATACTTAATCACATAAAAGTGCCAAACCTTGGCCCATAACAACCACATATAAATACAAGCTCAAAACCATCCATAAGTCCATACATAACTTGGCATCCAAGATCCAGAAAACCAACAACAAACTAGGTATCCAAGACTACACATATGTACAATTCAAAAAGGTAGTCTACCTAGCATCTAACATGGCTATACATGCCAAGCATCCATAAGTAGTTCACGCCAAGTTACATACAAACCGAGACCATTAATGGTCAAACAGAACTTTGAGAATTCCATACAAAAGTACACACTGCAACACCAACCCAATTGCCTGATTCATTGTCATGAAAGCAAATACTATGATTAGAGCCCAAGTCCAAGTATCCATAGCTTTCCTAGACAAGTCTCCTACTACAGCCTGCATACTTATCACATAAGTCTCGGCCAACCAAAAATATAATACTTGCAATGTACTAGAACTAATAAGCCAAGCACACATTGGCACATACCTTGTTAAACAAGCAACAAGCACTAAACACAAGTACAGAACAAACTAGTGCTACTCAGGCCGAATGTCTTTGCCTGAAAATAAAAGGATGGGCAGTGAGTAAAACTCAGTAGAATTCACCTCCATATAAACAACTCAATCATGAGTCTATTTAGTTAAGCTGAGTATTCACTCAAAGCTTAACCTCCCATTAGCTTAGCTCAACCTGCAAAATAGACAGAAGGACAAAGAAAACCAAGCATATACATATACATGATAAATATTCACAATATCCTGAATTTGGTTAGCAAGCACATGGAAAGCACCAAAGCACACAAGAACACACACACACTCCACATTTTTGCTCTCGGCCCAAATAGACATACATGTACCCATGTGCACATTGCACACAACACACCATCAAACAATCTACTTCCACTTAGAGCTCTAAACTGCTAAGTAAATAGGCCACATTTACTTGCATTTCTAGTACATGTACATTAGTTAATTAGCTAATCAACAATTCAACCGAGTGAAAACTCAATAGCCCATCAAGCAACTAAGCTCATTTGGCAAATTTTAACCATCACTTAGTCACTCTAAACACTTGAACCATGGTAATTCACCAAGCAATATCAAGTGTTAGTGAATCCTACCTCAATTGCTCTCGGTCACAACCAAGCTTCAAATGCCCAAGTGTTCCTCAATCACAATGCCTACCATAACAACACATAGGCATCAACAACACATACTCATGGACTAACTACCATGATTTCTATGAAGAACACTACAATATACAAGCTTAAGCTCTCGGTCACAATGCCCAATTCCACATATTTGTGTTATCCATCAAACTAACTCATTATATGATCATCTAATCATCAATGAACATCACTCATGGCATCATTACCATGTAACCAAGTGAAGAACACTCAAGTACACTAATCCATGCTCTCGGCCATAATGCCCATTTTTACACTTTAATGTTCTTCATCAATCTAATCCAACACATGCTCATCCAAGCATCATTAAACCTTAACCATGGTACAATTACCATGTAATAATGTGAAGAACATTAAATTACCTTCACATTGAACTTTCGGCCAACATAACAACCTGCAGACTTTGATGTTCCTCACTCCAACTAGCCTAGCACAAGATCAAATAGGCAACAATAACACTTAGTCATGGATTAATTTCCATGGAAACGAAGAAGAACATCAAGTTATGTCACCCAACACTCTCGGCCAACAATGGACTTGCAATCCACCATAACACGTGCTCAAGTAACTTAATCCAACATCAATTGAGCACTTAAATCCCTTGTTCATGGAAGAAATACCATGGAAATCAAGGAAACACGAAAATACCTTGGAATCCTAGCTTGATTTGGCTCGACCCTTCAACAAAACTCAAGAATAAAGCTTGATTCCAAGTAATCCAAGGCCGAAACAAGCATTCCAAGCTTAAATCCTTCAAGTGCTCTCAAGATTTGCTTGATTTCAAGACTAATTTCTAAGGAAGAGCTCAAGAACACTCTCGGCCAAATGAAAGCAAGAAAGCCTGAAAATGAACCAAATGACCTTTGACTAGTTTCGGCCGAAAGACATGTGAAATGGTTAGCCAAATGCTAACTTTTGCCTTCCAATTCTTTGCATGAGACAATGTAGTCTTTAAGTTCTCAAGTTCACAAAGCCGCCACTAAAACTTGTGTCCAAGTTGACATTTAGGTCACTTCATGGCTTACAATGCCATGCACACATCAAACACAAGTACCAAGGTGTCATAATTTCCTTGTATAACCGGCCATGTAACTAGCATAAAGACTAGTTAGTTTAACCGAATGACTAGTGAATAGTTCTTTAGTGGTAGACAAGACTTGACTAGCAATCATTGTTGTCCACCAAATTTGGTCTAGTCTTGTACTAGTCACCCATAAATCTTGCATGGCCAAAATGATCAACTTAAAGTTGATAGTTTTAATTGTACCACTCATTCAAGTGTACAATTTGATCCCCTTTCTCTGTTTCCTGTCTGTTTTTTCCGTAGTCTAGTTTCTATGTGCAGTTTAGCCCTGAAAATCTTCAACTTTACACATAGACCATTGTACTAGTTTTCATAGTTCTCCTCATCCTTCCTTTATGCTTTTCTTTGTTTTCCTTTGTTTCTCTTGGCCTAAGCCAAGCACTTAGCAGGTACCTAACAGGCTTACACATGGCAGCCGGTGAGTGGCAAACAATAACGTCGGCTACATTTATTGCATCTCTTTGCCTTTGAGGAGCAATAATGATGACGTGTCGCCTGCCCCCTTCGGCCTATATAAACCCCTTTTGCCTCAGACCTTCATACTCCTTTCCTTTGCTCTCATTTGCTCCAGAATTCTTTCTTGTCTTTTTCTCCTTTCGGCGGCGGTTCTAGCGACGGAGCGATTTCCGGCAACCTTTCACGATGGCGTCCAGGAATCCCAATTTTGGCAAAGCTTTCGGTGGGTCTTTCTTTCCGAAGTTCTTCCTTCCTTCCGAAGTCATTTGTTTCAAAGTTTCATTTTTTCTTTCTTTAGTTTCCTCGAGGTTACCTTTCTTCTTTTTTAAGAAATGTCAAACCCTGCTCCCCTGATGACCGTCCGTCCTATTCCCGAGAGCTTTCTCCTCCTTGAGTCTGATCCATGCTACACTAGTTTGAAGAAAATGATGAAGTGGGTAGCAAAATTCTATCTCCCTACCTACACCATCTCGAGGTTACCTACCTCGGTCAAGTACGGTTACTTGGCCCATTCTGGTGAGATCACTGTTTACCGAGCCCAACTGAAGGCCGGTCTTCGGTATCCACCTCCGCGCATGGTGTGCGAGTTCTGCAGGTTTCACGGGATTGCCATGAGCCAGCTTCCTCCGAACTCTTATTCTTACTTTAACGCCTTTCTTTGCATGTGTGGGGTCTTTAACATAAGACCCCATTTTCTTTTCTTCATGCAATATTATAAACTCCACCCGGTCCCGAAGGGTGGCTTCTACTTCTTGCTTCCCCGAGGGTCTAGGAGCAAGAAATTCACCTTCACCTTCGGGATGAAGGATAGCTGGTGTGGGTGGCAAAAAAAGTTCTTCTTTCTGTAGGTTCCCGAAAGATGGAGCTACGTTCCGACTAGATAGGCTTCGGGGGTGCTGAAGACTGATGTGGTTAACCCTCGGAAGCTGCTGACCTCGGGGTTCACCGTTGAATTTGACAACTTTGACCAGCGCATTCGGCTGGTTACGAATTGGGACCCCGAGGTCCCTCCGCGTTCCTTGTACCCCTTTCCCATTAAGTGGGACCTTATGTCTAAAGAGGTTATTCGGGAATTGGGGGTGATCCACGAGCACAAGTTCGACTTGAACCTGCCCGTGCCTGTTCTCCCGGGGAAGAAGGCATGGTTGGTGATGTTTTTCTGGTGTGAGATTTCGTACGAGGCTTTTGCCGAGAGTAAGTTATCTTCCAGGTATTGTTTACAAGTTTTCCTTTTGGACTTACACTGATGTTTTTTCCTTTGGCAGAGATGGGCGATCAATCTGTGAAGTTTTACAAGTCCCTGTTTCTTGGCCAGGCTGAGAAGGGGGACCAGACGCAGAGGAAGGCACCTGCGAAGAGGAAGAAGGCACCTCCTCCCCCGAAAGACGTCGTCGAAGTGCAAGACCAGTCACCTACCCACGCCGATTCACCTTCGAATCCTGCCACCCTCGGGACTGCTCTGAGTCTAGATACAGCTATTGAGACTTCAGTCGGAAGGACTTCAGCTCAAGAGCTTGATGAGAGCAGGAGAAGGAAAGGCAAGAACATTGCCGGTGAAGTCCGCAAAGTGGGCGAGACCGAGGACATCGTTACCGAGGTTCCACTAGGTTCGTTCCTTAGCCGTTTGCCTATGAGTCTTAGTGTTTTTGGTATCTATGATCTTATAGATGGATGGCTAAGTGATAATGTACTTATGGAACTTCGGCTTGATCTTACAGAGGAGGTGATACCTGCTCATTGGGTGGAAGCTCATGCCCGAAAGAGGGCCCTTCGGGATGGCCATATCCCGAAGGACAAAGTACCGAGGGAGCCCTTCTGGTCTTTCACAGAGGACATGAACTTGTTCTCCGAGGACAGCCAGTTGATGGCTCCCTAAATGGCGAGGGGGGTGCTGACGAACGCCACCTTCCAGTCGCTCCTCGCCGAATGCCCGAATGAGGAGATCCTTGCGGCGAGGATGAGCGAACATGCCGCCCAAGTAAATTTCTTCTCTCTTTCTTTGGGGACTTAGAAAATTTTCTTCTAAATTTTTGTTGTCCTTTGACCTTTACTGATGACTTTCCTTTCTGTAGCTCCTAGCGTATAGCGGGTATTTCCAAGCTTGGGCGGCAAAGCAAACTGAGGTTCATTCTCGATCTGAGAATTCTCTGAGGCGGGTGAAGGAGTTTTGCGCCAAATATGTCCTCAAGTACGGTGAACTGAGCAAAATTACAAATGAGGACTTGGAGAATCTTCAGAATGAGCTTCAGGAGAGCAAGAATGAGCTCTTTCTCAACTTTTCGGCCAAGGTTGAGGACCTCGACGCAAAATGTGCTGTTCTCTCATCAGAGAACGAAGCCCTTCGGAAGGAAAAGGCAGAAGACGCTGAGAACCTTGCGAAGGCACTTGCTTTGAATGCTAATCTCCAAGCTGAGGTCAATTTGTTGAAGAAGGAGGCCAAGAAAAAGAAGAAGAAGAAACTCGAGAAAGAGGTTGCTCAGCTTACAGCCAAACTATCAACTCTGAGTGCTGAGAAGGACTAGTCCGACCAGATGATGAAGGTTACTTATCAAGACAGTTTCTATTTGGCGCGGTACCAAGTCCTCTCTCGGCACCCCAAACTCGACCTCTCCTTCCTGGCCGCTTTGGATTTTCCCAAGGAGCCGAGGTGGACGTGGTCGAAGCTGGAGTTCCTCAACCTCCCTCCTGTTGTGCCCGCACCTCTGGATGCTCCTATCCAAGAGAAAGATACCCATGCCGAGGAGGTACCGGACGCTCCGGCTCAGTAGTAGGCTTTTTCTTCTTTCTTTTTCTTGTAATTTGCTTTCTTGTAATGTTGCCTTAGATGTATGAATGAATTTTTTTTTCTAAGTTCCCGTTCTTTCCTCCGATCACGATTCTACAGAAATTTGTATATTTCTATGTGTGTATTTTCAGCGAACATCCACGTCCAAAACCATGCCTTCGGGAAGCGTTGTACTGTTCTTCCTTTGGCGAGATTTTCCCGTTATGTGGACTATTTTAACTTTTTCAGACGTATTTCACCGAGTTTTAAGGTTTGCTAAGGGATTAGCACCTTCAGAAAAAAAGGTCGATGTGCTAGAAACCCATTTTAGCAATGTGACCATATTTGGTTTATAAACCACATTTTTACTGGTGATTTGGGGAGGAGTAACCACAAGTTTTTCTTCGAAAAAAATGTCTAAGTGTAGAATTTTTTCAAAGAATCTGAATGCCAATTGTTTTTCAACTCTACTCCCTCTGCATCGCCTAATTTGTAGACCCCTGGGCAAATTTCGTCAGGGACCAGATAAGGTCTGACTTAGTTTACCCAAAGTACCCCATCTGATGGCCTTCGTAGCTTGAATTCGGCCTTTCAAAGGACAAGGTCCCCATTCTTGATTTCTTTTTTCTTCACATGCAAGTTAGTGGCGTCGGCTACTCTTTGTTAGAAAGCCTTCCTCCTGAGTTCAACCATTTCGGCAAGGTCTAGTTTTGCCCTCAAGCCAAGGTTGTTTCCTCCTTCGTCGAACACCTGTATTCTTACTGAAGCTCGTATGACCTTAATGGGAATAATGGCTTCTGTCCCGAACACGAGCGAGAAAGAAGTTTCTCCTGTGGCCCTTCGGGGAGTTGTGCGATTGCTCCATAGTACACTTGGGAGCTCCCCTGGCCATTTCCCTTTTGCCTCCTTTAGCCTCTTCTTCAAGCCATCTTTTATTGTCCTATTGGACACCTCGACTTGCCCATTACTTTGAGGATAGGCTACTGAGGAAAAATGTGGTTTTATGCTGAGGTTAGCCACGAATTCTTGGAACCCCTTGTCGGTAAACTGGGTACCATTGTCGGCCATTATTACCCTTGCTATGCCAAATCGGCATATGATGCTTTTCCAAACGAACTTTTGGGTATCCTTCGCCGAGATTGATGCCAAAGGCTCCACTTTGATCCACTTGGTGAAGTAGTCCACTGCAACTATGCAGAACTTCACCCCATCGGGGGTGGTTGGGAGAGGTCCGATGAGGTCAATACCCCAGAAGGCGAAGGGACAAGGGTAATTTGCTAAAGTTATTTTTTCGGAGGGTAACTTCTGGATGTTGGCGTGCCTTTGGCAATTGTCACATTTTCGGATAAATTGCCTTGCATCCTTTCTTAGAGTAGGCCAAAAGTAACCTTGACGAAGTAGTACTCCGGCGAGGGCATCTGTTCCTATGTGGGAACACAAGCCCCCACATGCACTTCTTCAAGGACTGTCCTGACATCCTTTTCTTTTATGCACCTCTGCAGGGGATTTGCATAGCCTTGTTTGTATAGTTCATCCTCGATGAGGAAGTATCTCCCAGAATGTTTTCGTACTTTTGTGGCCTCGGTAGGGTCTTCGGGGAGTGCCAAAGTTGCCAAATATTTCTTGATGGACTCTTGCCATTCTTCTCCCGAGGTCGGTACGCACATTAACTCTGTGCTGGGTTGTTTTAGCACCTCGGTGGGTTCCTTGGATTTGGCCAAGGTATCAGCTTGAGCAATATCTCTTTGTGGCACATTTTCTATTTGTACTGAGTCAAACTCTGTAATGAGCTTCTTGACGAGGTCATGATACTTTGCCAAGGTTGGATCCTTTGCAGCATAATCTCCTTTCATTTTCCGTACTACTAGCTGTGAGTCGCTGTGGGCCGTAAGGTTTTTTACACCAACCTTTCTGGCCAGTTTTAGTCCTGCTATGAGGGCCTCATATTCGGTGATGTTATTGGTGACATCGAAACAAAATTTGATCGCTTTGGTCGCTCCCATTCCTTCGGGCCCGTGAAGAATCACTCCAGCACCTTAGTGCTCGGCGCTTGAGGCTCCATCGATAAAGAGTTTCCACTCTGGTTCAGTCCTTATCAAATCTTCTGAGGTAGCTTTAGCATCCTCGATTTCTGGAATTTTGATGATGAAATCTGCTAATGCCTGGGCTTTTATTGCCCTTCTTGGCTCGTAAGTGATGTCATATTTCTGAGCTCAATACACCATTTTGACAGCCTTCCCGAATGCTCTACTTTCTTCATTATGTCACGTAGAGGCAGGTTGCTTCGGACAATGATGGCATGTCCTTGAAAGTAAGGCCGTAGCCTCCTACCCGCGAGCACTAATGCGTAAATGGATTTTTGGAGCAATGGGTACCTGACCTCGGTGCCGTGCAGGGACTTGCTTACAAAATATATCGGCCACTACCTTTCACCTTCTTCCTTCATTAGGACTGAACTCACAGCTTTTTCAGTGACGGCAAGGTAGAGGAGGAGAGGCTCTCCTTCCCGAGGTTGCCAAAGTGTTGGCAGTCGGGTTTGGTAGCTTTTAAGCTCATCCCAAGCTTTCTGACATTCCTGGTTCCAAGGGTGTTCCTTGGTTCCGGAGTTACCTTCGCTCTTGGCTACTTTGGTGAGCAACTTGAAGAATGGTCGACATTGGTTGCCGTACCTGGAAATGAATCTACTAAGAGAAGTGATTCTTCCGGTAAGCCTTCGTATATCTTTAGTGGTTGTAGGTGTTCGGAATCTTAACAAGGCTTCAACCTTTTCGGGGTTGGCGTCTATTCCCCTTTCTGACACCATGAACCAGAGGAACTTTCCTGCACTCACTCCAATCACGCACTTTTCAGGATTAAGGTGAATGCCGAACTCCCGAAGTTGTTGGAAGGTTTCATCTAAGTCCGAGATATGATTACTCGGTATTCTACTCTTAACTATCCTATCGTCGACGTATGCTTCCATGTTCCTCCCGATCTAGGAGTCAAATACTTCGTTCATCAACCTCTGATAGGTAGCCCCTGCATTCTTAAGGCCGAAGGGCATTCTGACGTAGCAGCAGGTACCAACTTCGGTGATAAAGGCGGTTTTTTCTTCATCTTCAGGGTTCATCCGAATTTGATGATACCCGCTGAAGGAATCGAGGAAATTGAGAAGATCGTATTCGGCGGTTGAATCCACTAATTGGTCTATGGCTAGCAAAGGGTGGGAGTCCTTTGGGTAGGCATCATTCAGGTTTCAAAAATTGATACACATTCGGAGCTTTTCGCTCCTTTCTTTTGTGGCGATGACCACGTTACTGAGTCATTCGGGGTATTTAACTTCTCTTATTACACCTGCCTTAATCAGGTGCTTAACCTCGGCTTTAACAAAGAAGTTCTTATGAACTGATAGGTTCCATTTTTTCTGCCGAACCAGCCTTGCGTCAGGGCATACTTTGAGACTATGGTGGATTATGCTGAGGTCGACCCCAGGCATGTCTTTCAAAGAGTAGGAGAATAAATCTTTGTTCATTAACACGAAAGATACAAGCCTATCTTTGTCACCCTTGGCCAATTTTTTCCCCACTCAGGTGTTCCGGCCGGGGGCCAGCTCTATATCTTCTGTTTCTATTTTTTCCAACTCTTCTATTCCCTCCCCCGCTGTCTCTTCACCTATCGTGACTGCTTTTTCAGTAGCCAAATTCTGTACTTGGACCTTTGCCGGGCTTTGCCTAGCCTTGTTGAAGACCCTCCTGACTTTGGCTTGGTCAATGAAGATCTCTGCATCTCCTTCTTTAGTTGCGAAGGTGACTATTAGGTACTTTACATCCGGGCGGATGTGGAGATTGCCTTGAGTTTGTCTTTCGAGGATGGCATTGTATGATGAGGGAACATCAATGATAATGAATTTTGTCATAACGGAGGTGAACAGTTCCTCCTTACTCTGAGGCGAGGTACCTTTCAACATTAGGGGCAGATCGATGTATCCGAGGACTGGGAGCTCGGATGGCCCAACCCCAAAGGTGGGGGAATTGACTATGTTGAGGTCGCCTTTTGCGATGCCTAATTTAGGTAGTAGGTGCGAGAAGATGACATCGGTGTTGGAGCCATCATCCAGGAGTACTTTTTTGACGTCCCAACTCCCTATCCTTACCGTGACAAGGAATGGGTCATCATGGGGTAATTTTACTATAGACCCGTCCCTAGAGCCTGTTTGGCGAGTTCCCATACTGCATTATTGAGATTTCTCTTATCCTTCTTTTCCTCTCAGCCGAGGGTATCCCTGTAGTGATGGTTTGGATGATCCCTACTAATGGCTTGGATGATCCCTACTGATGGCGGCGGATTCTTTCGAGGACTTCGGTCCCGACGTCTATAGGAATCATAGTCCTCCTCGTCCCCCCTTCTTTGTTCTTCCTTTCTTCCTTTCGGCGAAGGTATCTGAAAGTACCAGCGAAGTTGTCCCTGCTTTATCAGAGACTCGATGTACTTCCTTAGCTGGAAACAGTCTTCGGTGTCATGGGCATGATCTCAATGGAATTGGCAGAACTTCTTCATGTTCTTCTTGTTTTCCGAAGTCATGGCCTTTGCCCTTGGAACTGTAGTCCCTTGCCTTTCTAAGGCCATGAGAATACTGGCCCTTGTGGCATTCAGGGGAGTGAACGTCATTGGCCTTTTACCCCTTTATTTTCGGGGCCTTCCTCCAACCTCATTCTAATGACGGGGCTAGTGGCTTAGTCATTCAGGCCGAGGGTGTTCCACCTTAGGCCTTCCTATTCTGAGTTCTTCGGACGTCATATGCTGTTCGGCCCTTCTATAGAACTCCCCGAGAGTGTCTGGGGGATCCTTGGAGAATTCAAAAAAGAGTTGGGAGTCCCTCCGAAGTCCTCTTATCATTGCGAGGATGCGAATCTCAGGCCGAAAGTCGGGTATGCTTAATGCTTCTTGGTTGAACCTTTCAACGTAGTCGCGAATGGTTTCCCCACTTCGCTATGCTATGTCGAACATTTGTACTGGCATCTTGGCTGTTGGCCTGCTGCCAATGAACTGTTGGGTGAAGGCAGTAGACAGCTCCTGGAAACTCAGCAAGGTCCCGTGGGCCAGGGAATTATACCATACTGTTGCTGGACCGGAGCGGGTCACCTCGAAACATTTGCAGAGGGTTGCGTCATCTGCGCCATGGAGCACTATGCTTCGCTTGCACTTTGTCAGGTGTGCCTGGGGGTCACTACGTCCATTGTAGGTTTCCAAATGTGGCACCCTAAAGTCACTAGGCATGGGCGCCTCCATCACTTCCTACACGAAGGGTGACTCTTCTCCGGTATAAGTGTCAGAGAATCTTGACCAAACAGGCTTTCGGGAGATCTGCGTCTCGACCTTTTCTAGTCTTCCAAGGATCTTCTCCATAAGTTTAGTTGTGTTAGAATCCCCCAGCTGCCTGGTGGTCACCAGAAATGGCGAACTTTTCATCCTTCTCATAGAATAACTTCACCGGGGAGGAGATTGGGACCTTCGGTATGGGAATGGACTCCGCCGGCAGGAGGTCCTAGTTTTTTTTGGGGCCCTTTCGCTAGTGGGTTACGCCCTAGGGTGCACGCCCTCCATAGAAGATGCATCGAGAGAGTCCTCACTCTTGGAACTCTGGTGGGTGGACCTCGAGCTTCTCTCCTGGGGCGTTGCTGAGGGGGACGCCCTTCAGACCGGTGGAGGTTGGGGCCACCTCCGGTTGAGTTGTTGAGTCATTTCAGTGACGATGGAGCACTGGAGGTCTCGTAGGAAGGCCAACGTCCCTGCTAGAGGGCGGTCATCTTCTGGTGCAGAAGTTTCTGCAGTAGGCTGCTGGGTCGCCGGCTGAGCCTCCGGCGCAGAAGTGGACTTCGGGAGCCCCTTGTCTTTTGAACGCCGAGTCTATACGACGGAGACCTGGGAAAGAGTTCCCACAGACGGTGCCAAATGATGCCTTTCGACATCATCGTTGTGCAACATGGTGAGCCTAGAGCAGGAACTTCCGGTGGGAGAGCACCTGGATGAGGATTCTTCGGTGGGAGAAGGGCTGCAAGGACTCAGAAAAGCAGGTGTCAGGAGCTCCCTGGAGTGTTTTTCCAGGGGAGGAGTCTCCGACGCCCAAGTTAGTATCAGAGATAAGTAGGAGGTGGAGAGATTTTTCCTTGGAGTCGGATCCCCTTACCGAGGGCGTTTCTTGAATACTTATAGGGAGGTGAACAAGAGAAGCTCGTTTCCCATAGCCTGCCCAGATCATGACACGTGTTTGGTCAGATATGGTCCGTACCTTCGGGGAGAGGGGGAGCTTCTAGCCAACCATAGGCTGCTTGGCTGGGAGCCTAGTGCAGTACAAGGGCGGCGTGTCAGAGCGTGTCTAAGGGTGGTGTGTCGGGGGGCTGTACGAGTACGATGTGTCAGAGACTGCTCAGCTATTTCATCGTACACCCAGGTGGCCGTTTCAGTGGACCGAACTCCTTCGAGGTCTAGAGCTCCTCTGGAGGGTGGTCCCCTGTTTGCATGAGGCACCTTCGGTTGGACTTTCCTGAGGTCAGGCTTGGGTACTTGATGTGGCACTTCGTGAGTGCGTCCCGAGGGTGGCCCAAAGAGTATACGGAGGTGGTTTTGGCCATGTGACGTCGGCGTGAGGTCACCTTCAGGAAAGGCGGTGACTCATTCTGACCGAAGTTGGTCCCATGCGTTTCCTGAGCGGTAGCGCCTATCCGGCTTGTCCGAGCGTGCTGTAGTCCTCTCTTTGCCAGGTTTTATCGTGTCTGCTTCAACCAGAAATGGCGTGCTCATGTGAGGTTCTTTAGGGCCGATAGCCCTTCGGCTATCAATAGCCCACCTATGGACCAAGTTATGGATTTTTTATGTTGGTTACAAAATTCCGACCAAATGAACAGCGACATAGCCAACTTCGCAACGCCATATCTTTCACTATAGGGCTCCAAATTAAAAAATTCAAAATCCCAGTGCAAAATTTAAATGTTCTCTAGGTGTGGTCAAATTTTATACCAAGATTCCATCTACATAGGGAGATAGAGAACTTTAAGTCCAGAGTCAAAATTCTAGTCGCTTTATGACCATTTTGCCCATACAAAATTTTATAATTGTGCAAACACTTCATTCACAATGGGAAAGCCCTCCAAGCCTACCCCATATATGTCCATTACACATAGAAAATACATTCCCTTGCATTTAACAACCATATGTGGCTAAAACATAATTTACAAGTAAGCAGTCCATCATTCACACTTTCATAGCTTTGCACCACATCACATACATAGCCAAAACATTACTCAAATGTTCACATACTTGTCTGATTCTACACACACTACATGTACATGCATACTTGCACTACAAAATGGTCTTAACTCCACTAAATATGCACCCTAGGTTATAGGAGTGCCTGAGACACAATGGACTCCAGAATAGGATGTTGGACAGCTGTTGTACAAGACAATAAGTAGCACCATTAAAAATACCAAATGTGCTCCTAAAATCTCCAAAATTTTTAGATCATAACTAGACAGATGGAAGTTTATGTACCTCAAATTTTAGATCAAAAATCAAACAAGAAATGTCAGTTTTAAGTTGATCTTTTAGCTGGACTTGGAATGACAAAATTGAAGGGAGTAAGTTTCATTGAGAAACTTAGTAAGGCTAGCACTTGGATTCAATAGGCAATGTAACCATCATTAAAACCTGCATCCAAAGACACTAAAACACAAAAACCACAATGCATATACACAAGATATAGCAACCAAACGCAGCAGCCATTCACAACCAATAAACAAATGAAATGTGGCAGCAACAATAACCACAGATTACTCCATAAGACACATAATAAACATAACCAAATCACTATGGCAGCCCTCCTCAAGCTAATGCTTGGTCTTAAGAGGATTTTAGCACTAGTTAGTACTATATTTGGGCTCTAGAAACCCTTATTTCATTGCCATCTTTGTACACTTCACACTACGTCACAAAACCTTCAATAAGAGCATTCCCCTCTCTAAGCCCTAGCTCCATGGTTGATTGAAAACACACTTAACACACTTAACCTTGCTTTATGTCATTTTATTTCTAACTAATTGTGGTTTTCTTTTTTAAACTCATTGGTGCACATGTGCACAACATTTTTTACTATTTATCAAGCCTTGGCTGCCTCCCCCATGGTGGGATAAGCCTAGAATTCCACCCTTTGACTTAAGTCAAATCCTTGAACAACTTAAGGTTTTACGCTGGGACATTTAGGTCCTTAATGCTTTTAGTGTTTCCTTTGTCCAAACTTGCCTTCCATGAGCAATTTGGTCCTCCAACAGCACTTTCATACCATTCATATCCTTCCCATAACTCTCCCAGGCTCTTTCTTGAGAGTTTTGGAATTGAGTACCCGAGTTTCCAAAACCTTACAAAAAAGTCCATAGGTTGCTTGACAAACAAGCAATCCTAAAGGTTTTCCTTTGGGGCCAAGTTACTAACTTGGAACACTTTTAAGAATGTGTTCATTATACCTTTTACCCCTCACACTTCAATCATTACGAAAAGAACTACACAATATAACGGTTTGTTCACCATTATGCCACACTTTTAATTCTCCCATTTCTGTGTAGTGGTAACAATCCTCGCCCCCTTAAAAATTTTGGTCTTCCAAAATAGCCTTTAGCCTTGGGTATCCTTCAGCATACATTTCTGTAAGGTCTTTTCAAGTTTTCCAGGTTGCTTCTCTTTTAGAGTGGTGTGAACACTTAACTTTAACCATGGGAATAAGTTTGTTTCTTAACCTTCTGGTATCCCTGGCTAAGATAGCTATAGGTTTCTCTTCATATGTCAAGTTAGGTTCCAACTGTATGTCTTCCACTACAATAGCATGCTTTGTGTCCAATAAACACTTCTTAAGCATACTGATTTGAAAAACATTATGAACAATTGACATGCTTGGTGGTAAAGCTAACCTCTATGCTACCTTGCCAACTCTGTCCAAGATCTCATAAGGACCTATGTATCTTGGAGCTAACTTGGTTCATTTGGGAAATCTAACAGTGCCTTTGGTTGGTGCAACTTTTAGCCAAACATTATCATAAATCTCAAATTCCAAGTCTATCCTTCTTTTGTTCACATAGGTTGTGGTCCTTTCATTGGCTGCCTTTAATCTCTCTTGAGTTTTCTTCATTTTTGCAGTTGTCTCTTCAATAATTTTGGATCCCAACTCTAGCCTGTTTGAGGCTTCCACCCAATAGTGGGGTGCCATGCACCTTCTTCCATGTAATGCTTCATAAAATGCCATGCCAATAGTGCTTTGGTAACTATTGTTATATGAGAATTCCACCAATGGCAAGTGTTGATCCCATTTGCCTTTAAAATCTAACACACAACTCCTGAGCATGTCTTCCAGTATTTGTGTTACCCTTTCGGATTACCCATCTGTCTGAGGATGAGAAGCAGTACTCAGATGGATTTTGGTTCCTAGTGCTTTATGAAAAGCACTCCAAAATTGAGCTATAAATCTTAGATCTCTATCAGATACATTGGAGTCTAGCACTCCATGTAGTCTTACTATCTCTTGGACATACTTTTAAGCTAATTTCTACAAGGAGTTTGTGAGTTTCATAGGTAAGATGTGAGCATATTTGGTTAGCCTATCCAAAATGACCTAGATTGCATCATGCTTTAATCTAGTCAAAGGTAACCAGTAAAAAAGTCCATCGTTATGTTGCCCCACTTCCTCATTGGTATAGGTAGACTCTATAGGGTACCGTTGGCTTCTGGTGCTCTACCTTTACCCTTTGGCATGTGGCACATTTGGAGACATAAGTAACTATGTCTCTCCTCATGTTTGGCCACCAAAAGTGAGTCTTCAAGTCTTTATACATTTTCTCACTTCCTAGATGTATGTTCAACTCACTTGTGTGAGCTTCTTCAAGTATTTCACCCCAAAGCTTTGATCCTTCAGGCACATAGATTCAGTCCTTGAAGTACAGTAATCCTTGCTTGTAGGCAAAGGATTGATACAGGGAACCTTTTTCCTTTCCTGAAATATTTTTCAGATCAAGATCTGTCTCCTGTACCTTTATGGCTTCTTCAATCCATCCAGATTGAATTGTCAATGTGTAAATTTGGGCTTTCTCCCAGTTCTGCCGTTTATGCCATAGGCATAGCAGACTATTCTTCTCATCATCATCAACAATGGATCCTCCATCCAAAAGTCCTTTGTAGTTCCTACTCAAGGCATCTGCTACTAGATTCCCTTTGCCCTCTGTGTACTCTGCACCGTAGTCGTAGTCCTTGATGTACTCTAACCATCTCGTTTGCCTCATGTTCAAGTCTTTCTGAGTGAACAAGTACTTTAGGCTCTTATAGTTAGTGTAGATCACAAAGGAACTTCCCATCAAGTAATGTCTCCAATGCGTCAGAGAAAAAATCACAGCTGCCAGTTCTAGGTCATGGGTAGGATAATTTTGCTCATGGGGTCTTAACTGCCTTGACCCATATGCAATGACATTTCTGTCTTGCATAAGCACACAACCTAATCAAGATCTAGATGCATCTGTATAAATGATGTAGGGCTTACTTGGATCAGGAAGAATTCATACTAGAGCTTCAATCAACCTCTGATTGAGCTCTAGGAAACTCTTTTAACACTTCTCAGTCCACTCAAATCTTTGACCCTTCTTGGTTAGATGAGTAAGAACTAAGGCAATCATGGAAAAGCCTGATACAAATCTCCTGTAGTATCCAGCTAATCCTAGGAAACTTCTGATTTCCTTCACAGTCTTTGGTCTTTCCAACTCTTGCAGTGCCCTGACCTTTTCAGGGTCTGCCCTAAGGCCTTGTGCATCTATGATGTGTCCCAGGAAAGACACTTCCCTTATCTTGAATTCACAATTGGATAACTTGGCATAAAGCTGATGTTCCAATAGAGTATTTAGGACAATCTTCAGATGATGTTCATGTTCATTTTCATCCTTGGAATACACTAGGATGTTATCAATGAATAGAACCACAAATTTGTCCAGATGTGGTCTGAACACTCTGTTCATCAGATCCATAAAAGCAACTAGGGCATTAGTCAAACCAAATGGCATGACTGTGTACTCATAATGCCCATATCTACTCCTAAATGCAGTCTGAGGAATGTCCTCATCCTTTACTCTCAACTGGAAGTATCCAGATCTCAAATCTATCTTGGAAAAGATCATAGCTCCCTTAAGTTGATAAAAAAGATCCTCAATCCTAAGGAGTGGATACTTGTTCTTGATAGTCACTACATTGAGCTTCCTGTAGTCAATGCATAGTCTGAAAGATCCATCCTTCTTTTTTAGAAAGATAACAGGAGCTCCCCATGGTGAAACACTTGGCCATATGAACCTTTTTTCAGGAAGTTCATCAAGTTGTTTCTTAAGCTCATTCAACTCTGTGATTGGCATTCTGTAAGGAGGTATGGATACTGGACTAGCTCCTAGTTGCAACTTGATCTCAAACTCAATTTCCCTTAGTGGAGGAAAGCGTGGCAGGTCTTTAGGAAAGTCTTGTCGAAAGTCTCACACTTCAGGTATTCCATCCACTTCCTCACCACATTGCAATTCATTAAATGCATAACAATAATCATGCTCACAAATCACAGGTATCCCATGTAGTAGCTCTAGCTCCATGCCATGCATTTCATACACTAATTCCTTAGAATTCACTAATACATGCACTTCACCATCAGGAAATGTGATTTCCCGCTTAGCACAATCAATTTTTACGTTATGCATAGCAAGCCAATTCATACCCAGTACTAAATCATACCTATGAATGTCCAACACTAGTTTATTAGTCATAACCTTAGTCTTTCCTACTACTAGCTCACAATCTTTAGCTAGGTCATTAGTGAAAAGACATTGACTACCTGCTGTTTTCACTAAGGATATCCTAGGCATGATTTCTGTTACCCCCTCAACAAATGGGAAAATTACACTATAAAGGCATAATGGTTATAAATCATTATATAGCATAATTTTCACTATAGTCAATAAAAAGTGAGGGGTAAAGTGAATAATCTATACCTTTTTAAAAGATTACAATGGGTACTTGGTACTAAAGGAAGCCCTAGAAGATTGCTTGTCATACAAGTAATCTGTGGGTCTTATTGCAAGATTTCAATACTTGGGTACTCAATTCTACAACTCTAAAAGAGAGATTTTGGAAGGATTTGAATGGTATGGAAGCAATTTTTGGAGGCTGAATTTTATAAAGGAAACAAAAACTATGATTCAAGAACCTAGGACAACTACGTTTACAGTTGTTCCCAAAAATAATAAAAGTCTGGGATAAACATCTGTTACCCACTACAGAGTAATCCAGTTATGGTGCCAAAATTGTGCATTTAAACTCCCAGGATTGGTAACAATACCCCTAGTGTACATACTCAAGTGACCCTCTTGAGCACTATCTAAATACAAGCATATTGGTCTAACCATAACACACATATTCACATTTATGAACACTACGGCAGCTAAGAAAGAAAACACTAGCACAAAGCTTCGTTTTGGCTTCCACGCATTAAGCATTCATATTTGGTTCAAAAATTATAGCCACTGTATCCAAACTTCCTCCAATAAACTGTATCAATCTAGCCATGTTACCCCCTATTTTATTCACTCCATTATCAAGTAGAGACTTAGATCAAACCATGGAATTTTTTTTTACATCAATAGCCATCCTATGGACCAAGTTATGGATTTTTGAAGTTGGTTACAAAATTCTGACCAAATGAACAGTAACTTAGCCAATTTTGAAACATCATATCTTTGGCTACAAGGCTCTAAATTCAGAAATTCTAAATCCTAGTTCAACCTCTAGATTGGCTCTAGGTGTGGTCAAAATTTCAAACCAAGATTCATTCTACATAGGATGATATAGAACTTTGAGCGCAGAGTCAAAATTCTGATCACTTTATGACTATTTTGCCCATACAAAATTTTATAAGCATGCAAACACTTCATTCACAAGGGGTAAGCCACTCAAGGCTATTCCCTACATTTTCAGGACACCTAAGAATTACATTCCCTTGTAGCTAGCATCTTTACATGGTCAATACCAAAATTTACAAACAAGCAACCTATATTGCACCCTTAGGCAGCCTGTGCATAGGATCCTCATACGTAGCAAAATAGCCCACAAATGTTCACATATGTTGTCCAAAATTCACATGCATTACATGTACATGCATCCACGCACTAAATAACATTCTTAACTCAGTTAAAACAAACACCCTAGTCATAGGAGAGCTTTAGACAGAATGCACTCGAAAAACAAAATGCTGGACAGCTTCCACATAACACAATAAGAACCATCACTAAAAATAACAAATGTGCTCCTAAAATCACTAAAATTTCCAGATCTTAACTAGACACATGGAAGTTCATGTACCTGAAATTTGAGATCAAAACTCAAATGATAAAGGTCAGTTTGACTGTGATCTTACTGCTGGACCTGAATTGGACAGAAAGGGGGTATGTTCCTTGAATGAAACTTCGTAAGGGCTTATCAATAAAATCTTCAAACTCCAGTCATATACCTGAAATCCAAAGACACTAAAGCAAAAAAGTATGGTACAAATACATAAACACTGCCATCCAAATGCACAAACAACATAGCAACAAACAAATGTAATGCTGGGAGCAATAAACACATTAGGGTTAGTTCATAAACAATCAAATAAATATTATGTAATCATTATGGCAGCCCTCCTCAAGCTAATTATTGGCTTTGGAGGTTGATTGGTCTTAGCTAGTACCAACTTGGGCTCTAGAAACCCCTGTAAACACTGCTATCTTAGTGCATGAAAAACAGTAAGGCTGGAACCTTATTCATGCACTCTCCTTTAACCCATACTTGGTTCCTTGAGCTTTTTGCTCTCTTCCAAGCATGGTATTAGCCTCATGGATGCTTGACCATCATATTTGAATAGTAAAAAACCATGAAACATGAAGATAAAACCCTTACCTAAGTTGTGAAAGCTGAACATAGCAAAGGAAGCTCAATAAACCCGAAAAGTAGGGTTTTTCTCTCTCCTATTGAATCCGATTGCTTTCCTTTGTCATTTCTTGGGAGCTTAAGATATGGTGTCTATGGAAGGTTATGGAGTAGCTTAGGAGGGAAGTCTAGTTGGTGAGGCCCAAAAATGAGCAAGGAAAGGTAAAGAAATCAAGATATTTACTTGACTTGATTCGTTTAACCTTAACCTTCACTTAGGTCACTACAAGTATGCCTTAGGCAAACGCTTTTTGGCTAATCATTAGCCCAACTTTTTGACCTTAGAACCTGGAAATAAAAGGCTAGGATAATCCTAAAAATGGCCATCTTTGACTCTTGTCAAACGTCATCCCATCCTTAAGTTATTTTTGGCAACAATTGTACACCTAGTTGTCCTAGGTTTTTGAATCATAGCTTTTATTTCCATTATGCAATTCAGCCTCCAAAAATTACTTCCATACCATGCAAATCCTTCCAAAATCTATCTTTTAGAGTTGTACAATTGAGTATCCAAGTCTTGAAATCTTGCAATAAGACCCATAGATTACTTGTATGACAAGCAATCTTCTAGGGCTTCCTTTAGTACCAAGTAACCAATGTAATCTTTTAAAAAGGTGTAGATTATTCACTTTACCCATCACATTTTTTTCACTATGGTGAAAATTATGCTATATAATGGTTTATAACCATTATGCCTTTATAGTGTAATTTTTCCATTTGTTGAGGTGTTAACAATTTCAGTAGGCAATTTCATGGCTGCAACAAATTTCCTAGTGAGTGTATACATAGATGAACCAGTATCAAACAGAACACCAACAGGCATACCATTAAGGTAAATGTTACCTCTTAGTCCTCTTCCCTGCTCTGATGTCTCTAGCGTCTCCACTTCCAAGACTCTGCCAGCTCTTTGCACTGGAGGGTGAGGCACTGTAAGAACTGGCCTCTACTATCCCTCCCTAGGTGCTCCTCCTCTAGGTCTTACCGTATTAGGCTTTACTGGACCTTGGTCTTCTACCCTTCTCTGGGCCTGTGGCCAGTCTTTGATCCAATGATCCATGCATCCACATCTTAGACACACTTGGGTGTCAAAATAGAAAGGTTTCTTTCCATGAAACTTCTTGCATTTATGGCACCTTAGGCCAGGGAACTTCCCCTTAACCTTGCCCTCACCACCAAGATGAGAATTATTGGCAATTCCTTTGCAATGTGGTGGCTTCTTCGACTTGCCTCCTGGCTGACTACTTTCCCCTGGTCCACTGAGAAAATACTTAGTCTCATACTCCTCTTGCTCTACTGGTAGAGCTTTCTACACTACTTCATAGTATGTAACTGATGCAAAAGGTCTAACAGCCTTTCTAATGTCTAACTTTAGGCCTCTGACAAATCTTTTGGCTTTCAACTCCTCCAGTCAATGATACTGAGCAGCATACCTCACAAACTGATTGAATTTGTGCTTATACTCTAGGACACTGAGGTTGTCCTGTGTTAAAATGTCAAATCCAGCTTGCTTCATATCCTTGATGGCATCACTGATGTACTGCTCTTGGAACAGCTATGTGAACTCTGGCCAGCTGATTTCAATATCTCTTCCTGGCCTTCAACCCTTTTGGAAAGGATACCTATCTTTGGTGCTCCTCCACCATATCTTTGCACTGCCTACCAAATTGTAGGTAGCCAACGACACTTTTTTTGTGGAGCTGAAAGACATCCTCTCAAACATTTTTTCATTGAAGATTAACCACTCCTCAGTTCTCTCTAGCCCAACATTTCCACCAAACTATCGAGGTCTTAGACCTTGGAACCTCTCCAATGGTCTGACTTCATCTACGCCTTCTAGATCCTCTCATCTATGTTTCCTGGATGTGTGAGAGGCCTATGTATGGTGATGCTCTCTATGATCTATCTGCCTTCTCCTGGACTTTCTCTCATGGCCTTCCTCAATATCATCCCTAGTGGAGGAATGGTCATAGACAGAGGGATTGGTCCTGGATACTTGACCCATCTTAAACCTTAGTCTTCTTCCTCTTGGATTTCTCCTATCTTCATCTTCCTCCTTAATGGTCTCATCATTTGTATCTTCTAAGCTTCTAGAAAGAACATATTCAGATGTGTTCCTTGTATCCTCTTCTGGTTGCTGCTGTGCATCCTGCACTGGTTCTGGTAGGGCTACTTGGACTCTCTACTATTCTGCCTAAATTAGCCTCATTCGGTTTTCATTAATTAGAGCTAAGTTCCTTTGAAGCTCTAACCAATCCTGAGGCACTTCAAGGTTTGGTACCTGCTGTTGCCCATGATTCCTTCTATATTGTTCATTTCTTTATTGCCTAGAATCAGTAGGAGGCCTTTGAGGTGGTTCCCCTCTCCTTGTGGCAACCATGTTTACTTCCTGCATTAATGATTCATCATAGAGCACATATAAAGATCATAGGTATTTCAATGGTACTTGACATTAGCAGTTGACCAAGCTGAGTTCATGTATGTAGATCCATACTGATAGCTGAAGTACGCATCTCGGCCGAGCTCCCAAATTTGGCGGAGTACTGACTTCGCCAGAGGGAAACTACCAGCCGTGATCAGAAGAACTAACGATCCCCCTGCCCTAATATAGGGAATTCGCTCCCTCAGGCAATGGGAAGACCAACCTCGGTAGAACGATCGAACCTTCTTCGGAAACAGGAGTATCCCTCGGAGGAACCATCCTCGGGTAACATATGCCCCGAAATGTTTGAGTAACCTCGGAAGGTACGAATAACGCATTTAAGGAGCCTCTGACACCTCCCCATAAAGTCGTCTCCCATGGACATTCTAACACGCTATCACTGGGACATGCTATCAGAGGGACGCCTTGATATGACTCCCTCGGAATGACTGCGCTGTCAGCACAGCGACTTTCGCTGAGATACACGTCCCTTCGATCCCAAAAAAGCAGGGATCCCATCCCGTCGGACACGGTCGCTAGAGGGGAATGGCTTTTTGCACGCCTCCTGTATAAAACACCCAAAAAAGCATTCTAGAAAGGCAAGATAACAAAGTTCTCTTTGAATACCAAAAAGGACACATAATCCAGTTATCTGAAAATACTGACTTGGGCGTTGGAGGCTCCTCCCCGGAAAACCACTCCGAGGACCTCCAAACCCGTGTTTTTCTGAAAGGATTTCAGGTATCCTCCACTAGGCAATCTCCTCTCAAAGTATTCTCCTCCATCAGAAGCCCTCCCTACTGAAATGATGACATACGATGAAGCCACCGCAGGCCATCATTTGGCCATCATTCGGGCAAATTGGAGTGGACCCTATTTGGTCGTTGATGAAGTTCGCCCAGGGGTCTTTAAGTTGGGTGACGTTAAAGGAGTAGAGTTGAAGAATACTTGGCATTCAAGCTCTCTGAAAAAATTCTGTACTTAGACATTTCTTTTCGAAGAAAGCCTGTAAGATACTCCTCCCCGAAGAAGTCAGTAAAAATAAATGATGAATATGCCCCCGCCACCAAAAGAGCATGCCTGACGAATCTTCCTTACGAAATTCCTCACTTGGCTTAAAAACTCGCCCGAGCAAGAAAGCAGTCCAGAAAGGTTCCTTCCGAGGTGCTTAGAATCGTACCAGCTTCTGGGAAAGCATATTCAGAAGAAAGAACGAAGAATGGAAAAAAAAATTTCATTAAAAATGATAAGTCAAAAGATACAAAAGAGGAAAGAAGAAGAAAGCCTATGACTAAGCAGGGGTATCCGACGTTTCTTCAACATTATCACCCCCGGAGAACTCAGTCAAATGTACAGGGCGAGCCGGAGGAAGATTAAGGAGCTCGACCTTAGACCACGAAGATTTAGGCTCTATGGGGAAATCCAAGGCAGATAAGTGAGAAAGGTCAAGCCCAGGGTACCGAGCGAGGACCTGATGACGAGCCAAGCAAAAGCCATCTTGGTAGGACGTCTTCGACATTTGCTCGCTACGGTCCTTCTCGGCACCAAGAGCCTTCAGGTCAGCTTTCAGCGAAACAATCTTCTCCTCCAGCTTCTTCTTCCTCTTGCTCTTCGTCTCCTTCTTCCTCAGTGACTCAATCTCAGCAAGGGCCTTCGCAAGATCCTCGCTGTCTTGAGCGGTCTTCTTCCGAAGGGCCTCGTTCTCTAGAGTAAGAGCCACGCACTTTGAACTGAGGTCTTCAACCGTCGCTGAGAAATCAGTGAGAAGCTCCTGCCTGCTAGACACAACCTCGGTCCGAAGATTCCCAAGGTCCTCCTTCGCAAGCTTACTCAACTCGCCATATTTTAAGGCATACTGGGCAAGAGACTCCTTCGTCTGGCGTAAGGAATCTTCGGATCGAGAACGGTTTCCGTTTGTTTCGCTGGCCAGGCGCGAAAGTACCCGCTGTATGCCAAAAGCTGCAGAAAAACAGAAGCGTCAAAAAAGTATCGGAAGATAGTGACAGCTTAGAAGAACAATTTCCCAAAAAGGAAGGATCACCTGAGCAGCGTGTTTGGACATCCTCACCGCGAGGATCTCTTCGTTGGGACACTCGGTGGTAAGGGACTGAAAAGTGGCATGGGTCAATACCCCCGCCGCCATTTGTGGAGCCATCAGCTGGCTATCCTCAGAGAACAAATCCATGTCCTCTGTGAATGTCCAGAAAGGCTCCCGTGGCACCCTACCCCGTGGAATCCGCCGGTCCCGAAGAGCCCTCCGACGGTTATAAGTCTCCATCCAGGAAGCAGTAGGGGCATTTTCTGCAAGGTCACGCCGAAGTTCCATCAAAACGTCATCCCTTAGCCACTCATTCAAAAAATCGTGGATACGAAAAATACTGAGATTTGTAGCGGAATGGCTAAGGAACCAACCTGGTGGAACTTCGGGGATGCCCTCCTGAGAACCGACCTCCCGAACAACCTCAGGGATGTTTTTTCCTTTCCTTCTTCTGCACTCTTCGAATTCCTGGGCAGACACTCGCTCTGCTGGAATCTTGGTAGCAGGTGCAGGACTAGTTGTCTCCTCGAGGATATCAGGCTCCGAATGAGGATTATCGGCCGTCGGTAATTGAGCTGAAGACTCATCTTCCACCTCAACTACGTCCTCGGGGGAAGGAGGAGTAGGAGTGATAGCTTTGGCCTTCTTGGACTTAGAAGGGCCGACAGTCGACTTTTTCCTCTTACGGGAAGTCTTCCTGCGAACTTGCTCTCCTCGCTTAGCCTGACTGTCGAAGAGCGATTTATAAAACTCGGCGGACTGCTTGCCCATCTCTGCAGAAAAGTAAAATATCAGTGTAAGTCCAAAAGAGAAGCCAAAAGCCAAACCCTAGAAGATCACTTACTCTCGGAAAAAGCCTGATAAGAAATTTCACGCCGAAGGAGCATGACTATCCAGGCTTTCTTCCCCGGAAGAACAGCCACGAGCATACCGAGGTCACTCTTGTGGGCAGTTATCACTCCCAGTTCCCAAAGAACTTCCTCAGACATAAGATCCCACTTAATAGGAAAGGGGTAGAGTGAACGCGAAGGAGCCCCGGAGTCCCAGTCCGACACTGACCGAATACGTTTGTCGAAGTTTTCAAAATCGGGAAGCGTCACCGGAGTAAGAAGTTTCCTGGCGTCGACGACATCGGCCTCTAAAGTTCCGGAGGCCCATCTAATAGGAACGTAGCCCCAAGACTCGGGAACCCGCAAAAAGGAAAACCGCTTCTGCCACCCTCGCCAACTGTCCTTATTATCGAAGGTAAACATGAACTTCTTACTCCCGGATCCTCGGGGAAGGAGGTAGTAAAAACCACCCTTCGGGACCGAGTGGAGTTTATAGTACTGCATAAAGAAGGTGAAGTGGGGATTTATGCCGAACACCACGCACATGCAGAGGAAGGCATTGAAGTAAGAGTAAGAATTTGGGGTAAGCCGGTTCACGGCAATGCCATGAAAATCACAAAATTCACATATCACGTGATGAGGGGGATACCGAAGACCGACTTTCAATTGAGCCCGGTAAACGGTAACCTCCCCCGGAGAAGCTGCGTAGCCAAAAGATCTCGGGAGGGGTAACCTCAGCGTGATATAAGAAGGAAGGTAGTACTTGGCCACCCACTTTTTCATCTTTTCTAAAATAGTGGAGCAAGGATAAGCTTCAAGGGAAGCAAGGTTTGCAGAAAGGGGGCGCACAGTCATCAATGGGATCGGACTCAGTGAAGTTAGGTTTGGCATTTTTCAAAAAAGAATGATAATACGAAAAAGAGAGATCACAACAACAAAACCACAAAAAGGAGCACCCACCAAAGACTTTGCCAAAACCTGGGAAACGCCGCCGTAAGGAATCGTCGGAGGTCACACTGCCGCCAAAATCACTGCCGGAAAAAGGAAAAGGGGGCGAGAAAAGGCTCTGGAACAGACAAGAGCTAAAACAAAAGAATGAGACAAAGTAAACGGAAGAAACTTATATAGACCGAAGAAGGATAAGTGAAGCGTCGTCATAATCATCCTTTGAAAAAGAAACCACCTCATTATTGCTCCTTGAAGACGAAGGGGTGCAGTTGACGTGACCAGCATAAATGCTTCACCATCCAACGGCATACACGTGTCACATAGCGCGAGGAACCAGGGCACGTCCCCCTAGCATCGCGAAAACCCAGGCGCGGTCACCCATGACTGACACGCCTGGCCAAAGGACGCGATGATTCACAGATCCGTGGCAGAAAAAGCAAAAAGAAAAAGTAACAGACATTCCGAGGGTGCCTAGAAAACTGGAGAAGGGTACCTCGCCTCCGAGCAAGCGACTTCTGAAGCGAGGCCTATTCCCGAGAAAAGATTCAGCCGCCAGATCGAAAAAGGAACCTTCTCGAAAACATAGCCGAAACATCCACTCCGGCTCGCCAGGAGGGGGCATGTGATAGCTAAAGTACGCATCTCGGCTGAGCTCCCAAATTTGGCGGAGTACTGACTTCGCCAGAGGGAAACTACCAGACGTGATCAGAAGAACTAATGATCCCCCTGCCCTAATATAGGGAATTTGCTCCCTCAGGCAATGGGAAGACCAACCTCGGTAGAACGATCGAACCTTCTTCGAAAACAGGAGTATCCCTCGAAGGAACCATCCTCGGGTAACATATGCCCCGAAATGTTAGAGTAACCTTGGAAGGTACGAACAACGCATTTAAGGAGCCTCTGACACCTCCCCATAAAGTCGTCTCCCATGGACATTCTGACACGCTATCACTGGGACACGCTATCAGAGGGACGCCTCGATATGACTCCCTCGGAATGACTGGGCTGTCAGCACAGTGACTTTCGCTGAGATACACGTCCCTTCGATCCCGAAAAAGCAGGGATCCCATCCCGTCGAACACGTGTCATAATCAGGGACGGCCGCTAGAGGGGAATGGCTTTTTGCACGCCTCCTATATAAAACACCCAAAAAAGCATTCTAGAAAGGCAAGATAACAAAGTTCTCTTCGAATACCAAAAAGGACACATAATCCAATTATCTAAAAATACTGACTTGGGCGTCGGAGGCTCCTCCCCGGAAAACCATTGCGGGGACCTCCTAACCCGTGTTTTTCTGAAAGGATTTCAGGTATCCTCCACTGGGGAATCTTCTCTCAAAGTATTCTCCTCCATCAGAAGCCCTCCCTACTGAAACGATGACATACGATGAAGCCACCGCAGGTCATCACATGCAATGTAACTATATGCTATGTACATGTATAATCCATGCTCTGACCATGCTTTGATACCAACTTCTGTTACCCACTCCGGTGGTAGTCCAATTATGGTGCCAAAATTGTGCATTTAGACTCCCAGGATTGGCAATGTTCTTTAGGCAATCAGAACACTACCCTTAGTGTGCATACCCAAGTGGCCCTCTTGGGTACTATGTAAACACATGGATATTCATCCTATCATCACACACATATTCACATTTTATGCCCACTATGGCAGCAGAGATGGAAAACACTAGCACAAGTTTTAATCTTGGCTACCACACATTAGGCAATCTTGTTAAGTTCTAGTAACCAGCCACTGCACCTGTAACTTCTACTAATAAACTATATCATTCTAGCCATGTAACCCCTTATCTTATTTGGTCCACTATCAAGTAGATACTTAGAGCAAACCAAGGATTTTTTTTTACATCAATAGTCCACCTATGGACCAAATTATGGATTTTTTAATTTGGTTACAAAATTCTGACCAAATAAACAGTAACGTAGCCAAATTTGCAATGCCATATTTTTAGCTACAGGGCTCCAAATTCAGAAATTTCAAATCCTAGTTCAACCTCTAGATGTTCTCTAGGTGTTTTCAAAATAACATACCAAGATTCCTTCTACATAGGGAGACATAGAGCTTTAACTGTAAAGTTATAATTCTGGTCACTCTATGACCATTTTGCCCATACGAAATTTCATGAGTGTGCAAACCCTTCATTCACAAGGGGAAAGCCTTCATTCATAAGTTTCTCAATGAAACTTAGTAAGGGTAGCACTTGGATTCAATAGGCAATGTAACCATCATTAAAACCTACATCAAAAGACACTAAAACAAAAAAACCACAATGCATATATACAAGATATAGCAACAAATGCAACAGCCATTCACAACCAACAAACACATGAAATGCGGTAGCAACAATAACCAAAGATTAGTCCATAAAACACATAATAATCATAACGAAATCACTATGGCAGCCCTCCTCAAGCTAAAGCTTTGTCTTAGGAGGATTTTAGCACTAGTTAGTACTAAATTTGGGCTCTAGAAACCCTCATTTCACTACCATCTTTGTGCACTTCACACTAGGTCACAAAACCTTCAATATGAGCACTCCCCTTACTAAGCTTGGTTCATCAAGCTCATGGCTCTCTTCCAAGCTTAGCCCTAGCTCTATCACTGATTGAAAATATAGAAAACAGCCCATGAGAGCAAGAGAACCCTTGCCAAAGTGTGTAGGCTGAAAATCAAGCTTGATCCATGAAGCATCCAAGCAATAGTTCTAGTTTGCTTTGAATTGCTTCCTTTCACCTTCAATTTTAATCAATTACAAGTTTAAAGGTGTGGTGGGTATGGAGGAAGTGTCACTATGTTCTTGGGCTGGTGGAGGCCAAAAATGAGAGAGAGATAAGTGATTTGACCACTTAAATGACCATAAAGGAGCTTAAGGGCACAAAACACACTTAACAAGCTTAACCTTGCTTTATGTCATTTTCCTTCTCACGAATTGTGGTTTCTTTGTCTTAAATGCATTGATACACATGTGCCCAACATTTTCAACTATTTATCAAGCCTTTTGCTGCGTCCGCCATGCTAGGATAACCCCACAATTCCACCATTTGACTTAAGTCAAAAGCTTGAACACCTTAAGGTTTACACTAGGACATTTAGGTCCTTAATGCTTTTAGTGTTTCCTTTGTCCAAAATTGTCTTCCATGAGAAATTTTTTCCTCCAATAGCACTTTCATACCATTTATATCCTTCCCATAACTCTCCAAGGCTCTTTCTTAAGAGTTTTGCAATTGAGACCTGAATTTCCAAAATCGTAGAAAAAAGTCCATAGGTTGCTTAACAAAGAAGCAGTCCTTAAGGCTTTTGTTAGGGGCCAAGTTACTAACTTGGAACACTTTTACCCCTCACACTTAATCACTATGAAGAGAATTACATAGTAGAGTGGCTTTTTGACTATTATGCGACACTTGTGATTCTCCCATTTTTGTGTGGTGGTAACAAGTGTACTTCATGTTGAGAGCATCAGCTACTACATTAGCTTTGCTAGCTATATACTCAATGATGCACTAAAAATCTTTCAAGTACTCAAGCTTTCTCCATTGCGTCATATTCAAGTCTTTCTGTGCAAACAGATGCTTCAAACTCTTGTCGTCCGTGAAGGCTTGAAACTTACTTCCTAGCAGGTAATGTTTCAACTACTTCAAAGCAAAGATCACTGCTGCTATTTCCAAATGATGAACTGGACAGCTCTTCTCATGAAACCTACTGCTTGTTTCCCTTTAGGGTTGTAGTAAGTCTATTCTTGAGCTTTTGGAAGCTAGCCTTACATTCATTACCCCACTCAAACTTTTAATCTTTCCTTATCAATTGAGTTAGAAGTGCTGCTATTACAGAGAATTTGGGTAAAAATCTCCTGTAATATCCAGGAAGCCCCAAAAAGCTTATTATTTCCTTCACAGTCTTAGGTTACTTCCATTCCAAGATAGCCTTAATCTTCTCTATATCAACAGCCAAACCTTGCTTATTGATCACATGTCTTAAAAATCCAACTTCCTTAGCCCAAAATTGACTCTTACTTAGCTTGCCATACAACCTATGCTCTTTTAGCAAGCCAACTACCAACCTTAGATGTTCTTTATATGCTTCTAGATCCTTTGAGTACACCAATATATCATCTATGAATACCACAAAAAAGTGGTCACAGTAAGCCTTCAACACTTTTTGCATAAAGTCCATAAAAAAGGCTAGGGCATTAGTGAGCCTAAATGGCATCATTGTGTAATCAAGGTGTCCATACATAGTGTTGAAAGTTATCTTCGTTATGTCCTCATTCTTGACTCTCAACTGGAAATAACTAGATCTGAGGTTTATCTTGTAGAAAACCTTAGCTCCCGTATACTGATCAAACATATCCCCGATTATTAGGAGGGGTACTTATTCTTGATGCCTAGTGCATTGAGTTTCTGGTGATCAATGCACAACTTGAGGGTTCCATACTTCTTCTTTCCAAAAAGTATAGGTGCTCCCCATGGAGCTGTACTTGGCCTAATGAAACCCTTTTCTAGTAGTTCATCAAGTTGCTTCTTAGCTCTACCATTTCAAGTATTGCCATCCTGTAGGGAGCAATGGATACATGTCCAGCTCTGGACACCAGTTTGATCTCAAACTCAACTTCTCTTACAGGAAGGAGTCTTGGAAGACCTATGGTGAACACTTCATGAAATTCATGCACTATGGGAATCCTACCTAGTTCACTGACTGCCTTACTCCCATTTAATCCCATGTATTCACCTTTAACCACTATAGGTTTGTCTTCCACCACCTTCGAACACCTTTCAAGTGCTTGCTCCTGTGAGCTTCCCACAAACTATTGGGAGATTTAGTCAAGCAAAGTTGCATGGCTTGGAAGTCTATAACTACCCTATTATCGTTAAGCCAATTCAAGCATAGTATGATGTCATATCAACTAGTCTTTAAGACTATCAAGTCAGCTCTAAATTCAAGTTCACCAAGCCTAAGCATGCAATCTTTCACTATGTGGCATGTGAACATAATTTCATTCCCAACAGTTCTAACAAGGTACATTTCATTCATAGTGCATACTTTAAGATTTATAGCCTTAAGCAATTTAGATGATATCAGAGACAAGGATGCACTAGTATCAAACAAAACTGATACTTCATAATGATTTAAATAAATGGTACCTTTCAAAGATTTTTTGTTCAGCCTGGGTTGGGCCAATTCTTCCTCCTTAGTCTCAGTTTCCTTGGCTTCCTAGGTCCTCCTTGAGGTCTCCAACTAGAATACCCTTCCAGGAGTCTGATTCTACATTTTTCTTTCCAAAAGCATGCTTGGGCCTTGATCATTCTTCAGTGAAGGCACAGCCTGCCTTTTCATGGCCAGTTGCCCCATTGCCCATCTATTACCAACCCGCTCAATCAACTTCTGCTCTTCCTCCCAGATGGAGTAGTCTCTTACCTAGTGATCTTGGGCACCACACTTCAAGTAACCCTTAGCCAGCTTGTAGCAGGCCTTCTTGCCATGGTATATGCCACAAGTCCTATATTGAGGTGCATATTGGACTCACTTCTTCTCCCTCTTGGCTTCCTTTATTGCCTCAGGAATTGGCACTTCCTCTCAGCCTTTTTTTTTTTGGTGGCTTCAACACTCCACTTTCACCTCATAGGCCACTTTGAACTTGGCCTCCAAACTCCTGCTCCAGGGTTATAGCTCCTTGTACCACCTTATAATCCTATTGAGCTTCCACTGCCCAGAGTATTTGCTTTAGTTCAGGACTAAGTCCTCTAAGGAATATCTTTGTCTTCAGCTTTTCTTGGCATTCATACTAAGAAGCATAGAATATGAGGTTGCTAAACCTTTGTTCATACTCTAGTACTGAGATCTCTCCCTACTCATGCTGGTTAAACTCCACCAGCTTATAGTCCTTCAGTGCCTCATTGATCTATTGCTGTTGGAAGACTTGTAGAACTTTGGCCATTTCCTAGACCTCCTTGTAGATGCCGGCCTCCTAGCATTCTTTCTACTACAGTTTCTTTGCACTACCCTACGCAATAATTATGCATTGCCCTTCAATCTGAGTGTTGCAAGCAGAACATTTTGAGAAGAGGAAACCTTGTTTCTCTCAAAGATCTTCTCTACTTCATTGATCCAGAACTCTACCTCTTCTGGATCACATCCTCCTCTAAAAACTGGAGGTTTCAATGTATGAAACCCCTCCAATTGGCCTTTTCATAATCCTCCACCTCTTGGTCCATGAGCCCTCTCTTGGCTATCTCTATGCCTTCCCCTCTATGCCCTCACTACCTCAGCGGTGACAATGAATTGGGTTGACCTCTTTAATCTCTTTTATGTCCAACTTTTGTACTTCTAGACTTACTTCTTCCTCAATTATTACTTCTTGTCTCACTTCTAAGCTTGCCCTCCTTGCTCTCGGGTTCCTCATTTCTTCATCACCGCCATGATCATAACCTCATCCATTTTCACTTGCTTGATCACCAAGCACAGGTTCTTTCCTTGGTCTCTTTCATATTTTAGGTGCCCTAGCTTGCCTCGTAGGTTATGGGAATTGTGCTAGACCTTTGGTCAAGGCCTATATGCCTACCACAAGTTAGACTAGAGCAGCATGCATAACCTCCATCATCTGCTCCATCCTTTCTTGGCCATCCATCCTTGGCCCATGCACATTGGGCCCTAACTCATGTTTTTGGCCCTAACAAGCTCTATACCCTAGCATGTTCCTAGCACACAAAATCTGGCTGCTCATACCTTGGATGGCTAGCTCTGTTATCTTCTTAGTCTTTAGCCTCTCTCTCCATATTTTGGGTCCTTATCCTACACATAGCAACAAGCAAAGCACACATATGCTTAATATTCAAAAGTAGACACAACCTAGTGTGGGAATAGATCTACACATCAAACAGGCCAAACTTTTGGTCCTAAGAGCAAACTAGCTCTGACACCAACAAAACACTATCATGCCCAACATAGCCCCTATGCCATTTGAGAGGATTAGTACCCAAACAAAAGGTTTAAACACTCATTTATGCTTATCAGGTTTGAACTAGTAACTTCCTTCCTAAGTTTCTAAGCTGTACTAGACATATAGGCTTATGCACCTTAGGTGCACCAACACACAATGGTAGGGGCATTGGGGTGCACCCTGGACTCAATAAGACACATGCGCAGACATATACCAGGGTATGTACAACATTAAGCTTGTTAAACTAGTTCAGTTCATGCTTTCTGAGACAAGCAATGCACCTAAGTGGATTTATAAGGAAATCCATCACAACATCTTCCAACTACCAAGAGTATGTGCATGGCAAGCAAAACACCAGCTCAAGCTTTGAAAACATTACTTTACATGCACATGTGTCTTAGCAAGCCTACCATGAACCACCCTAGGCACATCATATATGAGAACAAGCAAACATCCACAAGTTAACATAAGCGCACTAATAGATGAACAACTTCCCCATAACATAGATTAGGCACCATATATGCAAAAGTATCCAACTTACTCAAGATCATCTAATAACAACATATAACTTGGTGCGCTTACCAAGATCACCATAGTGCACTTCAACCCGAAAGTGTACATATACAAACTATTACACTTAAGTGTATCCATTAGCCTTTTCACTTAACATAGTCATTTGTTTTTATCCTAACAAAATTCATCACACATATATATAGTCCATAGTGGATGTATTACAAGCCATCAATACAAAGTGTTACACGAGAGATTCATACACATGAACATCACATAAATCATATAAAATGTTAGCTCCCGAGATGGATGAGTTAAATAAGAAGTTGGAGGAACTGCTAAAGAAAGGCTTCATAGGGCCTAGTATATCACCATGGGGAGCCCCGGTGTTGTTTGTGAAGAAGGATGGAACTTTTAGATTATGCATCAACTATAGAAAGTTGAATGTAGTAACAATCAAGAATAAGTATCTGCTTCCTAGAATTGATGATCTATTTGATACACTCAGGGGAGCAAAGGTGTTTTATAAGATTGACCTCTAGTCTGGACACTTCCAAATCAGAGTTAAGGAGGAACATATCTCAAAACTGCCTTTAGGACAAGGTATGGACACTATGAATATACAATTATGCCATTCGGTGTGACTAACGCTCCAGCAGTATTCATGGAAGTATGAATCGAATCTTTAAACAATTTTTGGATTAGTTTGTTGAAGTTTTCATTGATGACATTTTTGTATATTCACCATCTTCATCAAAACATGAGAGGCATCTTAGGACAGTTTTACAAGTGCTGAAGGATAATCAGTACTATGCAAAGTTGTCTAAGTGTGAGTTTTGGTCTAAAAGGATTCAGTTTTTGGGGCACATCATCATTGTTTAGGGTATGTCTGTTGATCCTAAAAAAGTTTAGGCGATAATTGAGTGGAAGAGACCCACTAAAGTTATAGAAGTTAGGAGTTTCTTGGGCTTGGTAGGCTAATACAGGTGATTCGTAGAGAAATTCTCTATGATAGCTACACCTTTAACGGCCTTGACCAATAAAACTCAGAAGTTTGAGTGGACATTGACATGTGAAGAAGCCTACATCAAGTTGAAGAAAAGATTGACTAGTGCACCTATACTCATTCTACCAGTCCAAATAAATCTTTTACAGTATACATTGAAGCATCTGGTCCTGGTTTAGGGTGTGTGTTGATGCAGGAAAGTCAAGTGATCGCTTGTGGTTCAAGATAGTTGAGGTTTAATGAGTTGAACTATCCTATTCAAAATCTTGAGCAAGCAGCAGTAATTTTTGCACTCAAGTTGTGGAGGCATTACTTGATAGGGAGGTCATTTAGGATCTTCACCGATCATAAAAGTTTGAACTATCTGTTTACACAGAAGGATCTGAACATGAGGCAATGTTGATGGATTCAATACATAAAAGATTATGATTGCTCAATTGAGTACTATGCTGGGAAAGGAAATATGGTAGTAGATGCATTGAGCCGAAAGTACACAACAGTAATCCTATCTAAGGATTAGGCTACGAATTCCTCCGAAGGAGCATTGGGAGATTGTTTCTCAGCTTTGCATGAGTTTTGTCAAAACAAAGAGCAATCCCTAGTCTACAATCTGGAAATACAATCAGCTTGGTTAGTCAGAGTTAAGGATGCTCAAACGAAAGATCCATTGTTGAAGAAAATTTCAGGAAAAGTGAAACTTGGTACTGTGAAAAAAGAATTCCAATACAAGGATGGAATACTACACTATAGAGATCATCTCTATGTACTGAATGTGGAAGGACTTAGGCAGCAAGTCCTACAGGAGGCACATACTAGTACTATGAATGTTCACCTTGGTGTTAGTAAGATGTATCATGATTTAAAGACGCATTTTTTGTGGCCAGGACTTAAAAATGATGTAGGAGGACATGTGGCAAAGTGTTTGACATGCCAAATGGTTAAAGCTGAACATTAGAAACCAGTAGGTACACTTTATAGTTTACCTCTTCCAGTGAGGAAATGGGTGTCCATTACTATGGATTTCCTTGTGGGATTGCCAAATACCCGGAATCAACATGATGCTATATAGGTAGTGGTTGATCGGCTGATGAAGTTAGCATGCTTTATACCTATTAAGATCATATATACATTGGAGAAGTTAGCTCAGTTGTATCTCAAAGAAATTGTGAGACTCCATGGCATACTGGATCAAATTATATCTAATAGAGATCCTCGGTTTATGTCACAATTTTGGAATGCTTTCCAAGAGGCATTAAGAAGCAAGGTTAGTCTTAGTACCACTTTCCATCCTCAGACTAATGGGCAATCTGAGAGAGTAATTCAAACTTTGGAGGATATGTTACGTATGTGTGCTATTGATTTCAGAGGTGATTGGGATCAGCATTTACCACTTATTGAGTTTGCTTATAATAACAGTTATCAAACTGTTATTGGTATGGCACCATATGAGGCATTGTATGGAAGGTGATGTATGGTGCCCCATTGTTGGGTAGACCCTACAGATAGAGTAGTTATTGGTCCTAAAATCTTAATTGATACCACGGCTAAGATCAAGTTAATCCAAAAGCAGATTAAGGCAGCCAGTTACAGGCAAACTAAGTATGCTAATTTGAGAATAAGAGACTTGAGTTGAAGTTAGGGACAAAGTACTTCTTAAAGTGTCTCTAGTGAAAGGAGTTACACGTTTTGGGCAGAGGGGTAAGTTTGCCCCTAGGTACGTTGGACCCTATGAAGTTTTGGAGCGAATTGGGAGAGTTGTTTATTGATTGGCATTACCACCTAATCTATCTCAAGTGCATAACGTGTTTCACGTTAAGCTACTTACAAAATACACAGTGGATTCGGGATAGGTAGTTAATGCTTCAATAGTACCCATTTAGGAAGACTTGACCTATAAAGAGAAACCCGTTCAAGTACTTGATAGGCAAGTCAAGAAACTTTGAACTAAGAGGATTCGGATGGTTAAGATCCTTTGGTCTAACCATTGTGAAGAAGAAGCTACCTGGGAAACAGAGCAGGATATGCTAAAAAGATATCCTAGTCTTTTTCCAAAGTTACAGCAGAATTTGGAAGACCAAATTCCAGAAGGAGAGGAGAATGTTATGGCCCTACTAGTGGGAAACATGCTTGAGGAAGGTAAAGTACTCTAAATTAAGTTTGGAACCTTAATTCAAGTTTACATAGCAAGAATATGAAAGTTTAGCAAAGTTCACTAAGTACCAACAAAGTTAAGGCACTAAATGAGGTTTAAGGGCAAAATGATAATTTTGCATCCTGAATAGCTGGGTTAGGTCTCGAGTGGTTAAAATGAAGTTTTATAACTTAACTTTCAACTTTAACCTAAACTTGTTGAAAGGAACAAGGATTAATCAAGTATAGCTAAGGTTACCAAAAGATGGGGGCTTAAGTGTATCAAGTCTAACAATTTGGTTGGTTTTCTGTTAAGCAAAGGTTATAAGAGGGTAAAGTGAAGGGTGGCTACCCTAAACCTGAGTTCATTCACTCCACCCTTATTTTTCCATCCAATTGAGCTTGAAATCAAAGTTTCTTGGTGAAAAGAGAAGCCACCATAACTATATAAGTCATTGGGAGCCCATTTCAAGCATAAAACCATGGTTTTGGAGCTTGGAAGTATGTTTTCTCCCATCCTGTTGCATCTTCACAAAATGGGAAAATTACAGCATAAGGACCTAAACTTATATGCTTTAATTTTCACCATAGTGCATGATTTTTGAAGTGTAAAGTATTCAATATACACCCCCTTAAGTGGCAAAAACAATGATTGCTTGGTCCTTAAGAAAGCATTGGCACATCGCCTAATTTTCAAGTAACCTATGGACTAAATTGTAAGGATACAAAAGTTGGGTACTCAATTGCATAAATCTCTAAAGATGGCTGTGTAAAGGACATGGATGGAATTGTGAAGAAAGGACATGGATGGAATTAAGGATATTGTTGGGGACCAAAGTGCTTAAGAAGGCAAAGTTGATCATTTATGGCATCATGCCAACTAAGGATCCAAGTGTCCACCTTTTGGTCTCCAGTAGCTAACACCTCTTCCTTAAGTTCTTCCAACATCATCCATAGCCACCATACCTTAAGAAAATAAGAGGAAGCAAGAGAAAGCAAAGAAGACATCAAAGAGTGCAAGAAAACCTAATTTTGGTTTTATTTCAGTTTTCAGATTTCATAGCAAAGCTAAGGGTTTCCTTAAGTTTTTTAGATTGTTTACTGTATTTCCAAACACCCATGAAGCTAAGACCATGCTTGCAAGAGAGCAAAAAGCTCAAGGAACCAAGTATGGGTTAAGGTGAAAGAAGCATGGCAAGGTTTCGGCGTTAGTGTTACCATGCTAAAGATGGAAGCAAGATGGAAGGTTTTCTAGAGCCCAAGTTAGTACTAACTAAGACATAAAAGACTCCTAAGACCAATCAAAAGCTTGAGGAGGGCTACCATAGTGTTAATAAAGTGATATCTCATTGTTTTATTGAATGATTATGGACTAACCCTAATGTGTTATTACTGCTAGCATTTCATTTGTTGTGTTGTTGTGTTTTTTGATGCATATGGTTGCCATGTTTGTGTGTATATGTTGTTTTTATATGTTTTTATGTCTTTGGATTTCAGGTGGTACGTTGCTATGGAAGGCTTTACATTGAAAGCCCTTACTAAGTTCTTTACAAAGAGCTTACTCCCCTTTCTGTCCATTTTCCGGAACACCTGAAAGAGAACGTTCAAAGTAATAGTTCTAGTTTGATTTTTCCTATGAAATTTTATAAACATGAACTTCAATATGTCTAGTATTAAAATAGAGTGTTTCATGATTTTTAGGGCACATTTGCTACTTTTAGTGTTGGTACTTTCTTCTTTACGCAGCAGCTATCTTTTGAAGTTTTTGGAGTACATTGTGGTTGTAAGGCTCTCCAAGAAGCTAGTGTACATAACCAACTAAGCTAGGACATATGTATGATGCATCTATGCATGTAAATACACTATGGATAGTATATGGATGGTATATGAAGAAATAAAGTGATGTTTTAGGTTGAATGTTTAATTCTGTCCATTTCACAACTCATTAGCTATTCCAAAGAAAATTTTGTTTAATGTTTATGGAATGCCACTAAATTCAGGGAAATGGCTTTCGAAGTGTTTCAGACATGTAAACACTTGCCCATGTTGGTTTTGCACCTGGAAATGAAGTGTATCAATTATATGAAATTTTGTATGGGCATTATGGTCATTAGTTGTATAGATTTGGTACCCTATATTGCAAGAGCCATAACTTACTGTACATAATGAGTTTCGCTATAAAATTTTGACCACACTAATAGGACATCTAGAGGTTTAATTGAAGCTTGGAATTTCTAAATTTGGAGCTCTGTAGCCAAAGATATGACATTCCAAAATTGGTTAAGTTATTGTTCATCTGGTCAGAATTTGGTAACCAATTTAAAAAATCCATAACTTGGTCCATAGGTGGGATTTTGTTGGAAAGCAAAATTTATTGGTTTTTTCTAAGTCTCTACTTGATAATGGAACAAAGAAAATAGGGGGTTACATGGCTAGAATGATACAGTTTATTAGTGGAAGTTACAGGCGCAGTGGCTGGTCACTAGAACTTAACAAGGTTGCCTAATGTGTGGAAGCTAAAACTAAGAATTGTGCTTGTGTTTTCCTTCTTAGCTACCATAGTGCGCATAAATTTAAATATATGTGTTATGGTTTGACCAATATACATATATTTTCATAAAGACCAAGAGGGCACTTGGATAATATAGTGAGCATTGTTTTGATGGGCTACAGAACATGAATAGCTCCTGGGAGATTGACACATTAAATATTGTCACCGTATTTAAGCTCTCAGAGTTGTAACATATCCCCTATTTTTAGTACAAGGTAACCAATGTGTTCTTGATTGAATTCATGTTTATTGGTTAGTTAGGAGCTTGGGTTTTGGCTAGAAAGCAGGAATTTGACGTTGGGTGCCTATGTTTTGCTTGGAACTTAGGTGGTGCTTTGGTGAGCTTAGTGGATTGGAAGAGTTCTTGATTCTTGCTTGTTACTTGAAGTTGAGGTAAGGGAGTTGTGTTTTTAAGTTCAATTAATGCTATTGGCATGAGTTTGCTTGAAGAATTTGAGTAATTCTAGCAATAGCGTTAGTTAGTGAACAAGGTTGAATCATGGTAGACTATGAGGTTTGTGATGATTGAAATGATGTTATAATGCATCATAGATTGACTTGTGATAGTTGGTTGTGATCTATACAACATGTTTTACATGTATGTGAAGTTTGGAGGCTAACCAAGTATGGTTGATATGTTTGGTAAGTGTCCAAAGTTCATAGCAGCAAAATCTATGAAAATTCTGCAAATTCACAGATTGACGATGTGTCGCCAGTTTGGTACCATTGTGCATGATGTGTCACCAATACTGGAAAAGTTGGTAGAACATTACCAATTGTGGGGACGCGTCGCCACATTTTGCAACGCATCACCAAGTTGGCTGAATTTTCCAAGTTTTGCTAAGAAGGTTGAGGGGAGACCTAAGGGGGTTCTTAGGGAACCTTAGGGTCTAAATATTCTGGGGGTACTTTGAGACTTCCAAAAGTCCTTTAAGACCAATGAGTTTTCTTGAGTTTTATAAAGTTTTATGGTGACTTGTACCATAAGCAGGAAAACTAGTTTACTAAGGATCACAATTAAATACAACTAGCTTGGGTGGAAGCTTTAGAAACCTTGGCAACTTAGCCATGCGATTGGCCACAAGGTTGCAAGGTGAAACCTTAGTGCACCTAGTCTACAAGGTTTTTATGGCCTTGTCTACACTAGTCCCACCATAATTCCCCTGTACAACATAAACAGGAGAGGTTCAACTGGTGATTTATCACTAGTTAGGCTGGCAAGCTAAGCTTGCTAGAGGACAAGGCTATGCCTTGTTGTTCAAGTACTAGGTCAGGAGAGGTCTCAAGGGACCTAGTTATATGTGCATATATATAGACCCTTAAGCTATAAGAGCTCATAATAGGTTACATATGTTATCATATGTCGAGTCCTTAGTAATTTTCTTTTAGGTACAATGCAGACCCTTACTGAGAATGTTTAAGTTCCCACTCCTTAGTTATGTTGTGCAGATTCTAAAGTTGTTGGACCGGGTAATCATTGAGGGTTATTGCGGTTGTTAGCTTTTGTGCAGGTATTGTACTTGAGAATCTTTATGATTCTAGCCTACATAGGTAACTTCTTGGTCAAGTAACAGTACTAACTAGAGTCTTCCTTTGCCTGCAGAGCCTATTAGCACTTAGACAAGGACTTTTGTGACTCACCACTAGGACTTGCATCCAAGGTGGGAGTTAGTTTAAGAAGATATCAGTTGAGGCTTGTAAATATAGTACTTTTAGTTGCCTCCATTGTCTATGTTCTGAGGAGTCCTAGACTCTAGGGTTGCTCTTGGGTGAGGCCATTAGCCTACTTTATGTATGAATGCTCCCACATAGTTGTTATGTGTAGTAAACTCACATAAATGTTGATTTTGTATGCTTTGGCTATTTGAAGTTATTTTCTATGGAAATCTCTTGGCCAAATCAATGTTTTATGGTTTTTGTTAATCTGAGTCAAAGCATGAAGATCATGCATCCTGCATACTCTAAGTTAATCAACTAGCATCACAGAGTTTTAATTAGCCATATATAACTAGCCAATTGCAATCCACCGAGAGACTAGCACTCACAAGTCTCTTGGGCAAAGGCTAAGGATGGAGGACGGCCGTGTCAAAAGCATTTCATAGCAATGTACCACCTAAAATCCAAAGACATAAAAACACACAAAAACAACACATAGACACAAATATGGCAACCATATGCACCAACAAACATAGCAACAAACACATATAATGCTAGCAGCAGTAACACATTAGGGTTAGTCCATAATCCTTCAAAAAAACAATAAGATATCACTTTAACAACACTATGGTAGCCCTCCTCGAGCTTTTGATTGGTCTTAGGAGCCTTTTAGGTCTTAGTTAGTACTAACTTGGGCTCTAGTGCCAGGGCCCTAGCTCAGTGCCTGGCCCAGGCCAAAAATGTAGGAAAAATACATTAAAAATCATGAGGCACTCAATTAAAAATGTGGAAAGTGAGGCATATGTGCAACCGAGAACTATCAGGTTTAAAATGCGCATGAGAAATGGGCTAAGTACTAATGGCGAAAAACAAAGTTCAAGGGCCACTTTGAATGTTTTTTCGGGTGCTAATCTTGATACTAAAAGGTGTGGGAGGATTACATTAAACCATTCAAATTAATGCAAGTTGGAGAAAGATGTTAATGCCAATTAGTGTGCCATGTGGCACCCAAGTGAATTTTGCATGTCTCCACTCAAGCCAAAAATGTTAATCTCGGGTTTGACTTCATTCTTGCAAGTCTAAACCATTGTCTTTGTGTTCTTGTCATTTAAGTCTCAGGTTCATGCCAAATTGATGGTGATTGAAGCTTGAATTGAAGAATCAAGCTTGTATTTGGTCTTTTCGGCCCAAGGTGACTTTGGACTTGTGTTTTCAAGCGTGGTCTTGAAGATTCAAGTGGTAATTGAGCTCCAGCTAGTAATTGGTAAGGTTTCATGAAATCTACTTGATTTTGGTAATTTTCCATGTTGAAGTGGAGTAATGGCTTCTAAGGGATCGTATTATTGGACTATATGATCTTAGATTGCTATATGGGGCATATTTGGAACCTTCGGGTTTATGTGATTTCTTGGCTAGCTAGTCATTAATGGCAAGTACTAAGGTTCAAGGTAAGTGGGCCGGCTTATCTTTGAACTTGGAGCTCTAGTGGATCAGAGTTGGATTAGTGAAGCTTGGAGGTGCAAACCATGTGTGTACTTGCTAGTTGGTTCCAGCCAAGAAGGGCATTATGTTATGGTGTGTGTGTTGTTTGCTTGTTTGCTTGGATGTGCTTGCCAACCCCTTATAGTTATCGTTATCATGTATATATGTTGCTGTTATCATGTGTACATGTTATTATGCTTGTGTTTTGGTGTTTTCTTTTCTTTCTTGCAGGTTAAGCAAAGTTATAAGGACATTCAGCTTTCAGGCTTAACTAAATTAGCTACTTGGAGCTGTAGTGAACCTTACTAAGTTTATAAACTCATGACCCTTATTGTGTATGTTTTAGGAAAAGGCTTAGAGCTTGAGTGATTGTGTGTGTTGCTTGTGTGCTAAGTTACTGCACTTTTGTCAAGGTATGTGCCAAAGCCAAATGCTTGGCTTGTGAGTACATTGTGCAAGTCTTGTGGTTATTGCTCAAACTTATGTCTTTGAGTTTTGCAAGCTTTTGTGTAGATTGTGGGACAAGTCTAGGACAATGGACGTGTGCTGATGGGGCATTAGTGTTTTGGTTTGCTTTTATGACCATAAACTTGGTGATAGGACTTTTCCTACAATCTTTGATCTTGTATTGTACCTTTTAGGTAGCTCTCGGGTACTACCGTTAGAGTGGGTATGTAAAGCATAACTTGTGGCCATTTTGGATTATGAATACTCTTGGTCTTGTTCCAAGTAGATAGTAGTTGGGCGAGGGTTGTTTTTGTGTATATAGGGCCTCGATGGATTATGGAACTTTGTGTATATTTTGGATGAATGGAATGCCAAGTTATGCTTTGTTTATGTGTTCTAGGAATTGTCATTATTGAGTTAAACCTGTATGTTTCTTGTTAGGCCGAATGTACATTGACATGAAAACATGTTTTTTTAAACATCTACAACTATGGGGTTCTTGGTTTTAACACATTAGAATTCCACACTTGATGAGCACACAACCTAGACACTTAAAGATAAAAAGTGTGTATGCCTTACCTTGAGTTGCAAGTAACTTATGGGCCTTGCCTTGAAAAGCAAGTAAAGTGTACAGTGCTACCTAGTAAGCCTCTTGGGGCACCTCCCAGGCCTTAACCTTAAGAAAATAAGACTTAAGGTACAAAGTTGAAAGTTGGCCGAACCTAAGCTTAACCATAACACATTCAAGTGCTTGTATTAATTAAATTTTATGGTAGCTTAGTTGAAGGGCACAGTAGGTGCATTGGCTAGGGCCTGTGTGGGTTGTGACAGGCTTTGTTAGTATCAGAGCTTTGGTTTACAGCTTCTGATTAAGTATTTTATTTTGCCTAGACTTATTCCCACATAGGTTTATATAAGACTTGTACATATTGAGCGTATGTGAATAGATGCATCTTAAGTGCAGGATGACAACCCGAGGCAGGGAAAGAGAGTTCTTTGAATAGGAAGCAGGTAGAGTAACCAATCCTAGAGATGGAATGCATACATGTGAGCCTGAAAGGCAACCAGAAGCCATAGAGCCTAATTTGGCTGAAGAGCCAAATGCTAGGGCACATGTACCTAGACCTAGCAGAGGCAGACAGGATAGAATGGAATAGATGATGAAAACACTACAAGCTACTGTGGTACAGCTTGTGGAAGGAATGTAAGCCTTGCCTAGAGGCCAAGCCCAGCCACAAGAGAGCTTAGAACAAGCAAGAGTAGAGGAAAACCTTTAAGGTAAAGGTGTGAGAGGTAGAAGGCCTGGCAAAGAGCCAGTGAACTATGATCAATCAAGCAAGAATGGAGGGAACCAAAAGGAAAATGAAGGTGATAAAAAGAGGAGACATCCAAGGGCCAAGAGAATGAGGTCTGAGGTGAGGCAGGAACCTAGAGCTGAAGTGGAGGGGAGTCCAGAAGTAGAGGAGCTGGACACTTATATATCTTCAAGGAGGAGTGACCCTCCTACTGAAGTTACAGCTAGAAGCGGGCCATACAAAAGTGGAACCCGAGACTTAGGGGCCAGAGAGGAGACATCAATGAGGGGTGGCTTAAAGGAGGGCCAGTTGGAGGGATTCTTGAAATTGAAACCTCTAGTGTTCAAGGGTGGATGGACCCTGATGAAGTTGAGCTCTAGGTATATCAAGTAGAAAAGATATTTGAGAGGATGGTTGTGTCCTCTACCTAGAAGGTCCTTTTAGCCACTTTCAGGCTGGAAGGAAATGCAAAGATTTGGTGGAGAGTTGTACAAAGAACATACCAGGAGAGGAACTAGAGAAGGCCACCTGCAAGGAGGAGGTCCATGAGATGGGCTGATTTCCTCCAAGTCTTCCAATAGCAATATGTGAGTGAGGCCTCAAAAAATTAAAAGCAAATGGAATTTGACCAGTTAGAGTAGGGAGACCTTAGTATGATGGAGTATGAGCAAAAATTCAACAACTTGATCAGATATGCTCCTCACTATGATGGGCAGGAAGAACTGAAGACCAAAAGTTTTTTAGAGCCTTACGGCCAGAGTTGAGGCGGATCCTCAGAGATGTGGGAACCAGAGATTATTATTTAGTGATGTAGAGTGCTATTGCCCTTGAGCAGGAATTCTAGAAGCAAACAAGAAGTGGTTCAGGAAGTGGAAGTGGATCATAGAAGGGACATCAAAAGAGGCCAAGAAAAGAGGTTGAGCCAAGTGGTGGAAGGAAAGAAAACAAGAAGGAGGAAAGGCAATAGCAATATGGTCCTCAGTGCATTACTTGTGGCAAATTTCATGGCAACAAGCGATGCTTCAAAACTTCTAGTGGATGCAACAAGTGTGGAGCCCTAGATCACTAGGTGAGGGATTGCTCAAAAATAGGGGATGACAAAAGAATGCAGGGGAGGTACAACCCTAAAGGACCTGGTGGGTAGATGGCTATGCCCTAACTGAGGACAAATGTACTTAGCCCAAGGGGGAGGCAAGCACCTAGACTGCCTCAGGATCAAAGGAGGCCAAATGCACCCCTTGGTAGGGTGTTTCAGTTGGAGACTTGTAAGAATGTGTAGGAAGCACCAGAGGCTAAGGCAGTTGGTAGGGAGACTAGTCAGCAGAAGACTAGCAGGAGAGCCTTGAAAGGTACTATCTACCTTAATGGCCAGTTAGTGTTTGTACTATTTGATACTGGAGCTTCATTGCCCATAATTTATGCTAGCTTGGCTAAGACCATGAATTTAAAAGTAAAGTACATGACAAACATGTATTTGGTTAATACTGCTGGGAATGAAGTTTTATTTACATATCACATGGTTAAAAATTGTGTGATTCAAATTAACAAGCTGAAACTGAGGGCAGACTTGATAGTGCTAGACACTTATGATTATGATGTGATATTGGGCATGAACTGGCTGAGTGAGAACAAAGTAACTATAGATTGTCATGCTAGACAATTATTGATGCGTGGTTGTGAACCATATGAACTAGATAAATCACTAGAGATAGCCTTGGACTACCAAGTTGAAGTGTTGAAATTAATAACTCTAGAAGATGAATATGAATGCCTGGAACTAAATGACGATGGAGTGGCTAGTGAACTTAAGCATATACCTATAGTTTAGGATTTTCCTGAGGTTTTCCCCATAGACCTACCTAGACTACCACCCAAGAGAAAGGTGGAGTTTCAAATAAAACTAGTACTAGGAGCAACACTAGTGTCTACTGCTTTATATAGGATGGCACTACCTGAAATGGTAGAATTGAGAAAGTAATTTGATGAGTTGCTTGAAAAAGGGTTCATCAGACCTAGTGTGTCTCATTGGGGAGCACTTGTGTTATTTGTGAAAAAGAAGGATGGAACCTTTAGGCTCTGTATAGATTACAGAAAGCTTAATGCCTTGACCATTAAGAACAAGTACCCCCTCCCAAGAATTGAAGATCTATTTGACCAGTTGAAAGGAGCAAGGATATTCTCTAAAATATATCTAAGGTCTGGTTATTTCCAGGTAAGGGTTAAGGAGGAAGACATACCTAAGACTGCTTTCAGGACTAGGTATGGACACTTCGAATATATAGTGATGCCATTTGGGCTTACAAATGCACTTGCATTTTTCATGGACTTAATGTAGAGGGTGTTCAGAGCACACCTAGACCACTTTGTGGTAGTTTTTATTGATGATATTTTGGTGTACTCAAAAGATAAGGAAACTCATAAAGAACACCTAACGGTGGTGCTTGGCTTGCTCCAAGAACACAAGCTTTATAGGAAGCTGAGCAAATGTAAGTTTTGGACACAAGAAATTGGATTTCTGGGTCATGTGATAAATGATCAAGAATTGGCCGTGGATCCTGAAATGGTAAGGTCAATCTTGGATTGGAAGCAATCCCAAAATGTGAGAGAAGTCAGAAGTTTCCTAGGGTTACCTGGTAATTACAGGAGATTTGTGCCAAAATTTTCTATTATAGCAGCACCCATGACCCAGTTGACCAGAAAGAACCATAAATTTGTCTGGAAAAACAAATGTGAGGAAAGCTTCCAAGAGCTTAAAAGGAGGCTGACAACAGCTATAGTTACTGATGCATCTCATATAAAGCTAGGCTGTGTCCTAATGCAAGAAAATCATGCTATTGCTTTTGGATCAAGATAATTAGGACCACATGAAAATAAATATCCAGTGCATGGCCTGGAACTAGCAGCAGTAGTCTTTGCTCTTAAGCAATGGAGACATTACCTATTGGGTGATAAATTTCAAGTCTATACAGACCATCAAAGTCTCAAGTACCTTTTCACTCAAAAGGACTTGAACATGAGATAGAGGAGGTGGTTGGAATACCTGAAGGATTTTGACTATGTGATTCAATACACAGCTGGTAAAGCCAATGTAGTGGTAGATGCTTTGAGAAGGAATTATACTAGAATACTCAAAGGTAGAAAAGGGGAACATAAGGCTAAAAGCCTTAGCCTTACTTGCTTAGCAAGTGAATGGCTAACTTAGGAGCATGAACAACTTAGTGTGCTCACCATTACCCCTGAGTGGGAAGAACTCATCAGGGAAGCTCAGTTTAGTGATGAGAACATGGGATTGGTGTCTAGTCAGAGGAAAGGAGAACTTTTTCAAGGATTCTCCTATAAGCAAGGGTTGTTATACTTCCAGAACATATTATATGTGCCTAAAAAGGATGACCTAAGATTCCAGATTCTGGAAGAAGCACACTCTAGTAAGCTTAGTATGCACCATAGAGCCACAAAGATGTACCATGCCCTTAGAGCTTACTTTTGGTGGCCATATATGAAACATGACATTAGCACTCATGTAGCTAAGTGTGAAGTGTGTGAACAAGTAAAATTTGAACACCAGAAACCAGGAGGGAAGCTTCCAAGCTTACCCATACCTAAGAGGAAGTAGGGGTCCATATCTATGGAGTTTGTAGTGGGAATGCCACTAACAAGAAGGAAACATAATGCCATTTTGGTCATTGTGGATAGATTGACCAAAGCAGCCCATTTTCTTCCAATGAATCTCACTGATTCTTTGGACAAACTTGCCCAACTTTGCATAAGGGAGATGGTGAGAGTTCATGGAGTACCAGATGATATTGTATCAAATAGGGATCTTAGGTTTGTCTCTAGGTTCTGGAAATCCCTACATTAGGCATTAAGAACTAAATTTAAGTTTAGTTCAGCATACCATCCATAGATTGATGGACAAACAAAGAGAACAATCCAAACTCTGGAGGATATGCTAAGGTGTTGTGTCATTGATTTTTAGGGCGAATGGGATGTGCATCTCCCATTAGTGGAGTTCTTTTATAACAATGGTTATCATTCAATAATTGGAATGGCCCCATATGAAGCCTCGTATGGCAGGAAGTGTATAACTTCTCATTGCTGGCATCAGCTAGAAGATAAATTGGAATTGGGACCAGAAATTGTTAAAGATACCATAGAAAAGATAAAATTGATTCAAGCTAGAATCAAGGCTGCAAATGATAGGTAGCAATCCTATGCCAACCTGAAAAGGGTAAGAGACCTGGAATTCCAGGAAGGAGACTAGGTGTGGCTTAAAGTATCTCCTATGAAAGAAATGATAAGATTTGGAAAGAAAGGCAAATTGGCACCCAGATACATAGGGCCATACCAAGTGTTGGCCAAAGCTGGAAATGTAGCATACCAGTTAGATTTGCCACCAGAACTTGGTAATATACATGATGTGTTTCATGTGAGCTCGCTTAAGAAGTATGTTCCAAGTTCCAAACAGATAGAAATACCTACTAGTGTATCTATAACCCCAAACCTTTCATATCAAGAGGTACCAATTCAGTTCCTAGCTAAAGACACTAAGAAGCAAAAAAGCAGGTGGATTTCTATGATTAAAGTTCAGGGGAGTAACCATAGTCCAGAAAAGGCAACATGGGAAGTAGAACAGGAAATTGCCAAGACTTACCCTCAATTGTATCCAAGACTTGGGAAGAATTTGGAGGACCAAAATCTTTAAGGAGGAAGGAGTTGTCAAGAGCCTACCTTAGTGCTTGGCCCATGCAAAAAATGTAGGAAAAATACATTAAAAAACATGAGGGACTCAATTGAAAATGTGGAAAGTGATGTATATGCGCAACTAAGAACTATTAGGTTTAAAATGCACATGAGAAATGGCCTAAGTACTAATGGCGGAAAACAAAGTTTAAGGGCCACTTTGAATGTTCTTTCGGGTGCTAATCTTGATACTAAGAGGCATGGGAGGATTACATCAAACCATACAAACTAATGCATGGCCGAGAAAGATGTTAATGCCAATTAGTGTGCCATGTGGTGCCTAAGTGAATTTTGCATGTCTCCACTCAAGCCAAAAATGTTAATCTTGGGTTTTACTTCATTGTTGCAAGTTTACACTATCTTCTTCGTGTTCTTGGCATTTAAGTCTCGGGTTCAAGCCAAATTGATGTTAATTGAAGCTTGAATTGAAGAATCAAGCTTGTATTTGGTCTTTTCGGCCCAAGATGACTTTGGACTCATGTTTTCAAGTGTGGTCTTGAAGATTCAATTGGTAATCGAGACTCAAGCTAGTAAATGGTAAGGTTTCATGAAATCTACTTGATTTTGGTAGTATTCCATGTTCAAGTAGAGTAATGGCTTCTAAGTGATAGTATTATTGACCTATATGATCTTAGATTGCTAGATAGGGCATATTTGGAACCTTCGGGTTTATATGAGTTCTTAGCTAGCTAGTCATTAATGGCAAGTACTAAGGTTCAAGGTAAGTAGGCCAGCTTATCTTTGAACTTGGAGCACTAGTTGATCAGAGTTGGATTACTGAAGCTTGGAGGAGCAAACCATGTGTGTACTTGTTAGTTGGTTTTGGCCGAGAAGGGCATTGTGTTGTGTTGTGTGTGTTGTGTGCTTGGATGTGCTTGCTAACCCCTTGTAGTTATTTTTATCATGTATTTATGTTGCTGTTATCATGTGTACATGTTATTATGCTTGTGTTTTGGTGTTTTCTTGTCTTTCTTGCAGGTTAAGCAAAGCTATAAGGACGTTAAGCTTTCAGGCTTAACTAAATGAGCTCTTTAGAGCTGTAGTGAACCTTGTTGAGTTTATCAACTCATGACCGTTATTGTGTATGTTTCAGAAAAAGGCTTAGAGCTTGAGTGATTGTGTGTGTTGCTTGTGTGCTAAGTTAGTGCACTTTTTTCAAGGTATGTGCCAAAACCGAATGCTTGGCCTGTGAGTACATTGTGCAAGTCTTATGGTTATTGCTCAAACTTATGTCTTTGAGTTTTATAGGCTTTTGTGTAGATTGTGGGACAAGTCTAAGAAACTGGATGTGTGCTCATGAGCATTAGTGTTTTGGTTTGCTTTTATGACCATAAACTTGGTGATAGGACTTTTCCTACAATCTTTGATCTTGTATTGTACCTTTAAGGTAGCTCTCGAGTACTACCATTAGAGTGGGTATGTAAAGCTTAGCTTGTGGCCATTTTGGATTATGACTACTCCTAGTCTTGTTCCAAGTAGATAGTAGTTGTGTGAGGGCTTTTTTTTGTGTATATGGGGCCTTGGTGGATTATGGAACTTTTTGTATATTTTGGATGAATGGAATGCCAAGTTATGCCTTGTTTATATGTTCTTGGAATTGTCCTTATTAAGTTAAACCTCTATGTTTCTTGTTAGGCCGAATGTACATTGACATGAAAACATGTTTTTTTAAACATCTACAATTTGTGGTCTTCTTGGTTGCCATGCATTAGAAGGCCACACTTGATGAGCACACAACCTAGACACTTAAAGATAAAAAGTGTGCATGCCTTGCCTTGTATTGCAAGTAACTTTTAAAGCCTTGCCTTGTGTTGCAAGTAACTTATGGGCCTTGCCTTGAAAAGCATGTAAAGTGTACAGCGCTACCGAGTAAGCCTCCTCGGTCACCTCCCTGGCCTTAACCTTAAGAAAATAAGACTTAAGGTACAAAGGTGAAAGTTGGCCGAACCTAAGCTTAACCATAACACATTCAAGTGCTTGTATTAATTAACTTTTATGGTAGCTTAGTTGAAGGGAATAGTAGGTGCACTAGCTAGGGCATGTGTGGGGTGTGACATCTAGAAACCCTTCTTTCTTGCTGCCATCTTTAGCATGGTAACACTAAGGCCGAACCTTGCCATGCTTATTTCGGCTTAACCCATACTTGGTTCCTTGAGATTTTTGCTCTCTTCCAACGATGGTCTTAGCTTCATGAAAGTTTGGAAATATTGCAAACAATCCAAGAAGCTTTAGAAAACCCTTACCTTTGCTATGAAATCTTAAAACCCAAGTAGAACCAAACTTAGGTTTTCCTGCACTCTTTGATGTCTTCTTTGCTTTCTCTTACTTCCTCTTGTTTTCTTAAGGTATGGTGGCTATGGAGGATGATGGAAGAGCATAAGGAAGGGGTCTTAACTGCTGGAGGCCAAAAGTTAAGGAAAATGGCAATGAAATGAAGATTTTTCATCATTTATACATCATTTTGACCATGGTGGCATATATGCAAATTTTTTAAAATTTGGCCAACACTTGGACAGGTTATTTCCAGCCATTTTGGCTGGGAAAATGACAGACTTTGGCCTCTTTTAACCTTGTCAAAATATCATTTTGACTTTCAGCAAAAATGTGGACACTTAAGCACCTTAGTTGGCATTATGTCATAATTAATCAACTTTGCCTTTTTAAGCATTTTGGTCCCCAACAATATCCTTAATTCCATCCATGTCCTTCCTTCATAATTCCATCCATGTCCTTTCCATAGCCATCTTTAGAAATTTGTGCAATTGAGTACCCAACTTTTGTAACCTTACAATTTAGCCCATAGGTTACTTGAAAATTAGGCGATGTGCCAATGCTTTCTTAAGGACCAAGCTATCATTGTTTTTGCCACTTAAGGGGGTGTATATTGATTACTTTACACTTCACAAATCATGTGCTTTGGTGAAAATTAAAGCATATAAGTTTAGGTCCTTATGCTGTAATTTTCCCATTTTGTGAAGGTGTAATATTGTTTCTCCAGTGGCTCTTCTAAGGGTTGTTCGATAACTCCATAGCACATTCGGGAGTTGTCCCGGCCATTTCCCCTTTGCCTCTTTCAACCTTTTTTTCAGACCGTCTTTTATGGTCCTATTAGACACTTCAACTTGTCCATTGCTCTAAGGATGGACAACTGGGGCGAAGTGTATTTTTATCCCGAGCTTTGTTGTGAATTCTTGAAATCCTTTATCGATGAATTGGGAACCATTATCAGCTACTATCATCCTCGGCAGACCGAATCTGCATATGATGTTCTTCTAAACAAATCTTTGTATGTCCTTTGTCAAAATTGCTGCCAAGGGCTCTGCCTCGATCCATTTAGTGAAATAATCCACCGCGACTACACAGAACTTCACTCCAAATAGAGCTATTGGGAGACGCCCAGTGAGGTCAATACCCCAAACAATGAAGGGGCAAGCATAGTTTGTCGAAGTTATCACTTCCAAGGGGATTCTCTAGATGGGTGTGTGTCTCTAGAACTTTTTGAATTTTTTGACGAATTGCCTTGGATCTTTCCTTAAAGGAGGCCAGAAATATCCTTGCCAAAATAATACCCCAGGAAGGGCATCAGTCCTGATGTGAGACCCAGAGGTTCCTTCATGGACTTCTATGAGAACTGCTTCATGTTTCCTTCACCTATACATCTTTGTAGCAAGTTGGCGTACCCCTGTTGGTACAATTCTTCCCCGATTAGGAAATATCTACTCGAGCATTTTTGCACTTTCACAACTTCAAGAGGGTTCTTAGGAAGTTCCAAATTTGCAAGATATTTCATGATAGGATCCTTCCATCCTCTACCCGAGGTTGCTATGGACATTATTGTTATGCTTGGTTGATCCAGTACTTTGGTGGACTCCTTTAATTTGGCAAAAGTATCCACTTCCATATTTTCTCATCGGGTACATTTCTTATCTACACCTTGTCAAATTCTTCGATAAGCCTTTTTACGAGATCTGTTAGTATTGTGCCCAAAAAGCCAATCATGAGATGATTGTATTTTTGCACATTGAGTCATGATATTTTATTGAGGCATTAATCCAGCAATTTTGTTTGTTGTTTTGTTTCTGCGTAACATAATAAACATAATTGTAACCCTAGAATAATGATATTCTTAAACGTCCCTAGTCTAGTATTATTGTGGAGCGGGTTGCAATAATACATAATGACTAGCATATGTGGAGACTAATATGAGATATGTAGTCTACATATGGGTACAAGTTGGAGAACTTGTGTACTGGACCGACCCACCATGAGAACACTTCATGGATCGTTATATGAGTGTCATAAGTGATTCTCATAGTGATCATGGTATATGTAGTCCTTCGACCTAAGATCATCAAGGTTCCCTACATGTGAGTCACATACTTTGATACTTTCCTTTGTTGCTCGTAACTGAGTGAACTTGAAGGAGGTCATTGGGTATGTCACTTATCATGCGGAGGGATTTGTATGATCAAGATGGGATTTGTCCCTCCTATGTAACGGGAGTGATATCTTTGGGCCCCTTGATAGAGTGAGACTTAGAAAATGCATGGCCATGCTCCGATGAGTTGATATATGATATCAATGTCATCAGTTTAAGTTAGTCTACTCGGTAATCAAAAAACCAAAGATTGGGCTATACGAGAGTGACACATTCCATGTCTCGTGCTTAGTCTTGATATCTTGGACAAAGGGACAATGGCATATATCGGTGATGATCATAAAGGTTTAGTCGATTCACCGACAATCTTGTCACTTGGGTAGCAATGATGTGTTGCTAGACACCGCTCATTGCTTATGATCCTAAATGTGATTTATGATCATTGCCAACATGGCAAGAGCCTATTGGGTCGCACACGTAGAGCTATTTGGATCATTAGAGTGCATGGGCTAATTATTTGGGTTATGGTTTCACTTTAATTTCGTATTAATAATGGGCCAAGGAGTTGAGCCATTATTAAGCCCGAAATTAAATCCTAATTGGATTAGGGCTTTGAAACCCATTAGGCCTGGAAGTTGAGTCTCACTATAAATACAACTTTTAAGTGAGAAATTCGCAGGTCTCCTTGCCCTAGCCTCCCAAAAGGACAGCCGCACTCTTCTCTTGCAATTCCTTGGAGGACGCAAGCTAGCACTGCGAGCGCAAGAGAAACGCATCTGCCGGGACGTGGTGGAAGCGTGGTGATCCCGAGAGGCTCGTGTGGATACCATAGAGAGCCTGAACACGTCAACTGTTCAGGTTTTGTGATTCGACTCTACAGTTGAGTGAGAGATCTCAACCGAAAATTAGGTATGAAATTTTCGAACACCCGGTTTACCCCGTTTCACTTGGATCCTGGAGGGTTTCGGTTAAATTCCGCTGCGCTGTTTGGCTCCCGAAACCCAACAAGATCATGGTACTTTGCCAAGTTCGAGTCTTTTGCCCTGTAGTCCCTCACCATCTGTCAGACCACCAGCTAAGAATCGCTGTGGCCCTTCATATTTCTCATGCCAACACTTTTTTCCAATCATAAGCCTGCTATTAAGGCTTCATATTTGGCCATGTGATTGGTGACATTGAAATCGAACTTGATGGACTTTGAAGCTTCCATACCTTTGGGTCCTCATAGAATTACTCAGAAATAAGATACTTGGAGAGGCTTACATGAGCAAATTGAATATCCTTCTGGAAGTGAAAAGATGTAAAAAGACTTGAAGACACATTTTTGGTGGCCAAACACGAAGAAAGATGTTACCACCTCACAAAATGGGAGAATTACAAGTGTGTCATAATCGTTAAAAACCATTATATTGTATAATTCTCACCATAGTGATTGAAGTGTGGGGGGTAAAAGGCATGATCAACACCTCCTTAAAAGTGTTCCAAGTTGGTAACTTGGCCCCGAAGAAAAGCTTAAAGATTGCTTGTTTGTCAAGCAACCTATGGACTTTTTTCTAACGTTTTGGAAATTCAGGTACTCAATTGCAAAACTTTCAAGAAAGAGACTTGGAGAGTGATGGGAAGGATATGAATGGTATGAAAGTCCTATTGGAGGACTAGATTGCTCATGGAAGACAAGTTTGGACAAAGGAAACACTAAAGGCAATAAGGACCTAATTGTCCAAGTGTAAACCTTAAGATGTTCAAGCTTTTGACTTAAGTCTAAGGGTGTAATTGTGGCATTATCCCACCATGGGGGAGGCAGCCAAGACATGATAGAGAGTAAAAAATTTTGGGCACATGTGTACCAATGAGTTTAAGACAAAGAAACCATAATTAGTGAGAAAGAAAATGACATAAAGCAAGGTTAAGCTTGTTATGTGTGTTTTGTGCCCTTAAGCTCATTTAGGGACATTTAAGTGGCCAAATCACTTATCCCTCTCTCATTTTCATCCTCCTCCAGCCCAAGAACACACCCACACTTCCTCCATAGCCACCACACCTTCAAACTTGCAATTGATTGAAATTGAAGGCAAAAGGAACCAATTGGAGGCAAACTAGAGCTATTGCTTGGATGCTTCAAGGATCAAGCTTGATTTTCAGCCTACCCACTTTGGTAAGGGTCTCTTGCTCTCATGGGTTGTTTTATATATTTTCGAGAAACCATGGAGCTAGGGCTAAGCTTGGAAGAGAGTGATGAGCTTGATGAACTAAGCTTAGTGAGGGGAGTGCACTTATTCAAGGTTTTGTGACCTAGTGTGAAGTGCACGAAGATGGAATTAAAATGAGGTTTTCTAGAGCCCAAAGTTAGTACTAACTTGTGCTAAAATCCTCCTAAGACCAAGCATTAGCTTGAGGAGGGCTGCTATAGTGATTTGGTTATGTTTATTATGTGTTTTATGGACTAACCTATGGTTATTGTTGCTGCTGCATTTCATGTGTTTGTTGGTTGTGAATGGCTGCTGCATTTGGTTGCTATATCTCGTATATATGCATTGTGGTTTTTGTATTTTAGTGTCTTTGGATTCAGGTTTTGATGATGGTCACATTGCCTATTGAATCCAAGTGCTACCCTTACTAAGTTTCTCAATGAAACTTACTCCCCTCAATTCTGTCATTTCTGGTCCAGCAGAAAGATCACCTTCAAACTAACCATTGTTCTTTGAGTTTCGAACTGAAATTTCAGGTACATGAACTTCCATATGTCTGGTTATGATCTGGAAAGTTTGGTGATTTTAGGAGCACATTTGGTATTTTTAATGGTGGTACTTATTGTGTTGTGCAGCAGCTGTCCAGCATCCTGTTTCTGGAGTCCATTGCATTTCAGGCACTTCTGTAACTTAAAGTGCGTATTTAGCTGAGTTAAGACCATTTTTTAGTGCATGTAAGCATGTACATGTAGTGTATGTAAGATGAGACAAGTATGTGAACATTTGAGTAATGTTTTGGCTATGTAAGTGATGTGGTGCAAAGCTGCCTAAGTGTGAATGATAGGCTGCTTACTTGTAAATTCTGTTTTGGCCACATAAAGTTGCTAGATACAAGAGCATGTAATTCTTATGTGTAATGGACATATATGGGATAGCCTTGGAGGGTTATTCCCTTGTGAATGAAGTGTTTGCACACGTATGAAATTTTGTATGGGCAAAATGGTCATAAAGTGACCAGAATTTTGACTCTGCACTTAAAGTTCTATATCTCCCTGTGTAGAAGGAATCTTGGTATGAAATTTTGACAACACCTAGATACATCTATGAAATGAACTGGGATTCATAATTTCTGAATTTGGAGCCCTATAGCCATGTTGTTGCAAAGTTGGCTAAGTTACTGTTCATTTGGTCAGAATTTTGTAACCAACTTCAAAAATTCATAACTTGGTCCATAGGTGGGCTATTGAAGTAAAACAAAATTCCTTAGTTTGATATAAGTCTCTAATTGGTAATGGAGCATAGAAAAAAATTGGTTATGTGGCTAGAATGATACAATTTATTAGTGGAAGTTATAGGTGCACTAGCTGGTCACTATAACTTAACAAGATTGCCTAATGTGTGGAAGCCAAAACTAAGACTTGTGCCAGTGTTTTCCTTCTTAGCTGCCATAGTGTGCATAAATTTAAATATGTGTGTTATGGTTACACCAATATGCATGTATTTACATATTGCTCAAGAGGGCCACTTGAGTATGTACACTAGGGGTGTTGTTCTAATGACCTACATGACACACCAAACCTAGGAGTTTAAATGCACAGTTTTGAGACCATAACTGACTATCCCACAGTGGGTAACAAAAGACATAGCCACATATGTGTCTAAATGTGCAACATGCCAAAGAGTGAAAGTAAAGCACCAGAAGCCAGCAGGAACACTACAAACTTTACCCATTCCAGTTAGAAAGTAGGGTAACATAACAATGGACTTCTTAACTAGGTTGCCTATGACCAGATTAAGACATGGCACAATCTGGGTCATTGTGAATAGGTTAACCAACTGTGCTAACTTTTTGCCAATAAAGATCACAGACTCACTGGAAAAATTGGCACAAATGTACATCAAAGAGATAGTAAGGCTGCATGGAGTGCCAGACTCTATAGTGTCAGACAGAGATCCAAGATTTATAGCTAGATTTTCGAGTGTTTTTCACAAGGCACTAGGATCCAAAATCTACCTGAGCACTGCTTATCATCCTCAGACTGATGGACAGATTGAGAGTGTGATTTAGACATTGGAAGACATGCTTAAGAGTTGTATATTGGGTTTTAAAGGGGAATGGGACCAACACTTACCTTTGGTGGAATTTTCTTATATCAACAATTATCAAACCACCATTGGTATGGCACCTTATGAAGCCCTTTATGGGAGAAGGTGCATGACACCCCATTATTGGGTGGAAGCCTCAGATAGGCTCGAGTTGGGCCCAGAGATTATTGAAGAGACAACAAGTAAAATCAAGAAGATACAAGAAAGGTTAAAAATAGCTAATGAAAGGACCATTGCTTATGTGAACAAAAGAAGAAGAGACTTGGAGTTTATGGTTGGAGACAAAGTGTGGCTCAAAGTAACACCAACCAAAGGCACTATGAGGTTTGGAAAACATAGTAAGCTATCTCCAAGGTACATTGGTCCTTATGAAATACTAGAAAGGGCAGTCATGGTGGCTTATAGGTTGGCTCTATCGCCAAGTATGTCAAGTGTCCATAATGTTTTCCACATCAGTATTCTTAAGAAGTGTTTGCTAGACACAAAGCAGACTATAGCAGTGGAAGACATACAGTTAGAGCCTAGTTTGACATACAAAGAGAAACCTATGGCTATTTTAGCTAAGGATACCAAAAGGCTAAGAAACAAGCTTATTCCCATGGTCAAAGTTCAGTGGTCACACCATTCTGACAGAGAGGTGACCTGGGAAACAGAGAAAGGAATGCAACAGAGATATCCAGAAGAGTACCCCAAGCTAAAGGCAAGTTTAGAGGACCAAAATTTTTTAGGGGGAAGAAATGTTACACATTCACAAAATGGCAAAATTACAGCATAAGGACCTAAACTTATATGCTTTAATTTTGACCATTGTGCATGATTTGTGAAGTGTAAAGTATTCAATATACACCCCCTTAAGTAGCAAAAACAATGATAGCTTGGTCCTTAAGAAAGCATTGGCACATCGCCTAATTTTCAAGTAACCTATGGACTAAATTGTAAGGTTACAAAAGTTGGGTACTCAATTGCACAAATCTCTAAATATGGCTATGGAAATGACATGGATGGAATTATGAAGAAAGGACATGGATGGAATTAAGGATATTGTTGGGGACCAAAGTGCTTAAGAAGGCAAAGTTGATCATTTATGGCATAATGCCAACTAAGGATCCAAGTGTCCACATTTTTGTCTAAAATTTATAATGACCTTTGACAAGGTTAAAGGTGATCAAAAATATCATTTTCCCATCCAAAATGGATGGAAATAACCTGTCTAACAGTTGGCCAAATTTTCAAAAATTTGCATATATGCCACCTTGGTCAAAATGATGTATAATGAAGAAAAATCTCCATTTCATTGGCATTTTCCTTAAATTTCAGTCTCTAGCAACTAACACCTCTTCCTTAAGTTCTTCCAACATCCTCCATAGCCACCATACCTTAATAAAACAAGAGGAAGCAAGAGAAAGTAGAGAAGACATCATAGAGTGCAAGAAAACCTAATTTTGGTTCTATTTGGGTTTTCAGATTTCATAGTAAAGGTAATGTTAGTGTTGTTCCCAAAAGCCAATCATGAGATGATTGTATTTTTTGCACATTTAGTCATGATATTTTATTAAGGCATTAATCCAGCAATTATGTTTGTTGTTTTGTTTCTGCGTAACTTAACAAACATAATTGTAACCCTAGAATAATAATATTCTTAAACGTCCCTGGTCTAGTATTATTGTGGAGCGGGTTGCAATAATACATAACGACTAGCATATGTGGAGACTAATATGAGATATGTACTCTACATATGGGTACAAGTTGGAGAACTTGTGTACTGGACCGACCCACCATGAGAACAATATATGGATCGTTATATGAGTGTCATAAGTGATTCTCATAGTGATCATGGTATTTGTAGTCCTTCGACCTAAGATCATCAAGGTTCCCTACATGTGAGTCACATACTTTGATACTTTCCTTTGTTGCTCGTAACTGAGTGAACTTGAAGGAGGTCATTGGGTATGTCACATATCATGCGGAGGGATTTGTATGATCAAGATGGGATTTGCCCCTCCTATGTAACGGGAGTGATATCTTCGAGCCCCTTGATAGAGTAAGACTTAGAAAAATGCATGTCATGCTTAGATGAGTTGATATACGATATCAATGTCATCAGTTTAAGTTGGTCTACTTGGTAATCAAGAAACCAAAGATTGGGCTATATGAAAGTGACACATTCCATGTCTCATGCTTAGTCTTGATATCTTGGACAAAGGGACAATGGCATATATCGGTGATGATCATAAAGGTTTAGTCGAATCATCGACAATCTTGTCACTTGGGTAGCAATGATGTGTTGCTAGACACCGCTCATTGCTTATGATCATAAATGTGATTTATGATCATTGCCAACGTGTAAGAGCCTATTGGGTCACACACATATAGCTATTTGGATCATTTGAGTGCATGGGCTAATAATTTGGGTTTTGATTTCACAATAATTTCGTATTAATAATGGGCCCAATAGTTGAGCCATTATTAAGCCCGAAATTAAAGCCTAATTGGATTAGGGCTTTGAATCCTATTAGGCCTGGAAGTTGAGTCTCACTATAAATACAACTTCTAGTGAGAAATTCGTAGGTCTCCTTGCCCTAGCCTCCCAAAAGGACAGCCACAGTCTTCTCTTGCAATTCCTTGGAGGACACAAGCTAGCACTACGAGCGCAAGAGAAACGCAGCTGTCGGGACGTGGTGGAAGCGTGGTGATCCCGAGAGGCTCGTGTGGATACCATAGAGAGCCTGAACACGTCAACTGTTTTGGTTTTGTGATTCGACTCTACAGTTGAGTGAGAGATCTCAACCGAAAATTTGGTATGAGAATTTTCGAACACCCGGTTTACCCCGTTTCACTTGGATCCTGGAGGGTTTCGGTTAAATTCTGCTGCGCTGTTTGGCTCCCGAAACCCATCAGGTAAGGGTTTTCTAAAGTTTCTTGGATTGTTTACTATATTTCCAAACATCCATGAAGCTAAGACCATGCTTGGAAGAGAGGAAAAAGCTCATGGAACCAGGTATGGGTTAAGGGGAAAGAAGCATGGCAAGGTTTCGGCCTTAGTGTTACTATGCTAAAGATGGCAGCAAGATGGAAGGGTTTCTAGAGCCCAAGTTAGTACTAACTAAGACCTAAAAGACTCCTAAGACCAAGAAAAAGCTTGAGGAGGGCTGCCATAGTGTTAATAAAGTGATATCTCATTGTTTTATTGAATGATTGTGGACTAACCCTAATGTGTTATTGCTGCCAGCATTTCATTTGTTGTCTTGCTATGTTTGTTGATGCATATGATTGCCATATTTGTGTGTATATGTTGTTTTTGTATTTTTTTATGTCTTTGGATTTCAGGTGGTACGTTGCTACGGAAGGCTTTCCATTGAAAGCCCCTACTAAGTTCTTTACAAAGGGCTTACTCCCCTTTCTATCCATTTTCAGGAACACCTGAAAAAGAATGTTCAAACTAATAGTTCTAGTTTGATTTTTCCTGTGAAATTTGAGGTACATGAACTTCAATATGTCTAGTATTAAACTGGTGTGTTTCATGATTTTTAGGACACATTTGCTAATTTTAGTGTTATTACTTTCTTCCTTATGCAGCAGCTGTCTTTTGAAGCTTCTAGAGTGCATTATGGTTGTAAGGCTCTCCAAAAAGCTAGTGTACATAACCAAGTAAGCTAGGACATATTTATGATGCATCTATGCATGTAAATACACTATGGATGGTGTATGGATCATATATGAAGCAATAAAGTGAAGTTTGAAGTTGAATGTTCAATTCTGTCCATTTTGCAACTCATTAGCTGTTCCAAAGAAAATTATGTTTAATGTTTATGGAATGCAACTAAATTCATGGGAATGACTTTCCCAAGTTTTTAAGACATGTAAGAACCTACCCATGTTGGTTTTGCACCTGGAAATGAAGTGTATGAATTTTATGAAATTTTGTATGGGCATTATGGTCATTTGTTGTACAGATTTGGTACCCTGTACTGCAAGAGCCATAACTTACTGTACATAACGACTCTGGCTATGAAATTTTGACCACACCCAGAGCACATACAGAGGTTGAATCGCAATTTTGAATTTCTAAATTTGGAGCTCTGTAGCCAAAGATATGAGATTTGAAAGTTGGCTAAGTTACTGTTCATCTCTTCAGAATTTGGTAACCAACTTAAAAAATCCATCACATGGTCCATAGGTGGGCTTTTGATGTAAAACAATATTTATTGGTTTTCTCTAAGTCTCTACTTGATAATGGAATAAAGAAAATAGGGGTTTACATGGCTAAAATGATACAGTTTATTAGTGGAAGTTACAGGTGCAGTGGCTGGCAACTAGAACTTAACAAGATTGCCTAATGTGTGGAAGCCAAAATTAATAATTGTGCTAGTGTTTTCCTTCTTAGCTGCCATAGTGTGTATAAATGTAAATATGTGTGTTATGGTTTGACCAATATACGTATATTTGCATAAAGACCAAGAGGGCCACTTGGGTAATATAGTGAGCGTTGTTCTGATAGCCTACATAACATGCATAGCTCCTGGGAGATTGACACATTAAATATTGTCACTGTATTTTAGCTTTCAGAGTGGTAACAAAGGTTGGTATCAGAGCCAAGTTTGAATGTGGTTTATGTGCATATGACATGATGCATATAGTTGCATACATATAGCTTAGTTGGGTCAGCTGCTAGTGTTAAGTACCTAACACATAGTATATATTGTGCTCTTCTGATTTTCATGAAACAGGAAAGTGGTCGCCACAAAGAGAGGGGATCAGGGACCCCTAAGAACTCCTACTGAGCAAAAGTAGGCAAACAGAAATGGAAGGAGTGTAGAAGAGCAACCAAGGGTTCAAGAAGTAGAAAACCCAGCACCTAAAATGAACGTACCGCAGGTATGGGTTGAACTACAAAGAAACCTGGCCCACATAAATGAAAACTTAGTAAGGTTACTGCAAGCTCAATAACAAGGAGTCCAAGTAGCACAAGCATTGCCACAGTAGCAGAACCAGGAAGTTGTTAGGAACAGCCTAATGAATGTTCCTTCTAATGAAAATGAAGAGAATGAAGATATTGAAGATGAGGATAGAAGACATCCCAGAGGCAGAAGAATCAGGTCTATGATTGGCTAAGTATCTAGAGCCAATAACTCAACTTATGACCATTCCATAGGGGATGAAGCTGAATGACCTAGTGAAAGAAGAATAAGGGTATACTTATAGTGACCTAGGTGAGGGTTAAGGTTAAGCTACGCAAACCAAGGAAATATCTACAGTTCTTTCCATTTCCTTGGCCATTTTTAGACCTAACCAGGAGTCACCTCTTCCTTAGCTCCTTCATAATCCTTCATAGCCACCACAGCTCAAGCTCTCAAGAGAAAATAAGAGAAGGCAATCAAACCCATCAAGAAAGAGAAAAACCCTAGTTTTTTGGTTTATTGAGCATCTTTAGGGATTTTTGGCCTTCACAACCAAGGTAAGAGTTTTCTCTTAGTGTTTTATGGTTTCTTAGTGCCCTAATATGATGATCAAGCATCCATTAATACTAAGCTTGGAAGAGAGCTTAAAGCTTTATGAACCAAAATTAAGTTAAGGGGGATAGTGTGCCCAAGGTTTCAGCCTTACTGCATTTGTGCACAATGATGGGAGTGTTTATAGGGGTTTTAAGGGCCCAAGCTACTACTAAATAAGGCCAATTAACCTCCTAAGCCAAAGCATTAGATTTAGGAAGGCTTCCATAGTGATTGTGTAATGTTTATTTGACTATTTATGAACTAACCCCAAAGATGTATTGCTGCCAGCATTGCATTTGTTTGTTGTTGTGTTTGTTGTGCATTTGGATGGACATATTTGAGTATATGTTCTACTTTTTTCTATTTGAGTGTCTTCAAATTTTAGGTTTGTAGCATGAAATGCAAGCTTCTAATGTTAGGCCCTTACTAAGTTTTTTTAAAGAGACTTACCCCATTTTTGTCCATTTTCAGGAGCACCAAAAATAGACGAATGAAACTAATAGGTGGGGCTTGAATTTCTTTGTGAAATTTCATACACATTAACTGTAGTATGCATATTTATGAACTATAACATTTCATGATTTTTTTAGTACATTAGCTATTTTAGTAATACTACTTTCTGCCTTACACAGCAGCTGGTCCCTTCGAGTTTCTAGAGTGCTTACCGCTTTTGAAGCCCTCCAAGAGGCTTAATGTATGTATAAACTAAGTTATTAGCATGTATGTAGTGCATGAATGAATGTGAATGAACTGGTTATGTTGTATGTGCGATGTGAGAAAGATATATGGATTAAGGCAACGTTGATTGAAGTGTTTGTGTAATTCTAGCCATATTGCTTCTTATGGGCTGTTTTGAAGTGTGTGGTGTTTAACGCTTATGTAATGACTTAAAATCCAAGGGAATAGCTTCCCCAAGTGTCTAGTACATGTATGGAGCTGCCCATGTTGGTTTTGTACCTAAAATGAAGTGTATGAATTTTAACAAATTTTGTTTGGGCATTACGATCACTAGTTGCTCAAATTTAGCACCCTGTACTCCAATACCATAACGTTCTGCACATAATGTGCTCGACTATTTTGGACACAGTTAGAACACTTCAAGGTGAAGAATTTGGGTTTGAATCACTAGATTTGGTGCCCTGTGGCTAGACCAATGGACTGTCAGTACCCTTACCTTAGTGTTTGACCAAGGCCAAAAATGCAAGATAAATGCGTTACAACAAAAAGGGGGCTTAAGTGAAAATGGGTAATATCATTTGTAGGCTTATCCGGTTTGGTTGTACAAGTAAAATGGTAGGGGTTGGCGATGGCGAGAAAGCTAGAGGGCCAAAATGAACATCTATTTGGGTGTGAATTAGTATGTGAAAAGTTCATGAAGGGACCGAAATGTGCCATGCAAAGATTAGGCTTACACGGGCTAGCATTAGCCCCATTTTTGCGCCATTTGGCACTTAATCGAATTGCATGGTTCCACTTACTCTAATGACATGATTTCGGGTCAAAGCTCCTAGTTTTGACCTTGATCGAGTTCTTGGCGAATGCAATGTTGTTCTTGGTGTTGAAGCATCAGGTTCATGCCAAATTCTTGAAGGTTTGAGCTTTGATTGGGAATTCAAGCAAATTAAGGTGAATTTAACGCAAAGATTCAAGCTTGGCCGAGAATTTAATGCAAAGAATTGGTAAGGATTCACTTTACCTTACTTGATTTTGGTATTGTTCCATTTTCAAGTAGGTATTTGGCTTCTATGTGATAGTAGTTTATGCTAAGTGAGCTTAGAATGCCGTAGGGGCTTATGGAATTACATTCGGGTTTATAAGTTATGGTTGCTATCTAGCTACTAATGGCAAGTACTAAAGTTCATCACGGGCAGGCCGGCCTATGGTTGAACTTGGAGCTCTAATGGAATGGGTTTTGGTAAGAATGAAACTTTGATGGAAATTGTGCGTACTTGCTGGTTTAACCCTTGGCCGAGAATGAACATTGTGTGTGGTGTGTGAGTTGTGTGCTTTGTTGCTTGTTTGTGCTTGCTAACCATTATTAGTTCTAGTTGTTATATATATATTTCTGTATATACTTGTGTTTTGGTGTTTTTATGTCTTTGATGCAGGTTTAGCATGATTATGGGAGGTTAAGCCCTCGGGCTTAACTAAATAAGCTCAAACGAGCTAAAGTGAAATCCTTACTGAGTTGTATAACTCATGCCCCATTTTTATATGTATTTCAGGAAAAGGTTTTGAGCTTGATTAGCTTGCTTGTGTGCTAAGATAGTTTTCAGTTGTGCAAAGGTATGTACTAAACCTAGAAGTTTTGCGCAATAAGTACTAGTGATAGTCTTGTGTAACTTGGCAACTCATGTGTTTAAGTTTTATAGGCTATGTGTAGAGTGTGGGACAAGTCTAGAAGCATGGATGTGTGCTCATGGGCTTTAATTTTGTGGCTTGCTCTTCTGATTATGGGTCTAGTTGTAGGACTATTTTTTCAGGCTTTGGTGATGTACTACACCTTCAAAGTAGGTCTCAGATACTATTAAGTAAATGGGTTTATAATGCATAACTAATGGCCATTTTGTATTTTGAGTGCTCTTGGTAGTGTTCCAAGGACATAGGCACTTGTTTGATGTATATATAGCTTAATATAGCTTCGGATGACTTAAGACTTTTATGTAAATGTTATGAATGGAAGATCAAGTTATGTTATGCTATCGTGAATGTCTTTTGGATTTGTGATGCATAAGACATGGGAAAGATGTATGTTTTCAAACTTGAAAGTTATGGGGGGCTTCTTGGTTGTTATGCATTGAAATGCTACACTTGATGAGCACACACATGAAACACTTAAATGAGAAGGCATCTAAATCTTGCCTTACGATGTAAGTAATAGTTGTATGTGAAACTGGTAAGCCTCCTGGGGCACCTCCTACATCTTAGCCATATGTGTTGATTTTATAAGCTTGGATCAAAGGCCATGGCCGAGCCATGAGTTTACTTATGAACCATTATAGGTGGGCTTAAGAAACATAAGTTGATAAATTGAATAGCACCATTGAATAGTGTTATAAGTGCATTGGCTGGGGCCTATGTGGGGTGTGACATGGACTGTCAATGTTGTGTTGCTACCAGTATTGCATTTTTTTGTTGTTGTGTTTCTTGTGCTTTTGGATGGCTATACTTGGTATGTTACCCACTCCGGGGTAGTCCAATTATGGTGCCAAAATTGTGCATTTAGACTCCCAGGATTGGTAATGTTTTGTAGGCCATCAGAACACTACCCTTAGAGTGCATACCCAAGTGGCCCTCTTGGGCACTATGTAAATACATGCATATTGGTCCAACCATCACACACATATTCACATTTCATGCACACCATGGCAGCAAAGAAGGAAAATACTAGCACAAGTCTTAATCTTGGCTACCACACATTAGGCAATCATGTTAAGTTCTAGTGACCAGCTACTGCACCTGTAACTTCCACTAATAAACTGTATCATTCTAGCCATATACCCCCATGTTTTATTTCCTCCATTATCAATTAGAGACTTAGAACAAACCAACGAATTTTTTTTTACATCAATAGCCCACCTATGGACCAAGTTATGGATTTTTTAAGTTGGTTACAAAATTCTGACCAAATGAACAGTAACTCAGCCAATTTTGCAATGTCATATATTTGGATACAAGGCTCTAAATCCATAAATTCCAAATCCTAGTTAAATCTCTATATGTCCTCTAGGTGTGGTAAAAATTTCATACCAAGTTTCATTCTACACAGGGAGATATTCAACTTTAGCTACAGGGTCGAAATTCTGGCAACTTTTGGACCATTTTGCTCATACAATTTTTCCAAACCATTCAAACACTTCATTCACAAGGGGAAAGCCCTCCAAGGCTATTCCATATATGTATATTACAGATAGGAAATATATTCCTTTGCATTTAACAACTTCATGTGGCTGAAACAGAATTTACAAGTAAGCAGCCCATCACTCACACTTAGGCAGCTTTGCACCACTTCACTTACATAGCCAAAACATTGCTCAAATGTTCACATACTTGTCTCATTATACTACGTGTACATGCATACATGCACTACAATATGGCATTAACTCAGCTAAATATGCACCCTAGGTTACAGGAGCTCCTGAGACACAATGGACTCCAAAAACAGGATGCTGGACAGCTGCTGCACAACACAATAAGTACCACCATTGAAAATATCAAATGTGCTCCTAAAATTACCAAACTTTCCAGATCATAAATAGACATATGGAAGTTCTTGTACCTGAAATTTCAGATCAAAAATCAAACCACAAATGTTATTTTGAAGGTGATCTTGCTGCTGAACCTGAAATGACAGAATTGAGGGGAGTACGTTTCATTGAGAAACTTAGTAGGGGTAGCACTTGGATTCAATAGGCAATGTAACCATCCTTAAAACCTGCATCCAAAGACACTAAAACACAAAAACCACAATGCATATATACAAGATATAGCAACCAAATGCAGCAGCCAAACACAAACAACAAACACATGAAATGTGGCTGCAACATATACCACAGGTTAGTCCATAAAACACATAATAAACATAACCAAATCACTATGGAAGCCCTCGTCAAGCTAATGTTTGGTCTTAGGAGGATTTTAACAGTAGTTAGTACTAACTTTGGGCCCTAGAAACCCTCACTTTACTGCCATCATTGTACACTTCACACTAGGTCATAAAACCTTCAATAAGTGCACTCCCCTCACTAAGCATGGTTCATCAAGCACGTGGCTCTCTTCCAAGCTTAGCCCTAGCTCCATGAATGTTTGAAAATTGCAGAAAACATTCCATGAGAGAAAGAGAACCCTTACCAAAGTGGGTAGGCCGAAAATCAAGCTTGATCCTTGAAGTATCCAAGAAATAGCTCTAGTTTGCTTCCAATTGCTTCCTTCTGCCTTCAATTTCAATCAATTGCAAGTTTGAAGGTGTGGTGGCTATGGGGGAAGTATGGCTGTGTTCTTGGGCTGGGGGAGGACGAAAATGTGAGAGGGATAAGTGATTTGGCCACTTAAATGGCCTTAAATGAGCTTAAGGGCACAAAACACACTTAACAAGCTTAACCTTGCTTTATGTCATTTTCTTTCTCACTAATTGTGGTTTCTTTGTCCTAAACTCATTGGTACACATGTGCCCAACATTTTTGACTAGTTATCAAGTCTTGGCTGCCTCTCCCATGCTGGGAGAACCCCACAATTCCACCCTTAGACTTAAGTCAAAAGCTTGAACACCTTAAGGTTTACACTAGGACATTTAGGTCCTTATTGCCTTTAGTGTTGCCTTTGTCCAAACTTGTCTTCCATTAGTAATTTGGTCCTCCAATAGCACTTTCATACCATTTATATCCTTCCCATAACTCTCCAAGTCTCTTTCTTGAGAATTTTGCAATTGAGTACCCGAAATTCCAAAACCTTACAAAAAAGTCCATAGGTTGCTTGAAAAACAACCAATCCTTTAGGCTTTTCTTGGGGGCCAAGTTACCAACTTGGAACACTTTTAAGGAGGTGTTGATCATGCCTTTTAGCCCCCACATTTCAATCACTATTGTGAGAATTACACAATATAATGGTTTTTAGCCATTATGACATACTTGTAATTCTCCCATTTTTTGAGGTGGTAACATGGTATATGTGCTGTGTTTTTGCATTTTAGTTTATCTGGATTTCAGGTTTATTGCTCGAAAATCAAGTTCTGTTGGTAAGCCCTTACTAAGTTTCTTTAAAGAGACTTACCCCCTTTTTGTTCATTTTTAGGAGCATATGGAACAGAGGTTTCAAACAAATAGCTATGGTTTGAATTTCTCTGTCAAATTTCAAGTACATTAACTATAATATGTGTTTGTAACCTAGAGAGTTTCATGATTTTTGGTGCACAATAGCTATTTTAGTAGTTGTACTTTTTGTCATAGGCAGCAGCTGGTCCCTCAAAATTTTTGGAGTCGTTAATACTTCTGAAGTTCCCCCATAAGCTTAGTATACATATCAAATAAGGTATTGCATGTATATAGTGCATAAATGCATGTTAATGAGCTGGATATGTTGTATGTATGATGTGTGAATGATAGATGGGCTGATGAAGTGTAGTTGGACATGTTTGCCTAATTTTTTTCGCATGGTGCTTATGGGCTATTTTGAAGAATATAGAGTTTGATGCTTGTGTAATGAATTAAAATTCAAAGGAATGTTTTCCCTATTTGTCTAAGACATGTATGGAACTGCCCATGTTGGTTTTCCACCTGGAAAAGAAGTGCATGAATTTTATGAAATTTTGTACGGGCATTTTGGTCACCAGTTGCTCAAAATTAGTACCCTGTACTCCAATTGCCATAACTTGCTATAGATAGTGACTTTGGCTGTGAGATTTTGACCACACTTTGAACACTCTAAGATAGAGATTTTAGCTTTCAAATTATAAGATTGACTACCCTATAGGCAAGGTTACAGCCTATCAAAGTTGGCTGAATTTGCTGTGTTGTGTTCACATGGTAAATTCTACTAGGTTAAGTGTAAAACCCATAATGGCAATCTCAGAGAGATTTAATATCTCAAACTTATTTCACTATGAACTTTTAAGAGTATTGAAGGGTTTAAAACCTTCAGGGAATAGGAGGACATGGGTAAAATTTGACTTGTAACTGGTATGAAAATTTGGTCACATGAATGGGCACCACATGCACCAAGTGTTCATGTAATTATGCATGTGCATGGAATTTTCCGTGAATGCCATGTTGAAATGATATGAGGTTTTGATCAATGTCTACACTAACAAAAAAATTGCATGTAAACATGTGTGTGATAGTTAGACCACTGTACACATCTTTACAGAAAGACCAAGAGGGCCATTTGGATAATCATAGTGGGTAGGTTTTGCTTGGCCTACAGGACATGAATTACTTAGGACTTAACCTCACTAAATCTAATCACAATGTTTATGTACTCAGAGTGTAATCAAATGTTGGTATCAGAGCTTATTTTGAACTGGAGTTGCATTTAATTGCATCATGCTCAAAGTTGCATAAATACAACTTAGTTGTGTTAGTTGCTTGTGACAAGTACCTAACATATAGTACATATCTTATGCTCTTTGTTTTTCATGAAATAGGAATATGGTTGGCACAAGGAGAGGGGATTAAGGACCCCTAAGACCTTATGGTGAGCAAAGGCAACATAACATAAATGAAGAACCTAGAAGGGGCAATTAGGATCCCCAGATGGAATAAGGGGTACTGCACTGCACTTGAAATGAATCTACCTCATGTGTGGGTAGAGCTGCAAAGAAACTTAGGTGAAATCAATGAAGGCATAGTAAGGCTTCTGGAATCCCAAGAACAAGGAGCACAAGGAGCACTAGCTACACCATAGGAGAAGAATTAGGAAGCGCAAGAGAAGGTTCTAGGAACAATAACATAGTTAATGTTACTTATGATGGAAATGATAACGAAGGGAATGGAGAAGTAGATGATGAGGATTAAAGGCATCCAAGAGCTAGAATAGTTAGGTCTGTGATTGGCCAAATGTATAGGGCCAATCACTCAGCTTATGACCATTCCAAAATGATTGAAGATGGGAGGCCTAATGAAAGGAGACGATAAAGAAGACCTAGAGAGCTCCAGGATTCAAAGGAATCACATAGGTTCAAGAAACACAAAGTTGATGTCAGACTATTGGAGAGGTTTGAGGTCCTAAGACCTCCATAGTTTGATGGTAGAGATGGGCCAAAGAAAACTAAAGAATGGCTGACCTTTTAAGAAGATGTTTGATAGGATGCACCCGAGCTTAATTAAGAATGTATCTCTAGCTACTTACAACCGTGTAGGTAGTGTAAAAATATGGTAGAGGAATGTCAGAGACAGATATGCTACTCAGAGGGAAAGGGAGCAAATCATGAGTTTGAGATGACATGGCTAGACCTCACTAAACTATTCCAGGAACAATACATCAATGATGTGATCAAGGATTTAATGTAGGCCAAATTTGTTGCACTGAAGCAAGACAACCTCAGTGTTACAAAATATGAACACAAGTTCAACCAACCTGTGAGGTATGCACCACAATACCATGGCTTAGAAGAACTAAAGGAAAAAAGGTTTCTAAGAGGTTTAAGGCCAGACATCAAGAGAGCGGTGAGGCCATTTAATGCTCTTTCCTATCATAATGCAATGTAGAAGGCTTTACTTGTGGAACAAGAAGAACATAAAAGTAAGTGGTTTCCCAACGGACCAGGGAAACCAGTCAACATAGATAGCAAAAAAAGCCATTGCAAGGCAAGGGCACTACCATTTTTTTTAACCTAGTGTGGATGGCAAGGCCAAGAGCAAGTGGAGTGGCCCAAGTTACCCTAGGTGCAAAAATTCCATGGCAAGAAGCAATGTTACTTTAGGACACAAGTATGTCTCATATATGGCTCCTTAGATCATTGGATCAAACATTGCCTTTTGGTACAAAAAAGAGGGCAAAAGGAGAAAGGCCAAACTAGGCCTAATATGCCAGCTACTACGGACAACCAACTAAGACGTCCTCCACTAGCACTAAGGCCACCAATGCAAAAGGCTGGAAGAGTATTTTAGAATGAAAAAGGAGAGGCATCCAAGCATGGTGCACTTAGAGGTAACATTTATTTGAATGGTATATCTGTTAGTGTATTGTTTAATACTGCTACCTAAGTGTCCATTGTGGCTAGGATGTTAGCTGAATCCTTGGGATTGCTTATTGAATTCACGCCTAACATATCATTAGTAAAAGCAATAGGTAGTTAATGTCTTCTGACTAATGAACTAGCTAAGAACTATGAGCTAGTCTTTATAATGACTAAGATTGTGACTGATCTGCTAGTGTTAAATATTTTAAAATATGGTTTTGTTTTTTTGTGTGAATTGGTTGGCTATGCTTGGTATAAAGATTGCTTATGCTAATGGAGAAACCACATTGCCTGGCAATAAAGTGGATGCATTAGTGAATTTTGAAGAATTAGTGTATGAAATGCATAGCATGGAAGTAAAAGTGTTAGATGAAATTCTAGTAATTTCTAAAGATGAATACTATGCATTGAATGATTTTGAGATCAAAGAAAACCTTATTAGGAGACCTATAGTGAAAGATTTTCCGCAAGTCTTTCCTAAGGACCTACCAAGTATTCCTCCTCCAATAGAGATTCAATTTGAGATTAAACTATAACCTAGAGCTACACCAATATCCATGCCCCTGTATAGAATGCCAATCATAAAGATGTATGAGCTCAAGAAACAACTTGATGAGATTCTTGAAAAAAGGTTCATAAGACCAAGTGTTTCCCCGTGGGGAGCTACAGTTCTCTTTGTGGAAAAGAAGGATTGATCATTGATTACAAAAAACTGAATGCTATGACCATAAGAAACAAGTATCCACTCTCTAGGATTGAGGATATATTTGATCAACTCATGGGAACAAAGATCTTCTCTAATATTGATTTAAGACCTGGGAACTTTCTATTAAGGGTAAAAGAGGAAGACATACCCAAGACATTATTTAGAACATGATATGGGCACTATGAGTACACAATCATGCCCCTTGGCTTTACTAATGCCCATAATGCATTTATGGACTTGATGAACCATGTGCTTAGAACATACATGGATAACTTTGTAGTGGCGTTCATTGATGACATCCTAGTGTATTCCAAGGATGAAAGTGAACATAAGCATCACTTAAGAACCGTATTCAATGTAATGTTGCATAATCGGCTGTAGGCTAAATTTTCCAAGAGCCAATTCTGGATAATGGAAGTGCCTTTCCTTGGACAAATTATTTGTGCATGAGGCCTTAGTGTAGACCTTAAAAAGGTCAAGACTATGGAAGAGTGGGAAAGACCTAAGAATGTAATGAAAGTTAGAAGCTTCTAAGGATTGGCAAGATGTTATAGTAGATTTGTACCAAACTTCTCCATGATTGCCTCAGTTCTTACTCAACAAACCAAGAATGGTCAAAATTTTGAGTGGACTGAAAAGTGTGAAAAGTACTTTCAGGAGATGAAGAGTAAATTGGTTCAGGCTCCAATGTTAATCCAACCTGATCTAAGCAAACCCTATAGCATCTGTAAAGACATATCTAGATTTGGGTTAGAATGTGTGTTGATGAAAGAAAGCAATGTGACTGCTTATGGGCCAAGGTAGTTGAGAACCCATGAGAAAAACTACCCAATCAATGACCTAGAGCTTGCAATAGTGATTTATACCAAAAAGCAATGGAGGCATTACCTATTGGGAAGCGCATTTATGATACACACTGGCCATAAAAGCCTAAAGTTATTGTTCACAAAAAAATAGTTGAACATGAAGTAGAGAAGATGGTTGGAGTATATCAAATATTATGACTACAACATTCAGTACATTGAGGGCAAAGGTAATTTAGTGGCAGATGACTTAAGTAGGAAGTACACTAGTTTTCTAAATGGTCAATCCTTGGAAGATACTAGAGAGGAGAATAGTTAGTTATGCCTTTGACAAAAGTGGGAAAACTCAGAAGAAGCATAAGTTTATACATTAACTATTCAGTTTGGATTGATTTAGGAGATAGGAAAGGCACAACAAGCAAAAAAACCCAAATTTGAAGAGGATTGTAGGAGAAGATAAAGGGTCCTTGTATGAATCATTTGCATGTAAGCAAGGATTACTGTACTTCGAGGATACAATATATGCGCCTTGTGAACAAGAATTCAAAATGAGATTCTTGAGGAAGCTCACACTAGCAAACTGAATATCTGTCCTATACGTGAGAAGATGTACAAAGATTTGAAGACACATTTTTGGTTGCCAAACATAAAGAAGGACATAGCCATATATGGCTCTAAATATGCGAGGTGCCAAAGGGTGAAGGTATGGCATCAGAAGCCAATAGGAACACTATGGACTTTGCCCATTGCAATGAAGAGGTAGGGTAACATTATTGTTACCCACTCTGGGGTCGTCTAGTTATGGCGCCAAAACTGTGCATTTAAACTCCCAGGTTTGGTGTGTCCTGTAGGTCATCAGAACAACACCACTAGTGTATATACTCAAGTGACCCGCTTGAGCACTATGTAAATACATGCATATTGGTCTAACCATAACACACATATTTACATTTATGCACACTATGGCAGCTAAGAAGGAAAACGCTAGCATAATTCTTAGTTTTGGCTTCCACATATTAGGCAATCTTGTTAAGTTCTAGTAGCCAGCTGCTGCACCTGTAACTTCCACTAATAAATTGTATAATTATAGCCACATAGCCCCCTGTTTTTTTTCTCCATTATCAATTATAGACTTATAGAAAACCAAGGAATTTTTTTTTAGATCAATAGCCCACCTATGGACCAAGTTATATGTTTTTTAAGTTGGTTGCAAAATTCAGACCAAATGAAATGTAACTCAGCAAACTTTGCAACGTCATATCTTGGCTACAGGGCTCTAAATCCAGAAATTAAAAATCCTAGTTAACCCTCTAGATGTCCTCTAGGTGTGGTCGAAATTTCATACCAAGATTCATTCTACACAGGGATATATTAAACTTTAGGTCCAGAGTCAAAATTCTGGCAACTTTTGAACGATTTTGCCCATACAATTTTTCCAAACCATGCAAACACTTCATTCACAAGGGGAAAGCCCTCCAAGGATATCCCATATATGTCCATTACACATAGGAATTACATTCCCATTATATTAACAACTTTATGTGGTCAAAACAAAATTTACATTTAAGCAGCCCATCATTCACACTTACGTAGCTTTTGCACCACATCACTTAGATAGCCAAAACATTACGCAAATGTTCACATACTTGTCTCATTTTACATACAATACATGTACATGCATACATGCACTACAATATGGTCTTAACTCAGCTAAATACACACCCTACGTTGCAGGAGGTCTTGAGACACAATGGACTCCAAAAATAGGATGCTAGACAGCTGCTGCACAACACAATAAGTACCACCATTAAAAATACCAAATGTGATCCTAAAATCACCAAAATTTTCAGATCATAACTAGACATATGGAAGTTCATGTACCAGAATTTTTAGATTAAAACTCAAACTAGAAGGGTTAGTTTGAATGTGATATTTCAGCTGGACCTGAAATGACAGAATTGAGGGGAGTACGTTTCATTGAGAAACTTAGTAAGGGTAGCACTTGGATTCAATAGGCAATGTAACCATCATTAAAACCTGCATCCAAAGACACTAAATCAAAAAAACCACAATGCATATATACAAGATATAGCAACCAAATGCAGCAGCCAAACACAAACAACAAACACATGAAACGTGGCAGCAACATATACCATTGCATAATTGAGGAAGGTAAAGTGTTTTAAATTATGTTTAGAACCTTAATTCAATTTTACATAGCAAGAATAGAGAAGTTTAACAAAGGTCACTAAGTTCCGAGAAGAATAAAGCACTAAACGAAGTTCAAGGGCAAAATGGTAATTTTGCATCCTAAATAGCCGGGACGAGTGTCGAGTGTTTTAAAATGAATTTTTATAACATAGCTTTCAACCTTAACTCAAACATAAAGAATAGACAAGAATTTAATCAAGAATCACTAAGTTACAAAAGATGGGGGTTTATTTGTAACAAGCTTAATACTTTGATGGCCTTTGGGGTTAAGTGAGGGTTTAAGAAAGGAAAGTGAGACTATGGCTGCCATAATCTCATTTCCATCCTTCTCACCCTCATTTTTCTCTCAAATTAAGCTTGGAATCAAGTGTTCTTGATGTCAAGAGGTGCAATTCAAAGTATATAAGCTAGGAAGAGTGCATTTGAAGCTTTAAACCATGATTTTGAAGCTTGGAAGGGCATTTTTTCACATCCCCTATTTTTGAACGAGGTAAGAAATGTGTTCTTGATTGAATTCATGTTTATTAGTTAGTTTGAAGCTTGGGTTTTGGTTAGAGAGTGAAGTTTTAGTGATTAGTGCTTTGTTTTTCGGTTGGAACTTGTGTAGAACTTTGGTGAACTTGGTTGATTGAAAGGGAGCTTGATTCTTGCGTGTTACTTGGAGTTGAGGTAACGGAGATATGTTTTCAAGTTCATTTAATGCCATTAGCTTGAGTTTTATTGAAGAATTCGAGTGGTTTTAGCTATGGCATTAGTTAAAGGTTTTGGTTGAATTGTGGTAGACTAGAGGAATTGGGAGGATTGGATTGATGTTACAAGACATCATAGATTAGCTTGTGATAGTTGGCTATGTTCTATGCAACATGTTCTATAAGTGTATGAAATTTGGAGGCATTCCATACATGTTTGGTATGTGTAGGAATCGTCAAAAGTTCATAGCAGCAAAATGCGCCAAATTCTGCATTTTTGCAGATTGGCAACAAGTCGCCAATTACAGGTCGATGTTAGCGGCGCATCACCAATCCAAAAAAATGTCACAGAACGTTACCAACTGTGGCAACGCGTCGCCACACACAAAAATGCAAGGACCACTAGCTCAGGTGAAAGGTTTAGAACCCTTGTCGACCTAGCCGTGCCATAGCCACGAGGTTGGAAGGTGAAACGTTGTTCATCTAGTCTACAACAAAGAGGTCTTATGGCCTAGTCTACAAAGTCCCACCATAATTCCCCTACATAACGACTAAGGGAAGGCTACATGATTGCATCAAGTAAGCTACGGCTTCCTAGGAGCGGGTTAGTGATCAGAACTCGCTAGGCACGGATTGATGCACCGTGAGGAGGACTAGTTGAGGAGAGGTCTTGATGGCCTAGTTATATATGCATATATCAGACCCTCATGCTGTGTGAGCTCGCAGCAAGTTTACATATCTTCATCATATGTCTAGTCCTAGTAATTTTCTTGCAGGTACACTGAAGATCCTTACTGAGAATTATCGAATTCTCACTCCCTAGTTATGTTATGCAGAGACTGAAGTTGCTAGACCGGGTAATCATTGAGGATTATCACGGTAGTGCTCTTTTGTGTGTACAGGTACGGCATTTGAGAATCCTTGCGATTCTAGTCTACATGGGTATATTTAGTTGGCTTTTTGGTTAAGTACAGTACTAACTTAAGTCTTCCCTTTGCTGCAGAGCCTAGTAGCACTTGGCAAGGACTTTTGAGACTAGCCACTGGGATGCGTATCCAAGGTGGGAGTTAAGTCAAAGAGATCTCAGTAAACGCTTGTATTTATACAGTACTTTTATTTGCCTCCATAGTCTATGTTACGTGGAGTCCTCAACTTTAGGATTATTCTTGGGTGAGAGCATTAGTCTACTTTATGTATGAATGTTCTCACGAGTTGTTATGTGTAGTAAACTCACACAAATGTTGATTTTGTATGCTTTGGCTATTTGTACTTATTTTGGTGTAGAAATTACTTGGCCAAGTTAATGTTTTATGGTTTTAATAAACCAAGTCAAAGCATGAAGAGCGTGCATATTGCATATTCTAGGGTAATGAACTAGTATCATGGGATTTAATCCGCACACATACACAACTAGCCAATTGCAATCCACCGTGAAACCAGCTCTCGCAAGGCTTCCTGGGTAGGGGCCAAGGACGGCCGTGTCAGGTTAGTCCATAAAACACATAATAAACATAACCAAATCACTATGGCAGCCCTCCTCAAGCTAATGCTTGGTCTTAGGAGGATTTTAACACTAGTTAGTACTAACTTTGGGCTCTAGAAACCCTCATTTTACTGCCATCTTTGTGCACTTCATACTAGGTCACAAAACCTTTGATAAGTGTACTCCCCTCACTAAGCTTGGTTCATCAAGCTCATGGCACTCTTCCAAGCTTAGCCCTAGCTCCATGGTTGCTTGTAAATATAGAAAACAACCCATGAGAGCAAGATAACCCTTACCAAAGTGGGTTGGCCGAAAATCAAGCTTGATCCTTGAAGTATGCAAGAAATAGCTCTAGTTTGCTTCCAATTACTTCCTTTTTTCTTCAATTTCAATCAATTGCAAGTTTGAAGGTGTGGTGGCTATGGAGGAAGTATGGCTGTGTTCTTGGGCTGGGGGAGGATGAAAATGAGAGAGGGATAAGTGATTTGGCCACTTAAATGGCCTTAAATGAGCTTAAGGGCACCAAAACACACTTAACAAGTTTAACCTTGCTTTATGTCATTTTCCTTCTCACTAATTATGGTTTCTTTGTCTTAAATTCATTGGTACACATGTGCCCAACATTTTTGACTAATTATCAAGTCTTGGCTGCCTCCCCCATGGTGGGATAACCCCACAATTCCACCCTTAGGCTTAAGTCAAAAGCTTGAACACCTTAAGGTTTACACTAGGACATTTAGGTCCTTATTGCCTTTAGTGTTTCCTTTGTGCAAACTTGTCTTCCATGAGTAATTTGGTCCTCCAATAGCACTTTCATACCATTTATATCCTTCCCATAACTCTCCAAGTCTCTATCTTGAAAGTTTTGCAATTGAGTACCCGAATTTCCAAAACCTTACAAAAAAGTCCATAGGTTGCTTGACAAACAAGCAATCCTTAAGGCTTTTGTTGGGGACCAAGTTACCAACTTGGAACACTTTTAGGGAGGTGTTGATCATACCTTTTACCCCCACACTACAATCACTATGGTGAGAATTACACAATATAACGGTTTATAGCCATTATGACACACTTGTAATTCTCCCATTTTGTGAGGTGGTAACAATTACTATGGATTTTTTAACTAGGTTGCGTATGACCAGATTCAGACATGAGACAATATGGGTCATTCTCAATGGGTTAACCAAGTGTGCCCATTTCCTGCCAATGAAAATCACAAATTGACTAGAAAAGTTGGCATAAATATACATCAAAGAGATAGTAAAATTACATGGAGTGCTAGACTCCATAGTGTCGAACAGAGATCCATGGTTTGGAGCTAGATTTTGGAGTGCTTTTCACCAGGTACTAGGAACCAAAATCCATCTAAGCCCTACTTACCACCCTTACACATATGGACAAACTGAGAGGGTGATTCAGATACTTGAAGACACACTTACCTTTGGAGGAATTCTCTTACAGTACCAATTATCAAAGCACCATTGGTATGGCACCTTTTAAAGCCCTTTTGGGAGAAGGTGCATGACACCCTACTATTGGTTGGAAGCCTCAATAAGCTAGAGTTGGTTCCTTAGATCATTGAAGGAACAATAAAGAAAATTAGGAAGATACAAGAAAGATTGAAGGCAACCAATGAAAGGACCACCGCTTATGTTACCAATGGAATAAGATACTTGAAGGTTGAGATTTATGATAAAATGTAGCTTAAAGTGGCACTAAAGAAAGGCACTATCAGATTTTCCAAAAGAAGTAAGTGAGCTCCATGGTACATTGGTCCTTACGAGATATTGGACAGAGTTATTATGGTGGCTTATAAGTTGGATCTACCACCAAGTATGTTAAGAGTCCAAAATGTTTTCCATGTTAGTTTTCTTAAGAAATGTCTACAAGACACAAAGCATGCTATAGCAATGGAAGACATACAGTTAGAGCCTAATCGGACATATAAAGAGAAACCGATAGATATCTTAGCTTAAGGAAACCAAAAGGCTAAAAAATAAATGGATTCCATGGTCGAAGTACAATGGTCACACCATTTTCAAAGAGAGGCAACTTGGGAAACTGAATGAGAAATGTTGGAAAGGTATCCAGATGAGTACCCCAAGCTAAAGGCAATTTTGGGGGACCAAAATTTTTAGGCGGCAGAAATATTACGACCTTCACAAATGGTAAAACTTAAGTGTAAAGGCATAATTGTCCTAAACCATTATGCAACATAATTCTCAGCATAGTGAATGGAATGTGAGGGGGAAAACATATAATCTAGACCACCTTAAAATGCTCACACAAAGGTTACTTTGTCCTCAAGAAAGCCTTAAAGGATTGCTTGTTTTACAATGAACATATGGACTTTGTTATAGGATTTCAAGACTTGGGTACCCAATTGCATAACTTTAGAATAAGAGCATCTCAAGGAATTTGGTTGGAATGGAAGCAATTCTTGGGGGCTAAATTGCATAAAATAAGATAAGGCAATCAAATTCATCAAGAAAGTGAAAGAGCCAAGTTTTTGGGTTTATTGACCATCAGTTAGGATTTTCAGCCTTCACTACAAAGGTAAGGGTTTTATCCCCATGTTTCGTGGTTTTTTATTGTACTAAGATGATGATCAACCATTTATAAAACTAAGACTAAGCTTAGAAGAGAGCTTAGAGCTCTATGGACAAACTTTACATTAAGCAGCAAAGTGTCCCCAAGGTTTCGGCCTTAGTGTGTTTGTGCGCAATGATGGCAGTATTTACAAGGGTTTCTCAAGCCCAACTTAGTACTAACTAAGACCGATTAACCTTGTAAGACTAAGAATTAGCTTGAGGAGGGCTACCATAGTGATTATATATTATTTATGGACTAATCCTAATGTTGTGTTATTCCTAGCATAGCATTTGTTTATTGTTGCATTTGTTGTGCATCTGGATGGCTGTATTTGTGTTTATGTGTTTTAGTGTCTTTGGATTTTAGGTTTGTTACTGAAAAATCATGTTCTAATGATAAGCCCTTACAAACTTTCTTCAAAGAGACTTATTCCCTTTTTGTCCATTTTTAGGAGCACCCGAAGGAGGACATTTAAACTAATAATTGTGGTTTGAATTTCTCTACGGAATTTCATGTATATTAACTTAATATGTTTAGTTGTAAATTAGAGAGTTTCATGATCTTTTGAGCACAATAGCTATTTTTAATTATGGTACTTTCTACCCTAAAGAGTAGCTGGTCCCTCCAAGTTTCTAGAGTGCTTAGTGCTTTTAAAGTTCTCCCAGAAGCTTAGTGATAGTTGAAGGGCTATCACCCTTTGGCCGTCAGAAAAAAGCCTTGAACCACCACCCCCAGGAAATAAGCCTACCAACCTTGAAAGACAAAGAAGTAGTCTGAACTTAGTAACACCTTCGGAACACACTAAAGGGACCTCGGAGGGAAAAGTCTAGACATGTAGTCCCTTTGGACCTCTAACAGAAGCCACTCACACACCTCTTGATGTGCTATCTAAGCATAATTTACTGCTAGCCCTAGTACAGCTGGAGACACACCTTCTAGGGTATGCACCAAAGGCCTACCAAATTAGTTCATCCACGTGTCCAAGTCTCACTTGCTCAGGCAAAATGGCTCTCTCCACAATCGCCATATATATACTCAGAGGACGCTCCTTGGTAAATCCATCTGACTTCATATTCTCCTACCCATTACTTTCACGTACTCCCATTTCTCTGCAATAAATTGGGCATTAGAGGTCCCTTCCCCAATAATACTTTGGGGAGCCCCTGGATCCTCATTTCACTCTTTTATAGAGACTATTTAGTGAAAAGCCCCTCTAGAAGTTGACATGTTTTACATAGAGGATGTCTTGGAGCATCACTTAGTGTATGTACCAAATAAGTTATGGAATGTATGTAGTGCATAAATGCAAGCAAATGAGCTAGATATGTTGTATGTATAGTGTGTGAATAATAGATGGAATAATGAAGCATAGTTGGATGTGTTTGTATAATTCCATCCATACGGCGCATATGGGCATTTTTTGAAGAATATGGTGTTTGAAGCTTGTGTAGTGACTTAAAATTCAAAGGAATGGTTTCGCCATGTTTCTAAGACATGTATGGAATTGCCCATGTTGGGTTTATACCTAGAGAAGAAGTGCATGAATGTTATGAAATTTTGTATGGGCATTTTGGTCACTAGGTGCTCAAATTGTGTAACTTGTACTCCAATTGTCATAACTTGTTGTACATAATGTGTTTTCCTATCAAATTTTTACCATGCTTAGAACACTTCAAGATGGAGATTTTTGCTTTTGAATCAATAGATTTAGTGCTCTGTAGCTAGTGTCATGGCCTATCAAATTTGCTGAATTTGTTGTGTACTGTTCATATGGTCAATTTAATTCGGTTAAGTGTAAAATGAATAATTGCAATCTTATATGAATTTAATGTCTCAAACCTATTTCCTTATGAATTTAAGCATATTGAATGGTTTAAAACCCTTAAAGCATAGTATGACCCAGGTAGAATTTGACTTGGACATGGTATGAAAGTTTGGACACATGAATGGGCACCATGTGTGCACATAATTGTGCACGTGCATGGAATTTTGCATGAATGCCATATTGACTTGGTATGAGGTTTTGATCAATGTCTACACTACCAAATGAACTTTCATGTGAATATGTGTATGATGGTTAGACCAATAAGCACATCTTTGCATAAAAACCAATAGGGCCACCTGGATAATTATATCGGGCATGCTCTACTTCACCTAGATGACATGCATTGCCTAAGACTTAAGCGCACTAAATCTGATCATTATGTTTAAGCACTCAGAACGGTAAAAAATTTCATAGCCCTTTCTTGTCCTCTCCATTTGTTGCCTAATTCTCCTCAAAATGAAGATTTCTTGGTGAGAATTTAAGGCTTTCTTATTGCCCATAGGAAGGAAAGCTTGTTTTACACTTATTTTGTACATTTGACATTTTTCATGGCATTTTCAAGCTTGGGCGTGCTTGAATGCATATGGTAACTCATTGTTCTTAAAGTTTTCATATTTCTAAGCTTAATTAAGCTTGGGTTTTGTTGGCATTAAGTTAGTTTGGTGCCATAAGCCAGGTATTTTGCTTGGAGCCTAAGAAACCTCAGTGGAACCTTTGGACTTAAAGTTCTTGGGTTGTGGTTGCTAGATTGAGCTAATTCATGTGCAATTAAGGTAAGGTATTTACAATTCAAGCTTGCTCCTAGCGATTCATTGCTTGCTTGTAGTAGAATTCAAGTAGTTTTGTGAATTGTAGTAATTGGTGGAGGATGATTAACATGGTGGACTAGTGTTGATTCAATGAGTTGTGTAGTCCTTATCAACATCATAGGGTTAATTTAAATGGTGCATTGTGACCTAGTGTGTCACACCCCAAATATGCCATCACCCACTTATGGCTCAACTAATAGAAAATAAGACCTTTTTCGTCACCTGGGTCAATATTGCTATGTGCACAAGTGCCTTGGTCGGCCTACTTGCTCAGCCCTCAGACTAGCACACAAGTGCACCTTTGGTGGTGGCAAGGCACCAAGGGTGTGTGCCCAAAGGGCTATGCTTGTGTGCTGTGCTGGTGGATGGCACAGCCAAGGCGTGCCTGCCGAGATCAGCTAGTAACGCTAGTGTGCTTGATAGTGAGGGAGGTTCAACATTCAATATGTGCACAGTTAGGCTAAGTATTGCTACAATCAACATAATCATAACAAACACACGTAGTATCAATGCATGGACAACAAAAGCACCAAAGATCCATTTTTCTTTAAAAACATATGCATGTCTATGTCATGCTGATAGTGCATGCATACAAACCACGGTAAGCCTACTCTTGGGCCACCCAGCCAGTTTGGCCACATACACAAACATACATCAACATAACCTTGAACATTTATATAAAAGCACTAACTTAACATCCCTTAGTATAATTTCCCACACATCCACAGCACCTATTGCCTGCAAGCCCAAAACTAGTAACTTACCAAATAAGTTATCACCCAAAACACTTAGTATATTGAGCATTAGCATTAGTGTTAGTGGTTACTTGCAAGAGCAACCTCAAACACCCTACACAGCACTCCCGGCCAACTACTGTACACCCTTTCCTTAAACATATAAGGACAAGGCATGAGTTTCAATGACACTCAGTAAAGATCACATAGCTATACTAGCCAATATATACATGTACATAGCATGGTTTGCTACCATGCTCAAGAATGACCTATCTTGCAAGACAGGCATAGAAAACAAGGAAAATTGAAAGCACTTATATGCATATATAATCAACAATTAAGGGTTTAGCACACATAAATAAAGCAAACAAGCAGACATTACTCATGCACCGACCACTAGCTACACCTAGCATCCTACAGGGCCTAGTAAGCATATACCTACACTATTCAATCCACTTGGTCATCTTAATGTTTATAGAACTAACTTAGAGCACCAAGTTTAAGAGTTTGAGTTAGCCTACCCAAAACCTGAACCCTAGTGATTGCCCATTCTGTAGCTAATTAGCAGTATACATAATCACCAAAGTGATCATAGCCCCTAATAGCTTCATAGGTTCATTTGACTACTCAGTCTTCACTTAAGTGCCTAATAGTTCACTTGAATGATACATTTATGCATAGATTTCAAGTGAAAAGCATCAAAGCAACCCTTGCCTCTATTAGCAACCTTTTGCTATAGCATGGAAAACCAAATGTAGCCTACCTTTGAGCCTCTTAGGGTTGCCATACGTCGAAACTAGCTTTGCCAAGTTCAATTTCATCTTTCATCCATTCTAGCTTCACCAATTGAACTAGGATCAAATCTTTACCACCATGAATGACTTCCTTAGCTTCAATGGAGCTAGTAACTTAGATTATGGCCCAAATTAGTTCATGAAAGCATGTGAGGCATCCAGCTAGGCCAAGTAGCGTTAAACATGGCAAAACCCTTGCCCTAGTGAGCCTACCTGTATGCTTGAATCAATCCACCACTTGCATAAAAGATTCACTCACTTTAAATACCTGAATACATTTCCATTTAAGCCCTCAATCTTTGTTTTATGCCTTATCTTCCTTACTTCTCAGCCAAGCAATCTATGGACCTGGGAAAGCCTACCTTCCATCCACCTCTCATATCACTTTCTAAACTTCCTCTCCAAAGTCCATATGCCACTTTCCTAGGTTCCCCATGTCACAATGTCCCTTATTTCCTTCCAACCCTTGCCTAATTCATATCAATTCAAGGGGCATGAGAATTTACCCCCTTAAGAAATTTGGCTCTCCAAAATTCTCAGAAGTCTTGGAAACACACTAGGGTAGCATTTAAGCATTTCAACTTCTAATTTCCATATGGCCTCTTTCCTAGTATGATTGGTCCATTGGACCTTTACCATAGGATTCCACCTACTCCTTAACTTCCTTGAGTTATTAGCCAACACTTAGAGTGGTGTTTCCTCATAGGATAGGTTAGGAGTAATTGGTGCATGCGTGGGTTGTACCACTTGTTTGGAGTTGGGAACATATCTCTTAAGCATGCTCACATGAAAGGTATTATGGATATGTCCTTACTGAGGGGTAAGTTCAGCTTGTAAGCCACATTACCTATCATAGCTATAACTTGGTATGGTCTCATATACATTGGGGCTAGCTTGCTTTTCTTTCTAAATCTCATAACTCCCCTCATAGGTGACACTTTCAACCACACCCATTCACCTTCCTGAAACTTTAGAATTAGTTTCATTATTTATTGGATTAGTTTAATCTTTTTGGTGGTATCTTTTTTCAACTTTGGGCCTAACTCCAACTTGTCTCCTAATTCATACCAACAATGAGGAGTTATATGCCTCTTCCCATACAATGCCTCATAGGGAGCCATGCTTACTATAGTGTAATGGCTACTGTTATAGGCAAAGTATGTTAAGGGAAAATGTTGCTCCGATTCTCCCTGATACTCCATCGCACAACATCTTAACATATCTTTTAGGACTTCGATGGTCCTTTCAGTCTGCCCATCAGTTTGTGGGTGATATGCTGAGCTGAATTTGAGTTGAGTGCCCAAAGCATGGTGTAAGGGCTTCCAAAGCCAAGAGACAAACCTAGCATCTCTGTCTGATGTTAAGTCCATGGGTACACCATGTAATCTTACAATTTCTTTGATAAATAGCTTAGCAAGCTTATCCAGGGAATCAGTAAGGTTCATAGGTAGAAAATATACTGATTTGGTCAGCTTATCCACTATGACCCATATGGCATTATGCTTCCCCCTGGTTAATGGCTACCTACAAAATCCATAGCTATGGAGTCCCATTTTCTCTCAGGAATGGGCAAGCTTTAAAGCTTGCCACCGGGCTTTTGGTGCTGCACCTTTACTTGCTAGCATACTTCACATCTTGCCACAAAGGTTCTCATGCCGTGCTTCATGTAGGACTACCAGAAGAGTGTTCTTAAGGTATTGTACATTTTGTTTGTTCCTATATGCATACTCAACCTACTAGTATGGGCTTCTTCTAGAATTTGTTGCCTAAGGTCACCTAGATCCAGCACATAAAGTCTATTCTAGAAGTACAGTAGGTCCTGCCTAAAAGAAAACCCTTCAAATAGTTTCTCTTTCTCTTGCCTAGATATTCTAGAAAATTTTTTATCATTCTCTTGAGCTACCTTGATTATGTTCATCCATTAAGGCACAATGGTCAACACACTGATTTGGTTTAGCTCCCACTCCTTCCATTGCTTTGCTAACCAAGTCAAACTATAAGTTTCTGTCTTGGTCCATTCTTCCCCAGCTTTGAGTACTCCAATGTACTTCTTACATAAGGCATCTGCCATAACATTAGCTTTGCTAAAAGTATACTCTATCATATAATTGAAGTCCTTTAGGTACTCTAGCCACGTCTTTTGCCTTTTCTTTAAGTCTTTTTGTGTAAATAGGTACTTAAGGCTCTTGTAATCTGTATAGATCTATAACTTGTTACCCAGCTAATAATGCCTTAATTGCTTGAGTGCAAAGACAACTACTGCTTCCTCCAAGTCATACACTAGGTAATTCCTTTCATGAGGTTTTCATTTTCTTCATCCATCTGCCACTACTTGTTTGTCTTGCATTAGTATGCAAGCTAGTTCCACTTGGGAGGCATCGGTGTACACTTCATAGGCCTTAGTTGGGTCAGGTAGGATCAACACAATAGTTGTGGTCAACCTCTTTTTCAACTATTGGAAGCTCTGTTAACACTTATCACTCCACTCAAACATTTGATCTCTCTTGGTTAAGTAGGTTAGTGGAGCAGTTATTTTAGAGAACTTAGGTACAAACCTCCTGTAATAGCCAACTAACCCCAAGAAACTTTATATTTCCTTTACATTTTAAGGTTGCTTCCAATCTAGGATTGCCCTGGTCTTCATAGGGTCCACAGCCAATCCTTGATCATTGATCACATGGCTTAAGAATTCCACCTTGGGGGTCCAATGGATGCAGTTGTTCAACTTCCCATGCAACTCATGTTTCTTAAGCATGTTAAGCACCAATTTTCAATGCTCTTGATGCGTTTCTTCATCCCTTGAGTACACTATATGTCATTTATAAATAGTACCACAAAATGATCCATGTAGGTCTTAAACACCTTCTGCATAAGATCCATGAGGAAGGCCAAGGCATTAGTCAGCCCAAATGGCATTATTGTGTACTCATAATGACCTTACCTAGTCTTAAAAGTAGTTTTAGGTATGTCTTCTTCTTTAGCTCTCAACTGAAAATACCCATACCTAAGGTATATTTTGGAGAACACTTTAGCTCCCTTCAAGTGATGAAAGAGGTCCTCAATTCTTAGGAGTGCATACTTGTTCTTAATGGTTAATGCATTGTGTTTCCTATAGTCATTGCATAACCTAGGGGTTCCATCTTTCTTCTTGACAAATAGCACAAGTGCTCCCTATTAAGACATACTAGGCCTAATGAAACCATTCTCTAATGACTTATCTAGTTGTTTTTTAGCTCTTCTATTTCAAGAACAGCCATTATGTATAAGGCAATTGACATAGGGTTAGCCCCAAGTACTAACTTGTTTTCAAAATTGACCTTTCTAACACGAGGGAGTCTAGATAGTTCTAAAGGGAATAGTTCAGGGAATTCGCTTACAATGAAAATCCAGCTTAGTTTTTTAAACTTTTCATTCCCATTGGGCCCTGTACATTCCCCTTCGGCCAGTAAGGGAATGTAGTCAATAACTTGCAACTACCAACTACATGTAATCAATTAGCCAATTGCAACTAGCATGGGACAAGTTCCCATAGGCTTCCTGGGCAGGCCCATGAGGTCTTACGCATAACAATTGCAAAAGAGGTTGAACACAATATGGCTCATAGCCAAGAGTACACGTAACTTTCACATCTGAAACTTATCCTTCCATTCATAACACATACATAAGTTTCATAAGCCATTCAAGGCTACATATACAAAATACACACCATACTAGTGCTTATATCCTTGGAACACTACCAAGAGCACTTAAACTCCAAAACACAACTTAGTTATGCATTACATGACCACGTACTTAGAAGTACCTGAAAGCTACTTTAAACATATAGTACATGATCATAGTGTGTAAAAAGAGTCCCACAACTAGACCCATGATCAAAAGAGCAAGCCATAACCCTAAAGCCCATGAGCACACGTCCATGTTTCTAGACTTGTCCCATAATCTACATACAAGCCTGCAAAAACTCAAACGTATGAGTTACTTGATTATACAAGCCTTGTACTATGCACTTACTGAGCAACTCTCTCGATTCTAGTACATACCTTAGTACAACTGATTATAGACTTAGCACACAAGCTAGTCAAGCTTAAATCCTTTTCCTGAAAAAACATACATATATGGGGCATGAGTTATATAACTCAGTAAGGAATTCACACAGCTCCATTGAGCTTATTTAGTTAAGTCTAAAGACTTAACTTCCCAGTTCCAAGCTTACCCTGCACCAAAGACATGAAAACATGAAGCAAAAATGTATACAACATACACATATATAACAACTATAATTAGTGAAGGTTAGCAAGCACAAACAAGGCACCAAAGCACACAATTCACACACCACACATATTGTTCATTCTCAGTTGAAGGCCAAACTAACAAGTACACATAATTCCATTCCAAGTTTCATCTCCATCAATATCCATTCCACTAGAGCTCCAAATCTAACCATAGGCTGGCCTACCTATGATGAACTTTAGTACTTGCCTTTAGTAGCTAGCTAGGAACCATAACATATATACCCAAAGGTATAACATAAGTCCCTACGGCATTGTAAGCTCATTTAGTACAATTTACTATCACTTAGAAGCCAAATACCTACTTGAACATGGAACAATACCAAAATCAAGTAGAGTATAGTGAATCCTTACCAATTTCTAGCTTTAAGCGTTTGGCTAAACTCAAATGTTGAATATCAAGCTTAGAGTTCAAGCTTACTTCATCGCCTACGGCTGAAATCACTAACTATGAGCTTGATTATTCAATCAAAGTTCTAAACAACAAGAATTTACATTGGCTCACCAAGAACCTGACTTTCCTTCCGCAAGAACACATGGATTGACCTTAAAGGGATCATTTGACTCGTTTAGACAATCGGCTGAGTAGTGGAGCCATGCAAAATTTAGCTAGGTGCCACATCTGCATAAAATGGGCTCAATTGCCCTTCTTGGTTTTACTCTTTTTTACATGGTGCATTTGAGTCCCTACATGAATGCTTACATCCTTATTAACACCCGATTATAGGTACATTTTAGCCCTCAAACTTTATTTTCCAATATTACCAACTTAATGTTAGTGTTGTGCCCAAAAGGCCAATCATGAGATGATTGTATTTTTGCACATTGAGTCATGATATTTTACTAAGGCATTAATCCAGCAATTATGTTTGTTGTTTTGTTTCTGCGTAATGTAAGAAACATAATTCTAACCCTAGAATAATGATATTCTCAAACATCCCTGGTCTAGTATTATTGTCGAGCCGGTTGCAATAATACATAACGACTGGCATATGTCGAGACTAATATGAGATATGTAGTCTACATATGGGTACAAGTTGGAGAACTTGTGTACTGGACCGACCCACCATGAGAACACTACATGGATCATTATATGAGTGTCATAAGTGATTCTCATAGTGATCATGGTATATGTAGTCCTTCATCCTAAGATCATCAAGGTTCCCTACATGTGAATCACATACTTTGATGCTTTCCTTTGTTGCTCGTAACTGAGTGAACTTGAAGGAGTTCATTGGGTATGTCACATATCATGCGGAGGGATTTGTACAATCAAGATGGGATTTGTCCCTCCTATGTAACGGGAGTGATATCTTTGGGCCCCTTGATAGAGTAAGACTTAGAAAAATGCATGGCCATGCTCGGATGAGTTGATATACGATATCAATGTCATCAGTTGAAGTTGGTCTACTCGGTAATCAAGAAATCAAAGATTGAGCTATACGAGAGTGACACATTCCATGTCTCGTGCTTAGTCTTGATATATTGGAAAAAGGGACAATGGCATATATCGGTAATGATCATAAAGGTTTAGTCGAATCATCGACAATCTTGTCACTTGGGTAGCAGTGATGTGTTGCTAGACACCGCTCATTGCTTATGATCATAAATGTGATTTATGATCATTCCCAATGTGGTAAGAGCCTATTGGGTCACACACATAGAGCTATTTGGATCATTAGAGTGCATGGGCTAATAATTTGGGTTTTGGTTTCACAATAATTTTGTATTAATAATGAGCCCAATAGTTGAGCCATTATTAAGCCTGAAATTAAAGCCTAATTGGATTAGGGCTTTGAAACCCATTAGGCCTGGAAGTTGAGTCTCACTATAAATACAACTTTTAGTGAGAAATTCATAGGTCTCCTTGCCCTAGCCTCCCAAAAGGACAATCGCACTCTTCTCTTACAATTCCTTGGAGGACGCAAGCTAGCACTGCGAGCGCAAGAGAAATGCATCTGCCAGGGCGTGGTGGAAGCGTGGTGATCCCAAGAGGCTCGTGTGGATACCATAAAGAGCTTGAACACGTCAACTATTTAGGTTTTGTGATTCGACTCTACAGTTGAGTGAGAGATCTCAACCAAAAATTAGGTATGAAAATTTTTGAACACCCGGTTTACCCCGTTTCACTTGGATCCTGGAGGGTTTCGGTTAAATTCCGCTGTGCTGTTTAGCTCCCGAAACCCAACACTTAAGCAATTTTTGCATGCACAAAACAAACCTGATAAGCCTTGAGTAGGCCTACTCATGATATTACCCACTTATTCACTTAGCTCCCTTTGGCCTTAATGTATTACCTTGCATTTTAACCTTGGCCGAATACTGAGGTAAAGGTCCTAACATGGGCTCTTCTTCCTGAACTCTCTTGGGTGCCTCTATTTCAAACACCCTCCCACCTGTAGGCACTTGCCCCTTATATGCTTATGGTTGGTTAGATCCCCTAGCAATTCCTGCCTTGGTTTGGGGTGCCTTATTGCCTAAGGGAAGGGGCCTAGACCACCTGGTCCTACACCTTCCCAAGAGTCTTCTCTCTTCCTTCTTAATTGCGTAATCCTTCACACATTGATCTTTGGCACCACATTACAAGTAGCCTTTAGTAAGCTTGTAGCAAGGTTTATGGTCATGAAATTTGCCCCAAGGGTAGCATTGAGGTCCAAATTGTTGGGAGCTCCTCTTTTTCTTCTTCTCCCTTCTTGTCTCAAGTGGGGTGTGCTCTTCTTGCGTTCTTGTCCTCAATGCTGGAGAGCTTTCCTTAGAGCCTTCTAATGTGCCCTTCTCTTGGTATTCAAATTCTTGCTTTAGAGCTAGGGCCATTTGTATAACCTCACGGTACTATTAAGCTCCAATAGCCTTCAAGATTTCCTGTGTTCTAGCCAAAGTCCCCTAAGGAACCTCTTAGTCTTTAGCTCTTATTGCCCATCATACTTTGGAGCATTTCAAATGAGGTTATGGAACTTCTACTCATTGTCCAACATAGTCATGTTCCCTTGCTTTACCTGATCAAAATCCACCTATTCCAAGTCCTTCAATGCCTCACTGACATACTGTTCCTGAAAGACTAGAAGGAACTCTGCCCATCTCATTGCCCTCCTAACAGCTCTTGGCCTTCTTTCATTCCTGCTCTGGTAGGCTTTATGGACAGCCCTCCACTAGAGTTCACTTCTTTCTAGCTTGAATGTGGCCAACAACACCTTTTGATGTGAGTTACCGCCATCCTTTAAAAAATATTCCCCAAATGGTAGAGCTAGTACTCTTCTTCCTCTAGGTCACCACTACCTATAGAGATAGGAGGTTTGAGGTCATTCTTGCACATTCTCTCTTGGGCTCTAATGTTCCTTGAGCCTTCCTTCTTGTCTCAACCTTGCAGTGGCCTTAGTAAGTTTTCTTTCCCTTCCAGGGCTAATGCTATTACCCACTCCAGGGTAGTCTAGTTATGGTGACAAAATTGTGCATTTAAAACACTCAAGATTTGTATGTTCTATAGGCCATGAGAACAATACCCTTAGTCTGCATACCCAAGTGGCCTTCTTGGGCACTATGTAAATGCATACACATTGGTCTAACCATTACACACATATTCACATTTTATGCACACCATGGTAGGAAGAAAGGAAAACACCAGCACAAGTCTTAATCCTGACTACCACACATTAGGCAGTCTTACTAAGTGTAAGTGACCAGCCACTGCACCATAAACTTCTTCCATAAAATTGTACTATTCTAGCCATGTAACAGCCTATTTTCTTTGCTTCATTATCAAGCAGAGTCTTTAAGCAAACCAATGAATTTCATTTTACATTAATAGCCCACCTATGGACTACATTACTCAAATGTTCACATACTTGTCTTATTTTACACACACTACATTTACATGCATACATGAACTACATAATGGTCTTAACTCAGCTAAATATGCACCCTAAGTTACAGAAGTGCTTGAGACACAATGGACTCCAAAAATAGGATGCTGGACAGCTACTGCATAACAGAATAAGCACCATCACTAAAAATACCAAATTTTCTACTAAAATCACAAAACTACCCAAATAAAAACTAGACACTTGGACATTTAAATACCTACAAATTCAAATCAAAACTAAAAAAAAAAGGGTCAACTTGAATGTGATCTTTCTATTGCACTTGAAATTGCAGAATTGAGTGGAGTAAGTTTCATTGAGGAACTTAGTAAGGGTAGCACTTGGATTCAATAGGCAATGCAACCACCATCAAAACCTGCATCCAAGGATAGTAAAACACAAAACTACAATGCATACATAGAAGATATAGCAACCAAATGTAGCAGCCATTCACAACCAACAAACTCATAAAATGCGGCAGCAACATAAACCATGGGTTAGTCCATAAAACATGCAACAAACTTAAGTAAATCACTATGGCAGCCCACCTCAAGCTACTGCTTGATCTTAGGAGGATTTTAACACTAGTTAGTACTAACCATGGGCTCTAAAAACCCTTCAATTTGCTGCGATCACTGTGAAGTTCACACTAGGTCACAAAACCTTCAATAACTGCACTCCCCTCACTAAGCTTGGCTCATCAAGCTCATGGCTCTCTTCCAAGCTAATCCTTAGTTCCCTGGATGCTTGAAAATATAGTAAACAATTCATGAGAGCAAGAGAACCCTTACCAAGATGGTTAGGCCAAATTTTAGGCTTCATCCTTGAAGCACCCAAGTAATAGCTTTGGTTTGCTTCCAATTAGTTCCTTTCGCCTTCCATTTCAAGTAGCTTTAAGTTTGAAGCTGTGGTGGCTATGGAGGAAGTGTGGAGGAGGGTGGGTTCCATCCCTTGGCTGGTATGGCTGAATATGAGAGAACAAAAGGTGGTATTGACTACTTAAATGGCCAAAAGTACACTAAACACACTTAAGTAGTCTTAACCTTGTCTTATGTCATTTTCCTTGCTAAAAGTGTTACCCACTCCTGGGTAGTCTGGTTATGGTGCCAAAATTACACATTTAAAGCTCCCAGGATTGGTATGTTCTGTAGGCGATCAGAATAATACCCTTAGTGTGCATACCCAAGTGGCCCTCTTGTGTACTATGTAAATGCATGCGTATTGGGCCAACCATTACACACATATTCACATTTTATGCACACCAAGGTAGAAAGGAAGGAAAACCACTAGCACAAGTCTTAATCCTGGATACTATACATTAGGCAATCTTATAAAGTGTAAGTGACCAGCCACTGCACCCAAACTTCCTCCAACAAACTGTATCATTCTAGCCATCTAACCCCCTATTTTCTTTGCCCCATTATCAAGTACAAGCTAAGGAGAAACCAAGTAATTTTTTTTTACATCAATAGCCCACCTATGGACCAAGTTATGGATTTTTTAAGTTGGTAACTTAGCCAAATTTGCAACGTCATATCTTTGGAGCACATTTCATATTTTTAATGGTGGTACTTATTGTGTTGTGCAGTAGCTGTCGAGCATCCTGTTTCTGGAGTCCATTGTGTCTCAGGATCTGCTGTAACCTAGGGTGCATATTTAACTGAGCTTAGACCATATTGTAGTGCATTTATGCATGTACATGTAGTGTATGTAAGATGAGACAAGTATGTCAACATTTGACTAATGTTTTGGCTACGTAGGTGATATGGTGCAAAGCTGCCTAAGTGTGAATGATAGGCTGCTTACTTCTAAATTCTGTTTTAGCCACATAAAGTTGCTTGATGCAAGGGCATGTAATTCCTATGTGTAATGAACATATATGGGATAGCCTTGGAGGGTTTTCCCCTTGTGAATGAAGTGTTTGCACACTTATGAAATTTTGTATGGGCAAAATGGTCATAAAGTGACCAAAATTTTGACTTTGCACTTTAAGTTATATATGTCACTGTGTAGAAGGAATGTTGGTATGAAATCTTGACCACACCTAGATAACATCTAGAGGTTGAACTGAGATTTAGAATTTCTGAATTTGGAGGCATGTAGCAAAAGATAAGACGTTGTAAATTTGGCCAAGTTACTATTCATGTGGTCAGAATTTTGTAACCAATTTCAAATGTCCATCACTTGGTCAATAGGTGGGTTATTGATGTAAAAAAAAATTAATTAGTTTGATCTAAGTATCTACTTGATAATGGATCAAATAAAATAGGGGGTATGCAGCTAGAATGATACAGTTTATTAGTGGAAGTTACAGGTGTAGTGGCTGGTCAGCAGAACTTAACAAGATTGCCTAAAGTGTGGTAGCCAACATTAAGACTTATGCTAGTATTTTCCTTCTTTGCTGCCATAGTGTGTATGAAATGTGAATATGTGTGTGATGGTTGGACAAATATGCATGTGTTTACATAGTGCCCAAGAGGGCCCATTGGGTATGCACACTAAGGGTAGTGTTTTGATGTCCTACAAAACATTACCAATCCTAGTAGTCTAAATGCGTAATTTTGGCACCATAATTGGACTACCCGGGAGTAGGTAACGAAAGTTGGTATCAAAGCATGGTTGATACTTGTAGATAACATATAGTTGCATTGCATGCATCTACATACATGAACTCAGTTGGGTCAGCTGCTAGAGTCAAGTACCATTGAAATACCTATGATCTTTATATATGCTCTATGGTGAATCATCAATGCAGGAAGTAAATATGGTTGCCTCAAGGAGAAGGGAACTACTGATTCTGGCCAATGAAGAAATGGACAAAATAGAGGGAATCAGGGGCAACAGGGGGTACTAAACCTTGAAATGCCTCCAGTTTGGTCGGACCTTTAGAGGAACTTAGCTCTAATCAATGAAAACTTAATGAGGCTGATTCAAGCACAGGGAGTCCAAGTAGCTCCAGTATAACCAGTTTAGGATGCACAGTAGCAAGCAGAAGAGGATACTAGGAACACATCTGAATATGTTCCTTCTGGAAGGTTGGAAGACACAAATGGTGAAACCATTGAGGCAGAAGATGATGATAGGAGAAATTCGAGAGGCAGAAAAGTAAGATCTGAGATTGGTTAGGTGTCCAGGACCAATCCCTCAGTCTATGACCTTTCCTCCACTAGAAATGAGACTGAGGAAGGCCATGAGAGAAGATCCAAGAGAAGGCAGAGAGATCATAGAGAGCATCACCATACAGAGGGCTCTCACAGATCCAGGAGACACAAATCAGAGGATCTGGAAGGCCTAGATGAAATCAGATTGTTGGAGAGGTTCCAAGGCCTAAGACCTCCATAGTTTAATGAAGAGCTGGGCTAGAGAGAGCTGAGGAGTGGTTAATCTTCATAGAAAAGATGTTTGAAAGGATGCCACTCAGCTCCACCAGCAAGGTGTCACTGGCTACTTACAACTTGGTAAGCAGTGTAGAGATGTGGTGGAGAAACACCAGAGACAGGTATGCTTTACAAAAGGGTAGAACGCCAGGATTGTTATTGAGATGAGCTGGCTAGAGTTCACATAGCTGTTCCAGGAGCAGTACATCAGTAATGCCATCAAGGATATCAAGCAAGCCTAATTTGATGCTCTGAGGTAGGACAACCTCAGTGTCCTAGAGTATAAGCACAAATTCAATCAGTTGGTGAGGTATGCTCCTTAGTATCATGGGCTGGAGGAGTTGAAGGGCAAAAGATTTGTTAGAGGCCTAAGGTCAGACATTAGAAAGGCTGTTAGAGCTTTTGGAGTAGTTACATACTATGAAGTAGTACAGAAAGGTCTATTAATAGAGCAAGAGAAGTATGAGACTAAGTCCTTTTTAGGTGGACCAGGGAAAAGTAGTCAAGTAGGAGGCAAGCAGAAGAAGCCACCACATGGCAAGGGAATTGCCAAAAATTCATATCTTTGTTGGGTTTCAGGAGCTAAACAGCGCAGCAGAATTTAACCGAAACCCTCTAGGATCCAGGTGCAACGGGGTAAATCGGGTGTTCGAAAATTTTCATACCTAATTTTCGGTTGAGATCTCTCATTCAACTGTAGAGTCGAATCACTAAACCTGAACAATTGACGTGTTCAAGCTCTCTACGGTATCCACACAAGCCTCTCGGGATCACCACGCTTCCACCATGTCCCGGCAGATGCGTTTCTCTTGTGCTCGCAGTGCTAGCTTGCGTCCTCCAAGGAATTGCAAGAGAAGAGTGCGGCTGTCCTTTTGGGAGGCTAGGGCAAGGAGACTTGCGAATTTCTCACTAAAAGTTGTATTTATAGTGAGACTCAACTTCTAGGCCTAATGGGTTTCAAAGCCCTAATCCAATTAGGCTTTAATTTCGGGCTTAATAAGGGCTTTACTGTAACGGCTCTCCAAAAATTTGGACATAATTACTGAGGTAACTTTAGTTATTTTAGTAATATAATGTACTTAGAATATTTAATGCAAGCCTAATTGGATAAAGTATAGTAGCTTAAAAAGAACAAAATTGGTTATTTAAGTAAACCAGACCAAGAAGGGCATTTTAGTCATTTCATATAGTGATCCATTTTTATTTCACGGTTGGGTAGAGGATGGAAATTTATTAAATTTAAGGCATAATGGTTTTTCGTAATTCCCACTCTACCCCGGTGAAATTGTGAATTGACTAAATTGTCTGAAAATGGTTTATGTGTAACCCTCAAAAGTATTAGGCCTAAATTGCACGTATTTCAAAGATGAGGACTGGATGTCCAATTAAGGCGAAGTAGGATTCAGACGCGCAATAATTCCGGTTTTGGTCATAATTTTTCTGTGCGGTCCTGTATAAGTCCCCAAAGTAATATTCTGTACAAAGAAGGCACCATATGCGTGGCATGTGCCATTTAAGCCTACATAAGTTGACTTCCAATGCTTTGCTCGGCCATCTTCTTCTTCCAGCTCCAGACTACCTGAAACCTCTTTGGCCCCTTCGAAACTCCATAGCCTACCCAAATCCAAGCTCCAATCCATCAAAATCAAGCTTAATTAAGCAAATTTTTTAAGGAAAATCAAGTATGGAACCATCCTAGGCTTGAATTTCAAGCTATTTGTTCAAGTAAGTTTTGTTTTGTTCTTTCCATGTTTTTGAGCTTCTTATGGATCTGTAGCTACTGGAAAATCTATTTTTAAGCTAGTTCTTGCTTGTTTATTAGGGGAAAAACAACAAGAAAAGCTTAAGAATCAAGCTTAGGTAGAAAGGAACCCAAACCCGGTTTGATTCAAGGGTAAAAGTTAATTCAGTTATTTCTTGTTCTTGATTAATTCCAGGTTTTATAGGTTAATTAATCTGGGATTTTTTGTGTTTAAATTAATTTTTGTTGAGCAAGAAATAAGAAATTAAAGAGGACCGATCAAGTTTTATATATGTGTCGAGTAAAGGGCCGATTAATTGGAATCCGTTGAGAGGGTTATTCCTAACCATTTAGACCATGAGGAATTTTGTAATATTGTCCTAATTATGGTTTATTTATGTAGCTAAATGATCAATTAAAATAGAAATACTCGAGCTACTATAAAGGTACAAAGAAGGATACAAAACCGAGACCATAAGGACACTGAAATTGGTGTTTGCTTGCATTAATTATTCAAGGTAATGGATTTTAAGTTCAAATTAAAATTGATGCATTATGTATTTTTACAATGCATTAATTAAGTGAGTAAGAGGTGGACAAGAAGTGACTTAAGGACTATGTAATTAAATAGCCCTTAAGTAAGTATACAGGATACTAAGTATTCAAGATGGGCTTTGATGCTCAAGAGTATCCTACCTAAGCTACTAAGCTTAGTAAGAATGAGCCACCCAGAACTCCTGTACAGTGTGAATAAGGGTAAGTAATGGCAAGCCAAGCTTGCTAAGGCAAGAGTTAAGCTCTTGTAAAAAGGACTAAGTAGAGGATGGGTTCTCCGCCATAGAACCCGTACTAGTGGCCATTAGTCAACACCTCATAATGTTTTGAGCTCACGTTAAGATGTGTGTATATATATATATATATATATTATATGCTGGGTCCTAAAGTTTATTTTGCAGGTATTTAATTCCTTACTAAGAATTTATGATTCTCACTCCCTTAAGTATCACATTGTGCAGATACTAGTAGTGTGAAGCCTAACACCCACTGAAGGGTTGTTAAGCGAGGTTTTGGTGCAGCCTTGATAGATACAGGCAAAGTGCACAAGGAGAAGTTGGACCTCTCATTTTTGGAGCTTCTGTGCTCAGGTGGGAGTTATTTTGGTAGTCTCAGACAATGTATATATTGGGTACTTAGGTACCAAAGAAATGCCTCTAGTTTGACTAGTGTGTATGGACTTACTTAGTGTATATATCTGTATATGCACTATGGTTGCTTATGGATGTACATAAGTTAAGTGTTATATGTACATAAGTTAGTGCTTGCAGTTTAAATAAACATGTTTATATGACTTCGGTATGTGTTTGAAGTGTCTTCTGAATACCATGGAAAGTGCTTTTGAAAAGTTTTATTTATTAGTTCTCCCCAAATGCTGAAGTTAAGTACGCAAGTACTAGCTTAGCCATTTGCAACCAAGATCAGGATTACTAAATCCTGATAATCCTAAGATCCTGGGAACACCTTATATCAGGGTAAGCGAGGAGGTTCCCTCATATCAACTCTTGGGCCCATTATTAATATGAAATTAAAGTGAAACCATAACCCAAATAATTAGCCCATGCACTCTAATGATCCAAGTAGCTCTATGTGTGTGACCTAATAGGCTCTTACCATGTTGGCAATGATCATAAATCACATTCATGATCATAAGCAACGAGCGGTGTCTAGCAACACATCATTGCTACCCAAGTGACAAGATTGTCGGTGATTCGACTAAACCTTTATGATCATCACCGATATATGCCATTGTCCCTTTGTCCAAGATATCAAAACTAAGCACGAGACATGGAATATGTCACTCTTGTATAGCCCAATCTTTGGTTTCTTGATTACCGAGTAGACCAACTTAAACTGATGACATTGATATTGTATATCAACTCATCCGAGCATGGCCATGCATTTTTCTAAGTCTTACTCTATCAAGGGGCCCAAAGATATCACTCCCGTTACATAGGAGGGACAAATCCCATCTTGATCATACAAATCCGTCCGTATGATATGTGACATACCCAATGACCTCCTTCAAGTTCACTCAGTTACGAACAACAAAGGAAAGTATCAAAGTATGTGACTCACATGTAGGGAACCTTGATGATCTTAGGTCGAAGGACGACATATACCATGATCACTATGAGAATCACTTATGACACTCATATAACGATCCATGTAGTGTTCTCATAGTGGGTCGGTCCAGTACACAAGTTCTCCAACTTGTACCCATATGTAGACTACATATCTTATATTAGTCTCCACATATGCTAGTTGTTATGTATTATTGTAACCCGCTCCACAATAATACTAGACCAGAGACGTTTGAGAATATCATTATTCTAGGGTTACAATTATGTTTATTATGTTATGCAAAAACAAAACAACAAACGTAATTGCGGGATTAATGCCTTAATAAAATATCATGACTCAATGTGCAAAAAATACAATCATCTCATGACTGGCTCTTGCGCACAATGCTAACAATCTTGCTCTTGAGGGCAAGGTTAAGGGGAAGTTCCCTGGACTAAGGTGCCCTAAATGCAAAAAGTTTCATGGAAGGAAACCTTGCCAGTTTGGCACCCAAGCGTGTCTAAGATGTGGATCCATGGATCATTGGATCAAAGATTGCCCATAGGCTGAAAGGAGGCTAGAAGACCAAGGTCCAGTAAGGCCTATTGGGGTAGGACCTAAAGGAGGAGCACTTAGGGAAGGATAGTAAAGGCCAGTTCCTCTAGTGCCTCGGCGTCCAGTACAGAGAGCTAGCAGAGTCTTCCAAGTGGAGAGGCCAAAGACATCACAGCAGGGGGGAGCACTAAGAGGTAACATTCACCTTAATGGTGTACCTATTAGTGTTTTGTTTGATACTGGTGCATTTGTGTCTATAGTGGGTAGGAGATTTGTTGTTGCCATGAAATTGCCTACTAAAATCATGCCTAGGATATCCTTAGTGAAAATAGCAGGTAATCAATGTCTTTTTACTAATGACCTAGCTAAGGATTATGAGCTAGTAGTTGGAAAGACTAAGGTTATGACTAATCTGCTAGAGTTGGACATTCCTAAGTATGATTAAGTGCTAGGTATCAATTGGCTTACTGTGGATAACATAAGAATTGATTGTGCTAAGATGGAAATTACGTTGCCTGATGGTGAAGTACATGCATTAATGAATTCTATGGAATTAGTGCATGAAATACATGGCATGGAGCTAGAGGTACTAGATCAAATACCTGTGATTTCTGAGCATGATTACTGTTATGCATTGAATGAATTGCACTGTGAAGAAGATGTGGATAGAATACCTATAGTAAAAGGCTTTCCAGAAGTCTTTCATAAAGACTTGCTAGGTAGCCCTCCACAAAGGAAGATTGAGTTTGAGATCAAGTTGCAACCAAGAGCCAGTCCAATATCCATACCTCCTTACAAAATGCGAATCATAGAGATGAATGAGGTCATGAAACAACTTAATGAACTTCTTGAAAAAGTGTTCATAAGGCCAAATGTTTCACCATAGAGAGCTCCTGTTCTCTTTGTGAAAAAAAAAATGGATCATTGAGACTATTAATTAACTATAGGAAGCTTAATGCAGTGACTATCAAGAACAAGTATCCATTCTGTCACGCCCCGAACTGCCCCTGGCCCATCAGGGCCCGATTATCAGAGTCAATACAGTGGAAGTTATTCATATAGAAGGGGCTTTATTAACTACTATGAGCACCTACGGCGTGACTCCAGGATCTATTCTGGTACTAGCTTGTTACTTAATTACTTTCAAAGTGTTGTCAAGGTGCTCTTCAGGAACAAGCTAATACCTATGTGGAGTTCTAGTGTTCCGTCTATGGACTTTACCACTTAGCCAGTTACACACACAAGTCTTTAGATGCCATTTCAACAATTAGGCAACAATATCCATGCATATCCAGATTCACTGGAAATCTTTCCTTAGATGCACATACTCAACTAATTACACTTGTAATACAAGTAAAACATACACTTAATCCATTAAGTGCATAGAATGTGTGTCCATCAAGTGTACTAATCCAATGCATGGCAACCAAGAAGCCCATCTCATTTTCAATTTTGAAAACCACATTTATATGACCATGAATATCCATCATGGCATTCCATCTGTATAAAACCATGCAAACATGCCATATAATCATCCAAAGCTAATCATGATCATAATGGCAACAATAAAGCATCACCTACTTGGAAAAGAAAATGTACCAAGGATGCTATATGTCTCTAATTAGCCAGGTTCAGGTTTTACAGACCACGTTCTCATACTACCCAAACCTCAACTCATAACAACCTGGAACACATTCCAGCTTAATAGACCTTGTTCCCACAACTTCTAAACTCCATAAACCTGCACAAGGAAGTCAAAACCATTAGCTTGATTCACAAGCAAGCTATACCACATAAGTCACTTTGAACAAATGAATATATTGAGCAACACTATACACATACCTAACCCTTTAGCACATTGTAACGAGTACTCTGGTACTCTTCGCTTGATCTATCAAGCCATCCATTTCCTGAAAAGGTATAGCAGGGCGGGTGAGTTATAAAACTCAGTAAGAATCCCGATGGCATCCAATGCCTAGTGAGGTAATAATCTCATGACTTTCAAAGTCATCATATGGCTTCCAAAGCCTAAACTTGTGCCAAGAATGTAATGGAAAATAATCCATGTTCCTGCAAAGGAAAACACTAAAACAAAGAAAACATAAGATATAGCACAATAACAATAACAACAATAATATGGGTCAGCATGCACAAACAATTTCAGAGAAGCACGCAACTCAACACACACAACACTGTCCTCATAACATCATGTTCCATGTCATCGTGGGCATCACAAGCATTAGCATAATCCATACCACTAATCCCGGCATGCCATTTATAACCAACTGAGCGCTCCTTAGCTTGAGAATTGAGTTGGCCAAACTCAATTCCTAGCCCTAAATGCTTGCTAATTACTCATGAGTAAACCATAATTGCCAAAGCAACAATACCTTGCCCATTATGCACTTATGTGCCCAAATATCCAACTAAGAAAGTATCATGAGTCCTCACAAAAAGTAACAACCACATAGCCCTGACATGCACACCTATGGTGACTTGGTTCTTTGACCATCACATAGGGGCACTAATACTCACAATGAAAGGTCATGGAAAATATACCATGCAGAGAGTGAGTATAGGGATTCTTACCACCATTTGTGTAACCTTTTGCTCATTGTCCTTGCCTTTCTTTGCTCTGTTGTTGTTGGAACTTATCTTTTCCTTAATGGACCTATAAGCCCAAAACATCTAGCAAGTTAATAATTCGCTTTCCATTAAACAAGAGAACCATAATTTACCAAGCATACTTGGTTTAACTTACTCAACCTCTACTTAAGGAGGTAAGGCCCAATTCTGCCTTTTCTGTGAACTGAGGCCCATTTTCTGTGAACTCGGGCCTATATTTGGCCTTTTCCTGGAATCCAGGCCCAACTTGGTCTTCTCTGGAACTTTAGGCCCAACCTGGCCTTTTCTGGAAATTTAGGCCCAACTTGGCCTTTTTTGCAAATTTAGGCCCAACTTGGCCTTTTATGAACTCAGGCCCACTTGGCCTTTTATTCTCTCCCAAGCCCATTTGGCCTTTTACTTTCTCTCAGGCCCATTTGGCCTTTTATTTCTTTTCTGGACTTGGCCCAACTTTTCTGTCCAAGTCTAATTCAATGAAGCCCATTTTGTCAATTTCACCAATATGGCCCAAAATAGCTCATTTAGGAGTTTCTGGACCATTTACCACCAAGAACACTTGGTTTTCAATTTGGGCCTTCAAATTTATCTCTTGGCCGAATTTGCCCCATTATTTCTTTCTTTTGCTCAATTTAGTCCTACAAGTTTTTTAAGGACCATTTATGCCAAGAACACTTGGCTAACACTAATTTTTCACAAACTTGTCATCATGGCCGAATTCATCATCATTCTTTCTTTACCATTTTGGCTACACATTTTACTAGGAACACCTAGCTACCATGAACACATGGTTTACACACATAACCACCAAAAATGGCACTAACGCCGAAACTTCTCTTTATTTCTTTCTTTGATGTTTTGGTCCACATACAAAGAACCCCAAAATGCCAAGAATACCATGGCTAAAATGTCAAGTCACACTAAACAAGACATGGCCGAATGTACACTTGCTTGTTTAGCTTACAAAATCTCTTCTTTTAACCTCCATTTCTTGGCTAACACCTTGTATGTTCATAAGAACATTTTTATTACCAAGAAAACTTGGTTTAAATCCATGTCTGCCAAGGTTACCACTTGGATGAATCTCACCATGCATGTGACCTTCATGGTCTTTGTTTGCACGGCCTCCAAGACTTCAAAACTTGCCAAGCACACTTGGCTTTCTTCCATAAACCTCCATGGCCGAATCCTCAAGGGCCTTCCTTGCAAAAATCCCAAAAATGGCCGAATATAATAGTAAGTAAAATCTTACTTTTCTAAGCTCAAAAATCACGGACTACCAAGAAAATCTTGGTTCTACTTACAACCCCTCTTTGGCCGAATTTGAGCTTCACCTTTCCCTGAAATTTTCCCTGATTTCCTTGCTCCTCATGGCTTAAACATGCCATGTATGTTCATGAGCTCTTGAGTTGAGCTCAAGAACACCATCATCTCTTCATGGCCGAATCTTTAACTCCATCTTTCTTGATGTTCTTCTTCATTTTCTTGCTTCTCATGGCTTAGAAATGCCATGCATGTAAGGAGCTCTTGAGTTGAGCTCAAGAACACCACGAAACTCATATGGCCGAATCTTTTAAGTGGGATTTCTTCGATATCTCACTTGGTTTTCACTCTAGACGTGTTTAGGAGCTTGAAATCATAAAGGATATGAGTTTGCATGTGTGAGAGTGGGTGATTCTAGCCATGGCCGAGAGGTAGGATGAAGGAAGAAGATGAGAGCTTGATGAGTGTTCATGGCCGAATGTGTACGAGTTTTAGAGAGAAGGGAGAGCGTATGGCTTAGAGAAAGAGAGATGAAATGAAAATGAATGGGAGGAGGAGCATGGCCGAATGTATGCTTGCACATGGAAGAAAATGTAGTCCAAATGCAAGCCAAATGCAAGGTGGCCGGCCATTACGGAAAGAATAAACGATGGGGTGTCTTTGAGCCAATAAATAATTCTTAATGAAGGGAAATGAAATGAAAATGTAGGCCAAATGCAAATACAAGGAGGGTGGTGGCCATAGGATTCAAAATGGGGAGAATAAGTCAAATGCCCATTCAATTATTGATTGGACAAGTGATGGTGGGGAGGATTAAATAATGTAAAGTAGGAGACAAAGAATAGTCAATATATTATATTATATGGCAAGTAGGGGACAAGAATAGTCAACATATAATTAAATATGTGTAGGTGGGGAACAAGGTTGGTGGAATCATTTAAATATTCCAAGTGGAGGCTTATGTGGCCATTTTAAATGGCAAAAATAATGGGATGGCCGGCCATGGCTTAAAATGCCATGCAAAATGGTCTAATCCCTCCTTTGGCCCTCCACCTTTCTTCAATTGTTCAATTGAGTCCCCCCACAAACTTTTCCTTTGAATAATTGAGTCCCTCAACTTAAATTTTCACCATTTACATCACCAAAACTCTTGGCCTAAGCCAAGTATAATCCCTAGAGTGTCCAACACTCATTAATGCCCATTCCATAAATAAATTCCATGCCTCCTCCATTTAATTGGCTAAGTTTCCAAATTAGGAAACTTTTTATGCCACTAATCCACTTAACCTGGGACTTAGTCATTTAACAAAATTTCGGGTGTAACACATTCCCTAGGATTGAGGATCTTTTTTATCAACTCAAGGGAGCTAACATCTTCTCCAAGATAGATTTGAGATCTAGATACTTCCAGTTGAGAGTAAAGGAAGAGGATATTCCTAACACTACATTTAGGACCAGATATGGGCATTATGAGTACACAGTCATGCCATTTGGTTTGACTAATGCCCCAGCTGCTTTTATGGACCTGATGAACAGGGTGCTCATACCACATCTGGACAAATTTGTGGTTGTGTTCATTGATGACATCCTAGTGTATTCCAAGGATGAAAATGAATGTGAACATCATCTGAAGATTGTCTTAAAGACTCTGTTGTAGCATTAACTTTATGCTGTGTTATCAAGTGTGAATTCTGGATACGGGAAGTGTCTTTCCTAGGACACATCATAGATGCACAAGGCCTTATGGCAGACCCTGAAAGGGTCAAGGCAGTGCAAGAGTGGGAAAGACCAAAGACTATGAATGAAATCAGAAGTTTCTTAGGATTACCTAGAGACTACAGGAGATTTGTATCAGGCTTTTCCATGATTGCCTCAATTCTTACTCATCTAACCAAGAAGGTCAAAGATTTGAGTGCACTGAGAAGTGTCAAAAGAGTTTCCAGGAGCTCAAGCAGAGGTAGATTGAAGCTCCAGTATTGATTCTTCCTGATCCAAGTAAGCCCAACATCATATATACAAATGCATCTAGATCTGGGTTAAGTTGTGTGCTTATGCAAGACAGAAATGTCATTGCTTATGGGTCAAGGCAGTTGAGACCTCATGAGCAAAATTATCCTACCCATGACCTAGAACTAGCAGCAGTAATTTTTGCTCTGAAGCAATGGAGGCATTACTTGATGGGTAGTTCCTTTGGGATCTACACTGACCATAAGAGCCTAAAGTACTTGTTCACTCAGAAAGAGTTGAACATGAGGCAAAAGAGATGGTTAGAGTACATCAAGGACTATGATTGCAGTACATAGTACATAGAGGGCAAAGGCAATCTAGTAGCAGATTCCTTAAGCAGGAAGTACCCAAGACTTTTGAAAGGAGGATCCATAGCTGATCAGGATGAGCTGAATAGTCTGCTATGCCTAAATGGCATATGTAGGAAGAAGCCCAAATTCACACATTGACAATTCAGTCTGGATGGATTGAAGAAGCCAGAAAGGCACAGGAGATAGATCTTGGTCTGAAAAATATTTTAGGAGAGGAAAAAGGTTCATTGTATCAATCTTTTGCATACAAGCAAGGATTAGTGTATTTTAAGGACCGAATCTATGTGCCTAAAGGAGCAAAGCTCAGGGATGAAATACTTTAAGAAGCTCACACAAGCAAGTTGAACAACCATCCAGGAAGTGAGAAAATGTATAAAGATTTGAAGACTCATTTCTGGTGGTCAAACATGAGGAGAGACATAGTTACTTATGTCTCCAAATGTGTCACATGCTAGAGGGTAAAAGTAGAGCACCAGAAGCTAGCTAGTACCCTACAGATTCTACCTAGACGAGTGAGGAAGCGGGGTAACATATCCCTGGACTTTTTGACTGGGTTGCCTATGACCAGATTAAGGAATGATACAATCTGGGTCATTGTGGATAGGCTAACCAAAGTTAGCTCAGATGCATGTCTAGGAGATAGTGAGACTACTTGGAGTGCCAGACTCCATTGTATTTGATAGAGATCTAAGATTTAAAGCTCAGTTTTGGAGTGCTTTTTATAAAGCACTAGGAACCAAAATCCACCTTAGTATTGCTTATCATCCTCAGACAGATGGGCAATCTGAAAGGCTAATACAGATACTGGAAGATCTGCTTAGGAGCTGTGTGCTGGATTTCAAAGGTGAATGGGACCAACATTTGCCATTGGTGGAATTCTCATATAAAAATAGTTACCAAAGCATCATCGGCATGCCACCTTATGAAGCATTATATGGAAGAAGGTGCATGAGACCCCACTATTGGGTGGAAGCCTCAGACAGGCTAGTGTTGGGTCCTGAAATTATTGAAGAGACTACTACCAAAATCAAGAAAATTCAAGAGAGATTTAAGGTAGCCAATGAAAGGACCACAACCTATGTCAATAAAAGAATGAGAGACTTGGAATTTGAGGTTGGTGACAATGTTTGGTTGAAAGTTGCACAAACCAAAGGCACTGTCAGATTTGGTAGAAGAACCAAGTTAGCTCCAAGATACATAGGTCCTTATGAGATCTTGAACAGAGTTAGCAAGGTAGCATATAGGTTAGCTATAACGCTAAGCATGTCAAGTGTTCATAATGTTTTTCACATCAGTATGCTTAAGAAGAGTCTATTGGACACAAAGCATGTTATTGTAGTGGTAGACATACAGTTGGAACCTAACTTGACATATGAAGAGTGTTGGGTTTTGGGAGCCAAACAGCGCAGCGGAATTTAACCGAAACCCTCCAGGATCCAAGTGAAACGGGGTAAATCGGGTGTTCGAAAATTTCATACCTAATTTTCGGTTGAGATCTCTCACTCAACTGTAGAGTCGAACCACAAAACCTGAACAGTTGACGTGTTCAGGCTCTCTATGGTATCCACACGAGCCTCTCGGGATCACCACGCTTCCACCACGTCCCGGCAGATGCGTTTCTCTTGCGCTCGCAGTGCTAGCTTGCGTCCTCCAAGGAATTGCAAGAGAAGAGTGTGGCTGTCCTTTTGGGAGGCTAGGGCAAGGAGACCTACGAATTTCTCACTTAAAAGTTGTATTTATAGTGAGACTCAACTTCCAGGCCTAATGGGTTTCAAAGCCCTAATCCAATTAGGATTTAATTTCGGGCTTGATAATGGCTCAACTCCTTGGCCCATTATTAATACGAAATTAAAGTGAAACCATAACCCAAATAATTAGCCCATGCACTCTAGTGATCCAAATAGCTCTATGTGTGCGACCCAATAGGCTCTTGCCATGTTGGCAATGATCATAAATCACATTTATGATCATAAGCAATGAGCGGTGTCTAGCAACACATCATTGCTACCCAAGTGACGAGATTGTCGGTGAATCGACTAAACCTTTATGATCATCACCGATATATGCCATTGTCCCTTTGTCCAAGATATCAAGACTAAGCACGAGACATGGAATGTGTCACTCTCGTATAGCCCAATCTTTGGTTTCTTGATTACCGAGTAGACCAACTTAAACTGACGACATTGATATCATATATCAACTCATCGGAGCATGGCCATGCATTTTCTAAGTCTCACTCTATCAAGGGGCCCAAAGATATCACTCCCGTTACATAGGAGGGACAAATCCCATCTTGATCATACAAATCCCTCCGCATGATATGTGACACACCCAATGACCTCCTTCAAGTTCACTCAGTTACGAGCAACAAAGGAAAGTATCAAAGTATGTGACTCACATGTAGGGAACCTTGTTGATCTTAGGTCGAAGGACTACATATACCATGATCACTATGAGAATCACTTATGACACTCATATAACGATCCATGAAGTGTTCTCATGGTGGGTCGGTCCAGTACACAAGTTCTCCAACTTGTACCCATATGTAGACTACATATCTCATATTAGTCTCCACATATGCTAGTCATTATGTATTATTGCAACCCACTCCACAATAATACTAGACTAGGGACGTTTAAGAATATCATTATTCTAGGGTTACAGTTATGCTTATTACGTTACGCAGAAACAAAACAACAAACATAATTGCTGGATTAATGCCTCAATAAAATATCATGACTCAATTTGCAAAAATACAATCATCTCATGATTGGCTTTTTGGGCACAACACTAACAAAGAGAGACCTATAGCTATCTTAGTGAAGGATACTAGAAGGTTAAGAAACAAGCTCATTCCCATGGTTAAAGTTCAGTGGTCACACCACTCTGAAAGTGAAGCAACCTAGGAAACTGGAAAACACCTTATGGAAAGGTATCCTAAAGAATACTTGAAGGTAAAGGCTATTTTGAAAGAAAAAAATTTTTAAGGGAGGGAGGATTGTTACCACCTCAGAAAATGGGAGAATTACAAATGTGTCATAATGGCTAAAAAGCATTATATTGTGTAATTCTCACCATAGTGATTGAAGTGTTGGGGGTAAAAATCATGATCAACACCTCCTTAAAAGTGTTCCAAGTTGGTAACTTGGCCCCAAAGAAAAGCCTTATGGATTGCTTGTTTTTCAAGCAACTGATGAACTTTTTTGTAAGGTTTTGGAAATTCAAGTGCTCAATTGCAAAACTTTCGCAAAAGAGATTTGGAGAGTTATGAGAAGGATATTAATGGTATGAAAGTTCTATTGGAGGACCAAATTGCTCATGGAAGACAACTAATGACAAAGAAAACACAAAAAGGCATAAAGGACCTAAGTGTTCTAATGTAGGCCTTAGGATGTATATGTTTTTGACTTAAAGTCATATGTAGCAATTTAGAGTTTTCCCGCCATAGGGGAGGCAACCAAGGGTTGATAAATGGGTCAAAAATGCTGGGAACATGTATACCAATGAGTTTAAGACAAAGAGACCAAAATTAGTGAGAAGGAAAATGACATAAAGCAAGGTTAAGCTTGTTAAGTGTATTTTGTGCCCTTAAACACATTTAAGGCCATTTAAGTGGCCAAATCAGTTATCCCTCTCTCATTTTCATCCTCCTCCAGGCCAAGAACATATCCATACTTCCTCCATAGCCACCACAGCTTCAAACTTGCAATTGATTGAAATTGAAGGTAAGAGGAAGCAATTGGAAGCAAGCTAGAGCTATTGCGTGGATACTTCAAGGATCAAGCTTGATTGTCAGCCTACCCACTTTGGTAAGGGTTCTATTACTCTCATGGGTTGTTTTCTATAATTTTAAGGAACCATGGAGCTAGGGCTAAGCTTGGAAGAGAGCCATGAGCTTGATGAACCAAGCTTAGTGAGGGGAGTGCACTTATTGAAGGTTTTTGTGACCTATTGTCAAGTGCACAATGATGGCAGTGAAATGAGGGTTTCTAGAGCCCAAAGTTAGTACTAACTACTATTAGAATCCTCCTAAGACCAAGAATTATCTTGAGGAGGACTGCCATAGTGATTTATTTATTTTTATTATGTGTTTTATGGACTAACTTATGGTATATGTTGCTGCCACATTTCATGTGTTTGTTGGTTGTGAATGGTTGCTGCATTTGGTTGCTATATCTTGTATATATGCATTGTGGTTTTTGTGTTTTAGTGTCTCTATATTCATGTTTTAATGATGGTTAAATTTCCTATTGAATCCAAGTACTGCCCTTACTAAGTTTCACAATGAAACTTACTCCCCTTAATTCTGTCATTTTCAGGTCCAGTAGAAAGATCACATTGAAACTAACCTTTGTGGTTTGAGTTTTAATCTGAAATTTCAGGTACATGAACATCCATATGTCTAGTCATGATCTGGAAAGTTTGTTGATTTTAGGAGTACATTTGGTATTTTTAATGGTGGTACTTATTGTGTTGTGCAGCAGCTGTCCAGCATCCTGTTTCTAGAGTCTATTGTGTGTCAGGACCTTCTCTAATCTAGGGTGCGTATTTAGCTGAGTTAAGGCCATATTATAGTGCATGTACGCATGTAAATGTAGTGTATGTAAGATGAGAGAAGTATGTGAACATTTGAGTAATGTTTTGGCTATGTAAGTGATGTGGTGCAAAGCTACCTAAGTGTGCATCATAGGCTACTTACTTGTAAATTCTGTTTTGGCCACATAAAGTTGCTAGATGTAAGAACATATAATTCCTATGTGTAATGGACATGTATGGGATAGCCTTGGAGGGTTTTTCCCTTGTGAATGAAGTGTTTGGACACTTATGAAATTTTGTATGGGCAAAATGGTCATAAAGTGACCAGAATTTTGACTCTGCACTTAAAGTTATATTTCTCCCTTTGTAGAAGGAATCTTGGTATGAAATTTTGACCACACCTAGATAACATCTAGACGTTGAACTAAGATTTAGAATTTATGAATTTGGAGGCTTGTACCCAAAGATATGACGTTGCAAATTTAGCTAAGTTACTGTTCATCTGGTCAGAATTTTGTAACCAACTTAAAAAGTCCATAACTTGGTCCATAGGTGGGCTATTGATGTAAAAAAAAATTCCTTAATTTGTTCTAAGTTTCTACTTGATAATGGAGAAAATAAAATAGAGGGTACATGTCTAGAATGATATAGTTTAATAGTAGAGGTTACAAGTGCGGTGGCTGGTCACTAGAACTTAACAAGATTGCCTAAAGTGTGGTAGCCAAGATTAAGACTTGTGCTAGCGTTTTCCTTCTTTTCTTCCATATGTGCATGAAATGTGAATATGTGTGTGATGGTTGGACTAGCATGCATGTGTTTACATAGTGCCCAAGAGGGCCACTTGGGTATGCACACTAGGAGTAGTGTTTTGATGGCCTACAGAACATTACCAATCCCGGGAGTCTAAATGCACAATTTTGGCACCAAAATTGAACTACCCTAGAGTGGGTAACAGAAAATCCTTCCAAGGCTACCCCATATACGTCCAAAACACATGGAAAATACATTCTCTTGCATCTAGCAACTTTATGTGGCCAAAACAGAATTTACAATTAAGCAGCCTACCATTCACACTTAGGTACCTTTGAACCACATCACAAACATAGCCAAAATATTACTCAAATGTTCAGATACTTGTCTTATTTTGCATACACTACATTCACATGCATACATGAACTACATAATGGTCTTAACTGAGCTAAATACACACCCTAAGTTATAGGAGTGCCTGATACAGAATGGACTCCAAAAATAGGATGCTGGACAGGTGATACATAACACATTAAGCTGCATCACTAAAAATACCAAATTTTCTCCTAAAATCACCAAACTTTCCAGATCAGGACTAGACATATGGATGTTTTAAGTACATGAAAATTTAGATCAAGACTAAAACAAAAAAGGTTAGTTCAAATGTGATCTTTCTTTTGCACCTGAAATCACAAAATTGAGGAGAGTAAGTTTCATTGGGAAACTTAGTAAGGGTAGAACTTGGATTCAATAGGCAATGTAACCATCATGAAAACTGTTAGTATTGTGCCCAAAAAAGCCAATCATGAGATGATTGTATTTTTACACATTGAGTCATGATATTTTATTGAGGCATTAATCCAGCAATTATGTTTGTTGTTTTGTTTCTGCGTAACGTAATAAACATAATTGTAACCCTAGAATAATGATATTCTTAAATGTCCCTAGTCTAGTATTATTGTGGAGCGGGTTGCAATAATACATAATGACTAGCATATGTGGAGACTAATATGAGATATGTAGTCTACATATGGGTACAAGTTGGAGAACTTGTGTACTGGACCGACCCACCATGAGAACACTTCATGGATCGTTATATGAGTGTCATAAGTGATTCTCATAGTGATCATGGTATATGTAGTCCTTCGACCTAAGATCATCAAGGTTCCCTACATGTGAGTCACATACTTTGATACTTTCCTTTGTTGCTCGTAACTGAGTGAACTTGAAGGAGGTCATTGGGTATGTCACATATCATGCGGAGGGATTTGTATGATCAAGATGGGATTTGTCCCTCCTATGTAACAGGAGTGATATCTTTGGGCCCCTTGATAGAGTGAGACTTAGAAAATGCATGGCCATGCTCCGATGAGTTGATATATGATATCAATGTCGTCAGTTTAATTTGGTATACTCGGTAATCAAGAAACCAAAGATTGGGCTATACGAGAGTGACACATTCCATGTCTTGTGCTTACTCTTGATATCTTGGACAAAGGGACAATGGCATATATCGGTGATGATCATAAAGGTTTAGTCGATTCACCGACAATCTTGTCACTTGGGTAGCAATGATGTGTTGCTAGACACCGCTCATTGCTTATGATCATAAATGTGATTTATGATCATTGCCAACATGGCAAGAGCCTATTGGGTCGCACACATAGAGCTATTTGGATCATTAGAGTGCATGGGCTAATTATTTGGGTTATGGTTTCACTTTAATTTCGTATTAATAATGGGCCAAGGAGTTGAGCCATTATTAAGCCCGAAATTAAATCCTAATTGGATTAGGGCTTTGAAACCCATTAGGCCTGGAAGTTGAGTCTCACTATAAATACAACTTTTAAGTGAGAAATTCGCAGGTCTCCTTGCCCTAGCCTCCCAAAAGGACAGCCACACTCTTCTCTTGCAATTCCTTGGAGGACGCAAGCTAGCACTGCGAGCGCAAGAGAAACGCATCTGCCGGGACGTGGTGGAAGCGTGGTGATCCCGAGAGGCTCGTGTGGATACCATAGAGAGCCTGAACACGTCAACTGTTTAGGTTTTGTGATTCGACTCTACAGTTGAGTGAGAGATCTCAACCGAAAATTAGGTATGAAATTTTCGAACACCCGGTTTACCCCATTTCACTTGGATCCTGGAGGGTTTCGGTTAAATTCCGCTGCGCTGTTTGGCTCCCGAAACCCAACAAAAACCTGCATCCAAAGACACTAAAACACAAAACCACAATGCATACATACAAGATATAGCAATCAAATGCGGCAGCCTTTTGCAACCAACAAACACATTGAATGCGGCAGCAACATAAACCATAGGTTAGTCCATAAAATATGCAATAAACATAAATAAATCACTATGAAAGCCCTCCTCAGGATAATGCTTGGTGTTAGGAGTATTTTAACACTAGTTAGGACTAACTTTGGGCATGAAAAACCCTTCAATTCACTGCCATCACTGTGCACTTCCCACTACGTCACAAAACCTTCAATAAGTGCGCTCCTCTTACTAAGCTTGGTTCATGAAGCTCATGGCTCTCCTCCAAGCATAGCCCTAGCTCCATGGATGCTTGAAAATATGGTAAATAATCCATGAAAAAAATAGAACACTTACCAAAATGGTTAAGCTGAATTTTAGGCTTCATCCTTAAAGCACCCAAGCACTAGCTCTAGTTTGCTTCCAATTGCTTCCTTTTGCCTTCAATTTCAACTAGCTTTAAGTTTGAAGGTATGGTGGCTATGGATGAAGTTTGGAGGAGGGTAGGTTGTGTCCCTTGGCCGGTATGGCTAAATATGAGAGAACAAAAGGTGGTCTTGACTACTTAAATGGTCAAAAGTACACAAAACACACTTAACTAGTCTTAACCATGTCTTATGTCATTCTCCTTGCTACAATTGTTACCCACTCTGGGGTAGTCTAGCTATGGTGCAAAAATTGTGCATTTAAAGGCCCCAAGATTAGTATGTTCTGTAGGCCATCAAAACAATACCCTTAGTGCGCATACCCAAGTGTCCTTTTTGGGCACTATGTAAATGCATGCATATTGGTCCAACCATTACATACATGTTCACATTTTATGCACACCTTGGATGAACGGGAGGAAAACCACTAGCACAAGTCTTAATCTTGGCTACCATACATTAGGCAATCTTACTAAATGTAAGTGACTGACCACTGCACCCAAACTTCCTCCAATAAACTATATCATTCTAGCCATGTAACCACCTACTTTCTTTGCCCCATTATCAAGTAGAGGATTAGGGGAAACCAAGGATTTTTGTTTTAGATCAATAGCCCACCTATGGACCAAGTTATGGATTTTTTAAGTTGGTTACAAACTTATAACAAAATGAACAGTAATATAGCCAAATTTGCAACATCATATCCTTGGAATAGGGCTCTAAATTCAGAAATTCCAAATCCCAGTTCAACCTCTGTATGTGCTCTAGTTATGATCTAAATATCATACCAAGATTCATTCTACACATGGAGTTATAGAACTTTAAGTGTAGAGTCAAAATTCTAGTCACTTTATGACCATTTTGCCCATACAAAATTTCATAAGTGTGCAAACACTTAATTCACAAGGGGAAAGCCCTCAAAGGCTACCCCATATATGTCCAATACAGATAGGAAATACATTCTCTTGCATCTAGCAACTTTATGTGGCCAAAACAAAATTTACAATTAAGTAGCCTATCATTCACACTTAGGTAGCTTTGAACTACATCACATACATAGCCAAAACATTACTCAAATGTTCACATACTTGTCTTATTTTACATACACTACTACATTTACATGCAAACATGAACTACATAATGGTCTTAAGTTAGCTAAATACACTCCCTAAGTTACAAGAGTCCTTGAGACGTAACAGACTCCAAAAAATAGGATGCTGGACAGCTGCTGCATAACACAACAAGCACCATCACTAAAAATACCAAATTTGCTCGTAAAATCACCAAAATTTCCATACCACAACTAGAAATATGGATGTTTATGAAAATTAAAATTCAGATCAAAACTAAAACAAAAAAGCTCAGTTCGAATGTGATCTTTCTGCTGCACTTGAAATTGCAGAATTAAGGGGAGTAAGTTTCATTGAGAAACTTAGTAAGGGTAGCACTTGGATTCAATAGGCAATGTAACCATCGTGAAATCCTGCAACAAAAGCCACTAAAACACAAAACCACAATTCATACATACAAGATATATCAACCAAATTCAATAGCCATTCACAACCAACAAACACATGAAATGCGCCAGCAACATAAAGCATAGGTTAGTCCAAAAAACATCCAACAAACATAAATAAATCACTATGGAAGCCTGCCTCAAGCTATTGCTTGGTGTTAGGAGTATTTTAACACTAGTTAGTACTAACTTTCAGCTCTAGAAACCCTTCAATTCCCTGCCATCACTGTGCACTTCACACTAGGTCACAAAACCTTCAACAAGTGCACTTCACTCGCTAAACATGGTTCAACAAGCTTATTACTCTCTTCCAACCTTAGCCGTAGCTCCATGGTTGCTTGAAAAAATAGAAAAACAACCCATCAGAGCAAAAGAACCCTTTCCAAAATGGGTTGGCTGACAATCAATCTTGATCCTTGAAGTATCCAAGCAGTAGCTTTAGTTTGCTTCCAATTGCTTCCTTTTGCCTTCAATTTCAATCAATTGCATGTTTGAAGGTATGGTGGCTATGGAGAAAGTGTGGATGTGTTCTTGGGCTATGGACGGCTGAAAATGGGAGAGAGATAAGTGAGTTGGCCACTTAAATGGGCTTAAATGAGCTTAAGGGCATAAAACACACCTAACAAGCTTAACCTTGCTTTATGTCATTTTCCTTCTCACTAATTATGGTTTATTTGTCTTAAACTTGTAGGTCCACATGTGCCCAACTTTTTTTACCCATTTACAAGCCATAGCCAACCTCCCCTAGGTGGGATAACACCACAACTTTACCCTTTGACTTAAGTCAAAAGCCTGAACACTTTAAGGTTTACAGTAAGATATTTAGGTCCTTAATGCCTTTAGTGTTTCCTTTGTCCAAACCTGTCTTCCATGAGCAATTTGGTCCTCCAATAGCACTTTCATACCATTCATATCCTTCCCATAACTCCCTAAAGCTCTTTGTTGAGAGTTTGCCAATTGAGTACCAAAATTTCCAAAACCTAACAAAAAAGTCCATAGGTTGCTTGACAAACCAGCAATCCTTAAGGCTTTTCTTGGAGGCCAAGTTGTCAACTTGGAACACTTTTAAGGAGGTGTTGATCATGCTTTTTACCCCCAACACTTCAATCACTATGGTGAAAATTACACAATATAATGGTTTTTAGCCATTATGAGACTTGTAATTCTCCCATTTTTCTGAGGTGGTAACAACTAAACTATAGTTTCTTAGTCTTAATCTCTTTCGCCACATTTGAGCATCCTTATCTTTCTTTAGCAACCCTTCCTTAAGTGGGATAACCTCACAATTTCACCATTTGACTTAAGTCAAAGACATGCACATCTTAATGCCTATATTAGAACACTTAGGTCCTTTATGCCTTTTTGTGTTTGATTTGTCCTTAGTTGTCTTCCATAAGCAATTTGGTCCTCCAATAGCACTTTCATACAATTCATATCCTTCTTACAACTCTCCAAATCTCTTTTGATAAATTTTTTCAATTGAATACCTGAATTTCTAAAATCTTACAAAAAAGTCCATAGGTTGCTTGACAAACAAGCAGTCTTTAAGGATTTTCTTAGGGGCCAAGTTACCAACATGCAACAGTTTTAAGGAGATGTTGATCATGTCGTTTGCCCCTCACACTTCAATCATTATGGTGAGAATTACACAATGTAAAGGTTTTTGACCATTATGCCATAGTTTGTAATTCTTCCATTTTTGTGAGGTGGTAACAAATGCTCCTTAGAATCAAGGCTTATCTCCACTTCCTTTACTCTAGTATACCTTCTGATGTCAGACATCACCCTTCTTGGCCTTGTATGTGCTCTATTTTCTTCAACTTCCTCCTCAAGTTCCTTTCCATTATTGCTTGTTTTATCGCCACCATTCACTCTTTGTAGCTCTCTTTCCCTTTCCCTTTTCTCTTGGTTTTCTCACTGGTTCAGCACCACCAGGGGCTTATGTTTGGCCTCTGGCTATGGCCTATATGTCAACCACCAATTAGGCATTCACGGCCTACATAACCTCCATTATCTGCTCCATCTTCTCTTTAACTCCTTTGTGAGGCTTAGTCATTTCAGCCCTAACATCAAGCTCAATGGCCCTATCCTCCCTTCGTTCAATGAGTACCTTAGGCTTCTTATCCCTAGGATGGATTGCGCTACTCTCCTTTTATTCCATAGTCTCTCTCTCTCTCTTTTCCCTTGGTTTTCATCCCACAAGAACAAGAAGACAAAAATACTACTAATGCTTAAAATTTCCTTAAGTTTAAGAGATTTATGGGAAAGTAGCCAAGACAAACCACCATGATCCTAACCTTCTCAAATACCAACAAAATAAGTGTCATGCCCAAATAGGCCATGGCCCATTCATGGCTTAATCCATAGAAAATAAGACCTTTTGGGTCACCTAGGTCACTATCGCTATGTGCCTAGGTGCCCTAGTAGGCCTACCTACTCACCCCCAAACTGGTGCACAACTGCAACTTTGGTACTGGCAAGGCACCTAGGGCATGTGGGATGTACTGGTGCCTAGTACAACTAAGACATGTTTGTCAGGATTAGGTAATAGCAACTAATGTGCTTGACAATGAGTGAGGTTCAACCTCCAATATATGCATAGTTGAGCTAAGTAGTGCTACATTCAACATAATCATAAAAAACACCTCTAGTATTAATGCATGGGAAAAAAGTACCAGAGATCTATTTTGCTTTAAAAACATATACATATCCATGTCATGCTCTTAGTGCATGCATACAAACCATGGTAAGCCTACTCTCAGCCCACCCCACTATCTTGGCCACATACATTGACATACATCAACATAGTCTTGAACATTTACATAAAAGCACTAACTTAGCATTCCTTAGCATAATTTCCAACATAACCACAACACCTAGTGCCTGCAAACCCAAAACAAGTAGCTTAACAAATAAGTTACCACCCAAAACACATAGTATATTGGGCATTAGCATTAGTCTTGGTGGTTGCCTACAAGAGCAACCTCAAACACCTTACACAGCCCTCTAGGCCAACTACTCCACACCCTTTCCTGAAACACATAAGGACAGGGCATGAGTTTCAATGAAACTCAGTAAGGATCACTGAGCTATACTAGCCAATATTTACATGTAGATAGCATTGTTTCCTAACATGCTCTAGAATATCATGTCTTGCAAGAAATACATAGAAAGGAAGGAAAACTGAAAGCACAAATATGCATATATAATCATTAATTAAGGTGTTAGCCCACACAAACAAAGCATAGAAGCACACATTACTCACTTACACACCACTAGCTACACCTTAGCAACCTATATTGCCTAGCAAGTGCACACCTACACTATTCAATTCATTTGGCCAGCTTAATGTTTCTAGAACTAACTTACAGCTCCAGGTTCAAGAGCTTGAGTTAGCCTACGCTAAACCTAGACCCTAGTGCTTGCCCATTCCATAGTTAATAAGCAGTATAGATAATAGCCAAAAGTGATCATAGCCCCTATTAGCTTCATAGGTTCATTTGACTACTCAGTCATCCTCTAAATGCGTAATACTTCACTTAAACCATACATATATGCATAGATTTCAAGTGAAAAGCATCATAGTGACCCTTACCTTTCTCAGCAGCCCTTTGCTATTGTTACCTACTCTGGGGTAGTCCAGTTATGTTGCCAAAATTGTGCCTCTAAAAGTCCCAGGATTGGTATGTTCTGTAGGCCATCAGAACAATACCCTTAGTGTACATACCCAAGTGGCCCTCTTGGGCACTATGTAAATGCATGTATATTGGTCCAACCATTACACACATATTCACATTTTAAGCACACCATGGCAGCAAAGAAGGAAAACACTAGCACAAGCCTTAATCTTCGCTACTACACATTAGGCAATCTTATTACGTTAAAAAATTCTAGCCACTACACCCAAAGTTCCTCCAATAAACCGTATCATCCTAGTCATGTAACCCCCTATTTTGTTTGCTCCATTATCAAGCAGAGACTTAGGGTAAACCAAGGAATTTTTTTTAACATCAATAGCCCATCTATGGACCATGTTATGGATTTTTTAACTTGGTTACAAAATTCTCACCAAATGAACAGTAACTTAGCTAATTTTGCAATGTCATAACTTTGGTTACAGGGCTCTAAATCCAAAACTTCTAAATCCTAGTTAAACCTTTAGATGTCCTATAGGGGTGGCCAATATCTCATTCCAAGATTGATTCTACACAATGAGATACGGTGTTTTGAGTACAAAGTCAAAATTCTAGTCACTTTATGACAACTTTGTACATACAAAATTTCATAAGTGTGCAAACACTTCATTCACAAGGGGTAAGCCCTCCCAGGCAATCCCATACATGTCTAATATGCATGGGAAATACATTCTCTTGAATCTAGAAACTTTAGATGGCCAAGAGAGAATTTACAAGTAAGCAGCCTATCATTCACACTTAGGCAGCTTTGCACCACATCACATACATAGCAAAAACATTACCCAAATGTTCACATACTTGTCTCATTTTACGTACTCTACATGTACATGCATACATGCACTACATAATGGTCTTAACCTAGATAAATATGCATGCTAAGTTATAGGAGTTCCTGAGACACAATGGACTCCAGACACAGGATGCTGGACAGGTACTACATGACACAATAAGCACCATCATTAAAAATACCAAATGTGCTCCAAAAATCACTAAAATTTTGCAGATCATGACTACACACATGAAAGTTCATGTGCCTGGAAATTTATAGCAAAACTCAAATGATAAAGGTTTGTTTAAAGGTGATCTTTCAGCTGGATCTAAAATGACAAAATTGAGAGGAGTGAGTTTCATTATGAAGCGTAGTAAGTGTAGCACTTGGACTCTGTAGGCAATGTAACCATCATCAAAACCTGCTTCCAAAGACACTAAAACACAACAGCACAATACATACATGCAAGATATAGCAACCAAATGCAACAGCTATTCACAACCAACAAACACATGAAATGCAGCAGCAACATATACCATAGGTTAGTCCATAAAAGATGCAATAAACATAAAGAAATCACTATGGTAACCCTTCTAAAGCTAGTGCATGGTCTTAGGTGGATTTTAACACTAGTTAGTACTAACTTTGTGCTCTAAAAACCCTCACTTCACTACCATCGTTGTGCACTTCACACTAGGTCACAAAACCTTCAATAAGTGCACTCCCCTCATTAAGCTTGGTTCATCAAGCTCATGGCTCTCTTCCAAGCTTAGCCTTAGCTCCATGGTTGCTTGAAAATGTAGAAAACAACCCATGAGAGTAAGATAACCATTTTCAAAGTGGGTAGGCTGAAAATCAAGCTTGATGCTTGAAGTATCCAAGAAATAGCTCTAGTTTGCTTCCAATTTCTTCCTTTTGGCCTTAATTTGAATCAATAGCAAGTTTGAAGGTGTGGTTGCTATGGAGGAAGTGTGGCTATGTTCTTGGGATGGAGGAGGCTGAAAATTGGAAAAAGATAAGTGGGTTGGCCACTTAAATGGGCTTAAATGAGCCTAAGCGCACAAAAGACACTTAACAATCTTAACCTTCATTTATGTCCCTTTCCTTGCCAATAAGCATGGTTTCTTTGCCTTAAACTTATTGGTTCATATTTTACCCACATTTTGGACCAATTTCCAAGCCATTGCTGCCCCTCCCAATGTTGGGAAAACTCCAAACTGCTTCTTTTGACTTAAGTAAAAGATATACACATCTTAAGGCCTACATTAGAACACTTAGGTCCTTTATGCCTTTTATTGTTTTCTTTGTCCTTAGTTGTCTTACAAAGCAATTTGGTCCTCCAATAGCACTCATATCATTCAAATCCTTCCCATAACTCCCCAAAGCTCTTTCTTGAGAGTTTGCAATTAAGTACCTAAATTTCCAAAATTTTACAAAAAAGTCCACAGGTTGCTTGACAAACAAGCAATCCTTAAGGCTTTTCTTGGGGGCCAAGTTACCAACTTGGAATACATTTAAGGAAGTGTTCATTATACCATTTACCCCTTACATTTCAATTACTATGAAGAGAATTACATAATATAATGGGTTTTAGCCATTATGCCACACTTGTAATTCTTCCATTTTTGTGAGGTGGTAACAATCCTCCCCCCCTTAAAAATTTGGTCCTCCAAAATAGCCTTTAACTTTAGGTATTCTTTAGGATACCTTTCCATAAGGCCTTTCTTAGTTTCCCAGATTGTTTCTCTTTCAAAGTGGTGTGACAACTGAACTTTAACCATGGGAATGAGCTTGTTTCTTAACCTTCTGGTATCCTTGGCTAAGATAGCTATAGGTTTCCCTTCATATTTCAAGTTAGGTTCCAACTGTATGTCTTCCACCGCAATAGCAAGCTTTGTGTCCAATAGACATTTCTTAAGCATACTGATGTAAAAAACATTATGAGCACTTGAGATGCTTAGCGGTAGACCTAACCTGTTTCCTACCTTGCTAACTCTATCCAAGATCTCATATGGACCTATGTATCTTGGAGCTAACTTTGTTTTTCTACCAAATCTGATAGTGCCTTTGGTTGGTGCAACTTTCAGCCAAACATTGTCACGAACCTCAAACTCCAAGTCTTTCCTTCTTTTATTCACATAGGCTGTGGTTCTTTCATTGGCTACCTTTAATCTTTCTTGAATCTTCTTGATCTTGGCAGTAGTTTCCTCAATAATTTTGGGACCCAACTGTAGCCTATCTAAGGCTTCCACCCAATAGTGGAGTGTCATGCACCTTCTTCCATATAATGCTTCATAAATGGTCATCCTAATGGTGCTTTGATAACTATTATTATATGAGAACTCCACCAATGGCAACTGTTGGTCCCATTCACCCAGGAAATCAAACACACAGCTCTTGAGCATGTCTTCCAATATCTGTATCACCTTTTCAGTTTGCCCATTTGTCTGAGGGTGATAAGTAGTACTCATGCAGACTTTGGGTACCTAGTGCTTTATGGAAAGCACTCCAAAACCAAGCTGTAAATCTTGGATCTCTATCCGATAGAATGGAATTTGGTATTCGATGTAGCCTCACTATCTATTGGATATACATTTGAGTCAACTTCTCCAGAGAATCTGTGAGTTTCATATAAAAAAAGTGGGCGCATTTGGTTAGCCTATCCACAATGACCCAGATTGTATCGTGCCTTAATCTAGTCAGAGGCAACCCAGTCAAAAAGTCCATTGTTATGTAGCCCCACTTCCTCAGTGATATAGGTTGAGTTTGTATGGTACCAACTGGCTTCTGGTGCTCCACCTTTACCCTTTGGCATGTGGCACATTTGGAGATACAAGTAACTCTGTCTCTCCTTATATTTGGCGACTAGAAGTGAGTCTTCAAGTCTTTCTACATTTTCTCACTTCCTGGATGGATGTTCAACTTGCTTGTGTGAGCTTCCTTAAGTATTTCATCCCAAAGCTTTGGTCCACTAGGAACATAGATTCGGTCCCTGAAGTACAGTAATCCTTGCTTGTAGGCAAAGGATTCATACAAGGAACCCTTTTCCTCTACTGAAATCCTTTTCAGATCAGGATCTGTCTCCTGTCATTTTCTGGCTTCTTTAATCTATCCATAATGAATTGTCAATGTCTAGATTTGGGCTTCCTCCCATTTATGCCATGTATGCCATAGGCATAGCAGACTATTTTGCTCATCATAATCAGTTATGGATCCTCCTTTCAGAAGCCCCATGTACTTCTTGCTCAAGGCATCTGCTACTAGATTGCTTTTGCCCTCTATGTACTCTATACAGTAGTCATAGTCATTGATGTATTCTAACCATCTCCTTTGCCTCATGTTCAACTCTTTCTAAGTGAACAAGTACTTTAGGCTCTTATGGTCAGTGTTATCACAAAGGAACTACCCTTCAAGTAATGCCTCCATTGCTTTAGAGCAAAAATCACTGCTGCTAGTTCTAGGTCATGGGTAGGATAATTTTGCTTGTAAGGGTCTCAATGCCTTGACCCATAAACAATGACATTTCTATCTTGCATAAGCACACAACCTAACCCAAATATAAATGCATCTGTACATATGATGTAGGGCTTCCTTGGATCAAGAAGAATCAATACTGGAGCTTCAATCAACCTCTGCCTGAGCTCCTGGAAACTATTTTCACACTTCTCCGTCCACTAAAACCTTTGACCTTTCTTGGTCAGATGAGTAAGAACTAAGGCAATCATGGCAAAGCCTGACACAAATCTAATGTAGTATTCAGCGAATCCTAGGAAACTTCTGATTTCCTTCACAATCTTTGGTCTTTCCCACTCTTGCACTGCCTTCACCTTTTCAGGGTCTGCCTTAAGGCCTTGTGCATCTATGATATGTCCTAGGAAAGACACATCTTTTATCCAAAATTGGCACTTGCATAACTTGGCATAAAGTTGATGTTCTAACAGAGTCTTTAAGACAATCTTCAGATGATGTTCGTGTTCATTTTCATCCTTAGAATACACTAGGATGTCATCAATGAACATAACCACAAATTTGTCTTGATGTGGTCTGAGCACCCTGTTCATCAGGTCCATGAAAGCTGCTAGGGCATTAGTCAAACTAAATGGCATGATTTTGAACTCATAATCCCATATCTGGTCCTGAATGCAATCTTTAGAATATCCTCTTCCTTTACTCTTAACTGGAAGTATCCAAATCTCAAATCTATCTTGGAGAAGATCTTAGCTCCCTTGGGTTGATCAAATAGATCCTCAATCCTAGGGAGTGGATACTTGTTCTTGATAGTCACTGCATTGAGCTTCCTGTAGTCAATGCATCTTCTCAATGATCCATCCTTCTTCTTCACAAAGAGAATAGTGGCTACCCATGGTGAAACACTTGGCGTTATGAACCCCTTTTCAAGAAGTTCATCAAGTTGTTTCTTGAGCTCATTCATCTTTACGATAGGCATTCTATAAGGAGGAATGGATGTTGGACTAGCTCCTAGTTGTAACTTGATCTCAAAGACAATTTCCCTTAGTAGAGGAATACTTGGCAGGTCTTTAGTAAAGACTTCTGGAAAGTCTCTTACTACAGGTATTCTATCCACTTCTTCTTCATAGCATAATTTGATGAATGCATAATAATAATCATGCTCAGAAATCACAAATATCTCATCTAATACCACTGGTTCCATGTCATGCATTTCATACACTAATTCCTTAGAATTCACTAATGCATGTACTTCACCATCAGGCAATGTGATTTTTCTTTTAGCATAAGCAATTCTTATGTTATCCATAGCAAGCCAATTCATACCCAGCATTAAATCATACTTAGGAATGTCCAACACTAGTAGATTAGTCATAACCTTAGCCTTTCCTACTACAAGCTCACAATCCTTAGCTAGGTCATTAGTGAAAACACATTGACAACCTGCTATTTTCACTAAGTATATCCTAGGCATGAGTTTAGTAGGTAATTTCATGGCACCAACAAATTTCCTAGCTAGTATAGACACAGATGCACTAGTATCAAACAAAACACTAATAGGCATACCATTAAGGTTAATGTCTTTATGTTGTCTTTGGATTCTCCACATGGAAGACTCTGCCAGCTCTTTGAACTAGAGGTCGACGTACTGGAGGAACTAGCCTCTGCTGTCCCTCCCTCGGTGCTCCCCCTCTCGATCATACCCCAATAGGCCTTACTGAACCTTGGTCTTTTGGTCTCCTTTGAGTTGTGGGTAGTCTTTGATCCAATGACCTATGGATCCACATCTTAAACACGCTTGGGTGTCAAAATAGCACTTTTACATAGGGCGCGTTAGGCCAGGGCACTTCCCATTAACCTTGCCCTTCGCCACCAAGATGGGAACTCTTGGCAATTCCCTTTTCCAGTGGTTGCTTTTTCTGCTTGCCTTCTATTTGGCTACTTTCCTCTGGTCCACTAGGAAAGAACGTAATATACTCCTCTTGCTCTACTAATAGAGTTTTCTGTACTGCTTCACAGTATGTGACTGCTGCAAAAGGTCTTATAGCCTTTTTTTATGTCTGACATTAGGCTTCTGATAAATCTTTTGGCCTTTAACTCCTCTAGTCCATGATACTGAGGAGCATACCTTACCAACCGATTCAATTTGTGCTCATACTCTAGGACACTAAGGTTGTCGTGCCTTAGAGCATTAAATTTAGCTTGCTTCATATCCTTGATGGCATCACTGATGTACTGCTCCTGAAACAGCTGGGTGAACTCTGGCCAGGTCATTATCATGTCTTCTTTTAGCCTTCTGCCCCTCTAGATAGCATATCTATCTATGGTTTTCCTGCACCATATCTCTGGACTGCCTACCAAATTGTAAGTAGCCAGTGACACTCTCCTTGTGGATTGACTGGCATCCTCTCAAATAATTTCTCAATGAAGATTAACCATTCCTCAACTCTTTCTGGCCTAGCTCTTCCATTAAATGTGAAGGTCTTACGCCTTGGAACCTCTCCAACAATCTGACTTCACCAAGGCCTTCTACAGCCTTTGACGTATGTCTCCTGGATTTGTGAGCCCTTTGTATAGTGATGCTCTCTATGATCCTTTCTGACTTCTCCTGGATCTTCTCTCATGGCCTTGCTCAATCTCATTCCAAGTGGAGGAGTGGTCATATGCTGAATGACTGGTCCTAGACACCTGACCAATCTCAGATCTTACTCTTCTGCCTCTTGGATTTCTCCTATCCTCATCTTTGACCTAAACAGTTTCATCATTTGTATCTTATATGCTTCCAGAAGGAACATATTCAGATGTGTTGCTAGTATCCTCTCCTGTTTGCTCTTGTGCATCCAAAACTAGTTCTACTGAAGCTACTTGGACTCCTTCCTATTGTGCTTGGATCAGCCATACTAAGTTTTCATTGATTATAGGTAAGTTCCTTCGAAGCTCTAACCAAACATGAGGCATTTCAAGGCTTGGTACCCCCTACTGGCCCTGACTATGTCTATTCTGTCCATTTCTTTGTTGCCTAGAATTAGTAGGAGGCCTTCGGGGTGGTTCCGCTCCCCTTGTGGCAACCATGTTTACTTCATGCATTGCTAATTCATCATAAAGCACATATAATGATCATAGGTATTTCAATGGTACTTAACACTAGCAATTGACCAAACTGAGTTCATGTATGTAGATGCATGCAATGTAACTATATGCTATGTACATGTACAAACCATGTTCTGACACTAACATCTGTTACTCACCCCATGGTAGTCCAGTTATGGTGCTAAAATTGTGCACTTGAAACTCACAGGATTGGTATGGTCTGCAGTCCAAGTCTTTATACCCAAGTATGCACTTAAAACAATACCTTTAGTGCACATACCTAAGTGGCCCTGTTGGGCACTATGTAAATGCATGCATATTGGTCCAACCATTACACACAAATTCACATTTTACACACACCATGGTAGCAGGGAAAGAAAATACTAGCACAAGTTTTAATCTTGGTTACCACACATTAGGCAATCATACTAGGTTTAAAAATTCTAGCCATTGCACCCAAAGTTCCTGCAACAAACTGTATCATTCTAGCCATGTAACACACTATTTTCTTGGCTTCATTATCAAGTAGAGATTTAGGGCAAACCAAGAAATTTTTTTTTACACCAATAGCCCATCTATGGACCAAGTTATGGATTTTTTAAGTTGGTTAGAAAATTATGACTAAATGAATAGTAACATAGCCAATTTTGCAACATCATAACTTTGGGTACAGGGCTCTAAATCTAGAAATTGTGAACCCAGCTAAAAATCTAGATGTCATCTAGTTATGGTCGAAATTTAATACCAAGATTCATTATATACAGGGAGATACAGTGTTTTGAGTGCAAAGTTGAAATTCTGGTCACTTTATGACTATTTTGCCCATACAAAATTTCATAAGTGTGGAAACACTTCATTCACAAGGGCTAAACCCTCCAAGGCTATTCCATACATGTCTAATACACATGGTAAATACATTCTCTTGCATCTAGACACTTTATGTGGCCAAAATAGAATTTACAAGTAAGCAGCCTATCATTCACACTTAGGCAGCTTTGCACCACATCACATACATAGCCAAAACATTACTCAAATGTTCACATGCTTGTCTCATTTTACATACACTACATGTACATTCACACATCCACTACATAACAGTCTTAACCTAGCTAAATATGCACTCAAAGTTACAGGAGTGCATGAGACACAATGGACTCCAAAAACAGGATACTCGACAACTGCTGGATGACACAATATGCACCATCATTAAAAACAAAACATGTGCTCCTAAAATCACCAAACTTTCCAGAGCACAACTAGACACATGGAAGTTCACGTATCTAAAAATGCAGAGCAAAAATCAAACTACAAAGGTTAGTTTCAAGGTGATCTTTCAACTGGGCCAAAAATGACAAAATTGAGGGGAGTAAGTTTCATTGTGAAGCTTAGTAAGGGTGGCACTTGGATTCGATAGGCAATGTAACGATCATCAAAACCTACATCCAAAGACAACTAAACATGAAAACATAATGCATATATACAAGATATAGCAACCATTCATAACCAACAAACACATGAAATGTAGTAGCAAAATATACCATAGATTAGTGCATAAAACATGCAATAAACATAAATAAATCACTATGGCAGCCCTCCTCAAGCTAGTGCTTAGTCTTAGGAGGATTTCAACACTAGTTAGTACTAACTATGGGCTCTAGAAACCCTCACTTCACCATCATCATTGTGTAGTTCACACTAGGTCACAAAACCTTCAATAAGTGCAATCCCTTCGCTAAGCTTGGTTCATCAAGCTCATGGCTCAGTGACAAGCTTAGCCCTAGCTCCATGGTTGCTTGAAAATATATAAAATAACCCATGATAACAAGAGAACCCATACCAAAGTGGGTTGGTTGAAAATCAAGCTTGATCCTTTAAGTATCCAAGCAATAGCTCTAGTTTGCTTCCAATTGCTTTCTTTTGCCTTCAAGTTCAATAAATTGCAAGTTTGAAGGTGTGGTGGCTATGGAGGAATTGTGGCTGTGTTCTTTGGATTGAGGATCCCGACAATGGTAGACAGATAAGTGAGTTGGCCACTTAAATGAGTACGGAACACACTTAACAAGCTTAACCTTGCCTATAAGCATGGTTTCTTTGTCTTTAACCATTAGTCCACATTTTTCCCACAATTTTGAACAATTTCCAAGCCATAGCCGCCCCTCCCTATGTGGGAAAACTCCAAATTGCTCTATTTGACTTAAGTCAAAGACATACACATCTTAAGCCCTACATTAGAACACTTAGTTCCTTTATGCCTTTTTGTGTTTTCTTTGTCCTTAGTTGTCTTCCATAAGCAATTTGTTCCTCCAATAGCACTTTCATATCATTAATATCCTTCCCATAACCCTCCAAAGCTCTTTCTTGAGAGTTTGCAATTAAGTACCCAAATTTTTGAAACCTCACAAAAAAGTCCATATGTTGCTTGAGAAACAAGCAATACTTAAGGCTTTTCTTTGGGGCCAAGTTACCAACTTGGAACAATTTTAGGGTGGTGTTCATTATACCTTTTACCCTTCACACTTCAATCACCATGAAGATAATTACACAATATAATGATTTTTAGCCATTATGCCACACTTGTAGTTCTTCCATTTTTGTGACATAGTAATAGCTATGGCATGGAAAGCCAAATATAGCTTACCTTTGGCCCTCCTAGGGTTGTGACATGTTGAAACTAGCTTTGCCAAGTTCAATTTTAGGCTTTTCCTACTTTGCCTTCATTAATTGATCTAGGATCAAACCACCACCACCGTGGCTGTCTTTCTTACCTTTAATGGAGCTAGTAACCTGGATTATGAACCAAATTAGTGAGTGGAAGCTTTTCATGGATCTAGCTAAGCCAAGTGTTGCTAGAAATGGCTAAGCCCTAGCCCTAGTGAGCCTACGTTCATGCATGAATCAATCTGCCACCTAAATAAAAAATTCCCTTACTTTAATCTTTCGAATACATTTCCATTTGAGCCCTCAATGTCATACCTATAACTTGCATAGGCCATGGAATGTGACTTTTGTGTGAGTATGATACATCAAATATCTGAGTAGACAATGCGAGTTATGAAACATTAAGAGATAAGAAACTCACCTGATACCCTAAGGGCATATCAAGGGGAAATTCAAAGTAAAAAAAATGCTCTATTCTTAAACCAAAAGTGATTAAAGTATGGCTATCAAGGGTCTTCAGAAAACACTCATGGTTTTGAAGAACTTGGAAGCATTAAGGAGCAAAAATTTAAGGAGGTCAACAAGGGGGTCTCTAAACACACCCTTATGTGCCTTTTTGTGAACTTGAGGGTTCTAAACCCTAAAACCCTAAGGGAAATTATGTAAACTCAATGCCTACGGACATGATAAAAGTGAAGGTAGCTCCATAAGCCCAAGAAATGTGAGAAACACATAAAAAAGAACCAGAACACCCTAGAGTGCACTAGGGGACTCTTAAGTGCACCTTTTTGTGCAACCATGTGCTTATGAAGGCTTTAAAGCCTAATTTCATGAAAGGAATTGCATGAAATTGATGCTTCTCATTTAGATGAGAATGAGGGCTACAATGTGGGCTAATAGAAGGTGGAAAACACAAAGAACCTATGGAAACACCTAAAAGAACACAAAAATGCTCCCTAATGCACTTTAAGTGTGTCTATGTCCAATGCAAAGTTTAAGGGCCTAATTGGCCAAATTAATTTATTAAGGGGGTTTGACCAAAAATTAGTCAAGAGTCCATGGCGACTTGGTAATTCGATCATCGTTTGCTTTGTAATCTTCAAAGGTAGCTTCATTATAGCTTCCTAGCTATTTCTAGCTATTTCTTACCTTATTTATAGCCTAAAAATATAGGAAACACAAACCAAACACTTTTTAGACACCAAAAAAATGCAAAACAAAAGACAACGCAAGTTAGCCAAAATTGAGATTAAGTATGGCATATCAACTATGGCGTTCTTCATGAGCTATTTTCTTCTTAGTTTCCAAATCTTTTCTTACCCTCTACTACTTGGAAAAACCTCTACCAATACATCCTAGATCTACCAAAAAGAAAAGAGGTAAGAAGGACAAAGAGAAGGCAAATCCAAAGCATGATGGTGCAAGACTAGCTCATGGTGGTGTCTACGTTTGATACTTTTGTTCAATGATGTGTGATCAGGCTTCCTTGCTAAAATTTCAATCATAGGTAATGAACAATATGAAGCTTCTTTTCTTCTATTTTGAAGGGGGGACAACTGCCACAGGTGATGGCTTAAGCCAAAGGAACGTAGAGGCTATGTAATGGGCTATGTGTGCATAAGGCACTATGGTAAGCTAGATAGATTTCTTTTTCCAGGCATAGGGTTTTTGTTCAAGTTGGGCCAAGCTTGATCAATTACTTAGAGCTCTATGTGAATTGAACCTAATCAAAGTGATCATATGAATAAAGTGAAGAAAAATCATGCTTGCTATGTTAAGGAAACCGTGTGTACGTGGTGAGTGTGTTTGTGTGCTTCTTTGTTTGTATCCATGTGCAAACCCCTATTTTGTATATTGAGTCATGATATTTTGTTGAGGCAATATTGCAATAATTATGTTTGTTGTTTTGTTTTTGAGTGACATAATCAAACATAATTATAACCATTGAATAATAGTATTCTTAAACGTCCCTGGTCTAGTATTATTGTGGAGTATGCTGCAATAATACATAAAGACTAGCATGTGTGGAGACTAATATGACATATTTAGTCAACACATACATATGTGTCATGCCCAACATAGCCCCTACTCCATCTGGGAAGCATAGATGTCAAGAAACATGATAAAGATAGTGAAAAATGTCTACCGGGTCTAGACTAGCAACTTAGTCTCAAGTGTTTAGTGTGTACTAGTTATATGTTCTTTAGCACTTTAGGTGCACTAGGACATAGGGGTAGGGGCGTTGGGGTGTACCTAGACATTTCCAGGACACATGGTCTTACCCACTCCGGGGTAGTCCAATTGCGGTGCCAAAATTGTGCATTTAGACTCCCAGGATTGGTAATGTTCTGTGGGCTATCAGAACACTACCCTTAGTTTGCATACCCAAGTAGCCCTCTTGGGCACTATGTTAACACATGCATATTGGTCCAACCATCACACACATATTCACATTTCATTCCCACCATGGCAGCAGAGAAGGAAACCACTAGCACAAGTCTTAATCTTGGCTACCACACATTAGGTAATCTTGTTATGTTCTAGTGACCAGCCACTGCACCTGTAACTTCCTCTAATAAACTGTATCATTCTAGCCATGTAACCCCATATTTCCTTTTCTCCATTATCAATTAGAGACTTAGAGCAAACCAACGAATTTTTTTTACATCAATGGCCCACCTATGGACCAACTTCTGAATTTTTGAAGTTGGTTACAAAATTCTGACTAAATAAACAGTAAGTTAGCCAACTTTGCAATGTCATATCTGTGGCTACAGGGATCTAAATTCAGAAATTCCAAATACTGTTTCAATCTCTAGATGTGATATAGATTTTTCAAAATTTCATACCAAGATTCATTCTACACAAGGAGATATTAAACTTTATGTGCACAGTCAAAATTCTGGTCCCTTTATAACCATTTTGCCCATACAAAATTTCTTAAAATTCATTCACTTCATTTCCAGGTCCAAAACCAACATAGGCAGTTCCAAAAATGTCTTAAACACATGGGAAAACCATTTCCCTGAATTTAGAATCCTTCCAACACTTATTCATAAAAATTCCATCAAAACAGCCCATAAACACCATATGGACAGCATTGTGCATACACTTCAAACTACACTCCACTGATTCATATATCCTTCCCACACTACACGTACACCATATCCAGTTCATTTACATACACTCATGAACTACATACATGCCAATAACTTAGTTAGCATGTACACTAAGCTTCTTGGAGAGCTCCACAAAGCACTAAGCATTCCAGAAAATTGAAGGGACCAGCTGCTGTGTAAACCAGAAAGTACCATTACTAAAAATAGCTACTGTGCTCCAAAAATCATGAAAATTTCCAGTTTACCACTACACATATGGAAGTTAATATAAATTAAATTTCACAGAGAAATTCAAACGAAAACTATTAATCTGAATGTTCTCTTTCAGGTGCTCCTGAAATGGACAGAAAGGGGGTAAGTTTCTTGAATGAAACTTAGTAAGGGCTTATCAATAAAATCTTCAAACTTCACCCATATACCTGAAATCCAAAGACACTAAAAAAAAAATACAGTACAAAAACACAAATATACACATCCAAATGCACAGAAAAACACAGCATCAAACATATGAAAATGCTGGCAGCAATAGCACATTAAGGGTAGTCCATAATCATTCAATTAAACATTAAAAAATCACTATGGCAGCCCTCCTCAAGCTATTCCTTGGTCTTAGGAGTCTTTTAGGTCTTAGTTAGTACTAACTTGGGCTCTAGAAACCCTCAATTCCACTGCCATAACAGAGCACCAAAGCTGTAGGGCCGAAACCCTTGGTGTGATTTCCCCCTTAACCTAAACTTGGTTCATCAAGCTCTTGGCTCTATTCCAAGAATAGGGTCTTAGCTTCATGGATGTTTGGGAATTACTATTGAACAATAAAAAGCCATGAAACCCAAATAAAACCCTTACCTTTTGCTGGAAATCCAATAAACCTTTTGTAAACCCGAAAACTAGGGGTTTTTCTTGTTCTTGGAGCATCCGGTTGCTTTCGTTTGTGATTTCTTGAGATCTTGAGCTATGGTGGCTATGGAAGCTTATGGAGGAGATAAGGAACAAGTTGTACCTGGTGGGGGACGAAAATGGCCAAGAAATGGCAAGAAATCAAGATATTTTACTTGACTTGATTAGTTTAACCTTAATCCTCACTTAGGTCACTATAAGTATGTCTTAAGCAAAGACTTTTTGGCTAATCTTTAGCCCACCTTTTTGACTTCTTTAGCCACCTTTTTGCCCTTAGAACCCAGAAATAAAAGGCTAGGATAATGTTAGGAATGGCCACCTTTGACTCTTGTCAAAAATCATCCCATCCTTATGTTATTTTTGTGAATAATTGTACACTTAGTTGTCCTGGGTTCTTGAAAAATAGCTTTTTGTTTCCTTTATGTAATTCAGCCTCCAAAATTTGTTTCCATACCATTCATATCCTTCCCATAACTCTCCAAAGCTCTTTCTTGAGAGTTTTGCAATTGAGTACCCAAATTTTCAAAATCTTACAAAAAAGTCCATAAATTGCTTGACAAACAAGCAATCCTTAAGGTTTTTCTTGGGGGCCACGTTACTAACTTGGAACATTTTTCAGGAGGTGTTGATCATGCCTTTTACCACCCACACCTCAATCACTATGGTGAGAATTAAACAATACAATGGTTTTTTGCCATTATGACACATTTGTAATTCTCCCTTTTTTATATGGTGGTAACACATGGGCATGTACCTTGGATACTTACTAGCACCTAGACTGTTAACACTTATAGGTTCATGCTCTCTGAAACAAGCTAAGTGTCTATATGGGTTTATATGCTCAACTTGTCACAAACACTAACTCATGATCAAGTATATGCATGGGAACCAAAACACCAATCCAATTTTGAATACTTTGTTTCATATGCACTAGTCTTGCATACATTAATGTGTCTAAGTAAGCCAACCTTGAGTACTCCATGCACAGCAAGCCCGAAGCATAGACATACAACAATCATACATAAATGCACTCGCACATCAATATATATATATATATAGGCTCATGCTCTCTGAAACAAGCTAAGTGTCTATATGGGTTTATATGTTCAAGTTGTCATAAACACTAACTCATGATCAAGTATATGCATGGGAACCAAAACACCAATCCAATTTTGAATACTTTGTTTCATATGCACTTGTCTTGCATACATTAATGTGTCTAAGTAAGCCAACCTTGAGTACTCCATGCACAACAAGCCAGAAGCATAGACATACAACAATCATACATAAATGCACTCGCACATGAATATATATATATATATATATATCTTGCCATTACTTCACACTTGGTCACAAACCTACATCTCTATGCTAAATCAAATCCTTCTCACAAGAATTTCTATGCTTGCACTCACTTGCCCAAGAACAAACATATAACCATTCATAAACATAGTTCATACTCGTAAGGCAATATCTTCACTACAATATTTATAAGCATCAACTCAACCCTCCACACATTCACCTTACATGATCATAGTACATAGTGAGCCAACCGTAAACTATCCATACACACAATGACCAAGACATACATACATCTCCAAAATGACCTAGGCATCCTAGGTGCTCATCATCCCAAATATTTACATAGAGCTTGGAAAACCTACCAAGGGCATCACAACATACTACCATCCGAGAGTTCGCAAATACATACCCTTACAATTGAGCATATCCAAAAGTGATCATAAGCACTTGGAACATAACTAGGGTCTTTAAGACAAGACCAACTACTAAACACATAATCAAAAATGCAAGTCACAACACATAAACTATAGAGCACATCATCCTCAGTACACTTTGTTCCCACAATTCTAAACTCACAAGGCCTACAAAAATGAAATTTACGTTCATTAACTTGTTTCACAAGTAACCCAAAACCACTTAGAACATTGAGCCACAACAACCACAAACATGATGCCTTCTTAACCCGAAAGAGTACTACTACTCTTAACTTGCTTACTTCTCAAGCAATCCTTTACCTATATACATAAAGTTAGTAGGGCAATGAGTCTAAGCTCAGTAATGACTTCTCATAGCCTCCAAGGCATAAACATAGGTTAAGCTAATGCTTAACCGAAATCATTGCTCAGGAACCTAGAATAGAAACATGAAAACACAAGACAATATGCATATATATATGTACAATAACTAAGTAATATAAGGGGTTAGCATGCGCAAACAAACATAGAAGCACACAAGTAGACACACACACACTTAAACACCATTTGAAAGGCGTAGCAAGCATAATCCCACATAAAAATAGTTTCACTTAACCTCATTAAAATACATTGATCATATATGAGAGCTCCCTAGCTTAGGAATTGAGTTGGCCTACTTAATTCCTAGCCCTAAAGCTTGCCAACATAGATAATTAGCACAAAGAACATAGTTGCTAAAGCAACTCTTGCCCTCATAGTAGTTAAGATCTCTTGGCCGAATGTACCATCACCCATGCATACCTAATCCACTAATTCACATAGTCTAACTATGAATTGATTAGTGATTGTATAAGTCCTTACCTTATGTTGACAATCCTTTAATGGCTGAAGTTCTTCAAGCTTAAATTGGCCCTCACTTAGTTTGTCGATGTAAGAACCAAGCTTTCTAGCTCAATTGATACATAAATCCGCCAAGATCCACAAGAAGGACAAGTGTTGTTAAAATTGGGTTAATGCTAGATTAAGCAAGCTCACTTTTCTGCATGTAGCACTTAAGCCCTACATAAGAGAGTCCTTCATTTTAAGCAATTAATTATTCAGCCAAATAACATTTAATTGAATCCCTTAAGTTGACAAATCATCATTTGCATCACTTCTCATCTCGACGAAGTCATGTTTAAACCTAAGAGTGATTAACACTCAAAATTTGTTCAAACTTCATTCAAAACATAATTTTTCAAGTTCAATAAGCTCAAGTCCTAAGTCATTTACATTTCTTAAGCCCTTAATGCTCATAGCACATGGCTTAAACACTTAGGAATTTAAGGACATTATAGTACAAGTTGGAGAACTGGTGTACCAGACCAACCGACCATGAGAATAGTACATGGATCCCTATGTGATTGTCATTTATGATTCTCATAGTGATCATGGCATATGTAGTCCTTTGAACTAAGGTCATCTAGGTTCTCCACATGTAAGTCATGTACTTTGATACTTCTTTTTGTTGCTCATAAGTAAGTGAGCATGATGGTGGCCATTGTGTACATTACATATCATATGAAGGGTTTTGTATGATCAATTTGGGATTTGTCCCTCCTATGCAACAGGAGTGATATCTTTTAGCCTTTTAATTGAGTGAGACTAAGAAAATACATGCCCATGCCTAGATGAGTTGATATCAGGTATAAGTGTCAACAGTTTTAGTCAGTCTATTCGGTAATAAAGAAACCTTAGTGATCGCCTTCGGCATCATCGTCATGCAACATGGTGAGCCCGGAGTAGGAACTTCCGGTGATAGGACGCCTGGATAAGGAACCTCCGGTGGGAGAAGGGCTACAAGGACTCAGAAAAGCAAGGGTTAGGAGCTCCCCAAACTATTTTTCCGGGGGAGGAGTCTCCGACGCCCAAGTTAGTGTTTGAAGGTGGAGGGTAAGTAAGGAGCAGAGATATTCCTCCTTGGAGTGACCTCCTTACCTGGGGCGCTTCCCGAATATTTATAGGGAGATGAATAGGAGAAGTTCGTTTGCCACAATTTTCCAAGATCGTGACACATGTTCGGTCGGATACTGTCCATACCTTCAGGGAGAGGGGGAGCTTCTAGCCGACCATAGGTTGCCTGGCTGGGAGCCTAGGCAGTACAAGGGCGGCGTGTCAGAGCATGTCTAAGGGCAGCGTGTCGGGGGCTGTACGAGTACGATGTGTCAGAGACCCCTCAACTATTTCATCGTACACCCACATGGCCTTTTCGGGGGACTGAACTCCTTCGGGGTACAGAGCTCATTCGGGGAGGTGAGCTCCCCTGGAGGGAGGTCGCTTGTTTGTACGAGGCATCTTCGGTTGGGCTTTCCCAAGGTCAGGCATGGGTACCTAATGTGGCACTTTGTGAGCGTGCCCCGAGGGTGGCCCAGAGAGTATCCGGAGGTGGTTTTGGCCATGTGAGGTCAGCACGAGGTCACCTTCGGGAAAGACGGTGACTCTTTCTGGCCGAAGTTGGTCCTATAGGTTTCCTGAGTGGTAGTGACTATCCGGCTTGTCTGAGGGTGTTGCAGTCCTCTCTTTGTGGGGGTTTTATCATGTTTGCTTCAACCAGAAGTGGCGAGCTCATGTTAAGTCCTTCGGCGGCAATAGCCCTTTGGCTATCACTTACATTGGCCTGTATGAGAGTGGCACATTCCATGTCTCATGCTTGGGCTTGATATCTTGGACAAAGGGACAATGACATATATGAATAATGATCATAGAGGTTTACTTCAATCACCGACTATCTTGTCACTTGGGTTACAATGATTTGTTGCTGGACACCACTCATTGTTTGTGATCATAAATGTTTATGATCATCGCCGATGTGATAGGAGCCTACAAGGTCACACACTTATAGCCAATTATATTTTTTGTGTGCATGGGCCAAATTGTTTTGCTTTTGGTGTCATGATAATTTCAGATAAATAATTGGCCCAAAGGTTGTGCCATTATGAAGCACCAAATTAGAGCTAATTGGATTAGGGTTTTGAAATCTATTAGGCTTGGAAATTAAGCCACACTATATATACATCATAGGTAAGGTTTTCCAGCCTAAGCCTCCCTAAGGACAAAATGAAAAGGGTTATAAAAGGTTCCAACCACACTTACCTTTTGCATTTCCTCGGAGGATGCAAGCTAGCACTACAGGTGCAAGAGGAACACACCTGCCAAAATGCAGTGGAGGCATGATGATTTGAGTGGTTCTTGTGGATACCGTAGAAAGCTTGAACACGTCAACTATTCAAGTTTGTGATTTAACTCAATAGTTGAGTGAATGATCTCAGCCAATTAGGTATTAAAAAATTTAAACACCCAATTTACTCCATTTCACTTGGATCTTGGAGGGTTTTGATTAGTTTCCACTATGATTGTTTAGCTTCCAAAACCCTATGATTAGTTGTGTTGTTAAGTGTATAGTTTTCATACACTAGTTTGCTTTAAATGTTCCTGAATGAGTAGTGTGCTTTATAGTCACTATTTAGTGTGAGCATAGTCTTCTTTCCTATGGATGCTTGCTTATGGTTGATTATGTGTAGTTAAATTACATATACCTTGTATGCTTTGACTGCTTTAAAGGTTGGATTTTTTTGAAAAGCTTAGACAACAGTTTATGGCTTTTGTTTTATGTTTATTACCTATTTTATCACTTAAGTCAATGCATTACTCATGTGTGGTTGCATAGTAGGTTAAATAACTTGGACTATGAAGGTTTTAACTGGTGCACAATAATGAACTAGCTAATTGTGACTAGTATGGGACATGATAGATTCGGTTTCCTGGGTAGGGCCATGAGGGTCCCTGTTAATTTGGTGTTAGAGGTTGGTCATGGTCATTAGAGGCTAGGAACTGAGATATATAGGATTGTGCTTACACTAGGGTAATTAGTAATAACCGACATCTTTGAGTTGTCATCCAGCTTAGGCTACAGGTCATGATGGCTAAACTAGGTTGAGTGTGGTTTCAGATGGCAAAGGTCCAAGAATTGATCCTAGTGGTCTAGTGTGGCATTGTTAGGGCAGTTATTTTAACTTACTTCAAAGTAGAAGTTGAGCCCAATGGCATCTTCGTTGTATGACATGCTAGGCCTAAGCAAGACTTTCAGCGAGAAGATATCTACAAGACCTTGAAGAATGTAGGTTAGGACCTCAACGGAGTGGGTTTCCAGGGGAAGAGCCTGCGATGCCCAAGTCAATATATGGGAGAGATGTAGCTAAGAGTAAAAGAGTAAGAAAGAGAGAGTCCTGTATGTTTACCTGGGAGACACCCAAGAATTTATAGGAGGACAGGAAAATAAGGCTGTTGTGCTTTGCATGAAGAGATCAGGACATGTGTTTAGCTGGATTTGGTCTGTACCTTCGGAGAGAGGTATATCCAGCCGGATGTAGTGTTACCACCTTACAAAAATGGGAAAATTACAAGTGTGGCGTAATGGTCAAAAAACTATTATATTGTGTAATTCTCTTCATAATCATGGAAGTATGAAGGGTAAAAGGTATAATGAACACCTCCTTAGAAGAGTTCTAAGTTGGTAACTTGGCCCCCAAGAAAAGCCTTAAGGATTGCTTATTTTTCAACTAACCTATGGACCTTTTTGTAAAGTTTTGAAAATTCGGGTACTTAATTTCAGAACTCTCAAGAGAGAGCCTTGGAGAGTTATAGGAAGGATATGATTAGTATGAAAGTCTTATTGGAAGACCAAATTGCTCATGGAAGACAAGTATGGACAAAGGAAACACTAAAGGCATTGAGGACCTAAATGTCTTAGTGTAAACCTTAAGGTGTTCAAGCTTTTGACTTAAGTCAAAGGGTGCTGTTGTGGGGTTATCCCACCATAGGGGAGGCGGCTATGGCTTGATAAATATTCAAAAAGGTGGGAAAAATGTGGACCAATAAGTTTAGGACAAATAAATCATGATTATGGTTAAAGAAAATGACATAAAGCATGATTAACGCTAATAAGGATGTTTAGTGCCCTAAAGCTAATTTAAGAAGCCAAACTCAAATTTTCTTCCCTCATATTTGACCCAAACAGCCACCACCCTCCTCCACACTTCTTCCATAGCTCCACCATCACCACCAAACCTCCAAGATTGAAATTGAAGGCAAAAGGAAGCAGTTGGAAGCAAACTAGAGCTATTGCTTGATTAATTCAAGGATCGAGCTTCAAATTCGGCCCACTCATCTTGGTAAGGGTTCTCTTGATCTCATGGATTGTGTACAGTGTTCTCAAGCATCCATGGAGCTAGGGCTAAGCTTGGAAGAGATCCATGAGCTTGACGAACCAAGATTAGTGAGGGGAGTGCACTTATTGAAAGTTTTGTGACCTAGTGTGAAGTCAATGGTGATGGAAGTGCAGTGAGGGTTTCCAGAGCCCAAAGTTAGTACTAACTAGTGTTAAAATTCTCCTAAGACCAATCATTAGGTTGAGGAGAGCTGCCATCGTGATTTACTTAAGTTTATTGCACGTTTTATGGACTAACCTATGGTTTATGTCGCTACTACATTTCATGTGTTTCTTGGTTGAGAATGGTTGTTGCATTTAGTCGCTGTATCTTATATATATGCATTGTGGTTTTTTTTAGTGTCTTTTGATGCAGGTTTTAATGAGGGTTACATTTCTTTAAGAAACCGAGTGTTTCCCATACTAAGTTTCACAATGAAACTTACTCCCATCAAATCTGCCCATTTCAAGTCCAGAAAAAATATCACATTTAAACTCCTTTTCGTTTTGAGTTTTGATCTAAAATTTTAGGTATTTTAAATCCCATGTATCTAGTTGTGATCTGGAAAGTTTGGTGATTTTAGGAGTACATTTGGTATTTTTAGTGATGGTGCTTATTGTGTTATGCAGCAGCTGTCCAGCATCTTATTTCTGGAGTCCATTGTTTCTCAGGCACTCGTGTAACCTTGAGTGCATATTTAGCTGAGTTAAGACCATTACATAGTCCATGTATGCATGTACTTGTATTGTATGTAAAATGAGACAAGCATGTGAACATGTGAGCAATGTTTTGGCTATGTATGTGATGTGGTGCAAGGCTGCCTAAGTGTGAATAACAGGCGGCTTACATGTAAATTCCTTTTGGGCCACATAAATTTATTAGATGCTAGAGCATGTAATTCCTATATCTATTGTACATCAATCGGATAGCCTTGGAGCACTTACCCCTTGTGAATGAAGTGTTTGTGTTACCACCTCACAAAAATGGGAGAATTACAAGTGTCATAATGGCTAAAAACCATTATATTGTGTAATTCTCAGCATAGTATTGAAGTGTGAGGGGTTAAAGGCATGATCAAAACCTCCTTAAAAGTGTTCCAAGTTGATAACTTGGCCCCCAAGAAAAGCCTAACGGATTGCTTGTTTGTCAAGCAACCTATGGACTTTTTTGTAAGGTTTTTGGAAATTCGGGTACTCAATTGCAAAACTCTCAAGAAAGAGACTTAGAGAGTTATGGAAAGGATATAAATGGTATGAAAGTGCTATTGGAGGACCAAATTACTCATGGCAGACAAGTTTGGGCAAAGGAAACACTAAAGGCAATAAGGACCTAAATGTCCTACTATAAACCTTAAGGTGTTCAAGCTTTTGACTTAAGTCTAAGGGTGGAATTGTGGGGTTATCGCACCATGGGGAAGGTAGCCAAGACTTGGTAATTAGTCAAAAATGTTGGGCACATGTGTACCAATGAGTTTAAGACAAAGAAACCATAATTATGGAGAAAGAAAATGACATAAAGCAAGGTTAAGCTTGTTAACTGTTTTGTGCAATTAAGCTCATTTAAGTCGATTTAAGTGGCCAAATCACTTATCCCTCTCTCATTTTCATCCTCCCCTAGCCCAAGAACATAGCCATACTTCCTCCATAGCCACCACACCTTCACACTTGCAATTGATTGAAATTGAAGGCAAAAGAAAACAAGAAAGGGCAATTGGAAGCTATGTCGTGCTAAGACTTGAGTGCACCTAGGATCAAGCTCCAATTTCAGCATACCCATCAAGGTAAGGGTTCTCTTGCTCTCATGGGTTGTTTTCCATATTTTCAAGCAACCATGGAGCTAGGGCTAAGCTTGGAAAAGAGCCATGAGCTTGATGAACCAAGCTTAGTGAGAGAAGTGCACTTATTGAAGGTTTTGTGACCTATCGTGAACTACACAAAGATGATAGTAGAATGAGGGTTTCTAGAGCCCAAAGTTAGTACTAATTACTATTAAAATCATCCTAAGACCAAACATTAGCTTGAGGAGGGCCGCCATAGTGATTTATTTATGTTTATTGCATGTTTTATGGACTAACCTATGGCATATGTTGCTACTGCATTTCATGTGTTTGTTGGTTGTGAATGGCTACTGCATTTGGTTGTTATACCTTGTACATATGCATTGCTCTTTTTGTGTTTTAGTGTATTTGGATGCAGGTTTTAATGAGATCACATTACCTTAAGAAACCAAGTGCTACCCTTACTAAGTTTCTCAATGAAACTTACTCCCCTCAATTCTATCATTTCAAGTCCAGCTAAAACATCACCTTCAAACTAACCTTTTTGGTTTAAGTTTTAATCTGAAATTTCAGGTACATGAACTTCCTTATTTCTAGTTATGATCTGGAAATTTTGGTGATTTTAGGAACACATTTGGTATTTTTAATGGTGGTACTTATTGTATTGTGCAGCAGCTATCCAGCATCCTATTTTTGGAGGCCATTGTGTCTCAGAACCTCCTGTAACCTACAGTGCATATTTAGCTGAGTTAAGACCATATTGTAGTGCATGTATGCATGTACATGTAGTGTATGTAAAATGAGACAAGTGTGAATGATGGGCTGCTTACTTGTAAATTCTGTTTTGGTCACATAAAGTTGTTAAAAGAAAGGGAATGTAATTCCTATGTGTAATGGACATATATGGGATAGTCTTGGAGGGCGTTCCCCTTGTTAATGAAGTGTTTGCATGGTTTGGAAAAATTGTATGGGCAAAATGGTCCAAAAGTTGCCAGAATTTTGACTCTCGACTGAAAGTTTAATATCTCCCTGTGTAGGATGAATCTTGGTATGAAATTTTGACCACACCTAGAGGACATCTATGGGTTAACTGGGATTTGGAATTTATGGATTTAGAGGTATGTAGCCAAAGATATGACGTTGCAAATTTGGTTGAGTTACTGTTCATCGATCAGAATTTTGTAACCAACTTAAAAAATCCATAACTTGGTCCATAGGTGGGCTATTGATGTAAAACAAAATTCCTTGGTTTGATCTAAGTCTCTACTTGATAATGGAGCAAAGGAAACAGGGGGTATGTGGATAGAATGATACAGTTTATTTGTGGAAGTTATAGGTGCAGTAGTTGGTCACTAGAACTTAACAAGATTGCCTAATGTGTGGAAGCCAAACCTAATACTTATGCTAGTGTTTTCCTTCTTAGCTACCATAGTGTGCATAAATGTAAATATGTGTGGTATAGTTAGACCAATATGCATGTATTTACATAGTGCTCAAGAGGGTCACTTGAGTATGTACACTAGGGGTGTTGTTCTGATGACCTACAAGACACACCAAACCTGGGAGTTTGAATGCACAGTTTTGGCACCATAAATGGATTAGCCCAGAGTGAGTAATAGAAGTTGGTATCAGAGCATGGTTTACACATGTACATAGCATATAGTTGCATTGCATGCATCTACATATATGAACTCTGTTTGGTCAGCTACTAGTGTCAAGTACCATTGAAATACCTATGATCTTTATATGTGGTCTATGATGGATCATCAATGCAGGAAGTAAACATGGTCACCACAAGGAGAGGGGAACCATCCTGAAGGCCTCCTACTAATTCTTGGCAACAAAGAAATGAATAGAATAGAGGAAATCAGGGGCAACAGGGGGTACCAAACCCTGAAGTGCCTCAAGTTTGGTTAGAGCTTCAGAGGAACTTAGCTCTAATCAATGAAAACTTAAAGAGGCTGATTCAAGGGCAACAGCAGGGAGTTCAAGTAGCTTCAGTAGACCCAGTTTAGGATGCACAACAACAACTAGAAGAAGATACTAGGAACATATCTGAATATGTTCCTTCTGGAAGCTTAGAAGACACAAATGATGAAACTGTTGAGGAGGAAGATGAAGATAACAGAAATCCAAGAGGAGGAAAACTAAGGTCTGAGATTGGTTAGGTATCCAGGACCAATCCCTCAATCTATGACCATTCCTCCAGTAAGAATGAGATTGAGGATGGCCATGAGATAAGATCTAGGAGAAGGCAGAGAGATCATAGATAGCATCATCATACAGAGGGCTCTCACAGGTCCAGGAGACATAGATCAGAGGATCTAGAAGGCCTAGATGAGGTCAGACTATTGGAGAGGTTCCAAGGCCTTAGACCTCCACAATTTGATGGAAGAGCTGGGCCAGAGAGAGCTGAGGAGTGGTTAATGTTCATTGAAAAAATGTTTGAGAGGATGCCACTCAGCTCCACCAAGAGAGTGTCACTAGCTACCTATGATCTGGTAGGCAGTGCAGAGATGTGGTGGAGAAACACTAGAAATAGGTATGCTTTCCAGAAGGGGAGAATGCCAGCAAGAGATATTGAGATTAGCTAGCTAGAGTTCACATAGCTATTCTAGAAGCAGTACATCAGTGATGCTATCAAGGATATGAAGCAAGCTGAATTTGATGCTCTAAGGTAGGACAACCTTAGTGTCCTAGAGTATGAGCACAAATTCAATCAGTTGGTGAGGTATGCTCTTCCTCTATATCATGGATTGGAGGAATTGAAGGCCAAAAGATTTGTCAGAGCCCTAAAGTCAAACATTAGAAAGGCTGTTAGACCTTTTGGAGCAGTTACATACTATGAAGCAGTGCAGCAAGCTCTTTTAGTAGAGCAAGAGGAGTATGAGACTAAGTACTTTCCCAGTGGTCTAGGGGAAAGTAGCCAGGGAGGTGGCAAGTAGAAGAAGCCGCCACATGGCAAGGGAATTGCCAAGAGTTCCCATTTTGGTGGTGAGGCCAAGGTTAAGGGGAAGTTCCTTGGCCTAAGGTGCTCTAAGTATAGGAGGTTTCATGGAAAGAAACCTTGCTACTTTGATACCCAAGTGTGTCTAAAATGTGGATCCATGGATCATTGGATCAAAGACTGCCCACAGGCTCAAAGGAGGCCAGAAGACCAAGGTCCAGTAAGGCTTATTGGGGCAGGACCTAGAGGTGGAGCACCAAGGGAGGGACAGTAGAGGCCAGTTCCTCTAGTGCCTTTGCCTCCAGTGCAGAGAGCTGGCAGAGTCTTCCAAGTGGAGAGGCCAAAGACATTAGAGCAGGGGGGAGCACTAAGAGGTAACATTTTCCTTAATGGTATGCCTATTAGTGTTCTGTTTGATACTGGTGCATCTATGTCTATAGTGTCTAGGAAATTTTTTAATGCCATGAAATTGCCTACTAAAATCATGCCTAGGATATCCTTAGTGAAAATAGTAGGTAGTCAATGTGTTTTCACTAATGACCTAGCTAAGGATTGTGAGCTAGTAGTTGGAAAGACTATGGTTATGACTAATCTGCTAGTGTTGGACATTCCTAAGTATGATTTAGTGCTGGGTATGAATTGGCTTACTATGCATAGCATAAGAATTGATTACGCTAAGAGGGAAATCACATTGCTTGTTGGTGAAGTGCATGCATTAGTGAATTCTAAGGAATTAATGTATGAAATGCATGGCATGGAGCTAGAAGCACTAGATGAGATACCTGTGATTTATGAGCATGATTATTGTTATGCATTGAATCAATTGCACTGTGAAAAAGAAGTAGATAGAATACCTGTAGTGAGAGACTTTAGACAAGTCTTTCCTAAAGACCTGCTAGGTATTCCTCCACTAAGGGAAATTGAGTTTGAGATCAAGTTGCAACCAGGAGCTAGTCCAATATCCGTACCTCCTTATAAAATGCCAATCATAGAGATGAATGAGCTCAAGAAACAACTTGATGAACTTCTTGAAAAAGGGTTCATAAGGCCAAGTGTTTCACCATGGAGAGCTCATGTTCTCTTTGTAAAGAAGAAGGATGGATCATTGAGACTATGCATTGACTACAGAAAGCTTAATGCAGTGACTATCAATAACAAGTATCCACTCCCTAGGATTGAGGATCTGTTTGATCAACTCATGGGAGCTAAGATTTTCTCTAAGATAGATTTGAGATCTGGATACTTCCAATTGAGAGTAAAGGAAGAAGATATTCCTAAGACTGCATTCATGACCAGATATGGGCATTATGAGTACACAGTCATGCCATTCGGTTTGACTAATGCCCTAGCTGCTTTCATGGACCTGATGAATAAGGTGTTTAGACCACATTTGGACAAATTTGTGGTTGTGTTCATTGATGACATCCTAGTGTATTCCAAGGATGAAAATGAACATGAACATCATCTGAAGATTGTCTTACAGACTCTATTGGAACATCAGCTTTATGCCAAGTTATCCAAGTGTGAATTCTGGATAAGGGAAGTGTCTTTCCTAGGACACATCATAGATGCACAAGGCCTTAAGGCAGACCCTGAAAAGGTCAAGGGAGTGCAAAAGTGGGAAAGACCAAAGACTGTGAAGGAAATCAGAAGTTTCCTAGCATTAGCTGGATACTACAGGAGATTTGTATCAGGCTTTTCCATGATTTCGTCAGTTCTTACTCATTTGACCAAGAAGGGTCAAAGATTTGAGTGGATTGAGAAGTGTGAAAAGAGTTTCTAGGAGCTCAAGTAGAGGTTGATTGAAGCTCCAGTGTTGATTCTACTTGATCCAAGTATGCCATACATCATATATACAGATGCATCTAGATCTGGGTTAGGTTGTGTGCTTATGAAAGATAGAAATGTCATTGCTTATGGGTGAAGGCAGTTAAGACCCCATGAGCAAAATTATCCTACCCATGACCTAGAACTGGCAGCAGTGATTTTTGCTCTGAAGCAATGGAAACATTACTTGATGGGTTGGTCCTTTGTGATCTACACTGACCATAAGAGCCTAAAGTACTTGTTCACTCAGAAATTGTTGAACATGAGGCAAAGGAGATTGTTAGAGTACATCAAGGACTATGACTGCAGTATAGAGTACATAGAGGGCAAAGGCAATCTAGTAGCAGATGCCTTGAGCAGGAAATACATAAGACTTTTGAAAGGAGGATCCATAGCTGATCATGATGAGCAAAATAGTCTGCTATGCCTATGGCATAAATGGCATAAGTGGGAGGAAGCCCAAAATTTACACATTGACAATTCAGTCTGGATGGATTGAAGAAGTCGGAAAGGCACAGGAGACAGATCTTGATCTGAAAAAGATCCCAAGAGAGGAAAAAGGTTCCTTGCATCAATCCTTTGCCTACAAGCAAGGATTACTATAGTTCAAGGACCGAATATGTGTGCCTAAAGGAGCAAACCTTAGGGATGAAATACTTGAAGAAGCTCACACAAGCAAGTTTAACATCCATCTAGGAAGTGATAAAATACATAAAGACTTGACGACTCACTTCTGGTGGCCGAACATGAGGAGAGACATAGTTACATATGTCTCCAAATGTGGCACATGCCAGAGGGTAAAGGTAGAACACCAGAAACCAGCTGGTACCCTACAAACTCTACCTATACCAGGGAGGAAGTGGGGCAACATAACCATGGACTTTTTGACTGGGTTGCCTGTGACCAAATTAAGGCATGATACAATCTAGGTCATTGTGAATAGGCTAACCAAATGTGCCTACTTCTTACCTATGAAACTCACAGACTTTTAGGAGAAGTTAGCTCAGATCTATGTCCAGGAGATAGTGAGACTACATGGAGTGCTAGGCTCCATTGTATCTGATAGAGATCCAAGATTTACAGCTCGGTTTTAGAGTGCTTTTCATAAAGCACTAGGAACCAAAATCCATTTGGGTACTGCTTATCATCCTCAGATAGATGGGCAATCTGAAAGGGTGATATAGATGCTAGAAGACATGCTCAAGAGCTGTGTGTTGGATTTCAAAGGTTAATGGGACCAACACTTGCCATTGGTGGAATTCTCATATAACAATAGTTACCAAAGCACCATTGGCATGGTACCTTATGAAGCATTATATGGTAGAAGGTGCATGACACCCTACTGTTGGGTGGAAGCCTTGGACAGGTTAGAGTTGGGTCCCAAAATTGTTGAAGAGACTACTGCTAAAATCAAGAAGATTCAAGAGAGATTAAAGGTAGCCATTGTTGGAATTTGAGCTTGGTGACAATGTTTGGCTGAAAGTTGCACCAACCAAAGGCACTGTCAGACTTGGTAGAAGAACCAAGTTAGCTCCAAGATACATCAGTCCTCATGAGATCTTGGACAGAGTTGGCAAGGCAGCATACAGGTTAGCTCTACCTCCAAGATTGTCAAGTGTTCATAATGTTTTTCACATCAATATGCTTAAGAAGTTTCTATTGGACACAAAGCATGCTATTGTAGTGGAAGACATATAGTTGGAACCCAACTTGACATATGAAGAGAAACCTATAGCTATCTTAGCCAAGGATACCAGAAGGTTAAGAAACAAACATATTCCCATGGTTAAAGTTCAGTGGTCACACCACTCTGAAAGAGGAGCAACCTAGGAAACTGAAAAAGACCTTATGGAAAGGTATCCTGAAGAATACCCAAAGCTAAAGGCTATTTTGGAGGACCAAAATTTTTAAGGGGGTACGATTGTTACCACCTCACAAAATGGGAGAATTACAAGTGTGTCATAATGGCTAAAAACCATTATATTGCGTAATTCTCACCGTAGTGATTGAAGTGTGAGGGGTGAAAGGCATGATCAACACCTCCTTAAAAGTGTTCCAAGTTAGTAACTTAGCCCCCAAGAAAATCCTAATGGATTGCTTGTTTGTCAAGCAACCTATGAACTTTTTTTGTAAGGTTTTGGAAATTTGGGTACCTAATTGCAAAACTCTAAAGAAAGAGACTTGGAGAGTTATGGGAAGGATATAAATGGTATGAAAGTGCTATTGGAGGACCAAATTACTCGTGGAAGACAAGTTTGGACAAAGGAAACACTAAAGGCAATAAGGACCTAAACGTCCTAGTGTAAACCTTAAGGTGTTCAACCTTTTCACTTAAGTCTAAGGGTGGAATTGTGGGGTTATCCCACCATGGGGGAGGCAGCCAAGACTTGATAATTAGTCAAAAATTTTGGGCACATGTGTACCAATGAGTTTAAGATAAAGAAACCATAATTAGTGGGAAAGAAAATGACATAAAGCAAGGTTAAGCTTGTTAAGTGTGTTTTGTGCCCTTAAGCTCATTTAAGGCCATTTAAGCGGCAAAATCATGTATCCCTCCTTCATTTTCGTCCTCCCCTAGCCCAAGAACATAGCCATACTTCCTCCATAGCCACCACACCTTCACACTTGCAATTGATTGAAATTGAAGGCAAAAGAAAGCAAGAAAGGGCAATTGGAAGCTATGTGGTGCTAAGACTTGAGTGCACCTAGGATTAAGCTCCAATTTCAGCATACCCATAAAGGTAAGGATTCTCCTACTCTCATGGGTTGTTTTATGTGAGCTAGGGCTAAGCTTGGAAGAGAGCCATGAGCTTGATGAACCAAGCTTAGTGAGGGGTGTGCACTTATTGAAGGTTTTGTGACCTAGTGTGAACTGCACAAAGATGGCAGTAAAATGAGTGTTTCTAGAGCCTGAAGTTAGTACTAACTACTGTTAAAATCATCCCAATACCAAGCATTAGCTTGGGGAGGGCTGCCATAGTGATTTATTTATGTTTATTGCATGTTTTATGGACTAACCTATGGTATATGTTATTGCTGCATTTCATGTGTTTGTTGGTTGTTAATGGCTGCTGCATTTGGTTGCTATATCTTGTATATATGCATTGTGATTTTTGTGTTTTAGTGTCTTTGGATGCAGGTTTTAATGAGATCACATTACCTTAAGAAACCAAGTGCTACGCTTACCAAGTTTCTCAATGAAACTTACTCCCCTCAATTCTATCATTTCAGGTGCAGCTGAAAGCTCACCTTCAAACTAACTGTTACGGCCCTTCTAGAGGGAGGTAAGGACTTTAGAATTTAGTTTAGAAGTTTAATTTAAGTTTGCCTAGCAAGAATTAAGAAGTTTGCCAAAGTTCACTAAGTTCCGACAAGAATAAAGCTCTGAACTAAGTTCAGGGGCAAAATGGTAATTTTGCACCCTGAGTGGCCGGGACGAGTCCCGATTGTTTTAAAATGAATTTTTAGAACTTAACTTTTAACCTTAACTCAAACTCAACAAAAAGACAAGAATTTAATCAAGAACTGTCAAGTTACAAAGATGGGGGACCTAATTGCACAAAACTTGAAACCTTGGTGGTTTGAGGGGTTAAGTGGGGTTTAAGAAGAGGGAAGAAGGGTTTGGAGTTGCATAACCCGTTTTCCAGCTTCTCCACTCCATTTCTCTCTCAAATTAAGCTTGGAATCAAAAGCTTTTGGTGCCAAAAGGTGTGGTTTGAAGTGTTCAAGCTTGGAGAAGTGATTTTCAAGCTTGAATCCTTGTTTTTGAAGCTTGAAAGGGCGTTTTTCTCCATCCCCTATTTTTGAACGAGGTATGATTCATGTTCTTAATTGAATTCGTGTTATTTGATTGATTGGAAGCTTGGGTTTTGGTTGGAAGAGGTGTTTTTGATGTTTAGGAGCTTTGTTTTGGTTTGAATTTGTGTAGAACTTTGGAAGCTTGTTTGGAAGAGGAAGGGTTTGAATTCTTGCTTGTTCTTGGTGTTAAGGTAAGGGAGAAAGTGTTTTTAAGTTGTTGGATTGCTTTTGGATTGAAATGGATTGAGAAAGTTGAGTAATTTTTGGGTATGGTGTGAAGAAACGTTTTGGGAATTATGATGGACTAGCTAGATTCGAAGGATTGGTTTGATGCTTCTAATGCATCATAGTTTGGCTTTGATAGTTGGTTTTGTTCCTTGCAACATGTACTTCATGTGTATGAAATTTGGTAACTTTTGATGCATGTTTGCTATATGTATTTGGTTGCCAAAGTTCGTAGCAGCAAACGGCCAAATTCTGCATTTCTGCAGAATTGGCGACGCGGCGCCAATTGGCCCGAAAATTGGCGACGCGTCGCCAATTCAATTTTATGTCACAGAACGTTTGTTCGCTGGCGACGCGTCGCCAATTCCTTTTTGCCTTTGGCGACGCGGCGCCAACACCTAAAAATGGGGGGTTTGACTTTTTGCTGCGTTGACCCGACCGAGACTACGGAAGGCTCGGAACGTGCCTAAGGGTCCGAGGATCCCGATGGTACTCCGAAACTTCCGAAAGTCCCACCGGAAGTATGAGTTTTCTTGAACTGTTTGAGGTAAGTAGGTTGCTTAGGCAACAAGTAAGGAAACAAATGTTGCAATTGAACTTAATTAGCTATCAATAGCGCAGGTGAGAGGTTTAGAACCCTCGTCGGCCTAGCCGTGCGGTAGCCACGAGGCCCCGAGGCGAAACCTTGTTCATCTAGTTTACATCAAAGAGGCCCTGCGGCCTAGTCTACAAGTCCCATCATAAATTCCCCTGCATAACAACTAGGTGAGAGGTTCTATGTTTGAATGAGGCTTGCTAAGGTTCGCCCTTGAGCCATATGATAGGTTGCTAAGTCATAGCGCTTGGCCTATATTTCAGGCTGCTAAGTGATTGCACTTGGCCTGTATATGTGTCAGGTTGCTAAGTGATTACGCTTGGCCTGATACAGAGGACTACTTGAGGAGAGGTCTACTGACCTAGTGTATATATATATGACTAGTACCCTCATGCTGTGTGAGCTCGCAGCCAGAGTCCTAGTAATTTTTCTTGCAGGTACATCGAAGACCCTTACTGAGAATGTTGAATTCTCACTCCCTGTTTGTTATACAGAGTCTGGAGTAGCAGGACCGGATAATCGCTGAGGATTATCACAGTAGTACCTTTTTGTCTGTAAAGGTACGGTAGTTGAGAAACTTTAAGTTTCTAGCTTGCTTAAGTGTTTAGTTGGTCTGTTGGTCAGGCTGTGGTACTAACTTGCTTCTTCCTTTGGCTGCAGAGCCTAGTAGCACTTGGCACAGGACTTGTGAGACTCGCCACTGGGACAGGAGTCCAAAGTGGGAGCTAGGGTAAAAGATCTCAGCAAAGTGTTGTATTTTGATACAGTACTTTATTTTACCTCCAGTATTTATGTTATAAAGAGTCCTTGACTCAGGGGATTGTTCTCTGGGTGAGAGCATTAGTTACTTATGTATAAATGCTTTCACGAGCGGTGTATGTGTAGTTAATCACTCAAAGGTTGATTTTGATATGCTTTGGCATTTTGTATTTATTTATATAGAATTTTACTTAGCCGGCTAAATGTCTAAATGATTAAATGTTTTATGGTTTTAATAAACCAAGTCAAAGCATAAGTGCATACATATTGCATTTCTAGGTTAATCAACTAGTAGCATTGAATTTAATCCACACACATAACCAGCTAGCCAATTACAATCCACCGTGAGACAAACGCTCACAGGGTATCCCGGGCAGGGGCACGGGGATCGTGTCACTAACCCTTGTGGTTTGAGTTTTAATCTGAAATTTTAGGTACATGAATATCCATATGTCTAACTATGATATCAAAATTTTGGTGATTTTAGGAGCACATTTGGTATTTTTAATGGCGGTACTTATTGTGTTGTGCAGCAGCTGTCCAACATCTTGTTTTTGGAGTCCCTTGTGTCTTAGGACCTGCTATAACCTCGGATGCATATTTAGGTGAGTTAAGACCATGTTGTAGTGGATTTATGCATGTACATGTAGTGTACATAAAATGAGACAAGTATGTGAACATTTGAGCAATGTTTTGACTATGTAAGTAATGTGGTACAAAGCTGCCTAAGTGTGAATGATGGGGCTGCTTCCTTGTAAATTCTATTTTGGCCACATAAAGTTGTTAAAAGAAAGGGAATGTAATTTCTATGTGTAATGGACATATATGGGATAGCCTTGGAGGGCTTTCCCCTTGTGAATGAAGTGTTTGCAGGGTTTGGAAAAATTGTATGGGCAAAATGGTCCAAAAGTTGCCAGAATTTTGACTCTGGATTTAAACTTTAATATCTCTCTGTGTAGAATGAATCTTGGTATAAAATTTTGACCACATCTAGAGGAAATCAATAGGGTTAACTGGGATTTGGAATTTATGGATTTAGAGGTCTGTAGCCGACGATATGATTTTGCAAAATTGGTTGAGTAATTGTTCATCGATCAGAATTTTGTAACCAACTTAAAAAATCCATAACTTTGTCCATAGGTGGGCTATTGATGTAAAAAAAAATTCCTTGGTTTGATCTAAGTCTCTAATTTATAATGGAGGAAAGAAAACAGGGGGATATGTGGCTAGAATGATACATTTTATTAGTGGAAGTTACAGGTGCAGTAGGTGGTCTCTAGAACTTAACAAGATTGCCTAATGTGTGGATGCCAAAACTAAGACTTATGCTAGTGTTTTCCTTCTTAGCTGCCATAGTGTGCATAAATGTAAATATGTGTGTAATGGTTAGACCAATATGCATGTATTTACATAGTGCTCAAGAGGGTCACTTGAGTATGTGTCACACCCCACACAGGCCCCAGCCTGTCCACTCTCAATGCCACTCACCATTTCTACCCAGGAGTTATTTAAGCACTCTTATGTTCAGGTGATATTAACTACCTTTTTAAGTCTTATTTTCTTAAGCTAAGGGCCTTGACGGTGCCCTAGGAGGCTTATGAGTTGATTAGAACAGTTACTTGCAGCTTAAGTAAGGCCCAACCAATAACTTGCAAAACAAGGCAAGGCTATAAATCAATAACCTGCATTACAAGCAAAGAATACACTTAAATCTTTTAAGTGTCTAGTGATGGCCTGGGGCCTCATCGTTGTGAGTCATGATGACTGTTGAGGAGACTTCTAGGAGGAAGAACGCCTGGAAGGTTGATCGCCCCAAGGAGAGTACCTGAAAAGCTGGTAAACAGGGTTAGGAGGCCCCCGGAGTGTTTTTCCAGGGGGGGAGCCTCCGACGCCCAAGTCAGTGGTGGCCGAAAAAAGGAGAAAGTCACTAGCTCAAAGAGAAAGGCAGAAAAGTCTCGCCTGGTATTTTCTCAGAGTGTGGGAGCCGTATCTCCGGCCTACAAACCTCCTGTCAAGTATTTATTTCCTGTATATATAGGAATACCTAGCCCGTTCAGATCATGACACGTGTGCGGTCAGATGCCCCTGAACTTCTGGGCGTAGGGGACAGATAGTTGGTAACCAGCTCGCCTCGAACCTTGCGCTGAGACGGGCCATGATGTGATTCTGATGGCGTCTGCGCGTCAGGGCGGCTTTTTACGTCTGTGGTGGGACGTGTCAGAGGCTTCCTTAAATGCTTCCATAAACGCTCCTGCCGTACTCCAGAGGTCCCTGGGCGAGGTCGTCCTCTAGTTTGGACAGAGCCTCTTCGGGAAGAATACCCTCAGTTCGGGGTTCCCAGTTCCAGGGAGTTCCGCCTTCGGGGATATCATGTTCGGGCAGCAATGTCTGGTGCCACTTTTCTGAAGGCGCGCTGTTCACAACCTTGGGGGGCGAATAGAGTCCTCAAGTTTTACTGGCGTGCCGAGGCTCGGAGCTCTCCGGCTATCTCCCGAGGTGCATGATTCCACCTGTTCCCGGGAAGCGCCAGTTCTTCTGGCCATTGTTGTGGCAGGGTGTTCGGCCAGATTGAGGCAATAGCCTTTGGCTATCACATGCCCCCCTCTGGAAAGCTGAAGTGAAGACTTCGGTTTGCATCTCTTTCCGAGGTTGTCGTTGGGAGTCTTGTTGGGAAGCATAACCTGTTCCGAGGTCGCACCTTTTGCCCGAGGGTCTGGGCTGTTCGGCCTTGGCCTATTCTTTGGTGTCTTCGAGGCAAAGCCTGTACCGAAGATACACCTCTTGCCCAAAAGTCAAGGGCTGTTCAGCCATAGCCTGTCTCTTGGTGTCCTCAAGGTGGCCCGCTTTTTATTTCTGCAGGTCTGATGGCCAAGCGTGTCAGACTGAGCGGCGCGTCTCCACTTTTCAGGGATGTCAAACGACGTGTCCCAATCAGGAGGTGTGTCCCGGTTTTCCAGGGACGTTTGGGGAGGCGTGTCCCCTATTTCTGCGCAGCGGTTGACACGCGGCTTCTTGCCATTGGAAGAGAGACGCGTCATTTACAGAGGGCGCGCCTTTTCGGGTGCAGTGGGCAGTTACGGCGACGGTTTGCCTCCAATGGGTACTTATGATCTCTTTTCGGCTACCCACCTTTGGCCTATAAATAGCCCATTCCATCATAAGTCCCACTTACTGTTTTTCTGCTCTCTCTCTACTTTGCCCTCTGTTCTTGCGTTTTATCTTGCTTTCTGTGGCGGAGCTTCTTTAATCAGAGCTTTTCCTACCAACTTTCACGACGGCGACCTCAGGCAAATCTTTTGGTGGGTTTTGATTCCCAGAGTACCCTGATTCCTCTGTTTTTCTGAGTTTTTCTGGAAAACTGTTGTTTTTTTTCCAAACTCGTCTTCTGAGTTTTTTCTGGAAACTATTCTTTTCCATCTCAAACTCTTTTTCATGTCTACGATGCCTGTTCCCGAGAGCTAGAAACCTCTTTTGGCCCATCCTTGCTGTACCACCCCCGAAAAACTAGAGAGGTGGAAGAAAAAATTCTTTCTTCCCTCTTACGCTGTGACCAGGCTGCCTCGTTCTAGCCATTTTGCTTTTTCAAACCACGGCGACGAGGTTACCGTCTTCCGAGCCCAACTAAAGGCCGGACTTCGGTATCCTCCCCCGAAGGTGGTTTGCGAGTTCTGCCAATTCCATGGCATTGCTGTGAACCAGCTTCCCCCGAACGCGTACTGTTATTTTAACGCCTACCTCTGCATGTGTGGCGTGTTTGGGATAGAGCCCCACTTCATCATTTTCATGCAGTACTACAAGCTCTACGTGGTCCCGAAGGGTGGCTTCTATTTCCTGCTGCCTCGGGGATCCAGGAGCAAAAAATTCACCTTCACCTTCGACACGAAGGATAGCTGGCGGGGGTGGCAGCCTAAGTTCTTTTTCCTGAAGGTGGATAAGAACTGGTCTGGTGTCCCGACCAGATGGGGTCAGGGAGTGCTGAACGCAGACGTCGTTCATCCGAGGATGCTGCTGACCCCACCGTTGGCTTCCGTGTTCGCGGATTTCGACGCCTGCATTCGGGCAGTCGCTGACTGGGCTCCCGAGGTCTCTCCTCGTGCTCTTTACCCCTTTCCTATCAACTGGAGGTTGATGACCGAAGAAGTCCTTCGGGAGCTGAAAGTGGTTAAGGAGCACGAGATTGACCTCAATATGCCCGCTCCCGCCATCGTCGGGAAGGACTCCTGGCTGGTCAAGCTCCTTAAGGGGGAGACTTCTTTCGAATCTTTTGCCGAAAGTGAGTAATCTTCCACCCCTTTATACCTTTTCCTCGGACTTACGCTGATATTCCTTCTCTTTTTTAGAGATGGGCGATGGGGCTGCCGCCTATTACAAGGCCCTCTTTTCTGGCCAAGTGGAGAAGGGGGAGCAGACAAAGAAGGTGGCTTCCCGAAGAAGGAAGACGACAGGGGCGGGGCCCTCGGCGAAGCGAGCTAGGAAGGCTGTCCAGCCTCCTCAGCTAGAGCTTTCGGAAGAAGAAGCTGGCGAAGTGGCTGGTCTTGTTGAAATTCCACCGGCCGAGGTCCCCGCTACTTCCGCCGAGGTGCCTCCTCCCGACCTCGAGGCCCCCAGAAACACTGTAGTGGTAGAAGTACCTACTGCCGAGGAGCGGTATGGGTAGAAGGGTAAGGGTCTTTCTTTTGAGGGGCCCGAGGATCCCGAGGACACTGTCTCCGAGGTTCCTCCAGGTATGCCTTCAGGCGAAGTTCAGCTCCTTTGCTTTTCGCGAATTTTTCTTCTACTCCTAACTTCCTTCTCACTTTCAGAGGAGCCTCTTACTGCTGGCTGGAGGGCCATTCATGAGAGGAAACGGGCCCTCCGCGATGCAAAAATCCCTGAGGGGAAGATCCCCTTGGAGCCCTTTTGGACAATCACGGAGGATATGAATTTGTTCTCCGACGATTGTCCGAAAATGACAAAGGAGATTTGGAAGGGGATGACCACTGACACCTCCTTCCGGGCCATTGCGGCGGCTCATCCCGCTATGAGGGCTTCATACTCAGCCACATTATTGGTGACGTTGAAGCTGAACTTGATAGCCTTCATCACCTCTAGGCCTTCGGGTCCTCTGATAACTATTCCAGCTCCCTGGTGTTTGGACCCCGAGGCTCCGTCAACATGCAAGGTCCATTCTGGCTCACCTTCTTTCGGATCTGAGTGGCTCTCCTCAGTGGTGGGTATTTCGGTGATAAAATCTGCCAATCCTTGGGCTTTAATGGCCTTCCGAGGCTCATACGTGATTTCGTGTTCGCCAAGCTCTATGCACCACTTGGAGAGCCTTCCCGAATGATCAACTCTCTTCATAACATCCCGTAGTGGTAGACTACTTCGGACGATGATGGGGTGAGCCTGGAAATATGGTCGTAGTCTTCTTCCTGCAAGCACCAAGGCGTATATAGCTTTTTGAAGCAAAGGGTACCTGACTTCGGCGCCATGCAGGGACTTGCTGACGTAGTAGACCGGCCATTGTTTCAGCCCTTCTTCTTTCACCAGGACCGAGCTCACGGCCTTTTCTATGACGGCGAGGTACAGTACGAGGGGTTCTCCCTCCCGAGGTTGTCGCAGAGTCGGCAGGCTGGCCAGGTAGACTTTGAGTTCTTCCCAGGCCTTTTGGCAATCTTCATCCCAAGGATGATTGTTTCTTCCGAGGTCGCCTTCCATCTTTGCTGCCTTTGTGAGGACTTTGAAGAAAGGTCTACACCTATCTCCGTACCTGGAAATAAACCTGCTTAGAGAGGTTATTCTTCCGGTTAGTCTCTGCACGTCTTTGACTGTGGCAGGAGTTCGGAACTCAAGCAGAGCCTTAATCTTCTCAGGATTGGCGTCGATGCCCCTTTCGGATACCATGTACCCAAGGAATTTTCCCGAGGTCACGCCGAAGATACACTTCTCGGGATTAAGGCGAATCCCGAAGGCTCTGAGCTTTTGGATGGTTTCCTCCAAATCTGCAACGTGGTAGCCGGGCAGCTTGCTTTTGACTATCATATCATCAACATATACCTCAATGTTTCTCCCCATTTGGTCCTTGAAGACCTTGTTCATCAGTCTCTGGTAGGTGGCTCCTGCATTTTTGAGCCCGAAGGGCATTCTGACATAGCAGTACGTTCCTCCCTCGGTGATGAAGGCAGTTTTCTCTTCATCTTCGGGGTCCATCCTTATCTGATGGTAGCCGCTGAAGGCATCTAGGAAGCTCAGGAGCCCGTATTCGGCCGTTGAATCTACCAGTTGATCTATTGGCGGGAGGGGAAATGAGTCTTTCGGGCAAGCATCGTTCAAGTTTCTGAAATCCATGCACATCCGGAGTTTGCTGCTGCCTTCTTTTGTGGCGATGACCACGTTGCTTAACCATTCGGGGTATTTTACCTCCCTGATAACTTCAGCATCCAATAGGGGCTGGACTTCGGTTTTCACGAAGTTGCTTTTGTGGGCTGAGATGCTTCGTTTCTTTTGCCTGATAGATTTTGCTTCCGGGCTTACTTTGAGGCTGTGTTGTATTATGCCAGGGTTCACTCCTGGCATGTCTTTCGGCGAGTAGGCAAACAGATCTTTATTTTTCAGCAGAAAGGATACAAGATTTTCCTTGTCACCTTTGGCCAAGCTCTTCCTTATTCGGGTAGATTGTCCTGGGACAAGATCTACTGCTTCCGTTTCTGCTTCTACGGGATCTCCTTCTTTGCCTTTCTCCTGCGCCTTTGCCTCCACCGTTTGTGTAGAGCTGTTTGCCGGAGCCTTTCGTGCTTTTACAAACACCTTTCTTACCTCGGCTTGGTCGATGAAGAGCTCTGCATCTCCATCCTTGGTGGCGAATGTGACAGTCAAGTACTTCACATCAGGGCGAATGTGCAGGTTCCCCTGAGTCTGCCTTCCAAGGATGGTGTTGTATGAAGACGGGACGTCCATGACGATGAATCTTGCCATTGTGGACGTGTACAACTCAGCTGCTCCGTCTACCGAAGTGCCTTTTATCAGCAAGGGGAGGTCGATCCATCCGAGGACGGGTAGTTCGGATGGCCCAACGCCGAAGGTGGGCGTGGTGACAGGTTTAAGCTCGCTGCTAGAGATGCCCAAGCTCGGCAGTAAGTGCGAGAATAGGACGTCAGCATTTGAGCCATCATCAAGCAACACTGTCTTGACGTCCCAGTTCCCTATTCTCGCCATTACCAGCAGCGGGTCGTCGTGGGGGAAGACGACGGTGGAGCCATCTTTGCGAGCCAGTTTCTTTGATGGACTTTGATACTCCATAACTGCAATTTCTCTGGCCTTCCGCTTTCTTTCCGAGGATGAGAGCCCCGTGGTGATGGTTTGGATGACCCCTACTGGAGGTGGAAGGCGCCTTTTTGGACTTCTGTTTCTCCGCCTGTCGGAGTCATAGTCCCCATTTTCGGCCCTCTCTTCCTCCTCTTTTCTGCCTTTTGGGGAGGGCATCCGCAGGTATTTGCGAAGTTGGCCCTGTTTGATCAGCGACTCTATGTACTTCTTCAGCTGGAAGCAGTCTTCGTTGTCATGACCGTGGTCGCGATGAAACTGGCAGAACTTCTTGGCATTCTTCTTATTATCGGCGGCCATGGCCTTTGGCCGCCGAATCTGCGTCCCTTGCCCTTCCAGCGCCATGAGAATGTTGGTCCGTGTCGTGCTCAAGGGCGTGAAACTTTGAGGTTTCCTTCCTCGCATTCGCCGTGGTCGGCCTGTGTGTTCAGAAAGATTCCGAGCTTGCTGACTGGACCCTTCGGCGCGGTGATGATCAGACTTCGGCCCCGCCATCCTCAATTCCTCGGCTGTCATGTGCTGCTCTGCCCTTCGGTAAAATTCTCCGAGGGTCTCCGGGGGGTCCTTTGAGAACTCGTAGAACAGCTGTGAGTCACGCCGAAGGCCCCGTGTCATAGCGAGGATGCGGATTTCGGGCCGGAAGTCCGGGACGCTGAGTGCGTCCCTGTTGAATCGTTCGACATAGTCTCGGATTGTCTCTCCGTTTCTCTGCTCTATGTCGAACTTCTGCACAGGCATTTTGGCCGTCGGCCTGCTCCCAATGAACTGCTGGGTGAAGGCTGTGGACAACTCCTGGAACTCAGTGATAGTCCCTGGGGGCAAGGAATTGTACCATGCTGTTGCTGGGCCCGTGAGGGTGACTTCGAAGCATTTGCACATCGTAGCGTCATCAGCTCCGTGCATTATCATGCTCCGTCTGTACTTCGTCAGATGGGCCTGTGGATCAGTCTGGCCATCATAGATCTCCAGCCTAGGCACTCTGAAGTCGCCTGGCATAGCTGCCTCAACGACGGCGCGAATAAACGGGGAGCCATCTTCGCATAATGCCCCCGACAGCCTGTCCCAAACGGGTTTTCTGGTCAATTGCTTCTCCACTCTGTCCAGCCGTTCCAATACCCTTTCCATAAGCGCAGTGGCGCCAGGACCATTTTCACGGGAGGGAGATCGACGGTGCCTCTTCGGTGAGCGAGTTCGGCGCGGAGGGGTCAGGGACCTCGCCTCGGGCGACGAACTGCTTCGCTGTGAGACTCTCGGTCGCTTGGACCCGGTTTGTCCCACAGGCCGTTTCCCGAGGGCTATATCTTCTGTGGATGATTCTCCGCTAGGCTCTCCACTTCCTGAACTGCGGTATGTAGACTTGGGGCTTCTCTCCCGAGGGCGTGCTGATGAGGAGGGTTTCTGGGCCTGTGACTGCTGTGGCCATCTTTGGTCGATCTGCTGAGTCATTTCAGCAACGACCGAGCGCTGAAAGTCCCTCAAGAAGCTCATGGTGATTACTAGAGGGCGGTCTTCCTCGGGCGTAGAGGTCTCTGGGAGTGTCTGCTCAGCGGCCGGTTGTATCTCAGGCGCGGACGAGGACCTTGGGAGTCCCTTGTCCTTAGAACGCCAGTCTCAACGACGGCAATTTGCGAGCGGGTTCCCACAGACGGCGCCAAATGATGGCCTGGGGCCTCATCGTTGTGAGTCATGATGACTGTTGAGGAGACTTCTAGGAGGAAGAACGCCCGGAAGGTTGATCGCCCCAAGGAGAGTACCTGAAAAGCTGGTAAACAGGGTTAGGAGGCCCCCAGAGTGTTTTTCCAGGGGGGGGAGCCTCCGACGCCCAAGTCAGTGGTGGCCGAAAAAAGGAGAAAGTCACCAGCTCAAAGAGAAAGGCAGAAAAGTCTCGCCTGGTATTTTCTCAGAGTGTGGGAGCCGTATCTCCGGCCTACCAACCTCCTGTCAAGTATTTATTTCCTGTATATATAGGAATACCTAGCCCGTTCAGATCATGACACGTGTGCGGTCAGATGCCCCTGAACTTCTGGGCGTAGGGGACAGATAGTTGGTAACCAGCTCGCCTCGAACCTTGTGCTGAGACGGGCCATGATGTGATTCTGATGGCGTCTGCGCATCAGGGCAGCTTTTTACGTCTGTGGTCGGACATGTCAGAGGCTTCCTTAAATGCTTCCATAAATGCTCCTGCCGTACTCCCGAGGTCCCTGGGCCAAGTCGTCCTCTAGTTCGGACAGAGCCTCTTCGGGAAGAATACCCTCGGTTCGGGGTTCCCAGTTCCAGGGAGTTCCGCCTTCGGGGATATCATGTTCGGGCAGCAATGTCTGGTGCCACTTTTCCAAAGGCGCGTTGTTCACAACCTTGGGGGGCGAATAGAGTCCTCAAGTTTTACTGGCGTGCCGAGGCTCGGAGCTCTCCGGCTATCTCCCGAGGTGCATGATTCCACCTGTTCCCGGGAAGCGCCAGTTCTTCTGGCCATTGTTGTGGCAGGTTGTTCGGCCAGATTGAGGCGATAGCCTTTGGCTATCATCTAGGATGTGTGCTTGTCAAGTGTACTACTCCAATGCATGTCAACAAAGATACCTATCTCCTCAAGTTTTCGAAATCAAAATTTTTTTTATGATCATCTGGATTTGGTCAAGTAAAGGATAAAAGAGATTCCATTCATCAAGGCACATCCTTCCTTATAACATAGCATAACTTGGCATTCAAGCATCCAAAATACGTACTCAAAGTCATAATTCATTCGAGGCTAATATACACAAAAGTAGCCTACATACAAGTACTGTTAACTTGGCAACATACCAAGAGTACCCATTGTCCAAAATCAGCCAAAGTTATGCATTACATTCAAGTTTACCTATAGTACCCAAGAAGGATTCTAATGACTATATACCTGACCATAGTCTGAAGTACTAAACCTATGAACAAGTTCATAGTCATAAAGGCAAACCACCACACTAAAGCCAAAGAACACACTTCCATCTCCTCTGCTAGGCAAGTCCCACAATCTATTCAAAGCTGACAAAACTTGTACCTTAAGTTTTGGGCATAAACCATAAATATAAGACTTGCAAGTACAAATCAAATAAGCCAAGTCTCGGTTGGCACACATACCTCAAGAAATATGTGAACTACTTGATTCACAGGCAAGCAAACCAAGCACTAATCAGTCAAGCTCTAAGCCCTTGCCTGAAACACAAATATAATGGGCATGAGTATTAATACTCAGTAGGATTCACAACCGACCATATTTGGTCTACTTAATTAAGTCCTAGACTTAACCTCCACTAACTTAAATTATCCTACAAGAAAGACATTGAAAACACAAGAACACAATATACACATATAGTAATCGAGGCATAATAAGAATGATTGAGCTACCTAAAATGGTCAGCACACACACGCAACTCACACACACACCACAAGTTCACTCTTGGCCAAAACCACTAGCAAGCATCAACTTCACCATTTGCACCTCAAATCTTCCAAAAGATCACCACACCCTTAGAGGTCCAAGTCCACTTAGTAAGTTGGCCTAACTTGCTAGAACTCTAGGTGCTTGCTTTTACTTGGATTAGCTAGCAAATCCTATATGAACCTGAAAGTTCACCATTCCAATTAGAACCCGAAAGTTCCCTCAATTAGCCCATATGGCACCTAAGATCACATAGCACATATTGACTATCACTTAACTACTCATAACTACTTGTTCATGGCATATTTACTAAGCAAGCAAGTAGAACATGAACCCTACCTATCGAAAAAAATTTGAATCCCTTCGGTTAATGCTTGAACTTCCAAACCGAGATTGCCTAACATCATTTGCCCATTCATTAGCCATAAAAACTTACTTGCTCATGGAATTTTTACCAAGTAAACAAGTAATTATGTGAATTCTTACCTCAAACACAAAACTCCAGCTCTTGGTTGTAATCAAGCATTGAAACACCAAGACCACACTTGCCAAGTAAGGTTGCCTAGCACAATGACCTTCACGTAGGCATCAATACCACTTGACCATGGAAAATTTCCAAGAAAACCATGTGAATCATGAATCTTTACCTCAAAACGCAGCTTGACTGTCTCGGATTTCACTTGAACTTTCAAGAACTGAGCTTGATTCATCAATAGCAGCACCTCAAGGAGTTGGAACCACGAAATCAAAGCTTGATTCTTCACTCAAGCTTTACTTCAACACCAAATGGGCATGGAATCGGTAGCCAACATCACCCAACTTTCAAACACTCCTCTAAACTCGGTTATGCCGAAACCAAACTCCAAATGATGGGTAAACAAGAGTGGAAGCATGCATTAACCAGTTGCATGCCAAATGGCACTAAAATTGGTCTAACACCCTTCTCGGTCATCCCACTAATTTGCATGGTGCTATTAAACCATGAGAACTTCATAGTCTCACTTAAATCACTCGGTTAAGAGTGCAAATAAGTCCCTAAGTTTTGTTCTCGGCCATTAACAACATAGTTACTTTATATGTGCACTTTGAACCAGAAACTTCTCGGTTTTGCACCCACATTACTTCTCTTAATTTCATTCAAGTCCCTCATGTTTATTTTCTCACTTTAAGCTTCGTGGCCTTTTTTCTTTGTGCATTTGACACCCAAAACTTCTCAAATTAACACATGCACTATTATTCACATACTCAAACAAGTCCTTCACGTTTTCATGGAATTTCTTTTATTTTCTTGGCCTAGGCCAAGCACTGGGTAATGAACCTAACAATTCCTCCCTCCTTAAGGAATTTGGTCCTCCAAATTCTTCATCAACCTAGAATATTCATGAGGATAATTCTTGGAAATTTTCTGTTCTACTTCCTAGGTTGCCTCTTCAGTAGTGTGGTTACTCCACTGAACCTTAATTATAGAGATCCACCTGTTTCTCAGTTTTTTGGTATCTCTAGCTAGGAACTGGGTAGGTACTTCTTCATAAGAAAGATTTGGTGCCGCTGATACACTAGCAGGTACCTCAATCTGCTTAGAACTTGGAACATATTTCTTGAGTAGACTTACATGGAATACATCATGTATGTTACCAAGATCTGGTGGCAAATCCAATTGATAAGCCATATTTCCAACTTTGGCCAGTATTTGATATGGCCCAATATATCTGGGTGCCAGCTTTCCCTTCTTCCCAAATCTTATAACTCCTTTCATAGGTGAAACCTTAAGCCACACCCAATCCCCTTCCTGGAATTCTAGGTCTCTTCCCCTTTTCAGGTTGGCATAGGACTGTTGCCTGTCATTTGCAGCCTTGATTCTTGTTTGAATCAATTTTATCTTTTCAGTGGTCTCCTTTATAATGTTTGTTCCCAATTTCAACTTGTCTTCTGGCTGATGCCAGCAATGAGGATTAATACATCTCCTACCATATAAGGCTTCATACGGAGCTATTCCTATCACTGAATGATATCCATTGTTATAGGAAAATTCTATTAGTGGAAGATGTATATCCCATTCACCCTGGAAGTCAATTACACAGTACCTCAACATGTCTTCCAGAGTCTGTATGGTTCTTTCTGTCTATCCATCAGTTTGTGGATGGTAAGTAGAACGAAACTTGAGCTTAGTGCCCAATGCCTGATGTAAGGGTTTCCAAAACCTAGAGATAAACCTAGGATCCTTGTCTGATACTATGTCATCAGGCACTCTGTGTAATCTCCCTACCTCCCTTATATAGAGTTGAGCAAGTTTATCAATGAATTAGTGAGATTCATGGGAAGAAAGTGAGTTGCCTTGGTCAATCTATCGACAATGACCCATATGGCATTATGTTTTCTTCTAGTTAGTGGCATTCCCACCACAAAATCCATTGATGTGGATCCCCATTTTCTCTCAGGTATGTGCAAACTCTACAGTTTCCCTCTTGGTTTCTGATGTTCAATTTGATGGCCGGGGGCCTCATCGTTTAGAGTCATGGTGACTAGTGGAGAGACTTCTAGGAGGAAGAACGCCTGGAGGATGGTTCACCCTTGGGAGTGTACCTGAGATGCTCAGAAATAAAGGGTTAAGAGGCCCCCGGAATGTGTTTCCGGGGGGGAGCCTCTGACGCCCAAGTCAGTGGTGGCTGAGAAAGGGCAGAGGAAATAGCACAAAGGGGCTGAAGAGTCTCGCCTGGTGATTTTCTCAGAGTCTGGGAGTCAGACCTTTGCCAACCAACCTCCTGCCAAGTATTTGCTTCCTGGTATTTATAGGAGTACCAAGCCCGTTCAGATCGCGACACGTGTTCGGTCGGATGTTCCCTGAGTTTCTGGGCATAGGGGACAGATAGCTGGTAGCAGGTTGCCTTGAGCCTTGTGCTGAGATAGGACATGATGTGATTTTGATGGCGTCAGCGTGTCAGAGCGCCTTTTGAGGCGGCTTATGACGTCTGTGAAAGGACGTGTCAGAGGCTTCCTTAAATGCTCCTGCCGTACTCCCGAGGTCCCTGGGCGAGGTCGTCCTTTGGTACGGACGGTGCCTCTTCAGGAAACACGCCCTCAGTTCGGGGGTACCCAGCTTCAGGGAGTTCCGCCTTCAGGGAGATCATGTTCGGCCCGCAATAGCTGGTGCCTCTTTTCCGAAGGCGATCTGTTTACAACCTCGGGGGGCTAGTAGTATCCTCAAGTTTCCTGGCGTGCAGGGCTCGGAGCTTTTCGGCTATCTCCCGAGGTGTATGATCCCACCTTTACTCGGGTAGTGCCAGTTTCTTCTGGCCATTCTTGTGGCAGGGAGTTCGGCCATAGCCTGTCTCTTGGTGTCCTCGAGGTAACCTGCTTTTTCTTCTTGCAGGTCTGTGTAACATCATGTCTGATGGCCAAGCGTGTCAGTCTAGGCGACGTGTCCCAACTTTTTAGGGATGTCAGAAGACGTGTTCCCTGTTTTGGCGCGGTGTTTGACACGTGGCGCTTTGCCATTGGAGGAGAGTCGCGTCAGTTACAGAGGGTGCACCTTTTCAGGTGCAAAGGGCAGTTACGGCGACGGTTCGCCTCCAAAAGGGTACTTATGACGACGTTTCGGTTACCAACCTTTGGCCTATAAATACCCCATTCCATCATAAGTCCCATTTGCTTTTACTTCTACTCTTTCCTCTGCTTTGCCCCTATTTTCATACTTTCTTGCTTTCTGTGGCGGAGCTGCCTTAATCAGAGCTTTTTTCAGCCAACTTTCACGATGGCGTCCTCAGACTTTGGCAAATCTTTTGGTGGGTTTTTGTTTTCCAGAGTGTTTTGATTCCTCTGTTCTTTTGAGTTTTTTTCGGAAACTGTTTTCTTGCCTTTTCCAAACTCATTTTCATGTCGAAAATGCCTATCCCTGAGAGCTGGCAGCCTCTTTTAGCCCATCCTTGTTGCACCACCCCTGCAAAATTAGAGAGGTGGAAGAAAAAGTTTTTTCTTCCCTCTTACGCCATTACTAGGCTGCCTCGCTCTAGCCATTATGCTTTTTCAAACCATAGCAACGAGATTACCATTTTCCGAGCTGGTTTGCGAGTTCTACCAATTTCATGGCATTGCTGTGAACCAGCTTCCCCCGAACTCGTTCTGCTATTTTAACGCCTACCTCTGCATGTGTGGCGTGTTCAGGATAAAACCCCACGTTAGAATCTTTATGCAGTACTACAAGCTCTTTGTGGTCCCGAAGGGTGGATTCTATTTTTTGCTACCTCGGGGATCCGGGAGCAAAAAATTCATGTTCACCTTCGCCACCAAGGACAGCTGGCGGGGGTGGCAACAGAAATTCTTCTTCCTAAAGATGGAGGAGGCCTGGTCGTATGTTCCGACCAAGTGGGCTCAGGGAAAGTTAGATGTGGACGTTGTTGATCCGAGGTTGTTGCTGACTCCAGAGTTGGCTTCCACTTTCGCGGACTTCGACGGCCGCATCCGCGCCGTCTCTGACTGGGCTCCCGAGGTCGCGCCGCGCTCTCTGTACCCCTTCCCTATCAATTGGAGGTTGATGACCGAAGAGGTCCTCCGGGAGTTAAAGGCGGTTAAGGAGCACGAGACCGACCTTGAGATGCCAGCTCCTGCCATCGCCGGGAAGGATTCCTGGTTGGTCAAGCTTCTTAAGGAGGAAATTTCTTTCGAAACGCTTGTCGAAAGTGAGTTGTCTTCTACTCCCTTGCTGTTTTTTCCTCGGACTTACGCTGATGTCTTTTTTCTTTTTCAGAGATGGGTGACGGGACTGCTGCATTTTACAAGTCCCTTTTCCCCGGCCAGGTAGAGAACGCCGATCAGACGAAGAAGGCGGCTTCCTGAAGGCGGAAGTCTACTGGCGCTGGGCCTTCGGCGAAACGGGCAAAGAAAACTGCCCAGGTTCCTCTGGAGGAAATTTCTGAGGAGGCTGATGAAGAGCCTAGGGCAGTCGAGATTCCGCCGCCCGAGGCTGCTCTCGAGGTCCCTGCAGCTCCCGAGGTTTCCTCCGCCGACGTTCCTCCCCAGAGGCCTTCTGCGCCGCAGGCCCTTCTGGAGGCCGTGGTAGAGGCTCCTTCTGCCGAGGAGCGGCGCAAGAAGAAAGGCAAGGGGATTTCGACCGAGGAGTCTCAGGATTCCGAGGACGCCGTATTCGAAGTGCCGCCAGGTCTATTGCTTTCAGAACAAGTATGGCTCTTTTTTTTTTCTGAATTTTCTTTTGTCTTTGACCTGCTTCTTTTTTTTGCCATGCAGGGGAGTTGCTTACCCAGAACTGGGCGGCCGAACACGCGAAGGCGCGGGCCCTTCGCGACGCCAAAGTCCCGCAAGGGAAGATACCAAAAGAGCCTTTCTGGACATTCAGGGAAGACATGAACTTGTACTCCGAAGACTGTCCGGAAATGGCGAAACAGATTTCGAAGGGGGTGCTTACAGAGGCCTCATTCAAGGCTATTGCGGCGGCCCATCCGGACGATGACACCCTTGCCGTGAAAGTCACCGAGCATGCTGCTCAGGTATGTTCTTCACACCTTTTTCCCTTCAATTTTTCCTAAGTGCTTGGATCTTACTGACCTTGCGTTCATCTTTTTGCAGTTGCTGGGGTACACCGGCTTTCTCCGAGTTCGGGTAGCCATGCATTCGGCGTTCCGAGCTTCGGCCTTAGAGACCCTAGAGAAAGCGAAGGACACGCGCTCGGCATTGATCGCCAAGAACCAGCAGCTGTCAGATGCTGTGAAGAAAGAAGTTGCTGCCCTTCGGGAGGAGTTCCGGAAGGAGAAGGAAGATCTTGAGAAGAACTCCTCTCTGAAGATTGCTGACCTCGGTGATTAGGTGAAAGGGATGCTCGCTGCCAACCAAGACCTTCTCAAAGATAAGTCAGATTCTGACAATCTCATTCGGTCCTTGGTGAGTGAGAAAAAGGCTCTCGAAGCCGAGGTCCAGTCTTTGAAGAAGAAGCCCGATGCGAAGAAGAGGGTGAAGGCGCTGAAGAAGGAGGTTGCAGACTTGAAGGACGAGCTCGAGGACGTTGAGGTTGAGAAGGACAAATCTGACCAAATGACCAAGGTCGCCTTCCAAGACGGATTCTGCCTTGCTCGGCACCAAGTCCTTGAGAGGTTCCTAGGTCTGGACCTCTCTTTTTTGGAAGCTCTCAACATTCCCGAAGGGCCTCGGTGGTCCTGGTCCAAAATCGAGCACCTGAACCTGCCTTCCACAATTCCGGCGCCGAAGGTGGTGGAAAAGGCCACAGAGGCTGGTGGCTCCCGGGACGCCGAGAACCCTTAGGCTATTTTAGGGGCCTTTTCCTTTTTTCCTCTTCATTTTTGTGTTCCTTCTTCGGGCACTTCTTCTTTGTAAGCCTGATCATTCACAATGAATATATTTTTTGGCTAAGTCTTTTTGCAAGATTTTGCATTTCCATTGTCCCGAACAAGTTCGCTCAAGAGACTTTGGGAAACCTGCAATCACCAAAATTTATTATCCGCTTTTTTCGACGAGTATTTTCGCAAGATTTTTGTTTCCCACTTTCCCGAGCATGATGGCTCAAGGGACTTCGGAAAATCACATCTGCGCTTTTTGCGGCGTGTACTTTCGCAAAATGTTTGTTTTCCATTTTCCCGAGCATGATGGCTCAAGGGACTTCGAAAAATCATATCTGCGCTTTTTTATGGCGAACACCTTCGTGGAATTCTGTCTTGCACCATTTTGTACACTTTAAGAATTTTTTCTCAAGGACATTCTGTACTTAGGATATTTTTTGCACAACACAATCCTACCGCTCCATCTTAAGCGTAGAATTTCCTCAAGGCATCTAAGTGCCAAGTGTTTTTCAATTCTATGCCTTCGGTGTCGCCAAGTTTGTACACGCCTTTTCGTACTTCGGCAAGAACCAGATAAGGTCCTTCCCAGTTCGCGTGAAATACCCCGTGAGATGGCTTTCGGGGTGCAAAGTCAGCCTTTCGGAGAACAAGGTCCCCTTTTTTGATTTCTTTTGGCCTGGCTCGTAAATTTATAGCCGCGGCCACTCTTTGCTGGAAAGCTTTTCTTCTCAGCTCAGCTATTTCTCTGTGTTCGCCGACGAGGTCGAGCTGCGTTCTTAGGCCGAGGTCGTTTCCTCCTTCATCAAATACTTGCACCCGTACTGATGGTCTAACTATCTCGATAGGGATGATGGCCTCTGTTCCGAAGACGAGTGAGAAGGGAGTCTCCCCTGTGGCTCTTCGGGGCGTCGTTCGGTAACTCCATAACACGCTTTGGAGTTCTCCTGGCCATTTCCCTTTTGCTTCCCCCAGTCTCTTCTTCAGGCCATCTTTTATGGTCATGTTAGATACTTCCACCTGCCCGTTGCTTTGGGGGTGAGCTACTGGGGCAAAGTGCATCTTTATTCCGAGGTTGCTAATAAATTCCTGGAATCCTTTGTCTATGAATTGGGATCCATTATCAGCCACTAGTACCCTCGGTATGCCGAATCTGCATACAATGTTCTTCCATACAAACTTCTGCACTTATTTTGCCGAGATAGTTGCTAGTGGTTCTGCCTCAACCCATTTGGAGAAATAGTCTACCGCTACCACGCAGAATTTCATGCCTCCGGGCGCTGAGGGGAGTGGCCCAATAAGGTCTATACCCCAGACTGCGAAGGACCAGGGATAGTCAGCCAAAGTTACCAATTCCGAGGGTGACCTCTGGATGTTCGCGTGCTTCTGGCAACTACCGCATTTTCGGACGAACTGCCTTACATCCTTTCTCAGGGTAGGCCAAAAGTATCCTTGGTGAAGTATCACCGCCGCAAGGGCATCAGTTCCAATGTGTGAACCACACATGCCTTCGTGGACCTCTTCGAGGATCATTTTAGTATCCTTTTCATCCACGCATCTTTGCAGCGGGTTTGCATATCCCTGTCGGTATAACTCTTCGCCAATCAGGAAGAATTGGCCGGAGCGTCTTCGCAGTCTTGCAGCGTCGCCGGGGTCTTCGGGGAGCACATTTTCTGCGAGGTATCATTTTATGGGTCTTTCCATCCTTTTCCCGAGGTCGCTATGCTCAGCACTGAGATGCTCGGGTGATCTAGCACCTCGGTGTATGTTTTTGACTTTGCCAAGCAATCTGCCTCAGTGTTATTCCGCCGAGGTACATTTTCAATCCGTACGGCGTCAAACTCTTGGATGAGCTTTGCTACCAGCTCGTGGTATTTTGCCAAGATTCGGTCCTTCGCCCCATAATCTCCTGCCGTCTGCCGAACTACCAGCTGGGAATCGCTGTGAGCCTTGAAGTTTCTCACGCCAATCCTTCTGGCCAAGTGTAATCCCGTTATGAGGGCTTCATACTCAGCCACATTGTTAGTGACGCTGAAGCTGAACTTGATAGCCTTCTTTACCGCTAGGCCTTCGGGTCCTCTGATAATTACTCCAGCTCCCTGGTGTTCGGATCCCGAGGCTCCATCAACATGCAAGGTCCACTCTGGCTCACCTCCGTTAGGATCCAAATGGCTTTCCTTAGTGGTGGGTATTTCGGCGATAAAATCTGCCAGTGCTTGAGCTTTTATGGCCTTCCGAGGTTCATATATGATTTCGTGTTCGCCAAGCTCTATGCACCATTTGGAGAGCCTTCCTGAATGATCAACTTTCTTCATAACATCCCGTAGTGGTAGACTACTTCGGACGATGATGGGGTGAGCCTGAAAGTATGGTCGCAGCCTTCTCCCTGCAAGCACCAAGGCGTATATAGCTTTTTGAAGCAGAGGGTACCTGACTTCGGCGCCATGTAGGGATTTGCTGACGTAATAGACTGGCCATTGCTTTGTCCCTTCTTCTTTCATGAGGACCGAGCTTACAGCTTTCTCTGTGACGGTGAGGTACAGAACGAGGGGCTCTCCCTCCCAAGGTTGTCGCAGAGTCGGCAGGCTAGCCAAGTAGACTTTGAGTTCTTCCTAGGCCTTTTGGCAATCTTCGACCCAAGGGTGATCGTTCCTTTCGAGGTCGCCTTCCATTTTTGCTGCCTTTGTGAGGACTTTGAAAAAAGGTCGACACCTATCCCCGTACCTGGAAATAAATCTGCTCAGGGAGGTTATTCTTCCGGTGAGCCTCTGCATGTCTTTGATTGTGGCAGGAGTTCGAAACTCAAGCAGCGCCTTAATCTTCTCGGGGTTAGCATCAATGCCTCTTTCGGATACCATGTACCCAAGGAATTTTCCCGAGGTTACCCTGAAGATGCACTTTTCAGGATTGAGCCGAATCCCAAAGGCTCTGAGCTTTTGGAAGGTTTCCTTTAGATCTGCAACGTGATAGCTGGGCAGCTTGCTCTTGACTATCATATCATCAACATACACCTCCATGTTTCTCCCCATTTGGTCTTTGAAGACCTTGTTCATCAACCTTTGGTAGGTGGCTCCTGCATTTTTTAGCCCGAAGGGCATCCTGACATAGCAGTATGTTCCTCCCTCGGTGATGAAGGCGGTTTTTTCTTCATCTTCGGGGTCCATCCTTATTTGATGGTAGCCACTGAAGGCGTCTAGGAAACTTAGGCGCCCATATTCAGCAGTTGAATCTACCAGTTGATCTATTGGCGGCAGAGGGTATGAGTCTTTCGGGCAAGCATCGTTCAAGTTTCTGAAATCGATGCACATCCGGAGTTTGCTGCTACCTTCTTTTGTGGCAATGACCATGTTGCTTAACCATTCGGGGTACTTCACCTCCCTAATGAATTTGGCATCTAGCAGGCACTGGACCTCGGTTTTGACAAAGTTGCTCTTATGGGCTGAGATGCTCCGTTTCTTTTGCCGGACAGGTTTTGCTTCCGGGCTTACTTTGAGGCTATGCTGTATTATGACAGGGTTTACCCCTGGCATATCTTTCGGCGAGTAGGCAAACAGATCTTTATTTTTCAGTAGAAAGGATACAAGGTTTTCCTTGTCACCTTTGGTCAAGCTCTTCCCTATTCGGGTAGATTGTCCTGGGACAAGTTCTACTGTTTCCATTTCCGCTTTTGCGAGATCTTCTTCTTTGCCCTTTTCTGGCGCCTTTGCCTTCATTGTTTGTGCGAAGTTGCTCGCCGGAGCCTTTCGTGCTTTAACAAACACCTTTCTCACCTCGGCTTGGTCTATGAAGATCTCTGCATCTCCATCCTTGGTGGCGAATGTGACAGTCAAGTACCTCACATCAGGGCGAATGTGCAGGTTTCCCTGTGTCTGCCTTCCAAGGATGGCGTTGTATGAGGACGGGACGTTCATGACGATGAACCTTGCCATTGTGGAGGCGTACAGCTCAGCTGCTCCATCTACCGAAGTCCCTTTCATCATCAGTGGGAGGTCAATCCATCCGAGAACGGGCAGTTCGGATGGTCCCACCCCGAAGGTTGGTGAGGTGACTGGCTTAAGCTCGCTGCTGGAGATGCCCAAGCTCGGCAGTAAGTGCGAGAATAGGACGTCCGCATTTGATCCGTCATCTAGTAGCACCCTTTTGACGTCCCAGTTCCCTATCCTCGCCATGATCAGCAGCGGATCGTCGTGGGGGAAGACGATGGTGGATCCATCTTTGCGGGCCAGCTTCTTTGCTGGATTCTGATATTCCATGATTGCAATTTCTCTGGCCTTTCGCTTTCTTTCCAAGGATGGGAGCCCCGTGGTGATTGTTTGGATAACCTCTGCCGGAGGTGGAGGGCGCCTTTTTGGACTTCGGTTTCTCTGCCTATCGGAGTCATAGTCCTCATCTTCGGCCCTTTCTTCCTCCACTTTTCTGCCTTTCGGGGATGGCATCCGCAGGTATTTCCGAAGTTGGCCTTGTTTTATCAGCGACTCTATGTACTTCTTCAGCTGGAAGCAGTCTTCGGTGTCATGACCATGGTCTCGATGAAACTGGAAAAACTTCTTTGCATTCTTCTTATTATCGGCGGTCATGGCCTTTGGCCGCCGAATCTGCGTCCCTTGCTTTTCCAGCGCCATGAGGATGTTAGTCCGTGTAGTGCTCAGTGGTGTGAAACTTTGGGGTTTCCTTCCCCGCATCCTCCGAGGTCATCCTGCCTGTTCGGTCAAATGCCGAGCTTGTTGATTGGACCCTTCGGCATGGTGGTGATCGAACTTCGGCCCAGCCATTCTTAGTTCCTCGGCGGTCATGTGCTGTTCTGCCCTTCGGTAAAATTCTCCGAGGGTCTCTGGGGGGTCCTTTGAGAACTCGTAGAATAGCTGTGAGTTTCGCCGAAGGCCCCGTGTCATGGCAAGAATGCGGATTTCGGGCCGGAAGTCTGGGACGCTCAGAGCTTCCCTGTTGAATCTTTCGACATAGTCTCGGATGGTTTCTCCGTTCCTCTGCTCTATGTCGAACATCTGGACAGGCATCTTCGCAGTAGGTTGACTCCCAATGAATTGCTGCGTGAAGGCCGTGGACAACTCCTGGAACTCAGTGATGGTCCCTGAAGGCAATGAATTGTACCATGCAGTTACTGCCCCTGTGAGGGTGACTTCGGAGCACTTGCACATGGTAGCGTTGTCAGCACCGTGCATTATCATGCTGCGTCTGTACTTCGTCAGATGGGCCTGTGGATCAGTACGGCCATCATAAATCTCCAACCGAGGTACTCTGAAGTCACCTGGCATGGCTGCCTCAACAACGGCCTCAATGAACGGGGAGTCATCTTCGCAGAGTGTTCCCGAAAGTCTGGCCCAAACAGGGTTTCTGGCCATTTGTTTCTCCACCCTATCTAGCAGTGCCAATATCCTCTCCATAAGCACTGTGGCAGTAGGCCCTTCTTTAGGGAAGGGAGATTGTCGGCGCCACTTCGAGGAGCGAGTTCGGCGCTGAGGGGACAGGGACCTCGCCTCAAGCAGCGAACTTCTTTGCTGCAAGACCCTCGGTTGCTCAGACCTTTTCTGCCCCACAGGCTGTTTCCCGAGGGGCGTATTTTCTATGGACGACTCTTCGCGCGGTTCTACGCTTCCCGAACTGCAATGAGTCGACCTCTGACTCTTCTCCCGAGGTTGTGTAGGTGAGGGAGGTCTTTGGGCCTGTGCCTGCTGTGACCATCTTCGGTCGATCTGCTGTGTCATTTCGGCCACGACCAAACGCTGAAACTCCCTCATAAAGCTCATAGTGACTACTAGAGGGCGGTCTTCCTCGGACGCAGAAGTCCCTAGGAGTGTTTGCTCAGCAGCCGGTTGTGTCTCAGGCGCGGACGGAGACCTCGGGAGTCCCTTGTCCTTAGAACGCCGAGTTTCAACGACGGCAATCTCAGAGCGGGTTCCCATAGACGGCGCCAAATGATGGCCGGGGGCGTCATCGTTTAAAGTCATGGTGACTAGTGGAGAGACTTCTAGGAGGAAGAACGCCTGGAGGATGGTTCGCCCTTGGGAGTGTACCTGAGATGCTCAGAAATAAAGGGTTAGGAGGCCCCCGGAATATGTTTCTGGGGGGGAGCCTCCGACGCCCAAGTCAGTGGTGGCTGAGAAAGGGCAGAGGAAATAGCACAAAGGGGCTGAAGAGTCTCGCCTGGTGATTTTTTCAGAGTCTGGGAGTCAGACCTTTGCCAACCAACCTCCTGCCAAGTATTTACTTCCTGGTATTTATAGGAGTACCTAGCCCGTTCAGATCGCGACACGTGTTCGGTCGGATGTTCCCTGAGTTTCTGGGCATAGCGGATAGATAGTTGGTAGCAGGTTGCCTTGAGCCTTGTGCTGAGATGGGCCATGATGTGATTTTGATGGCGTCAGCATGTCAGAGCGCCTTTTGAGGTGGCTTATGACGTCTGTGAAAGGACGTGTCAGAGGCTTCCTTAAATGCTTCCTTAAATGCTCCTGCCGTACTCCTGAGGTCGCAGGGTGAGGTCATCCTTTGGTACGGACGGTGCCTCTTCAGGAAACACGCCCTCAGTTCGGGGGTACCCAACTTCAGGGAGTTTTACCTTCGGGGAGATCATGTTCGGCCCGCAATAGCTGGTGCCGCTTTTCCGAAGGCGATCTGTTTACAACCTCGGGGGGCTAGTAGTATCCTCAAGTTTCCTGGCGTGCAGGGCTCGAAGCTCTTCGGCTATCTCCCGAGGTGTATGATCCCACCTTTACTTGGGTAGCGCCAGTTTTTTCTGGCCATTCTTGTGGCAGGGAGTTCGGCCATATAGAGGCGATAGCCTTTGGCTATCACAATTTTTACTTGTTGGCACACTTCACAACTAACTACATGGGTGCTAATATCTTTCTTCATGTATGGCCACCAAAAATATACTTTAACAGTGTGATACATCTTTGTTGCCCCTGGATGCATGCTCAACTTACTAGAGTGAGCCTCTTCTACAATTTGAATCCTCAGGTTGTCCTTTCTAGGCACATATAACCTATTCTGGAAGTATAGCATCCCCTGTTTAAAAGAGAAACCTTAGTACAGTTCTCCCTTTCTCTGTCTAGATATTAGTCCCATATTCTCATCACCAGCCTGAGCTTCCCTGATAAGCTCCTTCCATTCTGATGTAATGGTGAGTACATTCAGTTGCTCACTTTCCTCCTTTAACCATTGACTTGCCAAGCTAGTAAGACTTAGGCTCTCAGCCCTATGCTCAATTTCACAACCCTTGAGCACTCTAGTATAGTTCCTACTCAGGGCATCAGCCACTCCATTGGCTTTCCTAGCTATGCATTCAATTACACAGTCAAAGTCCTTCAAATACTCCAACCACCTTCTTTGTCTCATATTTATGTCCTTCTGGGTGAATAAATACTTGAGACTTTTGTGGTCTGTAAAAACTTGGAATTTATTATGAAGCAGATAGTGTCTCCATTGCTTAAAAGCAAAAACCACTGCTGGTAATTCCAGGTCATGTACAGGATACTTTTTCTCATGTGGTCTTACTTTTCTAGACCCAAAAGCAATTGCTTGCTTCTCCTGCATTAGGACACATCCTAGTCCTACATGAGATGCATTAGTGTACATCTCATAATCCTTTTTAGGATCTGGCAAAATCAATATAGGAGCTGTTGTCAGTCTTCTTTTAAGTTCCTGGAAACTCTCCTCATTTAGGTTCCCAGACAAATTTCTGCTTATTTCTAATCAATTGGGTCATGGGTGCTGCTATCACAGAGAATTTTGGTACAAATTTCCTGTAATAGCCAGCCAACCCCAAAAAACTCCTGACTTCCCTCACATTTTAAGGTTGCTTCCAAGTCAGGATTGACCTTAGCTTTTCAGGATCCACAGCCAAACCTTGATCACTTATTACATGTCCCAAAAACCCAATCTCTTGAGTCCAAAACTTGCATTTACTTAGTTTCCCATAAAGCTTATTTTCTTGGAGCAAGCCAAGCACTGTTCTTAGGTGTTCTCTATGAGTTTCCTCATCTTTTGAGTACACTAAAATATCATCAATGAATACTACCACAAAGTGGTCTAGGTGTGCTCTGAACACCCTTTGCATTAGGTACATAAAGAATGCAGGTGCATTAGTAAGCCCAAATGGCATTACTGTATACTCAAAATGTACATACCTAGTCTTGAATGCAGTTTTAGGTATGTCTTCCTCCCTAACCCTCAACTGGAAATATCTAGACCTCATATCTATTTTGGAGAACACCCTTGCTCCTTTCAGTTGATCAAATAGATCCTCTATTCTTGGGAGGGGGTAATTGTTCTTTATGGTTAATGCATTCAGTTTTCTGTAATTAATACAGAGTCTGAGGGTTCCATCCTTTTTCTTTACAAACAACATAGGTGCCCCCCAAGGAGACATACTGGGTCTGATGAACCCTTTCTCAAATAGTTCATTTAGCTGCTTCCTCAACTCTACCATTTCAGGTAGGGCCATCCTATATGAAGCAGTGGACACTAGTGCTGCTTAATCTCAAACTCCACCTCCTTCATGGGTGGTAATCCAGGTAGATCTGTAGGGAAAACCCCTGGATAATCCTGAACTATAGGTATCTGCCTAAGTTCATTTGATGCTTCCTGGTCATTAAATTCTAGGCATTCATGTTCATTTTCTAGAGTTACTAGTTTCAACATTTCCAATTGGTAATCTATAGCTAACTCTAGTGACTTATCTAAGTCATATGGTATACAGCCAGGCATGATCAGTTGTCTATTATGACAATCAATTACTACTTTATTCTCTCCTAGCCAATTCATGCCTAGAATCACATCATAATCATATGCGTCTAGCACTATGAGGTCTGCTCTCAGTTTCAACTTGTCTATCTGGATTTCACAGTTTTCAACCATGTGATATGTGAATAAAACTTCATTGCCAACAGTTTTAACCAAGTACATGCTTGTTGTGTATTTTACTTCTAAATTCATGGCCTTAACGAAGCTATTAGAAATTACAGACAATGAAGCTCCAGTATCAAATAATGCAGATACTAAATAGCCATTAAGGTAGATAGTACCTTTTAAGGCCCTCTTGTTAGTCCTTTGCTGACTAGTCTCTCTACCTGCATTCTCGGCCTCTAGTGCGCCCTGCACCTTTCTGGATGACTCTAGCTGAAATACCTTACCTGGAGGTGCATTAGGCCTTATCTGCTCTTGAGGGGGCCTTTGTGCCTGCCTCCCTCCTGGATGATTGGTCCTTAATTGGGGCATGGGCACTTGCCCACCTTGTCCTCTAGGATTAAACTTTCCCAGTAATTTCCTGTCATCTCCTCTTCTTGGGCAATTCCTAACCCAATGGTTAGGTGCTTCACACTTGTGACACCCACTGGAACCTTTAAAACATGGCTTGTTGTCATGAAACTTCCTACAAGTATTACACTGTGGACCATACTGTTGTGGCCCCTTTTCCATTTTATTTCCTTTTCTTCCTATACTAGGCTCCACCTCTTCCCTCGGCCTTTTCTGATGTTGGCCTCTCCGAGTTCCACTTCAACTTCCAGGGCTACTCCTGGATTGTTCTTTAAACTCCTTCTCTAATTCCAGGGCACTCTGCATAACAGAATAGTAATCCCTAGCTCCCACTACTCTGAGGATCTGTCTCAACTTAGGCCTCAATCCCCTGATAAATCTCTTATTTCTTAGCTCCTATTGTCCATCATACTTAGGGGCATACCTGATCAGGCTATTAAACCTTTGCTCCTACTCCAATACACTGAGGTCCCCCTGCTCCGGTTAATCAAATTCTACTTGCTTTTGATCCTTTTGTGCCTCACTAACATATTGTTAGTGGAAGACCAGAAGGAAGTCTACCCACTCATAGATCTTCTCCTAGCTGGGGGCTTCCTCTGATTCCTCTCTTGGTAATTCTTTTGTATTGCCCTCCACCAGAGTTCAGCATTCCCTTCTAGCCTGAAGGTGGCTAGCAGTACTTTTTGAGTGGGTGATACATCCATTCTCTCAAAAATCTTCTTGACGTGGTACACCCAAAACTTTGCTTCATCAGGGTCACAGGCACCCCTGAATACTGGAGGTTTTAGTGCCAGAAACCCCTCAAGCTGGCCCTCCTTGAGTCCCCCTCTCATGGGTCTCTTTTCTCTCACTTCCAGGCCTCTAGATCCATCCCTGGATGACCTGCTTCTTGTTGTGCTTTCTTCAGTAGAAGGTTTAGTCTTTCCAGAGTATATATAAGCATCTCTCTCCTCAATGTCTGGGCTTTCATCATCTTCTTCCTCTATCCTGGGTTCTTGTCTAACTTCTGACCTCGGCCTCCTAGTCCTTGGATGCCTTCTCTCCTCATCACCTTCTTCTTCCTCCTGCTTGCCTCCATTATTACTATACTGATCATGTTCCACTAGCTCATTGCCAGGCCTTCTCCTTCATCTTTTGCCCTATGCTTCTAAGTTCTCCCTCGCTCCCATCTGTTATGAATTTTCATGTATTGGAGGTTGGCCTCTAGCCAAGAATCTCATTCCCTCTACAATTTGTACCATGGTTACCTGCAGGGTTTCGATCATTGATTCTACCCTGTCTTGCCTTTCTCTGTTGGGTCCAGGTACTTGTAACCTAGCATTTGGCTCTTCAGCCAAATTACGCTCAACAGCATCCACCTGTCTTTTAGGCATGTCTACCTGCATTGCATCTTCCTGATGGGCTGTAGTATTTTCCTCTTCCCTTAGGGATTCTCTTTCCCTGCCTCTGGTTCTCATCCTGCACTTTAAATGCAAATATTCAAATATACTCAATAATACAAGTCTTATGCAATCCTATGTGAGAACAAGTCTAGTCTAATCTCTTCTCTCTATCCGAAGCTCCTAACCTTAAGCTCTGATACCAAACAAAGCCTATCATACCCCACACAGGCCCCAGCCTGTGCACTCTCAGTGCCACTCACCATTTCTACCCAGGAGTTATTTAAGCACTCTTATGTTCAGGTGATATTAACTACCTTTTTAAGTCTTATTTTCTTAAGCTAAAGGCCTAGAAGGTGCCCCAGGAGGCTTATGAGTTGATCAGAACAGTTACTTGCAGCTTAAGTAAGGCCCAACCACTAACTTGCAAAACAAGGCAAGGCTATAAATCAATAAGATGCATTACAAGCAAGGAATACACTTAATCTTTTAAGTGTCTAGGATGTGTGCTTGTCAAGTGTGCTACTCCAATGCATGTCAACAAAAATACCCATCTCCTCAAGTTTTGGAAATCAAATTCTTTTTTTATGATCATGTGCATTCGGTCAAGTAAAGGACATAAGAGATTCCATTCATCAAGGCACATCCTTCCATATAACATAGCATAACTTGGCATTCAAGCATCCAAAATACCTACACAAAGTCATAATTCATTCGAGGCTAATATACACAAAAGTAGCCTACATACAAGTACTATTAACTTGGCAACATACCAAGAGTACCCATTGTCCAAAATCAACCAAAGTTATGCATTACATTCAAGTTTACCTATAGTACCCAAGAAGGATCTTAAAGACTATATAAATGACCATAGTTTGAAGTACTAAAACTATGAACAAGTTTATAGTCATAAAGGCAAACCACCACACTACAACCCAAGAACACACATCCATCTCCTCTGCTAGACAAGTCCCACAACCTATTGAAAGCCTGCAAAACTCGTACCTTAAGTTTTAGGCATAAACCATAAAAATAAGACTTGCAAGTATAAAGCAAATCGGCCAAGTCTCGATTGGCACACATACCTCAAGCAATATGTGAACTACTTTATTCACAAGCAAGCAAACCAAGCACTAATCACTCAAGCTCTAAGCTATTGCCTGAAACACAAATATAATGGGCATGAGTATTAACACTTAGTAGGATTCACAACTGACCATATTTGGTCTATTTAGTTAAATCCTAGACTTAACCTCCACTAGCTTAACTTATCCTGCAAGAAAGACATTGAAACACAAGAACACAATATACACATATAGTAACCGAGGCATAATAAGCATAATTGAGCTACCTAAAATGGTCAGCGCACACACACAAAGCAATCAAGCACACAACTCACACACACACCACAAGTTCACTCTTGGCCGAAAGCACTAGTAGGCACCAACTTCGCCATTTGCACCTCAAATCTTCCAAAAGATCACCACACCCCTAGAGCTCCAGGTTCACTTAGTAAGTTGGCCTAACTTGCTAAGAACTCTAGGTGCTTGCCTTTACTTGGATTAGCGAGCAAATCCTATATGAATCTGAAAGTTCACTATTCCAATTAGAACCCGAAAGTTCACTCAATTACCCCATCAGGCACCTAAGATCACATAGCACATATTGACTATCACTTAGCTACTCATAACTACTTGTTCATGGCATATTTACCAAGCAAGCAAGTAGAACATGAACCCTACCTATCTAACAAAACTTGAATCCCATCGGTTAATGCTTCAACCTCCAAACCGAGATTGCCTAACAACATTTGCCCATTCATTAGCCATAAAAAATTACTTGCTCATGGAATCTTTACCATGTAAACAAGTAATTAGGTGAATTCTTACCTCAAACACAAAGCTCCAGCTCTCAGTTGTAATCAAGCATTCAAACACCAAGACCGCACTTGCCAAGTAAGGTTGCCTAGCACAATGACCTTCACTTAGGCATCAATACCACCTGACCATGGAAAATTTCCAAGAAAACCAAGTGAATCATGAATCTTTACCTCAAAACACAGCTTGAATGTCTCGTGTTTCACTTGAACTTTCAAGAACTGAGCTTGATTCATCAATGGCAGCACCTCAAGGAGTTGGAACCATGAAATCAAACTTGATTCTTCACTCAAGCTTCACTTCAACACAAAATGGGCATGGAATCGGCAGCCAACATCACCCAACTCTCAAGCACTCCTTTAAACTCGGTTATGTCGAAACCAAACTCCAAATGATGGCTAAACTTGAGCGGAAGCATGCATTAACCGGTTGCATGCCAAATGGCACTAAAATTGGTCTAACACCCTTCTCGGTCATCCCACTAATTTGCATGGTGCTATTAAACCATGAGAACTTCATAGTCTCACTTAAATCACTCGGTTAAGAGTGCAAATAAGTCCCTAAGTTTTGTTCTCGGCCATTAACAACATAGTTACTTTATATGTACACTTTGAACCTAAAACTTCTCAATTTTGCACCCACATCACTTCTCTTAATTTCATTCAAGTCCCATATGTTTATTTTCTCACTTTAAGCTTCATGGCCATTTCTCTTTGTGTATTTGAGACTCAAAAGTTCTCAAATTAACAGATGCACTATTATTCACATACTCAAACAAGTCCTTCATGCTTTCATGGAATTTCTTTTATTTTCTTGGCCTAGGCCAAGCACTGGGGAATGAACCTAATAGTATGTACACTAGGGGTGTTCTTCTAATGACCTACAGGACACACCAAACTTGGGCGTTGAAATGCACAGTTTTGGCAGAATAATTGGATTACCCAAGAGTGGGCAATAGTTTGCATTGGTTGGAGAATTTGTATGGGCAAAATGCTCCAAAAGTGGCCAGATTTTTGACCCTGCACTTAAATTTTAATATCTCCCTGTGTACATTGAATCTTTGTATGAAATTTTTACCACATCTAGAGAATATCTAGAAGTTGAACTGGGATTTAGAATTTCTAAATTTTGAGCCCTGTAACCAAGGATATGATGTTGCAAATTTGGCTAAGTTACTGTTTATTTGGTCAGAGTTTTGTAACCAACTTCAAAAATCCATAACTTGGACCATAGGTGGGCTATTGATGTCAAAATAAATTCATTGCTTTGATTAAATACTATACTTGATAATGAAGCATGTAAAGAAAGGGTTTACTAGGCTAGATTAATACAGTTTTTTTGAAGAAGTTTCAGCTGCAGTGGCTGGTCACTTACACTTAACAAGATTGCCTAATGTGTGTTATCCAAGATTAAGACTTGTGCTAGGGTTTTCCCTCCTTACTTCCATGGTGTGCACAAAATGTGAATATGTGTGTAATGGGTGGACCAATATGCATGCATTTAAATAGGACCACTTGGGTATGCACACTAAGGGTGTTGTTCTAATGGCCAACAGAACATACCAATCTTGGGAGTTTTAAATTCACAATTTTGTCACTAAAACTGGACCGCCCCAAAGCAGGTAACATGTATGTAGTTTTGGCCAGGGGGTAGGTGTTACCACCTCACAAAAATGGAAGAATTACAAGTGTGTCATAATGACTGAGAACCATTATATTGTGTAATTCTCACCACAGTGATTGAAGCGTGAGGGGTAAGAGGCATGATTAATACCTCCTTAAAAGTGTTCCAAGTTGGTAACTTGCCCCCCAAGAAAAGCCTTAAGGATTGCTTGTTCGTCAAGCAACCTATGGATTTTTTTGTAAGCTTTTGGAAATTTAGGTACTGAATTGTAAAACTCTCAAGAAAGAGAGTTGGAGAGTTATGGGAAGGAAATGAATGGTATGAAAGTGCTATTGCATGACCAAATTGCTCATGGAAGACAAGTTTGGACAAAGGAAACACTAAAGGCATTAAGGACCCAAATTTCTTAGTGTAAACCTTAAGGTGTTCAGGCTTTTGACTTAAGTCTAAGGGTGGAATTATGGGGTTTTCCTATCATGGGGGAGGCGGCCGAGACTTGATAAAAAGTAAAAAATGTTGGCCACAACTGTACCAAAGATCTAAAGACAAAGAACCCATAATTAGTGAGAAGGAAACTGACATAAAGCAAGGTTAAGCTTGTTAAGTATGTTTTGTGCCCTTAAGCTCATTTAAGGCCATTTCAGTGGCCAAATCACTTATCTCTCTCTCATTTTCGTCCTCCTCCAGCCCAAGAATACAGCCAAACCTCCTCCATAGCCACGATACCTTCAACCTCAAAACTACTCCCAACTGAAGTCAGGCAAGCACAATTGAAAGCTATTTGGTGCTATTGCTTGAGTGCACCTAGGATCAAGCTCCAATTTCAGCATACCTATCAAGGTAAGGTTTTTGTTGCTCTCATGGGTTGTTTTCTATATTTTTGAGCAACCATGGTGTTACCGACTTCGGGGTAGTCCAGTTATGGTGCCAAAATTGTGCATTTAAACTCCCAGGTTTGGTGTGACCTGTAGGTCATCAGAACAACACCCCTAGTGTACATACTCAAGTGACCCTCTTGAGCACTATGTAAATACATGCATATTGGTCTAACCATAACACACATATTTACATTTATGCACACTATGGTAGCTCAGAAGGAAAACACTAGCACAAGTCTTAGTTTTGGCTTCCACACATTAGGCAATCTTGTTAAGTTCTGGTGACCAGCTACTGCACCTGTAACTTCCACTAATAAACTATATCATTCTAGCCACATACCCCCTATTTTATTTGCTCCATTATTAAGTAGAAACTTAGAGCAAACCAAGGAATTTTTTTTTACATCAATAGCCCACCTATGCACCATGTTATGGATTTTTTAAGTTGGTTAAAAAATTCTGACTAAATGAACAGTAACTCAGCCAATTTTGTAACACATATCTTTGGGTACAGGGCTCTAAATCTACAAATTCCAAAACCCAGTTAACCATCTCGATCTGCTCTAGGTGTGGTCAAAATTTCTTATCAGGATTCATGCTACACAGGGAGATATTAAACTTTAGGTCTAGAGTCAAAATTCTAGCAACTTTTGGACCATTTTGCTCATACAATTTTTCCAAACCATGCAAGCACTTCATTCAAAAGGTGAAAGCCCTCCAGTTCTATCCCATATATTTCCATTACACAGAGGAATAACATTCCCTTTCTTTTAACAACTTTATGTGGGAAAAACAGAATTTACAATTAAGCAGCCCACCATTCACACTTAGGCAGCTTTGCATCAAATCACTTACATACCCAAAACATTACTCAAATGTTCACATACTTGTCTCATTTTACATACACTACATGTACATGCATACATGCACTACAATATGGTCTTAACTCAGCTGAATATGCAACCTAGGTAACAGAAGGTCCTAAGACACAATGGACTTCAAAAACAGGATGCTGGACCTTAAAAATACAGTAAGTACCACCATTAAAAATACCAAATGTGATCCTAAAATCACCAAAATTTCCCAGCTCATAACTAGACATATGGACGTTCATGTACCTAAAATTTTAGATCAAAATTCAAACCACAAAGGTCAGTTTGAATGTGAACATTCTGCCGGACCTGAAATGACAGAATTGAGGGGAGTAAGTTTCATTGAGAAACTTAGTAAGGGTAGCACTTGGATTCAATAGGCAATCTAAACATCATTAAAACTTGCATCCAAAGACACTAAAACACAAAAACCACAGTGCATATATACAAGATATAGCAACCAAATGCAGCAGCCAAACACAAACAGCAAATACAAGAATTGTGGCAGCAATATATACCGTAGGTTAGTCCATAAAACACATAATAAACATAACCAAATCACTGTGGCAGCCCTCCTTAAGCTAATGCTTAGTCTTAGGAAGATTTTAATAGTAGTTAGTACTAACTTTCTGCTCTAGAAACCCTCACTTTACTGCCATTATTGTGCACTTCACACTAGGTCACAAAACCTTCAATAAGTGCACTCCCCTCACTAAGCTTGGTTCATCAAGCACGTGGCTCTCTTCCAAGCTTAGCCATAGCTCCATGGATGTTTGAAAATTGTAGAAAAGAGCCCATGAGAGCAAGAGAACCCTTACCAAGGTGGGTAGGTCAAAAATCAAACCTGATCCTTGAAGTATCCAAGAAATAGCTCTAGTTTGCTTCCAATAGCCTCATTTTGCCTTCAGTTTCAATCAATTGCAAGTTTGAAGGTGTGGTGGCTATTGAGGAAGTATGGCTGTGTTCTTGGGCTGGGGGTGGACGAAAATGAGAGAGGGATCAGTGATTTGGCCACCTAAATGGCCTTAAATGAGCTTAAGGGCACAAAACACACTTAACAAGCTTAACCTTGCTTTATGTCATTTTCTTTCTCACTAATTATGGTTTCTTTGTCTTAAACTCATTGGTACACATGTGCCCAACATTTTCTATTAATTATCAAGTCTTGGCTGCCTCCCCCATGGTGGGATAACCCCATAATTCCACGCTTAGACTTAAGTCAAAAGCTTGAACACCTTAAGGTTTACACTAGGACATTTAGGTCCTCATTGCCTTTAGTGTTTCCTTTGTCCAAACTTGTCTTGCATGAGTTATTTGGTCCTCCAATAGCACTTTCATACCATTCACATCCTTCCCATAACTTTCCAAGGCTCATTCTTGAGGGTTTTGCAATTAAGTACCCGAATTTCTGAAACCTTACAAAAAGGTTGATAGGTTGCTTGACAAACGAGCAATCCTTTAGGCTTTTCTTGGGGGCCAAGTTACCAACTTGGAACACTTTTAAGGAGGTGTTGATCATGCCTTTACCCCCCACACTTCAATCACTATGGTAAGAATTACACAATATAATGGTTTTTACCCATTATCACACACTTGTAATTCTCCCATTTTGTGAGGTGGTAACACATAGAGCTAGGGCTAAGCTTGGAAGAGAGGCATGAGTTGGATGAACGAAACTTAGTGAGGGGAGTGCACTTATTGAAGGTTTTGTGACCTAGTGTGAAGTGCACAAAGATGGTAGTGAAATAACGGTTTCTAAAGCCTAAAGTTAGTACTAACTAGTGTTAAAAACCTCCTAAGGCCAAGCATTAGCTTGAGGAGGGCTGGCATAGGGATTTGGTTATGTTTATTATGTGTTTTATGGACTAACCTATGGTATATGTTGTTGCTGCATTTCATGTGTTTGTTGGTTTTGAATGGCTATTGCATGTGGTTGCTATATCTTGTATATATGCATTGTGGTTTTTGTGGTTTAGTGTCTTTGGATGCAGGTTTTGATGATGGTCACATTTCCTATTGAAACCAAGTGTTACCTTTACTATGTTTCTCAATGAAACTTACTCCCCTTAATTCTGTCATTTTAGATCTAGCAGAAAGATCACATTCAAACTAAAATTTGTTATTTGAGTTTTGATCTAGAAGTTCAGGTACATGAACTTCCATATGTTTAGCTATGATCTGGAAAGTTTGGTGATTTTAGGAGCACATTTGGTATTTTTAATAGTGGTACTTACTGTGTTGTGCAGCAGTTGTCCAGCATCCTGTTCTGGAGTTGAATGTGTCTCAGGCACTCTCATAACCTAGATTGCATATTTAGCTAAGTTAAGACTAGTTTATAGTGCATGTATGCATGTACATGTGGTGTATGTAAAATGAGACAAGTATATGAACATTTGAGTAATGATTTGGCTTTGTAAATGATGTGGTGCAAAGCTGCCTAAGTGTAAATGATGCGCTGATTACTTGTAAATTCTATTTTGGCCACATAAAGTTGTTAAAAGGAAGGGAATGTAATTCCTATATATAATGGACATATTTGGGGTAGCCTTGGAGGGTTTTCCCCTTGTGAATGAAGTGTTTGCACACTTACGAAATTTTGTATGGGCAAAATGGTCATAAAGTGACCAAAATTTCAAATCTGCACTTAAAGTCCTATATCTCTCTGTGTAGAAGGATCTTGGTATGAAATTTTTACCACACCTAGAGAACATCTAGAGGATGAATTGGGATTTGGAATTTCTGAATTTGGAGCCCTGTACCCAAAGATATGATGTTCCAAATTTGGCTAAGTTACTGTTCATTTGGTTAGTATTTTGTAACCAACTAAAAAAATTCATAACTTGGTCCAGAGGTGGGCTATTGATGTAAAACAAAATTCCTTCATTTTTTCTAAGTCTCTACCTGATAATGGAGCAAAAAAAATAGGGGGGTACATGGCTATAATGATATATTTTATTAGTGAAAGTTATAGGTGCAGTAGCTGGTCACTAGAACTTAACAGGATTGACTAATGTGTGGTAGCCAAGATTAAGAGTTGTGGTTGTGTTTTCCTTCTTTGCTGCCATGGTGTGCATGAAATACGAATATATGTGTGATGTTTGGAACAATATGCATGTGTTTACTAAGGGTAGTGTTCTGATGGCCTACAGAATATTACCAATCTTAGGAGTCCAAATGCACAATTTTGGAACCATAATTGGACTACCATGGAGTGGGTAATAGTAAGGGTGTGTGTGAGGCTCTTTGTCAAAGATTCCTCAACTCTATTTTTCATTTCTCCATAAAACCCCTTCACGGATCTGAGACCCTTTCGGACAAGGATCTCAACTGAGGGTGACTAAAGAAGGCCTTTCAAATGGTAGACATATGTTCCCAAGGTTGTTAATGTACGTTCCCGAGGAAGGTAAGGAACCTTTTTCCCAAAGCTGGTCGTATACGCTTTTGAGGGTGGTGTGGAGAATTCTCCTAAGGTTGGTCGTATGAATTCCCGAGGCTGGTGTCAGGTATGCTAACGGGAAGGTTTTGTGCATGATAGCCCTTCAACTATCACATGCCCCCTCCAAAAGAAGTGAAGTTACTTCTTTGGTTCTAGCATGTTGTGTAGCATCAATCATCCTATAATGGGGTCTGGCTAGATTTGTCAAAGTTACACCTTTGAATTAGGTTTATCGTGCCAGGCCAGGATCTTTTGAGGTCATTCGTATGGCACTTAAAGCAGTGAATTTTTTCCCTCCCAGGGGTTTTTGTTTCCTGCTAGTGAGGGGTAGATAGGCCCATTGCCTTGTTTTGTGCACCACCTAGACTTGGCATCTAGAGTGGCGTGACTCTGTTTCTCATGCTTGGTAACATGTGTCACTAGATGACGGGCCAATTTTTGCTGTCAGTTACAGCAGGTGCATATCTTCGACTGGAATTAGTCATTATGACGCCCTTTTGCTTGCCTCCTTTGGGCTATATAAGCATCACTCCCCATGAAAAGTTCTACCTCTCCCATTTGCCTCATTCTCCCTTTCTGAGCTTCCTCCTTTCCTCTGGTTCACCTATATTTCTACGGCAGTTATAGCAACGGAGCAATTTTTGGCAAGTCTTGTGGTGTCCTATGAGGTTTCCTTCATTTCCCAAATAGGTGGGATTTCGTACGAAGCTGCTTTTTCCCTTCTTTCCTCTGTCTTTCCGAGATTAGGATCTTAGGCACCAAGGATGTTGGTTGAAAATGTCAAGGTCTCCTCTTTACCTAAGATTTGGATCCCTCCCAACTCTCATATGAGTTGTATGACTTCGGATAAGCTGCAGAAGTAGGGGCTAAAATTTTTGCTTCCCTCCTATGCAAAAATTAGGTTGCCTAGTCATAGTGAACCGAGCTACATTGCTCGGGGGAAGGAGATTACTGTTTTCAAAGCACAACTAAAGGCTGGTCTCCATTATTTGCCCCCAAAGGTAGTTTCTGACTTTTGCTACTTCCATGGCATGGCAATCAATCAAATGCCCCCGAACTCCCACGCCTATTTTAACACTTTATTGTGCATGTATGGGGTTTTCAAAATCATCCCGCATTTCATTTTCTTTTTTCAATACTACAAACTTCATCCCATCTTGACGGGGTGTTTTTCTTTTTGCTTACTCGGGGTTCCAAAAGGAGGAAATTCACTTTTACCTTCAGCATTAAGGACAGTTGGAGAGGGCACAGAAGAAGAACTTTTTTATGGAGATTGATAAGAAGTGGAAAGACCTTCTAGCTCGATGGGTTTTGAGTACTTTGGTGACCGACGTAGTGGATCTAAGGAAGTTGCTAACTTTTGAACTGGAGTCTCAGTTTGAAGAGTTTGACAGCTGTATTTGGGCTATCACGAATTGCGATGCTCAAGGGCCTTCACACTTTCTCCACCCGTTTCCCATTAGATGGAGCTTCATGACCAAGGATGTTGTTTGGGAACTTGGCGTTATTACCGAGCATGTTATTGACAAGGACATGCCAAAGCAATCAATGGATGGAAAGAAGGCATGGCTTATTTGTCTCATTCAGGGCGAACTCTCTTATTCCAGCCTTGTAGAAAGTAAGGTATTCCTCCAATTGTAGTCCTAGAATTTTTTATATTCAAACTGATATTTTTTCTTTTGTAGAGATGGGTGACAAGTCTGCGGCATTCTACAGGAGCCTATTCCTTGGCCACGCTAAGAAGGGGGAGTAGCTGAAAGCCCCAAAGAGAAATAAGGGCACTAGGCAGTCTTCGGGCTTCTCAAGGGGAACAAAGGCAAAGAGTTATGTACTTTCCCCTCCCCCCAAAATTGTTGCCAATGTGGTGGACTTTGGTACTGATGTCACAGTTCCTTCTTTGGAAGTGGCCATATTGTCACTTCCTCTAAGTCCTACCTCCGCAATTGAAGCCTTGGAAACCACTTTAGAAGTGCTTTTGACTAAGGAAGTTGTGGAGAAAAGGAGGAAAGGTGAGGAAATCCTTACCGAGGTGCTTGTAGTGAGCTATTAGGATGGAAAAGATCCCGAAGTTGCACCAGGTTTGTCTCTTAACCTTTAATCTATGAGCTATGGTATTTTTTGAATTCTTGATTTTATAGATGATTAGTTAAGGGACAATGTGGTGGTGGAACTTTGGCATGGCCTTGCAGAGGAGGCAAAATCACTCGAGTGGGTGCTTGACCATGCTCGTAAGCGGGCTACTCGGAATAGCAAGGTCCCTCACAACAAGGTTCTGAGGTAGCTGTTCTAGACCTTTACAGAAGACATGGACTTATTCTCCGAAGACTCCCAGAGGATGGTGCCCCAAATGGCCAGGGGCGTTATTACAAATGCGACCTTCTAGGGTCTAATGGATTCCTACCTGAATGAGGAGATCTTGGCTGCTCGGATATTCGAGCATGTAGCCCAGGTAATTCATGTTTACAAGTTAGAAACATTTTTTAAAATTTATTATCCCATCTCATAGAACCCTTTCTTTGCAGCTTATGGCTTATGCAGGCTATCTTCGGGCCTAGGTGATGAAGTAATCTTCTATTCGAAGACAATCTAAGGAGAATTTAGTGAGGGTGAAGGAGATGTTCGCAAGCTCCTACCTCAAGTTTGGCGAACTTAGCAAGATTGCCAATGAGAAGCTTTCCCAACTTCACCGAGACGCTTCGGAGAGATAGAGACAATTTGTTCAGGAGTGTTCCTCAACAATCTCTAACTTCGGGTCAGGTTGGCAGAGTAGACTTCTTTGGCAATGCACTTCAGATGGAGAAAAAGGAGGTAGCTACTGATCTAACCAAGGCCTTGGCCCTGAATGCTGATCTTGAGGCAGAGGTCAGTGAGTTGAAGAAGTGGAAGAAGAAGAAGAAGAAGAAAGATGAGAGATAGGGGAGGAAGGATGTCGAGGTGTTGAAGAAGGAGATGGAAATTTTGATGGTGGAAAAGGCCAAGTCAGATCAAGCGATGAAGTCATCATTTCAAGATGGTTTCTGTCTTGCCGGCCACCAAGTTTTTTCTGGATATCTTGACCTTGGTCTTTCCTTTCTTTGGGCACTGGACATTCCTGAGGAGCCTTCTTCACCATGGTCGAAGATCGAGTACCTCAACCTGCCTGAGCCTTCTCCACCAGCCAAAGAGTTGGATGGTGAAGATGAGGAAGAGCAATAAGGTGTCGAAGATGGCAAAGATCCTGCTAGAGCAATTTCGGCCCCTTTTTTGTTTGTACTGCCTTTCTTAATGCGATAACTTTTATTTCTAAAAATTTGGCTAAGCCCATGAGGAGTATGACCTCTGATGCTATTTTGACCTTTGTGGTTTAAAGATATTCAGTACAGTAAGGCTTCAACACCTTCGGTCGCATACTATACTTGTTACCACCTCATAAAATGGGAGAATTACAAGTGTGTCATAATGGCTAAAAACCATTATATTGTATAATTCTCACCATATTGTTTAACGTGTGGGGGGTAAAAGGGCATGATCAACACCTCCTTAAAAGTGTTCCAAGTTGGTAACTTGGCCCCCAAGAAAAGCCTTAAGGATTGCTTGTTTGTCAAGTAACCTATGGACTTTTTGTAAGGTTTTGGAAATTTGGGTACTCAATTGCAAAACCCTCAAGAAAGAGACTTCGAGAGTTATGGGAAGGATATAAATGGTATGAAAGTGCTATTGGAGGACCAAATTACTCATGGAAGACAAGTTTGGACAAAGGAAACACTAAAGGCAATAAGGACCTAAATGTCCTAGTGTAAACCTTAAGGTGTTCAAGCTTTTAACTTAAGTCTAAGGGTGGAATTTTGGGGTTATCCCACCATGAGGGAGGCAGCCATGACTTGATAATTAGTCAAAAATGTTGGGCACATGTATATGAATGAGTTTAAGGCAAAGAAACATAATTAGTGAGAAGGAAAATGACATTAAGCAAGGTTAAGCTTGTTAAGTGTGTTTTGGTGCCCTTAAGCTCATTTAAGGCCATTTAAGTGGCCAAATCACTTATCCCACTCTCATTTTCGTCCTCCCCCAGCCCAGGAACACAGCCATACTTCCTCCATAGCCACACACCTTCAAACTTGCAATTGATTGAAATTGAAGGCAAAAGGAAGCAATTGGAAGCAAACTAGAGCTATTTCTTGTATACTTCAAGGATTAAGATTCAAATTTGGCCTACTCACTTTGGTAAGGGTTCTATTGCTCTCATGGGTTGTTTTCTTTATTTTCAAACATCCATGGAGCTATGGCTAAGCTTCGAAGAGAGCCATGAGCTTGATGAACCAAGTTTTTTGAGGGGAGTGCACTTATTGAAGGTTTTGTGACCTATTGTCAAGTGCACAAAGATGGCAGTGAAGTGAGGGTTTCTAGAGCCCAAAGTTAGTACTAACTACTGTTAAAATCCTCCTAGGACCAAGCATTAGCTTGAGGATGGCTTCCATAGTGATTTGATTATGTTTATTATGTGTTTTATGGACTAACCCATGGTATATGTTGCTGCCACATTTCATGTGTTTGTTGTTTGTGTTTGGCTGCCACATTTGGTTGCTATATCTTGTATATATGCATTGTGGTTTTTTTGTTTTAGTGTCTTTGGATTCAGGTTTTAATGATGGTTACATTGCCTATTGAATCCAAGTGCTACCCTTACTAAGTTTCTCAATAAAACTTACTCCCCTCAATTCTGTCATTTCAGCTGCAGCTGAAAGATCACCTTCAAACTAACCTTTTTGGTTTGATTTTTGATCTGAAATTTCAGGTACATCAACTTCCATATGTCTAGTTGTGATCTGGAAATTTTGGTGATTTTAGGAGCACATTTGGTATTTTTAATGGTGGCACTTACTGTGTTGTGCAGCAGCTGTCCAGCATCCTGTTTTTGGAGTCCATTGTGTCTCAGGACCTCCTGTAACCTAGGGTGCGTATTTAGCTGAGTTAAGACCATATTGTAATGCATGTATGCATGTACATGTAGTTTATATAAAATGAGACAAGTATGTGAACATTTGAGTAATGTTTTGGCCATGTAAGTGATGTGGTGCAAAGCTGCCTAAGTGTGAATGATGGGCTGCTTAGTTGTAAATTCTGTTTTGGCCACATAAAGTTGTTAAAATAAAGGGAATGTAATTCCTATGTGTATTGTACATATATGGGATATCGTTGGAGGGCTTTCCCCTTGTGAATGAAGTGTTTGCATGGTTTGGAAAAATTGTGTGGGCAAAATGGTCCAAAAGTTGCCAGAATTTCAACCATGTACCTAAAGTTTAATATCTCCCTGTGTAGAATGAATCTTGGTATGAAATTTTGAACACACCTAGAGAACATCTATAGGTTGAACTGGAATTTTTAATTTCTGGATTTGGACCCTTGTAGCCAAATATATGACGTTGCAAAATTGGCTGAGTTACTGCTCATTTGGTCAGAATTTTGTAACCAACTTAAAAAATCCATAACTTGGTCCATAGGTGGGTTATTGATGTAAAAAAAATTTCCTTGGTTTTATCTAAGTATCTAATTCATAATGGAGCAAATCAAATATGGGGGTATGAGGCTAGAATGATACAGTTTATTAGTGGAAGTTACAGGTGCAGTAGCTGGCCACTAGAACTTAACAAGATTGCCTAATGTGTGGAAGCCAAAACTAAGACTTGTGCTAGTGCTTTCCTTCTTTGCTGCCATGGTGTGCATGAAATGTGAATATGTGTGTGATGGTTGGACCAATATGCATGTATTTACATAGTTCCCAAGAGGGCCACTTGGGTATGCACACTAAGGGTAGTGTTCTGATGGCCTACAAAACATTACCAATCCTGGGAGTCTAAATGCACAGTTTTGGCACCATAACTGGACTACCCCGGAGTGGGTAACAATCCTTGTTAAAAAGACTACCAAGGATTCATAACCGTAGTTTTTTGTGAAGGTAATGTTGAATTATCTTTGGTGAGTTACGAACATCTTCCTAAGTGTTTAAGAAAAGAATCCAAGCAATGTTTTCAGGAAACTTGCTATGTTACAAGAACACTGAGGTATTTTTTAAATCAACCATATTCAGTTCACCTCCTTCTGTCAAACTTGTACAATATCACTCATGCACAACCAAAAAACGCCATATTTAGTTAACTTCCTTCAGCAAACTTTCCTCCTAGTACTTTTTGCAGCTACGGAGATCACAACATTTGGCAGAATTTTTTGGTGAGGATTCTCATAACAAGGCCCCTTTCTTGGAAAATTCTTAAGTGTAGAATTCTTTCAAAGAGTCTAAATGCCATGTGTTTTTCAACTCTTCTCCTTCAGTATTTCCAAGTTTATAGACTCCTTGCTGAACTTCTCTAAGGACAAAATATGGTCCTTCCCAATTTGCCCGAAGTATGCCATGAGATAGTCTTTGGGATTCCAATTCAGCCTTCCGGAGAACAAGGTCTCATTTCATGATTCCTTTAGGTATGACATGGGAGTTTGCCGTGAGCGCTGCCCTTTGTTGGAAAGCTTTTCTTCTGAGTATGGCCATCTCCCTATGTTCATCAAGCATATCAAGTTTGGTTCTCAAATAGAGGTTGTTTCCTTCTTCATCGAACACTTCTATTGTGATAAACGATTGTACAATTTCGACAGGAACAAAGGCTTCATTGCTGAATACGAGTGAAAAAGGTGTTTCACCGGTGGCTCTTTGAAGGCTGTTCGGTAAGTCCATAGCACACTCGAAAGTTCTCTTGGCCATTTTCCCTTGACTTCTTTCAACCTCTCCTTGAGACCATCTTTTACCATCCTATTAGACACCTCTACTTGTCCATTACTTTGTGCATGGGCAATTGGGCAAAATGTAATTTTACCTCGAGGTTGGTTGTAAATTCCTGAAATCTTCTATCAATGAATTAGGAACCATTATTTTTTTCTATAACTCTCAGCACACCATATCTGCATATGATGTTTTTCCAGATGAACTTATGGGTGTCCTTTGCCGAAATAGTTGCCAGAGGCTCTGCCTTGATCCACTTAGTGAAATAATCTACTTTGATCACGTAGAATTTCAATGCTCCTAGAGCCATCGGGAGAAGACCAATGAGGTCAATACCCCGAACAACAAAGGGGCAAGGATAGTTTACCCAAGTTATTGCCTCCGAGGGTACTCTTTGAATAGGTGCATGTCATTGGCACTTATCACTTTTTTTGACGAATTGCCTTGCATCATTTCTTAAGGTAGGCCAAAAATATCCTTGCTGAAGTAGTACCCCAGCAAAGGCGTCAATCCCAATGTGGGATCCACAGGTCCCTTCATGGACTTCTTTGAAGACTGTCCTGTTGTCCTCTCCACTTATACATCTTTGTAGTGGATTGGCGTACACTTGCTTGTACAATTTTTCCCCAACTAGGAAGTATCCACCCGAGCGTTTTCACACCTTCGTGGCTTCTAGGGTGTCTTTAGGTAATTTCAAAGTCACAAAATAATTTTTCATAGGATCCTTCTATCCTTTGTCTGATGTTATGATGGCTATTATTGCTATGATCGGGTGGTGCAACACTTCGGTGTATTATTTTGATTTGGCCAAAGTATCCATTTCCACATTATCTCATTGGGGTACATTTTCTATTTGTACCCTGTCGAACTCTTGTATAAGCCCTTTTATGAAATTATGGTAGTTTACCACGTTCGGATCTTTTGCCCCGTAGTCCTCCATCATCTGCCGTACAAGGAGTTAGGAGTCACTGCGGGCCTTCAGATTTCTCACACCAACTCTTTTTGCCAATTGTAAGTCTACTGTGAGGGCTTCGTATTCGGTGACGTTGTTGGTAACATTGAAACCGAATTCAATGAATTTTGAAGTTCCTATACCTTCGGGTACATGGAGAATTACTCTAACTCCCTGGTGTTCGGATCCTAAGGTGCCATCGATGAATAATGTCCATTAAGGTTCACCATTTTTTAGGTCCGCTGGAGTACCTTCAGTTTTAGGGACCTCAGAAATGCAATCTGCCAGTGCTTAGGCTTTTATTGCCCTCCTTGGTTCATAGGTGATATCATACTCATCGAGCTCGATACAACACTTTGACAATCATCCCGAATGCTTTACCTTCCTCATGACATCCTAAAGAGGTATATTAGTTCACATTGTGATGGGATGTCCTTGGAAGTAAGCCCGAAGTTTCCTACCTGCCAGTACTAGGATAGATATGGCCTTTTATAGCAGAGCATACCTAACATTGGCACCATGTAAGGACTTGCATACATAGTACACTAGCCACTGCTCCCCTCATTCCTCCTTTACTAGAACCAAATTTATGACTTTCTCAATTACTACAAGGTAGAGGACGAGTGGTTCTCCTTCCCTCAAATATCGGAGTGTCAGCAAATGGGTCAGGTAACTTTTGAGCTCCTCCCACACCTTCTGGCATTCTTCATACCAAAGGTGTTCCTCGACTCCGAGGTTGCCTTCATTTTTGGCTGCTTTCATAAGTACTTTGAAGAACAGTCGACATCGACTTTGTATATCCTTTGTTGTTGTCAGAGTTCAGAATGCTAGTAGGGCATCAACTTTTTTAAGGTTGGCATTTATACCTCTTTCAAAAACCATGAAGCCGAGGAATTTCCCCCCTATCACTCTGAATACGTATTTTTTGAGATTACAATGTATTCCGAAGTTCCTAAGTTGCTTAAAGGTCTCTTGTAAGTCTGTGTTATGATTGCTAAGTAGTTTGGTTTTAATAATCATGTCATCGACGTATACTTCCATGTTCCTCCCAATCTGGGAATCGAACACCTTGTTCATCAGCCTTTGAGATGTCGCTCCGACATTTTTAAATCCGAAGGGCATTCTGGCATATCAGTATGTTTTGACTTCGGTAATGAATTCTATTTTTTCCTCACCCCCGGGACTCATCTAAATTTGGTGATAGCCACTGAAGGCATCCAGGGAGCTTAATAGCGCATACTTGGCTGTGGAGTTAACATGTGATCTATAGAGGGGAGCGGGTATGAGTCCTTAGGACAGGCATCATTGATATTTCGAAAGCCAATACACATTTAGACCGTATTGGTTCTTTCCTTTATGGTGACAACGACACTGCTAAGCCACTCGGGATATTTGACTTCCCTTATCACTCCAGTGTCTAAGAGTCTTTCAACTTCTTCTTTGATGAAGTAGTTCTTCTAAGCCGAAAGGCTGTGCTTTTTCTGCCGAATGGGCTTTGAGTTAGGTCGCATCTTAAGATAGTGTTGGGCTATGTCCGGATTCAGTCCGGGCATGTCCTTTGGCAAGTAGGCAAAAAGACCTTTGTTCATTATTAGAAGGGATACAAGTTTTTCTTTTTCCCCTTCAACCAATTGTTTCCCTACTCGAGTACCTTAGCCAGGGACTAGTTCTATGTCCTTAGTTTCTATTTTCTTGCTTTCTTTTTCCCTTCCTACAGCTTATTCGGTAATGGTACCTTTTTCCCCGATAGTCTGTGCATGGACTTTGGGGGGATTTCTTCGTGCTTTAACAAATACCTTCCTGACCTCAGCTTGGTCAATGAATATCTCTGTATCTCCTTCTTTTGCTTTGAAAGTCCGTCAGGTATTTGATGTCTATTTGGAGATCGAGATTGCCCTGCATTTGCCTCCTGACAATGGCATTGTATGATGATAATACATCTATGACTATGAACCTTGCAATAGCGGATGCGAAGAGCTCATCCCCCATTTCAACTAAAGTGCCTTCCAGTATAAGCGGGAGATCAGCCCATTCGAGTACCGGAAGCTCGGCTGGTCCTACTTCGATTGTGGGGGATGTCATTAGCTTAAGATCATTCTCTCTTATGCCTAGATTCAGCAACACATGGGTGAAGAAAACATTGGCATTTCAGCCATCATCTAGCAGCACTTTCTTGATGTCCCATCTTTCTATGCTTGCCATGATTAGGAGAAGGTCGTCGTGTAGAAATTTCATTGTAGACCCATCCTTCTGAATAAGCTTGTTCATTGGGTTGTCAAATTTCATCATCATGATTTCCTGAGCCTTCCGTTTCCTCTCAGTCGAGGGTATTCAAGTTGTGATTGTTTGGATTATACCTGCTGGAGGTGGCAGGTGTTTCCTGGGACTTTGGTTCCAACGTCGGTCAGAATCATAGTCCTCATCATCTTCTTTCCTCTCATCATCTTTTTTTTCCCAGGCTTTGGGTGACGGCTTCTGCAAGTAGTGTTGAAGTTCCCCTCGTTTGATCAAAGATTCAATATACTTTCTTAGTTGGAAGCAATCTTCAGTATCATGACCGTGGTCTCGATGAAATTGATAGAACTTCTTCATGTTCTTCTTCTTGCCTGTGATCATGGCCTTTGGACGTTGGATTGCAGATTCTTGCCTTTCTAGAGCCATCAGGATGTTTGTTCTTGTAGTGTATAAGGGCATGAATGATACTGGCCTCTTGCTTCTTGCTTACTGAGGTCTGCCGCTCCCTTGGCGGAACACCAGGGTGGGTGACCCTGACCCTCAGAGTGATTATGGTCAAACTTTGTACTGCCCATCCTTAACTCCTCGGCTATCATGTGCTGCTTGCTCCTTCGGTAGAACACTTTGAAGGTGTCAAGAGGATCCTTGGAGAACTCATAGAAGAACTGTGAGTCCCACCTTAGCCCCCTGATCATAGCAAGGATTCGAATTTTAGGGTGAAAGTCCAGCACACTAAGGGCTTCTTGGTTAAACCTCTTGATGTAGTCCCGAATGGTTTCCCCATTCTTTTGTGCTATATCGAACATCTAGACTGGCATCTTCACCATTGGTATGCTTCCAATGAATTTGCTAGGTGAAGGCGGTGGACAACTCCTGGAAACCCGTTATGGTTCCGAGCGCCAAGGAGTTGTACCACGTAGTTGCCGGCCTTGATAAGGTGACTTCAAAACATTTGCAGAGGGCGGCATCATCGGCACCATGCAATACCATGCTCCTTCTGTACTTCGTCAGATGAGCCTGGGGATTATTGCGCCAATCACATGTCTCCAGATGTGGTACTCGAAAATCGCTAGGCATTCATGCCTCTACAATAGTACGGATAAAGGGGGACTCCTCTCTAGTGAAGGTCTCCGATAGCCTTGACCAAGCAGGCTTTCAAAAGACCTATTTTTCCACCTTTTCTAACCTTTCAAGGATTTTCTCCATCAGGACAGTAACACCTTTGTTTCTTTCCTGCCGAGGAACTACCGGCAGGGGAGTCATCTTCTTAGTGAATAACTTCACTGGCGCGGCGACAGAGACTTCTCATGCCGGGTTGGACTTAACTGGTAGGAGGTTTTATGCTCTTTCGACCTTGCTCCTGTAGCATGATGCCCCCAGGAAGATATGTTCTCCATCGAGGACTCATCGTGAAGACTACCACTGCCTGAGCTCTGGCAAGGAAAGTTATGGCTTTTTTCTGGACGGGTGTCTGGGAATGGTGCCCATCCTTTTCTAGGTGCCTGTGACCACCTTTGGTCAATTTGTTAAGTCATTTCAACCATGATTAAGTGTTCAAAGTTGTATAGAAAACCCATTAGGATTGTCAGAGGACGCTTGAGTGTCTGCTACAGGCTGTTCAGTCGTTGCTTGAGTATCTGAGACTGAGATCTTAGGGGTCCCTTGTCCTTCAAATGCCGAGTCTCCACAATAAGAACTTGGAGGTGAGTTCACACAGATGGCGCCAAATGATGCTCGGCGGCATCTTTTTGTTGTATAACATGCTGGGCCTGAGGAAGACTTCCAATGAGAGGATATCTACAAGACCTGGAAGAATGTAGGTTAGGAGCTCCCCAGAGTGTGTTTCTGGGGCAGGAACCTCCGTCGCCTAAGTCAATTTATGGGAGAGATGTACCTAATAGTAGCAGAGTAAGAAAGAGAGAGTCCCGTAAGTTTACCTGGGAGCCTCCCAAGAACTTATAGGAGGACAAGAGAATAAGGCCATTATTCTTAGCCTGAAGGGATCAGGACACATGTTCGGCTAGATCTAGTCTATACGTTTGGAGAAAGTTATCTCCAGCTAGATGCAGGTATTTCCGGCCAAAGGGTAGGGGCGTGTGCGAGGCTCTTTGTCAGAGATCCCTCAACTTTATTTGTCATTTCTCCATAAAACCCATTCACAGATTAGAGTCCTCTTCGGATAGGAATCTTAACTGAAGGCGACTAAAGAAGGCCCTTCAGATGATAAACGTATGTTCCCGAGGTTCGTAATGTACATTCCCGAGAAAGGTAAGGAACCTTTTTCCCGTAGTTGGTTGCATAGGCTTCCAAGGGTGGTGTGAAGAATTCTCCCAAGGTTGGTCGTATGAATTCCTGAGGGTGGTGTCAGGTCTGCCAATGGGAAGGTTTTGTGGGTGATAGCCCTTCGGCTATTAGAGTAATGCCTTGGCGCAAGTAGTGGGATTTGACGACCATGAAGTAATGTCTTGGGGCAAGTAGTAGGATCTAACCACCATCCTAGGTGATGTTATCTAGGACCACAGAATAAGGTAGGCAACATGATCTATAAGCCTAGAAGGGCGTGGAAACCTCCAAGGTTAGGGGTACTATTAAGGCAAGTTGGTTACTCCTGAAGTGTCAAAACTTAAACCCATGAACTTTGATGGGTTAGACAATACCGAGAAGAGCTAATGATGCACTGACCTAAGTGATAGACACTTGGTCAAGTAGCCTACAGAAAAACATGAAAGAGCACTCTCATAACCTTTTGCTCAATAGATGAACCTTGAGGCCGAAAGCACCAAGGCCTTGCGCTAGTGTGTGGAGTCACTTGAGGATCATCATTGTAGGAAAACTAGTGAGGGATCCAGTATGTAGTGGCTCTCAAAAGAGAATTAGAGGAGTTGGAGACACAAGATGACTTGGTAGAGCTTAGGTCATCCAACCTAGTGGAAGCATGGGTAACATGCCCATGGTGCATAAGTTGGCTAGAGGCTGAGGAGTAAGAACAAATCATGAGGATTGGGGCATTATGCCTAAGGTGCGAGGAGCACCTGGCTCTAAGGCTTGCACCTAGGAAGTCATTGCCAATGGTTAAGTTAAGGCCAACCTAGGAAGTTGTCCCTAATAGTACTTACCACATGGAGTTAGCCTAGTGCATCGAAGAAATGGTTTGAGTTTTTTTTTTACCTGTCATGTGGTCAAAGTATGCAGCTACCAACTAGAGGTGATGAGTAGCCATAGTGAACTGGCTGGCAGTGGATGGCTGGTATGAAATAAGTCTCTAACCTTTCAACAGTAATCTAGTTACATTGTTGGTAAGTTCTAGCATCAATTTGCTGGCATGTTTTTTTTTAGTTGTTGGGTGGTAGTTTTGAGTTGGGTTTGTTACCCACTCCGGGGTAGTCTAATTATGCTACCAAAATTGTGCATTTAAACTCCCTGGATTGGTAATGTTCTGTAGGCCATCAGAACACTACCCTTAGTGTGCATACCCAAGTGACCCTCTTGGGCACTATGTAAACACATGCATATTGGTCCAACCATCACACACATATTCACATTTCATGCACACCATGGAAGCAAAGAAGGAAAACACTAGCACAAGTCTTAATCTTGGCTACCACACATTAGGCAATCCTATTAAATTCTAGTGACCAGTCACTGTGCCTGTAACTTCCACTAATAAAATGTATCATTATAGCCACATACCCCCTTTTTTTATTTCCTACATTACCAAGTAGAGACTTAGAGCAAACCAAGGAATTTTATTTTACATCAATAGCCCACCTATGGACCAAGTTATGGATTTTTCAAGTTGGTTACAAAATTCTGACCAAATGAACAGTAACTTAGCCAAATTTGCAACGTCATATCTTTGGTTACAGGGATCCAAATTCAGAAATTCCAAATCCCAATTCAAGCTCAAGATGTTCTCTAGGTGTGTTCAAAATTTCATCCAGAGATTCATTTCACACATGGAGATATTCAAATTTAGGTACAGGTTCGAAATTCTGGGCACTTTATGACCATTTTGCCGATACAATTTTTCCAAACCATTCAAACACTTCATTCACAAGGGGAAAGCCCTGTAAGGCTATCCCATATATGTCCATTACACATAGGAATTACATTCTCTTGCATCTAGCAACTTTATGTGGCCAAAACAGAATTTACAAGTAAGCAGCGCATCATTCACACTTAGGCAGCTTTGCACCACATCACTTACATAGCCAGAACATTACTCAAATGCTCACATACTTGTCTCATTTTACATACACTACATTTAAATGGATACATGAACTAAAATATGGTCTTAACTCAGCTAAATACACACCCTAGGTTACGGGAGGTCCTGAGACACAATGGACTCCAAAAACAGGATGCTGGACAGCTGCTGCACAACATAATATGTACCACCATTAAAAATACCAAATGTGCTCCTAAAATCACCAAAATTTCCAGATCATAACTAGACATATGTATGTTCATGTACCTGAAATTTCAGATTAAAACTCAAACCACAAAGGTTAGTTTCAATGTGATCTTTCATCCGGACTTGGAATGACAGAATTGAGGGGGGTAAGTTTCATTGAGAAACTTAGTAAGGGTAGCACTTGGATTCAATAGGCAATGTAACCATCATTAAAAACTGCATCCAAAGACACTAGAAAAAAAACCACAATGCATATATACAAGATATAGCAGCCAAACACAACCAACAAACACATGAAATGTGGCAGCAACATATACCATAGGTTAGTCCATAAAACACATAATAAACATAACCAAATCACTGTGGCAGCCCTCCTCTAGCTAATGCTTGGTCTTAGGAGGATTTTAACAGTATTTAGTACTAACTTTAGGCTCTAGAAACCCTCACTTTACTTCCGTCATTGTGCACTTCACACTAGGTCACAAAACCTTCAATAAGTGCACTCACCTCACTAAGCTTGGTTCATCAAGCACATGGCTCTCTTCCAAGCTTAGCCCTAGCTCCATGGATGTTTGAAAATTGTGAAAACAGTCCATGAGAGCAAGAGAACCCTTACCTTGATGCGTATGCTGAAATTGGAGCTTGATCCTAGGTGCACTCAAGCAATAGCACCAAATAGCTTCCAATTGTGCTTCCTTGACTTTAATTCCAAGTAGTTTTGAGTTTGAAGCTATGGTGGCTATGGAGGAAGTATGGCTGTGTTCTTGGGTTGGGGGAAGAAGAAAATGAGAGAGGGATAACTGATTTGGCCACTTAAATGGCCTTAAATGAGCTTAAGGGCACAAAACACACTTAAAAAGCTTAACCTTGCTTTATGTCATTTTCTTTCTCACTAATTATGGTTTCTTCATCTTAAACTCATTGGAACACATGTGCCCAAGATTTTGGACTAATTATCAAGTCTTGGGTGCCTCCCCCATGGTGGGATAACCCCACAATTCCACCCTTAGACTTAAGTCAAAAGCTTGAACACCTTAAGGTCTACACTAGGACAATTAGGTCCTTATTGCCTTTAGTGTTTCCTTTGTCCAAACTTGTCTTCCATGATTAATTTTTGTCCTCCAATAGCATTTTCATACCATTTATATCCTTCCCATAACTCTTCAAGTCTCTTTCTTGAGAGTTTTGCAATTACGTACCCGAATTTTCAAAACCTTACAAAAAAGTCCATAGGTTGCTTGACAAACAAGCAATCCTTTAGGCTTTTCTTAGGGGCCAAGTTACCAACTTGGAATACTTTTAAGGAGGTGTTGATCATGCCTTTTACCCCCCACACTTCAATCACTATGGTGAGAATTACACAATATAATGGTTTTTAGCCATTATGACACACTTGTAATTCTCCCATTTTGCGAGGTGGTAACAGGGTTTGTTAGTGTTGTGCCCAAAAGCCAATCATGAGATGATTGTATTTTTGCACATTAAGTCATGATATTTTATTAAGGCATTAATCCATCAATTATGTTTGTTGTTTTGTTTCTTCGTAACATGATAAACATAATTGTAACCCTAGAATAATGATATTCTTAAATGTCCCCAGTCTAGTATTATTATGGAGCGGGTTTCAATGATACATAATGACTAGCATGTGTGCAGACTAATATATGATATGCAGTCTGATGCCCTTTAGCATCTCCTTCGTGTGTCATGGTGAAGGCGGCAGGGGCTTATGGAAATGGAGAAAGGTCCGGGACGAACATACTCTGAGAAGATCACCTGAAAGTCACAGGAAGCAAGGGTTAGGAGGTCCCCAGAGTGTTTTTCCGGGGAGGAGCCTCCGACGCCCAACTGAGTATTTTGGAGGTAATGAGATGATTAAAGAGGAAAGGAGTATCTTATCTCAAGTAATGTCCTCCCCTTTACCTGGAATAATTACCGAGTACATATAGAGGGGTGAATAGTGATAGTTCTTCTCGTGTGGCCGGCCCAGATCGTGACACATGTTCGACGGGATGCGTTCCACATCTTTTGGACAACAGGGGACTCCTAGCAGGGCATGGGCCTCTGGGCTAGGAGTCTAGTCAATCCGAGAGTGACGTGCTAGAGTGTCCCTGCAAATGGTGTGTCAGGGCATGGCCGGGGCGGATTATCGGGGATGTGTCAGAGGCTCCTTAAATGCTTATGTCGTACTCCCGATGTCCCTTTTGGTAGAGGAGGCCTCTTTGGAGAACTTGTTCTCCGAGGTCACTTTAGTATCGCAGGAGTATATTTCCCAAGGGCGACCTTTCTCGGAGGCACCCCCACTTTCGAGGATGGCTTACTCATTCTCCCGAAGTTGGCACTATTGTTTCCAGGAATGCGGAAATGCCGACGCTGGATTTCGGGAGGTCGGGCATCCTTCTTTCCGTGGCAGGTTGTTTACCTTCCGAGGTTGGTGCTTTGTCCGAGCCAGTGGGTTCGGAGGGTGATTGGCACCTTGGCTATCACATGCCCCCTCCCAGGAAGTCGAAGCGGAGACTTCGGCTTTATGCTTTTGGGAAGGCTTCTTTACCGAACTCATGGTTGGAGCTCTACTCAATGAGTTGCACTTTTTCAGAAGGCATTCCTTTATAGCCAAGGTACCCTTCCCTAGTTCTTTCTGCGACCTCAAGCTGCGTGCAGCTTTTGCTTTTGCTTTCTTCTGCTGCAGGTTCGTGAACCGTCATATCCTTTGGTCAAACATGTCAGTTATGGATAAGCGTGCCTGGGTTTTCGCGATGTCAGAGGGGCGTGCCCTAGTTCTTCGCATTAGATGACATGTGGCCGCTAGTGGATGGCGGGATAGTTACGCCGGTCATACTAATTGCGTTTCTTCGTCTTTGAGGAGTAATAATAAGTCTGTTGCGCTTCCGAGGGATAATAATGACGACGTCCATATTCAGCGGTCGAGTCCACCAGTTGATCTATCGGCGGGAGAGGATATGAATCATTAGGATAAACATCATTTATATTTTGGAAGTCGTTGCACATTCGGAGCTTGTTGCTCCTTTCTTTCATGGCAATGACTACATTGCTTAGCCAATCGGGGTATTTGACTTCCCTGATTACACCTGCATCTAACAGGTGTTTGACTTCAGTTTTGACGAAGTTGTTTTTTTGCGCCGAAAGGCTTCGCTTCTTTTGGCGGAACGGTTTTGCCTCTGGGTTTACTTTGAGGCTATGCTGTATTATGCGAGGGTTTACCCCAGGCATGTCTTTCAGCGAGTAGGCGAACAGATCTTTATTCATTAGTAGGAAGGATACAAGTTTTTCCTTGTCTCATTTGGCCAATTTTTTCCCTATTCAGGTGTTTCGGCTTGGGACAAGCTCTATCTCTTCCGTTTCTACTTTCTCGGGATCCTCTGTTCCTTGTTCTTCTGACTCTTGTGCGGGCAGAGCCTTCGTTTCTGTAGTCTACGCACAATTCGTCGCTGGGGCTTTTCTTGCCTTTACAAACACCTTTCGCACCTCCCCCTGGTCGATGAAGATCTCAGCATCTCCATCCTTGGTAGCGAAGGTGACAGTTAGGTACTTCACATCCGGGCGAATGTGGAGGTTTCCTTGCATTTGCCTTCCAAGAATAGCGTTATATGACGAAGGGACATCGATGACGATGAACCTTGTCATTACGGAGGAAAACAGCTCCTTTCTGTTGTTTCCTGAAGTTCCCTTCAGCATCAGAGGAAGATCTACCCATCCAAGGATGGGAAGTTCGGACGACCCCACTCCAAAAGTGGGAGAAGTGACGGATTTAAGGTCGCTTCTCGATATCCCCAAGCTTGGTAGCAGGTGTGAGAATAGTACGTCTGCGTTTGAGCCATCGTCAAGTAGTACTCTCTTGACATCCCAGCTTCTTATCCTTGCCATAATCAGCAAAGGATCGTCATGGGGAAAAATGATGGTGGACCCATCCTTTCGGGTGAGCTTCTTTGATGGATTCCCGTACTCCATTACCGAAATCTTTCTGGCTTTTCTTTTTCTTTCCGCCGACGGCAGCCCTGTGGTGATCATTTGTATTACTCCTGCCGGGGGGGGGGGGGGGGGGGACGCCTTTTCGGACTTCGGTTTCGACGCCTGTCGGAGTCGTACTCCTCATCCTCTACCTGTCCTTCTTCTTCCCTCCTTCGCTTCGGGGAGGGAATGCGCAGGTAACGCCGAAGTTGTCCTTACTTTATCAGCATCTCTATGTACTTTCTCAGCTGGAGGCAATCTTCAGTATCATGCCCGTGCTCTCGATGGAATTTGCAGAATTTTTTCATATTCTTCTTGTTGTTCGAGGTCATGGCCCTCGGACGTTGAACCTGAGTCCCTTGCCTTTCCATTGCCATCAGGATGTTTGTCCTCGTGGTGTTCAGGGGAGTGAAGGCAATTGGCTTCCTTCCCTTAAACTTCCGAGGACGCCCACTTGTTTCAGTTGGGTAGGGATTTTGCTGACTTGGTCCCTCGACGCGGACATGATCAGACCTCGGCCCTCCCATTCTTAGTTCTTCGGCGGTCATGTGCTGCTCCGCTCTTCGGTAAAATTCACCGAGCGTGTTGGGGGGATCTTTGGAGAACTCGTAGAATAGCTGGGAGTCTCTCTGAAGCCCTCGTGTCATGGCCAAGATACGTATTTCCAACCTGAAGTCTGGGACACTCAAGGCTTCCCTGTTGAACCTTTTGACATAGTCACGTATGGTTTCACCATTTTTCTGTGCTAAATCGAACATTTGGACGGGCATTTTCACCGTTGGGCGGCTCCCGATGAACTGTTGCGTGAAGGCAGCAGATAGTTCTTAGGACTCCATGATGCCTCCAGGAGCCAGCGAGTTGTACCATGCCGTGGCCAGCCCAGCAAGGGTGACCTCGAAGCATTTGCACAAGGTAGCATCATCAGCTCCGTGCAGTACCGTACTGCGCTTATACTTTGTCAGATGAGCTTGGGGGTCGGTTCGGCCATCGTAGGTTTCCAGCCGAGGTACCCGAAAATCACTTGGCATAGGTGCCTCGACCACTGTTCGGGTGAATGGTGACTCGTCTCCATTGAAGGTTTCTGACAATCTAGCCAAGACAGGTTTCCGAGCTACTTGTTTCTCCGTTCTTTCTATCCTCTTGAGAATTTTTTCCATGAGGAGTGTGGCACTTGGTTCTTCTTCCTGTTGTCTGTAGGCTTCTGGGAATGGAGACTGACATCTTCTCTTTGGGGAACAACTTCGGCGCCGGGGAGATGGTGACTTTGCCTCAGGCGTGGAACTCCTTCGGCGGGGGCCCTTGGGTTGCTTTGGCCCCGTTTCTCCCACAAGTCGCACCGTGAGGGGTATGTTTTCCATTGGGGACTCATCGCGTTGATCCCCACTTCCCGAGCTCCGATGAGGTGATCGAGGGCTTTTCTCACACCGAGGGGCCGGTGAAGAGGGCCTTCGTCTTGGGGTTGGTTGTGGCCACCTTTGGTCTAATTGCTGCGTCATTTTGGCCATAACAGAGCGCTGAAATTCGTGCAGGAAGGCCATTGTAATAGCCAGTGGACGTTCGTCCTCAGGCGAGGAAGTCCCTGCCGCAGTTTGTTCGGCTGCCGGTTGAATTTCTGGTGCGGATGGGGACCTCGGGAGTCCCTTGTCCTTAGAACACCAAGTTTCAACGACGGCGACCTGGGGCTGGGTTCCCACAGACGGTGCCAGATGATGCCCTTCAGCATCTCCTTCGTGTGTCATGGTGAAGGCGGCAGAGGCTTATGGAAATGGAAAAAGGTCCGGGACGAACGTACTCTGAGAAGATCACCTGAAAGTCACAGGTAGCAAGGGTTAGAAGGTCCCCGGAGTGTTTTTCCGGGGTGGAGCCTCCGACGCCCAAGTGAGTATTTTGGAGGTGATGAGATGATTAAAGAGTAAAGGAGTATCTTATCTCAAGTAATGTCCACCCTTTTACCTGGAATAATTACCGAGTACATATAAAGGGGCGAATAGTGATAGTTCTTCTCGTGTGGCCGGCCCAGATCATGACACGTGTTCTACGGGATGCGTTCCACGTCTTTTGGACAACAGGGGACTGCTAGCCGAGCATGGGCCTCTGGGCTAGGAGTCTAGTCAATCCGAGAGTGACGTGCTAGAGTGTCCCTACAAATGGTGTGTTAGGGCATGGCCGGGGCGGATTATCGGGGATGTGTCAGAGGCTCCTTAAATGCTTATGCCGTACTCCCGATGTCCCTTTTGGTAGTCGAGGCCTCTTCGGAGAACTTGTTCTCCGAGGTCACTTTAGTATCGCAGGAGTATATTTCCCGAGGGCGACCTTTCTCGAAGGCACCCCCACTTCCGAGGATGGCTTACTCATTCTCCCGAAGTTGGCACTATTGTTTCCAGGAATGGGGAAATGTCGACGCTGGATTTCGGGTGGTCGGGCATCCCTCTTTCCATGGCAGGTGGTTTCCCTTCCGAGGTTGGTGCATTGTCCGAGCCAGTGGGTTCGGAGGGTGATCCGCACCTTGGCTTTCACACTCTACATATGGGTACAAGTTGGAGAACCTATTACTGGACCAACCCACCATGAGAATACTACATGGATTATTATATGACTGTCATAAGTGATTCTCATAGTGATCATGGCATATGTAGCCCTTTGACCTAAGATCACTAAGGTTCCCTACATGTGAGTCACATACTTTGATACTTCTCTTTGTTGCTTGTGACTGAGAGAACTTGAAAGAGGTCATAGGGTATGTCACATATCATGCGGAGGGATTTGTATGATCAAGATGGGATTTTTCCCTCCTATATGACGAGAGTGATATCTTCGGGCCCCTTCATAGAGTAAGACTTAGAAAAATGCATGGCCATGCTCGGATGAGTTGATATACGATATCAATGTCATCAGTTTAAGTTGGTCTACTCGATAATCAAGAAACCATAGATTGGGCTATACGAGAGTGACGTATTCCATGTCTCATGCTTAGTCTTGATATCTTGGACAAAAGGACAATGGCATATATCGGTAATGATCATAAAGGTTTAGTCGAATCACTGACAATCTTGTCACTCGGGTAGCAATGATGTGTTCCTAGACACCACTCATTGCTTATGATCATAAATTTGATTTATGATCATTGCCAACATGGTAAGAGCCTATTGGGTCACACATATAGAGCTATTTGGATCATTAGAGTGCATGGGCTAATTATTTAGGTTATGGTTTCACAATAATTTTGTATTAATAATGGGCCCAAAAGTTGAGCCATTATTAAGCCCGAAATTAAAGCCTAATTGGATTAGGGCTTTGAAACCCATTAGGCCTAGAAGTGGAGTCTCACTATACATACACCTTTTAGTGAGAAATTCGTAGCTTCCTGCCTGATAGCCAAAGGCTGTCGCCTCAATCTGGCCGAATACCCTGCCACAACAACGGCCAGAAGAACTGGCGCTTCCCGGGAATAGGTGGAATCATGCACCTCGGGAGATAACCTGAGAGCTCTGAGCCTCGGCACGCCAGTAAAACTTGAGGACTCCATTCGCCCCCCAAGGTTGTGAACAACGCGCCTTCGGAAAAGTGGCACCAGACATTGCTGCCCGAATATGATATCCCCGAAGGCGGAACCCCCTGGAACTGGGAACCCCCGAACTGAGGGTAGGCTTCCCGAAGAGGCTCTGTCCGAACTAGAGGACGACCTCGCCCAGGGACCTCGGGAGTACGGCAGGCGCATTTAAGGAAGCATTTAAGGAAGCCTCTGACACGTCCCACCACAGACGTAAAAAGTCGCCCTGACGCGCAGACGCCATCAGAATCATATCATGGCCCGTCTCAGCACAAGGCTCGAGGCCATCTAGTTACCAACTATCTGTCCCCTACGCCCAGACGTTCAGGAGCATCCGACCGCACACGTGTCATGATCTGAACGGGCTAGGTATTCCTATATATACAGGAAATAAATACTTCACAGGAGGTTGGCAGGCCGGATATACAGCTCCCACACTCTGAGAAAATACCAGGCGAGACTTTTCTGCCTTTCTCTTTGAGCTAGTGACTTTCTCCTTCTTCCGGCCACCACTGACTTGGGCGTCGGAGGCTCCCCCCCCGGAAAAACACTCCGGGGGCCTCCTAACCCTGTTTACCAGCTTTTCAGGTACTCTCCTTGGGGCGATCCACCTTCCAGGCGTTCTTCCTCCTAGAAGTCTCCTCAACAGTCATCATGACTCACAACGATGAGGCCTTGGGCCATCATTTGGCGCCGTCTGTGGGAATCCGCTCGCAGATTGCTGTCGTTGAGACTCGGCGTTCTAAGGACAAGGGACTCCCAAGGTCCTCGTCCGCGCCTGAGATACAACCGGCTGCTGAGCAGACACTCCCAGAGACTTCTACGCCCGAGGAGGACCGCCCTCTGGTAATCACCATGAGCTTCTTGAGGGACTTTCAGCGCTCGGTCGTTGCTGAAATGACTCAGCAGATCGACCGAAGATGGCCACAGCAGTCACAGGCCCAGAAACCCTCCTCATCAACACGCCCTCGGGAGAGAAGCCCCAAGTCTACACACCGCAGTTCAGAAAGTGGAGATCCTCGCGGAGAATCATCCACAGAAGATATAGCCCTCGGGAAACGGCCTGTGGGACAAACCGGGTCCAAGCGACCGAGAGTCTCACAGCGAAGCAGTTCGTCGCCCGAGGCGAGGGCCCTGACCCCTCCGCGCTGAACTCGATCCCCGAAAAGGCGCCGTCGATCTCCCTCCCGTGAAAATGGTCCTAGCGCCACTGCGCTTATGGAAAGGATATTGGCACGGCTGGACAGAGTGGAGAAGCAAGTGACCAGAAAACCCGTTTGGGACAGGTTGTCGGGGGCATTATGCGAAGATGGCTCCCCGTTTATTCACACCGTCGTTGAGGCAGCTATGCCAGGCGACTTCAGAGTGCCTAGGCTGGAGATCTATGATGGCCGGACTGATCCACAGGCCCATCTGACGAAGTACAGGCGGAGCATGATAATGCACGGAGCTGATGACGCTACCATGTGCAAATGCTTTGAAGTCACCCTCACGGGCCCAGCAACAGCATGGTACAATTCGTTGCCCCCAGGGACTATCACTGAGTTTCAGGAGTTGTCCACAGCCTTTACCCAGCAGTTCATTGGGAGCAGGCCGACGGCCAAAATGCCTGTACAGATGTTCGACATAGAGCAGAGAAACGGAGAGACGATCCGAGACTATGTCGAACGATTCAACAGGGAAGCACTCAGCGTCCCGGACTTCCGGCCCGAAATCCGCATCCTCGCTATGACACAGGGCCTTCGGCGTGACTCACAGCTATTCTACGAGTTCTCAAAGGACCCCCCGGAGACCCTCGGAGAATTTTACCGAAGGGCAGAGCAGCACATGACAGCCGAGGAATTGAGGATGGCGGGGCCGAAGTCTGATCATCACCGCGCCGAAGGGTCCAGCCAGCAAGCTCGGCATCTTTCTGAACATACAGGTCGACCACGGCGAATGCGAGGAAAGAAACCTCAAAGTTTCACACCCTTGAGCACGACACGGACCAACATTCTCATGGCGCTGGAAAGGCAAGGGACGTAGATTCGGCGGCCAAAGGCCATGGCCGCCGATAATAAGAAGAATGCCAAGAAGTTCTGCCAGTTTCATCGCGACCACGGTCATGACACCGAAGACTGCTTCCAGCTGAAGAAGTACATAGAGTCGCTGATCAAACAGGGCCAACTTCGCAAGTACCTGCGGATGCCCTCCCCAAAGGGCAGAAAAGAGGAGGAAGAGAGGGCCGAAAATGAGGACTATGACTCCGACAGGCGGAGAAACAGAAGTCCAAAAAGGCGCCTTCCACCTCCAGTAGGGGTCATCCAAACCATCACCACGGGGCTCCCATCCTCGGAAAGAAAGCGGAAGGCCAGAGAAATTGCGGTTATGGAGTATCAAAGTCCATCAAAGAAATTGGCTCGCAAAGATGGCTCCACTGTCGTCTTCCCCCACGACGACCCGCTGCTGATAATGGCGAGAATAGGGAACTGGGACGTCAAGAGAGTGTTGCTTGATGATGGCTCAAATGCTGACGTCCTATTCTCGCACTTACTGCCGAGCTTGGGCATCTCCAGCAGCGAGCTGAAACCTGTCACCACGCCCACCTTCGGCGTTGGGCCATCCGAACTACCCGTCCTCGGATGGATCGACCTCCCTTTGATGATGAAAGGCACTTCTGTAGACGGAGCAGCTGAGTTGTACGCATCCACAATGGCAAGATTCATCGTCATGGACGTCCCGTCTTCGTACAACGCCATCCTTGGAAGGCAGACTCAGGGGAACCTGCACATTCGCCCCGATGTGAAGTACTTGACTGTCACATTCGCCACCAAGGATGGAGATGCAGAGGTCTTCATCGACCAAGCCGAGGTAAGAAAGGTGTTTGTAAAAACACGAAAGGCTCCGGCAAACAGCTCTACACAAACGGTGGAGGCAAAGGCACAGGAGAAAGGCAAAAAAGGAGATCCCGCAGAAGCAGAAACGGAAGCAGTAGATCTTGTCCCAGGACAATCTACCCGAATAGGGAAGAGCTTGGCCAAAGGTGATAAGGAAAATCTTGTATCCTTTCTGCTAAAAAATAAAGATCTGTTTGCCTACTCGACGAAAGACATGCCAGGAGTGAACCCTGGCATAATACAGCACAGCCTCAAAGTAAGCCCGGAAGCAAAACCTATCAGGCAAAAGAAACGAAGCATCTCAGCCCACAAAAGCAACTTCGTGAAAACCGAAGTCCAGCGCCTATTGGATGCTAAAGTTATCAGGGAGGTAAAATACCCCGAATGGTTAAGCAACGTGGTCATTGCCACAAAAAGAAGGTAGCAGCAAACTCCGGATGTGCATTGATTTCAGAAACTTGAACGATGCTTGCCCGAAAGACTCATTTCCCCTCCCGCCAATAGATCAACTGGTAGATTCAACGGCCGAATACGGGCTCCTGAGCTTCCTAGATGCCTTCAGCGGCTACCATCAGATAAGGATGGACCCCGAAGATGAAGAGAAAACTGCCTTCATCACCGAGGGAGGAACGTACTGCTATATCAGAATGCCCTTCGGGCTGAAAAATGCAGGAGCCACCTACCAGAGACTGATGAACAAGGTCTTTAAAGACCAAATGGGGAGAAACATGGAAGTATATGTTGATGATATGATAGTAAAAAGCAAGCTGCCCGGCTACCACGTTGCAGATTTGGAGGAAACCTTCCAAAAGCTCAGAGCCTTCGGGGTTCGCCTTAACTCCGAGAAGTGTATCTTCGGGGTGACGTCGGGAAAATTCCTTGGGTACATGGTATCCGAAAGAGGCATCGACGCCAATCCTGAGAAGATTAAGGCTCTGCTTGAGTTCCGAACTCCTGCCACAGTTAAAGACGTGCAGAGACTAACCGGAAGAATAACCTCTCTGAGCAGGTTTATTTCCAGGTACGGAGATAGGTGTAGACCTTTCTTCAAAGTCCTCACAAAGGCAGCAAAGATGGAAGGCGACCTCGGAAGAAACAATCATCCCTGGGATGAAGATTGCCAAAAGGCCTGGGAAGAACTCAAAGTCTACCTGGCCAGCCTGCCGACTCTACGACAACCTCGGGAGGGAGAACCCCTCGTACTGTACCTCGCCGTCACAGAAAAGGCCGTGAGCTCGGTCCTGATAAAAGAAGAAGGGCCGAAACAATGGCCGGTCTACTACGTCAGCAAGTCCCTGCATGGCGCCGAAGTCAGGTACCCTTTGCTTCAAAAAGCTATATACGCCTTGGTGCTTGCAGGAAGAAGACTGCGACCATATTTCCAGGCTCACCCCATCATCGTCCGAAGTAGTCTACCACTACGGGATGTTATGAAGAGAGTTGATCATTCGGGAAGGCTCTCCAAGTGGTGCATAGAGCTTGGCGAACACGAAATCACGTATGAGCCTCGGAAGGCCATAAAAGCCCAAGCATTGGCAGATTTTATCGCCGAAATACCCACCACTGAGGAGAACCACTCAGATCCGAAAGAAGGTGAGCCAGAATGGACCTTGCATGTTGACGGAGCCTCGGGGTCCGTACACCAGGGAGCTGGAATAGTTATCAGAGGACCCGAAGGCCTAGAGGTGATGAAGGCTATCAAGTTCAGCTTCAACGTCACCAATAATGTGGCTGAGTATGAAGCCCTCATAGCGGGATTACGCTTGGCCAGAAAGATTGGCGTGAGAAACTTAAGGGCTCACAGCGATTCCCAGCTGGTAGTTCGGCAGACGGCAGGAGATTATGGGGCGAAGGACCCAATCTTGGCAAAATACCACGAGCTGGTAAGAAAACTCATCCAAGAGTTTGACGCCGTGCGGATCGAAAATGTACCCCGGCGGAATAACACTGAGGCAGATTGCTTAGCGAAGTCCAAAACATACACCGAGGTGCTACACCATCCAAGCATCTCCGTGCTAAGCGTAACGACCTCGGGAATGGGGTGGAAGGACCCCATAAAGAGATACCTCGCAGAGAATGAGCTTCCCGAAGACGCCGGCAATGCTGCAAGACTGCGAAGACGCGCCGGAAGATTCTTCCTGATTGGTGAAGAGTTATATCGGCAAGGATATGCAAATCCGCTGCAGAGATGTGTGGGCGAAGAGGATACTGAGATGGTCCTCGAAGAAGTCCACGAAGGCATGTGCGGCTCGCACATTGGAACTGATGCCCTTGCAGCAGTGATACTCCGCCAAGGATACTTCTGGCCTACCCTGAGAAAGGACGCAAGGCAGTTCGTCCAGAAGTGCGGTAGTTGCCAGAGACATGCAAAAATCCAGAGGATACCCTCGGAAATGGTAACGTCGGCAGACTATCCTTGGCCCTTCGCAGTCTGGGGTATAGACCTCATTGGGCCACTCCCCACAGCGCCCGGAGGCGTGAAATTCTGCGTGGTAGCAGTGGACTATTTCTCAAAGTGGGTAGAGGCAGAACCACTAGCAACTATCTCAGCAAAAGAAGTGCAGAAGTTCGTATGGAAAAACATCGTATGCAGATTTGGCATACCGAGGGTACTAGTAGCTGATAATGGATCCCAGTTCATAGACAAAGGATTCCAGGAATTCATCAGCGACCTCGGAATAAAGATGCACTTCGCCCCAGTAGCTCACCCCCAAAGCAATGGGCAGGTGGAAGTATCAAACAGGACCATAAAAGATGGCCTGAAAAAGAGACTTGGGGAAGCCAAGGGGAAATGGCCAGGAGAACTCCAAAGTGTATTGTGGAGCTACCGAACGACGCCACGAAGAGCCACAGGGGAAACTCCCTTCTCACTCGTCTTCGGAACAGAGGCCATTATCCCAATAGAGATAGTTCAGCCTTCAATACGGGTGCAAGTATTTGATGAAGGCGGAAATGACCTCGGTCTGAGAACTAAGCTCGACCTTGTGGCCGAACACAGAGAAATAGCCGAGCTGAGAAGAAAAGCTTTCCAGCAAAGAGTGGCCGCGGCTATCAACTTGAAAGCCAGGCCAAAAGAAATCAAAAAAGGAGACCTCGTTCTCCGAAAGGCCGACTTTGCACCCCGAAGGCCATCTCACGGAGTACTTCGCGCAAATTGGGAAGGACCTTATCTGGTTCTCGCCGAAGTACGAAAAGGCGTGTACAAGCTTGGCGACGCCGAAGGCGTAGAATTGAAAAACACTTGGCATTCAGACGCCCTGAAAAAATTCTACGCCTAAGGTTGAGCGGAAGAAATATATTGTACAAAAAATATTCTAAGTACAGGATGGTCCGGAGAAGAATGGTCTTGAGAAAATTTTTAAGTATACCAAATTGTCCAGGACAAAATTCCGCGAAGGTGCTCGCCACGAAAAAAGCAGATATGACTTCCCGAAGTCCGTTGAGCCACTATGCTCGGGAAAAATGGGAAGCAAGAATCTCGCAAAAGTACACGCCAAAACAAAAGCAGAGGTAATTTCCGAACACCCTTGAGCGAACGTGCTCGGGAAAAAGGGAATGAGCAATCTCGTGAAAATTTTCCTAAGTCCCTTGAGCAAATATGCTCGGGACAATAGGAAGACAGAAAAATTTGCCTGAAGGTTTTCCGAAGGCCCTTGAGCGAACATGTTCGGGATAAAAGAAAACAAAAAGCCTGCAAAAGACTTAGCCAAATTTTTACAAACTTTCCAGAAAGTCTCTTGAGCGAGCACGCTCGGGACAAAGGAAGGTAAAAAGTTTCTTTGGTTGCAGGTTTTCCGAAAGTCTCTTGAAGCAAACGTGTTCGGGACAGTGGAAATGAAGAAACTTGCAAGAAAGGACTTAGCCAAAAGATTGTTCATTTAGAGCAAATCGCCTTACAAAAGAAGTGCCCAAAGAAGGAGCACAAAGGAGAAAAATAAGAGGAGCCCTAAAACAAACTAGGGAGAGTCGGGCGGACGAAGACCAGGAAGCTTCAGATGCTCGACCTTGGACCACTGCCACCGAGGTCCCTCAGGAATATTTAGGCCCTCCAGAAAAGAGAGGTCCAAATCTGGGAACCTCTGCAGCACCTGGTGCCGAGCGAGGCAGAAGCCGTCCTGAAAGGCGACCTTGGCCATGTCATCAGAAGTACGTTTTTGAATGCCAAGGACATTGACCTCGTCCCTCAGCTCAGCAACCTCCTCTTCGAGCTCGCTTATCCCCAGCGTCTCTCCGGACTCCTTCTTCAGAGCCTCGACCTCGGCTTGAAGAGCATTGTTCTCGTCCGTCAACCTCGACGCAAGACTGTCGGAAACAGCCTTGTCCTTGACAAGATCTTCGTTGGCGGCGAGCAGCCCCTTTACTTGGTCACCGAGGTCGGCAATCTTCCGGGAGGAGTCCTTTTCAAGTTCTTCTCTTTTCTTCGAGAACTCCTCCCGAACGGCAGCAAGTTGCTGAGAACAATCTGCTGCCAGCTGCTGGTTGCTGGCGATCACCTTCGCTTCACTGAGTTCCCGCGAAGTCGCATCCTTGGAGGCAGCCTGTCTGGCCACCCGAACTCGGAGATAACCAGCGTACTCCAGCAGCTACGGCAAGGCAAAAGTCCAGGTTAGTACAAGTCTAAACACTTAGAAAATTGAGGAAAAAAGTGTAAAGACTATACCTGAGCAGCATGCTCGGTGACTTTTGCGGCGAGGGTATTATCCCCCGGGTGAGCCGCCGCAATGGCCCGGAAGGAGGCGTCAGTGGTGATCCCCTTCCAAATCTCTTTTGTCATCTTCGGACAATCGTCGGAGAACAAATTCATATCCTCCGTGATTGTCCAAAAGGGCTCCAAGGGGATCTTCCCCTCAGGGATTGTGGCATCGCGCAGGGCCCGTTTCCTCTCATGAATGGCCCTCCAGCCAGCAGTAAGAGGCTCCCCTGAAAGTGAGAAGGAAGTTAGGAGCAGAAGAAAAATTCGCGAAAGGAAAAGGAGCTGAACTTCGCCTAAAGGCATACCTGGAGCAACCTCGGAGACAGTGTCCTCGGGATCCTCGGGCCCCTCGGAAGAAAGACCCTTACCCTTCTGCCGGTACCGCTCCTCGGCGGTGGGTACTTCTACCACTACAGTGTTTCTGGGGGCCTCGAGGTCGAGAGGAGGCACCTCGGCGGAAGTAGCGGGGACCTCGGCCGGTGGAATTTCAACAAGACCAGCATCTTCGCCAGCTTCTTCTTCCAAAAGCTCTGGCTGAGAAGGCTGGAGAGCCTTCCTAGCTCGCTTCGCCGAGGGTCCCGCCCCTGTCGTCTTCCTTCTTCGGGAAGCCGCCTTCTTTGTCTGCTCCCCCTTCTCCACTTGGCCAGAAAAGAGGGCCTTGTAATAAGCGGCAGCCCCATCGCCCATCTCTGAAAAAGAGAAGAAATATCAGCGTAAGTCCGAGGAAAAAGTATAAAGGGATGGAAGATTACTCACTTTCGGCAAAAGTTTCGAAAGAAGTCTCCCCCTTAAGGAGCTTGACCAGCCAGGAGTCCTTCCCGGCGATGGCGGGAGCGGGCATATTGAGGTCGGTCACGTGCTCCTTAACCACTTTCAGCTCCCGAAGGACTTCTTTGGTCATCAACCTCCAGTTGATAGGAAAGGGGTAAAGAGCACGAGGAGAGACCTCGGGAGCCCAGTCAGCGACTGCCCGAATGCGGGCGTCAAAATCCGCGAACACGGAAGCCAACGGTGGGGTCAGCAGCATCCTCGGATCAACGACGTCTGCGTTCAGCACTCCCTGAGCCCATCTGGTCGGGACACCAGACCAGTTCTTATCCACCTTCAGGAAAAAGAACTTAGGCTGCCACCCCCGCCAGCTATCCTTCGTGTCGAAGGTGAAGGTGAATTTTTTGCTCCCGGATCCCCGAGGCAGCAGAAAATAGAAGCCACCCTTCGGGACCACATAGAGCTTGTAGTACTGCATGAAAATGATGAAGTGGGGCTCTATCCCGAACACGCCACACATGCAGAGGTAGGCGTTAAAATAGCAGTACGCGTTCGGGGGAAGCTGGTTCACAGCAATGCCATGGAATTGGCAGAACTCGCAAACCACCTTCGGGGGAGGATACCGAAGTCCGGCCTTCAGTTGGGCTTGGAAGACGGTAACCTCGTCGCCACGGTTTGAAAAAGCAAAATGGCTAGAACGAGGCAGTCTGGTCACAGTGTAAGACGGAAGAAAGAATTTTTTCTTCCACCTCTCTCGTTTTTCGGGGGTGGTACAGCAAGGATGGGCCAGAAGAGGTTTCCAGCTCTCGGGAACAGGCATCGCAGACATGAAAAAGAGTTTGAGATGGAAAAGAAAATAGTTTCCAGAAAAAACTCAGAAGACGAGTTTGGAAAAAACAACAGTTTTCCAGAAAAACTCAGAAAAATAGAGGAATCAGAGTACTCTGAAAATCAAAACCCACCAAAAGATTTGCCTGAGGACGCCGTCATGAAAGTTGGTAGTAAAAAGCTCTGATTAAAGAAGCTCCGCCACAGAAAGCAAGATAAAACGCAAGAACAGAGGGCAGAGCAGAAAAAGAGCAGAAAAACGGTAAGTGGGACTTATGATGGAATGGGCTATTTATAGGCCAAAGGTGGGTAACCGAAAGAACATCATAAGTACCCATTGGAGGCGAACCGTCATCCTAACTGCCCGCTGCACCCGAAAAGGCGTGCCCTTTGTAAATGACGCACCTCTCCTCCAATGGCAAGAAGCCACGTGTCAACCGCTGCGTAGAAATGGGGGACGTGCCTCCCCAAACGTGCCTGGAAAACTGGGACATGCCTCCTGATTGGGACACGTCATTTGACATCCCTGAGAAATGGAGACGCGCCGCTCAGTCTGACACGCTTGGCCATCAGACCTGCAGAAATAAAAAGCAGGCCACCTCGAGGACACCAAGAGACAGGCTATGGCTGAACAACCCATGACTTTTGGGCAAGAGGTGTATCTTCGGTACAGGCTTTGCCTCGGAGACACCAAAGAATAGGCCAAGGCCGAACAGCCCAGACCCTCGGGCAAAAGGTGCGACCTCGGAACAGGTTATGCTTCCCAACAAGACTCCCAACGGCAACCTCGGAAAGAGATGCAAACCGAAGTCTTCACTTCAGCTTTCCAGAGGGGGGCATGTGATAGCCAAAGGCTGTCGCCTCAATCTGGCCGAATACCCTGCCACAACAACGGCCAGAAGAACTGGCGCTTCCCGGGAATAGGTGGAATCATGCACCTCGGGAGATAGCCTGAGAGCTCCGAGCCTCGGCACGCCAGTAAAACTTGAGGACTCCATTCGCCCCCCAAGGTTGTGAACAACGCGCCTTCGGAAAAGTGGCACCAGACATTGCTGCCCGAATATGATATCCACGAAGGCAGAACCCCCTGGAACTGGGAACCCCCGAACTGAGGGTAGGCTTCCCGAAGAGGCTCTGTCCGAACTAGAGGACGACCTCGCCCAGGGACCTCGGGAGTACGGCAGGCGCATTTAAGGAAGCATTTAAGGAAGCCTCTGACACGTCCCACCACAGACGTAAAAAGTCACCCTGACGCGCAGACGCCATCAGAATCATATCATGGCCCGTCTCAGCACAAGGCTCGAGGCCATCTAGTTACCAACTATCTGTCCCCTACGCCCAGACGTTCAGGAGCATCCGACCGCACACGTGTCATGATCTGAACGGGCTAGGTATTCCTATATATACAGGAAATAAATACTTGACAGGAGGTTGGCAGGCCGGATATACAGCTCCCACACTCTGAGAAAATACCAGGTGAGACTTTTCTGCCTTTCTCTTTGAGCTAGTGACTTTCTCCTTCTTCCGGCCACCACTGACTTGGGCGTCGGAGGCTCCCTCCCCGGAAAAACACTCCGGGGGCCTCCTAACCCTGTTTACCAGCTTTTCAGGTACTCTCCTTGGGGCGATCCACCTTCCAGGCGTTCTTCCTCCTAGAAGTCTCCTCAACAGTCATCATGACTCACAACGATGAGGCCTTGGGCCATCACTGCCCTAGCCCCCCAAAAGGATAGCCGCACTCTTCTCTTGCAATTCCTTGGAGGACGTAAGCTAGCACTGCGAGCACAAAAGAAATGCATCTGCCAGGACATAGTGGAAGTATGGTGATCCTGAGAGGCTCGTGTGGATACCATAGAGAGCTTGAACATGTCAACTATCTAGGTTTTGTGATTCGACCCTACAGTTGGGTGAAAGATGTTAACCGCAAATTAGGTATGAAAATTTTCGAGCACCCGGTTTACCCCATTTCACTTGGATCCTGGAGGATTTTGGTTAAATTCTACTGCGCTTGTTTGGTCGCCTAAACCCAATAGGGTTAAGTGTTAAGCCACATACGTTAAGACCTAAAAATGCACCAAGTATTAGGGCAATACGAAGAACCGTAAGAACCACTTGCTAGTGTGTGAACCTACTCAAGTGGCTTAAATTCCTTAGATTGGAAATGTTCTAAGGTTTCATAGGTTTTGTTCCTTTCCAAGCTAGTCTCAGTTGGCCTGGTTAGTAATGAATGACTGGCTAATCAAACGGATGAGTTTCTTAGTGTAACCATAGAATGAAACAGCTTAGCCAGACATCGAAGAGGTAAGGAAGTAAGTTTAATTTCTTCTCTATTCATGGAATGCAGGTGTGACTCTAGAAGAAGCAAGTAGTAAAGAACTCATCGGGAGGTAAATGGATGAATATTTTTTTCATTCGTTAGTTATATGCCAAAGGGTAAAGCATGTGGGAATGAGGCCATTGCTAGGGTTTAAATTGACTACCAGAAGGTAGTAAGATGACCCGAGCAATAGGTATGATTGCCAAAGGCAATGGACAGCTAGTGACCTGAGGTCATCACCCCATGGTTAAGCAAAGTCATGGGGTAGTGTCCAAGAAGTGCCTATGAGAAATAATTGATTATATCCAGCTGAGAGATAACTCATAGTAGTGATAGCGTAAGGTAATCCCCCACCTAGGTAGTACTAAACTTAGTAGTCAAAGTGCCAAGTTAGTGTAGGTACAGTTGTTTTCAAGTGTCTATTTTATGACTTTGGTAGTTCCCGCATTCACCGGAGTAGGGGGAAGTTAAGGGTTAGAACCTAGTCAGAGAAAATTTTTGGTTGAGCTCATTTAAGCCCAAAGTTAGAACCCTTCACTTGTCCGTATTGCCTTGTAAGGGAAGGGCTAATGATTTGCGAGATTGGTCAAGGGCTAGCGGGTAGGCTCACAACTCCAAAGAGATGGAATTGGCCTTGACCTGCATAGTGTGATGCATTAAGTAAGGTTGCAGTGGATCAGCCACCCAAGTTATTTTCAATGGCAAACCACCTCCCAAAAGTTAACTAAAATAAGTGACAAAGTAAGTTCTCCCACCACATAAGTTAAGCTGACATGGTAAAGCCGTACGTGTATTGTCCTAATGGGAGGCCAACATAGTGTAATTATGCTATGATAGTTAAGCATGGAAGGTAGAGATGGTTGTCAAGGATACCAATGAGATGCTTTATAGTGGTAAAGGCTAAGAGGCCTAAGAGCTGGTGGAGGAGTCAAGACTGGAGGCATGTCAGTGCCTAGTGGTAAGGACCGAGCTATCTAGCTCACTACCAACCGAAGGATGCCTAGGTCAGGCTTCAACTGAATCGTACATTGTGAATTAGCTAAGGACCTCTCTGGTGCTTTAGTAATGGGCGAGTTTTGGAGGTTGAAAAGCAAGTGTACTAAGGACACACTCAATGAGCTAATCGGCAAACTTGGGGTGTTGAGCTCTTGTGTGTGTGGAAGTAAAGAGACTTAGTGTTACTGACTCTGGGGTAGTCCAATTATGGTGCCAAAACTATGCATTTAAACTCCCAGGATTGGTGTGTCTAGTAGGTCATCAGAACAACACCCCTACTGTACATAGTCAAGTGACCCTCTTGAGTACTTTGCAAATACATGCATATTGATTTAACCATAACACACATATTTACATTTATTCACACTATGGCAGCTAAGAAGGAAAACACTAGCAAAAGTCTTAGTTTTGGCTTCCACACATTAGGCAATCTTGTTGAGTTCTAGTGACCAACCCCTGCACCTGTAACATCCACTAATAAACTGTATCATTATAGCCATTTTCCCCATCATCTTCTTTGCTCCATTATCAAGCAGAGATTTTGAGCAAACCAAAGAATTTTGTTTTACATGAACAGCCCACCCATCGACCAAGTTATGGATTTTTTAAGTTGGTTACAAAATTCTGACAAAATGAATAGTAATTGAGCCCAATTTGCAACGTCATAGCTTTGGCTAGGGCTCTAAATTCAGAAATTCTAAATTTTAGTTCAACCCTTAGATGTTCTCTAGGTGTGGTCAAAATTTAATGCAAATATTACCTCTACACAGGGAGATATAGAACTTTAACTGTAGAGTCAAAATTCTGGTCACTTTATGACAATTTTGCCCATACAAAATTTCATAAGTGTGCAAAAACTTCATTCACAAGGGGAAATCCCTCCAAACCTATTCAATATATGTCCATTACACATAGGAATTACATTCCCTTGCTTTTAACAGCTTTATGTGACCGAAACAGAATTTACAAGTAAGTAGCCCATCATTCACACTTAGGCAGCTTTGCACCACAACACTCACATAGCCAAAACATTAGTCAAATGTGCACATACTTGTCTCATTTTCTGTACACTACTTGTAAATGCATAAATTCACTACAAAATGGTCTTAAGTTAGCTCAATACACACCCTAGGTTACAGGAGTGCCTGAGACACACTGAACTCCAGAATAGGATGCTGGATGGCTACTGCACAACACAATAAGTACCACGATTAAAAATACCAAATGTGCTCCTAAAATCTCCAAAATTTCCAGTTCATAACTAGACATATGGAATTTCATGTACCTAAAATTTGAGATCAAAAATCGAACCACAAATGTCAGTTTGAATGAAATCTTTCTGCTAGACCTAAAATGACAGAATTGAGGGGAGTGAGTTTCATTGAGAAACTTAGTTAGGGTAACACTTGGATTCAATAGGCAATGTGACCATCCTTAAAAGCTACATCCAAATATGCTAAAACAAATTCAATAAGGAGGTACTGAAATTGGTTCTACTCTAGGCTGAAGGTGAATGGAAAACTCGGTGTCCCGCTTGGGTGGTAACCCAAGCAAATCCACTAGCAATACCTCAAGAAATTGGTTGGCTATAGGAACTTCCTGAAGTTCATCTTCTATGGCCACCCCATTCAACGTATAATACACTCCTTCATTGACTATGAGGATGAAGTCCATAAGTCTAAGGTGTAAACTTCTAGCATTAGTTGCTAAGCCTCCTGTGCAAGTCACTCTAGCTCCCTGATCATTAGTAACATGGATTGACTGATTAGCACAGTCAATTTGGGCCTTATGCTTACTTAGCCAATCCATTTCCAACACTAGGTCATATGACCTCAATTCTATAACCCATAATTCACAAGTAAAGTCATGGTTGCCCAACTGCATGGGATACCTAGTAACCAACTCGTTGGTCATAATAAAACTCCTCCCTATGCTGTAATTTCAATTTATCTACCAAGGCAGACGATATCACAGAAAGAGTAGCACCAATATTAAATAGTACTCTAACACAACCATTCTGAAATGTAAAGTTACCTCGAATGAGCCAACTCGAATGGCAGTTGGCTCTTTGGTCACTTGACTAGCCAAGGTGAGAACCCTCAGCTCAACTACTGCTATCGCCACACTAGGTAAATTTCCTATGGTAAGGGGTGCAGGGCACATATTCCTAGGCGGACCCAGTAACGGTTAAGGCCATGGGGATTCCCTTGCCCAATGACCATTCTGTCCATAGTTGTTGCAAATGTTAGTTCCTTAAGTACATGGCTTGGAGCCATGAAATCTCTTACACCTAGGGCATAAGCCCCTTGTCTTTCTCTCGGTCAACCATTGAGTCTCGACCACCTTTCCTTCCATTGGACATTTTCTAGCACTTTTTCCTAGGTTGGATAGCCTAACCTCTACCTTCTTACTTTGAATCCTTGAGTCTTTAAATTCCCTCTCAAGAGCTAATGCTTTTTGAACCATTTGTTGATAGCTCTGAATGTCCACTATTGCCATGTATCTCCGAAGCATAGGCTTGAGGCCTTGGAGGAATTTCATGGCCTTGAGCTCATCATTTCTAGCCATGTATGGAGCATACCGAATAAGTGAATTGTAGTTTTGCTCATACTCCTTCATTAACATCTCTCCTTGAACTAGGTTTTCAAATTGAATCCTTCTCTGATCCTGTGTAGCTTCACTGATATATTGCTGTCGGAACTTCCTCTCAAAGTCCGATCACTTCAGTGCCTTTTTCTTATGCTCTAGTCGAGTGCCATTGCTTTCCTTTAGCATTTTGAGAACTTTATCCCACCATAAGCTAGCCCTCCCCATAAAAGAGAAAGGTATTAAGGCCATTCTCTGCCCCAACTCATAACCTCCACAAGTAAAGACTCAATTCATGCTATTCAACCAATCCTCTACCTTGTCAGGGTCGCCTAACCCATCAAAGTTTGGTGGGCCAAGCGTCTTGAATTTCTTGAGCAATCTCATTTGATGTGGAGTTACTCCCCTCCTTGGAGCCTTCATAACTGCCTGTTCCTCTTCATACTCATAAGCACGGTCATACCGCTCATGGGCCCTAGGTGCTTGCCGGTGGTCAGCATGCCTCTCTTGACCTTGGGATGGGTCATTCCCTTGGTCATTTCCTTCCTGAGTAGCTCATCCATTTTCTTGGTCTGGAAATAATTACTTTGGGATAGTGGTCATGCCTTGTGCCATTTGTACCAAGGTCTATGTCATCCCCTGAAGCGCATTGGATATCTCATCCAACCTTGCCACAACTGGATCACTAGAACCATCACTAGGTTCCTTAGCTCCTCTCAAAGCTCCTGACCTTGTGTCAACCATAGCAACCTGAAACCAAAGCCAGCGGCATTCCACAAGTGTTGGTTAGTACTAACTATCCTAGCACATGGACTTTAAACTAGATCTCAGTCCTAGCCTCTAATGTCTATGAATTGTGCTTTAATACCAAACCGACATGGGCGCCCTTGACCCTGTGCAGGAAGCCTGTGAGAATGTGTCTCACGGTGGTTGCAATTGGCTAGTTCTTTATGTGTGTAGATTAAAACTCTGCGATACTAGTTGATTAACCTAGAATATGCGGGATGCATGCTCTTTGTGCTTTGACTTAAGCTAAAAGAAATCATGACAACATTAACTTGGCCAAGTATTTTCATAGAAAACAAGCTCAAATAGTCAAAGCATACAAAATCAATATTTGTATTGACATTACTACACATATTAACCATGTGAGTGCATTCACAAAAAGTAGTCTAATGTCTTTCACCCAAGAGCAACCCTAAAGTCTAAAGCTCCAAACATAGATACAGGAGGCAACTACGCACAAGCATATACAAGCCTCTACTAAAATCCTCCTAACTAACTCCCACCTTGGAGATGAGTAGCAGTGGCTAGTCACAAAATCCTATCCATGTGCTACTAGCCGCTGCGGCCAAGAAAATACTATAGTTAGAACTGTTACTTCATCGATAAGTAAGTAAGAAAACTAGAATCAAAATGATTCCTATAACAACATACCTACAACAAAAGACTACCACGACAACCCTCAGTGGTTATGAGGATCAACCCGGTCAGAATCTGCACAACATAAGCTAAAGGAGTGAGAATTTGTAATTCTCAGAAATGGATCTTCACCTACGAGAAAAATACTAAGGACAACATATATATCATCATATGTAATCTACTGTGAGCTCATACAACATGAGGCTAAACCTATGCGCATATGTTTTAGTCCATTGGGACTTGACTTCTACCTAGTCCTTGAACTACAAGGCGAAGCCTTGTGTACTAGCAACCGTTGCTTACTAGCCTAACTAGTGAAGTTCATCACTAGTTGAACCTTTCTTATGCTATATAGGGGAACTATGGTAGGACTGATATTTCCTAGGTACCGAACAACACAATAGGTGTACTAAGGTTTCCCCATCGAGGCTTTAAACCCAAAGGTGCAACTAAGCTATCAATGGTACTAAACCTTCCACCTCCTGTATTGATGTATTTGTTATGGCCTATGAACTAGTTTTCTCATGAGGTATAACTACCATTTACAAAAGTATGAGAAAACCCTAGATCCTGAGATAGTTTTTGGATGTTCCGAAGTGCCATTATAACATTTCAACCCTTAGGCACCTTTAGGACCATGCTTGCCCTATCCTAGATCCTCTTTTAAAAAGCTAAATTTTGCTGAAAAATGGCTTTAGGGCCTAGGCACCGGGAGGAGGTCTCTGGGGCTTAGGTGCCTGGAGCACCTGAGCACATGAGGCCTAGGCGCCAGCTAGGGCCTAAACGCCAGGAGTACTCGACTCTATTGAGAGAAAAATGCACCTTGGACTCTAAGGTACCAGGAGCCCGTGTCCTGTGCCTTAAAAACATCCTCGTAAGCCTCTTTGGAGACTTCCGATGAAGTTAAGGCATACAATGGGTGCTGAGACTCATCATAAACCTGTAAAAAAAACTTGAATATGCCACAAATACACCATCACAACATAACTATAATGAATTAAAAGATCATCCCAACCTAAAATTCAAGCCTAGTCCACCATAATTCAACTTGCCCACTAACTAATGCTATTGACAAAACTACTTGAATTCATCAAGCAACAATACTCAAATAGCATTAATTGAGCTTAAAACCATAAATCCCTTACCTCAATTTCATCTACCAAGCAAGAATTATGTAACTCTTCACCAAGAACAAAGTTCCACAAGTTTCTACCTAAGTTCCAAGCAAACCCAAGCAAATGGCACCAAATTAACACCAACCAAGCAAAACCTATGCCTTAAAACATCTAATAAGCAAGAAACAGGCAAGAAATCAATATTACCTCTCTCCAAAAATGGGAACCCAACTAGAACCAAAACCAAGAATTAAGCTTGAAACAAGTTCCCAAAGCTTATATACACTTTGGGCCTTTATATCTCTTCAAGAACACTTGATTCTGAACAAGAATTCAAGAATAAATGGTAGGGGCAAGGTGCATCCTGGGAATTGGAGGTAGAAGATCAACAATGGCAGCCATATGAGCTTTACCAAGCTTAGAAGCCAAGCTTTCCCCCCTTAGCCCTCAAACTTTTTAAAAAGCTACAAAAGCCCCCTTCCCTAGATAGTAACCCAAGTCAAATTTTAGTCAAATAGTTAACACTTAAGCAAATATTTGGGTTTTAAGCAAGGTTTACGCTTCAAAACATATTTTTGACTCTCAGGTCTCAGCCCAATAACTCGAGATGCAAAATTACCATTTTGCCTCTATCTTTTTTTGGTGCCATAAGCTACTCGAAACTTAGTTAATTTTGTGCAAGTTACTAATCCTTGCCTAGTTAAGTTGAGATAAGATGTTAAACTTGAAATTAAATTAATTTACCTCCCTTAGTTGAGTTTCCTGCTGGGAGTGTCATAACAACGACAACTCTTGGCAGACCTTAATCGGGATACATTGGCACCGTATCCTAGGATAGTGTCTTTAAGGTAAGGAGATTGAATTTGGATGACAAAATTCTCCTAGGTGAGTTGAATGTTGTAGACCTCCTAGCGGAATGCTCAGTGAGTGAGCTAAGTTCATAAATCCCTAGTTTAAATACCTTAATTAGAGGTTAATTAGCAAGATCGAGAAAATTATCCAAAAGTTAGTTGGTTTTAAATGGTTTATGGCACTAAATTTTCCCAAGGGCAAAATAGATGAGTCCCGGGAGTAAAAATGATATTTTTAAAAACTCAAAATCCAAGTTACAATTTTTAACTATGTGTTTAAAAACCAGAGTTGCAATTTGAAGTTGGGGTAAAGTTGCAAAAACTTCAAAAGTTTGGGGTGGAAAGAGTTTTGTTATTCAATTGGTTGGAGGGGATGAGTTTTTGCTACTTTCATTCATCCTTTCCCTTCTAATTTCGTAGCCCTCTCTTCCCCTCTTTATTTTTTGCTAAATTCTCCTCAAAATCAAGATTTCTTGGTGAGAAATGATTGCTTTCTTGATGCTCATGGGAAAGACAGGCTGTTTTACTATTATTTTGTGCATTTGAAGGTTGTTAAGGTGTTTTCAAGCTTAGGCTTGCCTGAATTATTTAGATAACTCATTGTTCATCAAGTTTTCATGTTTCTTTAGCCTAATTAAGCTTGGGTTTGTAGCCATTAAGTTATTTTGGTGCCATAATGCTTGTATTTTGCTTGGAACATTGGAAACCTTAGTGGAACCTTTGGACTTTAAGTTTTGTGGTTGTGGTTGTTTGATTAAGCTAGCTCTTCTGTAATTAAGGTAAGGCATTTATAATTTGGGCTGGTTTCATGCCATTCATAGCTTTCTTCTAGTATAAGTCAAGTAGTTTTGTGGATGGTAGAGATTGCTGGATAGTAGTGAACATGGTAGAGTAGTGTTGGTTCAATGAGTTGTGTGGTGCTTGTGGACACCATAGGATTGCTTTAAATGGTCCATTGTGGCCACATGTTTGTGTTGTGTATGCATGTGGTATGTAAAAGTGCCCCTAGCAACTATGGAGAGCCTTGGAGGCCTTCTATGGTGCCTGTGGCATCATTTTGTGGTGCTCGAAACAGGGCCTTGGCTCTCTGGCACCAGTGGTGGCACTACAGCACCAAACACACATGCTAGCACTAGATTGGTTTGTACTATGGAACTACCGTGTGGAAGGTAGTGCGAGGACTTGATAGGATTGACATGTAGTTGCATTTTTCCAATAAATTTTTGCTCAGGTGTTTGATTGAGGTGATTCAAGATTCCACGTGAAGTAAAAGTGGAACAACTACCATTTCCATTCTTTCCCCAAGCCGAGATTGGCATAGCTTTGGCAGTATTTTTTGTTCAATGCGAGGGAATAATTGGCCATATTAGAGCACCATTAGTTGGGTGAAAGGTTCAGTACCGTTGCGAGCCTTGCTAGGCCTTCATGTTTGATTACCCGATGAAGGAAGCCTAGTGCACTTTGGAAAGTTGCATGGTTCCTAGAAATTATGAGTCCAGCCATGACTTTTACCATTCTACTAGGGTGAAGCAAGCAATGGTGGATAGGTATCTACCTTAAATGAAGGTTTAGTGCACTTGTAGCCTAGGCAAGGTTGCTTGATGCGTAAGTGAGTACCTTCTGTATTTTTGGTAAGGACTTGATGTGGAAGCTAAGTACACTAGTGACCAAGGCAAGTCTATGGACTTGAGGCACTATGTGGAGGCATAGTGCACTTAGTGAGTTCGTTGGAACTTAAGTGAGGTACATGCACTATGTTCACCAGTACAACAATCAAGGGAAGGTTATTTAGTGAGCTTACCTCTCGAGGATATCAGTAAGCCAAGGCTTGCCAGAACTGAGTTCAAGGCCAGGACCACTAGGCACAAGGTGACATCTGTGCAAGGACTTGGAAGATGAGGGGTGACTAGTTTGCCTCCAATGTTCATGAATGAGTAGTGTACTTTAGAGTCACTATTGGGTATGAGCATAGTCTACATTGCTAGCACGCAGTTGATTGTTTTTTGTTTAATTTGAATATACCTTATTTGCTTGGACTGGTTTAAAACTTGGATTTTTGTGAAAGGCATGGGCAATATTTTAGGGTTTATGTTTTATGTTTACTACCTATTTTATCACTTAAGTTAAAGCATTACTCAAGCATGGTTGCATAGTAGGTTAATTAACTAGAAGCATGAAGGTTTTAACTAGTGCGCATGTAATTAATTAGCTAATTGCGAGTAGTATGGGACATGATCGCATAGGTTTCTTGGTAGGGACACGAGCAGCTTTGTCAGTAAGAAATGTGTTTTGGATTATTAAGAGCTTAGTTAATCTAGCCCTAGGCTTCAGAAATCTGTGTTAATAAGGCTAGTTTCTTTGATATAAGGGACTCCAAAGGAAAAGGCACAAATCAAGCTTGTGTGTGACAGATCTATCACATGCAAGAAGAAAAATGTTTTTCATCATCGTGTTCTAGAACTTTTCTCTTCAAGAAGCTCTAGCCATATATTAACATGATAAAATCTCTAGCGTCGGGTGATGGCCGAAGTGCCATCGCCCTGACTCCTGATTTTCGGGGGAGGAGGCCACACGCCTGACATATATGAACTCGGAAGCCCCATCGCACCGACCTCAGAAATTTGCCATACCGCCTCTCCCTTGGAAGATGAATGAACCCACTTCGGAAGAGTGGGTAACCCCGGAGAGACAGTATCACCCCGGGAAGAGGTCCCTGTTCGTCCCACTAAAAAGTAACGTCGGCCGAAGGGACTTCGGCGGAGCGATGCGGGACGCAAATGAGCCTCTGACATGTTCGCTTGTACGCACCAGACGTTCACCTCAAGCATTCTGACAGGCCAATGTAGTCCGTGCTCTGGCACACTGAGACACGACTGTCGACAAATCACTGCCCGAGAAAGTCTGCACGTGGCCGGCCCCTTTTTCTGCTTAGAGGTACGGATGGCATCTGTCCATACACGTGTCACAATCAGAGGGGCCTATTTTCCCCTATTTATAGCAGGAAAGGCTCCTGAGAGAAGGGGGCCTAAAGAAGACTCCAAAGTTCTAGCCTTCTCTTTTCTCTAGAAACATGCCGGAAAAACGCCATCCATTTCTCAGGCTCTCTCCAGCACCAGGAACCTTCCTTGGCCACCGCCATCCATCACCGGATGTCCAAGCGCTACATTCAACCATAGACCACAGCGGAAACACAAATGATGGCGAACACCACGCCATCACATGGCGCCGTCTGTGGGAACTTTTTCAGGCAGCCGTGGTCAGAAACTCAGCGTGCTAAGGACAAAAGGTTCCCTGAGGCCCCCCCTCCGAGCCGGAGACTCGCCCGGCGGTCGAACGATTAAAGTATAAGGATTTCCCATCCCGGGGATGATAATCCCCCGAACATCACCGTGGCTTTCCTGCATAAATTCCCACGCGTTACCGTGGTCCAAATTTAGTAGCGGATAGGCCAAAGATGTCCATGTGCAAATATCAAGCCGAAGTCTCCTCTCTCAATCCTTTTGACGAGGGGAGTAGGGGTGACCTAAGGGCTCAGGGGGAAACAAAGAGTAGTGGATGAATACCCAAAGGACGTGCTTTCCTTCGAAAGATGATGGAGGGGAAAGATAGATCCGGTGCCGTCCAGACCCCCCCTCATTGTCAGAAGATTCCGGGCCAAAGAAAGGTTGCTGTTCCTCAGACAGCAAAACCAAGCCCACCACCCTGAAAAGACGCTTACGCATTGATGTTAAGCGGGCAAAAGGTTATGATCCTACTCCAACGGACACACCACCATCGTCCAAAGAGGAGTCACCACCGCGCGTCGTCAGAAGGAATAGAGTAAACGCACAAGCGTGCCGAACTCCAAAGATACTGCATCACGCGCAAGTCTAGGGGAGCAATATATAACCCCAAACCACTAGCAGACTATTACCGAAAATCCCAGAACCAGAAAAAAGGAAAATCCAATGAGGACCGAATATAGGTGAAATCTAAAAGAAGGAGCCCCAGCCGAAGAAATGCCAGGCGCAAAAAACACTGCGGCGCGGGAGCGGCACCTCGGAGGCCCGAGGATAGGGAAGTCACCTGAGTTACCATATTCGGTTAACAAAGTGTTGGACCACCCAAGTTCGGCACTTGCTAGGAATGAAAATATAGGTCAAAGGAAGAACCCCACAAAAAGGCTTCTCCCTCATGAAGTGGTAATGAATGCAAAAAATGCCCCGAAAAGTGGCGTCTCCCAGCAAGCCTGAAAAAATCTTCATGAAATGGCAGAAAGTACAGAAAATGTTCCAGACAGTCTTCCTTGATTGAAGAGGAAGGACATCGGTACGGAAGCCCAGGCCCATTATAGAAAGGCGTCGGCAGAAAGAGGTGCAGAACAGCGCGCAAAAAAGAGGTGTGAACAAAATTTGTCCAAAATGGGCGAAAATGGCCAAAAATGCACCAGCATCTGAAAAACTGCCTTTAGAATAAAATGCCCGAAAGACTCTCGTCGGAATGAGTAACCCCGAGCGATCGCCCTCAGCCCTCTACAAAAAAAAAAAGCGAAGAAGAAGGGGGGGCAAAAACGGCCCACTGTCAGCAACGCCTGATGTATAAAGCTATGAGAAAGCAGTAAAAGTACTTCGTTTCGCGAGACAAGGCGCAGAACCCCTACTGATTAAGCAAGCAAAACATATACAAAAGCCTGCCTAAAGGAACATGACGCACAAAGATGGCATATTATTGCCGGTAGCATAATGGCTTCAGTCTTTAGACGAATGAGGCCAAAAAGTCTGCCATTTGCCCCGGAGAGAAATGACATTCCGGTCCACCAGCTCAGTTCTAAAGCAACAACCAAGTGGAGCCCCTGAATAGAATTGGGCACAAGGGGAGAAGGTCCAGAATGGTCGAGGAAATTCCTTGTGGGAATAATCAGACAAACTTCCCGAAAAACCACAAAAAATACTCGCCTGCAAAGACCAGTGCCTACTTGGAGCAATACAGCTATCAAGTAAACAGCGACTGTCCAGGAGAAGTGTTTTCTCCGTAAAAGGTGGCCGTTAGCGCAAAATTGCGCCGAACGCCAAAGAGAGATCTCATTTTCCGAAAGGCCGAAGATAGACCCCCGAGGACTATCTCAGGGGAGAACTTCGCCCACCAAACTCGATCCATTCCCCGGAGCATGAACGAGCTCAGGAAGGAAGAACGAGCTCGGGAAGAACCAAACCTGAGCTATTCCCTGAAGCATGAATAAGCCCAGGAGAAGTGTTTTCTCCGTAAAAGGTGGCCGTTAGCGCAAAATTGCGCCGAACGCCAAAAAGAGATCTTGTTCTCCGGAAGGCCGAAGACAGACCCCCGAGGACTATCTCAGGGGAGAACTTTGGCCATCAAACTCGAGCCATTCCCCGGAGCATGAACGAGCTCAGGAGAGGTGTCTTCTCCGAAAAAGGTGACCATGGGCGCAAAATTCCGCCAACACCAAAAGTAGACCTCGTTCTCCGAAAGGCCAAATGCCGAATCTCGAGAATTACCTGAGAGGAGAACTTCGGCCGCTAAGGAAAAAGACCTCGCTTCCCGGTTGGTTTAACAGCTGAAATTGAACACCCAAAAGAGAACAAGTTCGGGAAGAAGGCACGGCCAAGAAAGAAGTAGCTTCGAAATGGGGAACCAAAATTGAGCCACTCCCTAAAGCGTAAACGAGCTCTGGAGAAATGTTTTCTCCGTAAAAGGTGGCCATAGGCGCAAAAGTGCGCTGAACGCCAAAAGGAGATCTCATTCTCCGAATGGGCCAAGACAGACCCCCGAGGACTATCTCAGGGGAGAACTTCGCCCACCAAAGCAGCCTCGCTTGATTAAGGGCGAGGTCCGAAAGAAAGAATTATCAGCTTGGCAACATCAAAGGGAGAAAATTGTAGAATTCTACATTTAGAATTTCATTCCGTACTTAGAATTTTTAAGTAAAAAGGCTGTACTTAGAGAAATTTCTCTTTTCTCCTACACAGGTTACCCGCCGAACAAGGCTAAAGCACGCATACTCAAAGGCTACGTTTTCCTTCTCTAAAGAGATGGGCGGCATGGCATCCATCAAAGGCAATCTAAGTGTTCGCCTGAAAAGTCTTTGATAGCCGAAAAAATGACGTCGGCCAGCAGAAAAGCCAGGGAGTGGTTCCCCGAAACTCCCCTAGCCGAAAGTGGCCAGGGCAACTGGAAAAACAAAAAATGGCTCAAAGTGAAGAAATAAGGAGGAATCCATTAAAGAAAGTCTTTGATACAAGAAGGGTACAAAAAACCCTAGAATATCTAAGGATCCCCGGCGACGCAAGAAGTTCCCGCTCCCGTGTCTTTAGCCATCGCCCTTGGCGCAAGAAGAGGAACAGGTGGCAGGTTGAGGTGATCAGCTTTCGACCAAGCCCACCGAGGACCCGCGGGAATATCCATGGCTGAAAGAAAGGAGGTCTCGAGGTCCGGATATCGTTGCAAAAATTGATGGCGAGCTAGACAAAAACCGTCCTGAAAGGACGCCTTCGACATTTAGGCTGCTTTGTCTCGTTCTACGTCCAGCAAGTCCGCCTCATTCTCAAGAACAACAACCTTTTTCTCGAGACCCAGGACCTCCTCCTTTAGATCGACTATCCTCCGCACCAGTCCCTTCGCGTTCCTCCTTTTTGCCGCACTCCTCCTCAGAAAATAAACCCGGGCTTGAAGAGCCGCTTTTTCGGCAAGAGTTCTCTTCAGAAGGGCAGCTTCCTTTTCTTTCTCCTTCCGAAGGGTCTCATTGGCTGAAGTCAAACGCACAGCCTCTTCGCCAAGGTCATGCATTTTACAAGAAAAGTCCTTCAAAAGGTCTGATTGGCCTATCAAGAACTCATCCCGGAGCAAAGACACCTTCTGCCTGGCTATGCGCATTAACTTGACATTCGCTATGTCCAAGTTAACACGGAAAAGCCTGGCCTTCTCCAGTTCACTTTCAGCCCGAGCTCAGGGAGAAGATTGCTCCGCCACCCAAATTCGGAGGTGCTCACTATACCCCAAAAGCTGCAAAGGAAAAGGAGAAAATCCTTAGTAAAAGCAGCACAAGGGAAGGCAGAACATTTGGGCAAGAGAGAAGAGGCCAAAAGGATCACCTGAGCGGCGCGGTCAGAGACTCTAGCGGCAAGAATGTCTCCAGAAGCGCACTCCTCGGCAACCGCCTTAGAAGAAGCCTCAGTGAGAATACCCCTCGCCATCTGGGGAGCCATCTCTTGGCAATCCTCGGAGAACAAGTTCATGTCCTCCGTGAAGGACCAAAAGGGCTCCCTCGGAACTTTATCCTTTGGGAGAAGGGAGTCTCAAAGGGCCCTTCTCCGGGCATGATCAGTTATCCATACTGGGGCTCCTTGGTCCTCTGTAAAACGGAGGGGCGTAAGTCAGAAAGAGCTCCTCGAAAACACAAGTTATAAGGGAGCAAGTGCCAAAAAAGGATTCGACGTAAACCTAACGCAACCTCGGTTGTCTCCTCGAAAAAGGCCGGAGCATGCTTGCCCTTATCCTTGCGGCACCTCCCCAGCCTTTTAGCAGTAGGACTCTTAGGCAAAGAGCCTAAAAGCTCCACCGACGAGTAGGACTTGACGGAGTGAAAAGGGTGACTACTCCGGCGGGCACCTCGGCTGCAACAGCCTCAGAAGATGTTGCAGCTACTTCGGAGGGGGCAGCAACCCTGGTAGATATCGGAGTGACATCAACCATGGCGAAGGTTGCAGCCGCGTCGGTGGAACTGGTTATCACATCAGTTGAGATAGCAGCCTTGGTGGAGGCACCAATAACTTCATCGACCTCCACCACATCTTCCGAAGGTGGAGTAAGGGCTCTTTTCTTGGACTTCTTGGCCGAAGACGGTCCACTCCTAGTAGACTTACGTCTTTTGGAGCCATTTTTCTTCGCTTGTTCTCCCTTATCTACCTGACCAAGGAAGAGACTCTTGTAGTAGTTGGCAGAATCGTCAGCCATCTCTGAAAAAGGGGAAAAGCATCAGTATGAGTCCAAAAACGGTTAGCCAAAAAACTGAGAAGTTGGCAGAAGTCAAAGGAAGGCACTCACGAAAAGCCTTGCCGAAATCAGGATTCCTGGATGCCATCGTAAAAAATCACTGGAAATCACTCCGCCGTGCAGACCGTTGCTAAAAGAAAAGCCGTCGTAAATAATCACCGGAAATCGCTCTGCCGTACAGACCGTCGCTGAAAGAGATGGAAAAGGCAAGAAAAAACGAGAGCAAAGGCAAGAGCAAGGAAAACACAAATAAGAAGTCACACAGGAAAGGCTTATATAGAGCGGGGAAGGGCAATTGAAAAGGCGTCATAACTACTACGTGGGAGCAAAAAGTCACCATAATTACTGCTCCCACGCAAAAAGACGCGCCATACCAATCGGCGCTTGCCACGTGTCGACTATCACGAAAAACTAAGGCATGTTTTCTAAGGCATGACAGTCCACTGATCTGAGACTGAAAAGACAAGATTGGAAATGTCGAAGACACCAAAAGACAGCTATGCGACATCCGCCCGAGCAGACTACGCCCTTAAAATGGCGAAGTACCTTCCTTGCAAATGATATAAGCTGAATCCTCTGAAAGTGCTCCCGGAAGGGCTACAAGCTGAAGTCACACTTCAGCTTCTCGAAGGAGGGCATGTGATGGCCGAAGTGCCATCGCCCTGACTACTGATTTTTGGGGGAGGAGGCCACACGCCTGACATATATGACCTCGGATGCCCCATCGCACCGACCTCAGAAATTTGCCATATCGCCTCTCCCTCGGAAGACGAATGAATCCACTTCAGAAGAGTGGGTAACCCCGGAGAGACGGTATCACCCCGGGAAGAGGTCCCTGTTCGTCCCACTAAAAAGTAACGTCGGCCAAAGGGACTTCGGCGGAGCGATGTGGGATGCAAATGAGCCTCTGACATGTTTGCCTGTACGCACCAGACGTTGACCTCAAGCATTCTGACAGGCCAATGTAGTCCGTGCTCTAGCACACTGAGACACGACTCTCGACAAATCACTGCCCGAGAAAGCCTGCACGCGGCCGGCCCCTTTTTCTGCTTAGAGGTACGGATGGCATCTGTCCATACACGTGTCACAATCAGAAGGGCCTATTTTCCCCTATTTATAGCAAGAAAGGCTCCTGAGAAAAGGGGGCCTAAAGAAGACTCCAAAGTTCTAGCCTTTTCTTTTCTCTAAAAACATGCCGGAAAAATGCCTCCGGCGAGATTCTTTCCATTCCGTGCATACCAGAGAAACCCTCCCGGCAAATATATTTTGTGCTTACCCTTCGTCATTTAAAAGCACTGACTTGGGCGTCGGAGGCTCCTCCCCGGAAAACCACTTCGGGGACCTTCTAACCCCTGTTTTCTCTGTTTTTCAGGTTGGACTACCTGAGGGCGTCCCATTTCTCAGGCTCTCTCCAGCACTGGGAACCTTCTTCGGCCACCGCCATCCATCACCGGACGGCCACGCGTGACATTCAACCATAGACCACGGCGGAAACACAAATGATGGCGAACGCCACGCCATCATCGGGTAATTAATATAACCAAAGAGCGCTCAAAAGGCACTTAGCAAGACCTAGCTCCTAGTTGATGCATTAATTGATTTCTTTCGAGTGTGGGTTGTAAAATTATGTGTTGACCATGCCTTGGGTGCTTTATATATGAGTACGGCTACAACATTAAGGTTTGGTAAGCACAAGAGTGGAGTGCCTGGGTTTGGGTGTGTGTGTGTGTGTTATGACCAATCTGAAGGTCTTGGTGAGTGCATGTGTTTGTGTGTATGTGGGTGTGTGTATGGCATTTGCTCCTAAGTGCCTGAAGATTTTGGTGCCAAAGGACATAATGTGTTTGGAAGTGTGAAGGTACACACATGTTTGCTTCAAAGGGGCACATGCGAAATGTTCTCAACGTGCGCATGGGTGTGCTCAAGAAGGGCACACGTCATGTACACTTAAGGTGTGAATGAGTGAACACAAGAAAGGTGCATGACTATGTTTGTTGAAGAGGAAATTGTTACCCACTATGGGGTAATTCAGTTATGATGCCAAAACTGTGCATTTAAGCTCCCAGGATTGGTGTGTCCTGTAGGTCACCAGAACAATGCCCCTAGTTTACATACTCAAGTGACCTTCTTGAGCACTATGTAAATACATGTATATTGGTCTAACCATAACACACATATTCACATTAATGAACACTATGGCATCTAAGAAAGAAAACACTAGCACAAGTCTTAGTTTTGGCTTTCCAACTTTGAGCATTGTTACTAGGTTCAAAAATTCCAGCCACTACACCCAAACTTCCTCCAATAAACTGTATCATTCTAGCCATGTGGCCCCCTATTTTATTTTCTCCATTATCAAGTAGAGAATTAGATCAAACCAAGGAATTTTGTTTTACATCAATAGCCCACCTATGGGCCAAGTTATGGATTTTTAAAGTTGGTTACAAAATTTTGACCAGATGAACAGTTGCTCAGCCAACTTTGAACATCATATCTTTGGCTACAGGTCTCCAAATTAAGAAACTCTAAATCCCAGTTCAACCTCTAGATATGCTCTAGGTGTGGTCAAAATTTTATACCAAGATTCATTCTACACATGTAGATATAGAACTTTGAGTGTAGAATCAAAATTCTGATCACCTTATGATCATTTTGCCCATTCAAAATTTTATAAGCATGCGAACACTTCATTCACAAGGGGTAAGCTACTCAAGGCTATTCCATACATGTTGAAGACACCTGGGAAAAACATTCCCTTATAGGTAGCATCTTCAGATAGCCAATACCAAAATTTATGAACAAGCAGCCTATATTGCAGACTTAGGCAGCCTGTGCATAACATCCTCATACATAGCAAAACAGCCCACAAATGTTCACATTCATTGTCCAAACTTCACATGCATTACATGTACATGCATCCATGCACTACATAATGTTCTTAACTTAGTTGAAACACACACCCCATGTTGGGTTTCGGGAGCCAAACAGCGCAGCGGAATTGAATCGAAACCCTCCAGGATCCAAGTGAAACGGGGTAAACCGGGTGTTCAAAAATTTCATACCTAATTTTCGGTTGAGCTCTCTCACTCAACTGTAGAGTCGAATCACAAAACCTGAACAGTTGACGTGTTCAGGCTCTCTACGGTATCCACACGAGCCTCTCGGGATCACCACGCTTCCACCACGTCCCGACAGATGCGTTTCTCTTGCGCTCGCAGTGCTAGCTTGCATCTTCCATGGAATTGCAAGAGAAAAGTGCGGCTGTCCTTTTGGAAGGCTAGGGCAAGGAGACCTGCAAATTTCTCACTTAAAAGTTGTATTTATAGTGAGACTCAACTTCCAGGCCTAATGGGTTTCAAAGCCCTAATCCAATTAAGATTTAATTTCGGGCTTAATAATGGCTCAACTCCTTGGCCCATTATTAATACGAAATTAAAGTGAAACCATAACCCAAATAATTAGCCCATGCACTCTAATGATCCAAATAGCTCTATGTGTGCGACCCAACAGGCTATTGCCATGTTGGCAATGATCATAAATCACATTTATGATCATAAGCAATGAGCGGTGTCTAGCAACACATCACTGCTACCCAAGTGACACGATTGTCGGTGATTCGACTAAACCTTTATGATCATCACCAATATATGCCATTGTCCCTTTGTCCAAGATATCAAGACTAAGCACGAGACATGGAATGTGTCACTCTCGTATAGCCCAATCTTTGGTTTCTTGATTACCGAGTAGACCAACTTAAACTGATGACATTGATATCATATATCAACTCATCGGAGCATGGCCATGCATTTTCTAAGTCTCACTCTATCAAGGGGCCCAAAGATATCACTCCCATTACATAGGAGGGACAAATCCCATCTTGATCATACAAATCCCTCCGCATGATATGTGACATACCCAATGACCTCCTTCAAGTTCACTCAGTTACGAGCAACAAAGGAAAGTATCAAAGTATGTGACTCACATGTAGGGAACCTTGATGATCTTAGGTCGAAGGACTACATATACCATGATCACTATGAGAATCACTTATGACACTCATATAACGATCCATGAAGTGTTCTCATGGTGGGTCGGTCCAGTGCACAAGTTCTCCAACTTGTACCCATATGTAGACTACATATCTCATATTAGTCTCCACATATGCTAGTCATTATGTATTATTGCAACCCGCTCCACAATAATACTAGACTAGGGACGTTTAAGAATATCATTATTCTAGGGTTACAATTATGTTTATTATGTTACGCAGAAACAAAACAACAAATAAAATTGCTGGATTAATGCCTCAATAAGATATCATGACTCAATGTGCAAAAATACAATCATCTCATGATTGGTTTTTGGGCACAACACTAACACCCTAGTTACAGGAGAGCTTTAGACACAATGCACTCTGGAAACAGAATGCTGGACAGCTGCTGCATAACACAATAAGCACCATCACTAAAAATACCAAATATGTTCCTAAATTACTAAAATTTCCAGATCATAACTAGACACATGGATGTTCACGTACCTGAAATTTTAGATTAAAAATCAAACGATAAGGGTTAGTTTGAATGTGATCTTTCCGCTGGACCTGAAATGGACAGAAAGGGGGTAAGTTTCTTGAATGAAACTTAGTAAGGGCTTATCAATAAAATCTTCAAACTCCAGTCATATAACTAAAATACAAAGACACTAAAACACAAAAGTACAGTACAAACACACAAACACAGCCATCCAAATGCACAAATAACACAGTAACAAACAAATGTAATGCTGGCAGCAATAAACACATTAGGGTTAGTTCATAAACAATCAAATAAACATTATGTAATCAATATGGAAGCCCTCCTCAAGCTAATACTTGGCATTAGGAGATTAATTGGTATTAGTTAGTACTAACTTGGGCTCCAGAAACCCCTGTAAACACTACCATCTTTGTGCATGAAAAACAGTAAGGCTGGAACCTTGTTCATGCACTCCCTAATAACCCATACTTTGGTTCCTTGAGATTTTTACTCTCCTCCAAGTAGGGTTTTAGCTTCATGGACTCTTTATCATCATCTTATAACAGTAAAGAACCATAAAACATGAAGATAAAACCCTTACCTAAGCTGTGAAAGCTGAAAATAGCAAAGGAAGCTCAATAAACCCGAAAACTAGGGTTTTTCTCTCCTCTATTGAATCCGATTGCTTTTCTTTGTGATTTCTTGGGAGATTAAGCTATGGTGGCTATGGAAGGTTATGGATGAGCTAAGGCAGGAACTCTGGGTAGTGAGGGCCAAAAATGATGACGGAAAGGTAAAGAAATCAAGATATCTACTTGATTTGATTAGTTTAACCTTAACCTTCACTTAGGTCACTATAAGTATGTCTTAAGCAAAGAATTTTTGGCTAATCTTTAGCCCACACTTTTGGCCTTAGAACTTGGAAATAAAAGGCTGGGATAATTCTAGAAATGGCCATCTTTGACATTTATCAAAAATCATCCCAACCTTAAGTTATTTTTCTAAACAATTGTAAACCTAGTTGTTCTAGGTTCTTGAATAATAGCCTTTGCTTTCTTTATGCAATTTAGCATCCAAAAATTTCTTCCATACCGATCAAATCCTTCCAAATTCTCTTCTTTAGAGTTGTAAAATTGAGTACCCAAGTCTTGAAATCTTGCAATAAGACCCCTAGATTACTTGTAAAACAAGCATTCCTTTAGGGCTTCCTTTAGTACCAAGTAACCTTTGCAATCTCTTAAGGAGGTGTAGATTATTTAGTTTACGCCACACATTTCATTCAGTATGGTGAAATTTATGCTATATAGTGGTTTATAACAATTATGCCTTTATATTGTAATTTTCCCATTTGCTGAGGTGGTAACATTTCTCCCCCCCTTAAAAATTTTGGTGCTCCAAAATTGTCCTTAGCTTGGGATACTCATTTGGATACCTTTTTAGAAATTCTTTCTCAGTTTCCCATGTTGCCTTTCTTTCAGAATGGTTGGACCTTTGTACTTTAACCATGGGAATCAGTTTGTTCCTTAGCCTTCTGGTATCCTTAGCTAAGAAAGCTATATGTTCCTCTTCATATGTTAGATTTGGCTCTAACTGTATGTCTTCCACTGCTATAACATGCTTTGCATCTAGTAGACACTTCTTAAGCGTACTGACATGGAAAAAATTTTGAACACTTGACATACTTGGTGGTAAAGCTAACCTATAAGCTACCTTGCCAACCCTATCTAGTATCTTGTAAGGATGAATGTACCTTGGAGCTAACTTACTTCTTTCTCCAAATCTGATAGTGCCTTTGGTTGGTGCTACTTTGGTCCACACTTTATCACCAACCTCAACCTCCAAGTGTTGTTTTCTTTTGTTCACATAACAAGTGTTTCTTTCATTGGCTATCCTTAACCTTTATTGTATCTTCTTGATTCTATTTGTTGTTTTTTCAATGATCTCATGACCCAACTCTAGCTTATTTGAGGCTTCCACCCAACAGTGGGGTGTCATGCACCTTATTCCATATAATGCTTCATAAGGTGCCATGCTAATGGTACTTTGGTAACTATTGTTATATAAGAATTCGACCAATGGCAAATGTTGGTCCCATTCACCTTCGAAATCCAACACACAGCTCCAGAGCATGTCTTCTAGTATCTGTATCACCCTTTCAGATTGCCCATCTGTCTGAGGATGATAAGCAGTACTCAGGTGGATTTTGGTTCCCAGTGCTTTATGAAAAGCACTCCAAAATCGAGCTATAAATCTTGGATCTCTATCAGATACAATGGAGTCTGGCACTCCATGTAGTCTTACTATCTCCTAGACATACATCTAAGCTCACTTCTCCAAGGAGTCTGTGAGTTTAATAGGTAAGAAGTGGGCACATTTGGTTAGCCTATCCACAATGACCCAGATTGTATCATGCCTTAATATGGTCATAGGCAACCCAATCAAAATGTCCATGGTTATGTTGCCCCACTTCCTCACTAGTATAGGTATAGTCTATAGGGTATCAACTGGCTTCTGCTGCTCTACCTTTAACCTCTGGCATGTGGCACATTTGGAGACATAAGTAGCTATGTCTCTCTTCATGTTTGGCCACCAGAATTGAGTCTTCAAGTCTTTATACATTTTTTCACTTCCTGGATGGATGTTTAACTGGCTTGCATAAGCTTCCTCAAGTATTTCATCCCTGAGCTTTGGTCCTTTAGGCACATAGATTCGGTCCTTGAAGTACAATAATCCTTGCTTGTAGACAAAGGATTGATACAATGAAACTTTTCCCTTTGCTGAAATCTTTTGTAAATCAGGATATGTCTCTTATGCCTTTCTGAATTCTTCAATCGATCTAGATTGAACTATCAATTTGTAAATTTGGGCTTCCTCCCACTTTTGGCACTTATGCCGTAGGTATAGCAGACTATTCTGCTCATCATGATCAGTTATGGATCCTCCTTTCAGAAGACTCATGTACTTCCTGCTTAAGGCATCTACTACTAGATTGCCTTTGCCCTCTGTGTACTCTATATTGCAATCATAGTCCTTGATGTATTCTAACTATCTCATTTGCCTCATGTTCAACTCTTTTTGAGTGAACAAGTACTTTAGGCTCTTATGGTCAATGTAGATCACAAAGGAACTACCCATCAAGTAATGCCTCCATTGTTTCAAAGCAAAACTCAATACTGCCAGTTCTAGGTCATGGCTAGGATAATTTTTCTCATGGGATCTCAACTACCTTGACCCATAAACAATGAAATTTCTGTCTTGCATAAGTACACAACCTAACCTAGATCTAGATGTGTTTCTATAGATGATGTAAGGCTTGCTTGGATTAGGAAGAATCAATACTAAAGTTTTAACCAACCTCTACTTGAGCTCCTAGAAACTTTTTTCACATTTCTCAGTCCACTCAAACCTTTGACCTTCTTGGTCAGATGAGTAAGAACTGAGGCAATCATAGAAAAGCTTGATACAAATCTTTTATAGTATCCAGCTAATGCTAGGAAACTTTAGATTTCCCTTACAGTCTTTGGTCTTTTCCATTCATGCACTACCTTGACCTTTTCAGGTTCTACCCTAAGGCCTTGTGCCTCTATGATGTGTCCTAGGAAAGACACATCCCTTATCTAGAATTGGCACTTGGATAACTTGGCATAAAGTTAATGTTCTAACAGATTCTTTTAGACAATCTTCAGATGATGTCCATGTTTATTTTCATCCTTCGAATACACTAGGATGTCATCAATGAACAAGGCTACAAATTTGTCCAGATGTAGCCTAAACACCCTATTCATCAAGTCCATGACAGCAACTAGGCCATCAATTAAACTAAATGGCATGACTGTGTATGCATAATGCCCATATCTGGTCTTGAATGTAGTCTTAAGAATGTCTTCTTCCTTTCCTCTCAACCGGAAGTATCTAGATCTCAAATCTATCTTGGAAAAGATCTTAGCTCCCTTGAGTTGATCAAAAAGATCTTCAATCCTAGATAGTGGATACTTGTTCTTGATATTCATTGCATTGAACTTCATATACTCAATGCATAATCTCAATGATCCACCCTTCTTCTTCACAAAGGGCACTAGAGCTCCCCACGATATTTATAGGAGGGTGTAGGAAGGAGGCCGTTTGACACAACCCACTTAGACCATGTCACATGTTTAGTCGGATGTGATCCGTACCCTCGTAGATGGGTATCTCTTGCTAGTTCTAGCCTGTTCTGGCTAGAGGTCAAGGCCGTGTGGGAGGTCTTCGTGTCAGGGGCATGTGCGAGGTCCCTATGTCAGAGGCCCCTTAACGATTTTTTTCATTTCTTCGTGAGACCCCTTCGGTGTATAAGACTTCTTCGGAATAGGGGGTCCCTTTTGGTCCGATATCATCACCGAGGGCCATTAGGATAAGTTCTTCGGTGAAGCAGGGCACGTTCAGGAAACGTTCTCCTTTGCTGAGGATGGGGAATTACTTTTTTGAGGTCGGTAGGTTCGTAAAATCCGAGGGTGGTGAAAGACACCATTCCCCAAAGTAGGTCGTGTCACCTTTTCCGAGGATGGTGAGGGCCCACTCTTCCCCGAGGTTGGTCACTTGTATTTTCTGAGGGTGGTGCTCTTCAAACCAATTTGGGAGTTCTCCCAGGGAAAAAGCCCTTTGGCTATCACATGCCCCCCTCAGAAAGCCAAAGTTGCATTTACGGTACTCGAGCTTATGCAAGTGTCTAGTGGGACTGTGGTAGATGATCGATGTCTCAACAAACATTAGCTGAATTTTCACTGAGGCTGCCTTTTTCAGTCAAGTTTCCTCTTCAGCTCAGAAGACCTTTCCTAACCGAGGTAGTAGTAAGAGCTTTTGGTGTTCCCGAGATTACATTTTCATCTGAAGCCTGTATTTATCTCTTGGAGGTTTTTCTTTTTGTTATTGCCTGCCAGTGAATCGTCACATCTTTTGGGCAGATAAACGTCTCTCCTCGGGAAAGACTTGCCTAGGTCTGGCAGCTGTTAGGAGCAGTGCCCTCATTTCCCGCATCGGGTGACGCGTGTCACCTAGTGACTGGCGAACAGTCCCGTCCGTTACGTCAGTCGTGCCTCTTCACCTTCGAGGGTTCATTATGGTGACGCTTCGTCTGCCTCCTTCGGCCTATATAAACCCTTCCTCCTCATTTTTTTCACACTTCCTGTTCTTTTTCTATCTTTTGCTCTCAAATTTTCCTCCTATCTTTCCTTTCCGGCGGCAGTGCTAGCGGTGGAACAATTTCTGGCATTACTTGTGGTGTCTTGCGAAGTCCTTTCTTTGTTCTGAGATAGGTGAGTCTTTTTTTCGAGGTCGTTCTTCGGTATTTTTTTTTTGTCTCCCCCATTATTTTTAACTTTCCCGGGGTTACACTTCTTTTTGCCAAACATGTTTACTCCAGTCTCGTTTATGTCTGTTCAATCTATCCCCGAGAGTTGGCTTTCCCTTAACTCTCATCCAAGTTGTACTACTCTGAAAAAGTTAGAGAAGTGGACAGCTAAATTCTTTCTCGCCTCTTACACTGTTACTAGGCTACCTAGTCCCGGTATGCCTAGTTACATGTATCATTCGGACGAGGTTACCATCTTTCAGGCCTAGCTGAAGGCCGGACTTCAGTATCCTCCGCCGAAGATTGTTTGTGAGTTCTGCCAATTCTATGGCATAGCCGTGAATCAACTTCCTCTGAACTCTTGTTCTTTCTTCAACGCTTTCCTCTGCATGTATGGGGTCTGCAAGATATAGCGTCACCTCATATTCTTCATGCAATACTACAAACTCCACCCCGTCTCGAAGGGTGGGTTCTACTTCTTGCTTCCTTAGGGATCTGGGAGCAAGAAGTACACCTTCACCTTCAAGGCAAAGGACAGCTGGCAAGGGTGGCAGAAGAAGTTCTTCTTCTTGAAGTCAATGAGAAATAGAAACATGTGCCAACCCAATGGGCTCAGGGGACTTTGGATATAGACATATTCCATCGCCGGAAACTGCTAACCCTAGAGTTGGAAGCCTAGTTTGAGGAGTTTGACAGCCATATTCAGGTTATCGTGGACTGGGATCCTGAGGTCCCTCCATGTTCTTTGTACCCCTTTCCTATTAGATGGAACCTCATGACTGAAAAAGTCCTTTGGGAGCTGAGGGTGATCAAGGAACACGTTACCGACCTCAACATGCCAAAGCCTCCTTTTGACGGGAAGAAGGGGTGGTTAGTAATGCTCCTTCGGGGCGAACTCATGTATTAGGCTCTTCAAGAGAGTAAGTTACTTCCCAGATTTTTCATATATCTCATTTTGTACTTACACTGATGTTCTTCTTTCTATAAAGATGGGTGACAAATCTGCTGCCTTCTACAAGTCTCTCTTCCTCGGTCAGGCCGAGAAGGGAGAGCAGCAGAGAAAAAAGGCACCAGGGGGACTATCTTTGGCCCCAAGGTTGAAGAAGACTAAGGATGACCCCCTTCCCCCGCCCCCCGAGGATGAAGTGGCGTCCATGGATCAAACCCCAGTTCAGGCGGACCCACCTTTAGAGCCCGCTATCTGTTCAACTCCCCTGAGTCCAAGTACTACGGCGGAGACCTTGGGGACCTCAGTTGGGGGGTTTTCAGCCGAGGAGCTTGAGGAGCGCCAAAGGAGGAATGGCAAACACATTCCCGCTAAGGCCCTCGAGGTCAGTGACTCCAAAGGTGATGACGCCATGCTCTCACCAAGTTTGTCCCTTAGCCATTCTTCTATGAGTTTGGGAATTTTTGGTATTTTAGACTTTGTAGATGAGTGGCTAAGGGATAACGTACTGATGGAACTTCAGCGTGATTTTGCAGGCAAAGCAGTGCAGGCTCCCTAGGTGGAAGATCACGCTCGGAAGAGGGCCCTTCAGGACACCAAGATCTCGAAGGCGAAGGTTCCAATGGAGCCCTTCTGGACCTTCATGGAGGACATGAACTTGTTCTCCGAGGATAGGCAAAAGATGGCTCCTCAGATGGTGACAGGTGTCATCACACATGCCACTTTTCAGGCTCTGGTTAAGAAGTGTCCGAACGAGGAGATCCTTGCCGCGAGGATGAGTGAGCAGGCTGCCCAGGTAAACTCCTACCCTTTAATACTCAGGAATTTTCTATGTTGTTGCTTGCCTTTTGTTCCTTACTCGGGGTTTTTCCCTTTTGGAGCTTTTGGCATACACTGGGTAGTTATGAGCTTGGGTAGCCAAGCAATCTTCGGTCTGCAGTCAGTCTAAGGAGTCCTTGCCAAAGGCCAAGGAACTCTTGGCTAGCTCTGTTGCCGAGTATGGTGAGCTGAATAAAATAGCCAAGGAGGATCTGGCTAATCTTCGGGAGGACATGCTCAAAAGCCAAGGTGAACTCATCCAGGACTTCTCCACGAAGATGTCAGACCTTGGTGGAAAGGTGATAGCTCTGACCTCGGCCGATGTCATTCTTCAAAAAGAGAAGGAGGGTGCTACTGCCGAAGTGGCAAAGGCATTCGACGTCAACTCCAAGCTTCAAGCCGAGGTCGATAAGCTAAAGAATGAGGGAAAGAAGAAGAAGAAGAAGAAGTTGGAGAATGAGGTCGCGAAGCTCAGAAAAGAACTGGCGAACCAGGATGCAGATTAGGCTAAGTCCGATCAGGCAACCAAGAGCTCTTATTAGGACAGCTTCTGCCTGGCCCATCACCAAGTCTTGTCCAGATTTCCCGACCTCAACCTCTCATTTTTTGCAGCCCTGGACATCCCCGAAGGACCATCCTGGCAGTGGCCGAGGGCAGAGTTCCTCAATCTTCCTGCCATTCCACCTTTGGCGCCTAAAGCAGCTGTCACCAATAAAGACTCTGAAGGTGATGATGTCGAGGATGGTGAGGAGCCGCGGATGCACAGGATTATGAATAGGCCTTCTTTTTCTTTTGTAATCCATCTTTTGTACTCTTTTCACCGTATTAATGAAGTCTCATTTTTCTTCAAAATTTTGGTTGTCCCTATTGGACCATCTTCGGACGCAAAGGGTGTCATGACCATGTTCAGTCAGTATCCCTCCAAAAAAAATCATCCTCTACGGAATTTAACCCCTGTTCAAATCAGTTAAGTGCCTTTTGCGCCAATCACGTTCGATCAACGTCTTTCGGAAAAAGTTTCCCTTCGGTCATACCCTCATTCGGAAAACCACTTTTGTCATACTTAGCATCCTTTCATTTTTCAAAATTTTTCTAAGTTCCAGTCATACATTTTAGAAAAATATTCCTCTTCGGCAACCATGTTCGTGCAAAGGAGATGACTTTCTACTTGAAAATTTTTCTAAAAGTGTAAACTTTGGCGCTTTTAAGGGATGAGCAACTATGCTCGGTTGACCATCTTTGGTGCAACTTAACCTCCATCAGAGTTTTATCCCTTTCTTAACAACAATGTTTGGTTGGCGAAGACTTACCATTTTCATGAGTTTACACCTTCAGCGTCATCATGTTCGGTCTTCCACCTCGGAATAAGGCATTTTTTATTTTCTCGTTCGGAAGTGAACATGTTCGGTCAAATATCCCTTTGATAAAAAATGGAAATAGTTTCGCATAGGCTTTTTCAGAAAACACCTCATTCGGTTTTTTCACCATGTTCAGTCGATCACCCTTGGGGAGAATTGTACAATTTTTCCTTAGAAGTTATAAGTATAGAATTTTTTCAAGGAATTTGAATGCCATGTATTTTTCAATTCTCTACCTTCGGTGTCACTGAGCTTGTAGACTCTAGGATGAATTTCCTCGAGGACCAAATAGGGCCCACCCAGTTCGCCCGAAGTACTCCATGAGATGGTCTTCAGGGTTCGAACTCGGCTTTTTGAAGGACGAGATCCCCCTTTTTAATTCCTTTTCGCCTTACACGAAGGTTGGTAGCGATGACTACTCTATGCTAGAAAGCTTTTCTTCTAAGCTCGGCCATTTCTTTGTGCTCGTCAATGGGGTCCAACTTGGTTCTCAAACTGAGGTTGTTCCTTTTCTCGTCGAACAACTGTATCCTGACCGATGGTTGTATAACCTTGACAGGAATAATGGCCTCCGAACCGAACATGAGTGAGAAAGGTGTTTCACCTATGGCTCTCCTCGGAGGGCTTCGGTAGCTCCACAACACACACGGAAGCTCTCCTGGCAATTTTCCCGTTGCTTCCTTCAACATTTTCTTCAAGCCATCCCTTATTATTCTGTGGGACACTTCAACTTGTCCATTGCTCTGAGGGTTGGCCACCGAAGCGAAGTGCAACTTTGTCCCGAGGTTGACTATGAATCCTTGGAAACCCTTATCGGTAAACTGGGAACCATTATTGGCTACTACCACCCTTAATATACCGAATTTGCATATGACGTTCTTCTAGACAAACCTCTGTATGTCCTTCGCCAAGATTGTCGCTAGAGGCTCTGCCTTGATCCACTTGGTGAAATAATCTGCTGCGACTACGTAGAACTTCACTCCTTCAGGAGTTGTTGGGAGAGGTCCAATAACATCAATACCCCATACGGCGAATGGGCAGGGGTTGTTGGCCGAAGTTATCATTTTTTAGGGTAGTCTCTGGACAGGACCATGTCTTTGGCAATTGTCGCACTTTTGGACGAACTGGCTTATGTCCTTCCTTAGAGTAGGCCAGAAATATCCTTGCAGAATGAGGACCTCGGCAAAGGCATCGATTCCTATGTGCGAACCACAAGCTCCCTCATGGACTTCTTTGAGGATCATTTCAACATCCACTTCACTAATACACCTCTGTAATATAGTTGTATACCCTTGCTGGTAGAACTCCTCCCCAACTAGGAAGTATCTTCTTGAACACTTTCGCACTTTGGCTGCTTCAATAGGGTCCTTGGGAAGCTCCAAGGTTGAGAGTTATGTTTTGATAGGGTCCTTCCACCCTTGTCCCAAGGTTGTTACGCACATTACTACTATACTCGGCTGATACAGTACCTCAGTAGACTTTTTTTCTTTGGCCAGTGTGTCGGCCTCCATATTATCTTTCATTTTCTATATGCACCGTGTAAAACTCCTGGATGAGCTTTTTTATGAGGTCATGGTACTTTGTCAAGGTTGGGTCCTTTGTGCCATAGTCTCCTGTTGTCTGCCGAACTACTAACTGGGAATCGCCATGGGCCTTCAGATTTCTCACACCGATTCTTTTTTCCAGGCGCAAGCCTGTTATAAGAGCTTCATATTCGGCGACGTTGTTGGTGATGTTGAATCTGAATTTAATGGCCATCATGGCTTCCAGACCTTCGGGACCACGAAGGATTACTCTGGCTCCTTGATGTTCAGAACTAGAGGCTCCATCAATAAATAGTGTCCACTCAGGTTCATTCTTCTCGAGGTCCCCATAGGTATCCTTGGCTTTTGGGAATTCATCGATGAAGTCTACCAGTGGTTGGGCCTTTATTGCCCTTCTTGGCTCGTAAGTGATGTCATACTCACCAAACTCAATGCACCATTTTGATAATCTTCCCGAGTTATCTACTCTCCTCATGACGTCTCAAAGATATAGGTTACTTCGGACAGTAATAGGGTGTCCTTAGAAGTAAAGTCGCAACCTTATGATCGCCAATACTAAGGCATAAATAGCCTTCTGTAGAAGAGGGTACCTAACTTCAATGCCATGTAGGGATTTACTCACATAGTATACCAGCCACTGCCTTTATCCCTCTTTTTTTAGAAGCACAGAACTCACCGCTTTTTCACTGACGGTGAGGTAAAGGATGAGAGGTTCCCTTTCATTCGACTGCCGAAGCGTCGACAGACAGGTTAGGTAACTTTTGAGCTCATCCCAGGCCTTTTGCCAGTCTTCAGTCAAAAGGATGTTCCCCCGAAGTGAAGGTACCTTTCTTTTTTTGCTGCTTTGGTGATCACTTTGAAGAACGGTTGGCATCGATCCCCATATTTAGAGATGAATCTATTGAGCAAAGTGATTCTCCTAGTTAGCCTTTACACATCCTTGATTGTTGTGGGAGTTCAGAATCCCAAGAAGGCCTTAACCTTTTCTGGGTTGGCGTCAATTCCTCTTTCCGATACCATAAATCCAAGGAACTTGCCCGCATTCACTCCGAACACGCACTTTTTCGGGTTGAGATGGATTCCGAATTCCTGAAGTCGGTGGAATGTTTCCTTTAAGTCTAAGATATGAGTACTAGGTAGTTTGCTCTTAACTATCATATCATCGACATATACTTCCATATTCCTCCCGATTTGGGTGTCAAACACCCTGTTCATCAGCCTTTGGTACATCACCCCTGCATTCTTCAAATCAAAGGGCATTCTGACATAGTAGTAGGTCCCAACATCGGTGATGAAGGTGATTTTTCCTCGTCTTTGGGATCCATTAGAATTTGGTGGTATCCACTAACGGCATCAAGGTAGCTGAGCAAACCGTATTCGGTAGTGGAGTCCACCAATTGATCTATTTGTGGCAAGGGATACGAATCCTTAGGACAGGCATCGTTTATGTTTCAAAAATCGATACACCTTTGGAGTTTATCACTCCCTTCTTTCGTAACAATGACAACATTGCTAAGCCATTTGGGGTACTTGACATCTCTTATTACGCCTGCTTCCATTAAATGTTCAACTTTGGTTTTGATGAAGTCTTTCTCATGCACTGAGAGGCTTCACTTTTTTTGTTGAACAGGCTTCACCTTCAGGCGCACTTTAAGGCTATGTTGGATTATACAAGGGTTTACCCCTGGCATGTCCTTCGGGGAGTAGGGAAATAGGTCTTTGTTCATTAACAGAAAAGATACAAGCTTTTCCTTGTCACCTTCGCCCAGTTGTTTCCCCACTCGGGTACTTCAGCCTGGGACAAGTTCTACATCTTATATTTCTATTTTTTCAAGATCTCCTATTTCTTGCCCCCTTGCCTCTTCTTTGAGCATGGTCTTTTCTCCCGAAGTCTATGCATCGATCTTTGTTGGGCCTTGTCTTACCTTCATAAAGACCTTCCACACTTTGGCTTGGTCAATGAATATCTCAGCATCCCCGTCCTTTTTCACGAATGTGACAGTTAGGTACTTCACGTATGGAAGGATGTGGAGATTCCCTTGCGTCTGCCTCCCGAGGATGGCATTGTATGATTAAGGGACATCTATAATGATGAACCTTGTCATTGTGGAAGCGAAGAGCTCTTTCTTGCTCTGAACCAAAGTTCTTTTTAACATCAGAAGTAGGTCGATCCACCTAAGGATAGGGAGTTCGGGCGGACCTACCTCAAAGGTAGGGGAGGTGACAGGTTTGAGATAGCTTTTTGAGATTCCCAAGTTTGGCAGAAGGTGTGAGAACAGTACATCGGCATTGTAGCCATCATCGAGGAGCACTCTTTTGATGTCCCGACTCCCTATCCTTGCCATGATTAAAAGGGGATCATCATGAGGGAATTTCATGGTAGACCCATCTTTCCAAACGAGTTTGTTCGATGGGTTCCTGAACTCCATCATTGAGATTTTGCAAACTTTTCTTTTCCTCTTGGGCGGGTGTATCCCAGTAGTAATTGTTTGGATTACTTCAGCCGGCGGTGGTGGGTGCTTTCTAGGACTTCGGTTCCAACGTTGGTCAAAATCGTAGTACTCATCTTCTGGTTTTCTTTCCTCCTCCCTCCTCCTCCTTGGGGAGGGCATGCGCAGGTAATGCTGAACTTGGCCCTGCTTTATTAGAGACTCGATGTACTTCCTCAGCTAGAAGCAATCCTCAGTATCATGCCCATGGTCCCGATGGAACTAGCAGAACTTTTTCATGTTTTTCTTGTTTTCCGAGGTCATGGCCTTCGGACGTTGAATAAGGCTCCCTTGCCTTTCCATGGCCGGCAGTATGTTTGTCGTAGTGGTGTTCAGGGGGGTGAATGTCATTGGCTTCTTGCCCCTTTGCTTTCAAGGTCTACCTCCAGCTTCAGCTGGATAGCGAGGTAGATGGCTTGTACCCTCGGAACGAATATGGTTAGACTTCGGCCTTCCCATCTTTAGTTTCGCAGCTGTCATGTGTTGTTCTGCCCTTTGGTAGAATTCTCTGAGGGTGTCCGGGGGGTCTTTGGAAAACCCGTAGAAAAGCTGTGAGTCCTTTTGAAGTCCCCTGATCATTGTGAGGGTACAAATTTTGGGGCAAAAGTCTGGAACTCTCAGGGCTTCCACATTGAACCTCTCGACATAGTTGTGAATGGTTCCCCCTTCCTTTGTGCTATGTCGAACATCTGGACAGGGAGTTATACCACGCAGTTGCCGGCCCTAAGAAGGTGACCTCAAAGCACTTGCAGAGGGTGGCGTCATCAGCACCATGCAACACCATGCTACATCTATACTTCGTAAGGTGGGCTTGATGATCACTACGCCCATCGTACGTTTCCAAGCGTTGTACCCGAAAGTCACTTGGCATGGGTGCCTCTACTACTGCACGGATGAAGGGTGACTCTTCTCTGGTGAAGGTCTTCAACAGCCTTGACCAGACAGGCTTCTGAGAAATCTGCCTCTCTACTTTTTCCAATCTCTCCAGGATCTTCTCTATGAGGGCAATAGTACTGGATTTTTCTCATTGCTTGGTGACTTACGGCAATGGAGAGCGATGTATCCTCTTTGGGGAGTAACTTCATCGGCGTGGGGATTGTGACCTCTCAATCGATGATGAGCTCCACTGGTGGGAAGTTTTGGGGGCTTTTGATCCCATTTCTCCAGCACGACGACCTCTGGGGGTACATCCTCTCTTGAGGACTTGTCATGGAAGTCCCCAGTTCCTGAACTCCGGTGAGCAGATTTAGGACTTCTCTCTCGGTGAGCAGCTGGCGAAAAGGCCCTTTCAACCGGAGGTGGTTGAGTCCACCTTTGGTCAAATTGTTGTGTCATCTCAGCCACAACAGAGCGCTGGAAATCATGTAGGAAGCTCATCGTGACCATCAGAGGATGTCATGATCAGGCAAAGAAGTCCCTACGGCGGGTTGTTCAGTCGCCAGTTAAGTTTCCAGCGCGGTTGGGGACTTCGGGAGTCCTTTGTCCTTAGAATGTCGGGTCTCAACGATGGTGACCTACGAGTACGTTCCCACAGACGGTGCCAAATGATGCCCGGTGACAACCTCATTCTGTGACATAGTGGCCTGAAGTAAGGACTTTCGATATAAAGGTGTCTGAATGGGAGACTTCTGGTATGAGGGTGACTGCAAGACTTAGAAAAAACAAGGGTTAGAGATTCCCCAGAGTGTGTTTCCGAGGGAAGAGCCTCTGACGCCCAAGTTAGTATTCGGGAAATAAGGAACAGAAAGTGGAGAGCAAAGAGTAGAGTGTTCTCTCTCTTACCAAGGTTACTCCCAGGTATTTATAGGAGGGCGTAGGAGGGAGGCTGTTTGACACAGCCCACTGAGATCGTGACACGTGTTTTGGTCGGATGCGAACCATACCTCTGTAGACGGGTATCTCCTGCTAGCTCTAGCCTGTTCTGACAGAAGTCCGGGCCATGTGGGAGGTCTTTGTGTCAAGGACATGTGCAAGGTCCCTGTATCAGAGGCTCCTTAACTATTTTTTTCATGTCTTTGCGAGACCCCTTCAGTGTATAAGACTAATTTGAAATAGGAGGTCCCCTTTAGTCCGATATCATCACCAAGGGCCATCAGGATAAGTTCTTCGGTGAAGCGGGCCACCTTCGGGAAATGTTCTCCCTTGCTGAGCATGGGGAATTACTTTTTCAAGGTCGGTAGGTTCGTAAAATTCGAGGGTGGTGAAAGACACCATTCGCCAAAGTTGGTCATGTCACCTTTCCGAGGATGGTAAGGGCCTACTCTTCCCTGAGGTTGGTCACTTGTACTTTCTAAGGGTGGTGCTCATCAAATCAATTTGGTGTTAGTGTTGTTCCCAAAAAGCCAATCATGAGATGATTGTATTTTTGCACATTGATTCATCATATTTTATTGAGGCATTAATCCAGCAATTATGTTTGTTGTTTTGTTTCTGCGTAACGTAATAAACATAATTGTAACCCTAGAATAATCATATTCTTAAACGTCCCTAGTCTAGTATTATTGTGGAGCGGGTTGCAATAATACATAATGACTAGCATATGTGGAGACTAATATGAGATATGTAGTCTACATATGGGTACAAGTTGGAGAACTTGTGTACTGGACCGACCCACCATGGGAACACTTCATGGATCGTTATATGAGTGTCATAAGTGATTCTCATAGTGACCATGATATATGTAGTCCTTCGACCTAAGATCATCAAGGTTCCCTACATGTGAGTCACATACTTTGATACTTTCCTTTGTTGCTCGTAACTGAGTGAACTTGAAGGAGGTCATTGGGTATGTCACATATCATGCGGAGGGATTTGTATGATCAAGATGGGATTTGTCCCTCCTATGTAACGGGAGTGATATCTTTGGGCCCCTTGATAGAGTGAGACTTAGAAAATGCATGGCCATGCTCGGGTGAGTATGTGCAACCAACTTCAGAAAAGGGGTGCCCTCACTATCCTTAGAGGGAACATTGCCCTTGAGATCTCCTAATTAGATAGCTAGAAACCACCCTCGGTGAAAGCCTAGCCCCGACCTCGGGGAACACTCATACACCACCCTCAGCAAGGTAACATGACCAACTTCGGGACAAGGTCTCTTTCACATCCCTCGGATCTACAAACCTACCAATCTCGGGAAAGTTGATCCACCATCCTCAACGGAGGAAAATGTCTCCTTAAGCTGACCCACTCTGCCGAAAGGCCATCCCCAATAGCCCTCGACAAAAATCTCTGCCTGAAGGGGTCTCACGGAGATACTACAAAAATGGTTAAGGAGCCTCTGACAAAGAGACGTCACACATGCCCTTGCCCTCTGGCCAGAACGGCCTATGGCCAGTTGGAGATACCTATCTCCAAAGGTACTGACCGAACATGTGTCACGATCTGAACTGGTTGTGTTAAACAGCCTCATCCTGATGAGTTTCAGGAGCCAAACAACGTAGTGGAATTTAACCGAAACCTTCTAGGATCCAAGTGAGACGGGGTAAACCGGGTGTTCGAAAATTTTCATACCTAATTTTCGGTTGAGATCTCTCACTCAATTGTAGAGTCGAATAAAAAACCTTAACAGTTGATCTGTTCAGGCTCTCTATTGTATCCACATGAGCCTCTCGGGATCACCACACTTCCACCACCTCCCGGCAGATGCGTTTCTCTTGTGCTCGCAATGCTAGCTTGCGTCCTTCAAGGAATTGCAAGAGAAGAGTGCGACTGTCCTTTCGGGAGGCTAGGGCATGGAGACCTGGGAATTTCTCACTAGAAGTTGTATTTATAATGAGACTCAACTTCCAGGCCTAATAGGTTTCAAAGCCCTAATCCAATTAGGGTTTAATTTCGGGCTTAATAATGGCTCACCTACTGGGCCCATTATTAATACGAAATTATTGTGAAACCAAAACCCAAATTATTAGCCCATGCACTCTAATGATCCAAATAGCTCTATGTGTGTGACCCAATAGGCTCTTACCATGTTGGGAATTATCATAAATCACATTTATGATCATAAGCAATGAGCGGTGTCTAGCAACACATCATTGCTACCCAAGTGACAAGATTGTCGATGATTTGACTAAACCTTTATGATCATCACCGATATGCCATTGTCCCTTTGTCCAAGATATCAAGACTAAGCACCAGACATGGAATGTGTCACTCTCGTATAGCCTAATCTTTGGTTTCTTGATTACCGAGTAGACCAACTTAAACTGATGACATTGATATCGTATATCAACTCATCCGAGCATGGCCATGCATTTTTCTAAGTCTTACTCTATCAAGGGGCCCGAAGATATCACTTCTGTTACATAGGAGGGACAAATCCCATGTTTATCATACAAATCCCTCCGCATGATATGTGACATACCCAATGACCTCCGTCAAGTTCACTCAGTTACGAGCAACAAAGGAAAGTATCAAAGTATGTGACTTACATGTAGGGAACCTTGATGATCTTAGGTCAAAGGACTACATATACCATGATCACTATGAGAATCATTTATGACACTCATATAACGATCCATGTAGTGTTCTCATGGTGGGTCGGTCCAGTACACAAGTTCTCCAACTGGTACCCATATGTAAACTACATATCTCATATTAGTCTCCACATATGCTAGTCGTTATGTATTATTGCACCCGCTCCACAATAATACTAGACCAGGGATGTCTAAGAATATCATTATTCTAGGGTTACAATTATGTTTGTTAAGTTACGCAGAAACAAAACAACAAACATAATTGCTGGATTAATGCCTTAATAAAATATCATGACTCAATGTGCAAAAAATACAATCATCTCATGATTGGCTTTTGGGCACAACCCTAACACCTCCCTCCAGCCTTCTGTAAGTACTTAGGAAGGACCTTGGTAAGAATAGGACACAGAACTCTCACTATTTTCACACTCTCTGTTCCTTACTACTACTCTCACAAATACTAACTTAGGCGTCGGAAGCTCCGCCCCTGAAAACGCACTCCGGGGAGCTCCTAACCCTTGCTCTTCTAAGTGTTTCAGACATCTTCAAAACGGAAGTTCTCCCTACAGGCCAGCATGTCATTCATTGAAGATGTTACTGTGCATCACCATGCACACTCCTCATAACCCATCCTTGTCTCTTTGAACTTTTTTCTCTATTTCAAGCATGGTCTTAGCATAATTGATGTTTGATAAGCAATAACCAATCCAAGAAACTTAGTAAATACCCTAACCTTGATGTAAAAACTAAGGAAACAGTAGAAAGAAAAAAAAATTAGGGTTTTTGGCACACTTGGAAAGCATTGGCAGTTTCCTTTTATTTTTGTTGAGTTCATGAGCTATGGTGGCTATGGAGGACCATGGAAGAGCTTTGGGAGGTCTTCTTGGCTGCTAGGGTTGAGTGGAAGAGATAGAATGAAGAAAAATGTAGAATTTTGTTTCTTTTTTTGTTCTTAACCCCTTTTTTGACTTAGGTTAAGATACTTTGAATATAAACATGAAATTTTGCAAATTAAGAGCGATTTTTGGAAATGTATAGTTGGCCATAAAGGGAATGGAAGAATTCAAAAATCTTCAAACTTTAACCTAGTCATATACAATTTTTGCCTTCAGAAAAGTTATGGAGACTTGGGTACCTTAGTTGTCAATTGTCTTTAAATATAAGTCTTTGTCTTTCTTTGCATTTTGGTCACCGACAATACCCTTAACATGTTATGGCCCTTCTAGTGGGTAGCATAATTGAGGAAGGTAAAGTGTTTTAAATTAAGTTTAGAACCTTAATTCAAGTTTACATAGCAAGAATAGAGAAGTTTAGCAAAGTTCAATAAGTTCCGAGAAGAATAAAGCACTAAATGAAGTTTAGGGGCAAAATGGTAATTTTGAATCCTGAATAGCCGGGATGAGTCCCGAGTGTTTTAAAATGAATTTTTATAACTTAACTTTCAACCTTAACTCAAACTTAAAGAATAAACAAGAATTTAATCAAAAATCACAAAGTTACAAAAGATGGGGGTTTATTTGTAACAAGCTTAATACTTTGATGGCCTTTGGGGTTAAGTGAGGGTTTAAGAAAGGAAAGTGAGACTATGGCTGCCATAATCTCGTTTCCAGCCTTTTCACCCTCATTTTTCTCTCAAATTAAGCTTGGAATCAAGTGTTCTTGATGTCAAGAGGTGCAATTCAAAGTATATTAGCTAGAAGGAGTGCATTTCAAGCTTTAAACCATGATTTTGAAGCTTGGAAGGGCCTTTTTTTCACATCCCCTATTTTTGAATGAGGTAACAAATGTGTTCTTGATTGAATTCATGTTTATTAGTTAGTTTGAAGCTTGGGTTTTGGTTAGAGAGTGAAGTTTTAGTGATTAGTGCTTTGTTTTTGGATTGAAAGTTGTGTAGAACTTTGGTGAACTTGGTTGATTGAAAGGGAGCTTCATTCTTGCGTGTTACTTGGAGTTGAGGTAAGGGAGATATGTTTTCAAGTCCATTTAATGCCATTAGCTTGAGTTTGCTTGAAGAATTCGAGTGGTTTTAGCTATGGCATTAGTTAAAGGTTTTGGTTGAATTGTGGTGGACTAGAGGAATTGGGAGGATTGGATTGATGTTACATGACATCATAGATTAGCTTGTGATAGTTGGTTATGTTCTATGCAACATGTTCTATGAATGTATGAAATTTGGAGGCATTCCATGCATGTTTGGTATGTGTAGGAATCGTCCAATGTTCATAGCAGCAAAATGCGCCAAATTCTGCATTTCTGCAGATTGGTGACGCGTCACCAATTACAGGTCGATGCCAGTGACGCATTGCCAATCCAGAAAAATGTCACAAAATGTTACCAACTGTGGCGATGCGTGGCCACAGAGAAAAATGCTAAATTTTTCACATTTTGCTAGGATGATCCAAATGAGACCTAAGGGGGTTGTTAGCGTACCTAGGGGTCTAAGGATTCCGAGGGTACTCTGAGACTTTCGAAAGTCCCACAAAACATAAGAATTTCCTTGAGTTTTGTAGGGTTTTAAGGTTGCTTGTGCAACAAGCAAGGAAACTAGGTTGCAAATGAACATAACTAAGTACCACTAGTTCAGGTGAAAGGTTTAGAACCCTTGTCGACCTTGGCGTGCCATAGCCACAAGGTTGGAACGTGAAACCTTGTTCATCTAGTCTAAAACAAAAAGGTCTTATGGCCTTGTCTACAAACTTCCACCATAATTCCCCTGCATAACGACTAAGGGAAGGCTACATGATTGCATCAAGCAAGCTACGGCTTGCTAGGAGCGGGTTAGTGATCAGAACTCGATAGGCACAGAGTGATGCGCCATGAGGAGGACTAGTTGAGGAGAGGTCTTGATTGCCTAGTTGTATGTGCATATATCAGACCCTCATGCTGTGTGAGCTCACAGCAAGTTTACATATGTTCATCATATGTCTAGTCCTAGTAATTTTTTTGCAGGTACACTGAAGACCCTTACTGAGAATTATCGAATTCTCACTCCTTAGTTATGTTATGCAAAGACTAAAGTTGCTGGACCGGGTAATCGTTGAGGATTATCACAGTAGTGTTCTGTTGTGTGTATAGGTATGGCATTTGAGAATCCTTGCGATTCTAGTCTACATGGGTATATTTAGTGTTGGGTTTTGGGAGCCAAACAGCGCAGCGGAATTTAACCGAAACCCTCCAGGATCCAAGTGAAACGGGGTAAACCGGGTGTTTGAAAATTTCATACCTAATTTTCGGTTGAGATCTCTCACTCAACTGTAGAGTCGAATCACAAAACCTGAACAGTTGACGTGTTCAGGCTCTCTATGGTATCCACACGAGCCTCTTGGGATCACCACGCTTCCACCACATCCCGGCAGATGCGTTTCTCTTGCGCTCGCAGTGCTAGCTTGCGTCCTCCAAGGAATTGCAAGAGAAGAGTGCGACTGTCCGTTTGGGAGGCTAGGGCAAGGAGACCTGTGAATTTCTCACTTAAAATTTGTATTTATAGTGAGACTCAACTTCCAGGCCTAATGGGTTTCAAAGCCCTAATCCAATTAGGATTTAATTTCGGGCTTAATAATGGCTCAACTCCTTGGCCCATTATTAATACGAAATTAAAGTGAAACCATAACCCAAATAATTAGCCCATGCACTCTAATGATCCAAATAGCTCTATGTGTGCGACCCAATAGGCTCTTGCCATGTTGGCAATGATCATAAATCACATTTATGATCATAAGCAATGAGCGGTGTCTAGCAACACATCATTGCTACCCAAGTGACAAGATTGTCGGTGAATCGACTAAACCTTTATGATCATCACCGATTTATGCCATTGTCCCTTTGTCCAAGATATCAAGACTAAGCACGAGACATGGAATGTGTCACTCTCGTATAGCCCAATCTTTGGTTTCTTGATTGCCGAGTAGACCAACTTAAACTGACGATATTGATATCATATATCAACTCATCGGAGCATGGCCATGCATTTTGTAAGTCTCACTCTATCAAGGGGCCCAAAGATATCACTCCCGTTACATAGGAGGGACAAATCCCATCTGGATTATACAAATCCCTCCGCATGATATGTGACATACCCAATGACCTCCTTCAAGTTCACTCAGTTACGAGCAACAAAGGAAAGTATCAAAGTATGTGACTCACATGTAGGGAACCTTGATGATCTTAGGTCGAAGGACTACATATACCATGATCACTATGAGAATCATTTATGACACTCATATAACGATCCATGAAGTGTTCTCATGGTGGGTCGGTCCAGTACACAAGTTCTCCAACTTGTACCCATATGTAGACTACATATCTCATATTAGTCTCCACATATGCTAGTCATTATGTATTATTGCAACCCGCTCCACAATAATACTAGACTAGGGACGTTTAAGAATTTCATTATTCTAGGGTTACAATTATGTTTATTACGTTACGCAGAAACAAAACAACAAACAAAATTGCTGGATTAATGCCTCAATAAAATATCATGACTCAATGTGCAAAAATACAATCATCTCATGATTGGCTTTTTGGGCACAATACTAACATTTAGTTGGCTTGTTGGTTAAGTACAGTACAAACTTAAGTCTTCCCTTCGCTGTAGAGCCTAGTAGCAGTTGGCAAGGACTTTTGAGACTCGCCACTAGGACGCGTATCCAAGGTGGGAGTTAAGTCAAAGAGATCTCAGTAGAGGCTTGTATTTATACAGTACTTTTAGTTGCTTCCATAGTCTATGTTATGAGGAGTCCTCGACTCTAGGATTGCTCTTGGGTGAGAGCATTAGTCTACTTTATGTACGAATGTTCTCACGAGTTGTTATCTGTAGTAAACTCACATAAATGTTGATTTTGTATGCTTTGGCTTTTTGTACTTATTTTTGTGTAGAAATTGCTTGGCCAAGTTAATGTTTTATGGTTTTAATAAACCAAGCCAAAGCATGAAGATCATGCATATTGCATATTCTAGGATAATCAACTAGTATCATGGGATTTAATCCGCACACATACACAAACTAGCCAATTGCAATCAATCGTGAGACTAGCTCTCACAAGGATTCCTAGGTAGGGGCCAAGGACGGCCGTGTCATAACACCTTCTAAGTCCATACTGATAGCCAAAGCGCTATTGCCCTTCAAACTCACAAGATCGAGTGAAGCGCCAACCTCGATAAAGGTAGGCGTCACCCTCGAGGAGTAAAGCACCAACCTGGAGAAAACAGGGTCTGACACGTTAATCCCTCGACCTCTGTGGTACGTCGTCACCCTCTGAAGTGACAGTACTGACCTTGGGAATATGGTGCACTACCATCCTCGGTAGGATGACTTAGTTAGCTTCGGGAGAGGTAGACTTACCATCTTCGGCAGGAAAACACCATCGGAAGGAATCATCCGTGCCGAAGGGACCTGCGAATAATGGGAGCAACCTTAGGAAAAAGCCCTCCTATCCCGAAGAGGTCTATTTCACCGAAGGGATCTCGAGAGTATGACAAAAAAGGTTAAGGAGCCTCTGACACGCTGCCCTCGCACACGTTATGACATGCCGCCTTTGTACACGTCCTAACACGCCGCCTTTGTACACGCCCTAACATGTAGACCTTTTACGACCTTGACTTCTGCCCAGACGACATATGGCCAGTTAGAGGTCCACATTCCTGAAGGTACAGACCGCATCCGACCGTACATGTGTCACGATCTAAGTGGGCTGTGTCAAGCAAACTTCCCCTAAACACCCTCCTATAGATATTTGGCAAAACTCTCAAGTAAAAGGGGGGTATTCTTCTTCACTTCACCAGATGTTAACTTGGGTGTCGGAGGCTCCTCCCCTAGAAAAACACTCCAGGGACCTCTTAACCCTTGTTCTTTGAGTGTTTCAGGCAATCTCTCCTAGGAAGTCTCTTCTTCAGATGCTCCCCCGTCATCAGAAGTCCCTTCCAAGCTCACCATGTCATACAAAAAAGATACCAACAGGCATCACATACCTTCTATGTCCTTCCATAAGCCTTCTTTAGAATTTTGTGAATTGAGTTCCCAACCTTTGTAAGCTTACAATTTAGTCCACTGGTTACTTGAAAGTTAAACAATTCATTAAGGCTTTCTTGAGAACCCAATAATCACTATCCGTGTCAGTTATGGAGGTCTGAATTGAACATCTTATACTTCACAAATAATAATACACTATGGCAAAAATTATAGGATATGGAACTACTAAGGTAAACTGTATTTTTATGTGGAAGTTAGTTTTGAACTCTTTAATTCCTTTTTCCATAGATTGTGTTCCATTGTTACCAGTATCTTTGGACATGCAAACTTGATAATCGTATTTTTCCATACAAACATCTGGATCAAGTTTATCAATATGGTTAATGGGGACTCAACCTTTATCCACCCCGTGATGTAATCTACTATGACCACATTGTATTTCACTCCACCAAGGTCCATTGATAGAGGTCCAATTAGATAGATCCCCCATATGTTAAAGAGTAGGCAAGGGTTTGCTTGGTAATGTGAGTAATTTGAAAGGGACTCTTTGCATGGGAGAGTGTCTTTGACATTTCCCACAATACTTGTCTATTCTTCATGCATCTTGACTTAATGTAGGCTCAAAATATCCTTGCCAAAAAAGGACTCTAGCAACAACATCTACGTCGATATGGGATCCATACATTCCATCATAAAATTTTTCCAGTACAACCTTTGTACCATCCTCACCCTCACATTTTTTAAGGCGATTAGAATGTGCTTTCATTTACTGGTGATCTATAGTTAAGAAGTATCTCTTGACCCTTTGTCTTGTTTTGGTTACTTTTTAAGGGTTGGAAGGCAAGCATCCATTAACTAAATAGTCTTTCAATGGTGCGCTCAGTCCTTTGTCTATGCTTATGATCATCAGGCTATTGATACTCTTAGATTTATGCACTTGTATGTGCTCATAAGACTTCACCTGTGCATTAGCTAGTTTGTTCATTTTTTTAGTTATTTTTCTTACATGAAGTTGTTCAGAATTTTGGATTAGTTCATTCACAAAGTCAAAATATGTTCTAAGCATTGACTATTTGACCTCATATTCCCCTTTAAGCTGGTGAATTAGTAACTAAGAGTTGCTGTAAGCTCTGATGGACTAAGTGCTGATCTTTTTAGCTTATTGGAGGCTAGCTAATAAGGCATCATATTCAATGATGTTATTTGTCACCTAGGAGCCAAACTTAATCAACTTTGATGTCTCCATACCTTCAGGACCCAGAAGAACTATACCAACTCCATGGTGTTCAGCACCTCAGGCTCCATGCACAAAAAATAACCACTTTAACTCCTCCTCCTCCAAGGTGGATTCCAATGCTCTGGTGCCCTAAGCCTGCTCAACAAAGAAATATGCCAAAGCCTAAGTTTTGATTGTTTTCCTTAGCTCATAAATTGTATCATATTCTTTGAGCTTGAAGCACCATTTGTACAACCATTTTGAGTGATCGACTCATTTTATGACGTCTCTTAAAGGAATACTTGTTTGGACAACTATGTTGTGGCCATGAAAGTACAACCGAAGTCACCTTCATGATAATACTATGTGTATATTGCCATTTTTGGAACCGGCTAACTAACTTTGGCACCATGCATCGACTTGCTGATATAGTATGCTAACTTGTGCTATCCTTGTTCATCTTTCCACTCCAGGAATGAACTAATGGCCTTCTCACTCATGATCAAGTACAATACAAGGGATTCCACTCCTTTGATTATTGAAGTGTCAACAGTTTGGTGAGGTACACCTTTAGCTTTTCCTATACCTCTTATCACTTTTCATTCCAATGGGATTGTTCCTCTCCTACTTTGGTCTTCTCCATTCCTACCATTGTTTGGACTTCGAAGAACAAATGACATCAGTAACCATAATGGGGGATAAATTGGCTAAGTGCTATTATCTTGCCTATCAACTTTTATACATCTTTTATGGTCTTTGGTGTTCGAGAACCAAAAAGTGTGTTGATCTTTTCTACATTCACACTAAGCATGGTTCAGATACTATAAAGCTAATGAACATTCTAATTGTTACATCAAATACACACTTCTATGGATTTCAGTGGATGACAAACTTCCTCAACTATTGAAAAGTTCCCCTAACTTTTTCAATGTCACCTAACGGATCTTAGCTTTTGATGATCATGTCACCAAGATAAAGTTCCATGTTCTGGCCAATTTGTTTTGGCAAAGACATTGCCCATAAGGCAGAGGTATGTCACTTGTGCATTCTTCAAATCGAAGGGCATCATTACACATTTGATCTTGCCATAAGTGGTTATGAATGATATGTTTTCATAATAACTAGGATCATTTTAATTTGATTGTACCCACTGAAGGCATCTAGAAAACTTAGGGTCTTATATCCATCAATTGTGATAAGCAGTTGATGGATTGAGGAAAAAGAAAAAGGATAAGAGTCATTCAGGCAAGCATCATTTTCTTTGATAAAGTCCATGCACATCCGAAGTTTGCCACTCTCTTCGTCCATTCCTATTACCACATCACTCAACCTATCTCAATACTTAACCTCCTTTATTACCCCCACCTCCAAGACTTTCTTAATCACTTCTTAAATAAAGGCTCTTTTTAGGGGGCCAATGTTGTATTTCTATTACCTAATTGGTTTAGCTCTAGGATTTACATTGAGACTACGTTGGATTTTGCCATGATAGATCCCAGGCATATTCTTCAATGAAAAGGCAAAAAAGTCTTTATATGAATTTAGAAAGTTTACAGGATCAGCCTTTCCCTTTTCAAGCACGGTTCTACTAGCTTTGGTTTGTTGGCCTAAAATCATATTAAGACCCTCAATGTCTACACCATCATTTTTCACTTATAACTCTTCAACAATAGTTTTGTCCGAGCTTGCTGAGGTAGGACCAACCGAACTATGAGAGCTTCCTTTGTGTGTCAACTATCAAGCTTTTGTAAAGAACTTACAAACCTTGGCCTACTCCATGAAGATGGTAGTGTTCCCTTGCTCTATCTTAAAGATTATTGTTAGATATTTCACATTTGTCTGTATATGAAGGTTCCCCTGGGTCAGCTTCTGATAATGGCATTATAAGGCAAACGAACATTAATGATGATGAACGTTGCCATCATCGAAGCACAAAGCTCTCCATTGCTTTGACAGCCATTCCTTTTAGCATGAATGGAAAATCAATCTAGCTAAAGATAAACAACTCCACTAGTCCATTGCTGAAGGTAAAGGATGAGATAGACTTCAACATTTTTGGCTCACATCCTCAAGTTTGGGAAAATGTGGGCAAATACACATCTATGTTGGATCCATTGTCACAAAGAATTCTTTTTATATCCCAATTCCCTGTTCAAGCCATGATCAGGAAGAGGTCATCATAAGGAAACTTGTCATTTGAACCGTCACTCCTAGTTAAACAATTGGCTTGGTTGCCAAACTCCACAAATGTTATCTCCCTACCTTTCTTCAATCATTCCACCAAGGAATGACTAGTGGCTATGGTTTGGATAACCAAGACTAGTGGAGGTGGCTAGTTGTGAAGGCCCTTATTGTTCTTTTGTTGATCAAAATCATAAACCTCATCATCAAATTTTCTATCCTCATTTCTTGCACCATTCTGTAGCAAATGAGGGTGAAAGTACTTTTTCAAGATTCCTTGCTTTATCAAATAATCTATATACCTTTTCAATGAGCGATAGTCTTTTATTTTGTGGCCATGGTCCCCATAAAATGGACAGTATTTCTTGTGGTTTCTCTGGTTTTCCAAGGTCATGGGTCTTGGCCATTTCACCCTATACTTTTAGCTAAAGGCCATGAGGATACTTACTAAGAAGGGCTTTTTACCTCAGTTCTTCTGAGGTTACCTATTCCTTCCTAGCCACATTTCTAGGTTGATATTTTGGGATGACTTTAGAGCTTCTCCCATCTACCCTCTCATCATCAGCATTCATTTCTTTGACAATCATATATTTCTCTACCACTTGATAAAATTTCAAAAGAGTCTCGGGCACCTATTTTGAGAGCCCAAATATCATGGGTGGGCCTTTATGAATTGCCTCAGTGATTGCTAGGATACAAAGAATGGGAGAAAGGTCCACCATTTTGAGAACTTCTTTGTTGAATTTGTTAACGTAATCTCAAATGGATTCTCTATTCCTCTACACTACATCGAACAATTGGCCAGCCTTTTTCACAGAAGAGTGGCTCTCAATGAACTAAAGTCCAAATGCATTTGAAAGTTCTTAAAAACTAGAAAAGGAGCAAGGAGGAAAGTAGTTGTACCAGGCAGTCACTAGGTCAGACAACATCCCATCAAAGCATTTGGAAAGTGTTGCGTCATAAGCTTCACTCAAAATCATATTCTTCTAGAACTTTCTAAGGCGTGCTTGGGGGTTACATTTTCACTCGTATAAGTCAAGAATGAAGCCCTAAAGTCTGGTGGAAATGTGCATCTTAGATGTTCTAGACAAAAGGGCCTAAATTGTCGATTGGTTTTCTGAAGGGTTGGGACCAAACAAGCTTCTGAGATACATGTTCTTTAATCCTTTCTAGCCTTTGCAAGAGTTTTTCCATAAGGCCTACGATAGTGGACCCATTCTCAAGCCGTTGGTGGCTTGGCTCCAATGAATAATATCACATTTGTGTGAATAACTTCTGGAAGAATAGTGTCCCAATAGCTTAAATTAACTTAAAATCGTAGGCCAATAGGGACTATGATCGTAATTAATTATAATCAGCTTGTCATTACTTGTGGGAAAATTAAAAGAATTTACATGTAACTAGTTACTTAAAACTCTAGATGCTAAAGCTTGAAGTAATAATTGGTGCACACTTTATAACCTTAGCAAGCACATAAAAGTAACATAATTATTATACAAAACAATGGCTCCTAATAGAGGCAACAACTTAGTGCATGAAGCACTTCATATGCAAGGCAAACTCACTACTAAGACCCATAAAACTTGGCCCCCACTAGCTCTAAGGGCAAAGCCCTTGCTTTTCCTTGCATAAATTTTAGCCTCTTAACCAAAAAAGCATAGCACTTAAGTTAGAGCAAACATAACTTATAAGTAAACTTCTCATGGATTCAAAGTAAAAAGATACTAAAAAATGAGGAAACTTAGCCCATAACTTAGTTGTTAGGCCACTAACAAAACCTGCATAATGAAACTTAAAGGATGAGTACATAGTTGAACTCAGGAAGTGTCCCTTCGGTTGGTTCCTGCAAAGAAAACTCATAAGCAAGAAAATATGCAAGATATGGCAACCAAAGTGGCGTATTTGGAGATCTCTGTTGCTTCAGTTTGGCATGGGTGCCTTTAGACATAAGTACTCTGATCAACTACATCCCTAAAAGACACCAGAAAATGGGTAAGGGGAGTTCCTGGCATTTTTTTTTGTGGTGGGGACTTTCTAACGCCCAAGTAAGGAAGTGATATAATTGTTGGTATGAGAAAACCTCAACAGGATTATCTTATGTGTGTACCTATGGATGTCTCCTTTTATACTTGTTTTGAAAGACTGAGCTCCTAGATCTACCATCCATGTGTTCAGCTAGATCGGAGATCAAGGGTCTATTCGATCCCAACTTTCTTTGCAGCCAACTATCTTGATACAAGTTTGAGTGAACACCTCACATGCACCTGGGAGCACCCTCCTAATTGTATTTGTTAGTATTCAAGGTTACTTTGGTTCATTGGCACTGAGGTACCTAACATGTCCTTCAGTCAAGCAAGGTAAATGGTACATCGGCAATTCCGGACTTCTTAACGCCCGATATGTCTTGGAAGCTCCAAAAGGTTGGGACCGAGCTTCTCAGGACTCGAGGTTGAGGTCTCAGAGGAATAGCAAGTCTAATGGCCTTTAGCCATCACATGTCCTCCCCCAGATTGCTGATGGATGTATAGGTCCATCTGTCGTGCATTCCCTCGACGTCCATGGCTCCAATGCTTAACCTTCTTTCTGATGTGTGGCTTTGCTTTCCTTCAAATGATGGTTACTCTCACCAAACTTACATTAGTTTGCTTCATTTAGTGGTGTCAATTGCATCACATCAACTGGCATGCCTGACGTTAGTTCATGAGTTAGCAGCTTTATGTCCCTTCACGAATCATTTCCCCAATTTTGGGTTTCAGGGAAGATATGACATTCAATGATTGGTCCTACTAGCAATGTGTGCTTGTAGCGAGTGGAAGGGTATTGTTGTCTTTTCACATTTTTAATTCAACGCGATGCTTTCTAACATTTTTTTGGGGCTATATATACCAATCCCTCTAGTGCAAATCTCACTTCTCACTTTTTGCTCTCATTTGCTTCTCTTTGCTCTTAGGTTTCTCTATTTTACTAGCAAGTTTATGGCAAGGTTTTTTTTATCCTACTTACACTTTCAGGTGGGGCTTGTTCTTGATCCCTTCTTTCTCACTTCATCCCTTTATTCTTCGACTAAAGTAGGTCAATGGCCAAACCAACTATCACATCTAAGGGTAGTTGTAAATCTTTGGATGCTCACTCGAGTTAGCTACACTAGAGAAGGTTGTAAAATGAAAGGCGACCCTTTTCTTCTTCCTGAGGTCACTGTTCGGGTGTCGGAGAATGAGGAGATGAGCTACCAGCCTTGTGCGGGCAAGATCACCATTTTTAGGAGTCAGCTAATGGTTGGGCTTGAATATCCTCCCCATTCCATGGTTAACGACCTCAGTCAATTTCATGTGATTGCAGTTGCTTCCCTCGAACTCATACGCTTAGTTCAATGAATATCTATGCATCAGTAGTGTGTTTAGGCTGGAGCTGTATTCCCCCATTTTTGCACAATACTAAAATTTGCTCATTTCAGCAAAGAAGTCTTTCTAATACATGGTCATACAAGGTTATAGGAGCAAAAAGTACATTTTCATGATCAACACTTAGGATGGTGGCCATGATTAGCAGAAGAAGTACTTTGTTCATGTCTATGCCAGAGCCTTGGGGGATTTGGAGCAAGTGGTCTACCAAGAATCTAGATGTGGACATGGATTGCCCCTCAATGTTTCTAGGCAACAGATTGAAAAAGCCCATTCTCGATTTCAATGCTCGGATACAGTATTATGGCTCTCCTAGCTGGAAGCTTCTTTAAGGAAGGTAAAGTGTTTGAAACCTAGTTTGGAACCTTATTTAAAGTTCACATGGCAAGAATACATAAGTTTAGAAAAGTACATTAAGTTCCAAGGAGTTTCAGGCAGCAAACAACATTTAGAGGAAAAATGGTAATTTTGCATCATTAAGAGTCAGGCCAAGTCCCAAGAGTTAAAAATGAGTTTTACAAACCTAACTTTTGCTTTAGAACAAACATAACTTAAATAAACAAGATTTGACCAAGATTAACAAGTTACTAAGGGACATGTTTGTAATTATGCATAAACTTTGGTGGCTCGGTTTTAAAAAGAGGTACAAATGTTGGCAAAAGCAAGGATGGCTACAATTTTCACTCTAAACCTATTCCCATCCTACTCTCTACCATTTCAACAAGAATCCTCATTTGAAACCAAGAGTTTTTGGTGAAATTTGAAGCAACCATGAGTGTAGGAAGCTTGTTCTAATAGAATTTCATGTTTTTGAAGTTCAGAACCATGTTTCCATCCATCACCTATTTTATGCAAGGTAACTTGTGATCGAAAGGTGAATTCTTGTTTATGTGATGATTATGAGCTTGGGTTTTGGTTAAAAGTTAGTAATTTTGTGTTTTGAGCCTTTGGTTTCATGGAGCAAGGAAGAACTTTGTGGAACTTGGTTTTTATGGAAGAGTTGCTTGATTCTTGTTTGTGAGCTAAAGTTAAGGTATGGGAGTTATGTTTTCAAGATTCATTAACGCTATTGCAGTATGTTTTCTTGATGAAATCAAGTAGCTTTTGCAATAACATTAGTTAGTGTGCTAGTTTGACCATGGTGGAGTATCAATTTCATGGACCTTTGAATGATGTTACAATGCATCATAGGTATGCTTGTGGTCTTTCCAACATGTTTTATAGGTATGTGTAGCTAGAAGGACATCCAAGCATGTTTGGTAAGTCTTCAAAGGTGGCAGCAGCAAAACTAGAAAATTCTAGGCATCGCTGGTTTTGGCAACGTGTTCCCAACACGATAAAAAAATTCTAGGGGGTTATATACTATGACGACAAGTAGCTAGCAAGTGGCATCGCATTCCCATAGTTATTGACACGATCCCCCGTGCCCTTGCCCGGGATACCCTGTGAGCATTTGTCTCTCGGTGGATTGTAATTGGCTAGCTGAGTATGTGTGCTGATTAAATCCGATGCTACTAGTTGATTAACCTAGAAATGCAACATGCATGCTCTTATGCTTTGACTTGGTTTATTAAAACCATAAAACATTAAACAAGAACTCAGCCGAGTAATTTCTGCACAAATATATACAAACTGCCAAAGCATATCAAAATCAACATTTGTGTGAGTTTAACTACACATAAACAACTCGTGAAAGCATTCATACAATGAAGTAACTAATGCTCTCACCCTAGAACAATCCTGGAGTCAAGGACTCTTTATAACATAGACTATGGAGGCAAACTAAAGTACTGTATCAAAATTCAAGACTTTACTGAGATCTCTTTACCCCAGCTCCCACTTCGGACACTCGTCCCAGTGGTGAGTCTTACAAGGCCTCTGCCAAGTGCTACTAGGCTCTGCAGCCAAAGGAATAAACTAGTTAGTACTGCAACCTGACCAACAACCCAACTAAGCACTTAGGTAAACTAGAAACTCATGGTTTCTCAACCACCATACCTTTACACACCAAAAGCTCACTACCGCGATAATCCTCAACGATTACCCGGTCCAGCAACTTCAGGCTCTGCATAACAAATAGGGAGTGAGAATTCAACAATTCTCAGTAAGGGGTCTTCAATGTACCCGCAATAAAAAGCTAGGACTCTGGCTGCGAGCTCACACAGCATTAGGGTACTAGTATATATGCATATAACCAGGTCATAGACCTCTCCTCAGGTAGTCCTCCCATAGAGTAATACTCCGGACCTAGTGAGTTTAAACCCGCTCTAGCAAGCCGAAGCTTACTGCAAATGATCATGTAGCCTCTCCGTAGTTGTTATGCAGGGGAATTATGGTGGGACTTTGTAGACTAGGCCGCAGGGCCTCGTTCATGTAGACTAGATGAACAAGGTTTCATCTCGTGGCCTCGTGGCTACGGCACGGCTAGACCGACGAGGGTTCTAAACCTCTCACCTGAACTAATGATACCTAATTATGTTCATTTGCAACATAGGTTCCTTAAAAACTTGCCTTCACTTTGAGTTAATATAAATTTAAAACTGAGACATTTTAAGTGTTTTTAAAACATTGAGGTAATAGTACTCCCTCTTAGCTTCGCGTGGAATCTTGAATCACCTCAATCGGACAGCCGAGCGAAAAGTTATGCTGAAAACAAAATTGGTTGTCGGAGACAGTTTTACTGGACTGGCGACGCGTCGCTGGTTTCGACCTGAAATTGGCGACGCGTCGCCAATCTACAGAAATGCAAAATTGGCGCGTTTTACTGCTATGAACTTTGGCAACCAATTACACATATCAAACATGCATAGAGAGCTACCAAATTTCATACACACAAAGTACATGTTGCAAGGAACATAACCAACTATCAAAAGCTAAGCTATGATGTATCGTAACATCAAACAATTCCTCTCAATCCCGCTAGTCCACCATAATTCACCAAAACGTTTCCTTAATGCCTTAGCTAAAACCACTCGAATTTCTCAAGCAAATCCAAGCTAATGGCATTCCATGAACTTAAAAACACAACTCCCTTACCTCAACTCCAAGTAACAAGCAAGAATCAATCCCCTTTTCGTTCAACTAAGCTCCCAAAGTTCTACACAAGTTCCAATCCAAAAACAAAGCACCAAACATCAAAATTATGCTCTCTAACCAAAACCCAAGCTTCAAACTAACTAAATAGCATGAATTCGATCAAGAACACAACTCTTACCTCGTTCAAAAACAGGGGATGGAGAAAAACACCCTTCCAAGCTTCAAAAACATGATTCTAAGCTTGAAAATCACTTCTCCAAACTTAACCACCTTGAATTGCACCTCTTGACACCAAGATCACTTGATTCCAAGCTCAATTTGAGAGAGAAATGAGTGAGGAAAGGTTAAGAACGTGATTATGGCAGCCTCCCCTTCTCTTTCCCTTCTTACACCCTCACTTAGCATCAAGATCATCAAGGTTTCAAGTTTAATGCAATTAGGTCCCCCATCTTTGTAACTTAGTAGTTCTTGATTAAATTCTTGTCTATTTGTCAAGTTTGAGTTAAGGTTGAGAGTTAAGTTCTAAAAATTCATTTTAAAACACTCGAGACTCGTCCCGGCTATTCAGGATGCAAAATTACCATTTTGCCCCTAAACTTCATTTAGTGCTTTATTCTTCTCGGAACTTAGTGAACTTTAGTAAACTTCTCTATTCTTGCTATGTAAACTTAAATTAAGCTTCTAAACTTAATTTAAAACACTTTACCTTCCTCAACTGCCTCTCCCACTAGAAGGGCCATAACAGTTATGCTGGCTGAAAATTTGCAATTTTGCTAGATGGTTCAAGGGGAGCCATGATGGGGTACCTAGGGCACCCAGGGGTCTAAGTATTTTCAGGGTACTACAAGGCTTCCAAAACTCCTCCTAGACCTAGGAGTTTTCTTGGTTTTTTATGGTTACATTGGCTATAAGCAAGAAAACTAGTTGATAAAAGACCATAACTAGGTTTCTCTAACTTGGCTGAAATGTTTAGTATAACTGGTGATGTAGTCGTGTCATTGGGCATGATTTTGAGGTGTGGAACCTTAGTGGACCTAGTGGGTTTTTATGGCCTAGTTGACAGTAGTCCCACCACAGAACCCTCAGGCAACATAAGGGAGTTTTAACATGTGATTTATCATTAGTTAGGCTAGCAAGCTATGCTTCCTAGTAGACATGGCTCTTCCTTGTAGTTCAAGCAATAAGTTGAGGAGAAGTCCTAAGGGACGGAGACATATGCGCATAAGCTAGCCTCAGGCTGTATGAGCTCATAGCAGATTACATATGTTCACTTCTGTGTTGTACTTCGTAACTTTTCTTGTAGGTGAAGTGAAGGCCCTTTTTAATAATTCTTTAACTTTCACTCCCTAGTTATGTTGTGTAAATTCTAACATTGTTGGATTGGATAACCATTGAGGGTTGTCACAGTAGTTGGTTGTTGAAGGTACATCATTTTAGAATATTTATGACTCCAGTTTACTTGGTTACTTGTTGGTTATGTAACAGTGCTAACTATAGTGTTTTTCTTTGCCACATAGCCTAGCAGCATGTGGACAAGCTTTTGTGGCTCACCACTAGGATTCATATCTAAGGTGGGAGTTAGTAGAGGAGATCTTAGTCAAGGCTTGTATATGCGTTGTACATTTAGTTGCCTCGGCTATATTTTTGAGTTTTAAACATTAGGGTTGCTCTTAGGTGATGGAATTAGTCTACTTTATGTTGAATTCCATCACATGGTTATTATGTGTAGTATTAATCACACAAATGTTGATTTTGTATGCTTTGGCTATTTGAACTTGTTTTTTATGAAAATACCTTGGCCAAGTGAATGTTTTTATGGTTTTCATTCGCTTTACTTAAAGCATAAAGAACATGGATCTTGCATATTCTAGGTTAATCAAATAGTATCACAAAGTTTTAATTTGCACACATATACATGTAGCCAATTGCAACCACCGTGAGACTAGTTTTCATAGGATCCTTGGCACAACTAAGGGACAGCGATGTTAGTTTTTGGTATCAGAGGTCAGAGCTCAATTCATAGATATTGGAGGTTGGGACTGAGATCTAGTTTTAAAGTCCATGTGCTAGGATAGTTAGTACTGACAAACATCTAGGGAATTTTGTCTTGCTTTGGTTACAAGTTGCTATGGTTGGCATTAGGTCAGTAGCTTTAAGAGGGCTAGAGAACCAGGGGAAGTTTCTAACGACCTAGTTATTGCAAGGCTGGATGAGATATCCAGAGTGCCTCAGGGGTTATCACAGACCATGACACAAGTGGGACAGGGTATGACAACCATCATGAATGTGTTGTTCCAGGACCATAAAGATAAAAAAGTTGTCCAGGAGAAAAGTGACCAGAGGAATGAACCATCCAAAGGTTAGGAGAGGCATGTCGAGTGTCAGCAAGTTCCTAGGGCCAATGAGAAAGGAGAAGTTGCCTATGAGCATGAGTATGAGCTAGAGGTGATGGAGGCTCCAAAAATGGGAGGAACCCCACATCAGATGAGGTTACTTGAAAAGTTTAAGACTGTTGACCCACCAAGTTTTGACGGGTTAGGCCTCCTTGATCGAGCAGAGGATTGGTTCTCCATGATGAATTAGCTTTTCACAAGTAGAGGCTCCAATTCAGAATAAAGAAAGGCCTTAGTGCCTTTCTTTTTTAGATGGAGGGCTAGTCTTTTAAGGGATGATGTGATGGTGATGTTGAGAAAAAGTAGTGGCACATGATCAGAGTGTAAGAAAAAGGTGCCTAAATGGCTAGACTTCAAAAGCAAGTTCAGACAGGAGTATATTAGTTAAGCTACACAAGATCAGAGGAGGATCGAATTTCAGAACCTTGTTCAAGGAGAAATGTGTGCCAGGGAGTATGAGCAATGCTAGAAGTAACTCATATGTTATGCTCCATTTATTGAACAAATGATAAGTTAAAGGGAAAATTTTTTTTCCAAAGTCTTAAGCTTGTGCTTCAAAGGTATATGGCAACTGTAGGCATCCGGTGCTACTATCAACTGGTCTTGAAGGCTTTGCCTTAGAAAGAGAGATTGGGGACTCGAAGGCACCAAGGAAAAAGTTGAAGGTTGGGCCAGCCAACCTATGGAAGAGTGCTTGGATATAACCAATGGTAAGAGGGGTGACTGAGAGTCAAGGTCCCTTTAAGAGAAGAAAAGTATGTTTGCGCCCTTAGTGTAGAAGGTTCCATGGGACCAACCCATGCACGTTGGAAACAAACATTTGCAACATTTGTGGTTGGAATGGTCACTAGGTAAGGGAATGGCCACAAGCTCAACCTTTGTTGGGTCAGCCTAGGATTCAACCCCTTCCCCTTGCTAAATGAAATCGACCTGGTGTAGCTAGAGGAGTAGTTGAGCTGAGGGTCTTTGCCTTAAGTAGTTAAGTGACTAAAGAACAAACCACTGTTTGATGTAACTTTACTTTTCAAAATGGTAGTGTTAGCATACTTTTTGATACTAGAGCTACTTTTTTTGTGATATTGTCTGCCTTGGTAGAGAAGCTTAAGTTGTAGAAATAAATCTGAGTTAAGACTTATTAGGACTACATGGACGAGTTTAGTGACCAATGAGTTGGTTACTAAGTATCCCTTGTAGTTAGGTGACCATGATTTCTCATGTGAATTATGGGCGATAGAATTGAGGTCTCATGACCTAAGGTTAGGAATGGATTGGATAAGCAAGCACAAGGTGCGAATTGATTGTACTAGTCACTCAGTCAACATTATTAATGTTCAGGGAGCTAGAGTGACTTACGTAGGAGAATTAGCATGCAGTGCTAAGAGTTTGCACCCTAGACTTATGGATACCATCCCTAAAGTTAGTGAAGAGGAGTAGTATTGTTCTTTGAATGAGCTGGCCATGAAGGAAGAACTATAGCCAATCAGTTTCCTGAGTTGTTTCTAGTTAATTTACCTGGGTTACCACCCAAGAGGGGCACTAAGTTTTTGATCAATCTTTAGCCTAGACTAGAACTTATTTCAAAACCACCTTACTGAATGTCATCTCTTGAGATGGACAATTTAAAGAAGCAGTTGGAAGAACCACTAGAGAAATGCTTCATAAGGCCAAGTGTATCACCGTAGAGAGCTCTAGTGTTGTTTGTAAAGAAAAAGGCTGGAACTTTGAATGTATGCATCGACTATCGAAAGTCAAATGCAGTAACAATAAAAAACATGTATCCACTTTCTAGAATTGATGACTTGTTTGATAGGCTCAAAAGAATGAAGGTGTTTTCTAGGATTGACCTCTGGTATGGGTACTTCTAGATTTGAGTAATGGAGGAAGATATTCTGAAAAATACCTTCAAAATAAGGTATGGCCAATACTAGTATAGAGTTAGGCTGTTCGGTGTGACCAATGACATGATAATGTTCATTGAAGCCATGAATAGGATTTGTTACCATTTTTTGATCAGTCTGTTGAAGTCTTCACTGATGATATTCTTGTACACTCACTGTCTACCCAAGAGCATGAAGAACACAATAAAATGGTTTGCAAGTACTAAAGGAGAATCAATATTACGGAAAGCTATCCAAGTGTGAGTTCTGGTCTAAGAGGATTTAGTTTCTATGCGATATTTTCAGTGCTCAGGGTTTGTCAGTAGATCCTGGAAAGGGTTAGGCAATGGCTGAGTGGGAGAGACCACTTATGGTTACAGAAGTCAGGAGTTTTTTGGGCTTAGCAGGCTACTATAGAAGGTTCTTAGAGAGATTCTATCTAATAATGACACCATTGACAACCTTGACCAAGAAAAATCAGAAGTTTATTGGATGCCAAAGTGTGAGGAGGCCTACTTAGAATTGAAGAAAAGGTTGAAGAATGCACCAGTACTCACTTTGCCGGATTTGAACAAAGCTTTCACGATGTGCACATATGCATTTGGTTCTAGTTTGGGAGGAGTATTGATGCAGGAAGGTCAGGTGATCTCCTATGGCTCGAGGTAGTTAAGGCCTAATGAGTTGAACTATCCAGTTCATTACCTTGAGCTAGCGGCGGTAGTCTTTGCTCTTAAGCTTTGGAGACACTATTTGATTAGGGGGTTGTTCTAGATTTTCATCGACCATAAGAGTTTGAAACATTTTTTTACGTAAAAAGATCTAAACATGAGGCAATGATGGTGGATTGAGTTCATAAAAGATTATGATTGCTCAATTAAGTATTGTGTAGGGAAAAAAAATGTGGTAGCAAATGCATTTAGTCCAAAGTACACGAGGGTGCTCCAATCTAAGGATCAAGCTATAGGTTCTCCAGGAGGAGTGTTGGTGGATTGTTTCTATGTTTTGTAAGAGTTTTGGAAAAACCAAGAAAATTCCTTAGTCTATACTTTGGAGATATAGTCAGCTTGGTTGGCTGAAGTCAAGAATGCTCAGAGCAAAGATCCATTGTTGAAGAAAATTTTTGGAGAAGAGAAACTTGGTACCATGAAGAAGGAATTTTAGTACAAGGAAGGGATACTACACCATGGAGATCGGCTCTATGTACTGAATGTAGGGGGACTTAGGCAGCAACTCCTGCAGGAGGCACATAGAAGTAAGTTGAACGTTCATCCTAGTGTTAGTATGATGTATCATGATATGAAGATGCACTTCTTATGGTTGTCACATAAGAAGGATGTAGCAAGACATGTAGCAAAGTGTTTGACTTGCCAAATGGTTAAAATTGAACTTCAAAAACCAGTAGCCACAGTTTAGAGTTTACCACTTCCAAAGAGGAACTAGAGATCCATTACAATGGACTTCCTAGTAGGCTTATCGAATACTTGGAATCAGCATGATGCTATATGGGTAGTGGTTGATAGGTTCACTGAATTAGTGCACTTTATACCCATAAGGATCACTTAGAGTTTGGAGAAGTTGGCTTAGGTGTATCTTAAAAATATTATGTGATTACTTGCTATATAGGATCAGATCTTGCTTGATAGGGATCCTTAGTTTGTGTCACAATTTTGGAATGCTTTCTAAGAGGCATTAGGAAGTATGGTTAGTCTCAGTACTTCCTTCCATCCTCAAACTGATGGACAATCTGAGAAAGTGATCCAGACTTTGGAAGACATGTTGTGCATGTATGCTGTTGACTTCTGAGGAGATTGAGATTAGCATTTGCCACTCATCGAGCTTGCTTATAACAATAGTCGTCAAACTGTTATAGGTATGGTACCATATGAGGCTTTGTATGGTAGCATATGCATGGCACCCCATTGTTAGGCAGACCTTCCAAATAGGGTAGTCGTCAATCCTGAGATCATAGCAAACACTATAGCTAAGATCAAGTTGATCTAGAAATGGGTTAGAGAAACTAACGATCAACAGACTAAGTATGTGAATCTAAGGATAAGGGAGTTGAGTTTTAAGCTTGGGGACAAGGAACTTCTCAAAGTGTCTCCCATGAAAGGAGTTACCCAATATGGACAGAGGGGTAAGTTAGCCATTAGGTACATTACACCCTTTGAAGTTTTGGAGAAATTAAGGAAGGTTACTTATCGGTTGGCATTACTGCCTAACTTGTCCTAAGTTCATTATGTGTTTTACGTTAGTCTACTGAGGAAATGCATAGTTGATATGTGACAAGTAGTTAACCTTTCGATGGTACCCATCTAGGAAAATTTTACTTGTGAAGAGAAACCTGTTCAGATACTTGACAAACAAGTTAAGAAACTCCAAACTAATTTGATTCTAATCATTAAGATCCTTTGGTTGAACCATATTGTTGAGGAAGCTACTTGGGAGATAGAGCAGAATATGCTGAAAAGGTATCGTAGTGATTTTCCTCAGTTACAATTGAATTTTGGATACTCAATTCCATGAGAAGGGGAGAATGTTATGGCTCTCCCAACTGGAAGCTTGTTTAGGAAGGTAAAGTGTTTTAAACCTAGTTTTGAACATTATTTCAAGTTTACATAGCAAGAATAGAAAAGCTTAGCAAAGTTCATTAAGTTCTGAGGAGTTTAAGGCACCAAATGAAGTTAGGGGGAAGATCATAATTTTGCATCACAAAGAGTCAGACCAAGTCCTAAGAGTTGAAAATGAGTTTTGGATACTTAACTTTTGCTTTAGACCCAAACTTGACTTAAATAAACAAGATTTGACCAAGATTAACTAGTTAGTAAGGAAAGAAAGGGACTTATTTGTAAGTATGCATAAACTTTGGTGGCTTGTTTTTCAAATGATGTATAAATGTTGGTAAATGCAAGGATGGCTGCCATTTACATGCTAAACCCAAGCTCATCGTTCTTTCTACCATTTTATCAAGAATTCTAGCACAAAATAAAGAGCTTTTGGTGAAATTCAAAGTTGGCTAGGTTGTATATGCATTAGGAAGCTTGGTCAAAGTGGACTTTCATGTTTTTGGAGCTTGAAACCTTTTCTCTAGCCATCCCTTATTTTTTATACAAGGTAACTTGTGATTCAGTGGTTAATTCTTGTTTATTTGCTGATTGGGAGTTTGGGTTTTGGTGAGAAGTTAGTAATTTTGTATTTTTTGCTTTTGATTGCTTGGAACTAGGAAGAACTTTGTAGAATTTTGTTTTTCTAGAAGAGTTGCTTGATTCTGGCTTATGAGTTGAAGTTATGGCAAGGGAGTTATATTTTCAAGCTTGATTAATTCTATTGGAGTATGTTTGCTTGATGAAATCTAGTATTTTTGGCAATAGCATTAGTTAGTGGGCTAGTTTGATCATGGTGGACTACCAGTTTTGTGAAGCTTGGAATGATGTTACAATGCATCATAGGTATGCTTGTGATAGTTGGTTGTGGACTTTGAAAGATGTTTTACAGGTATGTGAAGTTAGAAGTCCATCCAAACCTGTTTGTTAAGTGTTCAAAGGTGGTAGCAACAAAACTCAAAAATTCTGGGCATCGTAGGAATTGGCTACAAGTTGCAAATACCAATGACATGTTGCCAACACCATGAAAAACTTCTAGTAGGTTATATACTATGATGGCTCATCGCCAGCCAGCTGTGACACATCACCATAGTTGTGTTGGCTGAAGATTTCCAATTTTACTAATGGTTCTACGAAAACCTGAGGGGGTGCTTAGGGTACCTAGGCATCGATGTATTCTAGGGGTACTTTAAGGCTTCCAAAACTCCTTCAAGGCCTAGGAGTTTTCTTGGATTTTTATGGTTTCTTTGGCCATAACCAAATAAACTAGTTCACAAAGGACCATAACTAGGTATCTCTAGCTTCAATGAAAAGTTTAGTATCATCGGCAACCTAGCAATGCCATCGGGCATGAGGTTCTAATGTGAAACCTTAGTGCACCTAGTGGGTCTTTATGGCCTAGTGGGTCGATATGGCCTGGTCGACAATAGTTCCACAACAGAGCCCTTATACAACATAAGGGAGTTTCAACTAGAGATTTATCACTGGTTTGGCTAGTAAGCTATGCTTGCTAATGGACAAGGCTTTGCCTTGTAGTTCAAGGACTAGGTTGAGGAGAAGTCCTAAGGGGCTGAGACATATGCACATAAGTCTAGACTCGGGCTATATGAGCTTGCAGCAGAATACATATGCTCACATATGTGTTGTCTTTAGCAAGTTTTTTTGCAGGTGAACTGAAGACCCTTACTAAGAATTCTAGAATTCTCACTCCCTAGCTATGTTGTGTAGATTTTGATGTTTTTGGACCAGATAACCGTTTAGGGCTGTCGCGATAGTTGGTTGTTGTAGGTACTTTGCTTGGCAATCTTTATGACTCTAGTCTTCTTGGGTTGCTTGTTGGTTAAGTAACAGTTCTAACTATAGTGTTTTTCTTTGCCGCAAAGACTAGCAAAATGTCGATAGGCTTTTGTGACTCACCACCGGGATTCGTATCTAAGGTGGGAGTTAATGGAAGAGATCTCAATCGAGGTTTATATATGTTTTGTACACCTAGTTGTATCCCTTGTCTTTATTTTTAACTCTTAGACTCTATGGTTACTCTTGGGTAAGGGTGTTATTCTACTTCATCTTGAATGCCTTCACACAGTTGCTATGTGTAGTATTAATCAAGCTACTATTGATTTTGTATGTTTAGCTATTTGAACTTGTTTTCTTTGAAAGCACCATGGCCAAGTGATTATTTTTATTGTTTCCATTTGCTCTAGTCAAAGCATAAAGAGCCTGCATCTTTCATATTTTAGGTTAATCAACTAGTATCATGAAGTTTTAATTTGTGCACGTATACAGCTAGCCAAATGCATCGACTGTGAGACTAGTTCTCATAGGCTACCTGGGCACTAGTTCTAGTTGAAATACTTTAGGGGGATCTTTCCTATTCTGCTTTTGTTACTCAAAAGTGCTTTTTTAATTCTTATTTTTCTTCTTTAGTGACTCACACTGATGCCTTCATTTTGATAAGAATGGGTGAAGATTTTAGTGCCTAGTTCTACCAAAAGGCCTTTCTTTCCAAAGCTTAGAAGAAAGATTGTAAGGAAGATTTAAAGAGAAAGCCTAGAACAAAGGCCCCCGGCTACCTTCCATAGAAGAAAGCATGCATGGGATCTTCATCAACCGATGTTCTTGCCATAGATGTTGCCCCCATGCGAGGGGCAATTTATGACATTGGGATCCCTCTTCCAAAGGATTTCGAGGTTGACGAATTGCAAGATTTTGAGAAGGAATTCTCCACCCCCCACCAAGTCCACACACTGCTATGGTTTTACTAGGAGCCATCACCAAAGAGGCCCTAATGGCAAAGGAGGCTGAGAAAAAAAAAAGACAAGAAGAAGAAAGTGAAAGAGCTCACCATTATGGTCAAGGAAGCTGTCGAGATTTTGGACAGTGATGGCACTTTCTGTCATGTCGAAGTTCCTCCGCAACGTACCGTTACTTGAACTCCCATCCTTCTTAGTCACTTTTTGACCTATGATTTGATCAAAAATTGGTCAAGAACTGTGTTACCACCTCACAAAATGGGAGAATTACAAGTGTGTCGTAATGGCTAAAAACCATTATATTGTGTAATTCTCACCATAGTGATTGAAGTATGGGGGGTAAAAGGCATGATCAACACCTCCTTAAAAGTGTTCCAAGTTGGTAACTTGGTCCCCAAGAAAAGCCTTAAGGATTGCTTGTTTTTCAAGCAACCTATGGACTTTTTTGTAAGGTTTTGGAAATTCAGGTACTTAATTGCAAAACTTTCAAGAAAGAGACTTGGAGAGTTATGGGAAGGATATGAATGGTACGAAAGTGCTATTGGAGGACCAAATTTCTCATGGAAGACAAGTTTGGACAAAGGAAACAATAAAGGCAATAAGGACCTAAATGTCCTAGTGTAAACCTTAAGGTGTTCAAGCTGTTGACTTAAGCCTAAGGGTGGAATTGTGGGGTTATCCCACTCTGGGGAGGCAGCCAAGACTTGATAATTTGTCAAAAATGTTGGGCACATGTGTACCAATGAGTTTAAGACAAAGAAACCATAATTAGTGAAAAGGAAAATGACATAAAGCAAGGTGAAGCTTGTTTAAGTGTGTTTTGGTGCCCTTAAGCTCATTTAGGGACATTTAAGTGGCCAAATCACTTATCCCTCTCTCATTTTTGTCCTCCCCCAGCCCAAGAACACAGCCATACTTCCTCCATAGGTACCACACCTTCAAACTTGCAATTGGCTGAAATTGAAGGCAAAAGGAAGCAATTGGAAGCAAACTAGAGCTATTTCTTGCATACTTCAAGGATCAAGGTTGATTTTCGGCCTACCCACTTTGGTAAGGGTTCTCTTGCTCTCATGGGTTGTTTTCTGTATTTTCAAACATCCATGGAGCTATGGCTAAGCTTGGAAGAGAGTCATGAGCTTGATGAACCAAGCTTATTGAGGGGACTGCACTTATTGAAGGTTTTGTGACCTATTGTCAAGTGTACAAAGATGGCAGTGAAATGAGGGTTTCTAGAGCCCAAAGTTAGTACTAACTAGTGTTAAAATCCTCCTAAGACTGAGCATTAGCTTGAGGAGGGCTTCCATAGTGATTTGGTTATGTTTATTATGTGTTTTATGGTCTAACCTATGGTATATGTTGTTGCCACATTTCATGTGTTTGTTGTTTGTGTTTGGCTGGTGCATTTTGGTTGCTATATCTTGTATATATGCATTTTTGGTTTTTTTGTTTTAGTGTCTTTGGATGCAGGTTTTAATGAGGATCACATTACGTTAATAAACCAAGTGTTACCCATACTAAGTTTCTCAATGAAACTTACTCCCCTCAATTTTGGCATTTCAGGTCCAGCTGAAAGATCACCTTCAAACTAACCTTTGTGGTTTGATTTTTGATCTGAAATTTCAGGTACATGAACTTCCATATGTCTAGTTGTGATCTGGAAATTTTAGTGATTTTAGGAGCACATTTGGTATTTTTAATGGTGGTACTTATTGTGTTATGCAGCAGCTGTCCAGCATCCTGTTTCTGGAGTCCATTGTGTCTCAGGCACTCCTATAACCTAGGGTGTGTATTTAGCTGAGTGAAGACCATATTGTAGTGCATGTATGCATGTACATGTAGTTTACGTAAGATGAGAGAAGTATGTGAAGATTTGAGTAATGTTTTGGCTATGTAAGTGATGTGGTGCAAAGCTGCCTAAGTGTGGATGATAGGCTGCTTACTTGTAAATTCTGTTTTGGCCACATAAAGTTGCTAGATGCAAGAGAATGTAATTAATATGTGTATTGGCCATGTATGGGATAGCCTTGGAGGGCTTTCCCTTTGTGAATGAAGTGTTTGCATGGTTTGGAAAAATTGTTTGGACAAAATGGTCCAAAAGTTGCCAGAATTTCGACCATCTACCTAAAGTTTAATATCTCACAGTGTAAAATGAATCTTGGTATGAAATTTTTACCACGCCTAGAGAACATCTAGAGGTTGAACTGAAATTTTTCATTTCTGGATTTAGAACCTTGTAGCTAAAGATATGGCGTTTCAAAGTTGACTGAGTTACTGTTCATTTGGTCAGAATTTATTGACCAACTTAAAAAATCCATAACTTGGTCCATAGGTGGGCTATTGATGTAAAACAAAATTCCTTGGTTTTCTATAAATCTCTACTTGATAATGGAGCAAGAAAAACAGGGGGGTATGTGACTATAATGATACAGTTTATTAGTGGAAGTTACAGGTGCAGTAGCTGGCCACTAGAACTTAACAAGATTGCCTAATGTGTGGAATCCAAAACTAAGACTTGTGCTAGTGTTTTCCTTCTTTGCTGCCATGGTGTACATTAAATGTGAATATGTGTGTGATGGTTGGACCAATATGCATGTATTTACATAGTGCCCAAGAGGGCCACTTGGGTATGCACACCGAGGGTAGTGTTCTGATGGCCTACAGAACATTACCAGTCCTGGGAGTCTAAATGCACAGTTTTGGCACCATAACTGGACTACCCCAGAGTGGGTAACACACCCTGCCTATAGATGTAGTGGATCCCAGATGGCTACTAACCTCGGAGTTAGAGGCGAAGTTTGATGACTTCGATAGCCGTACCCGCATAGTCGCGGATTGGGACCCCAAGGTCCCTCCTCGTTCCCTCTACCCCTTTCCCATAAAGTGGAACTTCATGACCGAAGAGGTTCTTCGGGAGTTAGGGGTAGTCGAGGAGCATAAGACTGACCTGGCCATGTCGGCACCTGCCTTTGACGAAAAAAAGGCATGGCTATTGATGCTCCTTCAGCGCGAGCTCACCTACGAAGGGCTTCTGGAGAGTAAGTAATCTTCCAGATTTTTTTATACATGCTCCTTTGGACTTACACTGATGTCTTCCCTTTTTCAGAGATGGGTGACCAATCCGCTGCCTTCTACAAGTCCCTCTTCCTCGGCCAGGCTGAAAAGCGGGAGCAACAAAGGAAGAAAGCTGGCCTGAAGAGGAAGAAGACGACGGGTGGGCGGCCATATTCAGCAAGGAAGAAGGCTAAGGAGGGCATTCTTCTTCCCCCTCCCGAAGACATTGTGGAGGTGCAGGACCACTATTCGGTTCGGGCCGACCTTCCTTCGGTGCCAGCCGTCAGCTTGACTTCGGCAGAGAAGGTCTTAGGTACTTCAGCAGGATGCCCTTCTGCAGAAGAGCTCGAGGCCCACCGAAGAGCGAAGGCCAAGCAAGTCCCTAGCGATCTTCAGGAGGTCAATGACTCTGAGGAAGACGTCACCGAGGTTCCTCCAGGTTTTTCCTTTAGCCATTTTCCTATCAATTTGGGGTTCTTTGGCATCTTAGATGTTATAGATGTATGGCTGGGGGATAACGTGCTGATGGAACTTCGGCGTGATTTTGCAGAGGAGCTAGCGCCCACTACGTGGATGGTGGAGCTCGCCCGAAAGTGGGCCCTTCAGGACTCACACATCCCAAGGGACAAGGTTCCCAGGGAGCCTTTCTGGTCATTCACAGAGGACATGAACTTGTTCTCCGAGGTCAGCCAGCGAATGGCCCCTCAGATGGCAAATGGTATTCTTACCAACGCCACCTTCAAGTCCCTGACTGAAGAGTGCCTAAATGAGGAGGTCCTCACTGTAAAGTTGTCAGAACATGCTGCCCAGGTGAGTTTTAAGCTTCGTGGGATTTTTCCAAGCTTTCGTAGCCTTTTGATCCTAACGCGAAGTCTTTCCTTTTCACAGCTCCTGGCTTGTAGTGGATATTTCTGAGCATGGGCAGCAAAGCAGTCTACGATCCGATCTCAGACCAAAGAGCTCTTGGAGAAAGCCAAGCTATTCTACGCTGGCTCAGTTGTCAAGTACACCGAACTGAACAAGTTAGCCAAGGAGTAGGTGGCAAAAGTTCGGGAGGAATTCTTGAAGAGTCAGGATGAGCTCTTTCAAGAATTCTCCCAGAAGGTGTCTGACCTCAGCCAAAAGGTCATCACCCTATCCTCAGCAAACAAGGTCTACCGGAAGGGGAAGGAGGAGGACTCTGCTCTCCTGACAAAGGCCCTTGCAGACAATGCCGAACTTCAAGCCGAGGTCGACATGCTAAAGAAGGAGGCGAAGAAGAAGAAGAAGATGAAGAAGCTAGAGAAGGAGGTCACTGAGCTGAGGGACGAGCTGAATGACTTGGGTATTGAGAAGGACAAAGCTGATCAAGCAACCAAGGTTGCGTTCCAAGACGGCTTTTGTTTGGCTCGGCACCAGGTCCTGGCGAAGTACCCCAACCTCGACCTCTCTTTTCTTCCTGCTTTGGACATTCTCGAGGGGCCTCGCTGGGCCTGGTCAACGACAGATCATCTTAATCTTCCTTTAGCTCCTCCTTCGATGCCGAATGTTGTGACAAAGGAGGTTGGTGATCGAGCAGCTCGAGATGATGAGGTCCCTTAGGCGTCCAGGACTTCACTTTTTTTTTTCTTTGTAATCTTCTTCTTGTAAGCTCATTCTTATTGTACAAAGGCACAAATTAATAAAACTTCCTTTTTCCTCCAAAATTTGGCTAAGTCTCAAGACAAATTTCTCCTTAAATGATCTTCAGTTCCAAGGGTTAGTTTGACCATTTTTAGTCTAAGACCCTCGAGAAGATATCTTTCACGCTTATTATCAACCATCTTCGGCATAACACCAGTTTCGGCAAATACTTTTGGCAAAGCTTTGCTTGTTTTTCTTAGTCGTGTTCGATTGACGCACCTTCGGAGGAAATGTGTCACTTTCATAGGTTGATACTTGCACCTTATTCAGTTAGATTCCTCAAGTGGGACTATATTTCCCTGGTAAATTTTTCAATACTTAGAAAAATTTCTAAGTGTAGAATTTCTTCAAAGTGTCTGACTGCCATGTATTTTTTAGTTCTCCACCTTCAGTATCGCCGAGCTTATAGACTCATTGCCGAACCTCATCAAGGACCAAATAAGGCCCTTCCCAATTTGCCCGAAGTACTCCATGAGATGGTCTTCGGGGCTTAAACTTAGATTTTCGTAGGACAAGGTCTCCTCTCCTGATTCCTTTTCGTCTAACATGCAAGTTCGCAGCTATAGTTACCCTTAACTGAAAAGCTTTTCTTCTAAGCTCAGCCATTTCTCTATGTTCGTCAATTAGGTCCAGCTTGGTCAACCCAAGGTCGTTCCCCTGTTCGTCCAACACTTGTACCCTTATTGATGGCTAAACTACTTTAATAAGAATGATGGCCTCCATGCCGAATACGAGTTAGAAAGGCATCTCACCTGTGGCCTTTGGGGGGTTGTCCGATAGCTCCATAGCACACCAGGAAGTTCTCCTGACCATTTCCCTTTTGCATCTTTCAATCTCTTTTTCAAACCATCCTTTATGGTTTTGTTGGACACCTCTACCTATCTGTTGCTCTATGGATGAGCTATCGGGGTGAAGTGCATTTTTATCCCCAGGTCGGTAGTGAATTCTTAGAATCCCTTGTCAATAAACTGGGAACCATTGTTGGCCACTATCACCCTTGGTATGCCGAATCTGCATATGATGTTCTTCCAGATGAATTTCTGTATGTCCTTCACCGAAATGGTTGCCAAGGGTTCTGCCTCAATCCATTTAGTGAAGTAATCTACTGTGACTACGCAGAACTTTACTCCTCCGGGTGTAGTTGGGAGAGGCCCGTTAAGGTCAATACCCCATACCGCGAATGGGCAAGGGTAGTTAACCAAAGTTATCATTTCCGAGGGTAGCCTCTGGATGTTGGCGTGTCTTTGTCAATTGTCACATTTCTGGACAAACTGCCTTGCGTCCTTCCTCAGGGTGGGCTAAAAGTATCCTTGGTGGAGTAGTACTCCTGCCAGAGCGTCAGTTCCTATGTGGGAACCACAAGCCCCCTGTGGACTTCTTTGAGTACTGTCTCGACATCCTCTTTGCCGACACACCTTTGCAGTGGGCTCACGTACCCTTGTCGGTATAACTCCTCCCCGATCAGGAAATATCGTCCAGAACATCTTTGCAGCTTTGCTGGCTCAAGAGGGTCTTCGAGAAGCTTCGAAGTCGTAAGATACTTTTTTATTGGATTTTTCTATCCTTTTTTCGAGGTAGCTATTCTCATTATTGCAATGCTCAGGTGACTCAGCCAAAGTATCTGCTTCAGTATTGTCTCGACGAGGCACGTTCTCGATGTGTACCGCGTCGAACTCCTGGATGAACTTTGATACGAGGTCATGATACTTTGCCAAGGTTGGGTTCTTCACACCGTAGTCGCCTGCCATCTGTCGGACCATGAGCTGAGAATCACTGTGGGCCTTTAGATTTCTCACACCAACTGTTCTGGCGAGGCACAAGCCTACTATGAGGGCTTTATATTCTGCCATATTGTTGGTGACAGTAAACCCGAATTTGATGGCTTTCATGGCTTCCATACCTTCAAGACCACAAAGAATTACTCCAGCTCCTTGATGTTCGAAGCCAGAAGCCCCGTCAACAAACAGAGTCCACTCAAGTTCATCCTTTTCCGAGGTTGGGTGGACTATCTTCGGCAATGGGTACCTCGGCAATGAAATTTGCCAATGCTTGTGCTTTTATTGCCTTTATCGGCTAATAGGTGATATCATACTCACCGAGCTCGATGCACCACTTCGAAAGCCTTCCCGAGTGATCTACCTTCTTCATGATATCTCGAAGGGGCGGGTTACTCCGCACGACAATGGAGTGCCCTTGGAAATAGGGTCATAACCTTCTACTTCCAAGTATCAGGGCATAAATAGCCTTTTGTAGCAAGGGGTACCTGACTTCGGCACCATGTAGAGACTTGCTCATGTAATATACTGGCCATTGCTTTGCCCCCTCTTCTTTTACAAGGACCAAACTTACTGCCTTTTCGATGACGACAAGGTAGAGTATGAGGGGTTCTCCTTCCCATGGCTGCCGGAGTGTCAACAAATGGGTTAGGTAGACTTTAAGCTCTTCCCAGGCTTTTTGGTAGTCTTCATTCCGAGGCTACACCACGGTACCAAGGTCACCATCATTTTTTGCTGCCTTAGTGATGACTTTGAAGAATGGTCAATAGCGATCCCCATATCTGAAGATGAATCTGCTGAAGGACGTGATTCTCCCTGTGAGTCTTTGCACATCCTTAGTCGTAGTGGGAGTTCAGAATTCCAGCAGGGCCTTGACCTTTTTCGGATTAGCATCAATACCTCTCTCCGAAACAATGAATCTGAGGAACTTACCCGCATTCACTCTGAACACGCATTTTTCGGGGTTGAGACGAATTCCGAACGTCCTCAGTTGGTGCAATGTTTCCTCTAAGTCTATGATATGAGTACTCGGCATTTTGCTCTTAACTATCATATCATAGACATAGACTTCCATGTTCCTCCTGATTTGGGAGCCAAATACCCTATTCATGAACCTCTGATAAGTGGCTCTTGCGTTCTTAAGCCTGAAGGGCATTTTAATATAGCAATATGCACCAACTTCGGTGATGCAAGCGGTTTTTTCCTTGTCTTTGGGGTCCATTCTGATTTGATGATATCCACTGAAGGCATCGAGGAAGCTAAGGAGGCCATACTCGGCGGTTGAGTCTACCAACTGGTCTATTGGCAGCAGAGGATATGAATCTTTAGGGCAACCATTGTTCACCTTTCAGAAGTCGATGCACATTTGGAGTCTGTCACTCCCTTCTTTCGTGGTGATAACCACGTTAGTAAGCCATTCAGGATATTTGAATTCCCTTATTACGTTTGCCTCCATCAACCTTTGGATTTCGGCCTTAACGAAGTTGTTCTTGTTAGTATTGTGCCCAAAAAGTGAATCATGAGATGATTGTATTTTTACACATTGAGTCATGATATTTTATTGAGGCATTAATCCGGCAATTATGTTTGTTGTTTTGTTTCTGCGTAACGTAATAAACATAATTGTAACCCTAGAATAATGATATTCTTAAATGTCCCTAGTCTAGTATTATTGTGGAGCGGGTTGCAATAATACATAATGACTAGCATATGTGGAGACTAATATGAGATATGTAGTCTACATATGGGTACAAGTTGGAGAACTTGTGTACTGGACCGACTCACCATGAGAACACTTCATGGATCGTTATATGAGTGTCATAAGTGATTCTCATAGTGATCATGGTATATGTAGTCCTTCGACCTAAGATCATCAAGGTTCCCTACATGTGAGTCACATACTTTGATACTTTCCTTTGTTGCTCGTAACTGAGTGAACTTGAAGGAGGTCATTGGGTATGTCACATATCATGCGGAGGGATTTGTATGATCAAGATGGGATTTGTCCCTCCTATGTAACGGGAGTGATATCTTTGGGCCCCTTGATAGAGTGAGACTTAGAAAATGCATGGCCATGCTCCGATGAGTTGATATATGATATCAATGTCGTCAGTTTAATTTGGTCTACTCGGTAATCAAGAAACCAAAGATTGGGCTATACGAGAGTGACACATTCCATGTCTTGTGCTTAGTCTTGATATCTTGGACAAAGGGACAATGGCATATATCGGTGATGATCATAAAGGTTTAGTCGATTCACCGACAATCTTGTCACTTGGGTAGCAATGATGTGTTGCTAGACACCGCTCATTGCTTATGATCATAAATGTGATTTATGATCATTGCCAACATGGCAAGAGCCTATTGGGTCGCACACATAGAGCTATTTGGATCATTAGAGTGCATGGGCTAATTATTTGGGTTATGGTTTCACTTTAATTTCGTATTAATAATGGGCCAAGGAGTTGAGCCATTATTAAGCCCGAAATTAAATCCTAATTGGATTAGGGCTTTGAAACCCATTAGGCCTGGAAGTTGAGTCTCACTATAAATACAACTTTTAAGTGAGAAATTCGTAGGTCTCCTTGCCCTAGCATCCCAAAAGGACAGCCACACTCTTCTCTTGCAATTCCTTGGAGGACGCAAGCTAGCACTGCGAGCGCAAGAGAAACGCATCTGCCGGGACGTGGTGGAAGCGTGGTGATCCCGAGAGGCTCGTGTGGATACCATAGAGAGCCTGAACACGTCAACTGTTCAGGTTTTGTGATTCGACTCTACAGTTGAGTGAGAGATCTCAACCGAAAATTAGGTATGAAATTTTCGAACACCCGGTTTACCCCATTTCACTTGGATCCTGGAGGGTTTCGGTTAAATTCTGCTGCGCTGTTTGGCTCCCGAAACCCAACAGTTCTTATATGCCGAAAGGCTTCTCTTCTTTTGGCAAACAGGCTTTGCATCAGGGCGTATCTTAAGACTACGTTGGATTATGCGAGGGTCTACCCCAGGCATGTCCTTCGGCAAGTAGGCAAATAGATCTTTGTTCATTAAAAGGAAAGATACAAGCTTTTTCTTGTCACCTTCGGCCAAATGTTTCCCCATATGGGTACTTCCTGCCGGCATATGCTCTACATCCTCAGTTTCAATTTCTTCTGAGTCACTTTTCTCCCCTTCTGTGGGCTCTTCGGTCGGTTTGCCCTTTTCTCCCGAGGTCTATGTGTGCACTTTCACTGGGCTCTGCCTAGCCTTCACGAAGACCTTCTGGACCTCAGCTTGGTCAATAAATATCTCTGCGTCCCCATCCTCCGTGCCGAAGGTGACCATCAGGTACTTCACATCTAGTCGGATGTGAAAGTTCCCTTAAATTTGCCTTCTGAGGATTGCATTGTATGAAGAGGGGACGTCAATGACTATGAACCTACTCATGGCTGAGGTGAAGAGCTCTGCATTGTTCTGAACATAAGTTCCCATTAACATCAGGGGTAGGTCAATCCACCCGAGGACAGGGAGTTCGGAAAGACCTACTCCAAAGGTAGGGGATGTGATAGGTTTGAGGTCAGTTTTTGCGATGCCCAAGTTTGGTAGCAGATGAGAGAATAAGACGTCGGCGTTAGAACCATCGTCGAGGAGTACTATTTTTGACACGGCCATCCCTGGCCCATACCCAGAAAGCCCTGTGAGAGCTGGTCCCACGGTGGATTGCAATTGGCTAGTTGTGTATGTGTGCGGATTAAATCCCATGCTACTAGTTGATTATCCTAGAATATGCAATATGCATGCTCTTCATGTTTTGACTTGGTTTATTAAAACCATAAAACATTAACTTGGCCAAGTAATTTCTACACATAATAAGTGTAAATAGCCGAAGCATACAAAATCAACATTTGTGTGAGTTTACTACACATAACAACTCGTGAGAACATTCATACATAAAGTAGACTAATGCCCTCACCCAAGAGCAAGCCTAGAGTCAAGGACTCCTTATAACATAGACTATGGGGGCAACTAAAAGTACTGTATAAATAAAAGCCTCTACTGAGATCTCTTTGACTTAACTCCCACCTTGGATATACGTCCCAGTGGCGAGTCTTCAAAGTCCTTGCCAAGTGCTACTAGGCTCTGCAGCCAAAGGAAGACTTAAGTTAGTACTGTACTTAACCAACAAGCCAACTAAATATACCAATGTGGACTAGAATCACAAGGATTTTCAAATGTCGTACCTGTACACACAAAAGAACACTACCGCGATAATCCTCAACGATTACCCGGTCTAGCAACTTCAATCTCTACATAACATAACTAGGGAGTGAGAATTTGACAATTCTCAATAAGGGTCTTCAATGTACCAGCAAGAAAATTACTTGAGCTGGACATATGATGAACATATGTAAACTTGCTGCGATCTCACACAGCATGAGGGTCTATTATATGCACATATAACTAGGCCATAAAGACCTCTCCTTAACTAGTCCTCCTCATGGTGCATCACTTCGTGCCTAGCGAGGTCTGATAACTAACCCGCTCCTACCAAGTCGAAGCTTACTGGATGCAATCATGTAGCCTTCCCATAGTCGTTATGGAGGGGAATTATGGTGGAACTTTGTAGACTAGGCCATAAGACCTTTTTTTGTACACTAGATGAACAAGGTTTCACCTTGCAACCTCGTGGCTACGGCACGGTGAGGTCGACAAGGGTTCTAAGCCTTTCACCTGAGCTAGTGGTACTTAATTATGCTCATTTGCAACATAGTTTCCTTGCTTCTTGCACAAGAAACCTTAAAACTCTACAAAACTCAAGGAAACTTCTATATTTTGTGGGACTTTCGGAAGTCTCGGAGTACCCCCGGAATCCTTAGACCCCTAGGTACACTAAGAACCCCCTTAGGTCTCATTTGGATCAAGCTAGCAAAATGTGAAAAAATTCACCATTTTTGTCTGTGGCGACGTTCTATGACATTTTACTAGATTGGCAACGCGTCGCTGGGTCGACCTATAATTGGCGACGCGTTGCCAATCTGCAGAAATGCAGAATTTGGCGCATTTTGCTGTTATGAATTTTGGACGATTCCTACATGTACCAAACATGCATAGAATGCCTCCAAATTTCAGATACACATAAAACATGTTGCATAGAACATAACCAACTATCACAAGCTAAGCCATGATGTCTTGTAACATCAATCCAATCCTCCCAATTTCTCTAGTACACCATAATTCAACCAAAACCTTTAACTAATGCCTTAACTAAAACCACTCAAATTCTTCAAGCAAACTCAAGCTATTGGCATTAAATGAACTTGAAAACATATCTCCCTTACCTCAACTCCAAGTAACACACAAGAATCAAGCTCCCTTTCAACCAACCAAGCTCACCAAAGTTCTACACCAATTCCAATCCAAAAACAAAGCACTAATCACTAAAACTTCATTCTCTAACCAAAACCCAAGCTTCAAATTAACTAATAAACATGAATTCAATCAAGAACACATTTCTTACCTCGTTCAAAAATAGGGGATGTGGAAAAACGTCCTTCCAAGCTTCAAAATCATGGTTTAAAGCTTGAAATTGGCTCCTCCAAGCTTATACACCTTGAATTGCACATCTTGACACCAAGATCACTTGATTCCAAGCTTAATTTGAGAGAGAAATGAGTGAGGGAAGGATGAAAACGTGGTTATGGAAGCCTCCCCCTTCTATTTCCATTCTTAAACCCTTACTTAGCATCAAGGTCACCAAGGTTTCAAGTTTAATGCAATTAAGCCCCCCATCTTTGTAACTTAGTCACTCTTGATTAAATTCTTGTCTATTCTTTAAGTTTGAGTTAAGGTTGAAAGTTAAGTTATAAAAATACATTTTAAAACACTCGGGACTCGTCCTGGCTATTCAGGATACAAAATTACCATTTTGCCCCTAAACTTCGTTCAGTGCTTTATTTTTCTCGTAACTTAGTGAACTTTGCTAAACTTCTCTATTCTTGCTATGTAAACTAGAATTAAGGTTCTAAACTTAATTTAAAACACTTTACCTTCCTCAATTACGCCTCCCACTAGAAGGGCCATAACATTCTCCCCTCCTTCTTGAATTTGGTCCCCCAAATTCCACTGCAACTCCGGAAAAATACTAGGATATCTTTTCAACATATCCTACTCTGTCTCCCAGGTAGCTTCCTCCTCACTATGGTTAGACCAAAGGATCTTTACCATCAAAATCCACTTAGTCCGCAATTTCTTGACTTGCCTATCAAGTATCTAAATGGGTTTCTCCTCGTAGGTCAAGTCTTCTTGAATAGGTATCACTGAAGGATTTACTACCTGTCCCAGTTCCACTCTACATTTTTGTAGTAGACTAAAGTGAAACACGTTATGCACTTAAGATAGGCTAGGTGATAATGCTAACCGATAAGCCACTTTCCCTACCTTCTCCAACACTTCATAAGGTCCAACATATCTAGGTGCTAACTTGCCCCTTTGCCGAAACCAACTAACTCCTTTCATGGGCGACACTTTCGAAGTACTTTGTCCCCAACTTCAAAACTCAAGTCTCTTCTCCTCAAATTCGCATACTTAGTCTGCCTATCATTGGCTGTCTTGATCAGGCAACGGATTAACTTAATCTTGGCTATAGTCTCAGCTATGATTTCAGGTCCAATAACTAACTTGTCTGCAAGATCTGCCCAACAATGAGGTGTCATACATCGCCTCCCATACAAAGCTTCATATGGTGCCATTCCAATAACAGCTTGATGACTGTTATTATAAGCAAATTCAATCAGTGGTAAATGCTGATCCTAATCACCTCAAAAATCAATAGCACACATCCGTAACATATCCTCTAATGTCTGAATCACTCTCTCAGATTGCCCATCAGTCTAAGAATGAAAGCAGTACTAAAACTAACTTTACTTCCCAATCCTTCATGAAAAGCATTCCAAAATCGTGATGTAAACCGAGGATCTCTATCAGATATAATCAGATCCGGTATCCCATGGAGTCTCACAATCTCCTTGAGATACAATGAGCCAACTTCTCCAATGTATAAGTGATTCTAATAGGTATGACATGTGCCGACTTTGTCAGTCTATCAACCACTACCCATATAGCATCATGCTGACTCTGAGTATTCAGTAATCCCACTAGAAAATCCGTAGTAACGGATCCCCATTTCCTTACTAGCAGAGGTAAACTCTGAAGTGTGCCTGCTGGTTTCTGATTTTCAGCTTTAACCATCTGACATGTCAAACACTTTGCCACATGTCCTCCTACATCTCTTTTCAATCTCGGCCACCAGAAATGCGTCTTTAGATCTTGATACATCTTACTAACACCAGGGTGAATATTCAAAGTGCTACTATGTGCCTCCTGTATGACTTGTTGCCTAAGTCCATCCACATTCGGTACATAGAGATGATCTCCATAATGTAGGATTCCATCCTTGTATCTGAATTCCTTCCTTACAGTGCCAAGCTTCGCTTCTCCTGAAATTTCCTTCAACAACGGATCTTTCATCTGAGATTCTTTAACTCTGACTAACCAAGCTGACAACACTTTCAAAACATTGACTAGGGATTTTTCTCGACTTTGCCATAATTCATGCAAAGCTAAGAAATAGTCCCTCAACACTCCTTCAGAGGTGTCCGTAGCTTGATCCTTAGATAAGATCACTCCTGTGTACTTCCGGTTGGATGCATCTGTTACCACATTTCCTTTACCAACAGAGTACTCAATCGAATAATAATAGTTCTTGATGTATTCAATCCATCTACGCTGCCTCATGTTCAGATCCTTCTGGGTAAAAAAATATTTCAAACTTTTGTGATCGGTGAAGATTCTGAACGACCTTCCCATCAAATAATGCCTTCACAACTTCAGTGCAAAAATTACTGCTGCTAGCTCAAGATCATGAACAGGATAGTTCAACTCATTAGGCCTCAACTGTCTTGAACCATAAACAATCACCTGACTATCTTGCATCAATACACATCCCAAACCAGAACAAGATGCATCTGTATAAATTGTAAAAGCTCTATTCAGATCTGGCAAAATAAGCTTCCTCACACTTCGGTGTCCACTCAAATTTCTAAGTCTTCTTGGTCAAGGCTGTCAACAGTGTGGCTATCATAGAGGAATTTTCTATAAAACGTCTATAGTAACCTGCCAAGCCTAAGAAACTCCTGACCTCAGTAACTGTAATTGGTCTTTTCCACTCAACTACTGCTTGAACTTTTTCAGGATCAACTGAAAAACCCTAAGCACGGATGATATGCCCCAAAAACTGGATCCTCTCAGACCAAAACTCACACTTAGACAACTTTGCATAGTATTGATTATCCTTCAGCACTTACAAAACTGTTCTAAAGTGCTTCTCATGCTTTAATGTAGACTATGAATATATCAAAATATTATCAATGAAAACTTCAACAAACTGACCTAGAAATGGCTTAAAGATCCGATTCATGGCTTCCATAAATACTGCTGGAGCATTCGTCACACCAAACGGCATAACTGTATATTCATAATGTCCATACCTCATCTTGAAAGCAGTTTTCGGAATATCATCCTTCTTAACCCTGATATAAAAATACCTAGACCGAAGATCAATCCTGGAAAACACCTTTGCTCCCCTGAGCCTGTCAAACAAATCATCAATTCTAGGAAGTGGATATTTATTCTTGATTGTCACTATATTCAACTTCCTAGACTCGATACACAATCTCAAAGTTCCATCCTTCTTCTTCACAAATAACACCGGAGCTCCCCAAGGTGATACACTAGGTTTTATAAAGCCTTTCTCTAGCAGTTCCTCTAACTGCTTCTTCAACTCATCCATCTCAGGAGCTGACATCCTATAAGGTGGTACTAAAATAGGTTCAACCCCTGGTTGCAGATGGATTGCAAACTTAGTGATAGCCAAAGGCTGTCGCCTCAATCTGGCCGAATACCCTGCCACAACAACGGCCAGAAGAACTGGCGCTTCCCGGGAATAGGTGGAATCATGCACCTCGGGAGATAGCCTGAGAGCTCCGAGCCTCGGCACGCCAGTAAAACTTGAGGACTCCATTCACCCCCCAAGGTTGTGAACAACGCGCCTTCGGAAAAGTGGCACCAGACATTGCTGCCCGAATATGATATCCCCGAAGGCGGAACCCCCTGGAACTGGGAACCCCCGAACTGAGGGTAGGCTTCCCGAAGAGGCTCTGTCCGAACTAGAGGACGACCTCGCCCAGGGACCTCGGGAGTACGGCAGGCGCATTTAAGGAAGCATTTAAGGAAGCCTCTGACACGTCCCACCACAGACGTAAAAAGTCGCCCTGACGCGCAGATGCCATCAGAATCATATCATGGCCCGTCTCAGCACAAGGCTCGAGGCCATCTAGTTACCAACTATCTGTCCCCTACGCCCAGACGTTTAGGAGCATCCGACCGCACACGTGTCACGATCTGAACGGGCTAGGTATTCCTATATATACAGGAAATAAATACTTGACAGGAGGTTGGCAGGCCGGATATACAGCTCCCACACTCTGAGAAAATACCAGGCGAGACTTTTCTGCCTTTCTCTTTGAGCTAGTGACTTTCTCCTTCTTCCGGCCACCACTGACTTGGGCGTCGGAGGCTCCCCACCCGGAAAAACACTCCGGGGGCCTCCTAACCCTGTTTACCAGCTTTTCAGGTACTCTCCTTGGGGCGATCCACCTTCCAGGCGTTCTTCCTCCTAGAAGTCTCCTCAACAGTCATCATGACTCACAACGATGAGGCCTTGGGCCATCATTTGGCGCCGTCTGTGGGAACCCGCTCGCAGATTGCCGTCGTTGAGACTCGGCGTTCTAAGGACAAGGGACTCCCAAGGTCCTCGTCCGCGCCTGAGATACAACCGGCTGCTGAGCAGACACTCCCAGAGACTTCTACGCCCGAGGAGGACCGCCCTCTGGTAATCACCATGAGCTTCTTGAGGGACTTTCAGCGCTCGGTCGTTGCTGAAATGACTCAGCAGATCGACCGAAGATGGCCACAGCAGTCACAGGCCCAGAAACCCTCCTCATCAACACGCCCTCGGGAGAGAAGCCCCAAGTCTACACACCGCAGTTCAGAAAGTGGAGATCCTCGCGGAGAATCATCCACAGAAGATATAGCCCTCGGGAAACGGCCTGTGGGACAAATCGGGTCCAAGCGACCGAGAGTCTCACAGCGAAGCAGTTCGTCGCCCGAGGCGAGGGCCCTGACCCCTCCGCGCCGAACTCGCTCCCCGAAAAGGCGCCGTCGATCTCCCTCCCGCGAAAATGGTCCTAGCGCCACTGCACTTATGGAAAGGATATTGGCACGGCTGGACAGAGTGGAGAAGCAAGTGACCAGAAAACCCGTTTGGGACAGGCTGTCGGGGGCATTATGCGAAGATGGCTCCCCGTTTATTCACACCGTCGTTGAGGCAGCTATGCCAAGCGACTTCAGAGTGCCTAGGCTGGAGATCTATGATGGCCGGACTGATCCACAGGCCCATCTGACGAAGTACAGGCAGAGCATGATAATGCACGGAGCTGATGACGCTACCATGTGCAAATGCTTTGAAGTCACCCTCACGGGCCCAGCAACAGCATGGTACAATTCGTTGCCCCCAGGGACTATCACTGAGTTTCAGGAGTTGTCCACAGCCTTTACCCAGCAGTTCATTGGGAGCAGGCCGACGGCCAAAATGCCTGTACAGATGTTCGACATAGAGCAGAGAAACGGAGAGACGATCCGAGACTATGTCGAACGATTCAACAGGGAAGCACTCAGCGTCCCAGACTTCCGGCCCGAAATCCGCATCCTCGCTATGACACGGGGCCTTCGGCGTGACTCACAGCTGTTCTACGAGTTCTCAAAGGACCCCCCGGAGACCCTCGGAGAATTTTACCGAAGGGCAGAGCAGCACATGACAGCCGAGGAATTGAGGATGGCGGGGCCGAAGTCTGATCATCACCGCGCCGAAGGGTCCAGCCAGCAAGCTCGGCATCTTTCTGAACATACAGGTCGACCACGGCGAATGCGAGGAAAGAAACATCAAAGTTTCACACCCTTGAGCACGACACGGACCAACATTCTCATGGCGCTGGAAAGGCAAGGGACGCAGATTCGGCGGCCAAAGGCCATGGCCGCCGATAATAAGAAGAATGCCAAGAAGTTCTGCCAGTTTCATCGCGACCACGGTCATGACACCGAAGACTGCTTCCAGCTGAAGAAGTACATAGAGTCGCTGATCAAACAGGGCCAACTTCGCAAGTACCTGCGGATGCCCTCCCCAAAGGGCAGAAAAGGGGAGGAAGAGAGGGCCGAAAACGAGGACTATGACTCCGACAGGCGGAGAAACAGAAGTCCAAAAAGGCGCCTTCCACCTCCAGTAGGGGTCATCCAAACCATCACCACGGGGCTCCCATCCTCGGAAAGAAAGCGGAAGGCCAGAGAAATTGCGGTTATGGAGTATCAAAGTCCATCAAAGAAATTGGCTCGCAAAGATGGCTCCACTGTCGTCTTCCCCCACGACGACCCGCTGCTGATAATGGCGAGAATAGGGAACTGGGACGTCAAGAGAGTGTTGCTTGATGATGGCTCAAATGCTGACGTCCTATTCTCGCACTTACTGCCGAGCTCGGGCATCTCCAGCAGCGAGCTGAAACCTGTCACCACGCCCACCTTCGGCGTTGGGCCATCCGAACTACCCGTCCTCGGATGGATCGACCTCCCTTTGATGATGAAAGGCACTTCGGTAGACGGAGCAGCTGAGTTGTACGCGTCCACAATGGCAAGATTCATCGTCATGGATGTCCCGTCTTCGTACAACGCCATCCTTGGAAGGCAGACTCAGGGGAACCTGCACATTCGCCCCGATGTGAAGTACTTGACTGTCACATTCGCCACCAAGGATGGAGATGCAGAGGTCTTCATCGACCAAGCCGAGGTAAGAAAGGTGTTTGTAAAAACACGAAAGGCTCCGGCAAACAGCTCTACACAAACGGTGGAGGCAAAGGCGCAGGAGAAAGGCAAAAAAGGAGATCCCGCAGAAGCAGAAACGGAAGCAGTATATCTTGTCCCAGGACAATCTACCCGAATAGGGAAGAGCTTGGCCAAAGGTGATAAGGAAAATCTTGTATCCTTTCTGCTAAAAAATAAAGATCTGTTTGCCTACTCGCCGAAAGACATGCCAGGAGTGAACCCTGGCATAATACAGCACAGCCTCAAAGTAAGCCCGGAAGCAAAACCTATCAGGCAAAAGAAACGAAGCATCTCAGCCCACAAAAGCAACTTCGTGAAAACCGAAGTCCAGCGCCTATTGGATGCTGAAGTTATCAGGGAGGTAAAATACCCCGAATGGTTAAGCAACGTGGTCATTGCCACAAAAGAAGGTAGCAGCAAACTCCGGATGTGCATTGATTTCAGAAACTTGAACGATGCTTGCCCGAAAGACTCATTTCCCCTCCCGCCAATAGATCAACTGGTAGATTCAACGGCCGAATACGGACTCCTGAGCTTCCTAGATGCCTTCAGCGGCTACCATCAGATAAGGATGGACCCCGAAGATGAAGAGAAAACTGCCTTCATCACCGAGGGAGGAATGTACTGCTATATCAGAATGCCCTTCGGGCTGAAAAATGCAGGAGCCACCTACCAGAGACTGATGAACAAGGTCTTTAAAGACCAAATGGGGAGAAACATGGAAGTATATGTTGATGATATGATAGTAAAAAGCAAGCTGCCCGGCTACCACGTTGCAGATTTGGAGGAAACCTTCCAAAAGCTCAGAGCCTTCGGGATTCGCCTTAACTCCGAGAAGTGTATCTTCGGGGTGACGTCGGGAAAATTCCTTGGGTACATGGTATCTGAAAGAGGCATCGACGCCAATCCTGAGAAGATTAAGGCTCTGCTTGAGTTCCGAACTCCTGCCACAGTTAAAGATGTGCAGAGACTAACTGGAAGAATAACCTCTCTGAGCAGGTTTATTTCCAGGTACGGAGATAGGTGTAGACCTTTCTTCAAAGTCCTCACAAAGGCAGCAAAGATGGAAGGCGACCTCGGAAGAAACAATCATCCCTGGGATGAAGATTGCCAAAAGGCCTGGGAAGAACTCAAAGTCTACCTGGCCAGCCTGCCGACTCTGCGACAACCTCGGGAGGGAGAACCCCTCGTACTGTACCTCGCCGTCACAGAAAAGGCCGTGAGCTCGGTCCTGATAAAAGAAGAAGGGTCGAAACAATGGCCGGTCTACTACGTCAGCAAGTCCCTGCATGGCGCCGAAGTCAGGTACCCTTTGCTTCAAAAAGCTATATACGCCTTGGTGCTTGCAGGAAGAAGACTGCGACCATATTTCCAGGCTCACCCCATCATCGTCCGAAGTAGTCTACCACTACGGGATGTTATGAAGAGAGTTGATCATTCGGGAAGGCTCTCCAAGTGGTGCATAGAGCTTGGCGAACACGAAATCACGTATGAGCCTCGGAAGGCCATAAAAGCCCAAGCATTGGCAGATTTTATCGCCGAAATACCCACCACTGAGGAGAACCACTCAGATCCGAAAGAAGGTGAGCCAGAATGGACCTTGCATGTTGACGGAGCCTCGGGGTCCGTACACCAGGGAGCTGGAATAGTTATCAGAGGACCCGAAGGCCTAGAGGTGATGAAGGCTATCAAGTTCAGCTTCAACGTCACCAATAATGTGGCTGAGTATGAAGCCCTCATAGCGGGATTACGCTTGGCCAGAAAGATTGGCGTGAGAAACTTAAGGGCTCACAGCGATTCCCAGCTGGTAGTTCGGCAGACGGCAGGAGATTATAGGGCGAAGGACCCAATCTTGGCAAAATACCACGAGCTGGTAAGAAAACTCATCCAAGAGTTTGACGCCGTGCGGATGGAAAATGTACCCCGGCGGAATAACACTGAGGCAGATTGCTTAGCGAAGTCCAAAACATACACCGAGGTGCTAGACCATCCAAGCATCTCCGTGCTAAGCGTAACGACCTCGGGAATGGGGTGGAAGGACCCCATAAAGAGATACCTCGCAGAGAATGAGCTTCCCGAAGACGCCGGCAATGCTGCAAGACTGCGAAGACGCGCCGGAAGATTCTTCCTGATTGGTGAAGAGTTATATCGGCAAGGATATGCAAATCCGCTGCAGAGATGTGTGGGCGAAGAGGATACTGAGATGGTCCTCGAAGAAGTCCACGAAGGCATGTGCGGCTCGCACATTGGAACTGATGCCCTTGCAGCAGTGATACTCCGCCAAGGATACTTCTGGCCTACCCTGAGAAAGGACGCAAGGCAGTTCGTCCAGAAGTGCGGTAGTTGCCAGAGACATGCAAAAATCCAGAGGATACCCTCGGAAATGGTAACGTCGGCAGACTATCCTTGGCCCTTCGCAGTCTGGGGTATAGACCTCATTGGGCCACTCCCCACAGCGCCCGGAGGCGTGAAATTCTGCGTGGTAGCAGTGGACTATTTCTCAAAGTGGGTAGAGGCAGAACCACTAGCAACTATCTCGGCAAAAGAAGTGCAGAAGTTCGTATGGAAAAACATCGTATGCAGATTTGGCATACCGAGGGTACTAGTAGCTGATAATGGATCCCAGTTCATAGACAAAGGATTCCAGGAATTCATCAGCGACCTCGGAATAAAGATGCACTTCGCCCCAGTAGCTCACCCCCAAAGCAATGGGCAGGTGGAAGTATCAAACAGGACCATAAAAGATGGCCTGAAAAAGAGACTTGGGGAAGCCAAGGGGAAATGGCCAGGAGAACTCCAAAGTGTATTGTGGAGCTACCGAACGACGCCACGAAGAGCCACAGGGGAAACTCCCTTCTCACTCGTCTTCGGAACAGAGGCCATTATCCCAATAGAGATAGTTCAGCCTTCAATACGGGTGCAAGTATTTGATGAAGGCGGAAACGACCTCGGTCTGAGAACTAAGCTCGACCTTGTGGCCGAACACAGAGAAATAGCCGAGCTGAGAAGAAAAGCTTTCCAGCAAAGAGTGGCCGCGGCTATCAACTTAAAAGCCAGGCCAAAAGAAATCAAAAAAGGAGACCTCGTTCTCCGAAAGGCCGACTTTGCACCCCGAAGGCCATCTCACGGAGTACTTCGCGCAAATTGGGAAGGACCTTATCTGGTTCTCGCCGAAGTACGAAAAGGCGTGTAGAAGCTTGGCGACGCCGAAGGCGTAGAATTGAAAAACACTTGGCATTCAGACGCCCTGAAAAAATTCTACGCCTAAGGTTGAGCGGAAGAAATATATTGTACAAAAAATATTCTAAGTACAGGATGGTCCGGAGAAGAATGGTCTTGAGAAAATTTTTAAGTATACCAAATTGTCCAGGACAAAATTCCGCGAAGGTGCTCGCCACGAAAAAAGCAGATATGACTTCCCGAAGTCCGTTGAGCCACTATGCTCGGGAAAAATGGGAAGCAAGAATCTCGCAAAAGTACACGCCAAAACAAAAGCAGAGGTAATTTCCGAACACCCTTGAGCGAACGTGCTCGGGAAAAAGGGAATGAGCAATCTCGTGAAAATTTTCCTAAGTCCCTTGAGCAAATATGCTCGGGACAATAGGAAGACAGAAAAATTTGAATGAAGGTTTTCCGAAGGCCCTTGAGCGAACATGTTCGGGATAAAAGGAAACAAAAAGCCTGCAAAAGACTTAGCCAAATTTTTACAAACTTTCCAGAAAGTCTCTAGAGCGAGCACGCTCGGGACAAAGGAAGGTAAAAAGTTTCTTTGGTTGCAGGTTTTCTGAAAGTCTCTTGAAGCAAACGTGTTCGGGACAGTGGAAATGAAGAAACTTGCAAGAAAGAACTTAGCCAAAAGATTGTTCATTTAGAGCAAATCGCCTTACAAAAGAAGTGCCCAAAGAAGGAGCACAAAGGAGAAAAATAAGAGGAGCCCTAAAACAAACTAGGGAGAGCCGGGCGGACGAAGACCAGGAAGCTTCAGATGCTCGACCTTGGACCACTGCCACCGAGGTCCCTCAGGAATATTTAGGCTCTCCAGAAAAGAGAGGTCCAAATCTGGGAACCTCTGCAGCACCTGGTGCCGAGCGAGGCAGAAGCCGTCCTGAAAGGCGACCTTGGCCATGTCATCAGAAGTACGTTTTTGAACGCCAAGGACATTGACCTCGTCCCTCAGCTCAGCAACCTCCTCTTCGAGCTCGCTTATCCCCAGCGTCTCTCCGGACTCCTTCTTCAGAGCCTCGACCTCGGCTTGAAGAGCATTGTTCTCATCCGTCAACCTCGACGCAAGACTGTCGGAAACAGCCTTGTCCTTGACAAGATCTTCGTTGGCGGCGAGCAGCCCCTTTACTTGGTCGCCGAGGTCGGCAATCTTCCGGGAGGAGTCCTTTTCAAGTTCTTCTCTTTTCTTCGAGAACTCCTCCCGAACGGCAGCAAGTTGCTGAGAACAATCCGCTGTCAGCTGCTGGTTGCTGGCGATCACCTTCGCAAGCGAAGCCTTCGCTTCACTGAGTTCCCGCGAAGTCGCATCCTTGGAGGCAGCCTGTCTGGCCACCCGAACTCGGAGATAACCAGCGTACTCCAGCAGCTACGGCAAGGCAAAAGTCCAGGTTAGTACAAGTCTAAACACTTAGAAAATTGAGGAAAAAAGTGTAAAGACTATACCTGAGCAGCATGCTCGGTGACTTTTGCGGCGAGGGTCTTATCCCCCGGGTGAGCCGCCGCAATGGCCCGGAAGGAGGCGTCAGTGGTGATCCCCTTCCAAATCTCTTTTGTCATCTTCGGACAATCGTCGGAGAACAAATTCATATCTTCCGTGATTGTCCAAAAGGGCTCCAAGGGGATCTTCCCCTCAGGGATTGTGGCATCGCGCAGGGCCCGTTTCCTCTCATGAATGGCCCTCCAGCCAGCAGTAAGAGGCTCCCCTGAAAGTGAGAAGGAAGTTAGGAGCAGAAGAAAAATTCGCGAAAGGAAAAGGAGCTGAACTTCGCCTAAAGGCATACCTGGAGGAACCTCGGAGACAGTGTCCTCGGGATCCTCGGGCCCCTCGGAAGAAAGACCCTTACCCTTCTGCCGGTACCGCTCCTCGGCGGTGGGTACTTCTACCACTACAGTGTTTCTGGGGGCCTCGAGGTCGAGAGGAGGCACCTCGGCGGAAGTAGCGGGGACCTCGGCCGGTGGAATTTCAACAAGACCAGCGTCTTCGCCAGCTTCTTCTTCCAAAAGCTCTGGCTGAGAAGGCTGGAGAGCCTTCCTAGCTCGCTTCGCCGAGGGTCCCGCCCCTGTCGTCTTCCTTCTTCGGGAAGCCGCCTTCTTTGTCTGCTCCCCCTTCTCCACTTGGCCAGAAAAGAGGGCCTTGTAATAAGCGGCAGCCCCATCGCCCATCTCTGAAAAAGAGAAGAAATATCAGCGTAAGTCCGAGGAAAAAGTATAAAGGGATGGAAGATTACTCACTTTCGGCAAAAGTTTCGAAAGAAGTCTCCCCCTTAAGGAGCTTGACCAGCCAGGAGTCCTTCCCGGCGATGGCGGGAGCGGGCATATTGAGGTCGGTCACGTGCTCCTTAACCACTTTCAGCTCCCGAAGGACTTCTTCGGTCATCAACCTCCAGTTGATAGGAAAGGGGTAAAGAGCACGAGGAGAGACCTCGGGAGCCCAGTCAGCGACTGCCCGAATGCGGGCGTCGAAATCCGCGAACACGGAAGCCAACGGTGGGGTCAGCAGCATCCTCGGATCAACGACGTCTGCGTTCAGCACTCCCTGAGCCCATCTGGTCGGGACACCAGACCAGTTCTTATCCACCTTCAGGAAAAAGAACTTAGGCTGCCACCCCCGCTAGCTATCCTTCGTGTCGAAGGTGAAGGTGAATTTTTTGCTCCCGGATACCCGAGGCAGCAGAAAATAGAAGCCACCCTTCGGGACCACATAGAGCTTGTAGTACTGCATGAAAATGATGAAGTGGGGCTCTATCCCGAACACGCCACACATGCAGAGGTAGGCGTTAAAATAGCAGTACGCGTTCGGGGGAAGCCGGTTCACAGCAATGCCATGGAATTGGCAGAACTCGCAAACCACCTTCGGGGGAGGATACCGAAGTCCGGCCTTCAGTTGGGCTCGGAAGACGGTAACCTCGTCACCACGGTTTGAAAAAGCAAAATGGCTAGAACGAGGCAGTCAGGTCACAGCGTAAGACGGAAGAAAGAATTTTTTCTTCCACCTCTCTAGTTTTTCGGGGGTGGTACAGCAAGGATGGGCCAGAAGAGGTTTCCAGCTCTCGGGAACAGGCATCGCAGACATGAAAAAGAGTTTGAGATGGAAAAGAAAATAGTTTCCAGAAAAAACTCAGAAGACGAGTTTGGAAAAAACAACAGTTTTCCAGAAAAACTCAGAAAAATAGAGGAATCAGAGTACTCTGAAAATCAAAACCCACCAAAAGATTTGCCTGAGGACGCCGTCGTGAAAGTTGGTAGGAAAAAGCTCTGATTAAAGAAGCTCCGCCACAGAAAGCAAGATAAAATGCAAGAACAGAGGGCAGAGCAGAAAAAGAGCAGAAAAACAGTAAGTGGGACTTATGATGGAATGGGCTATTTATAGGCCAAAGGTGGGTAACCGAAAGAACATCATAAGTACCCATTGGACACGAACCGTCGCCGTAACTGCCCGCTGCACCCGAAAAGGCGTGCCCTCTGTAAATGACGCGCCTCTCCTCCAATGGCAAGAAGCCACGTGTCAACCGCTGCGCAGAAATGGGGGACGTGCCTCCCCAAACGTGCCTGGAAAACCGGGACACGCCTCCTGATTGGGACACGTCGTTTGACATCCCTGAGAAATGGAGACGCGCCGCTCAGTCTGACACGCTTGGCCATCAGACCTGCAGAAATAAAAAGCAGGCCACCTCGAGGACACCAAGAGACAGGCTATGGCTGAACAGCCCATGACTTTTGGGCAAGAGGTGTATCTTCGGTACAGGCATTGACTCGGAGACACCAAAGAATAGGCCAAGGCCGAACAGCCCAGACCCTCGGGCAAAAGGTGCGACCTCGGAACAGGTTATGCTTCCCAACAAGACTCCCAACGGCAACCTCGGAAAGAGATGCAAACCGAAGTCTTCACTTCGGCTTTCCAGAGGGGGGCATGTGATAGCCAAAGGCTGTCGCCTCAATCTGGCCGAATACCCTGCCACAACAACGGCCAGAAGAACTGGCGCTTCCCGGGAATAGGTGGAATCATGCACCTCGGGAGATAGCCTGAGAGCTCCGAGCCTCGGCACGCCAGTAAAACTTGAGGACTCCATTCGCCCCCCAAGGTTGTGAACAACGCGCCTTCGGAAAAGTGGCACCAGACATTGCTGCCCGAATATGATATCCCCGAAGGCGGAACCCCCTGGAACTGGGAACCCCCGAACTGAGGGTAGGCTTCCCGAAGAGGCTCTGTCCGAACTAGAGGACGACCTCGCCCAGGGACCTCGGGAGTACGGCAGGCGCATTTAAGGAAGCATTTAAGGAAGCCTCTGACACGTCCCACCACAGACGTAAAAAGTCGCCCTGACGCGCAGACGCCATCAGAATCATATCATGACCCGTCTCAGCACAAGGCTCGAGGCCATCTAGTTACCAACTATCTGTCCCCTACGCCCAGACGTTCAGGAGCATCCGACCGCACACGTGTCATGATCTGAACGGGCTAGGTATTCCTATATATACAGGAAATAAATACTTGACAGGAGGTTGGCAGGCCGGATATACAACTCCCACACTCTCAGAAAATACCAGGCGAGACTTTTCTGCCTTTCTCTTTGAGCTAGTGACTTTCTCCTTCTTCCGGCCACCACTGACTTGGGCGTCGGAGGCTCCCCCCCCGGAAAAACACTCCGGGGGCCTCCTAACCCTGTTTACCAGCTTTTCAGGTACTCTCCTTGGGGCGATCCACCTTCCAGGCGTTCTTCCTCCTAGAAGTCTCCTCAACAGTCATCATGACTCACAACGATGAGGCCTTGGGCCATCACTTAGTATCCCTTTTAGGTGGTAACCTAGGTAACTCTACCAGAAACACCTCAGGAAACTGATTCGCTACAGGATTTTTCTCAAGTTCTTCTTCTACGGCCACTCCATTCAATGGATAATACTCCTCTTCATTGCCTATGGGGATGGTATCCATAAGTCTAAAGTGTAAACTCTTAGAACTAGATGCCAATCCGCCTGTGAAAGTCACTTTAGCTCCCTGAGCATCAGTAATGTCGACTGAGTGATTCACACAGTCAATTTGTGCCTTATGCTTACTTAGCCAATCCATTCCTAACACTAGGTCACAAGTCCTCAACTCTATCACCCACAACTCACAACAAAAATCATGGTTGCCTAACTGCAAGGGATGCCTAGTAACCAGTTCATTGGTCACAATAAAACCCCTCCCCGCAGTTCTGATGAGTTTGAACTCACTCGGGATTTCTTGCTGCAATTTAAACTTATCTAGCAAGGCAGAAGATATCACTAAAAGAATAGCTCCTGTATCAAAAAGTACCCTAACACTACCGTTCTGAAAAGTAAAATTACCTCGAACGGCGGCTGGTTCCCTGGTCACTTGACTCGTCAGGGCAAAAACCCTTGACTCAACTACTACTGGGGCTACACCAGGCCGATTCCCTATGGCAAGGGGTACAGGGGGTAAATTTCGGGATGGACCTGACATCAGTTGAGCTCTTGGGCATTCCCTCGCGCATTGTCCTCTCTGACCATAAATATTGCAAGTGTCAATTCCCAAGGTGCATGGTCTCATGCCATGAAACCACCTACACCTAGGACAAGGACCAAACCGACTTCTCTTGAAAGAATTTTGGTTCTCCACCATTAGTCGCTTCCCGGCACTTTTTCCTAAGTTACCTAGTCTGACACGACCGCCTGTGCCCCTGCCCAGGAAGCCCTGTGAGAGCGGGTCTCATGGTGGATTGCAATTGGCTAGTTGCGTATGTGCGCGAATTAAATCCCATGATACTAGTTGATTAACCTAGAATATGCAATATGCAAGCTCTTATGCTTTGACGTGGTTTATTAAAACCATAAAACATTAAAACATTAACTTGGCCAAGTAATTTCTACAAAAAAATAAGTACAAATAGCCAAAGCATACAAAAATCAACATTTGTGTGAGTTTACTACACATAACAACTCGTGAGAACATTTATACATAACGTAGACTAATGCCCTCACCCAAAAGCAATCCTAGAGTCGAGGAATCCTCATAACATAGACTGTGGAGGCAATTAAAATACTATATAACTACAAGCCTCTACTGAGATCTCTTTGACTTAACTCCCACCTTGGATACACGTCCCAGTGGCGAGTCTCAAAAGTCCTTTGACAAGTGCTCCTAGGCTCTGCAGCCAAAGGAAGATACTTGTTAGTACTGTTACTTGACCAACAACCAACTAAGCAATTATGTAGACTAGAATCACAAGGATTCTCAACTGTCGTACCTGTACACACAAAAGAGTACTATCGAGATAATCCTCAACGATTACCCGGTCCAGCAACTTCAGTCTGTACGTAACAAAACCAGGGAGTGAGAATTCGACAATTCTCAGTAAGGGATCTTCAGTGTACCTGCAAGAAAATTACTAGGACTAGACATATGATGAACATATGTAAACTTGCTATGAGCTCACACAGCACGAGGGTCTGATATATGCACATATAACTAGGTCATAAAGTCCTCTCCTTAAACTAGTCCTCCTCACAGTGCATGACTCAGTGCCTAGCAAGCCGAAGCTTACTGGATGCAATCCTGTAGCCTTCCCATAGTCGTTATGCAGAGGAATTATGGTGACACTTTGTAGACTAGGCCGTAGGGCCTCGTTGATGTGGACTAGATGAACAATGTTTCACCTTGCAACCTCATGGCTATGGCACGGTGAGGTTGCCAAGGGTTGTAAACCTCTCACTTGGGCTAGTAATAGTTTGTTGTGCTCATTGCAACATAGTTTCCTTTAAAACTTGCCTTCATTTTGAGTTATATAAATTTAAAACTGAGGCATTTTAAGTGTTTCTAAAACATTTAGGTGATAGTACTCCATTTTAGCTTCGTGCGGAATCTTGAATCACCTTAATCGGACACCTGAGCGAAAAGTTATGCTAAAAACCAAAGCGGGTGTCAAATGCTGTCTTGGCAACGCGTTGCCACAGTTGTCGACGTTCTGCCAATTTTCTGAGGTCTTGGCGATGCATCATGGGAACTCGTGGGGATTGGCGACACGTCGCCAAACCTGGAAAATACCCAAAAAAACTCTGTTTTTGCTGCTATGAACTTTGGACACTTCTTACACATATCAAACATGCTTGGAATGCCTCCAAATTTCATATACACATAGAACATGTTGCATAGATCACAACCAACTATCACAAGCCAATCTATGATGTCTTGTAACATCAATCCAATCCTCCCAATTCCTCAAGTCCACCATAATTCAACCAAAACCTTTAACTAATGCCATCGCTAAAACCACTCGAATTGTTCAAGCAAACTCAAGCTAATGGCATTCAATGAACTTAAAAAGATATCTTCCTTACCTTAACTCAAAGTAACAAGCAAGAATCAATCCCCTTTTCATTCAACCAAGCTCACCAAAGTTCTACACAAGTTCCAATCAAAAACAATGGCACCAAACATCAAAACTACACTCTCTAACAAAAACCCAAGCTTCAAACTAACTAACAAACATGAATTCAATCAAGAACACATCTCTTACCTCATTGAAAAATAGTCGAAGTGGAAAAACGTCCTTCCAAGCTTCAAAATCATGATTTCAAGCTTGAAATGCCTTCTCCTAGCTTATATACTTTGATAACCTCTTGTTCCACCAACAATTTCTTGATTCTAAGGAGAATTGGATGGAGAAATGAGAGTGGAGAGGATGAACACGAAAATATGGTAGCCACCCTCAGTTTCCCCTTCTTCAACCCTCCCTTAAGACTTAAGCCATCAAATTATTAAGCTTAATACAATTAAGTCCCCCATCTTTGTAACTTAGTAATTGTTGATTAAATTCTTGTATATTTTTCAAGTTTGAGTTAAGGTTGAAAGTTAAGTTCTAAAAATTCATTTTAAAATACTCGGGACTCGTCCTGGCTATTCAGGATGCAAAATTACCATTTTGCCCCTGAACTTCATTCAGAGCTTTATTCTTCTCGGAACTTAGTGAACTTTGCTAAACTTCTCTATTCTTGCTATATAAACTTAAATTAAGGTTCTAAACTTAATTTAAAACACTTTACCTTCCTCAATTTCACCTCCCACTAAAAGGGCCATAACATTCTCCCCTCATTTTTGAATTTGGTCACCCAAATTCCGTTGCAACTCCGAAAAAATACTTGGATATCTTTTTAGGATATCCTACTCCGTCTCCCAGGTAGCTTCCTCCTCACTATGGTTAGACCAAAGGATCTTTACCATAGGAATCCACTTAGACCGCAATTTCTTGCCTTGCCTATCAATTATTTGAGTGCGTATTACTGAAGGATTTATTATCTGTCCTGGTTCCACCGTGCATTTTCTGAGTAGACTAACGTGAATCACGTTATACACTCGAGATAGGTTAGGTGGTAATGCTAACCGATAAGCAACTTTCCCTACCTTTTCCAACACTTCATGAGGTCCAATATATCTAGGAGCTAACTTGCCCCTTTGCCCAAAATGGCTAACTCCTTTCATGGGCGACACTTCCAGAAGTACTTTATCCCCAACTTCAAAACTCAAGTCCCTTCTCCTCAAATTCGCATACTTGGTCTGCCTGTCATTGGCTGTCTTGATCCGCTGCTGGATCAACTTAATCTTAGCTGTAGTGTCAGCTATGATTTCAAGTCCAATAACTACCTTGTTTGCCAGATCTGCCCAACAATGAGGTGTCATACATCCTCTCCCATACAAAGCTTCATAGGGTGCCATTCCAATAACAGTTTGATGACTGTTATTATAAGCAAATTTGATCAGTGGTAAATGCTTATCCTAATCACTTCTAAAATCAATAGCACACATCCATAGCATATCCTCCAAAGTCTGAATCACTCTCTCGGATTGCCCATCAGTCTAAGGATGAAAAGTAGTACTGAGACTAACTTTACTTCCCAAAGCTTCTTGAAAAGCATTCCTATATCATCATGTAAACCGAGGATCTCTGTCAGATATAATATGATCCAGTATCCCATGGAGTCTCACAATCTCCTCAAGATACAACTAAGCCAACTTCTCCAATGTATAAGTGATTCTAATTGGTATAAAGTGTGCCGACTTCGTCAGTCTGTCAACCACTACCCATATAGCATCTTGCTGATTACGGGTATTCGGTAACCCTAATAGGAAATCCACAGTAACGGATCCCCACTTCCTCACTGGCAGAGGTAAACTCTGAAGTGTGCCTGCAGGTTTCTGATGTTCATCTTTAACCATCTGACATGTCAAACACTTTGCCACATGTCCTCTTACATCCCTTTTCAATCCTGGCCACCAGAAATGTGTCTTCAGGTCATGATACATCTTACTAACCCCAGGGTGGATATTCAAAGGGCTACTATGTGCCTCCTGTAGGACTTGTAGCCTAAGTCCACTCACATTCGGTACGTAGAGACGATCTCCACATTGTAACATTCCATCCTTGTATCTGAATTCCTTCCTCATTGCACCAAGTTTCGCTTCTCCTGAAATCTTCTTCAACAATGGATCTTTCATCTGAGCTTCTTTAACTCTAACTAACCAAGCTGACTGGACTTCCAAAACGTAGACAAGGGATTTTTCTCGACTTTGCCATAATTCATGCAAAGCTAAGAAACAGTTCCTCAATACTCCTTCAGAGGAATTCGTAGCCTGATCTTTAGATAAGATCACTCTCGTGTACTTCTGGCTCAGTGCATCTACTACCACATTTCCCTTGCCAGCACAGTACGCAATCAAACAATCATAATCTTTTATGTATTCAACCCACAAACTAGCCCTTCCTCTCAGAAAGAAAGGCACCAAAGTCATCTTCTGCTCTGACTCATAACCACCACAAGTGAAAAGTCTGTTCATCCTGGACAACCAATCCTCTGCTCTGTCAGGATCACCTGTCCCATCAAAGCTCGATGGATCAATAGTCTTAAACTTCTCCAACAATCTCATCTGATGTGGAGTGTCTCCCTTCCTTGGAGCCTCCATCACCTCTAGTTCTTCTTCCTCCTCATGAACTTGATTTCTGCGTTCATGATCCCTAGGCACTTGCTGTTGCTCAACATGCCCTTCTTGCTCTTGTTGTGGGTCATTCTCTTCCTGGACAACACCTCTATCTTCATAATCCCTGGACATCTCAGTCACAAGGGTGTTCATACCCTGTGCCACTTGGGCCATAGTCTCCGTCAACCCTTGTAATACCCTGGATATCTCAGCCAGCCTTGCCACAAGTGGGTCACTAGAACCTTCGCCAGGTTCCCTAGTTCCCCTTAAAGCTCTTGACCTACTATCAACCATAGCAACCTGCAACCACAGCCAAACAACATTCCCCAGATGTTGGTCAGTACTAACTTCCTAGCACTTGGAATTTCCTCACTACATCTCAATCTTAGCCTCCAATATCTATGAAATAAGTGCTAAGCTCTGATACCAAAAACTGACACGACCGCCCATGCCGCTGCCCACGAATCCCTATGAGAATATGTCTCACGGTGGATTGCAATTGGCTAGTTGTGTATGTGTGTGGATTAAATCCCATGATACTAGTTGATTAACCTAGAATATGCAATATGCATGCTCTTATGTTTTGACTTGGTTTATTAAAACCATAAAACATTAAAACATTAACTTGGCCAAGTAATTTCTACAAAAAAATAAGTACAAATAGCCAAAGCATACAAAAATCAACATTTGTTTGAGTTTACTAAACATAACAACTCGTGAGAACATTCATACATAACTTAGACTAATGCCCTCACCCAAAAGCAATCCTAGAGTCGAGGACTCCACATAACATAGACTATAGAGGCAACTAAAATACTGTATAACTACAAGCCTCTGCTGAGATCTCTTTGAATTAACTCCGACCTTGGATACACATCCTAGTGGCGAGTCTGAAGAGTCCTTTGCCAAGTGCTACTAAGCTCTACAGCCAAAGGAAGATACTAGTTAGTACTGTTACTTGACCAACAAGCCAACTACGCACTTTTGTAGATTAGAATCACAAGGATTCTCAACTGTCATACCTGTACACACAAAAGAGTACTACTGAGATAATCCTCAACAATTACCCGGTCCAGCAACTTCAGTCTCTGCATAACAAAACCAGGAAGTGAGAATTCGACAATTCTCAGTAAGGGATCTTTAATGTACCTGCAAGAAAATTACTAGGACTGGACATATGATGAACATATGTACACTTGCTGCGAGCTCACACAGCAGCATGAGGGTCTGATATATGCACATATAACTAGGCCCTAAAGACCTCTCCTCAAACTAGTCCTCCTCACGGTGCATCACTCCGTGCCTAACGAGTTCTGATCACTAACCCGCTCCTAGCAAGCCGAAGCTTACTGGATGCAATCATGTGGCCTTCCCATAGTCATTATGTAGGGAAATTATGGTGGAACTTTGTAGACTAGGCCGCAGGGCCTCGTTGATGTAGACTAGGTGAACATGATTTCACCTTGCAACCTCGTGGCTACGGCATGGCTACGTTTCCAAGGGTTCTAAACCTCTCACCTGGGCTAGTAATAGTTTGTTGTGATCATTGCAACATAGTTTCCTTTAAAACTTGCCTTCATTTTGAGTTAATATAAATCTAAAAATGGCACATTTTAATTGTTTTTAAAACATTTAGGTGATAGTACTCCCTCTTAGCTTCGTGTGAAATCTTTAATCACCTCAATCGGACACCCAAACGAAAAGTTATGCTAAAAACAAAATCGGGTGTCAAATGCTGTCTTGGCGACGCGTCGCCACAATTGTTGACGTTCTGCCAATCTTCTGAGGTCTTGGCGACACGTCGTGGGAACTCGTGGGGATTGGCGACGCGTTGCCAAACCTGCAAAATACTCAGAAAAACTCCGGTTTTGCTGCTATGAACTTTGGACACTTCCTACACATATCAAACATGCTTGGAATGCCTCCAAATTCCATATACACATAGAACATGTTAAATAGATCACAACCAACAATCACAAGCAAATCTATGATGTCTTGTAACATCAATCCAATCCTCCCAATTCCTCTAGTCCACCATAATTCAACCAAAACCTTTAACTAATGCCATAGCTAAAACCACTCGAATTCTTCAAGCAAACTCAAGCTAACGGCACTCAATGAATTTAAAAAGATATCTCCCTTACCTCAACTCGAAGTAACAAGCAAGAATCAATCCCCTTTTCATTCAACCAAGCTCACTAAAGTTCTACACAAGTTCCAATCAAAAACAGTGGCACCAAACATCAAAACTACATTCTCTAACAAAAACCCAAGCTTCAAACTAACTAACAAACATGAATTCAATCAAGAACACATCTCTTACCTTGTTGAAAAATAGGGGAAGTGGAAAAATGTCCTTCCAAGCTTCAAAATCATGATTTCAAGCTTGAAATGCCTTCTCCTAGCTTATATACTTTGATAACCTCTTGTTCCACCAACAATTTCTTGATTCTAAGGAGAATTGGATGGAGAAGTGAGAGTGGAGAGGATGAACACGAAAATATGGCAGCCACCCTCACTTTTCCCTTCTTCAACCCTCTCTTAACACACAAGCCATCAAAGTATTAAGCTTAATACAATTAAGTCCCCCATCTTTGTAACTTAGTAATTCTTGATTAAATTCTTGTCTATTTTTCAAGTTTGAGTTAAGGTTGAAAGTTAAGTTCTAAAAATTCATTTTAAAACACTCGGGACTCGTCCTGGCTATTCAGGATGCAAAATTACCATTTTGGCCCTGAACTTCGTTAAGTGCTTTATTCTTCTCTAAATTTAGTGAACTTTGCTAAACTTCTCTATTCTTGCTATGTAAACGTAAGTTAAGGTTCTAAACTTAGTTTAAAACACTTTACCTTCCTCAATTTCACCTCCCACTAGAAGGGCCATAACATTCTCCCCTTATTCTTGAATTTGGTCACCCAAATTCCGTTGCAACTCCGGAAAAATACTAGGATATCTTTTCAGCATATCCTATTCCGTCTCCCAGGTAGCTCCCTCCTCACTATGGTTAGACCAAAGGATCTTTACCATTGGAATCCACTTATTCTGCAATTTCTTGAGTTGCCTATCAAGTATCTGAATGGGTATTACTGAAGGATTTACTCCTTGTCCCGGTTCCACTGTGCATTTTCTGAGTAGACTAACGTGAAACACGTTATGCACTCGAGATAGGTTAGGTGGTAATGCTAACCGATAAGCAACTTTCCCTACCTTCTCCAACACTTCATGAGGTCCAATATATCTAACAGAAAACTTGCCCCTTTGCCCAAAATGGCTAACTCCTCTCATGGGCGACACTTTCAGAAGTACTTTATCCCCAACTTCAAAACTCAAGTCCCTTCTCCTCAAATTCGCAGACTTGGTCCGCCTGTCATTGGCTGTCTTGATCCACTGCTGGATCAACTTAATCTTAGCTGTAGTGTCAGCTATGATTTTAGGTCCAATAAGTACATTGTCTGGCAGATCTGCTCAACAATGAGGTGTCATACATCGCCTCCTATACAAAGCTTCATAGGGTGTCATTCGAATAACAGTTTGATGACTGTTATTATAAGCAAATTCGATTAGTGGTAAATGCTGATCCCAATCACTTCTAAAATCAATAGCACGCATCTGTAGCATATCCTCCAAAGTCTGAATCACTCTCTCGGATTGCCCATCAGTCTGAGGATGAAAAGCAGTACTGAGACTAAGTTTACTTCCTAATGCTTCTTGAAAAGCATTCCCATATCGTGATCTAAACCGAGGATCTCTGTCAGATATAATTTGTTCCGATATCCCATGGAGTCTCACAATCTCCTTGAGATACAACTGAGCTAACTTCTCCAATGTATAAGTGATTCTGATTGGTATAAAGTGTGCCAACTTTGTCAGTCTGTCAACCACTACCCATATAGCATCATGCTGACTCCGGGTATTTGGTAAGCCCACTAGGAAATCCGTAGCAACAGATCCCCACTTCCTTACTGGCAGAGGTAAACTCTGAAGTGTGGCTGCTGGTTTCTGATGTTCAGCTTTAACCATCTGACATGTCAAACACTTTGCTACATGTCGTCTTACATCCCTTTTCAATCCTGGCCACCAGAAATGTGTCTTCAGGTCTTGATACATCTTACTAACCCCAGGGGTGGATATTCAAAATGCTAATATGTGCCTCCTGTAGGACTTGTTGCCTAAGTCCATTCACATTCGGAACATAGAGACGATCTCCAAAATGTAACAGTTCATCCTTGTATCTGAATTCCTTCCTCATTGTGCCAAGTTTCGCTTCTCCTGAAATCTTCTTCAACAATGGATCTTTCATCTGAGCTTCTTTAAATCTAATTAACCAAGTTGATTGGACTTCCAAAACGTAGAGTAGGGATTTTTCTCAACTTTGCCATAATTCATGCAAAGCTAAGAAACAGTTCCTCAATACTCCTTCAGAGGAATCCGTAGCCTGATCTTTAGATAAGATCACTCCCGTGTACTTCCGGCTCAATGCATCTGCTACCACATTTCCCTTACCAACACAGTACTTAATCGAATAGTCATAATCTTTTATGTATTCAATCCATTGCCGCTGTCTCATATTCAAATCCTTCTGGGTAAATAAATATTTCAAACTCTTGTGATCGGTGAAGATTCTGAATGACCTTCCCATCAAATAATGCCTCCATAACTTCAGTGAAAAAATCACTACTGCCAGCTCAAGATCATGAACGTTCAGTTCATTAATGCCACACCTCACACAGGCCATGGCCCAATCATATCTATAATATAAACACTAAACTAAGGTTTATTTTCCAACTTTTCAATTCGGCAAAATAATGTTTCTTAACCTTAAGTCTTATTTTCTTAAGGTACTTGCCCGGGAGGTGGCCTAGGAGGCTTAGGAATGAAACCCAATTAGTTACTTGCAGCAATAGTAAGGCCCAATACCACTAACTTGCAAAACAAGCAAGGCTTTAATAGGTTACTTGCATGACAAGCAAGGCAAACACTTAATGAAATTTAAGTGTCTAAGTTGTGTGCAATCAAGTGTGCTAATTTAGAATGGCAACCAAGAAGCCCAAGGTATCATTTAGTTTGAAAACCCATGTTTGAATGCACATGTGCCTCTCGGCCATAAAAGAACAAAGGAGGTTCACAAGGTGGACATACATCTCACTCATGCCAAAACATACATAAGCCCATAAGCAGTCATCATATACAAGTCCAAAACCAATCCAAAAGTGCAAACATAACTTGGCCTACCTAGGTACTCCATGTACCACAAAATGACTAGGTAAACGAGACTACATAAACAAGTACAACAAAAGTAGCCTAGCTAGTACACATACATGGCTACATGCCATGATTCCAAGTCTTCATTACCAAGTTTTGGTACAATCGCAAAGCATCTAGTGCTCAAACAGAACCTTAGGTACGCCATACAACAAGACACACTGCAGAACCAAACCTATGGCCATATTCATGGTCATAAAAGTGAAAACTCTGATCAGAGCAAGTGTCCACATATCCATAGATACCCACCTAGACAAGTCCCACTCTACGAAGCTTGCACAATCTTAAGACATAAGTCTCGGCCAACTTCAAAGTAAGACTTGTAATGCACAAAACTATCAAGCCAAGCACACATTGGCACATACCTTGATACCCAAGTAAGCTAGCACAACCACACTAACACAACTCAAGCAACTATAACTCAGGCCGAATATCCTTTCCTGAAAAACAAATGTATGGGCAATGAGTATAAATACTCAGTAGAGTTCACTATTAGTACTAACTCATTATAGAGTTTATTTAGTTAAGCCGAGTGTACAACTCAAGGCTTAACCTCCATTTGCTCAATATACCCTGCAAAATAAGACACAAAGACAAGAAAACCACACATATATATGCACATACTAGTATACCCGAGACATATAAGCTACAAAAACAAGTACTTGGTTAGCAAGCACAAGGAATCACTCAAGCGCACACAATAAACACACATACACACCATAATGACCATTCGGCCAAGTACCATAACATGTGCCATTGTGCACTTTTGCACACAAAACATCACCATAATTCCACTTCCACTAGAGCTTCGAAATGCCTAGAAAAATGGCCACATTCACTAGCATTTCTAGCACATGTCCATAGTCAATTAGCTAATTAACAACCATAACCGAATTAATCTCAATAGGCCATCAAGTAACTAAGGTCATTTAGCAAATTTAACCATCACATAGCTACGTTAAACACTTGAATCATGGTATACTACCAAGCAATCAACTAGTTTAGAGAACCCTACCTCAAATCAAGCTTGTGTTCTTCTTGGCCAATGCTCAACATTCAACCGAAATGTTCCTCAACCAAATTACCCTCAACCCTAGCTTGAACCATTCTCGGCCTCACTTGCTCCTTCAAACCAAAGCTTGATCTTGAGTTGTTATATGCCGAAATCAAAACCTTCTAGCTTGTGTCCTTCACTTTACCTCCAATTGCATCCTTATTGCCCTTAATCCGAGACCACTTTTGTGAAAGCTCAAGAACACAACCAAGAACACGGTAAGCTAGCTTTCGGTCTTGGAAAAGGAAACCCGAAATTAAGGCAATGAAGTTAAGTGGACTTAAGCGTTCCATGTATCAAGACACATGTAACCAAAATGGTTATAGGCTAGCTTTCGGCTTCACTTATTTTGCATGGCTCAATTGAGCTCTCACCTCCATGTGGTTACACTTTGATCACTAAAACACATGCACACTTTGACACTTATGTCACTTCATGGCTCACTTTGCCAAGCAAAAGTCAAAAGTACTATTTATGTCCATTAAACCCATGTAGTAACCGGCCAAGTAATTGTATAAGTACTAGTTAGGCAAATTAAGGTAATGATGCTTAATACCTTAGTGGGGGACATGATTTGACTAGCCATCATTGATGTCTACCGTAATTTGGCCTAGTATGCCATTAATCCTCCCATAGTTTTGCATGGCCGAAAATGCCTACTCAAACTTTGTAGTTTTATTAACACCACTAATTCAAGTGTGCAATTTGGTCCCCTTACTTTATTTTCTTGCATTCTTCCCCTAATCAGTTTTCTTTGTGCATTTAGCACCCGAAAGTTCTCAAATTTGCACATACACCATTGTGCCTTGTTTTCATAGTCCTTCATAGTATTTCTTTGTATTTCCTTGGCCTAAGCCAAGCACTTAGGAGGTGAGCCTAACAATTAGGCCTCAACTGTCTCGAACCATAAGCAATCACCTGACTGTCTTGCATCAATACACATCCCAATTCGGAACCAGCTGAATCAGTATAAACTGTAAAGGCTCTGTTCGGATCTAGTAAGACAAGTATAGGCGCACTAGTCAATCTCTCCTTTAATTCCATATAAGCTTCTTCACACTTTGGTGTTCACTCAAACTTCTGAGTCTTCTTGGTAAGGGCTGTCAATGGCGTAGCAATCACAGAGAATTTCTCTATAAAACGTCTGTAGTAACCTACCAAGCCTAAGAAACCCCTAACCTCAGTAACTATAGTTGATCTCTTCCACTCAATTACTGCTTGAACTTTTTCAGGATCAACTCACAAACCCTGAGCACTGATAATATGCCCCAAAAACTGGATCCTCTCGGACCAAAACTCACATTTAGACAACTTTGCATAGTACTGATTATCCTTCAGCACTTGCAAAATTGTTCTAAGGTGCTTCTCATGCTTTAATGTAGACTGTGAATATACCAAAATGTAATCGATGAAGACTTCAACAAACTGATCCAAAAATGGCTTAAAGATCCAATTCATGGCTTCCATAAATACTGCTGGAGCATTCGTCACACCAAAAGGCATAACCATATATTCATAATGTCCATACCTCGTTCTGAAAGCAGTCTTCGGAATATCTTTCTCCTTAACTCTGATCTGAAAATATCGAGACTGAAGATCAATTCTGGAAAACACCTTCGCTCCCCTGAGTCTATCAAATAGATCATCAATTCTAGGAAGCGGATATTTATTCTTGATTGTCACTACAGTCAACTTCCTATAATCAATGCACAACCTGAAAGTTCCATCTTTCTTCTTCACAAATAACACTAGAGCTCCCCACGGTGATACACTAGGCCTTATAAAGCCTTTTCTCTAGTAGTTCCTCCAACTGCTTCTTTAATTCATCCATCTCGGGAGCTGACATCCTATAAGGTGGTATTGAAATAGGTTCAACCCCTGGTTGCAGATGGATTAGAAACTCAGTATCCCCCTTAGGTAGTAACCCAGGTAACTCTACCAGAAACACCTCAGGAAATTGATTGCCTACTAGAATCTTCTCAAGTTCCTCCTTTACAGCCACTCCATTCAACGAATAACACTCCTCTTCACTACCTATGGGGATGATATCCATAAGTCTAAGGTGCAAACTCTTAGCACTAGACGCCAATCCTCCTGTGCAAGTCACTCTAGCTCCCTAAGCATCAGTAATGTCGACTAAGTGATTCACACAGTCGATTTGTGCCTTATGTTTACTTAGCCAATCCATTCCCAACACTAGATCATAGGACCTCAATTCTATCACCCATAACTCACAATAGAAATCATGGTCACCTAACTGCAAGGGATACCTAGTAACCACTTCATTGGTCACAATAAAAACCCTCCCTGCAGTCCTGATGATTCTTAACTCACCCGAGATTTCTCGCTGCAGTTTAAAATTTTCTACCAAGGCAGAAGACATCACTAATAGAGTAGCTCCCGTATCAAATAGCACTCCAACACTACCGTTCTGAAAATTAAAATTACCTCAAACAGTGGCTGGTTCTCTGGCCACTTGACTCGTCAGGGCGTAAACCCTCAGCTCAACTGCTGCTGCGACTACACCAGGCCGATTCCCTATGGCGAGGGGTATAAGGGGTAAATTTTGGGGCAGACCTGACATCGGTCGAGCTCTTGGGCATTGCCTCACCCAATGTCCTCTCTGACCACAAATATTGCAAACATCTGTCCCTAGCGTACATGGTCTTCCACCATGAAACCGTCTGCAACTAGGACATCAACCCGTCTTCCTTCTCTTGGATAGACCTTGGTTATCCACCATTGGTCACTTCCCGGTACTCTTTCCTAGGTTGGCTGGTCCAACCTCCACTTGCTAGATGCTCTGGAATTCTCAAATTCCGTTTCTAAGGCCAACACCTTCTGAACCACCTGGCGATAGCTCTTGATATCAACTCTCGCCATATACCTCCTGAGTACAGGTTTCAAACCTTGAAAGAACTTCTTAGCCTTTAACTCATCATTGCCCATCATGTATGGAGCATACCGAATAAGACAATTCTAGCGCTACTCGTACTCCCACACAGACATCTCTCCTTGTATCAGATTCTCAAACTGAATCCTCCTCTGATCCTGTGTAGCTTCACTGATATACTCCTGTCTAAACTTCTTCTCAAAGTATGACCACTTGAGCACCTTCTTCTTGTGGTCTAGGCGAGTACCATTGCTTTCCCTCAATAACTCCATCACATCATCCCACCATAAACTAACCCTTCCTCTCAGAAAGAAAGGCACCAAAGTCATCTTCTGCTTTGACTCAAAAGCACCACAAGTGAAAAGTTTGTTCTTCCTGGACAACCAATCCTCTACTCTGTCAGGATCACCTGTCCCATCAAAGCTCGGTGGATCAACAGTCATAAACTTCTACAACAATCTCATCTGATGTGGAGTGTCTCCCCTCCTTGGAGCCTCCATCACCTTTGGTTCTTCTTCCTCCTCATGAACTTGATTTCTGCGTTCATGAGCCCTAGGCACTTGCTGTTGCTCAGCATGCCCTTCTTGCTCCTGTTGTGGGTCATTCTCCTCCTGGACAACACCTCTGTCCTCATAGTCCCTGGACATCTCAGTCACAAGAGTGTTCATACCCTGTGCCACTTGGGCCATAGTGTCTGTCAACCTCTGTAATACCCTGCATATCTCATCCAGCCTTGCCACAAGTGGGTCACTAGAGCCTTCACCAGGTTCCCTAGTTCCCCTTGAAGCTCCTGACCTACTGTCAACCATCACAACCTGCAACCACAGCCAGACAACATTCCCCAAATGTTGGTCAGTACTAACTTCCTAGCACTTGGACTTTCCAAACTAGATCTCAATCTTAGCCTCCAATATCTATGAAATGAGTCCTAAGCTTTGATACCAAAAACTGAGACGACCGCCCGTACCCCTGCCCAGGAAGCCCTGTGAGAGCAGGTCTCACGGTGGATTGCAATTGGCTAGTTGTGTATGTGTGCGGATTAAATCCCATGATACTAGTTGATTAACCTAGAATATGCAATATGCTTGCTCTTATGCTTTGACTTGGTTTATTAAAACCATAAAACATTAAAACATTAAAACATTAACTTGGCCAAGTAATTTCTACACAAAAATAAGTACAAATAGCCAAAGCATACAAAAATCAACATTTGTGTGAGTTTATTACACATAACAACTCGTGAGAACATTCATACATAACGTAGACTAATGCCCTCACCCAAAAGCAATCCTAGAGTCGAGGACTCCTTATAACATAGACTATGGAGGCAACTAAAATACTGTATAACTACAAGCCTCTACTGAGATCTCTTTGACTTAACTCCCACCTTCGATACATGTCCTAGTGGCGAGTCTCAAAAGTCATTTTCCAAGTGCTACTAGGCTCTGCAGCCACAGGAAGATACTAGTTAGTACTGTTACTCGACCAACAAGCCAACTAAGCACTTATGTAGACTAGAATCACAAGGATTCTCAACTGTCATACCTGTACACACAAAAGAGTACTACCGAGATAATCCTCAATGATTACCCGGTCCAGCAACTTTAGTGTCTGCATAACAAAACTAGGGAGTGAGAATTCGACAATTCTCAGTAAGGGATCTTCAGTGTACTTGCAAGAAAATTACTAGGACTGGACATATGATGAACATATGTAAACTTGCTGCGAGCTCACATAGCATGAGGGTCTGATATATGCACATATAACTAGGCCATAAAGACCTCTCCTTAAACTAGTCCTCCTCACGGTGCATCACTCCGTGCCTAGCGAGTTCTTATCACTAACCCACTCCTAGCAAGCCAAAGCTTACAGGATGCAATCATGTAGCCTTCCCATAGTCGTTATGCAGGGGAATTATGGTGGAAGTTTGTAGACTAGACCACAGGGCCTCGTTGATGTAGACTAGATGGACAAGGTTTTACCTTGCAACCTCACGGCTACGGCACGGTTAGGTTGCCGAGGGTTCTAAACCTCTCACCTGGGTGAGTAATACTTTGTTATGATCATTGCAACATAGTTTTCTTTAAAACTTGCCTTCATTTTGAGTTAATATAAATCTAAAAAATGGGGAATTTTATGTGTTTTTAAAACATTTAGGTGGTAGTACACCCTCTTAGCTTCACATGGAATCTTGAATCACCTTAATCACACACCCGAGCAAAAAGTTATGCTAAACTTAGACTTAAGTCAAAAGCTTGAACACCTTAAGGTTTACACTATGACATTTATGCCCTTATTGCCTTTAGTGTTTCCTTTTTGTCCAAACTTGTCTTCCATGAGCAATTTGGTCCTCCAATAGCACTTTCATACTATTCATATCCTTCCCATACCTCTCCAAGTCTCTTTCTTGAGAGTTTTGCAATTGAGTACCTGAATTCCAAAACCTTACAAAAAAGTCCATAGGTTGCTTGAGAAACAAGCAATCCTTAAGGCTTTTCTTGGGGACCAAGTTACCAACTTGGAACACTTTTAAGGAGGTGTTGATCATGCCTTTTACTCCTCACACTTCAATCACTATGGTGAGAATTACACAATATAATGGTTTTTAGCCATTATGACACACTTGTAATTCTCCCATTTTGTGAGGTGGTAACATTGACCATGCAAAATTTCATAAGTGTGCAAACACTTCATTCACAAAGGGAATGCCCTCCAAGGATACCCTGTATACGTCCATTACACATGGGAAATGCATTCCCATGCATTTAACAACCATATGTCGCTAAAACAGAATTTACAAGTAAGCAGCCCATCATTCAGACTTAGGCAGCTTTGCACCACATCACTTACATAGCCAAAACATTTCTCAAATGTTCACATGCTTGTCTCATTTTACATACACTAGCTGTACATGCATGCATGCACTACAGAATGGCCTTAACTCAGCTAAATATGCACCCTAGGCTATAGAAGTGCCTGACAAACATTGGAGTCCAGAAGAAGATGCTGGACAGCTACTGCATAGCACAATAAGTACCACAATTAAAAATACCAAATGTGCTCCTAAAATCACCAAACTTTTCGGATTGTAAGTAGACAAATGGAAGTTAATGTACCTAAAATTTTATATAAAAACTCAAACTACAAATGTCAATTTGAATAAGATCTTTCTACTGGACCTGAAATGATAGAATTGAGGGGAGTAAGTTTCAATGAGAAACTTAGTTAGGGTAATACTTGAATTCAATAAGCAATGTGACCATCATCAAAACCTGCATCCAAAGACACTAAAACAAAAAAATGAAAAAGTATATGTCGAAGATATAACAACCAAATGTAGTAGCCATTCACAACCAACAAACACGTAAAATGCGGTAGCAACAATAACCATAGATTAGTCCACAAAACACATAATAAACATAACCAATTCACTATGGCCATTACGGCCTTCTAAGCGGGAAACTCAACTAAGGAAGGTAAATTAATTTAATTCCTACTTTAATACCATATCTCAAGTTAACTAGGCAAGGATTAGTAACTTGGGCAAAGTTAACTGAGTTCCAAGTAGATTATGGCACCAAATGAGGATGGGCGCCAAACAGTAATTTTCCATCCCGAGTTATCGAGCCAAGACCCGAGAGTCAAAAATATGTTTTGAAGGATAAACCTTGCTTAAAATAAAAAGATTTGCTTAAGTGTTAAAGATTTGACCAAAGTTTGACTTGGGTTACTATCTACGGAATGGGGCTTTTTGTAGCTTTTTTAAAAGTTTGAGGGCTAAGGGGGGAAAGCTTGGTAAAGCTCATGTGGTAACCATTGTTCATCTTCTTGCTCCCATTCCCGAGTTGCACCTTACCCCTACCATTCTGACTTGAATTCCTGCCTAAAATTAATTGTTCTTGAAAGAATTTGAAGGCCCAAGGTGCATATTGTTGGGTTTCGGAAGCCAAACAGCGCAGTGGAATTTAACCGAAACCCTCCAGGATCCAAGTGAAACGGGGTAAATCGGGTGTTAGAAAATTGTCATACCTAATTTTCGGTTGAGATCTCTCACTCAACTGTAGAGTCGAATCACAAAACCTGAACAGTTTACGTGTTCAGGCTCTCTATGGTATCCACATGAGCCTCTCGGGATCACCAGGCTTCCACCACGTCTCGGCAGATGCGTTTCTCTTGCGCTTGCAGTGCTAGCTTGCATCCTCCAAGGAATTGCAAGAGAAGAGTGCGGCTGTCCTTTTTGGAGGCTAGGCCAAGGAGACTTGCGAATTTGTCACTAAAAGTTGTATTTATAGTGAGACTCAACTTCCAAGCCTAATGGGTTTCAAAGCCCTAATCCAATTAGGCTTTAATTTCAGGCTTAATAATGGCTCAACTCTTGGGCCCATTATTAATACAAAATTAAAGTGAAACAATAACCCAAATAATTAGCCCATGCACTCTAATGATCCAAATAGATCTATGTGTGTGACCCAATAGGCTCTTGCCATGTTGGCAATAATCATAAATCACATTTATGACATAAGCAATGAGCAGTGTCTAGCAACACACCATTGCTACCCAAGTGACAAGATTGTCGGTGATTCGACTAAACCTTTATGATCATCACCGATATATGCCATTGTCCCTTTGTCCAAGATATCAAGACGAAGCACGAGACATGGAATGTGTCACTCTCGTATAGCCCAATCTTTGGTTTCTTGATTACCGAGTAGACTAACTTAAGCTGATGACATTGATATCGTATATTAACTCGTCCGAGCATGGCCATGCATTTTCTAAGTCTCACTCTATCAAGGGGCCCGAAGATATCACTCCCGTTACATAGAAGGGACAAATCCCATCTTGATCATACAAATCCCTCCGCATGATATGTGACATACCCAATGACCTCATTCAAGTTCACTCAGTTACGAGCGACAAAGGAAAGAATCAAAGTGTGTGACTCACATGTAGGGAACCTTGATGATCTTAGGTCGAAGGACTACATATACCATGATCATTATGAGAATCACTTATGACACTCATATAACGATCCATGAAGTGTTCTCATGGTGGGTCGGTCCAGTACACAAGTTCTCCAACTTGTACCCATATGTAGACTACATATCTTATATTAGTCTCCACATATGCTAGTCGTTATGTATTATTGCAACCTGCTCCACAATAATACTAGACCAGGGACGTTTAAGAATATCATTATTCTAGGGTTACAATTCTATTTATTACATTACGTAGAAACAAAACAACAAACATAATTGTTGGATTAATAACTTAATAAAATATCATGACTCAATGTGCAAAAAAAATACAATCATCTCATGATTGGCTTTTTGGGCACAACACTAACAATCTCCCACTTGCACTAAAAGCCAATCATCCATGTATCTAATACCGATGGACCTAGAATGTCTATCATGCTTCTGCTGCATAAGGGGCTTTGTCAGTGGATCAGCAATGTTGCTATTTGTCGAAGTCCTGCATATCTTTACATCACCCCTCTCAATGATCTGCCTGATGAGATGATAGTGTTGGAGTATTTGTTTGGATCGCTGGTGAGATCGAGGTTCCTTAGCCTGTGCAATTGCTCCATTATTGTCACAATAGAGCTTTATCGGGTCGGCAATGCTTGGAACTACTCCAAGTTCAGTGATGAACTTCTTGATCCAAACTGCCTCCGTCACGGCATCAGAGGCGGCAATGTACTCAGATTCTATTGTAGAGTCAGCTACTGTCTCTTGCTTTGAACTCTTGCAGCTCATAGCACCACCAACAATACAAAACACATAACCAGATTGTGATCTAAAATCATCCTTATCGGATTCGAAGCTTGCATCGGTGTAACCCCTTACAACGTGCTCATCTTCACCTCCAAAGACAAAGAATGCATCCTTAGTCCTCTGTAAGTACTTAAGGATGTTCTTAACAGCTATCCGGTGACTCTCACCGGGGTTCTATTGGTACCTGATAGCCAAAGGCTATCGCCTCAATCTGGCCGAACACCCTGCCACAACAATGGCCAGAAGAACTGGCGCTTCCCGGGAACAGGTGGAATCATGCACCTCGGGAGATAGCCGGAGAGCTCCGAGCCTCGGCACGCCAGTAAAACTTGAGGACTCTATTCGCCCCCCAAGGTTGTGAACAGCGCACCTTCGGAAAAGTGGCACCAGACATTGCTGCCCGAACATGATATCCCCGAAGGCGGAACCCCCTGGAACTGGGAACCCCCGAACTGAGGGTATGCTTCCCGAAGAGGTTCTGTCCGAACTAGAGGACAACCTCGCCCAGGGACCTCGGGAGTACGGCAGGAGCATTTATGGAAGCATTTAAGGAAGCCTCTGACACGTCCCACCACAGACGTAAAAAGCCGCCCTGACGCACAGACGCCATCAGAATCACATCATGGCCCGTCTCAGCACAAGGCTCGAGGTGAGCTGGTTACCAACTATCTGTCCCCTACGCCCAGAAGTTCAGGAGCATCCGACCGCACACGTGTCATGATCTGAACGGGCTAGGTATTCCTATATATACAGGAAATAAATACTTGACAGGAGGTTGGTAGGCCGGAGATACAGCTCCCACACTCTGAGAAAATACCAGGCGAGACTTTTCTGCCTTTCTCTTTGAGCTAGTGACTTCCTCCTTTTTCTGGCCACCACTGACTTGGGCGTCGGAGGCTCCCCCCCCGGAAAAACACTCCGGGGGCCTCCTAACCCTGTTTACCAGCTTTTCAGGTACTCTCCTTGGGGCGATCCACCTTCCAGGCGTTCTTCCTCCTAGAAGTCTCCTCAACAGTCATTATGACTCACAACGATGAGGCCCAAGGCCATCATTTGGCGCCGTCTGTGGGAAACCGCTCGCAAATCGCCGTCGTTGAGACTCGGCGTTCTAAGGACAAGGGACTCCCAAGGTCCTCGTCCGCGCCTGAGATACAACCAACCGCTGAGCAGACACTCCCAGAGACTTCTACGCCCGAGGAAGACCGCCTTCTGGTAATCACCATGAGCTTCTTGAGGGACTTTCAACGCTCGGTCGTTGCTGAAATGACTCAGCAGATCGACCGAAGATGGCCACAGCAGTCACAGGCCCAGAAACCCTCCTCATCAGCACGCCCTCGGGAGAGAAGCCCCAAGTCTACACACCACAGTTCAGGAAGTGGAGAGCGTCGCGGAGAGTCATCCACAGAAGATATAGCCCTCGGGAAACGGCCTGTGGGACAAACCGGGTCCAAGCGACCGAGAGTCTCACAGCGAAGCAGTTCGTCGCCCGAGGTGAGGTCCCTGACCCCTCCGCGCCGAACTCGCTCCCCGAAGAGGCGCCGTCGATCTCCCTCCCGCGAAAATGGTCCTAGCGCCACTGCGCTTATGGAAAGGATATTGGCACGGCTGGACAGAGTGGAGAATCAAGTGACCAGAAAACCCGTTTGGGACACGCTGTCGGGGGCATTATGTGAAGATGGCTCCCCGTTTATTCGCGCCATCGTTGAGGCAACTATGCCAGGCGACTTCAGAGTGCCTAGGCTGGAGATCTATGATGGCCGGACTGATCCACAGGCCCATCTGACGAAGTACAGGCGGAGCATGATAATGCACGGAGCTGATGACGCTACCATGTGCAAATGCTTCGAAGTCACCCTCACGGGCCCAGCAACAGCATGGTACAATTCCTTGCCCCCAGGGACTATCACTGAGTTCCAGGAGTTGTCCACAGCCTTCACCCAGCAGTTCATTGGGAGCAGGCCGACGGCCAAAATGCCTGTGCAGATGTTCGACATAGAGCAGAGAAACGGAGAGACAATCCAAGACTATGTCGAACGATTCAACAGGGAAGCACTCAGCGTCCCAGACTTCCGGCCCGAAATCCGCATCCTCGCTATGACACGGGGCCTTCGGCGTGATTCACAGCTGTTCTACAAGTTCTTAAAGGACCCCCCGGAGACCCTCGGAGAATTTTACCGAAGGGCAGAGCAGCACATGACAGCCGAGGAATTGAGGATGGCGGGGCCGAAGTCCGATCATCACCGCGCCGAAGGGTCCAGTCAGCAAGCTCGGCATCTTTCTGAACACACAGGCCGACCACGGCGAACGCGAGGAAGGAAACCTCAAAGTTTCACGCCCTTGAGCACGAGACGGACCAACATTCTCATGGCGCTGGAAAGGCAAGGGACGCAGATTCGGCGGCCAAAGGCCATGGCCGCCGATAATAAGAAGAATGCCAAGAAGTTCTGCCAGTTTCATCGCGACCACGGTCATGACACCGAAGACTGCTTCCAGCTGAAGAAGTACATAGAGTCGCTGATCAAACAGGGCCAACTTCGCAAATACCTGCGGATGCCCTCCCCAAAAGGCAGAAAAGAGGAGGAAGAGAGGGCCGAAAATGAGGACTATGACTCCGACAGGCGGAGAAACAGAAGTCCGAAAAGGCGCCTTCCACCTCCAGTAGGGGTCATCCAAACCATCACCACGGGGCTCCCATCCTCGGAAAGAAAGCGGAAGGCCAGAGAAATTGCAGTTATGGAGTATCAAAGTCCATCAAAGAAACTGGCTCGCAAAGATGGCTCCACCGTCGTCTTCCCCCACGACGACCCGCTGCTGATAATGGCGAGAATAGGGAACTGGGACGTCAAGAGAGTGTTGCTTGATGATGGCTCAAATGCTGACGTCCTATTCTCGCACTTACTGCCGAGCTTGGGCATCTCCAGCAGCGAGCTTAAACCTGTCACCATGCCCACCTTCGGCGTTGGGCCATCCGAACTACCCGTCCTCGGATGGATCGACCTCCCTTTGATGATGAAAGGCACTTCGGTAGACGGAGCAGCTGAGTTGTACGCGTCCACAATGGCAAGATTCATCGTCATGGACGTCCCGTCTTCATACAATGCCATCCTTGGAAGGCAGACTCAGGGGAACCTGCACATTCACCCCGATGTGAAGTACTTGACTGTCACATTCGCCACCAAGGATGGAGATGCAGAGGTCTTCATCGACCAAGCCGAGGTAAGAAAGGTGTTTGTAAAAGCACGAAAGGCTCCGGCAAATAGCTCTACACAAACGGTGGAGGCAAAGGCGCAGGAGAAAGGCAAAGAAGGAGATCCCGTAGAAGCAGAAACGGAAGCAATAGATCTTGTCCCAAGACAATCTACCCGAATAGGGAAGAGCTTGGCCAAAGGTGATAAGGAAAATCTTGTATCTTTTCTGCTGAAAAATAAAGATCTGTTTGCCTACTCGCCGAAAGACATGCCAGGAGTGAACCCTGGCATAATACAGCACAGCCTCAAAGTAAGCCCGGAAGCAAAACCTATTAGGCAAAAGAAACGAAGCATCTCAGCCCACAAAAGCAACTTCGTGAAAACCGAAGTCCAGCGCCTATTGGATGCTGAAGTTATCAGGGAGGTAAAATACCCCGAATGGTTAAGCAACGTGGTCATCGCCACAAAAGAAGGTAGCAGCAAACTCCGGATGTGCATTGATTTCAGAAACTTGAACGATGCTTGCCCGAAAGACTCATTTCCCCTCCCGCCAATAGATCAACTGGTAGATTCAACAGCCGAATACGGGCTTCTGAGCTTCCTAGATGCCTTCAGCGGCTACCATCAGATAAGGATGGACCCCGAAGATGAAGAGAAAACTGCCTTCATCACCGAGGGAGGAACGTACTACTATGTCAGAATGCCCTTCGGGCTAAAAAATGCAGGAGCCACCTACCAGAGACTGATGAACAAGGTCTTCAAGGACCAAATGGGGAGAAACATGGAGGTATATGTTGATGATATGATAGTCAAAAGCAAGGTGCCCGGCTACCACGTTGCAGATTTGGAGGAAACCTTCCAAAAGCTCAGAGCCTTCGGGATTCGCCTTAATCCTGAGAAGTGTATCTTCGGCGTGACCTCGGGAAAATTCCTTGGGTACATGGTATCCGAAAGAGGCATCGACGCCAATCCTGAGAAGATTAAGGCTCTGCTTGAGTTCCGAACTCCTGCCACAGTCAAAGACGTGCAGAGACTAACCGGAAGAATAACCTCTCTGAGCAGGTTTATTTCCAGGTACGGAGATAGGTGTAGACCTTTCTTCAAAGTCCTCACAAAGGCAGCAAAGATGGAAGGCGACCTCGGAAGAAACAATCATCCTTGGGATGAAGATTGCCAAAAGGCCTGGGAAGAACTCAAAGTCTACCTGGCCAGCCTGCCGACTCTGCGACAACCTCGGGGGGGAGAACCCCTCGTACTGTACCTCACCGTCACAGAAAAGGCCGTGAGATCGGTCCTGGTGAAAGAAGAAGGGTCGAAACAATGGCCGGTCCACTACGTCAGCAAGTCCCTGCATGGCGCCGAAGTCAGGTACCCCTTGCTTCAAAAAGCTATATACGCCTTGGTGCTTGTAGGAAGAAGACTACGACCATATTTCCAGGCTCACCCCATCATCGTCCGAAGTAGTCTACCACTACGGGATGTTATGAAGAGAGTGGATCATTCGGGAAGGCTCTCCAAGTGGTGCATAGAGCTTGGCGAACATGAAATTACGTATGAGCCTCGGAAGGCCATAAAAGCCCAAGCATTGGCAGATTTTATCGCCGAAATACCCACCACTGAGGAAAGCCACTCAGATCCGAAAGAAGGTGAGCCAGAATGGACCTTGCATGTCGACGGAGCCTCGGGGTCCGAACACCCGGGAGCTGGAATAGTTATCAGAGGACCCGAAGGCCTAGAGGTGATGAAGGCTATCAAGTTCAGCTTCAACGTCACCAATAATGTGGCTGAATATGAAGCCCTCATAGCGGGATTACGCTTGGCCAGAAAGATTGGCGTGAGAAACTTAAGGGCTCACAGCGATTCCCAGCTGGTAGTTCGGCAGACGGCAGGAGATTATGGGGCGAAGGACCCAATCTTGGCAAAATACCACAAGCTGGTAACAAAACTCATCCAAGAGTTTGACGCCGTGCGGATCGAAAATGTACCCCGGCGGAATAACACTGAGGCAGATTGCTTAGCGAAGTCCAAAACATACACCGAGGTGCTAGACCATCCAAGCATCTCCGTGCTAAGCGTAACGACCTCGGGAACAGGGTGGAAGGACCCCATAAAGAGATACCTCGCAGAGAATGAGCTTCCCGAAGACGCCGGCAATGCTGCAAGACTGCGAAGACGCGCCGGAAGATTCTTCCTGATTGGTGAAGAGTTATATCGGCAAGGATATGCAAATCCGCTGCAGAGATGTGTGGGCGAAGAGGATACTGAGATGGTCCTCGAAGAAGTTCACGAAGGCATGTGCGGCTCGCACATTGGAACTGATGCCCTTGCAGCAGTGATACTCCGCCAAGGATACTTCTGGCCTACCCTGAGAAAGGACGCAAGGCAGTTCGTCCAGAAGTGCGGTAGTTGCCAGAGACATGCAAAAATCCAGAGGATACCCTCGGAAATGGTAACGTCGGCAGACTATCCTTGGCCCTTCGCAGTCTGGGGTATAGACCTTATCGGGCCACTCCCCACAACGCCCGGAGGCGTGAAATTCTGCGTGGTAGCGGTGGACTATTTCTCAAAGTGGGTAGAGGCAGAACCACTAGCAACTATCTCGGCAAAAGAAGTGCAGAAGTTCGTATGGAAGAACATCGTATGCAGATTTGGCATACCGAGGGTACTAGTAGCTGATAATGGATCCCAGTTCATAGACAAAGGATTCCAGGAATTCATCAGCAACCTCGGAATAAAGATGCACTTCGCCCCAGTAGCTCACCCCCAAAGCAATGGGCAGGTGGAAGTATCAAACAGGACCATAAAAGATGGCCTGAAAAAGAGACTTGGGGAAGCTAAGGGGAAATGGCCAGGAGAACTCCAAAGTGTATTGTGGAGCTACCGAACGACGCCACGAAGAGCCACAGGGGAAACTCCCTTCTCACTTGTCTTCGGAACAGAGGCCATTATCCCAATAGAGATAGTTCAGCCTTCAATACGGGTGCAAGTATTTGATGAAGGCGGAAACGACCTCGGTCTGAGAACTAAGCTCGACCTTGTGGCCGAACACAGAGAAATAGCCGAGCTGAGAAGAAAAGCTTTCCAGCAAAGAGTGGCCGCGGCTATCAACTTAAAAGCCAGGCCAAAAGAAATCAAAAAAGGAGACCTCGTTCTCCGAAAGGCCGACTTTACACCCCGAAGGCCATCTCACGGAGTACTTCGCGCAAATTGGGAAGGACCTTATCTGGTTCTCGCCGAAGTACGAAAAGGCGTGTACAAGCTTGGCGACGCCGAAGGCGTAGAATTGAAAAACACTTGGCATTCAGACGCCTTGAAAAAATTCTACGCCTAAGGTTGAGCGGAAGAGATATATTGTACAAGAAATATTCTAAGTACAGAATGGTCTGGAGAAGAATGATCTTGAGAAAAATTTTCAAGTATACCAAATTGTCCAAGACAGAATTCCGTGAAGGTGCTCGCCACGAAAAAGGCAGATATGACTTCCCAAAGTCCCTTGAGCCACTATGCTCGGGAAAAATGGGAAACAAGAATCTTGCAAAGGTACTCGACATAATCAGTGCAGAGAAAATTTTCCAAACACCCTTGAGCGAACATGCTCAGGAAAAAGGGAAAGCAAGAATCTCATAAAAGTACACGCCAAAACAAAAGCAGAAGTAATTTTCGAACACCCTTGAGCGAACGTGCTCAGGAAAAAGGGAAATGAGCAATCTCGTGAAAATTTTCCTAAGTCCCTTGAGCAAATATGCTCGGGACAATAGGAAGATAGAAAAATTTGGCTGAAGGTTTTCCGAAGTCCCTTGAGCGAACATGTTCGGGATAAAAGGGAACAAAAAGCCTGCAAAAGACTTAGCCAAATTTTTACAAACTTTCCAGAAAGTCTCTTGAGCGAGCACACTCGGGACAAAGGAAGGTAAAAAGTTTCTTTGGTTGCAGGTTTTCCGAAAGTCTCTTGAGCAAACGCGTTCGGGACAGTGGAAATGAAGAAACTTGCAAGAAAGGACTTAGCCAAAAGATTGTTCATTAAGAGCAAACGCTGCCTTACAAAAGAAGTGCCCAAAGAAGGAGCACAAAGGAGAAAAATGAGAGGAGCCCTAAAGCACACTAGGGAGAGCCGGGCGGATGAAGAGCAGGAAGCTTCAGATACTCGACCTTGGACCACTGCCACCGAGGTCCCTCAGGAATATTTAGGCCCTCCAGAAAAGAGAGGTCCAAATCTGGGAACCTCTGCAGGACTTGGTGCCGAACAAGGCAGAAGCCGTCCTGAAAGGCGACCTTGGCCATTTGATCAGAAGTATGTTTTTGAACGCCAAGGTCGTTGAGCTCGTCCCTCAGCTCAGCAATCTCCTCCTCCAGCTCGCTTATCTCCAGCGTCCCTTCGGACTCCTTCTTCAGAGCCTCGACCTCGGCCCGGAGAGCATTGTTCTCATCCGTCAACCTCACCGCAAGACTGTCAGAAACAGCCTTGTCCTTGACAAGATCTCCGTTGGCGGCGAGCAGCCCCTTTACTTGGTCGCCGAGGTCGGCAATCTTCCGGGAGGAGTCCTTTTCAAGTTCTTCTGTCTTCTTCAGGAACTCCTCCCGAACGGCGGCGATTTGCAGAGAACAATCCGCTGCCAGCTGCTGGTTGCTGGCGACCAGGTTCACAAGCGAAGCCTTCGCTTCACTGAGTTCCCGCGAAGTCGCATCCTTGGAGGCAGCCTCTCTGGCCACCCGAACTCGGAGGTAACCAGCGTACCCCAGCAGCTACGGCAAGGCAAAAGTCCAGGTTAGTACAAGTCTAAACACTTAGAAAATTGAGGAAAAAGAGTGTAAAGACTATACCTGAGCAGCATGCTCGGTGACTTTTGCGGCGAGGGTAAGATCCCTCGGGTGAGCCGCCGCAATGGCCCGGAAGGAGGCGTCAGTGGTCATCCTCTTCCAAATCTCCTTCGTCATTTTCGGACAATCGTCGGAGAACAAATTCATATCCTCCGTGATTGTCCAGAAGGGCTCCAAAGGGATCTTCCCCTCAGGGATTTTTGCATCGCGAAGGGCCCGTTTCCTCTCATGAATGGCCCTCCAACCAGCAGTAAGAGGCTCCTCTGAAAGTGAGAAGAAAGTTAGGAGTGGAAGAAAAATTCACGAAAAGCAAAGGAGCTGAACTTCGGCTGAAGGCATACCTGGAGGAACCTCGGAGACAGTGTCCTCGGGATCCTCGGGCCCCTCGGAAGAAAGACCCTTACCCTTCTGCCGGTACCGCTCCTCGGCAGTGGGTACTTCTACCACTACAGTGTTTCTGGGGGCCTCGAGGTCGAGAGGAGGCACCTCGGCGGAAGTAGCGGGGACCTCGGCCGGTGGAATTTCAACAAGACCAGCCTCTTCGCCAGCTTCTCCTTCCGAAAGCTCTGGCTGAGGAGGCTGGACAACCTTCCTAGCTCGCTTCGCCGAGGGCCCTGCCCCTATCGTCATCCTTCTTCGGGAAGCCGCCTTCTTTGTCTGCTCCCCCTTCTCCACTTGGCCAGAAAAGAGGGCCTTGTAATAGGCGGCAGCCCCATCGCCCATCTCTGAAAAAGAGAAGAAATATCAGCGTAAGTCCGAGGAAAAAATATAAAGGGGTGGAAGATTACTCACTTTCGGCAAAAGATTCGAAAGAAGTCTCCCCCTTAAGGAGCTTGACCAGCCAGGAATCCTTCCCGGCGATGGCGGGAGCGGGCATATTGAGGTCAGTCACATGCTCCTTAACCACTTTCAGCTCCCGAAGGACTTCTTCGGTCATCAACCTCCAGTTGATAGGAAAGGGGTAAAGAGCACGAGGAGAGACCTCGGGAGCCCAGTCAGCGACTGCCCGAATGCGGGCGTCAAAATCCGCGAACACGGAAGCCAACGGTGGGGTCAGCAGCATCCTCGGATCAACGACGTCTGCGTTCAGCACTCCCTGAGCCCATCTGGTCGGGACACCAGACCAGTTCTTATCCACTTTCAGGAAAAAGAACTTAGGCTGCCACCCCCGCCAGCTATCCTTCGTGTCGAAGGTGAAGGTGAATTTTTTGCTCCCGGATCCCCGAGGCAGCAGGAAATAGAAGCCACCCTTCGGGACCACGTAGAGCTTGTAGTACTGCATGAAAATGATGAAGTGGGGCTCTATCCCGAACACGCCACACATGCAGAAGTAGGCGTTAAAATAGCAGTACGCGTTCGGGGGAAGCTGGTTCACAGCAATGCCATGGAATTGGCAGAACTCGCAAACCACCTTCGGGGGAGGATACCGAAGACCGGCCTTCAGTTGGGCTCGGAAGACGGTAACCTCGTCGCCGCGGTTTGAAAAAGAAAAATGGCTAGAGCGAGGCAGCCTGGTTACAGCGTAAGAGGGAAGAAAGAATTTTTTCTTCCACCTCTCTAGTTTTTCGGGGGTGGTACAGCAAGGATGGGCCAGAAGAGGTTTCCAGCTCTCGGGAACAGGCATCGTAGACATGAAAAAGAGTTTGAGATGGAAAAGAAAATAGTTTCCAGAAAAAACTCAGAAGACGAGTTTGGAACAAAAACAACAACAGTTTTCCAGAAAAACTCAGAAAAACAGAGGAATCAGAGTACTCTGGAAATCAAAACCCACCAAAAGATTTGCCTGAGGACGCCGTCGTGAAAGTTGGTAGGAAAAGCTCTGATTAAAGAAGCTCCGCCACAGAAAGCAAGATAAAACGCAAGAACAGAGGGCAAAGCAGAAAGAGAGCAGTAAGTGGGACTTATGATAGGATGGGCTATTTATAGGCCAAAGGTGGGTAGCCAAAAAGAGATCATAAGTACCCATTGGAGGCGAACCGTCGCCGTAACTGCCCACTGCACCCGAAAAGGCGTGCCCTCTGTAAATGACGCGTCTCTCTTCCAATGGCAAGAAGCCGCGTGTCAACCGCTGCGTAGAAATAGGGGACACGCCTCCCCAAACGTCCCTGGAAAACCGGGACACACCTCCTGAGTGGGACACGTCATTTGACATCCCTGAAAAGTAGAGACGCGCCGCTCAGTCTGACACGCTTGGCCATCAGACCTGCAGAAATAAAAAGCAGGCCACCTCGAGGACACCAAGAGACAGGCTATGGCTGAATAGCCCATGACTTTTGGGCAAGAGGTGTATCTTCGGTACAGGCTTTGCCTCGGAGACACCAAAGAATAAGCCAAGGCCGAACAGCCCAGACCCTCGGGCAAAAGGTGCGACCTCGAAACAGGTTATGCTTCCCAACAAAACTCCCAACAACAACCTCGGAAAGAGATGCAAACCGAAGTCTTCACTTCGGCTTTCCAGAGAGGGGCATGTGATAGCCAAAGGCCATCGCCTTAATCTGGCCGAACACCCTGCCACAACAATGGCCAGAAGAACTGGCGCTTCCCGGGAACAGGTGGAATCATGCACCTCAGGAGATAGCCGGAGAGCTCCGAGCCTCGGCACGCCAGTAAAACTTGAGGACTCTATTCGCCCCCCAAGGTTGTGAATAGCGCGCCTTCGGAAAAGTGGCACCAGACATTGCTGCCCGAACATGATATCCCCGAAGGCGGAACCCCCTGGAACTGGGAACCCCCGAACTGAGGGTATGCTTCCCGAAGAGGTTCTGTCCGAACTAGAGGACGACCTCACCCAGGGACCTCGGGAGTACGGCAGGAGCATTTATGGAAGCATTTAAGGAAGCCTCTGACACGTCCCACGACAGACGTAAAAAGCCGCCCTGACGCGCAGACGCCATCAGAATCACATCATGGCCCGTCTCAGCACAAGGCTCGAGGCGAGCTGGTTACCAACTATCTGTCCCCTACACCCAGAAGTTCAGGAGCATCCGACCGCACACGTGTCATGATCTGAACGGGCTAGGTATTCCTATATATACAGGAAATAAATACTTGACAGGAGGTTGGTAGGCCGGAGATACAGCTCCCACACTCTGAGAAAATACTAGGCGAGACTTTTCTGCCTTTCTCTTTGAGCTAGTGACTTCCTCCTTTTTCCGGCCACCACTGACTTGGGCGTCGGAGGCTCCCCCCCCCCCCCCCCGGAAAAACACTCCGGGGGCCTCCTAACCCTGTTTACCAGCTTTTCAGGTACTCTCCTTGGGGCGATCCACCTTCCAGGCGTTCTTCCTCCTAGAAGTCTCCTCAACAGTCATTATGACTCACAACGATGAGGCCCAAGGCCATCAGTACCTACTCGTCATGCTCACAGCATATAAGACATCGGGACGAGTACATATCATGGCATACATGATAGATCCAATTGCTGAGGCATATGGAATCTTACTCATTCGCTCTCTCTCCTCGGCTGTACTCGAACACTAAGATCTAGAAAGAGTGATACCATGTGACATGGGCAAGAATCCTTTCTTGGAATCTTGAATGCTAAACCTCTTTAGCACCTTGTCAATATATGTACTTTGACTTAGGCCAACAAGCTTTCTAGATCTATCTCTATAGATCCTGATGCCTAACACATAGGCTGTGCACCCAAGTCTTTCATAGAGAAACATTTCCCTAGCCAAGTCTTCACAGACTGTAGATCAGGAATGTCATTCCCGATGAGTAGTATGTCATCTACATACAACACAAAGAAGACAATAGCTTTCCCACTAACCTTCTTGTAGACACAAGGTTCATCTTCATTTTTGATAAAACCAAACTCTTTGATTGCATCATCAAAATGAAGATTCTAACTTCGAGAAGCTTGCTTTAGTCCATAAATGGACTTTTGCAACTTGCACACTTTATTGGCATTCTCAGGAGTGACAAAACCCTCAGGTTGTGTCATGTACACATCTTCAAGCAGCTTTCCATTTAGGAATGCAGTTTTAACATCCATTTGCCATATTTCATAATCATAGTCTACAACAATAGAAAACAAAATTCGGAAGGATTTAAGCATAGCAACTGGTGAAAAAGTTTCATCATAGTCAATACAATGAATTTGCTTGCAACCTTTTGCAACCAATCGTCCCTTAAAGGTAATCACATTACCATCCATGTCAGTTTTCTTCTTGAAAACCCATGTGCACCATATGTGTTTTACCCCTTCAGGTGGGTCAACCAAAGTCCATACTTGGTTTTCATACATGGATTTCATCTCGAATTTCATGGCCACTAGCCACTTCTCAGAGTTAGGCCCCGACATAGCTTGTTGGTAGGTTGTGGGCTCATCCTGATCCATGAGCATCACATCACCAGTCTGAGTCACGAGAAATCAATATCTCTCGGGCTCACGCCGAATCCTCCCAGACCTACATGGGCTTTGTGCTACAGGAACAGACTCTTGAACCACAACATCTTGCGGTGTCTGTTCAGGTTCCATTTCAGGTTCGATGTCTCTTTGTTGTTCCTAAATTTCTTCAAGTTCTACTTTCCTCCCACTAGTTCCTTTAGAGATAAACTCTTTCTCCAAAAAGACACCAGTTCGAGCAACAAACACTTTTTGCTCAGAAGGATTGTAGAAATAGTAACCCTTTGTTTCTTTGGGATACCCAACAAAAAGGCATTTTTTAGATTTGGGCCCTTGTTTGTCAGAGGATTGACGTTTCACATAGGCGTCACGGCCCCAAATCTTCATAAAAGACAATTGGCACGCCTCCCTCTCGATATCTCATATGGTGTCTTTTGAACCAATTTAGATGGAACTCGGTTTAGTGTAAAAGCAGTTGTCTCTAGAGCATGTCCCCAAAAGGAGTTTGGAAGGTCAGCTTGACTCATCATAGAGCGAACCATGTCTAATAGAGTTCAATTTCTCCTTTCAGATACACCATTCCATTGAGGTGTACTTGGTGGAGTGAGTTGTGATACTATACCACACTCCTTCAGATAGTCAAGGAATTCTCGATCCAAGTACTCTCCACCTCGATCTGATCGAAGCACTTTAATACTCTTTTCGATTTGATTCTCTAGTTCATTCTTGAATTCTTTGAACTTTTCAAAGGATTCTGACTTGTGTCTCATGAGATACACATAGCCATATCTGCTGAAGTCATCAGCAAAAGTTATGAAGTATTGGAAACCTCCTCTAGCTTGTGTAGACATAGCGCCACATACATCACTATGTATGAGTCCTAGTAAGTCATTAGCCCTTTCACTTTCCCTTGTGAATGGGGCTTTGGTCATCTTGCCCAACAAACATGACTCACATGTCTCATATGATTCAAAATCAAGTCAGTCCAAGAGTCCAACCTTATGGAGCTTCGATATGCGGGTCTCATTTATATGGCCTAAGCGACAGTGCCAGAGATAGGTCAGGTTCGAATCATTTAATCTGACCATCTTGGTATTCACATTATAGATTGGATCTTCAAGGTCTAGAACATACAACCCATTTCTAAGTTGAGCACTACCATAAAAGATTTCATTCAAATAAATAGAACAACATTTGTCCTTTATTATAAATGAAAAACCTTTCTTGTCCAAACAAGAAACAGAAATCAAATTTCTACTAATAGTAGGCACAAAGTAGCAGTTGCCTAATTCTAAAACTAATCCACTTGGTAAAGTGAGAACATAATGATGGGTTTCGGGAGGCAAACAGTGCAGCAGAATTTAACCGAAACCCTCCAGGATCAAAGTGAAACGCGGCAAACCGGGTGTTCGAAAATTTTCATACCTACTTTTCGGTTGAGATCTCTCACTCAACTGTAGAGTCGAATCACAAAATTTGAACAGTTGACGTGTTCAGGCTCTCTATGGTATCCACACAAGCCTCTCGGGATCACCACACTTCCACCACGTCCCGGTAGATGCGTTTCTCTTGCGCTCGCAGTGCTAGCTTACGTCCTCCAAGGAATTGCAAGAGAAGAGTGCGGCTATCCTTTTGGGAGGCTAGGGCAAAGAGACTTGCGAATTTCTCACTAGAAGTTGTATTTATAGTGAGACTCAAGTTCCAGGCCTAATAGGTTTCAAAGCCCTAATCCAATTAGGCTTTAATTTCGGGCTTAATAGTGGCTCAACTATTGGGCCCATTATTAACACGAAATTATTGTGAAACCGAAACCCAAATTATTAGCCCATGCACTCTAATGATCCAAATTGCTCTATGTGTGCGACCCAATAGGCCACGTTGGCAATGATCATAAATCACATTTATGATCATAAGCAATGAACGGTGTATAGCAACACACCATTGCTACCCAAGTGATAAGATTGTCGGTGATTCGACTAAACCTTTATGATCATCACAGATCTATGCCATTGTCCCATTGTCCAAGATATCAGGACTAAGCACGAGACATGGAATGTGTCACTCTCGTATAGCCCAATCTTTGGTTTCTTGATTACCGAGTGGACCATCTTAAACAGATGACATTGATATCGTATATAAACTCATCCGAGCATGGCCATGCATTTTCTAAGTCTTACTCTATCAGGGGGCCCGAAGATATCACTCCCGTTACATAGGAGGTACAAATCCCATCTTGATCATACAAATCCCTCCGCATGATATGTGACATACCCAATGACTTCCTTCAAGTTCACTTAGTTACGAGCAACAAAGGAAAGTATCAAAGTATGTGACTCACATGTAGGGAACCTTGATGATCTTAGGTCGAAGGACTACATATACCATGATCACTATGAGAATCACTTATGACACTCATATAATGATCCATGTAGTGTTCTCATGGTGGGTCGGTCCAGTACACAAGTTCTCCAACTTGTACCCATATGTAGACTACACATCTCATATTAGTCTCCACACATGCTAGTCGTTATGTATTATTGCAATCCACTCCACAATAATACTAGACCAGGGACATTTAAGAATATCATTATTCTAGGGTTACAATTATGTTTGTTAAGTTACGCAGAAACAAAACAACAAACATAATTACTGGATTAATGCCTTAATAAAATATCATTACTCAATGTGCAAAAAATACAATCATCTCATGATTAGCTTTTTGGGCACAACACTAACAATCTCCCACTTGCTCTAAAAGCCAATCAACCATGTATCTAATACCGATGGACCTAGAATGGCTATCATGCTTCTGCTGTGTAAGGGGCTTTGTCAGTGGATCAGCAATGTTGCTGTCTGTCAAAGTCCTGCATATCCTTACATCACCCCTCTCAATGATCTCCCTGATGAGATGATAGCGTCGGAGTATATGTTTCGATCGCTGGTGAGATCGAGGTTCCTTTGCCTGTGGGATTGCTCCATTGTTGTCACAATAGAGCTCTATCGGGTCGACAATGCTTGGAACGACTCCAAGTTCTGTGATGAACTTCTTGATCCAAACTGCCTCCTTCGCAGCATCAGAGGCGGCAATGTACTCAGATTCTGTTGTAGAGTCAGCTACTGTCTCTTGCTTTGAACTCTTCCAGCTCACAGCACCACCACCAATACAAAACACATAACCAGATTGTAATCTAAAATCATCCTTATCGGATTGGAAGCTTGCATCGGTGTAACCCCTTACAACGAGCTCATCTTCACCTCCAAAGACCAAGAATGCATCCTTAGTCCTTCGTAATTATTTAAGGATGTTCTTGACAACTGTCCAGTGACTCTCACCGGGGTTTGATTGCTACCTACTCGTCATGCTCAAAGCATATGAAACATCGGGACGAATACATATCATGCCAGACATGATAGATCCAATTGCTGAGGCATATGGAATCTTACTTATGCGCTCTCTCTCCTCAGTCGTACTCAAACACTAAGATCTAGAAGAGTGATACCATGTGACATGGGCAAGAATCTTTTCTTGGAATCTTGCATGCTAAACCTCTTTAGCACCTTGTCAATATATGTACTTTGACTTAGGCCGAGAAGCTTTCTAGATCTATCTCTATAGATCCTGATGCCTAACACATAGGCTGCTTCACCCAAGTCCTTCATAGAGAAACATTTCCCTAGCCAAGTCTTCACAGACTGTAGCTTAGGAATGTCATTACCGATGAGTAGTATGTCATCTACATACAACACCAAGAAGACAATAGCGCTCCCACTAACCTTCTTGTAGACACAAGGTTCATCTTCATTTTTGATAAAACCAAACTCTTTGATTGCATCATCAAAATGAACATTCCAACTTTGAGAAGCTTGCTTCAGTCCATAAATGGACCTTTGCAACTTGCACACTTTATTGGCATTCTCAGGACTGACAAAACCCTCAGGTTATGTCATGTACACATCCTCAAGTAGCTTTCCATTTAGGAATGTAGTTTTGACATCCATTTGCCATATCTCATAATCATAGTGTGCAGCAATAGCAAAGAAAATTCAGATGGATTTAAGCATAGCAATTGGTGAAAAAGTTTCATCGTAGTCAACACCATGAATTTGCTTGAAACCTTTTGCAACCAATCGTCCCTTAAAGGTAATCACATTACCATCCATGTCAGTTTTCTTCTTGAAAACCGATTTGCACCCTATGGGTTTTACCCCTTCAGGTGGGTCAACCAAAGTCCATACTTGGTTTTCATACATGGATTCCATCTCGGATTTCATGGCCACTAGCCACTTCTCAGAGTTAGGCCCAAACATAGCTTGTTGGTAGGTTGTGGGCTCATCCTGATCCATGAGCATCACCTCACCAGTCTAAGTCACGAGAAATCCATATCTCTCGGGCTCATGCCGAATCCTCCCAGACCTACGTGGTCTCTCTGCTACAGGAACAGACTCTTGAACCACAACATCTTGCGGTGTCTGTTCAAGTTCCATTTGAGGTTCAATGTCTCTTTGTTGTTCCTGAATTTCTTCAAGTTCTACTTTCCTCCCACTAGTTCCTTCAGAGATAAACTCTTTCTCCAAAAAGACACCAGTTCAAGCAACAAACACTTTTTGCTCAGAAGGATTGTAGAAATAGTAACCCTTTGTTTCTTTGGGATACCCAACAAAAAGGCATTTTTCGGATTTGGGCCCTAGTTTCTCAGAGGATTGACGTTTCACATAAGCGTCACAGCCCCAAATCTTCATAAAAGACAATTGGGACGCCTCACACTCGATATCTCATATGGTGTCTTTTGAACCAATTTAGATGGAACTCGGTTTAGTGTAAAAGCGGCTGTCTCTAGAGCATGTCCCCAAAAGGAGTTTGGAAGGTCAGCTTGACTCATGGTAGAGCGAACCATGTCTAATAGAGTTCAATTTCTCCTTTCATATACACCATTCCATTGAGGTGTACCTGGTGGAGTGAGTTGTGATACTATACCACACTCCTTCAGATAGTCAAGGAATTCTCGATCCAGGTACTCTCTACCTCGATCTGATCGAAGCACTTTAATACTCTTCCCGAGTTGATTCTCTGCTTCATTCTTGAATTCTTTGAACTTTTCAAAGGATTCTGACTTGTGTCTCATGAGATACACATAGCCATATCTGCTGAAGCCATCAGTGAAAGTAATGTGGTATTGGAAACCTCCTCCAGCTTGTGTAGACATAGGGCCACATACATCACTATGTATGAGTCCTAGTAAGTCATTAGCCCTTTCACTTTGCCCTATGAATGGGGCTTTGGTCATATTGCCCAACAAACATGACTCACATGTCTCATATGATTCAAAATCAAATGAGTCCAAGAGTCCATCCTTATGGAGCTTGGATATGCGGGTCTCATTTATATGGCCCAAGCGACAGTGCCAGAGATAGGTCGGGTTTGAATCATTTAATTTGACCTTCTTGGTATTCACATTATAGATTGGATCTTCGAGGTCTAGAACATACAACCCATTGCTAAGTTGAGCACTACCATGAAAGATTTCATTCAAAGAAATAGAACAACATTTGTCTTTATTATAAATGAAAAACCTTTCTTGTCCAAACAAGAAACAGAAATCAAATTTCTACTAATAGTAGGCACAAAGTAGCAATTGTCTAATTCTAAAACTAATCCACTAGGTAAAGTGAGAACATAAGTCCCTACGGGTAAGGCAGCAACCCTTGCTCTATTTCCAACATATAGGTCCACTTCACCTCGGGCCAATCTTCTGCTTCTTTTTAGATCCTGCACATTTGCACAAATGTGAGATCCACATCCAGTATCCAATACCCAAGATGAGGAAGTACAAAAGTTAGCCTCTATAACAAGAATACCTGAAGTGGAAGTCTTAATTCCCTTTTCCTTAGCAAGTTCTTCAAGATAGAGCTTGCAGTTGTGCTTCCAGTGTCCAGGTTGCTTACAATGGAAGCACTCCCCTTCCATTGCCACACCACCCTTTGGTTTCAATGCAGCTGAAGAAGAATTAGCATTAGACTTTCCATTAGCGTTATCCTTCTTCTTGTTGGCTTTTCCCTTTCCCTTGCCCTTTTGAACCATCAAAATGGGCTTAGCCTTCTTAAGGTTTTGCTTAGCAGTTCTTAACATGTTGAGCAATTCAGGGAGGGACTTGTCTAGGTCATTCATGTTATAGTTCATGACGAACTGACTGTAGCTTTCAAGCAACGATTGCAAGCCTACATCATTAGACAACTCTTTCTGAAGAGCAAATCCCAAATTCTCAAGATTCTCAATGTACCCAATCATCTTGAGCACATGAGGACCCACGGGACTTCCCTCAGACATCTTGCACTGAAACAATACCTTAGAGGTCTCAAACCTCTCATGCCTAGCTTGCTCTTGGAAAAGCATTTTGAGATGTTCGATCATATCAAACGCCTCCATGTTCTCATGTTGCTTCTGAAGCTCAAATTCCATGGTAATAACCATGAGGCATGCAACATCCAAAGCATCATCAGAATGCCTCTTGTGAGAATCCCTTTTAGCTCTTGGAGCAGTGGCAGCAGGCTCATTCGGAATTGGCTACTCTAGGACATAGGCCTTTCTCTCTTGCTTGAGGACTATCCTCAAGTTTCGATACCATTTGAGAAAGTTGGTCCCATTCAGTTTTTCCTTCTCAAGGATCGATCGCAACGAAAGTGTCGATGTGTTCTGTACCATGATTATCTACGACAGTAAATATGCAGTGTAAGAATCATGTATTTTAATTCATTTAATAAGGACTTTTATTAAACGATACTCCCACTATTTTCCTCAAAATAATAACCCTCGATATTATTTCGGAACACCTCGGTGCTAAGGTATTCTAGTGTGCCAAGATCCATATTTGACCACAACCTGAGCCAGCTTTGGGTTTTCTCTCAAGTTACAGCTATTTAGGTAGGCAACTCCTTGCCAATTGCATCTTATGCAACTCTTGGATAGTTGGGTAAACAACACTTGTCCAAGCTCATCCCATGAGCTTAAGCCCAACTCTATGCCTCTAAGTCCCTAATCTTATTAGGATGACTTAGTTAAGTTGGACCCAAAGTTAGCAATTTGGATATCAACATTATCCCATCGCACCTTACCAAGATGAACATAGGTGCTTTGCTTTGGCAAACCCACCTAATGTTGATCAAAGTCTTGACGAGTGCCAACATTTGGAAGGCATCACATTTGATGACTTAATATTTGTTTGAGGGATTTTTCGTTTGATCTCACCAATTTGTTATCTCTGGTTGTCTTATACATGCATCACATACAAATATAAAACATGCATCTCATGCGTTCAAGAAAGTAAATGTGACATGGTTATAGCCCAAACTATGCGATATTCTCAAGCCAATGAGAATATCATAAAAGCCTAAGAAAAGAAAAAAAGTCTTCACAAGCCCCTTCTTTTCCATTCTTGGCTGCCCTTTTATTGTCACCTCCTTGGACATACCACCTTGGATGATCCTTGGATATATCACCTTGGATGATCCCATAATGCACCATTACATCAATAATAGAAACCTTGAGTTACATTCGAGGGGAGTAAGGTGAGAAGAGAATGTTCAATGAGAGTGATAAGAAAAGGCACAACTTGCAGGCCGTATTTACAAGTACAGCCAATCAAGGGCTATAACCATGCACCAGGCTTCAAACACCAATCAGCATATCATGTCAAATCTCATTCAACAAAGATGCATGCCAATTTTTGCGCGTTGATTAACCAATTTTTTTTTATGTGGCGCTTCGCATACGGCAGTCCTGCTAGCCGGTCAGCAGACGGGGTAAAGGGCGGCCGCCCTTGCGGGAGGTGCAAGGAGAGCAGCGCCCCCTGGTGCAAAAAATTGTCTTACAATTGCTTAGCCCGAGATCTTCTATTTCAACCAAGTAGGCACCCGAGACTCCTCCATTCGAGCCACCAAAAATACCTTACTTTCGGTGCTCGAACGGGTCGAATCCGGACCAAGCTAGGGTTTTTGCAACTATTGCTAGAATCCTAATCCATATAGGTATCCCATACCAATCAATTTTGGGTTATTCTCATTAACCAATTTGTGTTGTTTCTTCATATATCTCATATGTTCATTACGAGTTTTGGTTTTGTTACCACCTCATAAAATGGGAGAATTACAAGTGTGTCATCATGGCTAAAAACCATTATATTGTGTAATTCTCACCATAGTGTTTGAAGTATGGGGGGTAAAAGGCATGATCAACACCTCCTTAAAAGTGTTCCAAGTTGGTAACTTGGCCCCCAAGAAAAGCCTAAAGGATTGCTTGTTTGTCAAGCGACCTATGGACTTTTTTGTAAGGTTTTGGAAATTCGGGTACTCAATTGCAAAACTCTCAAGAAAGAGACTTGGAGAGTTATGGGAAGGATATAAATGGTACAAAAGTGCTATTGGAGGACCAAATTGCTCATGGAAGACAAGTTTGGGCAAAGGAAACACTAAAGCCAATAAGGACCTAAATGTCCTAGTGTAAACCTTAAGGTGTTCAAGCTTTTGACTTAAGTCTAAGGGTGGAATTGTGGGGTTATCCCACCATCGGGGGGGGCAGCGAAGACTTGATAATTAGTCAAAAATGATGGGCACATGTGTACCAATGAGTTTAAGACAAAGAAACCATAATTAGTGAGAAGGAAAATGACATAAAGCAAGGTTAAGCTTGTTAAGTGTGATTTGGTGCCCTTAAACTCATTTAAGGCCATTTAAGTGGCCAAATCACTTATCCCACTCTCATTTTCATCCTCCCCCAGCCCAAGAACACAGCCATACTTCCTCCATAGCCACCACACCTTCAAACTTACAATTTATTGAAATGAAAGGCAAAAGGAAGCAATTGGAAGCTACTTGGTGCTATTGCTTGAGTGCACCTAGGATCAAGCTCCAATTTCAGCATACCCATCAAGGTAAGGGTTCTCTTGCTCTCATGGGTTGTTTTCTGTATTTTCAAACATCCATGGAGCTATGGCGAGGCCTGGAAGGGAGCCATGAGCTTGATGAACCAAGCTTATTGAGGGGTGTGCACTTATTGAAGGTTTTGTGACCTAGTGTGAAGTGCAGAAAGATGGCAGTAAAATGAGGATTTCTAGAGCCCAGAGTTAGTACTAACTAGTGTTAAAATCCTCCTAAGACCAACCATTAGCTTGAGGAGGGTTGCTATAATGATTTGGTTATGTTTATTATGTGTTTTATAGACTAACCTATGGTATATGTTGCTGCCACATTTCATGTGTTTGTTGTTTGTGTTTGCCTGCTGCATTTGGTTGCTATATCTTGTATATATGCATTGTGTTTTTTGTGTTTTAGTGTCTTTGGATGCAGTTTTTATTGAGGATCACATTACCTTAAGAAACCAAGTGTTACCCTTACTAAGTCTCTCAATGAAACTTACTCCCCTCAATTCTGTCATTTTCAGGTCCATCTGAAAGATCACCATAAAAATAACCTTTGTGGTTTGATTTTTAATCTTAAATCTCAGGTACATGAACTTCCATGTGTCTAGTTATGATCTGGAAATTTTGGTGATTTTAGTAGCACATTTGGTAATTTTAATGGTGGTACTTATTGTGTTGTGCAGCAGCTGTCCAGCATCCTGTTTCTGGAGTCCAATGTGTCTCAGGACCTCCTGTAACTTAGGGTGTGTATTTAGCTGAGTTAATACCATATTGTAGTGTATGTATGCATTTACATGTAGTGTATGAAAAATTAGACAAGTATGTGAACATTTGAGTAATGTTTTGGCTATGTAAGTGATGTGGTGCAAAGTTGCCTAAGTGTGAATGATAGGCTGCTTACTTGTAAATTCTGCTTTGGCCACATAAAGTTGCTAGCTACAAGAGAATGTAATTAATATGTCTATTGGACATGTATGGGATAGCCTTGGAGGGGTTTCCCCTTGTGAATGAAGTGTTTGCATGGTTTGGAAAAATTGTATGGGCAAAATGGTCCAAAAGTTGCCAGAATTTCGACCATGTACTTAAAGTTTAATATCTCCTTCTGTAGAATGAATCTTGGTATTAAATTTCGACCACACCTAGAGAAAATCTAGAGGTTGAACTGGAATTTTGAATTTCTGGATTTGGATCCTTGTAAGCAAATATATGACGTTGCAAATTTGGATGAGTTACTGTTGATTTGGTCAGAATTTTGTAACCAACTTAAAAAATCCATAACTTGGTCCATAGGTGGGCTATTGATGTAAAAAAAAATTCCTTGGTTTTCTCTAAGTAACTACTTCATAATGGACCAAATAAAACATGGGGTATGAGGCTATAATGATACATTTTATTAGTGGAAGTTACAGGTGCAGTAGCTGGCCACTGTAACTTAACAAGATTGCCTAATGTGCGGAAGCCAAAACTAAGACTTGTACTAGTGTTTTCCATCTTTTCTGCCATGGTGTGCATGAAATGTGAATATGTGTGTGGGGGTTGGACCAATATGCATGTATTTACATAGTGCCCAAGAGGGCCACTTGGGTATGCACACTAAGGGTAGTGTTCTGATGGCCTACAGAACATTACCAATCCTGGGAGTCTAAATGCTCAGTTTTGGCACCATAACTGGACTACCACGGAGTGAGTAACGGGTTTCATGCATCATGAATCAATCTAATTAATCATGGCCGAAAAGCAACCGAACACATAACATCATGCGATTCCACACTCAATCCCGATTTAGTGTTTCACCAGTAGCTTTGATACCACTGTTGGGTTTCGGGAGCCAAACAGCACAGCGGAATTTAACTGAAACCCTCCAGGATCCAAGTGAAATAGGGTAAATTGGGTGTTCCAAAATTTTCATACCTAATTTTCGGTTGAGATCTCTCACTCAACTGTAGAGTCGAAGCACAAAACTAGAACAGTTGACGTGTTCAGGCTCTCTATGGTATCCACATGAGCCTCTCGGGATCACCACGCTTCCACCACATCCCGGCAGATATGTTTCTCTTGCGCTCGCAGTGCTAGCTTTCGTCCTCCAAGCAATTGCAAGAGAAGAGTGCGGCTGTCCTTTTCGGAGGCTAGGGCAAGGAGACCTGCAAATTTCTCACTAAAAGTTGTATTTATAGTGAGACTCAACTTCCAAGCCTAATGGGTTTCAAAGCCCTAGTCCAATTAGGCTTTAATTTCGGGCTTAATAACGGCTCAACTCTTGGGCCCATTATTAATATGAAATTAAGGTGAAACCATAACCCAAATAATTAGCCCACGCACTCTAATGATCCAAATAGCTCTATGTGTGTGACCCAATAGGCTCTTGCCACGTTGGCAATGATCATAAATCACATTTATGACATAAGTAATCAGCGGTGTCCAGCAACACATAATTGCTACCCAAGTGACAAGATTGTCGGTGATTCGACTAAACCTTTATGATCATCACCGATATAAGCCATTGTCCCTTTGTCCAAGCTATCAAGACTAAGCACGAGACATGGAATGTGTCACTCTCATATAGCCCAATCTTTGGTTTCTTGATTATCGAGTAGACTAACTTAAGCTGATGACATTGATATCGTATATCAACTCATCCGAGCATGGCCATGCATTTTCTAAGTCTCACTCTATCAAGGGGCCCGAAGATATCACTCCCGTTACATAGGAGGGACAAATCCCATCTTGATCATACAAATCCGTCCGCATGATATGTGACATACCCAATGACCTCCTTCAAGTTCACTCAGTTACGAGCGACAAAGGAAAGTATCAAAGTATGTGACTCACTTGTAAGGAACCTTGATGATCTTAGGTCGAAGGACTACATACACCATGAGCACTATGAGAATCACTTATGATACTCATATAACGATCCATGAAGTGTTCTCATGGTGGGTCAGTCCAGTACACAAGTTCTCCAACTTGTACCCATATGTAGACTACATATCTCATATTTGTCTCCACATATGCTAGTTGTTATGTATTATTGCAACCCGCTCTGCAATAATACTAGACCAGGGACGTTTAAAAATATCATTATTCTAGGGTTACAATTATGTTTATTACGTTATGCAGAAACAAGAAAACAAACATAATTGTTGGATTAATGCCTTAATAAAATATCATGACTCAATGTGCAAAAAAAATACAATCATCTCATGATTGGCTTTTTGGGCACAACACTAACACATATAAGCTTTGAGCGACTTGTTTGACGCTTGTTTCTTTGTTTTGGAAGTGTTCTCCACATTTTACAACTGGGTTCCTATTTTTGGTGAGAGTTAAAATTGATTTCTTGCTTGTTTCTTATTTATTAGATGTTTTAAGGCATGAGTTTTGCTTGGTTGGTGATAATTTGGTGCCATTTGGCTTGGATTGCTTGGAATTTAGGTTAAACTTGTGAAACTTTGTTCTTGGTTAAGAGCTACATAATTCTTGCTTGGTAGACAAAATTGAGGTAAGGGATTTATGGTTTTAGGCTTGATTAATGCTATTGGAGTGTTGTTGCTTGATGAGTTCAAGTAGTTTTTTCTATAGCATTAGTTAGTGGGCAAGTTGAATTATGGTGGACTAGGCTTGAATTTGAGGTTGGGAAGATGTTTTAATGCATCATAGTTGTGTTGTGATGGTGTATTTGTGGCTAATGAAAGTTGTTTTATAGGTTTATGATGAGTTTAAGCATCCATTGAATGCCTTAAACTCATAGGAAGTCTCCAATGAGGTTTAGGAGGGTGTTTTCAAGGTTCAGGACACGAGCTCCTAGTGCCTAGGTGCCACTCGGTGCTTCAGCACGTAGCGTGCATTTTTCTCTCAGCAGAGCAGGGTGCTCCTGGCTCCTAGGCGCCAGAGACCCCCTCCTGGCGCCTAGGCCCTAGAGCTATTTTTTAGCAAAATTGAGCTTTTTAAAAGAGGATCCGGGAGGAGGCAAGGATGGTCCTAGGGGTGCCTAAGGGTTGAAATGGTACAAAGCCACTCTAGAACATCCAAAAAGTCTCTCATGATCTAGGGTTTTCTCATACTTTTGTAAAAGGTAGTTATACCTTATGAGAAAACTAGTTCATAGGGCATAACAAATACACCATTATAGGAGGTGGAAGGTTTAGCACTATTGAGACCTTAGTTGCACCTTTGGGTTCAAGGCCCGATTAGGAAACCTTAGTGCACCTAGTGGGTTCTTCGGGACCTAGGAAATATCAGTCCTACCATAGTGCGCCTATACAACATAAGAAAGGTTCAAGTAGTGATGAACTTCACTAGTTAGGGTTGTAAGTAATGCTTGCTAGTAGAGAAGGCTTTGCCTTATAGTTAAAGAACTAGGTAGAGGACAAGTCCTAAGGGACTGAAACATATTTGCATAGGTTTAGCCTCATGCTATATGAGCTCACAGTAGATTACATATTGGTGGCCGGTGGCAGTTTCGTCATGTGACATGGTAGGAGCGAGGAGGACTTCCGGTGGAGGAGAGCGCCTAAGGAGAAGGTTTCCCAGGGGAGGGTACCTGAAATGCTTAGAAGACAGAGGTTAGGAGGTCCCCAGAGTGTGTTTCCGGGGAGGAGCCTCCGACGCCCAAGTCAGTATTTAGGAGATATGGAGGTGATAGATAGTGGAGAAGTATGGTCTCTAGTGTTCAAAAGACCCCACTTTACCTGGGGTGTTTACCGAATGTTTATAGAGGAACGAGCAGTAGTAGTTCTCCTCTTTTCGCCGTCCCAGATCATGACACGTGTTCGGTGGGATGCGATCCACGTCTTCGGGGGACAATGGGACACCCAGCCGATCATAGGCCGCCTGGCTAGGTGCCTTGGCAACCCAAGAGTGGCATGCTAGGGTGTCCCTGCAAGCGGCGTGTCCCTGTAAACGGCGTGTCAGAACGTGTCTGAGGGCGACGTATCGGGGATGTGTCAAAGGCTCCTTAATTGCTCCTATCGTACTTTCTGAGGTTACTCTAGTATCACAGGAGTATGTTTCCCAAGGGTGGTCTTTCTTAGGGATATCCCTACTTCTGAGGATGGTTTAATAGTCCCCCCGTGTTTGGCACTGTCGTTTCCTGGAACGGAGGATTGCCGAGGTCGGACTAGGGAGGTCGAACATCCTTCTTTCCATGGGAGGTAGTTTCTCTACCGAGGTTAGTACTTTGTGCGAGTCTGGGGGTCCAGAAGGTGATGGGCACTTCGGCTATCACATATGTTGATATATATGTTGTCCTTAGCATTTTTCTTGCAGTCTTTTGTTGTAGGTGTGTTGTTATGGGAATCTTTATGATTCTAGTTTTCTTAGTTAGTTGTTGGTGAAGTAATAGCACTAACTATAGTATTTTCTTGGGCCGTAGTGGCTAGCAACATGTGGATAGGCTTTTGTGACTGGCCACTGGAATTCATCTCCAAGGTGGTAGTTAGTTAGGAGGATCTCAGTAGAGGTTTGTAAATGTTTATGCCTAGTTGCCTCCTATATCTATGTTTGGAGCTTTAGACTCTAGGGCTCCTCTTGGGTGAAGGATATTAGACTACTTTTTGTGAATGCCCTCACATGGTTAATATGTGAAGTAATGTCAATACAAATGTTTATTTTGTATGCTTTGACTTTTTGAGCTTGTTTTCTATGAAAATACTTGGCGAAGTAAATGTTCTTATGATTTTTTTAGCATAAGTCAATGCACAAAGAGCATGCATCCTCATATTCAAGGTTAATCAACTAGTAGCATAGATTTTTAATCTGCACACATATATAACTAGCCAATTGCAACCACCGTGAGACTCATTCTCACAAGCTTCATGGGCAGGGCCGAGGGCGGCCATGTCAATTTTGGTATCAGAGCACAATTCATAGACATTGGAGGCTAGGACTGAGACCTAGTTTAAGGTCAATGTGTTAGGATAGTTAGTACTAACCAACACTAGTGGAATGTTGTCTGGCATTGGTTGTAGGTTGCTATGGTTAACACAAGGTTTGGAGCTTCAAGAGGAGCTAGGGAACCTCGTGAAGGTTCTAGTGATCCAGTTGTGGCAAGGTTCGATGAGATATCCAATGTGCTTCAGGGGATGACAAAGACCTTGAAACAAATGGCACTAGGCATAACCACTATCCTAAAGGAATTATTTCGGTACCAAGAAAATGGAGGAGCTGCTCAGGAAGGAAAAGACCAAGGGAATGACCTACCCTAAGTTCAAAAGAGGCATGCCGAACACCGGCAAGTGCCTAGGGCCCATGAGAGGCATGACCGTGCTTATGAGTATGAAGAGGAGTAGGAAGTTATGGAGGCTCCAAGGAGGGGGAAAACTCCACATCAAATGAGATTGCTCGAGAAATTCAAGACGGTTGACCCACCAAACTTTGATGGGTTAAGAGAGCCTAACAAGGCATAGGATTGGTTGAATAGGATGATTCAACTCTTTACTTATGGAGGTTACGAATCGGAGTAGAGAATGGCCTTAGTACCTTTCTTTCTAAGAAGGAGGCCTAGGTTATGGTGGGATGAAGTTCTAGAAATGCTAAAAGAAAGCAATGGCACTCAACTAGAGCACAAGAAAAAGGTGCTCAAGTGGCCAAACTTTGAGAGAAAGTTATGATAGGAATATATTAGTGAAGCTGCATAAGATCAGATGAGGATTCAATTTGAAAACCTAGTTCAAGGAGAGATGTCTATGATGGAGTATGAGTGGTGCTACAATTCATTCATTCGATATGCTCCATAAATGGTTGGAAATGATGAGCTCAAGGCCAAGAAATTCTTCCAAGGCCTTAAGCTTGTGCTTCGGAGATACATGGCAGTGGTGGACATTTGGAGCTATCACCAAATGGTTCAAAAAGCATTAGCTCTTAAGGGGAGTTAAAAGACTCAAGGATTCAAAGTAAAAAGGTGGAGGTTGGGCCATCCAGCCTAGGAGAAAGTGCTAGAAAACATCCAATGGAAGGAAAGGTGGTCAAGACTCAAAGGTCGGCCAAGAGGAAGAAAGGGGGCTTATGCCCTAGGTGTAGGAGATTTTATGGCTCCAAGCCATGTAATTTGGGAACTAACATTTGCAACAACTGTGGATAAAATGGCCATTGGGCGAGGGAATGCCCACGGGCTTGACCTTTACAGGGTCTGCCTCGTAATCTACCCCCTGCACCCTTTACCATAGGAAATTGACTTGGTGTGGCCATAGCAGCAGTTGAGCCGAGGGTTCTCAACTTGGCTAGTCAAGTGACCAGAGAGCCAGCAAGCATTCGAGGTAACTTTAGATTTCAGAATGGTAGCATTAGAGTACTATTTCATACTTATGCTACTTATTCTGTGATATCATCTGCCTTGGTAGATAGATTGAAATTGAAGCCTAGAATCTCCAATGAGTTGAAACTCATTAGAACTACCAAAAGGAGTTTTATTATGACCAACGAGTTGGTTACTAGGTATCCCTTGCAGTTAGGCAACCATGACTTTGCTTGTGAATTATGGGTTATAGAGTTGATGTCATATGACCTAGTATTGGGAATGGATTAGCTATGTAAGCATAAGCCAAAAATTGACTATGCTAATCATTCAATCGATGTTATCGATGCTCAGGGAGCTAGAGTGACTTACATAGGGGGCTTAGCAACTAGTGCTAGAAGTTTGCACCTTAGACTTACGGACTCCATCCCTATAGTTGATGAAGAAGTGTATTATACCTTGAATGGGATGGCCATAGAAGATGAACTTTCGGAAGTTCTTATAGCCAATCTGTTAGGCACCTCCCAAGTGCTTGGCTTAGGCCAAGGAGAACCAAGGAAACAATAGGGAACAGAAAGGGGAGAGTAAGAGGAACTATGGAAACTAGTGTAGTGACCTAAGTGTAAAGCTGGAGACTTTTAGGGTCAAATTGCACATGAGAAGGAACTGTGGGAAAACTGACAGAAAACAGAGAAAGGGGACCAAATTGTACACTTAGATGAGTGGTACAATTAAAACTATCAAATTTGAGATGGAGATTTCGGCCATGCAAACTTTTATGATGACTAGTGCAAGACTAGACCAATTTTGGGGGACAACAATGATTGCTAGTCATGTTTTGTCTACCACTAGTGTACTATTCACTACTTAATAGTTAAACTAATTAGTTGTTTGACTAGTTACATGGCCGGTTATGCATGGGTCCTTATTACACTTTGGTACTTGTGTTGTTTATTTGCTTGGCATTATGGGCCAAGGTGTGAATTGAATGACATATTAGACACAAGTTTTAAGGGCGGCATTGTGATTATATAGACTTGAGGGCATCATTGCTTCATGCAAGAAAATGGAAGCCAAAGTTAGCCTTTTAGCTAACTAAAACCCAAGTTGATTCGGCCGAAACTAGTCAAGCCATTTACCTTGACATTATTTCTTCACTTGACCGAAAGCTTATCTAGCTTATATTCTTGAGTTCTATCAAACTTGGTCTCAGTTTCAAGATTCGTTGAAGGAGTGTGGAGCTTGGGTGAAGGATTCAAGCTTGAGCGCTTGATTTCGGTGCTAGACTACTTCAATTTCAAGTTGTTTTTGAAGAATCAAGCAAAGGCCGAGAAGGATTCAACCTAAGGTTGAGGTAATCCTTGAGTTTTTCCTTGAATCCATGGTATTTCTTCCATGAACAAGGGTATTGATTGCTCAAGTGATGATTAAGCTAGGTGAATTGAGCAAATTATAGGTTAATGTGGAAACTTAGTTTGGCCGAATGTGTTGAGTAAATAAACTTGGTGTTCTTCTTGCATTCCATGGAAATTAATCGATGACTAAGTATTATTGTTGCCTATTTGTTCTTGTGTTAGGCAAGTTTGGGTGAAGAACGTCAAGTTGAGCAAGTTTAAGTTTGGCCGAAAAGTGCTTTGTGAGGTAAATCATGTTCTTCTTGTGGTTACATGGCCTTGATGCCATGATTATTGATAAATGATGAGTTAGTGAATGTATGTTAGTTTGAAATGATGAAGAACATTGATGTGTGCAAATGGGCACTATGGCCGAGACCTTGGATTAATGTGTTGAGTGTACTTTACTTGGTAACATGGAAATTGGGCCATGAGTAAGCCTTATTGATGATTTGGTGATTATATAATGGATTGAGTTGATGAGGAACATTGTTATGTGAGATGGGCAATTTTGGCCGAAAGCTTGGAATAGAGTGGAATGGTGCATTTCACTTGGTTAATTGGAATTAAGGCCATATTGATATTCATTGATGATTAGAATATCATGTGGTGTGTTGGAATGATGAGTAACACATATATATGGAATTGAGCTTTTTGGCCGAGAGCTTAAGTGTGTGTATCTTAGTGTTCTTCATATGAGACATGGTAGTTTAATCCATGATTGTGTGTTGATGATGCCTATGTGTTGTTATGCTAGGCATTGAGGTTGAGGAACACTTGGATACTCGAAGCTTGGTTGTAACCAAGAGCTATTGAGGTAGGGTTCACTGGCACTTGACTTTGCTTGGTAATGTACACCATGATTCAAGTGTCTAGAGTGGCTAAGTGATGGTTAAATGTGCCATATGACCTTAGTTGCTTGATGGGCTTAATGCCTATAATTGGTTGTTTTGTTGATTAGCTAATTAACTATGGTACATGTACTAGAAATGCAAGTAAATGTGGCCTATTTGCTTGGCATTTTGGGAGCTCCAAAGGGAAATGGTGTATTGGTAAGTTTGTGTGCAAGAAATGCACATGGGTACATGTATGGCTTATATGGCCGAGAGCAACATTGTGGAGTGTGTGTGTGTACTTGTGTGCTTTGGTGTTTCCTTGTGCATGATAACCCCACTTATGAAATATTTGACTTACTTATCTGTCTTGTATATGTATATGCCTGTTTTTCTTGTCTTGGTGTTTGTTTTGCAGGTTGAGCTAACTAATGGGAGGTTAAGCTTTGAGTGATTACTCAGCTTAACTAAATAGACTCAATATGAGTTGTATATGTTTTAAGTGAATCCTACTGAGTTATATGCTCACTGCCCATCCTTTATTTTTCAGGCAAGGATATTCGGCCTGAGTAGTGCTAAGCTGCCTTGGGTGTGTGCTTAGTGTTTATTTGCTTAGTTACCAAGGTATGTGACAATGTGTGCTTGGCGTAGCGTTTGGTTTCATTACAAGTCTTATTTACCTATGGTTGGCCGAGACTTATGTTTTAAGTTTGCAGGCTGTAGAGTGGGAACTGTCTAGGAGAGCATGGATACTTGGACTTTAGCTCTGATTGTGGTATTCACCTTTATGACCATGAATATGGCCATAGGTTTGGTGTTGCAGTGTGTACTTCTGTATGGGATTCTCAAGGTTTTGTTTGACCATTAGGAGTATGGTCTCGGGTTGTATGTAACTTGGCATGAACAACTATGGATGCTTGGCATTTATAGCCATGGTAGATACTAGGTAGACTACCATTTTGATTTGTACATATATGTAGTCTTGGATACCTAGTAGTGGATGTTTTGTGGATTTTGGATGCCAAGTTATGTATGAACAACTATGGATGGCATTATGCTTGCCTATGTATGCTGGATATTATGGGCCAAAGTTGCCACTTTTATGTGAGTGGTTATGGACCTAGTTATGTGGAACTGTGGTGCATAATGGCATGTACATTAGTAGGCCGAGAGCATCATGCATTTTTACTTGTTGTTTTCAGAAATCTAAACCAACCTTGTGGGCTTCTTGGTTGCCATATAGTTAGTACACTTGATGCACACCATGTATGCACTTAAATTGCATTTAAGTGTTGCCTTGCTTATTATGCAAGTTATTAATTGAAACCTTATTGTGCAAGTTAGGGGTTTTGGGCCTTGCCCTTGCTGCAAGTTGTTAATGGGTCTTGTTAAAGCCACCTAGGCCACCTCCCAGGCCTCTTAACTTAAGAAAATAAGACTTAAAAGTTGCCATTACTTGCTTGGCCGAACCAAACACTTTGGGATTAAATATTGGGTTTGGGAGTTAAGTTAGTAAATGATAGGCCAGGGCCTGAGTGAGGTGTGACACAATCAATTTCCTGAGATGTACCCAGTGGATATGCCTGGGTTACCACCCAAGCGGGACACCGAGTTTTCTATTGACCTTCAACCTGGAGCAGAACCAATTTCAATACCTCTTTACCGAATGTTAGCTCCTGAAATGGATAAGCTAAAGAAGCAGTTGGAGGAACTGCTAGAAAAAAGCTTTATAAGGCCTAGTGTATCACCGTGGGGAACCCGAGTGTTGTTTGTAAAGAAGAAGGATGGGACTTTGAGACAATGCATTGATTACAGAAAATTGAATGTAGTGAGAGTAAAAAATAAGTATCCTCTTCCTAGGATTGATGATTTCTTTGATAGACTGAGGGGAACGAAAGTGTTCTCCAGGATTGACCTCCGATCTGGATACTTCCAGATTAGAGTTAAGGAGGAACATATTTTGAAGACCGCCTTCAAGATAAGATACAGGCACTACGACTATATAGTTATGCCGTTTCGTGTGACCAATGCCCCAGCAGTATTCATGGAAGACATGAATAGGATTTTCAGACTGTTCTTGTATCAGTTTGTTGAAGTCTTCATTGATGATATCTTGGTATACTGACAGTCTGCCCAGGAGCATGAGGAGCACCTTAGGACGGTTTTGCAAGTGTTGAAGGATGATCAGTACTATGCAGAGTTGTCCAAGTGTGAGTTTTGGTCTAAGAGGATACAGTTTCTAGGACACATCATTGGTCCCCAAGGGTTGCTGGTTGACCTTGAGAAGGTTCAAGCAGTAGTCGAGTGGAAGAGGCCAACTATAGTTATGGAGGTATGGAGCTTCTTAGGCTTGGTAGGCTACTATAGGAGGTTCATAGAGAAATTGTTTGTAACAGCAACACCATTGACAGCCTTGACCAAGAAAGCTCATAAGTTTGATTGGACACTGAGGTGTGAGGAGGCTTATTTGGAGTTCAAGAAAAGATTGACGAGTGCACCAATACTCATCTTTCCAGACCCGAACAAGGCTTTTACAGCATCCACTGATGCATCACATTCTGGCCTTGGATCTGTATTAATGCAGGAACATCAGGTGATCGCCTATAGCTCAAGGCAGTTGAGGCCTAATGAGTTAAACTACCCAGTTAACGACCTTGACCTAGCAGTAGTAGTCTTCGCCCTTAAGCTTTAGAGGCACTACTTGATGGGGAGTTCATTCCAAATTTTCACAGACCATAAGAGTTTAAAATACTTGTTCGCTTAGAAAGAGCTAAACATGAGGCAACATCGATGGATTGAATACATAAAGGATTATGATTGCTCAATTGAGTACTGCATAGGGAAAGGAAATGTAGTGGCAGATGCTCTTAGGCGAAAGTACATGGGAGTGGCCTTATCTAAGGATCAAGCTACAAGTTCCTTAGGAAGAACATTGGGGGATTGTTTCTACACCTTGCATAAGTTTTGGCAAGACCGAGGAAGGTTCGTAGTCTACACTCTGGAGATTCAGTCAGCCTGGTTGGCTAAGGTCAAGGAGGCTCAAAGTAAGAATCCATTGTTGAAAAAGATTTCGGGTGAAGAGAAGCATGGTACTATAAGAAAGGGGTTTTCAGTACAAAGATGGAATACTATACCATGGATGTTACCCAGTCTAGGGTAGTCCAATTATGGAGCCAAATTGTACATTTAGACTCCCAGGATTGGTAATGCTCTGTAGGCCAGCAGAACACTACCCTTACTGACACGGCCGCCCATGCCTGTGCCCAGGAAGCCCTGTGAGAGCTGGTCTCACGGTGGATTGCAATTGGCTAGTTGTGTATGTTTCTACATTAAATCCCATGGTACTAGTTGATTAACCTAGAATATGCAAGATGCATGCTCTTATGCTTTGACTTGGTTTATTAAAACCGTAAATCGTTAACTTGGCCAAGTAATTTCGACACAAAATAAGTATAAGTAGCCAAAGCATACAAAATCAACATTTTTGTGAGTTTACTACACATAACAACTCGTGAGAACAATCATACATAAAGTAGACTAATGCCCTCACCCAAGAGCAATCCTAGAGTTGAGGACTCCTTATAACATAGACTATGGAGGCAACTAAAATACTGTATAACTACAAGCCTCTACTGAGATCTCTTTAACTTAACTCCCACCTTGGATGCTAATCCCAGTGGCGAGTGTCTCAAAATTCCTTGCCAAATGCTACTAGGCTCTGCAGCCAAACGAAGATACTAGGTAGTACTGTTACTTGACCAACAAGCCATCTAAATATACTAGAGTCATTAAGATTCTCAAATGCCATACCTGTACACAAAAAAGAACACTACCGCGATAATGCTCAACGATTACCTGGTCCAGCAACTTCAGTCTCTGCATAACAAAACTAGGTAGTGAGAATTCGACAATTCTCAGTAAGGGGTCTTCAGTGTACCTGCAAGAAAATTACTAGGACTGGACATATGATGAACATATGTAACCTTGCTGCGAGCTCACACAGCATGAGGGTCTGATATATGCACATATAACTAGGCCAAAAAGTCGTCTCCTCAAACTAGTCCTCTTCACGGTGCATCACTCCGTGCCTAGCGAGTTCTGATCACTAACCTGCTCCTAGCAAGCTGAAGCTTACTGGATGCAATCATGTAGCCTTCCCATAGTCGTTATGCAGGGGAATTATGGTGGAACTTTGTAGACTAGGCCGCAGGGCCTCGTTGTTGTAGACTAGATGAACAAGGTTTTGCCTTGCAACCTCGTGGCTCCGGCATGGCTGGGTTGCCAAGGGTTCTAAACCTCTCACCTGGGCTAGTAATACCTTCTTGTGATCATTGCAACATAGTTTTCTTTAAAACTTGCCTTCACTTTGAGTTAATATAAATCTAAAACTATGGCTTTTTAAGTGCTTTTAAAACATGGAGGTGATAGTACTCCCTCTTAGCTTCACGTGATATCTTGAATCACCTCAATCGGACACCCGAGTGAAAAGATATGCTGAAAAAAAAATCGGGTGTCAAATGCTGTCTTGGCGACGCGTCGCCACAATTGTCGACGTTCTGCCAGTTTTCTGAGGTCTTGGCGACACGTCGTGGGAACTCGTGGGGATTGGCAACGCGTCGCCAAACCTGCAAAATGCCCAAAAAAACCTCAGTTTTGCTGCTATGAACTTTGGACACTTCCTACACATATCAAACATGCTTGGAATACCTCCAAATTCCATATACACATAGAACATGTTGCATAGATAACAACCAACTATCAGAAGCCAATCTATGATCTCTTGTAACATTAATCAAATCCTCCCAATTCCTCTAGTCCAGCATAATTCAACCAAAACCTTTAACTAATGCCATAGCTAAAACCACTTGAATTCTTCAAGCAAACTCAAGCTATTGGCATTAAATGAACTTGAAAACATACTCCCCTTACCTCAACTCGAAGTAACAAGCAAGAATCAATCCCCTTTTCGTTCAACCAAGCTCACCAAAGTTCTACACAAGTTCCAATAAAAAACAATGGCACCAAACATCAAAACTACACTCTCTAACCAAAACCCAAGCTTCAAACTAACTAACAAACATGAATTCAATCAAGAACATATTCCTTACCTCGTTCAAAAACAGGGGAAGTAGAAAAACGCCCCTCCAAGCTTCAAAATCATGTTTTTAAGCTTGAAATTGCCTTCTCCTAGCTTATATACTTTGATAACCTCTTGTTCCACCAAGAATTTCTTGATTCCAAGGAGAATTGGATGGAGAAATGAGAGTGGAAGGGATGAACACGAAAATATGGCAGCCACTCTCACTTTCCCCTTCTTAAAACCTCCCTTAACACACAAGCCATCAAAGTATTAAGCTTAATACAATTAAGTCCCCCATCTTTGTAACTTAGTAATTCTTGATTAAATTATTGTCTATTTTTCACGTTTGAGTTAAGGTTGAAAGTTAAGTTATAAAAATTCATTTGAAAACACTCAGGACTCGTCCCGGCTATTCAGGATGCAAAATTACCATTTTGCCCTTGAACTTCATTCAGTGCTTTATTCTTTTCGGAACTCAGTGAACTTTGCTGAACTTCTCTATTCTTGCTATGTAAACTTGAATTAAGGTTCTAAACTTAATTTAAAACACTTTACGTTCCTTAATTGCGCTTCCCACTAGAAAGGCTATAACACTTAGTGTGCATACCCTAGGGGCCCTCTTGGGCACTGTGTAAACACAAGCATATTGGTCCAACCATCACACACAAATTCACATTTCATGTACACCGTGGCAGCAAAGAATGAAAACAGTAGCACAAGTCTTAATCATGGCTACCACACACTAGGCAATCTTGTTAAGTTCTAGTAACCAACCATTGCACCTGTAACTTCCACTAATAAATTGTATCATTCAAGCCATGTACCCACCCATTTTATCTACTCCATTATCAACTAGAGACTTAGAGCAAACCAAGGAATCTATTTTTACATCAATAGCCCACGTATGGCCCAGGTTATGGATTTTTTAAGTTGGTTACAAAATTCTGACCAAATGAATAGTAACGTAGCCAACTTCGCAATGTCATATCTTTCGCTATAGGGTTCCAAATTCAGAAATTCTTAATCTTAGTTCAACATCTAGATGTTCTCTAGGTGTCATCAAAATTCCATACAAATATTCATTCTACACAGGGGGATATAGAACTTTAAGTGTAGAGTCAAAATTCTAGCCACTTTCTGACCATGCTGGCCATACAAAATTTCTTAAGTGTGCAAAACTTCATTCACAAGCGGAAAACCCTCCAAATCTATCCCATATATGTCAATTACACATAGGAATTACATTCCCTTGCTTTTAACAACTTTATGTGGCCAAAGCAGAATTTACAAGCAAGCAGCCCATCATTCACACTTAGGCAACTTTGCACCACATCACTTACATAGCCAAAACATTACTCAAATATTCACATACTTGTCTCATTTTGCACACACTACATGTACATTCATACATGCACTACAAAATGGACTTAACTTAGCTAAATACACACCCTAGGATACAGGAGTGCCTGAGACACAATCGACTCCAGAACAGGATGCTGGGCAACTGCGGCAAAACACAATAAGTACCACCATTAAAAATACCAAACGTGCTGCTAAAATCACCAAAATTTCCATATCATAACTAGACATATGGAAGCTCATGTAACTGAAATTACTGATCGAAATTCAAACCACGGGGGTCAGTTTAAATGTGATCTTTCTGCTGGACCTGAAATGACAGAATTGAGGGGAGTAAGTTTCATTGAGAAACTTAGTAAGGGTAACATTTGGACTCAATAGGCAATGTGACGATCATCAAAACCTGCATCCAAAGACACTAAAACACAAAAACAACATTGCATATATACAAGATATAGCAACCAAATGTAGCAGCCATTCACAACCAACAAAGACATGAAATGTGGCGGCAACATATACCATAGGTTAGTCCAAAAAAGATGCAATCAACAAAAATAAATCACTATGGTAGCCCTCCTCAAGCTAATGCTTGGTCTTAGGAGGATTTTAACACTAGTTAGTACTAACTTTGGGCTCTAGAAATCCTCACTTCACCGCCATCATTGCGCACTTCACAGTAAGTCCCAAAAGCTTCAATAAGTGCACTCCCCTCACTAAACTTGGTTCATCAAGCTCATGGCTTTGTTCCAAGCTTAGCCTTAGCTCCGTGCTTACTTGAAGATATGGAAAACAACCCATGAGAGCAAGAGAACCCTTACCAACGTGGGTAGGCTGAAAATGAACCTTGATCCTCGAAGCATCCAAGCAATAGCTCTAGTTTGCCTCCAACTGTTCCTTTTGCTTTCAATTTCAATCAATTGGAAGTTTGAAGGTGTGGTGGCTATGGAGGAAGTGTGGCTATGTTCTTGGGTAGGAGGAGGCCAAAAATGAGAGAGAGATAAGTGATTTGGCCACTTAAATGGGGTTAAATGAGCTTAAGGGTACAAAACAAACTTAACAAGCTAAACCTTGCTTTTTGTTCTTTTCCTTCGCACTAATTATGGTTTCTTTATCTTAAACTCGTTGGTACACATGCACCCAACATTTTTTACTATTTATCAAGTCTTGGATACCTCCCCATGGTGGGATAACCCTACAATTCCACCCTTTGTGTTACCACCTCATAAAATGGGAGAATTACAAGTGTCATAATGGCTGAAAACCATTATATTGTGTAATTCTCTCCATAGTGATTGAAGTGTGGGGGGTAAAAGGCATGAGCAACACCTCCTTAAAAGTGTTCCAAGTTGGTAAGTTGGCCCCCAAGAAAAGCCTAAAGGATTGTTTGTTTGTCAAGCAACCTATGGAGTTTTTTGTAAGGTTTTGGAAATTCAGGTACTCAATTGCAAAACTCTCAAGAAAGAGACTTGGAGAGTTAAGGGAAGGATATAAATGGTATGAAAGTGCTATTGGAGGACCAAATTACTCATGGAAGACAAGTTTGGAGAAAGGAAACAGTAAAGGCAATAGGGAGCTAAATGTCCTAGTGTAAACCTTAAGGTGTTCAAGCTTTTGACTTAAGTCTAAGGATGGAATTTTGGGGTTATCCCACCATGGGGGAGGCAGCCATGACTTAATAATTATTCAAAAATATTGGGCACATGTGTACCAATGAGTTTAAGACAAAGAAACCACAATTAGTGAGAAAGAAAATGACATAAAGCAAGGTTAAACTTGTTAAGTGTGTTTTGTGCCCTTAAGCTCATTTAAGGCCATTTAAGTCACCAAATCACATATCCCTCTCTCATTTTCGTCCTCCCCCAGCCCAAGAACACAGCCATAGTTCCTCCATAGGCACAACACTTTCAAACTTGCAATTGATTGAAATTGAAGGCAAAAGGAAGCAATTGGAAGCAAACTAGAGCTATTTCTTGGATACTTCAAGGATCAAGCTTGATTTTCAGCCTACCCACTTTGGTAAGGGTTCTCTTGCTCTCATGGACTGTTTTCTGAAATTTTCAAACATCCATGGAGCTAGGGCTAAGCTTGGAAGAGAGCCATGAGCTTGATGAACCAAGCTTAGTGAAGGGAGTGCATTTATTGAAGGTTTTGTGGCCTAGTGTGAAGTGCACAAAGATGGCAGTAAAATGAGGGTCTCTACAACCCAAAGTTAGTACTAACTAGTGTTAAAATCCTCCTAAGACCAAGCATTAGCTTGAGGAGGGCTGCCATAGTGATTTGGTTATGTTTATTATGTGTTTTATTGACTAACCTATGGTATATGTTGCTGCCACATTTTATGTGTTTGTTGTTTGTGTTTGGCTGCTGCATTTGATTGCTATATCTTGTATATATGCATTGTGGTTTTTGTGTTTTAGTGTCTTTTGATGCAGGTTTTAATGATGGTTACATTGCCTATTGAATCCAGGTGCTACCCTTACTAAGTTTCTCTTTGAAACTTACTCCCCTCAATTCTGTCATTTCAGGTCCAGCAGAAAGATCACATTCAAAATAACCTTTGTGGTTTGATTTTTGGTCAGAAATTTTAGGTAAATGAACTTCCGTATGTCTAGTTATGATCTGGAAAGTTTGGTGATTTTAGGAGCACATTTGGTATTTTTAATGGTGGTACTTATTTTGTTGTGCAGCAGCTGTCCAGCATCCTGTTTTTGGAGTCCAATGTGTCTCAGGACCTCCTGTAACCTAGGGTGCGTATTTGGCTGAGTTAAGACCATATTGTAGTGAATGTATGCATGTACATGTATTGTATGTAAAATGAGACAATTATGTGAACATTTGTGTAATGTTTTGGCTATGTAAGTGATGTGGTGCAAAGCTGCCTAAGTGTGAATGATGGGCTGCTTATTTGTAAATTCTGTTTTGGCCACATAAAGTTGTTAAAAGAAATGTAATGTAATTCCTATATGTAATGGACATATATGGGATAGGCTTGGAGGGATTCCTCCTTGTGAATGAAGTGTTTGCATGGTTTGGAAAAATTGTATGGGCAAAATGGTCCAAAAGTTGCCAGAATTTTGACTTTGGACCTAAAGTTTAATATCTCCCTGTGTAGAATGAATCTTGGTATGAAATTTTGACCACAGCTAGAGAACATCAAGAGGGTTGACTAGGATTTGGAATTTCTGGATTTAGAGTCTTGTAGCCAAAGATATGACGTTGCATATTTGGATGAGTTACTGTTCATTTGGTCAGAATTTTGTAACCAACTTCAAAAATCTATAACTTGGTCCATAGGTGGGCTATTGATGTAAAACAAAATTCCTTGGTTTGATGTAGGTCTTTATTTGATAATGGAGAAAATAAAATAGGGTGGTATGTGGCTAGATTGATACATTTTATTAGTGGAAGTTACAGGTGCAGTAGCTGGTCACTAGAACTTAACAAGATTGCCTAATGTGTGGAAGCCAAAACTAAGACTTGTGCTAGTGTTTTCCTTCTTAGCTGCCACAGTGTGCATAAATGTGAATATGTGTGTTATGGTTAGACCAATATGCATGTATTTACGTAGTGCTCAAGAGGGTCACTTGAGTATGTACACTAGGGGTGTTGTCTTGATGGCCTACAGGACACACCAAACCTGGGAGTTTAAATGCACAGTTTTAGCACCATAACTGGACTACCCCAGAGTGGGTAACACTTTGACTTAAGTCAAAAGCTTGAACACCTTAAGGTTTACACTAGGACATTTAGGTCCTTAATGCTTTTAGTGTGTCCTTTGTCGAAACTTTTCTTCCATGAGCAATTTGGTCTTCCAATAGCAATTTCATACCATTCATATCCTTTCCATAACTCTCCAAGGCTCTTTCTTGAGAGTTTTGCAATTGAGTACTTAAATTTCCAAAACCTTACAAAAAAGTCCATAGGTTTCTTGAAAAACAAGCAATCCTTAAGGCTTTTCTTGGGGGCCAAGTTACTAACATGGAACACTTTTAAGGAGGAGTTGATTTACCCCCCACACTTCAATCATTATGGTGAGAATTACACAATATAATAGTTTTTAGCCATTATGACATACTTGTAATTCTCCTATTTTTGTGTGGTGGTAACAATGGAGATCGACTCTATGTGACGAGTGTCACACCACATACACGCCCCAGCCTATGCACTTTCAGTGCCACTCACCATTTCTACCCAGGAGTTATTTAAGCACTCTTATGTTCAGGTGATATTCACTACCTTTTTAAGTCTTATTTTCTTAAGCTAAGGGCCTGGGAGGTGCCCAAGAGGCTTATGGGTTGATTAGAATAGTTACTTGTAGCTTAAGTAAGGCCCAACCACTAACTTGCAAAATAAGGCAAGGCTATAAATCTATAACTTGCATTACAAGCAAGGCATACACTTAATCTTTTAAGTGTATAGGATGCGTGCTTGTCAAGTGTGCTACTCCAATGCATGTCAACAAAGATACCCATCTCCTCAAGTTTTGGAAATCAATTTTTTTTGTTTTATGATCATGTGTATTTAGTCAAGTAAAGGACATAAGAGATTCCATTCATCAAGGCACATCCTTCCATATAACATAGCATAACTTGGCATTCAAGCATCCAAAATACTTACACAAAGTCATAATTCATCTGAGGCTAAAATACACAAAAGTAGCATACATACAAGTACTATTAACTTGGGAACATACCAAGAGTACCCATTGTCCAAAATCAGCCAAAGTTATGCATTACATTCAAGTTTACCAATAGTACCTGAGAAGGATCTTAAAGACTATATACATGACCATAGTCTGAAGTACTAAACCTATGAACAAGTTCAAAGTCATAAAGGCAAACCACCACACTAGAGCCCAAAACACACATCCATCTCCTCTGCTAGACAAGTCCCACAATCTATTCAAAGCCTGCAAAACTTGTACCTTAAGTTTTGGGCATAAACCATAAATATAAGACTTGCAAGTACAAATCAAATAAGCCAAGTGTCGGTCGGCACACATATCTCAAGCAATATGTGAACTACTTGATTCACAAGCAAGCAAACCAAGCACTAATCACTCAAGCTCTAAGCCCTTGCCTGAAACACAAATAAAATGGGCATGAGTATTAATACTCAGTAGGATTCACAACTAACCATATTTGGTCTACTTAGTTAAGTCCTAGACTTAACCTCCATTAGCTTAACTTATCCTACAAGAAAGACATTGAAAACACAAGAACACAATATACACATATAGTAACCAAGGCATAATAAGCATAATTAAGCTACCTAAAATGGTCAGCACACACACACAAAGCAATCAAGCACACAATTCACACACACACCACAAGTTCACTCTTGGCCGAAACGACTAGCAAGCACCAACTTCACCGTTTGCACCTCAAATCTTCCAAAAGATCACCACAACCCTAGAGCACCAAGTTCAGTTAGCAAGTTGGCCTAACTTGCTAAGAACTCTAGGTGCTTGCCTTTACTTGGATTAGCTAGCAAATCCTATATGAACCCAAAAGTTCACCATTCTAATTAGAACCTGAAAGTTCACTCAATTAGCCCATCAAGCACCTAAGATCACATAGCACATATTGACTATCACTTAGCTACTCATAACTACTTGTTCATGGCATATTTACCAAGCAAGCAAGTAGAACATGAACCCTACCTGTCCAACAAAACTTGAATCCCCTTGGTTAATGCTTCAACTTCCAAACTGAAATTGTCTAACATCATTTGCCCATTCATTAGCCATCAAAAATTACTTGCTCATGGAATCTTTTCCAAGTAAACAAGTAATTATGTGAATTCTTACCTCAAACACAAAGCTCTAGCTCTTGGTTGTAATCAAGCATTCAAACACCGAGACCACACTTGCCAAGTAAGGTTGCCTAGCACAATGACCTTCACTTAGGCATCAATACCACTTGACCATGGAAAATTTCCAAGAAAAGCAAGTGAATCATGAATCTTTACCTCAAAATGCAGCTTGAATGTCTTGAGTTTCACTTGAACTTTCAAGAACTGAGCTTGATTCATTAATGGCAGCACCTCAAAGAGTTGGAACCATGAAATCAAAGCTCGATTCTTCACTCAAGCTTTACTTTAACACCAAATGGGCATGGAATCGGCAGCCAACATCACGCAACTCTCAAACACTCCTCTAAACTCGGTTATGCCAAAACCAAACTCCAAATGATGGCTAAACATGAGTGGAAGCATGCATTAACCAGTTGCATGCCAAATGGCACTAAAATTGGTCTAACACCCTTCTCGGTCATCCCACTAATTTGCATGGTGCTATTAAACCATGAGAACTTCAAAGTCTCACTTAAATCACTCGGTTAAGAGTGCAAAATAAGTCCCTATGTTTTATTCTTGGCCATTAACAACATAGTTACTTTATGATGCGAACCCCGATGGTATAAAGACCATGAAACGCGCCCAAGATGTGATTCAAGCTCCACAAGACATTAAAGAGACTAGGTTTAAAACCCCCCACCCCTAATCAACCTATGATTAGAAACAAGAAGTATAGAACTCCAAGAACACAAGCACGGTTGTGCACCAAGGCAGTCCACAAAGAACCAAAGAGAAAACCTCTCCAAAGAGCAATATTATTTCAAAATTTTTCTGTGTGTTTACATCCATAATATGTGCCTTTATATAGGCCTAAACTAGGGTTAAAATCTGGGCAAAATTCGCAGCCTAAATCCCTTAGGAATCCTAGATACAAAGACATAGGAAATCCTAGTCAAATTAGGACTCTAATTCCTAGTTTGAACAAGTTTAATGAATGCAGCGTATGCCACTTGTCCAAAACGATTTAAAACTATTCCATAGACTAAATAACTTCCTAAATAATGTATCTAAATAGGATTTGAACGAAAATAAAATATAAATACAAGATTAAACCCGAAAACTCCCAAATAGCCTTTTTGGGTGCATTTTGGGCACTTTAAGGTTCTCTCCTGTATCTTCAGCTCCAAGCTTGAATATTTGAGTTCCAATGGCATGAATCTTCATCTTAGATGTGGTAATGAAGGTCTGGAAATTTAGAGCTCAAAAATCCAGCTTGTGGACACAAAATGCATCAAGAACACTTAAGGTGGCTCAAATGGTGCACTTTGAGTGGTGTCCTTGGTGTCCTTGTTTTGTGACTTATCTAAGCACTCCAGAACTGAGTACCAAGCATATCCATCATGTCCATATGGTGTCTTGAAAGTTCCAGCAGCTCCTTGTGAAGTTCCATGTCCATTCTCCATGAAGAAACTTGAAACAAAGCCTTGTAGTGCACTTGAGAGCTCCTTAGCTTTCTTCCTTGTCATAGGTCCACTAGAAACCTTCAATGGGTCCTTGCCTTCTCCATGTGTGCCTTCCTTGATCATATCAACTCCCCCCTCCTTAGAAGGATTCGTCCATGAATCTGCATGTTCAAACAGAGACAAATCAGAAACATTAAAAGTAGCACTCACATTATACTCACCCGGCAAGTCTAGCATGTATGCATTGTCATTGATCTTTTTAATGACTTGGAATGGACCATCTCCTCTTGGATGAAGCTTAGTCCTCCTTGCAGCTGGAAATCTTTCTTTTATCATGTGTAACCAAACCCAATCTCCAGGCTCAAACACAACTCTCCTTCGGCCTTGATTGGCTTTTTTAGCAACTTGTTGATTTTTTAGTTCAATTTGTTGCTTAACCTTCTCATGCAACTTCTTGATGCTCTCGGCCTTCTTACTACCATCCAAACTAGATACCTCATGAGTAGGTAATGGTAAAAGATCCATTGGAGTTAAAGGATTAAAACCATAAACAATCTCAAAAGGTGACAAATTAGTAGTAGAATGCATGGATCTATTATAAGCAAATTCTACATGAGGCAAACAATCTTCCCAAGCTTTCAAATTTTTACCAATGATAGCCCTAAGCATGGAACCTAATGTCCTATTAGTTACCTCAGTTTTCCCATCAGTTTGTGGGTGACAAGATGTAGAAAACAAAAGCTTAGTTCCTAACTTACCCCACAAAGTCCTCCAAAAGTGGCTTAGAAACTTAGTATCTCTATCCGAAACTATTGTTCTAGGAACACCATGAAGTCTAACAATTTCTTTGAAAAACAATTCAGCCACATGAATAGCATCATCAGTTTTATTGCATGGAATAAAATGAGCCATCTTAGAAAACCTATCAACAACAACAAAGATTGAGTCACGGTTTCCTTTAGTCCTAGGCAATCCAACAATGAAGTCCATAGAAATATCTACCCATGGATGACTAGGTGTAGGAAGTGATGTGTATAACCCATGTGAAGTGTGAGTGGATTTTGCCTTCCTATATGCAATGCATTGCTCACATACCTTCTTCACATCCTTTACCATACTCGGCCAATGGTAATGTTCCTTCAAAGTATGCAAAGTCTTGGCTTGTCCAAAGTGACCCATAAGTCCTCCACAATGAGCTTCCTTTGTGAGCAATTCCCTCAAAGATGTCTTTGGTATGCACAACCTGTTTTCTTTGAAAAGAAAGCCATTAACTTGGTAGAACTTCTCAAAAGCAAACTTAGAACACTTAGAATAAATCTCACCGAAATCGTCATCACTAGCATACAAATCCTTCAAGTGTTCAAAACCCAAAACTTTTGCATCTAAAGCCGAAAGTAAAGCATACCTTCTTGAAAGTGCATCCGCCACTATATTATCCCTACCTTGCTTGTATTTGATAACATATGGGAATGACTCAATAAACTCTACCCATTTAGCATGCCTTCTATTCAACTTACCTTGCCCACTAAGAAACTTAAGGGCTTGGTGATCAGTGTGAATCACAAACTCTCTGGGCCACAAATAATGTTGCCAAGTCTCCAAAGCTCTTACCAAAGCATAGAGCTCCTTGTCATATATGGGATAGTTCGAGCTAGCACCATTCAACTTCTCACTAAAGTATGCAATGGGGCGGCCTCCTTGCATCAACACAGCTCCAATGCCTATACCTGAAGCATCACACTCAACTTCAAAAGTATTAGCAAAGTTAGGCAAAGCTAAAAGTGGTGCATGGCATAACTTGTCTTTTAACAACCCGAAAGCATCTTCTTGAGCTTTTCCCCACTTAAATCCCACATTCTTCTTTATAACTTCAGTTAGAGGTGCAGCAATGGTAGAAAAATTTCTAACAAACCTCCTATAGAAGCTAACTAACCCATGGAATGATCTCACCTCAGTAATGGATGTTGGCGTCAGCCATTCTTGTATGGCTCTCACCTTCTCTTGATCTACCTCAATTCCATGTGAACTCACAACAAATCCAAGTAAAACAACTTTGTCAACACAAAAAGAGCACTTCTTCAAGTTAGCATACAACTTTTGTCCTTTTAAGGTGCTTAGTACTTGTGTGAGGTGTCCAACATGCTCTTCTAAGTTCTTGCTATATACTAGGATATCATCAAAGTACACAACAACAAACTTTCCAATGAAGTTACGCAAGACATGATTCATAAGTCTCATGAAAGTACTAGGAGCATTAGTTAGTCCAAAAGGCATAACTAACCATTCATAAAGTCCAAACTTGGTTTTGAAAGTAGTTTTCCATTCATCCCCTTCCCTCATTCTAATTTGATGGTACCCACTTTTTAAATCAATCTTTGAAAACAAAGTAGAACCATGCAACTCATCAAGCATATCATCAAGTCTAGGAATAGGATGTCTATACTTTACAGTGATCTTGTTGACAGGCCTACAATCCATGCACATGCGCCATGAGCCATCCTCCTTTGGCACCAAAAGTACAGGCACGGCACAAGGACTCAAACTTTCCCTCACAAGGCCTTTGTCCAACAACTCCTTTACTTGCTTCTCAATCTCTTTAGTCTCCTCGGGATTGGTTCTATAGGCTGGCCTATTTGGAATTGGTGCTCCCGGGACTAGGTCTATTTGATGCTCAATGCCTCTAATTGGAGGCAAACCCCTCAGATCTTCAGGGAAAACATCTTCAAAGTCCTGCAACAAAGACACAACAACACTAGGAAGATGTGTTAGATCATTGACAACAAGTAAAGATTCTTTGTAAATTAAAAGAAGCACTGGTCTTTGTGCTTGAATGGCTTTCCTCACATCACTCATTTTAGCAATATAGCACTCCTTTTTGCCACTCAACTTCCTCTCATTCTTTTCTCTCGGGAACTCTCCACTCTTCTTCCCCTCATGGTCACTCACCTCACCTGTTCTCTCATTTTGTCTGTCGGCTTTCCCCTCTTCACTCTTGCCCTCAACTTTCCCCTCATTTATTTTTCTCTCAACCTTACTTTGAAGTTTCCTTTGATCCTCCAAAACTTGTTGTGGTGAAAGTGGACTAAGTGTAACCGGCCTTCCTTCATGGACAAATGAGTACAAGTTTTTCTCTCCATCATGTATGACCTTCCTGTCAAATTGCCACGGCCTTCCAAGCAAAATATGGCAAGCATGCATAGGAACAACATCACAAAGAACTTGATCATGGTAAGTACCAATCTTAAAGTGAACCGAAACTTGTTTTACCACTTTTACCTCCCCGGCATCATTCAACCATTGAAGCTTATATGGTTGTGGGTGTTTTTGTGTTGGAAGCTTCAATTTCTCCACCATGGTTGAACTTGCTACATTGGTGCAACTCCCTCCATCAACAATGAGGCTGCACACTTGATCTTTAATTAGGCATCTAGTGTGAAAGATGCACTCCCTTTGATTGGCCTCCTCCTTGGCTTGCACACTTAGAGCTCTCCTAGCAACAAAAGCAAAGTCACCCTTCTCGGGCTCAAGTGTGTCTTGCTCATCCTCCTCCAATGGTGGGGTCTCCTCTATGGCATCTTCCTCCTCGGATGTGATCTCATCATCATCTTTGAGAATCATCACCTTTTTGTTAGGACAATCTCTCATGTAGTGCCCCTTGCCTCTACACTTGAAGCACTCAATCTCCCTTGACTTTGGCACATCTTTGGGTGGCACCTTGGGTTTGTCTTGTTGAGGCTGAGACATGCTTCCCTTGGTAGCCTCCATTCTTGGCTTTGGTGCCTCCTTGCTCCATGTTCCCCTCCATGTGGAACTCCCTCCTTGAGCCATCTTGGATGCCTTAGACCTCTTGTTGATTCTTTCGGCCTTGGTGGCATGGTGAAGCAAATCCTCCATGTTGACATATGGCACCATCTCCACTTTGTTGGAAATCTCATGGTTAAGGGCATTGATGAATCTAGCAATGGTAGCCTCCTCATCCTCAATGATATTGGCTCGCGTTAGTGTCATCTCCAAATCCTTGTGATAGTCCTCCACACTCCTTTGGCCTTGCACAAGCCTTTGAAGTTTGAGGTGTTGATCTCTATAGTAGTAACTTGGGACAAATCTCCTTCTCATCATGGCTTTAAGAGCTCTCCATGTATTGATGGGTTCCTCCTCATTCCTCCTCCTAGAAGTGACAACCTGGTTCCACCATACAAGAGCATAATCAGTGAATTCAATAGTAGCCAATTTAACTTTCTTTTCCTCAGAATAGTGATGGCACTCAAACACCATCTCAATCTTTTGCTCCCACTCCCAATATGCATCCGGATCACTCCTCCCTTGAAAAGGTGGAATGGATAATTTGATGGAGCTTAGATTGTTGTCCTCCCTTCGCTCCCCCCTCCTTGGAAGCCCATGGTCATGCCAATGCCCTTTTTCCTCCTCGGGTTCTTCTCTCCTTGGACCTCTCCTTGGTTGCAAGATGGGATTTGGTCTCCTTGGCAACCTCAAATCAATGTCCTCAATCCTCCCAACAAGTTTATTGAGAGTTTCTTGAAGCTCTCTCATGGTTGGCTCATCATTGTTCCTCACTTCCATCCTCCTATCCTCTTGGCCCTCCATACTCCTGAAAATAACAAAGATCCTCACAACCACTCACCTCACATGTTTTCACTCAAAAGATGAACACTCAAACACTCAATTTGTTAGTGAGATATTGCTATTCAAAGACTTCTCAAAAGTTCTAAGAAAACTATCCTCAAAGCACACAAGAAAACTTGAATTTTTGAAGAACTATTTTGACTCCAAAAGAGGTGGGCTAAACAAGCTTTAAAAGACTTTAGGAAGCTCTTGCAATGGATGATCACAAGAACCACAAAGAAAGCTTTTTGGCTTAAAAACAATGGGATAGGTTTTGGGGCGCAAAACTTTCAACACTTTGAGAAAACTTCTTTTTTTGCAAGCTCTTTTCTTTGCTCTTTCTTTTTCTTTTCTTTTCCTTCCTTTTTTTTTTCCTCCTTTTTTTTTCTTTCTGTTTTGATGCTAACCAAACGTTCTCCTTGAAACTCCTTGCTGCCAAAGACAAAAAGTTAGAATTCTTTTCGGCCAAGACAAGAAAACTAGTGAAATTGGCACAATTTGAAGCAACTTTTTGATACCGAAAATTCCTGAACTTGGATCCTTCTTTTTTTGAAGTTTTCTGGACTCTAAGATGCTGGAAACAATGAAAACAAAAGATATTAATATGGCTGGAAATGAAACAGAAAGATAAGAAATAATCAGGAACAAACAATTTGAAACCGAGAATACAAGGTGACAGGGATTGGCTTCTTTTTGTTGTTTTTGTGATTTTCGGACTTGAACAAGGATGGAATAAAAAAAGAACAGACCTAAAACAAGAAGAAAAAAGATTAAAAAAGAGAATTAAAGCACGAAATTACTGGAAAAAATTGAAGGAAAAACGAAGAGAAACAAGAACACAAAGATATGTCCTTCAATGGAACTTGTGGCTCTGATACCAACTGATGCGAACCCCGATGGTATAAAGACCATGAAACGTGCCCAAGATGTGATTCAAGCTCCACAAGAAATCAAAGAGACTAGGTTTAAAACCCCCACCCCTAATCAACCTGTGATTAGAAACGAGAAGTATAGAACTCCAAGAACACAAGCACGCTTGTGCACCAAGGCAGTCCACAAAGAACCAAAGAGAAAACCTCTCCAAAGAGAAATATTATTTCGAAATTTTTCTGTGTGTTTACATCCATAATATGTGCCTTTATATAGGCCTAAACTAGGGTTAAAATCTGGGCAAAATTCGCAGCCTAAATCCCTTAGGAATCCTAGATACAAAGACATAGGAAATCCTAGTCAAATTAGGACTCTAATTCCTAGTTTGAACAAGTTTAATGAATGCAGCGTATGCCACTTGTCCAAAACGATTTAAAACTATTCCATAGCCTAAATAACTTCCTAAATAATGTATCTAAATAGGATTTGAACGAAAATAAAATATAAATACAAGATTAAACCCGAAAACTCCCAAATAGCCTTTTTGGGCGCATTTTGGGCACTTTAAGGTTCTCTCTTGTATCTTCAGCTCCAAGCTTGAATCTTTGAGTTACAATGGAATGAATCTTCATCTTAGATGTGGTAATGAAGGTCTGGAAAGTTAGAGCTCAAAAATCCAGCTTGTGGACACAAAATGCATCAAGAACACTTAAGGTGGCTCAAATGGTGCACTTTGAGTGGTATCCTTGGTGTCCTTGTTTTGTGACTTATCTAAGCACTCCAGAACTGAGTACCAAGCATATCCATCATGTCCATATGGTTTCTTGAAAGTTCCAGCAGCTCCTTGTGAAGTTCCATGTCCATTCTCCATGAAGAAACTTGAAACAAAGCCTTGTAGTGCACTTGAGAGCTCCTTAGCTTTCTTCCTTGTCATAGGTCCACTAGAAACCTTCAATGGGTCCTTGCCTTCTCCATGTGTGCCTTCCTTGATCATATCACTTTATATGTGCACTTTGAACCCAAAAATTCTCGGTTTTGCACCCACATCACTTCTCTTAATTTCATTCAAGTCCCTCACATTTATTTTCTCACTTTAAGCTTCATGGCCATTTTTCTTTGGGCATTTGAGACCCGAAAGTTCTCAAATTAACACATGCACTATTATTCACACACTCAAACAAGTCCTTCATGTTTTCATGGCATTTCTTTTATTTTCTTGGCCTAGGCGAAGCACTGGGAATGAACCTAACATTCGTTCCAAGGGTGCACCTCTGTGCTGAGGTCACCTCCATTTTTTGCTGCTTTAGTGACGACTTTGAAGAATGGTTGACAGTGATCCCCATATTTGGAGATGAATCTACTGAGGGACGTGATTCTCCCTGTGAGTCTTTGCAGATCCTTAGTCATTGTGGGAGTTTGGAATCCCAACAGGGCCTTGACCTTTTCTGGATTGGCGTCAATACCTCTTTTTGACACCATGAATCCGAGGAACATACCCGCATTCACCCCGAACATGCAGTTTTTGGGGTTGAGACGAATTAAGAATGTCCTCAGTTGGTGGAATGTTTCCTCTAAGTCTATGATATGGCTACTCGGCAGTTTTCTCTTAACTATCATATCATCAACGTAGACTTCCATGTTTCTCCTGATTTGGGAGCTGAAACCCTATTCATCAACCTCTGGTACATGGCCCTAGCGTTCTTTAGCCCAAAGGGCATTCTAATATAGTAGTATGTACCAACTTTGGTGATGAAGGAAGTTTTTTCCTCATCTTCGGAGTCCATCCTGACTCGATGATACCCACTAAAGGTGTCGAGGAAGGTAAGGAGGCCATACTCGGCGGTTGAGTTACCAACTGGTCTATTGGCAGCAGAGGATATGAATCCTTAGGGCAAGCATCATTCACGTTTTGGAAGTCAATGCACATTCGGAGTTTGCCACTCCCTTCTTTCATGGCGATAACCACGTTACTAAGCCATTCAGGATATTTCACTTCCCTTAATACATCCACCTTCATCAACTGATGGACTTCGGATTTGATGAAGTTGATTTTGTGCGCCGAAAGGCTTCTCCTTTTTTGGCGAACAGGATTCGTGTTAGGGCGTATCTTAATACTATGTTGACTTATGCGAGGGTTTACCCCAGGCATGTCCTTCGGTGAGTAGGCAAATAGATCTTTGTTCATAAAAAGGTAAGATACAAGCTTTTGCTTGTCACCTTTGGCCAGCCATTTTCCTAGACGGGTACTTCCGCCCGGGACAAGCTCTATATTCTTAGTTTTGATTTTCTCTGAGTCACTTCTCTTTCCCTCTGTAGCCTCTTCGACCGGTATGACCTTCTCTTCCAAGGTCTGCATGTGCACTTTCATCGAGCTTTGCCTCGCCCTTACGAAGACCTTCCGGACCTCTGTTTGATCAATAAATATTTCTACGTCCCCCTCATTTGTCCCGAAGGTGACCGTCAGGTACTTCATATCTGGTCGCATGTGAAAGTTCCCTTGAGTTTGTCTTCTGAGGATTGCATTGTACGAAGAGGGGACGTCAATGACTATCAACCTGGTCATAGCTGAGGCAAAGAGCTTTCCATTGTTCTGAACTGAAGTTGCCCTTATCATCAGAGGTAAGTCAATCCACCCGAGGACAAGGAGCTCGGAAGGACCTACCCCGAATGTAGGGGATGTGACAGGTTTGAGGCTATTTTTTGCGATGGCCAAGCTTGGCAACAGGTGGGAGAGTAGGACATCGGCGTTGGGCCCATTGTCCAAGAGCACCCTTTTTATGTCCAAACTCCCAATCCTTGCCATAATAGGAGTGGGTCATCATGTGGGAATACTATGGTAGACCAATCTTTCCAAATGAGCTTGTTCGATGGGTCAGCGAATACCATCACCGAGATCTCCCTGGCTTTCCTCGTCCTCTCTGCTGAAGGTAGTCCCATGATGATCGTCTGGATTACTCCAGTTGGTGGTGGAGGATTCTTCTTGGGACTTCGGTTAGGACGTCGGTCAGAATCATACTCCTCATCTTCCTTTTTTTCCTCCTCCCTCCTTCCCTTGGGAGAGGGCATCCGTAGGTACCGGTGAAGTTTTGCCCTGCTTGATCAGGGACTCGATGTACTTCCTGAGTTGGAAGCAATCCTTAGTGTCATGACCATGATCCTGATGGAATTGACAGAATTTTTTCATATTTTTCTTGTTTTTTGAGGTCATGCCCTTCAGTCACTGGATTTGGGTGCCTTGTCTTTCCATTGCCAGTAGTATGTTCATTCTTGTGGTGTTCAAGGGGGTGAACGTCACTGGCTTCTTCCCTCTCTACTTTCAAGGTCTCCCTCCACCTTCGGTTGGATACCGAGGTTGGCTGCTCTATCCTTCTGGGCGCATGTGCTCAGACTTTGGTCCCCCCATCCGAAGCTCCTCAGCAATCATGCGTTGTTCCGCCCTTCAGTAGAATTCTCCGAGGGTATCCTAGGGTTCTTTATAGAACTCATAGAAGTGTTCTGAGTCTCTCCGAAGTCCCCTTATCTTGGCGAGGATGCATATTTCAGGACGGATGGCACACTCAAGGCTTCACAATTAAACCTTTCGACATAGTCACGAATGGTCTCCCCATTCCTTTGCGCTAAGTCGAACATCTGAACGGGCATCTTCACCGTCGGCCTACTGCTGATGAACTACTATGTGAAGACTGTGGACAGTTCTTGGAAGCTCATTATAGTTCTAGGGACGAAGGAGTTGTACCACGCGGTTGTCGGGCCAGAGAAGGTTACCTCAAAGCACTTGCAAAGGGTAGCATGATCAGTACCATGTAGCACCATACTATGCCTGTACTTGGTTAGGTGGGCTTGAGGGTCATTATGCCCGTTATAGATTTCCAGGCGAGACACCCAAAAATTGCTTGGCATTGGTGCTTCCACTATCGTCCGGACGAAGGTTGACTCTTCTCCGGTGAAGGTCTCAGATACCCTTGACCAGACAGGCTTTTGGGCGATCTGCCCCTCCACTTTTTCAAACCTCTCTAAGATCTTTTCCATGAGGATGGTGGCACTGGGCTCTTCTCGCTGCCTGGAGGCCTCCGGGAACAAAGAACGACACTTCCTTTTCGGAGTAACTTCAGCGGCAGGGGGATTATGATCTTTCTTCCAGTGGAGAACTTCATCGGCGGGATGTCCTAGCCCCTTTGGATCCCATTTCTCCAGTATGTCGGCCTCTCGGGGGTACGTCCTCCACTGAGGACTCGTCACAGAAGTCCCCACTCCCTGAACTCCGGTGACTGGACTTTTGGCTTCTCTCCCGATGGGGAGTTGGTGAAGAGGCCCTTCGGCCCGAAGGTGGTTGTGACCACCTTTGGTCCAATTGTTGTGTCATTTCAGCCACAAAAGAGTGCTGAAAATCACGTAGGAAGCTCATCATGATCGCTAGAGGACGTTCATCCTCAGGCAAAGAAATACCTATGGTGGGTTGTTCGGTCACCGATTGATTTTCCGGCGCGGATGGGGACTTCAAGAGTCCATTATCCTTAGAATGCCGAGTCTCAACGACGGCTACCTGAGGGTGAGTTCCCATAAATAGCACCAAATGATGCCTGTCGGCATCTTCATTGTACGACATGGTTGGCCTAAAAGGGACTTTTGATATGGAGATGCTGATAGAAGAGACTTCCGTCGTGATATTGCTTGAAACGCTCAAAAGAATAGGGGTTAAGAGGTCCCCAGAGTGTGTTTACAGGGGAGGAGCCTCGGATGCCTAAATCAGTATTTGGCAAGTGAAGAGTAGTGAGTAAAGATTAGAGTTCTCTTGAGAGTTTTGCTTGTGTCCTTACCAAGGTCGTTTCGCCAAGTATTTATAGGAGGACATTGGGAGAAGTCCGTTTGACACAGCCCGCTTATATCATGACACGTGTTCAGCCGGATGCAGTTCATACCTTTGGGGATGGGGATCTCCAGTTGGCCATAGGCTGTTTTGGCCAGAAGTCATGGCCGTGGGAGGCCTGTGTGTCAGGGGTGTGTGCGAGGTCTCTGTGTTAAAGGCTCCTTAAGCATTTTTGTCATGTTCACAGGACCCCTTCGATGAAAAAGACCTCTTCGGGATATGAGAGGTTAGTGAGTCTGTTAGTGTTATGCCCAAAAGCCAATCATGAGATGTTTGTATTTTTTGCACATTGAGTCATGATATTTTATTAAGGCATTAATCCAGCAATTATGTTTGTTGTTTTGTTTCTGCGTAACTTAACAAACATAATTGTAACCCTAGAATAATGATATTCTTAAAAGTCCCTGGTCTAGTATTATTGTGGAGTGGGTTGCAATAATACATAACGACTAGCATATGTGGAGAATAATATGAGATATGTAGTCTACATATGGATACAAGTTGGAGAACTTGTGTACTGGACCGACTCACCATGAGAACACTACATGGATCGTTATATGAGTGTCATAAGTAATTCTCATAGTGATCATGGTATATGTAGTCCTTCGACCTAAGATCATCAAGGTTCCCTACATGTGAGTCACATACTTTGATACTTTCCTTTGTTGCTCGTAACTGTGTGAACTTGAAGGAGGTCATTAGGTATGTCACATATCATGCAGAGGGATTTGTATGATCAAGATGGGATTTGTCCCTCCTATGTAACGGGAGTGATATCTTCGGGCCCCTTGATAGAGTGAGACTTAGAAAATGCATGGCCATGCTTGGATGAGTTGATATACGATATCAATGTCATCAGCTTAAGTTAGTCTACTCGGTAATCAAGAAACCAAAGATTAGGCTATACGAGAGTGACACATTCCATGTCTCGTGCTTAGTCTTGATATCTTGGACAAAGGGACAATGGCATATATCGGTGATGATCATAAAGGTTTAGTCGAATCTTCGACAATCTTGTCACTTGGGTAGCAATGATGTGTTGCTAGACACCGCTCATTGCTTATGATCATAAATGTGATTTATGATCATTGCCAACGTGATAAGAGCCTATTGGGTCGCACACATAGAGCTATTTGGATCATTAGAGTGCATGGGCTAATTATTTGGGTTATGATTTCACTTTAATTTCATATTAATAATGGGCCCAAGAGTTGAGCCATTATTAAGCCTGAAATTAAATCCTAATTGGATTAGGGCTTTGAAACCCATTAGGCCTGGAAGTTAAGTCTCACTATAAATACAACTTCTAGTGAGAAATTCGTAGGTCTCCTTGCCATAGCCTCCCAAAAGGACAGCCGCACTCTTCTCTTGCAATTCCTTGGAGGATAAAAGCTAGCACTGCGAGCGCAAGAGAAACGCATCTACCGGGACGTGGTAGAAGCGTGGTGATCCCGAGAGGCTCGTGTGGATACCATAGAGAGCCTGAACACGTCAACTGTTTAGGTTTTGTGATTCGACTCTATAGTTGAGTGAGAGATCTCAAATGAAAATTAGGTATGAAAATTTTCGAACAGCCGATTTACCCCGTTTCACTTGGAACCTGGAGGGTTTCGGTTAAATTCTGCTGCGCTGTTTGGCACCCAAAACCCATCAGAGTCTACTCCTCCCGAAGTTGGTCAGGTCATCTTACCGATGGTGGCAGTGTACCATGTTCCCGAGGTCAGTCCCGTTATTCCCCAAGGGTGATGGTGGATTACCGAGGTCGGGGGGTCAAGGACTGCGAACCCTCTTTTCCCGAGGTTGGTGCTCGCATTCTCCAAGGGCGATGCTTCATCAGAGCTTAGGAGTTTGGAGGGTAATAGCCCTTTGGCTATCACCCATTACTTATGGTACATATTTAGCTGAGTTAAGACCATTATGTAGTGCATGTATGCATGTACATGTAATGTATATAAAATGAGACAAGTATGTGAACATTTGAGTAATGTTTTGGCTATGTATGTGATGTGGTGCAAAGATGCCTAAGTGTGAATGATAGGTTGCTTAATTGCAAATTCTGTTTTGGCAACAAAAAGTTGCTGGATGCAAAAGAATGCATTTCCCATGTGTATTGGACATATATGGGGTAGCCTTGGAGGGCTTTGCCCTTTTGAATGAAGTGTTTGCACACTTATGAAATTTTGTATGCCAAAAAGGTCATAAAGTGCCTAGAATTTTGATTTTGCACTTAAAGTTCTATATCTCCTTGTGTAGAAGGAATCTGGATATGAAATTCTTACCACACCTAGAGCATATTTAGAGGTTGAATTGGGACTTTGAATTTCTGAATTTAGAGCCCTATAGCCAAAGATATAACATTGCAAATTTGGCTAAGTTACTGTTCATTTGGTCAGAATTTTGTAACCAACTTAAAAAATCCATAACTTGGTTCATAGGTGGGCTATTGATGTAAAAAAAATTTCCTTGGTTTGCTCTAAGTCTCTACTTGGTAATGTTGCAAATAAAATAGGGTGTTACATGACTAGATTAATATAGTTGCTGGAGGAAGTTTTGATGTAGTGGTTGGAATGTTTGAACCTGGTAAGAATGCTTATTGTGTGGAAGCCAAAACTAAGACTTGTGCTAGTGTCCTCCTTCTTAGCTGCCATGGTGTGCATAAATGTGAATATGTATGATATGGTTAGACCAATATGCATGTCTTTACATAGTGCTCAAAAGGTTCACTTGAGTATGTACACCAGGGGTATTGTTCTGATGACCTACAGGACACCAATCCTAGGAATTTAAATGCACAATTTTGGCACCATAACTAGATTACCTCAAAGTGGGTAATAGTGAATGTTTCCATTCCATACAAGTTATGAATGTTTCCATTTCATTCCAAACAAGTTGTGAATGTTTCCATTTCAAACTAGCTGCAAATATTTCCATTTCATTCTAAACAACTTGTGAATGTTTCCATTTCATTCCAAACAAGTTGTTAATGTTTCCACTCCAAACTAATTGTCAATGTTTCCATTTCATTCCAAACTAGTTGCGAATGTTTCAATTTCATTCTAAACAAGTTGTGAATGTTTCCATTCTATGCAAGTTGTTAATGTTTCCATTTAATTTTAAGCAACTTGTGAACATTTCCATTCCAAACAACATTTGAATGTCGTACCGACTCTGGGGTAGTCCAATTATGGTGCCAAAATTGTGCATTTAGACTCCCACAATTGTTAATGTTCTGTAGGCCATCAAAACACTACCTTTAGTGTGCATACCCAAGTGGCCCACTTGGCCATTATGTAAACACATGAACATTGGTCCAACCATCATACACATATTGACATTTCATGCACACTATGGCACGAAAGAAGGAAAACACTAGCACAAGTCTTAATCTTGGCTACCACACTTTAGGCAATCTTGTTAAGTTCTAGTGACCAGCCACTGCGCCTATAACTTCCACTAATAAACTATATCATTATAGCCATGTACCCCTCTATTTTCTTTGCTCCATTATCAAGTAGAGACTTAGAGCAAACCAAGGAATTTTTTTTTTACGTCAACAGCCCTAGCCCATGCACACTCAGTGCCACTCAACAACAACTACCCAGAAAGTTATCAAACAAGTTTAATTGTAAGTGTTAAGAACTACAATTAATTTGGCCAAGTTTCTGTAATGGGCTTTAAGTCTTATTTTCTTAAGTTATGGGCTTGGGAGGTGCCCCAGGAGGCTTATGCCAAGTTTTGTTTAGTTACTTGTAGTGTAAGTAAGGCCCAACCAGTAGCTACCACCTCAAGGCAAGGTGAAGCTCAGTAACTTGCAATACAAGCAAGGCATACACTTAAATACTTAAGTTCACAGATTGCATGTCCTTCAGGTGGGCTACATATATGCATGGCAAAAGAAGCCCACAACTTTGTACTTTTGAAACCAAGGTTTTTCATGCTCAATTTTATTCGGCCAAACTACACATAAAGTTCAATCATCAACATATATACCTCTCATAACTTGGCTTAGAAGCATCCCATATATATACATAACCATAACCAACACCAACCAAGCATAACTTGGTATCTAAGTAACCATCAAAGTAAACAAAACCAAAGTACCCGAGGCTATAAGTATTTACACAAAAGATAGCCCAAAAGAGTACTCCTAACGTGGCACATGCCAAGACCACCTATTGTTCAAAACCCTGCCAAGTTATTGTTAGTGTTGTGCCCAAAAAGCCAGTCATGAGATGATTGTATTTTTGCACATTGAGTCATGATATTTTATTGAGGCATTAATCCAGCAATTATGTTTGTTGTTTTGTTTCTGCGTAATGTAATAAACATAATTGTAACCCTAGAATAATGATATTCTTAAATGTCCCTAGTCCAGTATTATTGTGGAGCGGGTTGCAATAATACATAATGACTAGCATATGTGGAGACTAATATGAGATATGTAGTCTACATATGGGTACAAGTTGGAGAACTTGTGTACTGGACCGACCCACCATGAGAACACTTCATGGATCGTTATATGAGTGTCATAAGTGATTCTCATAGTGATCATGGTATATGTAGTCCTTCGACCTAAGATCATCAAGGTTCCCTACATGTGAGTCACATACTTTGATACTTTCCTTTGTTGCTCGTAACTGAGTGAACTTGAAGGAGGTCATTGGGTATGTCACATATCATGTGGAGGGATTTGTATGATCAAGATGGGATTTGTCCCTCCTATGTAACGGGAGTGATATCTTTGGGCCCCTTGATAGAGTGAGACTTTGAAAATGCATGGCCATGCTCCGATGAGTTGATATATGATATCAATGTCATCAGTTTAAGTTAGTCTACTCGGTAATCAAGAAACCAAAGATTGGGCTATACGAGAGTGACACATTCCATGTCTCGTGCTTAGTCTTGATATCTTGGACAAAGGGACAATGGCATATATCGGTGATGATCATAAAGGTTTAGTCGATTCACCGACAATCTTGTCACTTGGGTAGCAATGATGTGTTGCTAGACACCGCTCATTGCTTATGATCATAAATGTGATTTATGATCATTGCCAACATGGCAAGAGCCTATTGGGTCGCACACGTAGAGCTATTTGGATCATTAGAGTGCATGGGCTAATTATTTGGGTTATGGTTTCACTTTAATTTCGTATTAATAATGGGCCAAGGAGTTGAGCCATTATTAAGCCCGAAATTAAATCCTAATTGGATTAGGGCTTTGAAACCCATTAGGCCTGGAAGTTGAGTCTCACTATAAATACAACTTTTAAGTGAGAAATTCGCAGGTCTCCTTGCCCTAGCCTCCCAAAAGGACAGCCGCACTCTTCTCTTGCAATTCCTTGGAGGACGCAAGCTAGCACTGCGAGCGCAAGAGAAACGCATCTGCCGGGACGTGGTGGAAGCGTGGTGATCCCGAGAGGCTCGTGTGGATACCATAGAGAGCCTGAACACGTCAATTGTTCAGGTTTTGTGATTCGACTCTACAGTTGAGTGAGAGATCTCAACCGAAAATTAGGTATGAAATTTTCGAACACCCGGTTTACCCCGTTTCACTTGGATCCTGGAGGGTTTCGGTTAAATTCCGCTGCGCTGTTTGGCTCCCGAAACCCAACAGTGGTATCAGAGCTACTGGTGAAACCCTAAATCGGGATTAAGTGTTGAATCGCATGATGCTATGTCTTCGATTGGTTTTCGGCCATGATTAATTAAATTGATTCATGATGCATGAAACCGGAATTCGTAATGAACATATGAGATATATGAAGAAACGACACAAATTGGTTAATGAGATTAACCGAAATTGATAGGTATGAGATACCTATATGGATTAGGATTCTTGCAATAGTTGCAAAAACCCTAGGTTTGTTCGGATTCGGCCTGTTCGGGCACCGAAAGTAAGGTATTTTTGGTGGCTCGAATGGAGGAGTCTCGGGTGCCTACTTTCTCGAAATAGAAGATTTCGGGCTAAGCAATTGTAAGACAATTTTTTGCGCCGGGGGGCGCTGCCCCCCACGACCCCCGCAAGGGCGGCTCCCCTTGACCCCGTCCGCTGACCGGTCAGCGGAACCACCGCCTGCTGACCGGCCAGCGGGACCGCCGTATGCGAAGCGCCACATAAATAAAAATGGTTAATCAACACGCGAAAATTGGCATGCATCTTTGTTGAATGAGATTTGACATGATATGCTGATTAGTGTTTGAAGCATGGTGCATGGTTATAGCCCTTGATTGGTTGTACTTGTAAATACGGCCTGCGAGTCGTGCCTTTTCTTATCACTCTCATTGTACATTCTCTTCTCACCTTACTCCCCTCGAATGTAACTCGAGGTTTCTATTATTGATGTAATGGTGCATTATGGGCTCATCCAAGGTGGTATGTCCAAGGAGGTGACAACAAAAGAGCAGCCAAGAAAGGAAGAGAAGGAGCTTGTGAAGACTCTTTTCTTTTCTTAGGCTTTTATGATATTCTCATTGGCTTGAGAATATCACATAGTTTGGGCTATAACCATGTCACGTTTATTTCTTGTAAGCATGAGATGCATGTTTTATATTTGTATGTGATGCATGTATAAAACAACCGGAGATAACAAATTGGTGAGATCAAAAGAAAAATCCCTCAAACAAATATTAAGTCATTAAATGTGATGCCTTCCAAATGTTGGCACTCGTCAAGACTTTGATCAACATTAGGTGGGTTTGCCAAAGCAAAGCACCTATGTTCATCTTGGTAAGGCGCGATGGGATAATAGTGATATCCAAACTGCTAACTTTGGGTTCGACTTAACTAAGTCATCCTAATAGGATTAGGGACTTAGAGGCATAGAGTTGGGCTTAAGTTCATGAGATGAGCTTGGACAAGTGTTGTTCACCCAACTATCCAAGAGTTGCATAAGATGCAATTGGCAAGGAGTTGCCTACCTAAATAGCTGTAACTTGAGAGAAAAGCCAAAGCTGACTCAGGTTGTGGTCAAATATGGATCTTGGCCCACTAGAATACCTTAGTGCCGAGGTGTTCCGAAACAATATCGAGGGTTATTATTTTGAGGAAAATAGTGGGAGTATCGTTTAATAAATGTCCTTATTAAATGAATTAAAATACATGACTCTTACACTGCATATTTACTGTTGTAGATAACCATGGCACAAAACACATCAACACTTTCGTTGCGATCGATCCTTGAGAAGGAAAAACTGAATGGGACCAACTTTCTCAAATGGTACCGAAACTTGAGGATAGTCCTCAAACAAGAGAGAAAGGCATATGTCCTAGAGCAGCCCATTCCGAATGAGCCTGCTGCCACTGCTCCAAGAGCTGAAAGGGATGCTCACAAGAGGCATTCTGATGATGCTTTGGATGTTGCATGCCTCATGCTTATTACCATGGAATCTGAGCTTCAGAAGCAACATGAGAACATGGGGGCGTTCGATATGATCGAACATCTCAAAATGCTTTTCCAAGAGCAAGCTAGGCATGAGAGGTTTGAGACCTCTAAGGCATTGTTTCAGTGCAAGATGTCTGAGGGAAGTCCCGTGGGTCCTCATGTGCTCAAGATGATTGGGTACATTGAGAATCTTGAGAATTTGGGATTTGCTCTTCAGAAAGAGTTGGCTATCGATGTAGTCTTGCAATCGTTGCCTGAAAGCTACAGTCAGTTCGTCATGAACTATAACATGAACGACCTTGACAAGTCCCTCCCTGAATTGCTCAACATGTTGAGAACTGCTGAGCAAAACCTTAAGAAGGCTAAGCCCATTTTGATGGTTCAAAAGGGCAAGGGAAAGGGAAAAGCCAACAAGAAGAAGGATAAAGCTAATGGAAAGTCCAATGCTAGTTCTTCTTCAGCTGCACTGAAACCAAAGGGTGGTGTGGCAAAGGAAGGGGAGTGCTTCCATTGTAAGCAACCTGGACACTGGAAGCGCAACTATAAGCTCTATCTTGAAGAACTTGCTAAGGAAAAGGGAAGTAAGACTTCCACTTCAGGTATTTTTGTTATAGAGGCTAACTTTTCTACTTCCTCATCTTGGGTATTGGATACTGGATGTGGATCTCACATTTGTGCAAATGTGCAGGATCTAAGTAGAAGTAGAAGATTGGCCCGAGGTGAAGTGGACCTACGTGTTGGAAATGGAGCAAGGGTTGCTGCCTTAGCCGTAGGGACTTATGTTCTCACTTTACCTAGTGGATTAGTTTTAGAATTAGACAACTGCTACTTTGTGCCTACTATTAGTAGAAATTTGATTTCTGTTTCTTGTTTGGACAAGAAAGGTTTTTCATTTATAATAAAGGACAAATGTTGTTCTATTTATTTGAATGAAATCTTTTATGGTAGTGCTCAACTTAGCAATGGGTTGTATGTTCTAGACCTTGAAGATCCAATCTATAATGTGAATACCAAGAAGGTCAGATTAAATGATTCAAACTCGACCTATCTCTGGCACTGTCGCTTGGGCCATATAAATGAGACCCGCATATCCAAGCTCCATAAGGATGGACTCTTGGACTCATTTGATTTTGAATCATATGAGACATGTGAGTCATGTTTGTTGGGCAAGATGACCAAAGCCCCATTCACAGGGCAAAGTGAAAGGGCTAATGACTTACTAGGACTCATACATAGTGATGTATGTGGCCCTATGTCTACACAAGCTAGAGGAGGTTCCCAATACTTCATTACTTTCACTGATGACTTCAGCAGATATGGCTATGTGTATCTTATGAGACACAAGTCAGAATCCTTTGAAAAGTTCAAAGAATTCAAGAATGAAGTAGAGAATCAACTCGGGAAGAGTATCAAAGTGCTTTGATCAGATCGAGGTGGAGAGTACTTGGATCGAGAATTCCTTGACTATCTGAAGGAGTGTGGTATAGTATCACAACTCACTCCACCAGGTACACCTCAATGGAATGGTGTTTCTGAAAGGAGAAATCGAACTCTGTTAGACATGGTTCGCTCCATGATGAGTCAAGCTGACCTTCCAAACTCCTTTTGGGGACATGCTCTAGAGACAGCCGCTTTTACACTAAACCGAGTTCCATCTAAATCGGTTCAAAAGACACCATATGAGATATGGAGTGGGAGGCGTCCTAATTTGTCTTTTATGAAGATTTGGGGCTGTGACGCTTATGTAAAACGTCAATCCTCTAACAAACTAGGGCCCAAATCTCAAAAATGTCTTTTTGTTGGGTATCCCAAAGAAACAAAGGGTTACTATTTCTACAATCCCTCTGAGCAAAAAGTGTTTGTTGCTCGAACTGGTGTCTTTTTGGAGAAAGAGTTTATCTCTAAAGGAACTAGTGGGAGGAAAGTAGAACTTGAAGAAATTCAAGAACAACAAGGAGACATTGAACCTGAAATGGAACCTGAACAGACACCACAAGATGTTGTGGTTCAAGAGTCTATTCCTGTAGCACAAAGCCCACGTAGGACTGGTAGGATTCGGCGTGAGCCCGAGAGATATGGATTTCTCGTGACTCACACCGGTGATGTGATGCTCATGGATCAAGATGAGCCCACAACCTACCAACAAGCTATGTCGGGGCCTGACTCTGAGAAGTGGCTAATGGCCATGAAATCCGAGATGGAATCCATGTATGAAAACCAAGTATGGACTTTGGTTGACCCACCTGAAGGGGTAAAACCTATAGGGTGCAAATGGGTTTTCAAGAAGAAAACTGACATGGATGGTAATGTGATTACCTTTAAGGGAAGATTGGTTGCAAAAGGTTTCAAGCAAATTCATGGTATTGACTATGATGAAACTTTTTCACCAGTTGCTATGCTTAAATCCATCCGAATTTTGTTTGCTATTGCTGCACACTATGATTATGAGATATGGCAAATGGATGTCAAAACTGCATTCCTAAATGGAAAGCTACTTGAGGATGTGTACATGACACAGCCTGAGGGTTTTGTCACTCCTGGGAATGCCAATAAAGTGTGCAAATTGCAAAGGTCCATTTATGGACTGAAGCAAGCTTCTCGAAGTTGGAATCTTCGTTTTGATGATGCAATCAAAGAGTTTGGTTTTATCAAAAATGAAGATGAACCTTGTGTCTACAAGAAGGTTAGTGGGAGCGCTATTGTCTTCTTGGTGTTGTATGTAGATGACATACTACTCATCGGGAATGACATTCCTGAGCTACAGTCTGTGAAGACTTTGCTAAGGAAATGTTTCTCTATGAAGGACCTGGGTGAAGCAGCCTATGTGTTAGGCATCAGGATCTATAGAGATAGATCTAGAAAGCTTCTTGGCCTAAGTCAAAGTACATATATTGACAAGGTGCTAAAGAGGTTTAGCATGCAAGATTCCAAGAAAGGATTCTTGCCCATGTCACATGGTATCACTCTTTCTAGATCTCAGTGTCCGAGTACAACCGAGGAGAGAGAGCGCATGAGTAAGATTCCATATGCCTCAGCAATTGGATCTATCATGTATGCCATGATATGTACTCGTCCCGATGTCTCATATGCTTTGAGCATGACGAGTAGGTACCAATCGAACCCCGGTGAAAGTCACTGGACAGCTGTTAAGAACATCCTTAAGTACTTACGAAGGACTAAGGATGCATTCTTGGTCTTTGGAGGTGAAGATCAGCTCGTTGTAAGGGGTTACACCGATGCAAGCTTCCAATCCGATAAGGATGATTTTAGATCGCAATCTGGTTATGTGTTTTGTATTGGTGGTGGTGCTGTAAGCTGGAAGAGTTCAAAGCAAGAGACATTAGCTGACTCTACAACAGAATCTGAGTACATTGCCGCCTCTGATGCTGCGAAGGAGGCAGTTTGGATCAAGATGTTCATCACTGAACTTGGAGTGGTTCCAAGCATTGTTGACCCGATAGAGCTCTATTGTGACAACAATGGAGCAATCGCACAGGCTAAGGAACCTCCATCTCACCAGCGATCCAAACACATACTTCGACGCTATCATCTCATCAGGGAGATCATCGAGAGGGGTGATGTAAGGATATGCAGGACTTCGACAGACAGCAACATTGCTGATCCACTGACAAAGCCCCTTACGCAGCAGAAGCATGATAGCCATTCTAGATCCATCGGTATTAGATACATGGATGATTGGCTTTTAGTGCAAGTGGGAGATTGTTAGTGTTGTGCCCAAAAAGCCAGTCATGAGATGATTGTATTTTTGCACATTGAGTCATGATATTTTATTGAGGCATTAATCCAGCAATTATGTTTGCTGTTTTGTTTCTGCGTAACGTAATAAACATAATTGTAACCCTAGAATAATGATATTCTTAAATGTCCCTAGTCCAGTATTATTGTGGAGCGGGTTGCAATAATACATAATGACTAGCATATGTGGAGACTAATATGAGATATGTAGTCTACATATGGGTACAAGTTGGAGAACTTGTGTACTGGACCGACCCACCATGAGAACACTTCATGGATCGTTATATGAGTGTCATAAGTGATTCTCATAGTGATCATGGTATATGTAGTCCTTCGACCTAAGATCATCAAGGTTCCCTACATGTGAGTCACATACTTTGATACTTTCCTTTGTTGCTCGTAACTGAGTGAACTTGAAGGAGGTCATTGGGTATGTCACATATCATGCGGAGGGATTTGTATGATCAAGATGGGATTTGTCCCTCCTACGTAACGGGAGTGATATCTTTGGGCCCCTTGATAGAGTGAGACTTTGAAAATGCATGGCCATGCTCCGATGAGTTGATATATGATATCAATGTCATCAGTTTAAGTTAGTCTACTTGGTAATCAAGAAACCAAAGATTGGGCTATACGAGAGTGACACATTCCATGTCTCGTGCTTAGTCTTGATATCTTGGACAAAGGGACAATGGCATATATCGGTGATGATCATAAAGGTTTAGTCGATTCACCGACAATCTTGTCACTTGGGTAGCAATGATGTGTTGCTAGACACCGCTCATTGCTTATGATCATAAATGTGATTTATGATCATTGCCAACATGGCAAGAGCCTATTGGGTCGCACACGTAGAGCTATTTGGATCATTAGAGTGCATGGGCTAATTATTTGGGTTATGGTTTCACTTTAATTTCGTATTAATAATGGGCCAAGGAGTTGAGCCATTATTAAGCCCGAAATTAAATCCTAATTGGATTAGGGCTTTGAAACCCATTAGGCCTGGAAGTTGAGTCTCACTATAAATACAACTTTTAAGTGAGAAATTCGCAGGTCTCCTTGCCCTAGCCTCCCAAAAGGACAGCCGCACTCTTCTCTTGCAATTCCTTGGAGGACGCAAGCTAGCACTGCGAGCGCAAGAGAAACACATCTGCCGGGACGTGGTGGAAGCGTGGTGATCCCGAGAGGCTCGTGTGGATACCATAGAGAGCCTGAACACGTCAACTGTTCAGGTTTTGTGATTCGACTCTACAGTTGAGTGAGAGATCTCAACCGAAAATTAGGTATGAAATTTTCGAACACCCGGTTTACCCCGTTTCACTTGGATCCTGGAGGGTTTCGGTTAAATTCCGCTGCGCTGTTTGGCTCCCGAAACCCAACAGTTATGTCATTACAAACCAAGACCTCACTCTCCAACGAGGAACCTAAGTCCGCAGTACAACAACACACACTGCAACACTAAACCTATGACCATATTCATGGTCATGAATGTGAAGAATACAATTAAGGCCAAAGTCCACAAGTCCATGACTCCTGTAGATGTATCCCACAACTACACAGCCTGCAAAACTTATAGTATAAGTCTCGACCATAATAATATACAAGACTTGATTATGTATAAAGCCAAGTTTTAGTTGGCAACATACCTCAATAATAGTGTGCACTTCTTAGCACAAAATAAGCAAACACAAGCACTCACTCAAGCTCTATGTCTTTGCCTGAAACATAACGGTATGGGCAATGAGTAATAAAAGTGTGCACTTCTTAGCACAAAACAAGCAAATACAAGCACTTACTCAAGCTCTATGTCTTTGCCTGAAACACAACAGTATGCGCAATGAGTAATTATACTCACTAGGATTCATGTGCATAATGACTCATATTAAGCCAATTTAGTTAAGTCTGAGACTTAACCTCCATGAGCTTCTTGGAAACCTGCAAGAAAACACTAAAACACCAAGATACAAGACACAACCATATATATACACCATACTAACTAAGACCACATATACACATAAACATTAACTACAATGGGTTTGTACACACAACAAGGCAATCAAGCACGCAAACTAACACACACACCACAAGGTCTCTCGGTAGAATACTAGCAAGTGTCCATGTGCCAAAATTTGCACTTCACTTCCTCATTTGCACACACCAATCCACTAGAGCTCCGAATTACATAGTAAGTTGGCCTAACTTACTATGAATTCTATCACTTACCATTAACTTGATTAGCTAATCAACTAACATGTACCCAAAACTCCTCAATATGCCCATCAAGCAAGCTAAGATCGTATAGCATTATGTAACCATCACTTAGTTGCTTTATCTACTTGATCATGGAAAATCTACCAAGAATCCAAGTATAAAACATGAACCCTACCTCAATTCCTTAAGCTTGAGTCCTCAGTTTGCCTTGATTCCTCCAAGACCGAGCTCAAAATTCCAATGGTGATGTCGCCAAGTGCCGAAATTACAAACTCTAAGCTTGATTCTCCCTTCAAGCTTTACTTCCTCTCCAATTTGATCAAAATCCAGCACCAACTTGACATGAACTATCAAGAACACCACAAGTCTCGGTCAAGCACACTAAAGGATGTTTTGACCAAAATCATGTTTTAATTTTTCAGTGGAACCATGCTTAACCGGATGTGGCCACATGGACTTAAAAATGGCTTAGTGCCACTGTCACCCTTGTACTAAAATGCATGGCTTTATTAGCCCATTAAGACTTCATAGTCTCGTAATAAACACTCGGTTGAGAGTACAATTTGATCCTTAAACTTCACTTCTCGGCATTAATCACATAATTATTTCTCATGTGCAATTCAAGCCCGAAACTTCTCAGTTGTGCATCCTTATCACTTCTCATGATTTCATTCAAGTCCCTCACATTTATTTTGTCGCCATAAGCCTCATGGCCATTTTTCTTTGTGCATTTAGAACCTGAAAGTTCTCAGATTAGCACATACACTATTATTCACATGCTCAAACAAGTCCCTCATGTTTTCATGACATTTCCTTTGTATTTATTTTATTTTCATCACCTAGGCCAAGCACTAAGGGATGGTCCTAACAATAGGAGGTCCTGGGACACAGTGGACTCAAAAAACAGGATGCTGGATAGCTACTGCACAACACAATAAGTTCCACCATTAAAAATAACAAATGTGCTCCTAAAATCACCAAACTTTCCAGATCATAACTAGACATATGGAAGTTCATGTACTTGAAATTTGAAAACAAAACCCAAACCACAAAGGTTAGTTTGAAGGTGATCTTTCAGCTAGACCTGAAATGATAGAATTGAGGGGAGTAAGTTTCATTGAGAAACTTAGTAAGGGTAACACTTGGATTCAGTAGGCAATGTGACCATCATTAAAACCTGCATCCACAGACACTAAAACACAAAAAACAAAATGCATATATATACAAGATATAGTAACCAAATGCAGTAGCCATTCACAACCAACAATGACATGAAATGTGGTAGCAAAATATACCATAGGTTAGTCCATAAAACACGTAATAAACATAACCAAATCATTATGGCAACCCTCCTTAAGCTAATGCTTGGTCTTAGGAGGATTTTAACACTAGTTAGTACTAACTTTGGGCTCTAGAAACCCTCATTTCACTGCCATCTTTGTGCACTTCACCCTAGGTCACAAAACCTTCAATGAGTGCACTTCATCAAGCTCACGGCTCTCTTCGAAGCTTAGCCCTAGCTCCATGGTTGCGTGAAAATACAGAAAATAGCCTATGAGAGCAAGAGAACCCTTACCAAAGTGGGTAGGCTAAAAATCAAGCTTGATCCTTGAAGTATCCAAGCAATAGCTCTAGTTTGCTTCCAATTGCTTGCTTCTGCCTTCAATTTCAATCATTTGCAAGTTTGAAGGTATGGTGGCTATGGAGTAAGTGTGGCTGTGTTCTTGGTCTGGATGAGGATGAAAATGAGAGAGAGATAAGTGATTTGGCCATATAAATGGGCTTAAATGAGCTTAAGGGCACAAAACGCACTTAACAGGCTTAACCTTGCTTTATGTCATTTTCCTTCCCACTAATTATGGTTTCTTTGTCTTAAACTCATTCATACACATGTGCCCAATATTTTTTACTATTCATCAGGTTTTGGCTGCCTCCCCCATGGTGTGATAAACTCACAATTCCACCCTTAGACTTAAGTCAAACGCTTGAACACCTTAAGGTTTACACTAGGACATTTAGGTCCTTAATACCTTGAGTGTTTCCTTTTTCCAAACTTAGCTTCCATGAGCAATTTGGTCCTCCAGTATCACATTCATACCATTCATATCCTTCCCATAACTCTCCAAGTCTATTTCTTGAGAGTTTTGCAATTGAGTACCCGAATTTCCAAAACCTTACAAAAAAGTCCATAGGTTGCTTGACAAACAAGCAATCCTTAAGGCCTTTCTTAGGGGCCAAGTTACAAACTTGGAACACTTTTAAGGAGGTGTTGATCATGTCTTTTACTGCCCACACTTCAATAACTTTGGTGAGAATTACATAATATAATGGTTTTTAGCCGTTATGACACATGATAGCCAAAGGCTATCACCTCTATCTGGCCGAACTCCCTACCACAAGAATGGCCAGAAGAGACTGGCGCTACCCGAGTAAAGGTGAGATCATACACCTCGGGAGATAGCCGAAGAGCTCCGAGCCCGGCACGCCAGGAAACTTGAGGATACTACTTGCCCCCCGAGGTTGTAAACAGATCGCCTTCGGAAAAGAGGCACCAGCTATTGCGGGCCGAACATGATCTCCCCGAAGGCGAAACTCCCTGAAGATGGGATCCCCCGAACTGGGTGTGTGTTTCCCGAAGAGGCACCGTCCGTACCAAAGGACGACCTCACCCAGGGACCTCGGGAGTACGGCAGGAGCATTTAAGGAAGCATTTAAGGAAGCCTCTGACACGTCCTTTCACAGATGTCATAAAGCCGCCTCAATAGGCGCTCTAGCACGCTAACGCCATCAAAATCACATCATGGCCCATCTCAGCACAAGGCTCAAGGCAACCTGCTACCAACTATCTGTCCCCTACGCCTAGAAACTCAGGGAACATCCGACTGAACACGTGTCGCGATCTGAACGGGCTAGGCACTCCTATAAATACCAGGAAATAAATACTTGGCAGGAGGTTGGTGGGCAAAAGGTCTGACTCCCAGACTCTGAGAAAATCACCAGGCAAGACTCTTCAGCCCCTTTGTGCTATTTCCTCTGCCTTTTTCTCAACCACCACTGACTTGGGCGTCGGAGGCTCCCCCCCCCCCGGAAACACATTTCGGGGGCCTCCTAACCCACTTTTTCTGAGCATCTCAGGTACTCTCCCTTGGGCGCATCATCCTCCAGGCGTTCTTCCTCCTAGAAGTCTCTCCAACAGTCACCATGACTCTAAACGATGAGGCCCATGGCCATCAACACACTTATAATTCTCCCATTTTGTGAGGTGTTAACATGATGTTTCTATTCCAAATAAGTTGTGAATGTCTCCATTTCATTCTAAAGAAGTTATGAATGTTTTAATTCCAAACAAGTTGTGAATGTTTCCATTTCATTTTGAACAATATGTGAAGGTTTCCATCCCAAACTAATTGTGAATGTTTCGATTTCATTCTAACCAAATTAGGAGTGTTTCCATTACAAACAAGTTGTGAATGTTCCCATTTCATTATGAACAAGTTGTGAATGAATCCTTTCCAAACAACTAGTAAATGTTTCAATTTTCTTCTAAACAAGTTGTGAATAGGTCGATTTTATTCTAAATAAGTTGTGAATGTTTCCATTCCAGACAAGTTGTGAATGTTTCCATTTCATTCTGAACAAGTTGTGAATGTTTCCATTATAAATTAGTTGTGAATGTTTCCATTTCATTTTAAACTGGTTGTGAAAGTTTCCATTTCTTTCTAAACAAGTTGTGAGTGTTTCCATTCCAAAGAAGTTGTGAATGTTTGTTTTTCATCCTAACCATGTTAGGAATGTTTCCATTCTAAACAAGTTGTGAATGTTTCCATTCCAAACTAGTTGTTGTTGTTTCATTTCATTCCAAACAGGTTGTGAATGTTTCCATTGCAAACTAGTTGTGAATGTTTCTTTCCCAAAGAAGTTATGGATGTTTCCTTTTCATTCTACACAAATTATGGATGTTTCCATTCAAAAGTAGTTGTGAATTTTTCCATTTCATTCTAAACAAGTTATGATTTTTTCCATTTTAATCAAAATAAGTTGTAAATGTTTCCATTTCAATCTAAACAAGTTGTGAACATTTCCATTCCAAACAAGTTGTGAATGTTTCCATTCAAAACTATTAGGGAATGTTTCCATTTCAATCTAAACAAGTTGTGAATGTTTCCTTTCTACACTTGGTGTGATTGTTTCCATTCAATTCTAAACTAGTTGTGACTGTTTCCATTCCAAACCAGTTTTGAATGTTTCCATTTATCTCTAAACAAGTTGATCATGTTTCCATTCCAAACAAGTTATGAATGTTTCTATTATAGCCCTCCTAGGGGATTGGTTAGTGAGTGAGGTGAGTTGATAAATCCCTAGCTTAAATACCTTAATTAGAGGTGAATTAGAAAAATCTAGTTTATTTCTAAGGGTTTAGTAAGTTTTGAGTGGTTTATGGCCCTAAGTTTTGCCTATGGGAAAAATTGTGATTTTGCACCTCAGACGGTCGGGACAAGTCCTGCGAGTAAAAATCACATTTTTTAAAACCCAAAGCCGAAGTTAGATAGTTTTGCTAAAATTTTTATTTACCTAGTGACTGTTTTGGCAAGGAGGAAATTTGCAAAACCTAAAAAAGTTTGGGTGGATAAGGAGGTTTTGTGTTTAAAACACATTTATGGGGAGGATTCCTACCAATATTCATCCATTCCTGGCCTAAATTCATAGCTCCCCTCCTTCCTCTCAATCTCTTGCCAAATCCATTTCAAAACCAAGAATTCTTCATGTAGTTGGAAGGCTTTTGTGTTGCCCAGGTCAAAGGTAGCTTGTTTTGCTTGTTTTTCTTGGTGTTGAAACTCTTGGAAATGTTTTTCAGCTTGGGCAAGGTTTTGGGCATAATGTAAGCTTTTGTTCTTGATGATTTGAAGTTTCTTGAGCTTAATAAAGCTTGGTCTTTCTTGGGTTTGTGCTAAATTAGTGCCATATGTCTTCTATTTTGCTTGGAATTGTAGGGTTTCTGGAGCCAAACAAAGAAAATGAAAAGGAACCAAAACCCTTCAGGATCAAAATGAAATGGAGTAAATCTAGTGTTCAAAATTTTTGTACCTAGTCCACTGGGATCATTCACCCAAAAGTTGAGTCAAATCACAAGCTTGAATAGTTGATGTGTACAACCTTTCTACAGTATCCACATGAACCACTTGGATCACCATACCTCCATCATGTTTCAGCAAGTGCGTTCCTCTTATACTCACAGTGCTGGCTTGTGTCCAACAAGGAAAGGTAAGAGGAGAGTACGGCTAGAACATTTCAGAGCCCTTATGATTTCATGCTTTGGGAGGCTGGGGCTGGGACTACGAAAAGTCTCACTATATGATGTATATATCATAAGACTTAGCTTCCAAGCCTAATAGGTTTGAAAACCCTAATCCAATTATGTTTCATTTTGGGCTTTATAATCGCCCAACCTTTGCATGAATTATTAATCCAAATTTATCACGAAAGCAAAACCCAAAGAATTGGGCCCATGGACTAAAATAATCCAAGTGGTTTTAACTGTGTGACCTAATCAACTTTTATCACATGGGCAATGATCATAAACCAAATTTACGATCACAAACAATGAGTAATGTCTAGCAATAGATCATTGCTACCCAGGTGACAAGATAGTTGGTGATTAGACTAAACCTCTATGATCATTATTCATATATGTCATTGTCCCTTTGTCCAAGATATCAAGATCGATCGTGAGACATGGAATGTGTCGCTCTTATACAGCCCAATCTAAGGTTTCTTGATTATCGAGTAAACTGACTAGAACTGATGACATTTATATCCCATACCAATTCATAAAAGTGTGGGCAGGCATTTCCTCAGTCTCACTGAATTAAATGCTTGAAGATATCACTCCCATTACATACGAGGGAAAAATCCTATATTGATCATAAAAAACCCTCTCCATGATATGTGACATACCTAATGACCACCTTCAAGTTCACTCAGTTATGGGCAACAAAGGAAAGTATCAAAGTATGTGACTCAACTACGGGGAACCTTGACAACCTTAGGTCAGAGGACTACATATACCACAATCACTGTGAGAACCACTTGTGACACTCATATAACGATCCATGTAGCGTTGTCATCATAGGTAAGTCCAGTACACATGTTATCCAACTTGTACCCACATGTAGACTACATATCTCACACCACTTTCAACACATGATAGTTTTCATCTATTATTGCGACCCACCCAATAATAATACTAGACTAGTGACATTTAAGAATACTACTATTATTATGGCTCTCTTAGTATAAAGCTATTTTGGAACCTTATTTCAACTTCACATAGCAAGAATAGGTACGTTGGGCAAAGTTTACTAAGTTTTGAGAAATTTAAGGCATCGAATGAGGACAGGGGAAAAATGGTAATTTTTCTCAAAGAGTCAGGTTGAGTTCCAAGAGTTAAGAATGATTTTTAATTCCTAACTTCTACTTTTAACTCAGGTTCAATTTAAAGAAACAAGATTTGACCAAGTTTGATTAAAGTTACAAAAATGAGGGCACTTATTTGTAACTTTTTAAATAGTTTGGTGACTTAGGGTTTGGAAGAGTTTATAAGTTGGTAAAGGAGAGGGATGGCTGCCATTTGCTTCCTAAACCCGAGGTCATCCTTCTCGCTACCAATTCTCCATCAATTTAAGCTCAAAACCAAGAGATTTCATGGAAATTGAAGCCATCAAGGATATACAAGCTATGGAAGGCCTGTTTTAACCATGATTTCAAGTTTTTGGAGCTTGGAACCAAGTTTTCCACTATCTCCTAGTTTTGATGTGAGGTAACACTTGTGTTCTTGGTGAATTCTTGTTTATTAGATGTTTGGAAGCTTGCGTTTTGGTTAGAAGATAGTAATTTGGTGTTTTATGCCTTCGTTTACTTGGAACTTAAGTAGACTTTGAGGAACTTGGTTTTTGGTGGAAGAGTGCATTGATTCTTGCATGTGGATTGAAACTAAGGTAAGGGAGTTCTGTTTTCATGTTTGATTAATGATATTGGATAGAGTTTGCTTGATGAAATCAAGTAGTTTTTGGCAATAGCATTAATTAGTGGTATGGTTTTATCATGGTGGACTAATGTGTTTGGCTTGATTGGAGTGATGTTATAAAGCATCATAGGACTTCTTATGATGGTTAGTTGTGGTGTCTACAATGTGTACTACATGTATGTGAAGTTTGAAGGCTATCCATGCATGTTTGATTTGTTTGGAAAGTGTTCAAAGTTCATAGTTGTAAAATTGGAAGTTTTCTGGGCATTTCATAAGATTGGTGATGTGTTGCTAATCCATACCAGTTCCCATGATGCATCACCAATACCTCAAAAATAGGCAGCACATGGACAACTATGGTGATGCATCATTGCATCGCTGTAACAACATTGACACTCAATTTTGTTTTCTTCATAACTTTTTGCTCGGATGTCTGATTGAGGTGATTCTAGATTCCACATGTAGCTAAGAGGGAGTACTATAACCTCTATCCCTTCACTACACCTAGAATGGCCTAAGTTTAAATTTATTTAAACTCAAAGTGAACACAAGTTTTAAAGGCATGTTTGGCCACAATAGAGCACCATTAGTTAGGTGTAAGGTTTAGTGCCATCAGAAGCATAGTTAGGCCTTTGTATTTAAGGCTCGATTGTGAGAGCCTTAGTGCATCTAGGTGGGTTCCAAAGAACCTAGTAAATGAGTCTATCTATGAATATTGCCACACCACTATTGTGAACCAAGTAATGGTGGAAAAGGGGAGCACCATGGATGAAGGCTTAGTTCACTTGTTGCCCAGCCAAGCTATGCCTTGAGGTACAAGTGAAAGCCTAGTGCATCCTTGGTAGGTTTAATCGGTGGAGCCTTAGTGCACAAGTGGCCTAGGAAAGTCCAAGGACTTGAGGCGCATTGTGGAGGCCTTGTACAACAATTAGATTTCTTACATTGTAACCAAGGAGCATCCACCATGTTCACCTGCACAACAACTAAATGAAGGCTACGTTACTACGTCAATTAGTATGCTAAGGGTTACTAGGAGTGAGTTAGTGGCTACAACTGACTAGGCACAGAGTGATGCCCCGTGAGGAGGACTAGGAAGAGGAGAGGTCCCAAGTGTTAGGATCATCCCTTAGTACTTGGTTTAGGCGAAGAATACAAAGAAAACACCAAGTAAAAATGAGGGACTTCATTGAAATTGTGAATAAGGGTGTAAGTGCAAAACTAAGAAAGTTTGGGATTTAAGTGCACATGAAAAATTAGACTATGACGTCTTTGGCATGAAATAAAGTTGGAGGACTACAATACACACTTGAACTAGTGATGCAAGTGAAACTACAAACCATGAATGAGAACTTTCAGCCATGCAAATTTGTATGGGGACTAACGGAACATTAAACCAACTTTTGGTAAGTTTTTGGTGGCCGGTCAAGCCTTGTCTCCCACCAAGGATTTATGCCATCAATTTCTTGGTTTGTTTAATTAGCCATTATCTTGGTGAATGGCCGAAATGTGCATGGGATAATGGCCATTTTCAACCATTTTAAATAATGCTTGGCAATGTAGTCCATGAATCAAGGTTAATGCCGAAATAAACATGTGTTTTAGTGACTAAAATGAAGCCATGGATTCTTGAAGGGCTAAATGAACCATGCAAACTAGTTTAAGGTTAAGTGGAGCATTAAACCACTTTTTGGACATGTGTCCATGGCCAGCTGCCATGTTTCCCATTAAGGAATTAAATTACCATTTCAGTCATGATGAAGGCCATTTGTGTGTGTTTTGTTTTGATAGCTGAAACCGAAATGGTTCTTGGTGTTCTTGAACGTTTTGCTGCCGAGTTCATGCCAAATTAGTGATGAATTGAAGCTTGGACATAAAATCAAGCTTGGGGTCTTCAATTTCAGGGGTAGGTGACCTTGAGTTTCAAGTTGGAAGCTTGGAATTAAAGAAACAAGGTTTGGCCGAGAGTTGTTCAAACTCCAATTGAGGTAAGATTCATAGTTCACTTGGAATTCTTTGTAAATGTCCAGGCTCAAGTGATTATGATGGCTAAATGATAGCCTTGTTGTGCTAGGCAACCTTAATTTGGATGTTAATCTTGGCCTTAGACACATAACAACCGAAAGCTCAAGCTCTTGAATTTGAGGTAGGGTTTCACATTTTACTTGAATTCTTGGTACTTTTTCTGTGATCAAGTAATAATGGCGGCTAAGTGATGATTATATATTGCTATATGATCTTAGTTTGCTACATGGGCATATTGAGGAGATTCGGTTTTATGTTAATTGGCTAGCTAGTCAAGGTTTAATGGCAAGCACATAAAGTTCTTAGTAAGCTAGGCCAACTTACTAGTGAACTTGGAGCTCTAGTGGATTGGAGGGGAATTGGAAGGCTTAAAGTGCAAGGGTTTGATGTGTGCTTTCTAATGGTTTTCAACCTAGTGAATAATTCATTCGGGTGAATATTTCAACCGAATAAACATTGTGGAGTGTGTGTGAGTTGTGTGCTTGTTTGATTTGTTTGTGCATGCTAACCTAATGTAGATAGTGTTTAAGCTTATATATATGTCTCGGTTAGTATTGAATATGCATTATATGCCTTGTATCTTGGTGTTTTCATGCCTTTCTTGTAGGACAAGCAAGCTTGAGGAGGTTAAGTCTTGGATTTAATTAAATAGGCTCAGTATGAGTTATTTGAGTTGTGAATCCCTTCTAAGTATTAGTACTCATGCTCATAATGTTTGTGTTTCAGGCAAGGATATAGAGCTTGAGTGATTTGTGCTTCAGTGGGTTGCTTGTTTATGTGCTAGGTAGTACACTTATTGCTCAAGGTATGTGCCAACTCAATCTTGGCTTGAATATTTGCATCTACAAGTATTATGGTTTAGGGCCAAAACTTATGCTATAAGTTTTGCAGGCTTGAGTAGTTTGTGGGACACGTCTAGGTGCAGGATGGATGTGTGGACTATGGCTCTGATTGTAGTGTTCACGTTCATGACCATGAATATGGTCATTGGGCTGGTGCTTCAGTGTGTGTTGCTGTCTTGCACACTTAGGTATCTTCTCTGGGAGTAAGGGAACTTGGCTTGTAAAACTTAACATTGGCTAGATTTTGGACTTGTAGCAACCTTGGAATGCTTCCAAGCTAGTGATGCTTGTACTTAGGCTATTTTGTGTATATATGTAGCCTTGGTTGTACATGGTTTTGTATGAACATATGTTGGATGCTTATGTGCCTATGTTAAGTTTATGAGCTCATAGTTATGTTTCATGTAAGAAACCTCTTGAGATACCTTGTTTGGCCAAATATACATATGCATGGGAACCTTGATTTTCAAAACTACAAAGATGTGGGCCTTTTGGTTGTCATTCATGAAAGTAGCACACTTGATGAGCACACATCCTAGATACTTAACAGATTAAGTGTATGCCTTGCCTGTATTGCAAGTTACAGTTTTACAGCCTTGCCTTGTGTTGGAAGTTAGTGGTTGGGCCCTACTTAAGCTGCAAGTAATTATTCTAATTAATTCATAAGCCACCTAGGGCACCTCCCAGCTCTCAGCTTAAGAAAATAAGACTTAAAACTACCTAACAAACAATAGCCATAATAAAAGGTAGTTAATAACACCTAAACATAAGAGTATTTAAATAACTCTTGGGTAGAAATGGTGAGTGGCACTGAGAGTGCACAGGCTGGGGCCTGTGTCGGGTGTGACACCAAGGGACCTAGGTATATGCATATATTAGACCCTCAGGCTACAAGAGCGCGCAACAGGTTTCATATGCTTGTATATGTGGAGTCCTCAGGATTTTCCTTGCAAGGTGAAGACCCATTACAGAGAATCTTTGATTCTCACTCCCTTACTTTTTGTTGTGTAGTTTGGGCGTCATTGAGCCATCAACCATTGAGGGTTGTTGGGCTAGGCTTGTGAGCAGGTGTTTGGTTTATTTAGCTCTTTATGATTCTAGTTGTGGGTTGCCTGTTGGTTAAGTTATTGTACTAACTATAGTCACTTTTTAGCCTACAGAGGATAGTGAAGCACAAGGGAGGGCTAGCATACGAAGCTTGCCACTAAAAGTTTGCTCTAAGGTGGAAGCCTGGTTCTGGATCTGAGTACAGTCATTTAGTGTATAGTTCTCATACATTAGTTTGCCTCCAATGGTCATGCTTCAGTAGTTTACTTTAGAGACGCTCTTAGGTGCGAGTATAGTTTACTCTTGTTTGGATGCTTGCACACAATTGATTATGTCTAGTTAATTCCACTTAATTGCTTTGAATCCTTTGATATTTTTGATTTTTTTTTATTAAAATATGCCATGGAAATGTTTCAAGTACCATTTCTTTATTTTATTGATTAAGTCAAAGCATAAACTGATGCATGATTGCATAGTAGGATTAAATAACTAGAAGCATAAAGGTTTTAACTAGTGCACACGTAATTAATTAGCCAATTGTGACTAGTGGGGGACAAGTTCCCATAGGCTTCCTGGGCAGGCCTGCTAGGGGTTGTGTCAATTATTCTAGGTTTACAATCATGTTTGCTTATGTCATATAGAAATGGTTAGGCCTTCCAAGACCATCCTATACATGTGAAATACACATAGGAATTACATTCTCTTGCATGTAGCAACTTTATGTGGTCAAAACCAGCCCATCATTCACCGTTAGATAGCTTGTGCACCACCTTGACATATATAGCAAAACCATCCTCAAATGTTCACATACTTGTTCCAAATTTACTTGCCTTCCATGTACATCCATCCATGCACTACATCATTTCCTTAACACAACTAAAGACATGCACCCAAGTCATAGGAGATGCATGAGACACAATGCACTCCAAAACAGGATGTTGGACAGCTCCTGCATAACAGAATAAGCACTATAACTAAAAATAACGATTATGATCCTAAAATCACCAAAATTTTGATATCATATATAGACATATGGAAGTTCATGTACCTAAAATTTTAGATCTAAATTCAAATGAAAAAGGTCAATTTGATTGTGATCTTTGATAGCCGAAGGATTATCGCCCACGAGACCCCCTGAGTGGCCAACTTGACGCCACCCTCGGGGAGTTCTAGCACCAACCCTAGATTATTCTCTACATCAGCCTCAAAAAATTATGTGGCCAACTTCGGGTAAAAGGTTCTTCACCTCCCTCAGATTTTTGAAGCTACCAACCTCAGAAAAATAAATCCACCATCCTCAATAGAGGAAAAAGTCTCCCGAAGATGGTCCGCTATTCCGAAGGGCCTTTCCTAGTAGCCCTCAGGGACAAATCTCTGCCCGAAGGGGTCTCACATCTTTGCAGGGGTCTTTTGAAGAAATGACAAAAACAGTTAATGAGCCACTAACAAAGAGACCTCAGACACACCCCTATTATCACACCCCACACATGCCCTAGCCTATGCACCTACTATGCCATTCAACTAAGCTACCATAAAAGTTCTGTAATACAGGCACTTGTATCTATTAAGGTTAGGCTTAGGTTCGGCCAACTTTCACTTTTGTAGTTTAAGTCTTATTTTCTTCAGGATAAGGCCTGGTTGGTGCCCTATGAGGCTTACTAGATAGTTCTAAGTGCTTAATTGCATTTCAAGGTAAGGCCCATAATTTACTTGCAACATAAGGCAAGGCATGTACACTTTTTATCTTTAAGTATCTAAAGTGTGTGCTCATCAAGTGTTGCATTCTAATGCATGTCAACAAAGAAGCCCACATTTGTAAATGTTTAAAACATGTTTTTCATGTCAATGTACATTCCGCCCAACAAGCATCATAAGAGGTTTAGCTCAATAAGGACAATTGCAAGAACATATAATCAAAGCATAACTTGACATTCATCCATTCATCATATATACACAAGTCCATAGTTCAACCGATGCTATACATACACAAAAGGGCCGCCATACTAGTACTAATAACTTGGAAACATACCAAGAGTACTCATTATCCAAAATGGCCACAAGTTCTGCTTTACATGCCCGCACTAACGGTAGTACCCAAGTGCTGCCCTAAAGGTGCAATACATGATCAAGGATTGTAGGAAAAGTCCTATCACTAAGTTCATGGTCATAAAAGCAAACCAAAACACTAATGCCCATGAACACACATCCATATATCCTAGACTTGTCCCACAACTCTACACAAAGGCCTGCAAAACTAGTTCATTACAAGTCTTATATCTTAATGGCCGAGACTTATGGATTAAGTTTGCAGGCTGTAGTGTGTGGGGAACCTGTCTAGGAAGGCATTATGGATACTTGGACTTTGGCTCTGATCATAGTGTTTGCATTCATGATAATGAATCAGGCAATTGGGTTGGTGTTGCAGTGTGTACTTCTATATGGGATCCTGAAGGTCCTTTTTGACCATTAATGGCCTCGGTTTGTATATAAACTTGGCATGGACAACTTATGGGTGCATGGCATATAGCCATGTTAGAAGCTAGGTAGACTACCTTTTGAGTGTACATATATGTAGTCTTGATGCCTAGGCTGGTGTTGGCTTTGTTGGACTTGTATGCCAAGTTATGTATGGACTTATGGATGGTTTTGTGCTTGTGTATATATGATGAATGCTATGGGCCAAGGTTTGGCACCTTTAAGTTTGATTATGGACTTATGCTTGAGCATGTTTATGTGAACCTCCATGTATACCTACGTTGGCCGAGAAGAACATGCATATTAACTTGTGATTTCAAAGTCAAAACCAATAATGTAGCTTCTTGGTTGTCATATAGATAGCACACCTGAATGCACACCTTATGCACTTAAAATCTCATTAAGTGTTACCTTGCTTGTTATGCAAGTAATTAGTTAAAACCTTGCTTGTTGTGCAAGTTAGTGGTATTGGGCCTTGCCTCTACTGCAAGTAATTGTTGGACTTGTTTTAAAGCCACCTGGGCCTCTCAACTTAAGAAAATAAGACTTAATATTGCCATTGCTTGCTTGGCCGAATTAGAAAGAGTTAGTGTTTAGAGTTGGGCTTGTGAGTTACACTAGAAACTTATAGGCCAGGGCCTGAGTGAGGTGTGACATTCGCAGTTGGCGAAGTTCCTTTTCAGGAAAATTTTAGCCTGCCCTTTGTCGGCCGTGTTCGGTAGACTTGCCCTCTTTTCGGCATATAACCCAACCAACTTCGGAAGGAATAAGAGACTTTCGGGAGTCCATACTTCAGCTTTGTTCAGCGAACATTCTCATACAGGGGAAAATTTTCTATACTTAGACAAATTTCTGGCTTCCACCATTTCTTGTCTAAAAATTCTAAGTGTATAATTTTTTTAAGGCGCCCGAGTACCTTGTATTTTTCAATTTTCCTTCTTCGGTGTTGCCGAGCTTGTATACTCCCTTTCGGACCTCGTTTAGGACCAAATAAGGTCCTTTCCCGCTTGGCCGAAGTACCCCATAGGATGGCTTTCGGGGTTCTAATTCGGCCTTTCGGGGGCGAGGTCTTCTTTTGCTTATTCCTTTTTACCTATCATGCAGGTTTGCACTTATGGCCACCTTTTTTTGAAAAGGCCTGCATTTGAGCTCGGCCTTTTTTCAGTGTTTGACAACTAAGTTGAGGTTAGCTCTCAACCCGAGGTCATTTCCTCTTTCGTCAAACATCTGTATGATGGCCGAACTACTTCAAATGGATAGTGGCTTTTGCACCGGAGATAAGTGAGAAAGGTGTCTCCGCGTTGGCCCCTCGGGGAGTTGTCTGATAACTCCTTAGTACAGTAGGAAGTTCTCCTGGCCACTTTCCCTTTGCATCTCTTATAGTCCCTCTTTTGGCTACCTCTACTTGTTTGTTGCTCGGGGGCTGAGCTAGTGGGCTGAAGTGCCTTTTTATTTCAAGGTCGATGACGGATTCTTGAAATCATCTGTCCATAGACTGGAAATCATTACTGGCCGGTGTCACCGTCGGTATGCCAAATCAGCATACTATGTTCTTCTAGACGAACTTTTTGTGCACCTTTTGCCGGCATGGTTGCTAGGAGTTCTGCCTTACCCCACTCCATGAAGTAGTCCTCTGCTATCATGTAGAACTTTACATCTTCGGGTGCTGTCTGGAGTGGCTCGATGTAATCTTTCCGAGGTTATCCGCCCCGAAGGCAGTCTTCGGGTGCTGGCATGTCTCTGGCCATTTTCAAACCTCTTGGACGAATTGTCCTGCACCCTTTTTACCGATATATATACTTTTATAACAGAGTTGCATACCTTTGCCTGCATAGTTTTTCCTTAATCAGGAAATATCGTCCGGAACATCTTTGCACTTTTTGCCTCTTCATGAGGATTTTCAGGACTCTATGGTTGCGAGATTCCTCTTTGTAGGATCTTTCCGCCTTTTGTGCGAGGTTATTATACCTAGCGTTGCCATGCTCGGACACCACAACACTTTTTGGTAATCAAATTTGATCGTTTTGGTGGCCTCCCTGCCTTCGGGCCCCCAGTGGGGTATCCCAACGCCCTGATGTTCTGCGCTTGGGGTTCCACTGACAAGGAGTTTCCACTCTTGATCTACCTTCGCTCTATCTCCTTTGTTGGTTTCAGCTTTCCCTTCTTCTGGGACATCGGCAATGCAGTCTGCCAGTACCTGGGCGTTCACTGCCTTTCTAGGCTTATACGTGATGTAGTACTCTCCAAGTTCAATGCACCATTTCGATAGTCTATTCCGAAAGCTCTACTCTTTTTTCGCGACGTCACGTAGAAGCGGGTCATTTCGAACAGCAATAGCGTGTCCAGGGAAATAGAGTCGGCGCCTTCTGCCCGCACGTCAAGTCGTAGATGACTTTTCGGGGCAATGGGTTTTGACTTCGTTGCCGAGGAGATGGTGATTTTTTCCTCGGGTGCAGAACTCTTTCGGCGGGGAGGTCTGGGTCATCCTGACCCTGCTTTCCCCATAGGTCGTACTCCGGGGAGCATGGTTCCCACCGAGGACTCATCCCGTTGATCTCCATTTTCCCAATTCCTGTGAATTAGCATGGGACTCTTCACCCCACGAGGCACTGATGAGGAGGGCCTTCGGCCCGAATTTTTGCTGCGGCCTTCTTCGGCTTGACTACTGCGTCATTTCGACCATGGAAGGGCATGGGAATTCGCACAGGAAGCCTATGGTAATACTCAGAGGCCGTTCACCCATAGGCAGGGAAATCCCGGCTGCCATTATTCAGTTTCCCATTGAATCTCTGGCGCGAACGGGGGCCTAGGGAGTCCCCTCTCAATAGAACTCGGAGCTTCAACTTTGGCAACCTGGGAGTGAGTTCCCACAGACGGTGCCAGATGATGCCGTCCGGGGGTGCAGAGCCAGCATCTCCACTGTGTGCAGTGGTGTGGGCAGCAGGGGGTTCTGGAGGTACAAGAAGGTACCCTGAGAGGGTCAACTTAAGTGGTGGCCGGCAGCTTCCTGGTACCATGGCTGGTGAGGACTGGAAAGACTTCCGGCACGGGAGAGAACCCGGAGTGGAGATCCTTTAGGGAGACCTGGCTAAAACACTCAGAAAACAGGGGCTAGGAGGCCCCTGGGGTGGTTTTCCGGGGGGGAACTTCCGACGCCCAAGTCAGTGCTTCGAGAGAGAGAGAGATGTAGTAATAAGCACAAGAGACGCTTGCCTGGCGTGTCTTTCTGAAGGCTGAAGGGAGAGTATTCAGGCGGAGAGAGGAGAGCGTCCTCTTGTCCTTTAGGTCCTCCGGGCAGAGAACCCCCTGCCTGTGGCCATTTCCCTGGTAAATAAGGGAGGGGGTGATCTCTTCAGATTGTGACACGTGTATGGTCGGATGGCGTTCATATTTTTGGGCGTGGGGGCCCCTAGCCATCTACAGGCTCTTCGGGCTGCGAGCCATACTAGGTGTAGCCCTGTGTGACAGGATGCTAGACTGCGACGGCATGCCAGAGCGTGTCTGGAGGTGGCGTGTTGGACACGTATGTAAACGGAGTGTCAGAGACTCCTTGATGGCTCTTGCCGTACAACCGAGGTCCTTCTGGTTGATGTCTCACTTTGGGGTGAGGGGCCTTTTCCCGGAGTCAGGCTGGAACTTCGATGTCTCCGTCTTCAAGGGGCTTTCTCCCGTAGAGGGTGGTTGGTCCTTTTCCCCGAAGGTGGTTTGGTTGGCGTCCCGAAAGAGGCGCTACGCTGGCTCCCGAAGTTGGAATTGGTGAGCTACCGAGGTCATGTGCCTCAAGTGTATGACTTCCTTCACTCCGGAGTCCTTTTCCGTGGTCGGTCGTTGATCAGGGCGATAGCACTTCGGCTATCATAAGTCACATGCTCATTTAGGCACTTAGGTCACTTCATGGCTTACAATGCCAAGTACACACCTCAAGTGCTTTAAATGGTCATTAGTCCATGTGAGTTTCGGCCGAAAACCATAACTAGTCTTAACTTGGTAAACCAAGGCAATGATGCCTTATTTCCTTAGTGGGGAACATGATTTGACTAGTCATCATTGATCTTCACCAAAAATTGGCCTAGTTTGCCATTAATCCCCGCATAACTTTGCGTGGCCGAAAATGCCCACTCAAACTTTGTAGTTTTATTGGCACCACTAATTCAAGTGTGACATTTGGTCCCTTTACTTCATTTTCTTGCATTCTCCACCTAGTCAATTTTCTTGGTGTTTTTAGGACCCGAAAGCCCTCAACCTTGCACATACATCACTATGCCTTGTTTTAACAGTCCCTTTCATATTTTCATGGTGTCTCTCTTTATTTCCTTGGCCTGAGCCAAGCACTTAGGAGGTGAGCCTAACACATGTCCTCTGTGAAGGTCCAGAAAGGCTCCTTCAGCACCTTGTCCTTCAGAATATGAGAGTCCTGAAGGGCTCGCTTCCAGGCGTGCTCCACCATCGACGTAGCGGGGACCTGCTTCTCTGTAAAATCACGCCGAAGTTCCATCAGCACATTATCCCTTAGCCATACTTCTATAAGATCTAAAATGCCAAAAAATCCCAAACTCATAGAAAAATGGCTAATGGAGAAACCTGGTGGAACCTCGGTGATATCCTCCTCGGAGTTGCTAACCTCCTATACATCGACAGGGACCTGCTTGCCCTTCCTTCTTCGGTGCTCTTTGAGCTCTTCAGTGGAAAGGCCCCCTACTGAAGTCCCCAAGACATCGGCCGCAGTGGTGGGGCTCCGTGTAGTCGAGCTGATCACCGGATCCGAGGGTGGGTCGGCGGACCCAAGGACTGGTCCTGTACCGCTACATCACCTTCGATAGGGGGAGGAAGAAGGTCCTTCTTGGTCTTCTTCGACTGCCTAACGAAAGATGGCCATCCCCCCAACATCAACTTCCTATTTGGGGCAACTTTCTCCCTTCGCTGCTCCCCTCGGCTTGACCGAGGGAGAGGGACTTGTAAAATGCAGCGGATTGATCACCCATCTCTGAAAAAGGAAAGACATCAGTGTTAGTCCAGAGGACTACATATAACAAAATCTAGAAGATGACTTACTTTCAACAAGGCCTTCGTATGAGAGCTCACCCCGAAGGAGCATCATCAGCCACGCCTTTTTCCCGTCAAATGCAGGCTTTGGCATATCTAGGTCAGTCTTGTGCTCCTTGATTACTCCTAGCTCCCGAAGGACCTCTTCGGTCATAAGATTCCACTTGATGGGAAAGGGGTACAAGGAGCATGGAGGGGCCTCGGGGTCCCAGTCTGCGACAGCTCAGATGCGGCTATCAAACTCCTCAAATTTCGTTGCTAACTCAGGAGTTAGCAGCTTCTTAGGGTCAACTACATCAGCCTCTAGAGTCCCCGAGGCCCACCTGGTTGGCATATGTTTCCATGCCTCAGCCACCTTCGAAAAGAAAAACTTCTTCTGCAAACCCCCTCAACTATCCTTCCTCCCGAAGGTGAACGTATACTTCTTGCTCCTGGACCCCCTAGGAAGCAATAACTAAATGTTAGTGTTGTGCCCAAAAGCCAATCATGAGATGATTGTATTTTTGGACATTGAGTTATGATATTTTATTAAGGTATTAATCCAGCAATTATGTTTGTTGTTCTATTTCTACGTAACATAATAAACGTACTTGTAACCCTAGAATAATGATATTCTTAAACGTCCCTGGTCTAGTATTATTATGGAGCGGGTTGCAATAATACATAACGACTAGCGTATGTGGAGACTAATATGAGATATGTAGTCTACATATGGGTACAAGTTGGAGAACTTGTGTACTGGACCAACCCACCATGAGAACACTACATGGATCGTTATATGAGTGTCATAAGTGATTCTCATAGTGATCATGGTATATGTAGTCCTTAAACCTAATATCATCAAGGTTCCCTACATGTGAGTCACATACTTTAATACTTTCCTTTGTTGCTCATAATTGAGTGAACTTGAAGGAGGTCATTGGGTTTGTCACATATCATGTGGAGGGATTTGTATGATCAAGATGGGATTTGTCCCTCCTATGTAACGGGAGTGATATCTTCGGGCCCCTTGATAGAGTGAGACAAAGAAAAATGCATGGCCACGCTCGGATGAGTTGATATACGATATCAATGTCATCAGCTTAAGTTAGTCTACTCGGTAATCAAGAAACCAAAGATTGGGCTATACAAGAGTGACACATTCCATGTCTCATGCTTAGTCTTGATATCTTGGACAAAGGGACAATGGCATATATCGGTGATGATCATAAAAGTTTAGTCAAATCACGGACAATCTTGTCACTTGGGTAGCAATGATGTGTTGCTACACATCGCTCAATGCTTATGATCATAAATGTGATTTATGATCATTGCCAACGTGGTAAGAGCCTATTGGGTCGCACACATAGAGCTATTTGGAACATTAGAGTGCATGGGCTAATTATTTGGGTTATGGTTTGACTTTAATTTCGTATTAATAAAAGGCCCAAGAGTTGAGCCATTATTAAGCCCGAAATTAAAGCCTAATTGGATTAGGGCTTTGAAACCCATTAGGCCTAGAAATTGAGTCTCACTATAAATACAACTTTTAGTTAGAAATTCACAGGTCTCTTTGCCCTAGCCTCCCAAAAGGACAGCTGTACTCTTCTCATGCTTTTGTTTGGAGGACGCAAGCTAGCACTGCGAGCGCAAGAGAAACGCAACTGCCGGGACGTGGTTGAAGCGTGGTGATCCCGAGAGGCTCATGTGGATACCATAGAGAGCTTGAACACATCAACTGTTCATGTTTTGTGATTCGACTCTACAGTTGAGTGAAAGATCTCAATCAAATATTAGGTATGAAAATTTTTGAACACCTGGTTTACCCTGTTTCACTTAAATCCTGGAGGGTTTTGGTTTAATTTCGCTGCGCTGTTTGGCTCCCAAAACCCAACAGTAAAACCCGCTCTTCGGGATTGGGTGAAGTTTGTAATACTGCATGAAGATGATGAAGTGGGGTTCTATCCCAAACACACCACACATGCAGAGGAAGAAGTTGAAGTAAGAATAGGAGTTTGGGGGAAGTTGGTTCACAGTTATGCCATGGAATTGGCAAGACTCGCAAACCATCTTCGGGGGAGGGTACCAAAGTCTGGCCTTTATTTGGGCCCGAAAGACGGTAACCTCATCTGAGTGATACATGTAACCAACCAAGCCTAGAGTTGGTAGCCTGGTAATGGCATAAGAGGGAAAATAAAACTTAGCTGACCACTTCTCCATTTTCTCTGAAGTGGTACAGCAAAGGTGAGAGTCAAGAGGAACCCAACTCTTGGGAATGGGATGAACAGTCATGAGTGGGACCAGAAAAGACATGTTCGTAGAAGGAAACGACTTCAGAAAAGAAAACTGAGGGACTCCAGAAGAACGAAATGACTTTAGAAAAGTAGAAAAGAGTAGAAACACATATAACTAAAGGACTTTGGAAAAGGGGACCCACCAAAACTCTTGCGGAAGTCAGGATTTGTGAACGCCATCATGAAAACTAGTCAAAATCGCTCTACCGGTTGCACCACTGCAGAAAAGAGAGAGAAGCTTGAGAGCAAACGAGACCAAAATGGAAGCGAACGAAACCAAGGGAGGAGAACTCTGAGGAGAAGAAGGTTTATCTTGGCCGAAGGGGGTAGGCGAATCGTCCCCATAACTACCCCTCGAAGGCAGAAAGAAGTGGTGACGTAACCAATGCTACTGTCCACCCATTACTGCATGGCACGTGTTGCCTGACGCAGGAAACGAGGGCACGCCTCCTGACAACACGAAGGGCCAGGCAAGCTTATCTAAAGTGACGCATCTGTACGATTACGATGCGTGTCGATTCACTAACCTACAGCAGAAAATTAAAAAGGGGAATACACACTTCAAAAATACCAAAGACCTCACCAAGTAATGACATTTATAAGCTACCTTGGCTGAGAAGACATACCCTCGGAGAATGAAGTATCCCCTACCTAAGAAGGCCAATAAGTTACATCTATGGCAATTGCTAGTTTCCACAATGAGCTCCATGAAATGCTCTCAAAGACCCAGCTCACCGAAGTTACAACTTTGGCTGTCCGAGGGGGGCATGTGATAGCCAAACGGCTTACACTCGGATAGCTTCTGAGGATAACTGACAAATACCACCCTCGAAAGCACATCTGACCAGCCTCAGAAGATGGATCCTCACCACCCTCTGCGAGAAGTCACCACCCTCGGATGCTGACACTACCACCCTCAAAGGGACATATTGCGCCATCATCGGTTAAGTGATCTGGCGACCTCGGGAGCCACCTCCCATCCTCAGTAGAATAGAGCATTCCCCGAAGGTCCTCCACCCTGCCAAGGAGCCTCTCTCTACGGCCCTCGAGAGTAAAAATCGGACTGAAAAACACCTATCTGCTGAAGGAGCCTTACTCCTTGAAAATGGCCCATCACCAAAAGAGTTCTCACCTAGATGAGACAAATACGATTAGGAGCCTCTGACACATAGCCCTCCCACATGCCCCTGATCTCCAGTCAGAACGGCTATAGCCAGCTGAGGACGCCTGTTCCTGAACGGACAAATCAAATACAACCGACCACGTGCCATGATCTGAGACTTGTTGTGGTAGGAGGCCTCCTCTTCATGACCTCCTATAAATACCTATGGAGAACCTTGGTAAAGACACAAGAGAGATAGAGAAAACCCTAACTATCTTCTACTCTCTGTTCCTTCTTTCTTACCTTCATACTGATTTGAGCGTCGAAGGCTTCTCCCCCAGAATCACACTCCAGGGAGCCTCTAACCTCTGTTTTACTGAGTCTTGCAGCCACCTTCCTGCTGGAAGTCCTTCTCCAAGGCATCTTCACACCGTTGGTCCCTTTCCCAGACACTTTCACACTGGAAGTCCTGCTTGTAGTTGCACCATGTCACACAATGAAGTTGCCGACGAGCATTAGGGTCCTCGACATTTGTATCCTTGGCATCTACACCTTCGACATCATCCTCATCTTCATTGCGTACATCTTTAGCCGAAGAAAGAAGGGCAGGAAGGTTGAGATATTCAATCTTTGACCATGGCGAGGATGGTCCTTTAGGGATGTCGAGGGCTATTAGCAAAGAGACTTTGAGGTCGGGCTATTAGCCTCGACCTCCTTCTCCACCTTCTTCTTCTTCTTCTTTTCCTTGTTCAATTGCTCAATTTTGGCGAGGAATTTGGCATTGATCCCCAATGCATTAGTAAGGTCAGGCACATTACCTTATTTCTTCTTCCGAAGAACCTCCCCCGTCGAACTCAGTTCTATGACCCTCGCATCGAGGTCACTAATTTTGGAGGAATAGTCCTCAAGGAGCCCCCTCTGGCTCTCTAGCACTTCCTGGCGAAGGTTGGCTAGGTCCTCCTTCATGATCTTATTGAACTCACCATATTTCACACACAAGGTTGTAAACAATTCCTTCACCTCAACCAAGCTCTCCTCCAACTGACTTCGGATGGAAGACTGTTTGGTTGCCCAAGCCTGAAAGTAGCCTCCGTATGCCAATAATTACAAGTGGAAAATACCTGATGTAAGCTAAAGTAACTTGAAGATTTTGAGAAATCAAAATTTTTCTAAGTGCTAAGGATTACCTGTGCAGCATCCTCGGTCATCAGAGTTGCAAGGATCTCATCATTCGGGTAAACCTCGATTAAGGTTTGAAAGGTGGCATTTGTCATGATGCCCCTCACCATCTAAGCGACCATCTTCTGGCAATCCTTAAAAAATAGGTCCATGTCCTTGGTAAAGGTGCAGAAGGATTCCCTTGGGACCTTGTCCTTTAGAATCTTTGAGTCTCGAACAGCCCTCTTCTGAAGGTTGTCCATCATGCACACTATTTGGGCCCCTTCCTTTGTAAAATCATGCCGAAGTTCCTTTATTACATTCTCTCTTAGCCATTCATCTACAAATTCTAAAATACTAAAAAGTCTGAAACTCATAGATGAATGGTTAAGAGACAAACCGAGTGTAAGTTTGGTGTCTTCTCCATCAGAATCACCGACGTGAAGTACTTCGGCAGGGACCTCTTCCCCTTTGTGTCTTTGCCTCTCCTGGGCCTCCTCTACCGAAATCTCCCCCACCGAGGTCCCTAAGGTTTCGACAGTGGCATTGGGACTTAGAGGGGTTGAAAAGATGGCTGCCTTTGAGGACGGATCAGCATACATAGATGCTTGGTGCAACACCTCAACCTGGTCTTCGAGGGGAAGGGGTTGGGAGTCCTACTTAGTTTTCTTTGACTTCATTGCGGAAGACGGACTAGCTGGCCCCTTCTTTCTCTTTTGAGCCTTTTTCTTCTGGTCCCCATTCTTGGCTTGGTCAAGGAACAAACTCTTGTAGAAGGCTGCTGACTTATCGCCCATCCCTGCAATGGAGAAAATATTAGTGTAAGTATAAAAAATTCTAACACTACGGTTGAAGGATCAGCTTACTTTCTACAAGGATGAAGTAAGAGAGTTCACCCTAAAGGAGCAGAATTAGCCATGCCTTCTTTCCGTCCACCAAGGGCTTTAGCATATCTTTGTCAATAATGTGCTCAGTGATAACCTTGAGCTCTCAAAGAACCTCCTTGGTCATAAAGCTCCATCTAATGAGGAATGGGTAGAGAGAATGCAAAGGTGCTTAAGCATCCCAGTCTGCGACAGCCCAAATATGGTTGTCGAACTCTTCAAACTGAGACTCCAAATCTAGAGTTAACAACTTCTTTGGCTCCACTACATCGATGGCTAGGGTACCTGAATCCAATTGAGCTGGAAGATCTTTCCACTTCTCATCAATCTCCATGAAGAAGTACTTATTCTGCCATCCTTGCCAGCTGTCTTTGGTGTTGAAGGTGAAAGTAAATTTCTTTCTCTCGGATCCCCGAGGGAGCAAGAAGTAAAATCCCCCCTTTGGGATATGATGAAGTTTGTAGTATTGGGGAAAGAAGATAAAGTGTGGGACAATTTAGAAAAATCCACACATACACAGGAAGGTGTTAAAGTAAGCATGGAAGGAGGAGGATTGATGGCTACACCATGGAAAAAGCAGAAGTCAGGGACCACACTCGAAGGAGGATAACAGAGACCCGCCTTCAGTTGTGCTCAGAAGATGGTAACCTCCTTCGATTGAGGAAGGTAGCTTAGTTAATTATGACTAGGCAGCCTAATTTTTGCATAAAAACGAAGAAATAACTTTAGTCTCCACTTCTCCAACTTCTCCGAAGTCGCACAGCTCATATGGGAGTCGAGAGGGATCTAACTCTCAGGAAAAGTGGTAACCTTGGCTTGTTCGGTTGACATCCTTGGTGACTAAGACCCTAACCTTGGATAGATGAAGGAAAAAGAAAAGAAAAAGGAAAAAGAAGAGCAACTTCGGAAGGAAACCCACCTTTTTAGAAAACAGGGGAAACTTCAAAAAGCACCACAAAAGTTGCCAAAAATTTCTCCTCCGCTAACATTGCACAGGAAAAAGCTGCAAAAGTGAGAGGAAGTCTGAGAGTAAAAGGAATGAAAGTAGAAGAGTGAGGAAAGTTTGAAGGGTTTGCCTTGATATAGACCGAGGGAGGCATGTGAAGCATCTCCATAATGACCCTTCGCAAGCGAAATGACATAACCGATGTAATCGATGTGACTGATCACCAATGATCTGATGACATGTGTCACACGATGCGAGAAACAAGGGCATGCCTTCTAACACTAACATGCCTATATTGCATAACCCAAAGTAATGTGATTGTCTGGTGAGAAGATAGGATGGTTCACCGGTAGAAGGCAGGAATACAAAACCCTGAGGGGAAAATAGCTCTTTACCTCTGAAGATACAACCTCAGTTAAATTGAGAATTTGACTTAGGGACATAAAATAGCTCCTTATATTGTGAAGGTGTGACCTGGCCAAAACTAAGAAACTGGTTCGAAGTAACGTCAACACCAATGGGTCAAAACTAGTGAATTGAACACAAATAAGGAGCCTCAGAGAATGCCGAAAATACAACTTCACCAAAGGAAAGGGTCTTGGGCTGAAAAGCTAGCAGAAGCAAGTTTTTTCACCAAAAACAGCTTTAGCTACCCAAAGAGCAGGATTTCCATGACATGCTCCTGAATGATTAACACCGAAGATACAACTTCACCTTCTCTGAGGAGGGTATGTGATAGCCGAAGGGCTACCTCCATCAAAGACCTCCTAAACAGCTAACCAAACACCACCCTCGGAGGATTCATGACACCCACTTCCGGATGATTCTCTGCTCCACTCTTAAAAAATATATGTGACCAACTCTGGGAAATGGGGATCCCCTCCACCTTTGGAAGGGACACTACCCTTGGAAGCATGGGTACGTCAGCCTTGATAGAGGAAAACACCTCTGGAAGATGGTCCTCCCGTCGAAGAGCCTTCTCCGGTAGCCCTCGGGAAAAAACCTTGCCTCAAGGAGTCTTACATCCCTGATGGGGTATTATGGAGAAATGACAAATACAGTTGAGGAACATTTGACAAAGAAGCCTCGCACACGCCCCTAGCCTCTGGCCAGAACTGCCCACGGCTAGCTGGACATACTTGCCTCCGAAGGTACGAACCAATCTAACCGAACACATGTCATGATCTACATAGGTTGTTCAAAATGGTCTCCTTCCTCCACCCTCCGATAAATACTTGGGAGGGTCCTTGGTAAGTACACAGGACTCTCTCCTTCATACTCTCCGCTCTTAAACAACTTCTCTCCCACATACTAACTTAGGCGTCGGAGGCTCCTCTCCCGGAAACACACTCTGGGGAGCTCCTAACCCACTTTCTTTAGGATCTTGTAGATATCTTCTCACCGGAAGTCTCTCTCAAGCCCAACATGTCATATAGCGAAGATGCCGCTGGGCATCACAAAGGTTGGGTACTCAATTTCACAAATTTCCAAAGATGGCTATGCAAAGGACATGGATGGAATAATGAAGAAAGGACATCAATGGAAATAAGGATATTTTTGGTGACGAAAGTGCTCAAGGAGGCAAAGTTAGTCATTTACTGCTTAAGGACACTTAGGGGCTTAAGTGTCCCAAACTTGTCTAAAGGTGAAAATGATCCTTGGGCAAGGTTAAAAGAGGTCAAAAATTATCATTTTCTAATCCCGAATGGCTGGTAAGAACATTGTCCATGTGTGGCCTAAAGTTTGAAAAATTTGCAAACATGCCATTACTAAAGAGCAAGAAAGAAATAAAGCTAGAGAAAAATCATTTTTCCCCCATTTCTTCCAAAATTTTCACCTCCACCTTGTAGGATTCTTCCTTCAACTTCACATCCCTCTATATCCACCATACCTTAAGAAATCAATAAAAAGCAAGAGAAAGCAAGAGAATTCAACAAAGAGCACAAAATCCGCAGTTTTCAGGTTCATTTAGGGTTTCATCTTTAACACCTCCGGGTAAGAGTTTTCTTAAGTTTACTGGATTGTTTACTATATTTCCAAACATCCATGAAGCTAAGACCATGCTTGGAAGAGAACAAAAAAACTCAAGAAACCAAGTATGGGTTAAGGGGAAAGAAGCATGGCAACGTTTCGGCCTTAGTGTTACCATGCTAAAGATGGTAGCAAGAAAGAAGGGTTTCTAAAGCCCAAGCTAGTACTAAATAAAACCTAAAAGACTCTTAAGACCAAGCTTAAGCTTGAGGAGGGTTGCCATAGTGTTACTAAAGTGATATCTTATTGTTTTATTGAATGATTATGGACTAACCCTAATGGGTTATTGATGCCAACATTACATGTGTTTGTTGGTGCATATGGTTGCCATATTTGTGTGTATGTGTTATTTTTGTATGATTTTATGTCTTTGGATTTTAGGTGGTATGTTGCTATGGAAGACTTTACATTGAAAGCCCTTACTAAGTTCTTTACAAAGAGCTTACTCCCCTTTCTATCCATTTTCAGGAACACTCAAAAGAGAACGTTCAAACTAATACTTATAGTTTTTGTTCTCCTGTGAAATTTTAGGCACATAAACTTTAATATGTCTAGTATTGAACTGGACTGTTTGTACTTTCTGCATTATGCAGCGGCTGCCTTTTGAAGTTTCTGGAGTACATTGTGTTTTTAAGGTTCTCCAATAACCTAGTGTGCATACCCAACTAAGATAGGACATATGTATGTTGCATCTATGCATGTAAATACACTATGGGTGATGTATGGATGATATATGAAGTAATAAAGTGATGTTTAAGCTTGAATGTTCAATTTGGTCCATTTTGCAACTCATTGGCTGTTTTAAAGTAAATTATGTTTAATGCTTATGGAATGCCTATAAATTTAGGGGAATGACTTTACCAAGTGTCTAATACATGTAAGAACCCACCCATGTTGGCTTTGGAATCACTAGATTTAGTGCCTTGTAGCCAATGTTATAGTCTATTAAAGTTGGCTGATTTTGCTGTGCACTTGTTCATATGGTCAATTTTACCCGGTTGAGTATAAAATCCATAATTGCAAACTTGTATGGATTTAATGCCTCAAATTTGTTTTCCTATGAATGTTTAAGTGTATTAAATGGTTTAAGACCTTTAGGGTGTAGGAGAACCTGTGTAGAATTTCACTTGGACACGTGAAATGGGCACCAATGGTACCAAGTGTGCATATGATTGCACATGCACTTAGCAATTTTACTTAAATCCCACATTGACCAAGAATAAAGAATTTATTGTCATCATCGTTACTTCAAGATGAAATTGTATGTTAATATTGTAGTATTGTGCCCAAAAAGCAAATCATGAGATGATTGTATTTTTTGCACATTGAGTCATGATATTTTATTAAGGCATTAATCCAGCAATTATGTTTGTTTTTTTGTGTCAACGTAACGTAATACACATAATTGTAACCCTAGAATAATGATATTCTTAAATGTCCCTGGTCTAGAATTATTATGGAGCGGGTTGCAATAATACATAATGACTAGCATATGTGGAGACTAATATGAGATATGTAGTCTACATATGGGTACAAGTTGGAGAACTTGTGTACTGGACCGACCCACCATGAGAACACTACATGGATCATTATATGAGTGTCATAAGTGATCCTCTTAGTGATCACGGTATATGTAGTCCTTCGACCTAAGATCATCAAGGTTCCCTACATGTGAGTCACATACTTTGATACTTTCCTTTGTTGCTCGTAACTGAGTGATCTTGGATGAGGTCATTGGGTATGCCACAAATCATGCGGAGGGATTTGTCCCTCCTATGTAACGGGAGTGATATCTTCGGGCCCCTTGATAGAGTGAGACTTAGAAAAATGCATGGCCATCCTCGGATGAGTTGATATTCGATATCAATGTCACCAATTTAAGTTGGTCTTCTCGGTAATCAAGAAACCAAAGATTGGGCTATACGAGAGTGATACATTCCATGTCTCGTGCTTAGTCTTGATATCTTGGACAAAGGGACAATAGCATATATCGGTGGTGATCATAAAGGTTTAGTCGAATCATCGATAATCTTGTCACTTGGGTAGCAATGATGTGTTGCCACACACCGCTCATTACTTATGATCATAAATGTGATTTATGATAATTGTCAAAGTGGTAAGAGCCTATTGGGTCGCACACATAGAGCTATTTGGATCATTAGAGTGCATGGGCTAATAATTTTGGTTTTGGTTTCACAATAATTTCGTATTAATAATGGGCCCAATAGTTGAGCCATTATGAAGCCCGAAATTAAAGCCTATTTGGATTAGGGCTTTGAAACCCATTAGGCCCAGAAGTTGAGTCTCACTATAAATACAACTTTTAGTGAGAAATTCGTAGGTCTCCTTGCCCTGGCCTCCCAAAAGGACAGCCGCACTTTTCTCTTGCAATTCCTTGGAGGATGCAAGCTAGCACTACGAGCGTAAGAGAAACACATTTGCCAGGATGCGGTAGAAGAGTGGTGATCCCGAGAGGCTTGTGTGGATACCATAGAGAGCCTGAACACGTCAACTGTATTTAAGCACTCATAGTGGTAACAAGGTGTTAGGTAGGCTCAACCCTAGATGGACTAGAGGGCAGCCACCAATGCCACTCATGAAGCCCAACGTCCAAAACCCAAGAAGGAATCAACTGCCTAAGCTGTGACAGGACCAAAGGTGGTAAAATCCACCTCCTGGCAAAGTATTTTAGGTTGAGACATCAAAGAGGGGGCAAGATACACTAGAGGCCGAGACATTAGTGAAAGAGGCTAGCTCCTAGAGGCTGAGCACAAGGACACTTAAAGGTGCCATTTACCTTAATGGACAATTAATATATACTTTATTTGATACTGGAGATGCACTATCTATTGTTTCTTCTACATTGGTTAAGGCCATGAAGTTAGAAGTAAGAAACATGACATAAATGTACATAGTCAAAACTGCTAGCAATGAAATCTTATTTACTTATCACATGGTAGAGAATGTGTGGTTAAGTTTGATAAGTTGGAACTTAAGGCAGACCTGATAATGTTAAGCACTTATGACTATGACATATTCTTAGGCATGAATTGGCTGAGTGAAAACAAAGTAGTAATAGATTGTCATGCAAAACAACTATTGATGCCTGGTTGTAAACCATTTGAACTAGAGAAATCACTTGAACTAGGCTCGGATTGCCAAGTTGAATTAGTGAAACAAGTGCCTTTGGAAGGTGAACATGAATGTTTGGGATTGAATGAACATGGAGTAGCTAGTGAACTTAGCCAAATCCCTATAATCCAGGTGTACTCAAAGGTCTTTCCCACAGACCTACCTAGACTACCACCTTTGAGAGAGGTGGAGTTTGAGATTAAACTTGTACTAGGAATAGTTCCTATGTCCACAGCTCCATATAGATTGGCCATACCTGAAACGGTAAAGTTGAAGAAGCAACTGGATGAGTTACTTGAAATAGGATTCGTTAGACCTAGTGTCTCTCCATGGGGAGCACCTGTCTTGTTTATGAAGAAAAAGGATGGAACCCTAAGACTCTGTATTGATTATAGAAAGCTTAATGCCCTAATTGTTAAGAACAAGTATTCTCTCCCAAGGATTAAGGATTTGTTTGATCAATTGAAAGAAGCAAGAGTGTTCTCCAAAATAGACTTAAGGTTTGGTTATTTCCAGTTAAGGGTTAGGGAAGAAGACATACCTAAAACTACATTTAGAACTAGGTATGGACACTTTGATTACACAGTGATGCCATTTGGGCTCACTAATGCACCTGCATTCTTTATAGATCTTATACAAAGGGTGTTTAGAGCATACTTAGACCACTTTTTGGTAGTCTTCATTGATGACATTTTGGTGTACTTAAAGGATAAGGAGACTCATAAGGTGTACCTAAGGCTAGTACTTGGCTTGCTCTAAGAACATAAGCTCTATGGGAAGTTAAGTAAGTGCAAATTTTGGACACCAGAGATTGGACTTTTGGGTCATATAACCAGTGATCAAGGGTTGGCAGTAGATCCTAAAAACGTTAGAGCAATCTTGGATTGGAAGCAACCCCAGAATGTTAAGGAAGTTAGGAGTTTCTTGTGGTTAACTAGCTATTACAGAAGATTTGTACCTAAGTTCTCTGTCGTAGCAGCCCCTATGGCTCAACTAACTAGAAAAGACCAGACGTTTGTCTGGCAAAGTAAGTGTGAAGATAGCTTTCAGGAGCTTAAGAAGAGGTTCACAACAGCTCCTGTGTTAGTTTTACCAAACCCTAAAAAGGCTTATGAGGTTTACACTGATGCATCACCTGTAAGGTTAGGTTGTGCCTTAATGCAGGACAAGCAAGCAATTTTTTTTGGATCAAGACAGTTAAGACCACATGAAAAGAATTACCTAGTGCATGACCTAGAATTAGCAGCTGTGGTCTTTGCACTTAAGCAATGGATGCATTACTTGTACAATAACAAGTTTCAGGTCTATACAAGTACCTTTTCACTCAAAAGGACTTCACTATGAGGTAGAGAAGGTGGTTGGAACCTAGAAGATTTTGACTATGTAATTGAATACACAGTTGGCAAGGCCAGTGTTATGGCAAATGCCTTAAGGAGAAACTATATTGGAGTACTCAAAGGTGGAGAAGGGGGAAGGAAGGTCGGGAGGCATAATCTTACTTGCCTAGTAAGGCAATGGTTAAGATGGGAATTTGAGAAACTAAGTGTGCTTACCATTACACCTAAATGGAAGGAACTCATCAAAGAAGCATAGCTTAATGATGAGAAGATTGATTTGTTATCTGGCCAAAGGAGGAGGGAGCTATTTCAAGGATTTTCCTACAAGCAAGGACTGTTATACTGCTAGAATAGATTGTATGTACCTAGTAAGGGTGATCTAACACCCCAACTTCTGGAAAAAGCACACCCAAGTAAGCTAAGCATGCACCCAGGATCTACTAAAATGTATCATGCTCTCAAAGCTTACTTTTGGTGGCCATACATGAAACATGATATTGGCACCTATGTAGCTAAGTATGAAATGTGCCAACAAGTGAAAGTTGAGCACCAAAAACCAAGAGGGAAGCTTCAAAGTTTACCCATACCTGAGAGAAAGTTGGTGTCCATATCTATGGACTTTATGGTGGAAATGCTGCTAACAAGGAGAAGACAAAATGCCATTTGGGTGGCAAATGATATTGTTTCAGATAGAGATCCTAGGTTTGTTTCTAGGTTCTAGAAATCCTTACGTCAAGCTTTAGGCACGGAGAGTAAGTTTAGCTTAGCATACCATCCACAGACAGGTGGACAAAGAAAAAGAACGATTTAGGTTTTAGAAGATATGCTAAGATGTTGTGTGATTGACTTGCAAGGAGAATGGGATGTGCATCTACCATTAGCGGAATTCTCATACAAGAATGGGTACCATTTAGTGATTGGAATGACACCATATGAAGCTTTGTATGGCAAAAAATGTATTACCCCACATTGCTAGCTTGAGCCGGGAGATAAATTGGAGTTAGGGCCAGAAATCATCAGGGAGACCACTAAGAAGATAAAGATAATCCAAGCAAGGATCAAGACAGCCAATGACAGGTAGCAGTCATATGCAAACTTGAAAAGGAAAAGAGACCTAGAATGCCAGGAAGGAGACTGGGTGTAGCTCAAGGTTTCTCCTATGAAAGGAGTGGTGAGATTTGGAAAGAATGGGAAACTAGCACCCAGATACATATGGCCATATCAAATATTGGCTAAGGTTGGAAATGTGGCATACAAGTTAGACTTGCCACCTGAACTTTAACATGTGCATGATATTTTTAATGCCAGTTTATTCAAGAAGTATGTTCCAAGTTCTAGAAAAGTGCTTTTACCCACAACTGCACCTACAACACCAAGTCTATCATATGAGGGGGGCCTATCCAAATCTTAGCCAACGATATAAGAAAGTTGAGGAATAAATGGATTCCCATCATCAAAGTTCAATGGAGTAATCATACCTAGGAAGAGGTAACTTTGGAAATAGATGAGGAAATTACAAGATGTTATCCACATGTGTACCCTAAGCTTATGAGGAATTTAGAGGACTAAATTCTTTAAGGAGGGGAGATTGTCATAACCCTTATTCCCACATAAAGCTTAAGTAAATGAGAGGTGAAAACTAAGTGGAAAGCAAGTCATGTGCAATGACTTAAGAGATATATTAGTTGGACTTAGTAGGCACATGTGAATTTGCCAAAGACAAGTCTATCGAGTGTACTCGAATGAATGTTTAAAGGATTTAAGACCATAGTGGCGAATTTGTGAATGTGAGGGCTCATTTGCACATATACATTTGGGCGCTAAAATCGGGGGAATCTTTTGGTGGGGGATCACTTGGTGCCATGCAAGAAAATGACCTTGCCGAGACAAGCATTAAACCTAGTTTCACACCATGTGGCACCCAATCAGATTTGCATGCTACCACTTAGTCAAACCATTTCATTTTCAGGTCAAAGGTCCTTGTTTTAGCTTAGTTGGTGTTCTTGGATTGGGAGCCTCACAATTTTGCCGAACTAGTGAAGGATTAGAATTGAAATTGAAGATTCAAGCTTGTTCAAATGCAATTTGGCCTTAGGCAACCTTGGAGTTACATTGCCAAGCTTGGATTCTTGCATTTGGCAGCTTGGCCGAGAGCTAAGGGCAATGTTTGGTAAGGGATTCATTATACTCATCTTGACTTTGGTTGATTTCCATGCTTAAGTGAGTATTAGGCAATCTAGGTGATATCTTGTTAGCTAAATGACCGTAGATTGTTGTAGGCTGCCAAAATTATAGGGCCAAAATTGTGCATTTAGACTCCTAGGATTGGTAATGTTCTGTAGGCCATCAGAACACTACCCTTAGTGTGCATACCCAACTGGCCCTCCTGGGTGCTATGTAAACACATGCATATTGGTCAAACCATCACACACATATTCACATTTCATGCACACATGGCACCAAAGAAGGAAAACACTAGCATAAGTCTTAATCTTGGGTACCACACATTAGGCAACCTTGTTAAGTTCTAGTGACCAGCCACTGCACTTGTAACTTTCACTAATAAACTATATCATTCTAACCATCTACCTCCATGTTTCTATGCTCCACTATAAGGTAGACACTTAAAGAAAACCAGGGGATTTTGTTTTAGATCAATAGACAACCTATGGACCAAGTTATGGATTTTTTAAGTTGGTTACAAAATTATGACCAAATGAACAGTAACTTAGCCAACTTTCCAACGTCATATCTTTCACTACAGGGTTTCAAATTCATAAATTTTAAATTTGAGTTCAACCTCTAGATGTTATCTAGGTATGGTCAAAATTTCATACCAAAATGTAGTCTACACAGCGAGATATAAGACTTTAAGTGTGGAATCAAAATTCAGGTCACTTTATGACCATTTTGCCCATATAAAATTTCATAAGTGTGCAAACGCTTCATTCACAAGAGGAAAACCCTCCAAAGATATCCCATATATTTCCATTACACATAGGAATTACATTCCCTTACTTTTAATAACTTTATGTGGCCAAAACAGAATATACAAGTAAGCAGCCCATCATGCACAGTTAGGTAGCTTTGCACCACATCACTTACATAGCCAAAACATTACTCAAATGTTCACATACTTATCTCATTTTACATACAATACATGCACTACAAAATGGTCTTAACTGAGCTAAATATGCACCCTAGGTTATAGGAGTTCCTGAGACACAATGGACTCCAGAACAGGATGCTGGACAGCTGCTGTACAACACAATAAGTACCACCATTAAAAATATCAAATGTGCTCCTAAAATAACCAAAATTTGCAGATGATAACAAGACATATGGAAGTTCATGTACCTAACATTTTAGATCAAAACTCAAACCACAAGTTTCAGTTTGAATGAGATATTTCTGCCGTACCTAAAATGACAGAATTGAAGGGTGTAAGTTTCATTGAGAAACTTAGTAAGGGTAACACTTGGATTCATAAGGCAATGTGTCCATCATCAAAACCTTCATCCAATGATACTAAAACACAAAAACCACAATACATATATACAAGATATAGCAACCAAATGCAATAGCCATTCACAACCAACAAACACTTGAAATGCAGCAACAACAATAACTATAGGTTAGTCCATAAAACACATAATAAATAGAAATAAATTACTATGGCAGTCCTGCTCAGGCTAATACTTGGTCTTAGGAGGATTTTAACACTAGTTAGTAGTAACTTTGGGCTCTAGAAACCCTCATTTCACTACCATCTTTGTGCACTTGACAATAGGTCACAAAACCTTCAATAAGTGCACTCCCCTCACTAAGCTTGGTTCATCAAGCTCATGGCTCCCTTCCAAGCTTAGCCCAAGCTCCATGGTTGCTTGAAAATACAAAAAATAACCCATGAGAGCAAGAGAACCCTTACCTTGAGTATATGCTGAAATTGAAGCTTGATCCTAGGTGTACTCAAGTCTTAGCACCACATAGATTCCAATTGCCCTTTCTTGCTTTCTTTTGCCTTCATTTGAATCTTGGAGGTGGATGGTGGCTATGTGGGTCGAATATGGGAGAAAGATAAGTGAATTGGCCACTTAAATGGCCTTAAACGACCTTAAGAGCACAAAACACACTTAAACAAGCTTAAGGTTGCTTTATGTCATTTTCCTTCTCACTAATTATGGTTTCTTTGTCTTAAAATCATTGGTATACATGTGCCCAACATTTTTGACCAATTTACAAGCCTTGGCAGCCTCCCCCATGGTGGGATAATTCCACAATCTCATACTTTGACTTAAGTCAAAAGCTTGAACACCTTAAGGTTTACACTAAGACATTTAGGTCCTTAATGCCTTTAGTGTTTCCTTTGTCCAAACTTGTCTGCCATGAGCAATTTGGTCCTCTAAAATCACTTTTATACCATTCATACTGTTACCACCTCATAAAATGGGAGAATTACAAGTGTGTCATAATGGCTAAAAACCATTATAATGTGTAATTCTCACCATAGTGATTGAAGTGTAGGGGGTAAAAGGCATGATCAACACCTCCTTAAAAGTGTTCCAAGTTGGTAACTTGGTCCCCAAGAAAAACCTTAAGGATTGCTTGTTTTTCAAGCAACCTATGGACTTTTTTGTAAGGTTTTGGAAATTCGGGTACTAATTGCAAAACTCTCGAGAAAGAGACTTGGAGAGTTATGGGAAGGATATGAATGGTACAAAACTGCTATTGGAGGATCAAATTGCTCATGGAAGACAAGTTTGGACAAAGGAAACACTAAAGGCAATAAGGACCTAAATGTCCTAGCCTCAATCTTAAGGTGTTCAAGCTTTTAACTTAAGTCTAAGGGTGGAATTGTGGGGTTATCCCACTATGGGGAGGCAGCCATGACTTGATAATTAGTAAAAGATTTTGGGCACATGTGTACCAATGAGTTTAAGACAAAGAAATCATAATTAGTGAAAAGGAAAATGACATAAGGCAAGGTTAAGCTTGTTTAAGTGTGCTTTGGTGCCCTTAAGCTTATTTAGGGCCATTTAAGTGGCCAAATCACTTATCCCTCTCTCATTTTCGTCTTTCCCCAGTCCAAGAACACAACCATACTTCCTTCATAGCCACCACACCTTCAAACTTGCAATTGATTGAAATTGAAGCCAAAAGAAAGCAATTGGAAGGAAACTAGAGCTATTTCATGCATACTTCAAGGATCAAGCTTGATTTTTGGCCTACCCACTTTGGTAAGGGTTCTCTTGCTCCCATGGACTATTTTCTACAATTTTCAAACATCCATGGAGCTATTGCTAAGCTTGGAAGAGAGCCAAGAGCTTGATGAACCAAGCTTATTGAGGGGAGTGCACTTATTGAAGGTTTTGTGACCTAGGGCACAATGATGGCAGTAAAGTGAGGGTTTCTAGAGCCCAAAGTTAGTACTAACTACTATTAAAATCCTCTTAAGACCAAGCATTAGCTTGAGGAGGGCTGCCATTGTTAGGGCCATCCCTTAGTACTTGGCTTAGGCCAAGAATATTGAGAAAGACCAATTTAAAAATGAGGGACTTGTTTGAAAATGAGGATAAGGGTGTAAATGTAAACCTAAGAAAGTTTGGGTTTTAAGTGTATATGGCTATGATGTTTCTGGCATAAAATAAAGTTGGAGGACTATAATACACACTCGAACTGGTGATGCAATTGAAACTATGAAACTTAAACTAGAAATTTCGGCCATGCAAATAAGTGGAAGGAGAAATGAAGAATTAGACCAAATTTTTTTGGGTGACCTGATGGCCGGTCATGTTTGTCTTCCACCAAGGTTTGTACCATTATTTATATGGTTTAATTAATCTTGGTAATTGCCGAAAATATGCATGGGATAATGACCATTTTTAGCCATTTTGATTAAAGCTTGGCAATGTAGGCCATGAGCTAAGATTAATGCTGAAATGAACATGTATTTTAGTGACTAAAGTGAAGCCATGAATTCTCGAAGGGCAAAGTGAGCCACGCAAAATATTTTGGACCAAGAGTGTTATTAAGCTATTTTTGGTACAAGTGGCTATAACCGGTTAAGCATCATTCCACTTAGTAAATAAAACAATAGTTTTAGCCAAAGCATTCTCATTTGTGTCTTGATTGAGTATTGAAGGCATTGGGTTGTTCTTGGTGTTCTTGACGTTTTACTGCTGAATTGATGCCATTTACAAGCAATTGAAGCATTGAAAGCAAGAATTAGGCTTGTCTTCCTTGATTTCGGCCTAAGGTGACTTCCTTATTCCTTTTCTTGAACCTTAGTCTTGAATATATACATGGGCAGCCGAGACATTCATGGTTGTTTTTGGAATGTTGCTGCCATTGTCTTAATGTTTTAAGAGAAAGGATGAAAGCTTGAAGGTGTATGCAAGCTTGGAAGCAAAGAAAGGGAAGGAAATAGTGAAGTTCATTCTCGGTCTTGAAGTGTTCAAGCAAACCTGAGACTATTCAAGCTCATATATTGAGGTAGGATTCATGTTTTACTTGTTTGCTTGGTAATTATTCCATTAACAAGTAAATAAAGTAACTAAGTGATGGTTAAAATTTGCTATGTGATCTTAGTTACTTGATGGGCATTATTGAGTAGATTCGGTTTATGATTTGATTAGCTAATCAATTATGGGCATGTGTTAGAATTCCTAGTGAGGGAGGCCAACTTACTAAGGAATTTGGAGCTCTACTGGAATGGGAGTGATGTTGTGAAGATGGTAGTGCGAAATGTGCACATGGACACATGCTAGTAAATATGGCCGAATGTATCTTGTGGTGTGTGTGTGTGTTTATGTGCTTGATTGTTTGTTTATGTGTGCTAACCAATTGTAGATAGCTTAGTTAGACATATTACGTCTCAGTTACTATATGTGTATATTGTGTTTTTTGTGTTTTCTATGTTTTCTTGCAAGACAAGTAAGCTATGGAGGTTAAGTCTTGGACTTAACTAAATAGACCAAATATGGTCGGTTGTGAATCCTACTGAGTAATTGTTACACATTGCCCATATATTTTTTTGTTTTAGGCAAGGATATTCAGCTTGAGTAGGTTTGCTTGAGTTGCTTGTTTGCGTGCTAGGTAGTACCTTTATTGCTCAAGGTATGTGCCAACTCAATCTTGGCTTGATTACTTGCATTACAAGTCTTATGGGTTTAGGCCGAAACCTATATTCTAAGTTTTGCAAGCTTGTGTAGTTGTGGGACATGTCTAGGTGCAGGATGGATGTGTAGACTATGGCTCTGATTGTAGTGTTCACTTTCATGACCATGAATATGGTCATTGGGTTGGTGCTTTAGTGTGTGCTGCTGTATTGCACACTTAGGTATCTTCTTGGGGACTAATGAAACTTAGCTTGTAAAACTTAACCTTGGCTATTTTGGACTTGTAGCATCCTTGGAATGCCTCCAAGCTAGTGATGCTTGTACTTAGGCTATTTTGTGTATATATGTAGCCTTGATTGTACATGTTTTTGTATGTACATATGTAGGATGCTTAAGTGCCAAGTAATGTTAAGTTTATGAGCTTATGGTTATGTTTCATGTAAGAAATCTCTTGATAGATTTTGTTTGGCCGAATATACATGTGCATGGAAACCTTGATTTTCAAAACTACAAAGATGTGGGCTTCTTTGTTGTCATTCACGAAAGTAGCACACTTGATGAGCACACATCCTAGACACTTAATTGATTAAGTGTATGCCTTGCTTGTATTGCAAGTTATTGATTTATAGCCTTGCCTTGTGTTGCAAGTTAGTGGTTGGGCCCTACTTAAGTTGCAGGTAATTGTTCTAAATAACTCATAAGCCTCCTGGGGCACCTCCGAGCTCTCAGCTTAAGAAAATAAGACTTAAAACTACCTAACAAGTAATAGCCTAAATAAAAAGGTAGTTAATAACACCTGAACTTAAGAGTATCCAAATAACTCTTGGGGAAGAAATGGTGAGTGGCACTAAGAGTGCATAGGCTGGGGCCTGTGTGGGGTGTGACAGGCTTTGTTTGGTATTAGAGCTTAAGGTTAAGAAGCTTCTAATTTAGAGGAAAGTATAGCCTAGACTTGTTCCCACATAGGATTATATAAGACTTGTATTATTGGGTATATGTGAATAGCTACATTTTAAAATGCAGGATGAGAACAAGAGGCAGGGAAAGAGATTCCCTAAAGCAAACAGAGAATGTAACAGCCCATCCTAGAGATGGCATACATACAGAGGTGCTTGAGATACAGGCAGGTGCTATTGGGCATAATGTGGCCGAAGAGCCAAATGCAGGTTTTACATTACCTGTAGCTGGACCTAGCAGGGAGAGGCTAGATAGGATAGAAGCAATGATGGAATCACTACAGCTAACTATGGCACAGATTGTGTAGGGAATAAAATTCTTGGCTAGAGGCCAACCTCCAATACGTGAAAACCCGTAGCATATGGGAGCAGGAGAAAGCTTTGAATCAGAAGGTAGAAGAGGAAGGAGAAGGCCTGGCAAAGAGCCAGTGAATCATGATCAGCATAGTGATAATGAAAGCAATCAAGAAGATGAAAAAGGTGATGAGGAGAGAAGACATCCCAGGGCTAGAAGAATGAGATCAGAGGTTAGGCAAGAACCCAGGATAGACGAAGAGGATGAGGAGAGCCCAGACATTGAAGAGCTGGATGCTTATATTTACTTAAGGAAGACTAAGCCTCCTACAGAAAGTACAACAAGAGGGAGAATCTTCAGAGACAGAACTAGCAGTACAGAAGTGAGAGGAGAGAGGTCTAGAAGGGGTGGACTTTGTTGGGTTTCGGGAGGCAAACAGCACAGCGGAATTTAACCGAAACCCTCCAGGATCCAAGTGAAATGGGGTAAACCGGGTGTTCCAGAATTTTCATACCTAATTTTCGGTTGAGATCTCTCACTCAACTGTAGAGTCGAATCACAAAACCTGAACAATTGACGTGGTCAAGCTCTTTATGGTATACGCATGAGCCTCTCGGGATCACCACGCTTCCACCACGTCCCGGTAGATGCGTTTTTCTTGCGCTCGCAATGCTAGCTTGCGTCCTCCAAAGAATTGCAAGAGAAGAGTGCGGCTATGCTTTCGGGAGGTTAGGGTAAGGAGACCTGTGAATTTCTCACTAAAAGTTGCATTTATAGTGAAACTTAACTTCTAGGCCTAATGGGTTTCAAAGCCCTAATCCGATTAGGCTTTAATTTTGGGCTTCATAATGGCTCAACTCTTGGGCCCATTATTAATATGAAATTATTGTGAAACCTTAACCCTAATAATTAGCCCATGCACTCTAATGATCCAAATAGCTCTATGTGTGCGATCCAATAGGCTCTTACCACATTGGCAATGATCATAAATCACATTTATGATCATAAGCAATGAGCGGTGTCTAGCAACACATCATTGCTACCCAAGTGACAAGATTGTTGATGATTTGAGTAAACCTTTATGATCATCACCGATATATGCTATTGTCCCTTTGTCCAAGATATCAAGACTAAGCACGAGACATGGAATGTGTCACTCTTGTATAGCCCAATCTTTGGTTTCTTGATTACCGACTAGACCAACTTAAACTAATGACATCGATATCGTATATCAACTCATCTGAGCATGGCCATGCATTTTCTAAGTCACACTCTATCAAGGGGCCCGAAGATATCACTTCCGTTACATAGGAGGGATAAATCCCATCTTGATCATACAAATCCCTCCGCATGATATGTGACATACCCAATGACCTCCTTCAAGTTCACTCAGTTATGAACAACAAAGGAAAGTATCAAAGTATGTGACTCACATGTAAGGAACCTTGATGATCTTAGGTGAAAGGACTACATATACCATGATCACTATGAGTATCACTTATGACACTCATATAATGATCCATGTACTATTCTCATGGTGGGTCGGTCCAGTACACAAGTTCTCTAACTTGTAACCATATGTAGACTACATATCTCATATTAGTCTTCACATATGCTAGTCATTATGTATTATTGCAACCCGCTTGACAATAATACTAGACTAGGGATGTTTGAGAATATCATTATTCCATGGTTACAATTATGTTTATTGCGTTACACAGAAACAAAACAACAAACATAATTGCTGGATTAATGCCTTAATAAAATATCATGACTCAATGTGCAAAAAATACAATCATCTCATGATTGGCTTTTGGGCACAACACTAACAGACTTAAGGAGGGCTAGCTAGAAAGCTTCTTGCCACTAAAACCTCCAGTATTCAGGGGTGGCAGTGACCCTGATGAAGCAGAGTTTTGGGTGTATCAAGTAGAGAAGATTTTTGAGAGAATGAATGTATCATCTACTCAGAAAGTACTTCTAGCTACCTTCAGGCTAGAGGGAAATGCAGAGCTGTGGTGGAGGGCAGTGTAGAGGACATATCAGGAAAGAAATCAGAGGAGACCACCAGCTAAAAGGAGATCCATGAGGTGGGCAGATTTTCTACAGGTTTTCCACCAACAATATGTCAGTGAAGCCTAAAAAGATCATAAGCAAGTGGAGTTTGATCAGCTGGAGCAAGGGGATCTCACTATTCTGGAATATGAACAAAGATTCAGTAGTCTGATCAGATATGCCCCACAGTATGAGGGACAGGAAGAATTGAGAACCAAGAGGTTTTTGAGAGGCTTGAGGCCTAAGCTGAGACAGATTCTCAGAGCAATAGGGACCAAGGATTACTACTCTGTGATGCAGAGTGCCATTGCAGTGGAGCAGGAGTTCAAAGAACAAACAAGGAGTGGACTTGGTAGTGGGAGTGGTTTCCAGAAAGGGACACAGAAAAGACCCAGAGAAGAGGTAGTAGCCAGTGGAGGAAGAAAGAGAAGGGGCCACAGTAGTATGGTCCACAATGCCACACTTGTGGGAAATTCCATGGCAATAATCCATGCTTCAAAACTGCTGTTGGTTGCCACAAGTGTGGGGCACCAGACCATTGGGTAAGAGATTGCCCAAAGAGAGGAGATGAGAGGAAATTACTGGGAATGTTTAATCCCAAAGGGCAAGGTGGGCAGCAGATACCCATGCCCTAATTGAGGACCAATCAGCCCAATCCAGGAGGGAGGCAGGCACAAAGGGCCCCTCAGGAGTAGAGAAGGCCTAATGCACCCCCAGGCAGGGTATTTCAGCTGAAGTCATCCAGAAAAGTGTAGAGAGCACCAGAGGCCGAGGATGCAGGGAAAGAGACTAGTCAGCAAAGGACTACCAGCAGAGCCTTAAAAGGTACTATCTACCGTAATGGCTATTTAGTATCTGCATTATTTGATACTGGAGCTTCATTGTCTGTGATTTCAAATAGCTCGGTTAAGACCATGAATTTGGAAGTAAAGTATACAACAAGCATGTACTTAGTTAAAACTGCTGGCAATGAAGTTTTATTTACATACCATATGGTTGAAAACTATGAAATCTAGATAGACAAGCTGAAACTAAAAGCAGATCTCATAGTGCTAGACACATATGATTATGATGTGATTCTAGGCATGAATTGGCTAGGAGAGAATAAAGTGGTAATTAATTGTCATAACAGACAACTGATTATGCCTGGTTGTACACCATATGACTTAGATAAGTCACTAAAGTTGGCTATGGATTGTCAAATTGAGGTATTAAAACAAATGGTTCTAGAAAATGACTATGAATGCTTGGAACTAAATGACCAGGAAGTAGCTAATAAACTTAGGCAGATACCTATAGTTCAGGATTTTCTAGGGGTCTTTCCTACAAACCTACCTGGATTACCACCCTTGACAGAGGCGGAGTTTGAAATTAAGCTGGTACCAGGAGCAGCCCCAGTATTCACTGCTCCATATAGGATGGCACTACCTGAAATGGTAGAGCTAAGGAAATAGCTAGATGAACTACTTGAGAAAGGTTTCATCAGACCTAGTGTGTCTCCTTGGAGGGCACCTGTGTTATTTGTAAAGAAAAAGGATGGAACTCTTAGACTCCGTATTGATTACAGAAAACTAAATGCATTAACCATAAAGAACAAATATCCTCTCCCAAGAATAGAAGATCTTTTTTATCAGCTGAAGGGAGAAAAGGTGTTCTCCAAAATAGATTTGAGATCTGGATATTTCCAGTTAAGGGTTAGGGAAGAGGACATACCTAAAACTGCTTTCAGGACTAGGTATGGACACTTTGAGTATACAGTAATGCCATTTAGGCTTACTAATGCACCTACATTCTTTATGGACTTACTGCAGAGGGTGTTCAGAGCAGACCTAGACCACTTCGTGGTGGTGTTCATGGATGATATTTTGGTGTACTTAAAAGATGAGAAAACTCATAAAGAACACCTAAAAGTGGTGCTTGGCTTGCTCCAAGAACATAAGCTTTATGGAAAGCTGAGTAAGTGTAAATTCTGGACTCAAGAAATTGGGTTTTTGGGTCATGTAATAAATGATCAAGGGCTAGCCGTGGATACTGAAAAGGTAAGGTCAATCCTGGATTGGAAGCAGCCCCAGAATGTGAGAGAAGTTAGGAGTTTCTTGGGGCTGGCTAGTTATTATAGAAGATTTGTGCCAAAAATTTATATTTTAGCAGCACCTATGACTCACTTAACCGGAAAGAACCAGAAGTTTGTTTGGGAAACAAAATGTGAAGAGAGCTTTCAAGAGCTTAAGAGGAGACTGACCACAGCTCCTATATTAGTCCTACCGGACCCTGAAAAGGAATTTGAAGTGTATACTGATGCATCTCATGTAGGACTAGGATGTGTCCTAATGCAGGAAAAGCAGGCCATTGCTTTTGGGTCCAAACAACTAAGACGACATGAAAAGAAATATCCAGTGCATGACCTGGAATTGACAGCAGTGGTCTTTGCCCTCAAGCAATGAAGACACTATCTTCTTGGTAATAGATTCCAAATTTTTACAGACCACAAAAGTCTCAAAAACCATTTTACCCAGAAGGACTTGAATATGAGACAAAGGAGGTGGTTGGAGTATTTGGAGGACTTTGATTGTGTGATTGAATACACAGCTGGGAAAGCTAATGTAGTAGCAGATGCTTTGAGTAGAAGCTACACTTGAGTGCTCAAAGGTGGTGAAACTGAGCATAAGGCCAAAAGCCTAAGCCTTACTTGCTTGGCAAGTCAATGGCTAGCTAAGGAAAGTGAGCAACTAAATGTACTCACCATTACACCAGAATGGAGGGAGCTTATCAAAGAAGCTCAAGTTGGTGATGAGAATATAGGACTGATATTTGGACAGAAAAAGGGAGAACTGTACCAAGGTTTTTTCGTTAAACAAGGGATGTTATACTTCCAAAATAGGTATATGTGCCTGAAAATGACAACCTGAGGATTCAAATTCTGGAAGAGGCTCACTCTAGTAAGTTGAGCATGCATCCAAGGGCCACAAAATGTATCACACTCTTAGAGTATATTTTTGGTGGCCATACATGAAGAAGGATATTAGCACACATATAGCTAGTTGTGAAGTGTGCCAACAAGTAAAGATGGAACACCAAAAACCAGGAGGGAAGCTGCAAAGGTTGCCCATACCTGAGAGAAAAATAGGGATCCATATCAATGGATTTTGTGGTGGGAATGCCACTAACAAGAAGGAAACTGTTGGGTTTCAGGAGCCAAACAGTGCAGCGGAATTTAACCGAAACCCTCCAGGATCCAAGTGAAACGGGGTAAATTGGGTGTTCAAAAATTTTCATACCTAATTTTTGGTTGAGATCTCTCACTTGACTATAGAGTCGAATCACAAAACCTGAACAGTTGACGTGTTTAGGCTCTTTATGGTATCTACATGAGACTCTCGGGATCACCACACTTCCACCATGTCCCGGCAGATGCGTTTCTCTTGCGCTCGCAGTGCTAGCTTGTGTCCTTCAAGGAATTGCAAGAGAAGAGTGCAGCTGTCCTTTTGGGAGGCTAGGGCAAGGGGACCTATGAATTTCTCACTAAAAGTTGTATTTATAGTGAAACTCAACCTCCAGGCCTAATGGGTTTCAAAGCCCTAATCCAATTAGGCTTTAATTTCGGGCTTAATAATGGTTCAACTGTTCGGCCCATTATTAATACGAAATTAAAGTGAAACCATAACCCAAATAATTAGCCCATGCACTCTAATGATCCAAATAGCTCTTTGTGTGCGACCCAATAGGCTATTGCCACGTTGGCAATGATCATAAATCACATTTATGATCATAAGCAATGAGTGGTGTCTAGCAACACATCATTGCTACCCAAGTGACAAGATTGTCGGTGATTCGACTAAACCTTTATGATCATGACCGATATATGCCATTGTCCCATTGTCCAAGATATCAAGACTAAGCACGAGACATGGAATGTGTCACTCTCGTATAGCCCAATCTTTGGTTTCTTGATTACCGAGTAGACTAACTTAAGCTGATGACATTGATATCGTATATCAACTCATCTGAGCATGGCCATGCATTTTCTAAGTCTCACTCTATCAAGTGGCCCGAAGATATCACTCCCGTTACGTAGGAGGGACAAATCCCATCTTGATCATACAAATCCCTCCACATGATATGTGACATACCCAATGACCTCCTTCAAATTCACTCAGTTACGAGCAACAAAGGAAAGTATCAAAGTATGTGACACATGTAGGGAACCTTGATGATCTTAGGTCGAAGGACTACAAATACCATGATCACTGTGAGAATCACTTATGACACTCATATAACAATCCATGAAGTGTTCTCATGGTGGGTCGGTCCAGTACATAGGTTCTCCAACTTGTACCCATATGTAGACTACATATCTCATCTTAGTCTCCATATATGCTAGTCGTTATGTATTATTGCAACCCGCTCCACAATTATACTAGACTAGGGATGTTTAAGAATATCATTATTCTAGGGTTACAATTATGTTTATTACGTTACGCAGAAATAAAACAACGAACATAATTGCTGGATTAATCCCTTAATAAAATATCATGACTCAATGTGCAAAAAAGACAATCATCTCATGATTGGCTTTTTGGGCACAACACTAACAGAAACATGATGCCATATGGGTCATTGTAGATAGGCTGACCAAGGCAGCTCATTTCATTCCCATGAATCTTACTGATTCTTTGGACAAACTAGCACAACTCTATGTAAGAGAGATAGTGAGATTGCATGGAATACCTGATGACATAGTGTCAGCTTGGGATCCTAGGTTTGTTTCTAGGTTTTTGAAGTCCCTACATCAGGCATTGGGCACTAAGCTCAAATTTAGTTCTGCTTACCATCCACAAACGGATGGACAAACAGAAAGAACAATACAAACTCTAGAAGACATGTTGAGATGCTGTGTAATTGACTTCCAGGGTGAGTGGGATGTACATCTACCACTAATAGAGTTTTCCTATAATAATGGCTATCATTCAGCGATAGGAATGGCTCCTTATGAGGCCTTGTATGGCAAAAGATGTATTACTCCTTATTGCTGGCATCAGCCAGAGGACAAATTGGAGTTGGGGCAAAACATTATTAAGGAAACTACAGAGAAAATAAAACTGATCCAAGCTAGGATCAAAACTACAAATGATAGGCAACAAGCCTATGCCAAACTGAAAAGGAGAAGAGACCTGGAATTCCAGGAAGGAGACTGGGTGTGGCTTAAGGTTTCTCCCATGAAGGGAGTAATATAATTTGGAAAGAAGGGAAAACTAGCACCCAGATATGTTGGGCCATATCAAATACTGGCCAAACTTGGAAATGTGGCTTAACAGTTGGATTTGCCACTAGAACTTGGTAACATAAATAATGTGTTCCATGTGAGCTTACTCAAGAAATATGTTCCAAATTCCAAGCAAATAAAGATACCTGCTAGTGTTACTGTGGCACCAAACCTTTCATATGAGGAAGTGCCAATTCAGTTCCCAGCAAGAGATACCAGGAAATTAAGGAGCAGGTGGATCTCTATGATTAAAGTTCAGTGGAGTAACCATACTCCTGAAGAGGCAACCTGGGAAGTAGAATAGGAAATTGCCACTAAGTACACTTAGTTATACTCTAGATTGGTGAAGAATTTGGAGGACCAAATTCTTTAAGGAGGGAGGAATTGTTAGGGCCATCCCTTCGTACTTGGCTTAGGCCAATAATATAGAGAAACACCAATTTAAAACATAAGGGACTTGTTTGAAAATGAGGATAAGGGTGTAAGTATAAACCTAAGAAAGTTTGGGCTTTAACTGTATATGGCTATAATGTTTTTGGCATAAAATAAAGTTGGAGGACTACAATGCACACTCGAACTAGTGATGCAATTGAAACTATGAAACTTAAACTAGAAATTTCGGCCATGCAAATAAGTGCAAGGAGAAATAAAGAATTAGACCAAATTTTTTTTGGAGGCTTAATGGCTGGTCATGTTTGTCTACCACCAAGGTTTATACCATTATTTATATGGTTTAGTTAATCTTGGTAATTGCCAAAAATATGCATGGGATAATGATCATTTTTAGCCATTTTGATTAAAGCTTGGCAATGTAGGCCATGAGCTAAGATTAATGCTGAAATGAACATGTATTTTAGTGACTAAAGTGAAGCCATGAATTCTCGAGGGACGAAGTGAGCCATGCAAAATAGTTTAGGACCAAGAGTGTTATTAAGCCATTTTTGGTACAAGTGGCTATAACCGGTTAAGCATGATTCCACTTAGTAAATAAAAAACTAGTTTCGGCCACAGCAATCCCATTTGTTTCTTGACTAAGTATTGAAGGCATTCAGTTTTTCTTGGTGTTCTTGACGTTTTGCTGCCGCATTGATGCCATTTACAAGCAATTGAAGCATTGAAAGCAAGAATTAGGCTTGTCTTCCTTGATTTCGGCCTAAGGTGACTTCCTTCTTCCTTTTATTGAACCTTAGTCTTGAATATATACATGGGCAGCCGAGACATTGATGGTTGTTTTTGGAATGTTGCTGCCATGTCCTTAATGTTTTAAAAGAAAGGATGAAAGTTTGAAGGTGTAATCAAGCTTGGAAGCAAGGAAAGGGAAGGAAATAGTGAAGTTCATTCTCGGTCTTGAAGTGTTCAAGCAAACCCTAGACTATTCAAGCTCATATATTGAGGTAGGATTCACGTTTTACTTGATTGCTTGGTAATTATTCCATGAACAAGTAAAAAAAGTAACTAAGTGATGGGTAAAATTTTTTTTGTGATCTTAGTTACTTGATGGGCATTATTGAGTAGATTCGGTTTATGATTTGATTAGCTAATCAATTATGGGCATGTGTTAGAATTCCTAGTGAGGGAGGCCAACTTACTAGTGAATTTGGAGCTCTAGTGGAATGGGAGTGATGTTGTGAAGATGGAAGTGCAAAATGTGCACATGGAGACATGCTAGTAAATAGGTGGAATGTATCTTGTGGTGTGTTTGTGTGTCCTAACCAATTGTAGATAGCTTTGTTAGACTTCTTATGTCTCAGTTACTATATGTGTATATTGTGTTTTTTTGTGTTTTCTATGTTTTCTTGTAGGACAAGTAAGTTATGGAGGTTAAGTCTTGGACTTAACTAAATAGACCAAATATGGTCGGTTGTGAATCCTACTGAGTAATTGTTACTCAATGCCCATATATTTTTTTGTTTTAGGCAAGGATATTCAGCTTGAGTAGGTTTGCTTGAGTTGCTTGTTTGTCTACTAGGTAGTGCCTTTATTGCCAAGGTATGTGCCAACTCAACCTTGGCTTGATTACTTACATTACAAGTCTTATGGGTTAAGGTCAAAACTTATATTCTAAGTTTTGCAAGCTTGTGTAGTTGTGGGAACATCTAGGTGCAGGATGGATGTGTGGACTATGGCTCTGATTGTAGTGTTCACTTTCATGACCATGAATATGGTCATTGGGTTGGTGCTTTAGTGTCTGCTGCTATATTGCACACTTAGGTATCTTCTTGGGGACTAATGAAACTTAGCTTGTAAAACTTAACCTTGGCTATTTTGGGCTTGTAGCATCCTTGGAATGCCTCCAAGCTAGTGATGCTTGTACTTAGGCTATTTTGTGTATATATGTAGCCTTGATTGTACATGGTTTTGTATGTACATATGTGGGATGCTTAAGTGCCAAGTTATGTTAAGTTTATGAGCTTATGGTTATGTTTCATGTAAGAAATCTCTTGATATATTTTGTTTGGCCGAATATACATGTGCATGGAAACCTTGATTTTCAAAACTACAAAGATGAGGGCTTCTTGGTTGTCATTCATGAAAGTAGCACACTTGATGAGCACAAGTCCTAGACACTTAATTGATTAAGTGTATGCCGTGCTTATATTGCATGTTATTGATTTACAGTCTTGCCTTGTGTTGCAAGTTAGTGGTTGGGCCCTATTTAAGCTACAGGTAATTGTTCTAAATTCCTCATAAGCCTCCTGGGGCACCTCCCAGCTCTCAGCTTAAGAAAATAAGACTTAAAACTTCCTAACAAATAATAGCCTAAATAAAAAGGTAGTTAATAACACCTGAACTTAAGAGTATCCAAATAACTCTTGGGGAAGAAATGGTGAGTGGCACTAAGAGCGCACAGGCTAGGGCCTGTGTGGGGTGTGACAGCCATAGTGATTTGGTTATGTTTATTATGTGTTTTATGGACTAACCTATGGTATATGCTGCTGCCACATTTCATGTGTTTGTTGTTTGTGTTTGGCTGCTGCATTTGGTTGCTATATCTTGTATATATGCATTGTGGTTTTTGTGTTTTAGTGTCTTTGGATGCAGGTTTTAATGTGGATCACATTACCTTAAGAAACCAAGTGTTACCTTTACTAAGTTTCTCAATGAAACTTACTCCCCTCAATTCTTTCATTTCAAGTCCAGCTGAAATATCACCTTCAAACTAACCTTTGTGGTTTGATTTTTGAACTAAAATTTTAGGTACATGAACTTCCAAATGTCTAGTTCTGATCTGGAAATTTTTGGTGATTTTAGGAGCACATTTGGTATTTTTAATGGTGGTACTTATTGTGTTGTGCAGCAGCTGTCCAGCATCCTGTTTCTGGAGTTGATTGTGTCTCAGGCACTCCTGTAACCTAGGGTGTGTATTTAGCTGAGTTAAGACCATATTGTAGTGCATGTATGCATGTACATGTAGTGTATGTAAGATGAGACAAGTATGTGAACATTTGGGTAATGTTTTGGCTATGTAAGTGATGTGGTGCAAAGCTGCCTAAGTGTGAATGATAGGCTACTTACTTGTAAATTATGTTTTGGCCACACAAAGTTGCTAGATGCAAGAGAATGTAATTAATATGTGGATTGGACATGTATGGGATAGCCTTGGAGGGCTTTCCCCTTGTGAATGAAGTGTTTGCATGGTTTGGAAAAATTGTATGGCCAAAATGGTCCAAAAGTTGCCAGAATTTCGACCATGTACCTAAAGTTTAATATCTCCCTGTGTAGAATGAATCTTAGTATGAAATTTTGACCCCACCTAGAGAACATCTAGGGGTTGAACTGGAACTTATAATTTCTGGATTTGGATCCTTGTAGCCAAATATTTGACATTGCAAAATTGGCTTCGTTACTATTCATTTGGTCAGAATTTTGTGACCAAATTCAAAAATGCATAACTTGGTCCACAGGTGGGCTATTGATGTAAAACAAAATTCATTTGTTTGCTCTAAGTCTCTACTTGATAATGGAGTAGAGAAAACATGGGGGTACAAGGCTAGAATGATACAGTTTATTAGTAGAAGTTACAGGTGCAGCAGCTGGTCACTAGAACTTAACAAGATTGCCTAATGTGTGGAAGCCAAAACTAAGACTTGTGCTTGTGTTTTCCTTCTTTGCTGCCATGGTGTGCATGAAATGTGAATATGTGTGTGATGGTTGGACCAATATGCATGTATTTACATAGTGCCCAAGAGGGTCACTTGGGTATGCACACTAAGGGTAGTGTTCTGATAGCCTACAGAACATTACCAATCCTGGGAGTCTAAATGCACAATTTTGGCACCATAACTGGACTACCCCAGAGTGGGTAACAGAAGTTGGTATCAGAGCATGGTTTATACATGTACATAGGATATAGTTGCATTGTATGCATCTACATATATGAACTCAGTTCGGTCAGCTGCTAGTGTCAAGTACCATTAAAATACCAATGATCTTTATATGTGCTCTATGATGAATCATCAATGCTGGAAATAAACATGGTTGCCACATGGAGAGGGGAACCACCCCGAAGGCCTCCTACTAATTTTGGCCAACAAAGAAATGAATAGAATAGAGGGAATCAAGGGCAATAGGGGGTACCAAACCCTGAAGTGCCTCAGGTTTGGTTAGAGCTTCAGAGGAACTTAGCTCTAATCAATGAAAACTTAATGAGGTTGATTCAAGCACAACAGCAGGGAGTCCAAGTAGCTCTGGCAAAACCAGTTCAAGATGCATAGCAGCAATTAGAAGAGGATACTGGGAACACATTTGAATATGTTCCTTCTGGAAGCTTGGAAGATACAAATGGTGAAACTGTTGAGGAAGAAGATGAAGATAGGAGAAATCCAAGGGGAATAAGACTAAGGTATGAGATTGGTCAGGTATCCAGGACCAATCCATCAGTCTATGACCATTCCTCCACTAGGAATAAGATTGAGGATGGCCATGAGAGAAGATCTAGAAGAAGGCAGAGAGATCATAGAGATCATAGAGAACATCACCATACAAAGGACTCTCACAGATCCAGGAGACGTAGATTAGAGGATCTAAAAGGCCTAGATGAGGTTAGACTATTGGAGAGGTTCCAAGGCCTAAGACCTCCCCAGTTTGATGGAAGAGCTGGGCCAGAGAGAGCTGAGGAGTGGTTAATCTTCATTGGGAAAATGTTTAAGAGGATTCCACTCAGCTCCACCAAGAGAGTGTCACTGGGTACCTACAATCTGGTGGGCAGTGCAAAGATATGGTGGAGGAGCACCAGACATAGGTATGCTTTCCAGAAAGGGAGAAGGCCAGGAAGAGATATTGAGATGAGCTGGCTAGAGTTCACACAGCTATTCCAGGAGCAGTACATCAGTGTTGCCATCAAGGATATGAAGCAAGCTGAATTTGATGCTCTAAGGTAGGACAACCTCAGTGTCCTAGAGTATGAGCACAAATTCAATCAGTTGGTGAGGTATGCTCCTCAGTATCATGGACTGGAGGAATTGAAGGCCAAAAGATTTGTCAGAGGCCTAAAGTCAGACATTAGAAAGGCTGTTAGACCTTTTGGAGCAGTTACATACTATGAAGCAGTGTAGAAAGCTCTATTAGTAGGGCAAGAGGAGTATGAGACTAAGTAGTTTCCTAGTGGAGCAGGGGGAAGTAGTCAGGCAGGAGGTAAGCAGAAGAAGCCACCACATGGCAAGGGAATTGCCAAGAGTTCCCATTTTGGTGGTGAGGGCAAGGTTAAGAAGAAGTTCCTTGGCCTAAGGTGCCCTAAGTGTAGGAGGTTTCATGGAAAGAAACCTTGCTACTTTGATACCCAAGTGTGTCTAAGATGTGGATCCATGGATCATTGGATCAAAGACTACCCACAGGCTCAAAGGAGGCCAGAAGACCTATTGGCACAGGACCTAGAGGAGGAGCACCAACGGAGGGACAGTAGAGGCCAATTCCTCCAATGCAGAGAGCTAGCAGAGTCTTCCAAGTGGAGAGGCTAGAGACATCAGAGCAAGGAGGAGTACTAAGATGTTACATTTACCATAATGGTATGCCTGTTAGTGTTTTGTTTGATACTAGTGCATCTGTGTCTATAGTGGCTAGGAAATTTGTTGAAGCCATGAAATTGCCTACTAAAATCATGCCTAGGATATCCTTAGTGAAAACAGCAGGTAGTCAATGTCTTTTCACTAATGACCTAGCTAAGGATTGTGAGCTAGTAGTAGGAAAGACTAAGGTTATGACTAATCTGCTAGTGTTGGACATTCCTAAGTATGATTTAGTGCTGGGTATGAATTGGCTCGCTATGCATAACATAAGAAATGATTTTGCTAAGATGGAAATCACATTGCCTGATGGTGAAGTGCATGCATTAGTGAATTCTAAGGAATTAGTGTATGAAATGCATGGCATGGAGCTAGAGGTACTAGATTAGATACCTGTGATTTCTGAGCATGATTGCTGTTATGCATTGAATGAATTGCACTATGATGAAGAAGTGGACAGAATACCTGTAGTGAGAGACTTTCCACCAGTCTTTCCTAAAGACCTGCCAGGTACTCCTCCACAAAGGGAGACTGAGTTTGAAATCAAGCTGCAACCAGAAGCTAGTCCAATATCCATACCTCCTTACAGAATGCCAATCATATAGATGAATCAGCTCAAGAAACAACTTGATGAACTTTTTGTAAAAGGGTTCATAAGGCCAAGTGTTTCACCATGGGGAGCTCCTGTTCTCTTTGTGAAAAAGAAGGATGGATCTTTGAGACTAGGAACTGACTACAGGAAGCTCAATGTAGTGATTATCAAGAATAAGTATCCACTCCCTAGGATTGAGGTTCTGTTTGATCAACTCAAGGGAGTTAAGATCTTCTTTAAGATAGATTTGAGATCTGGATACTTCCAATTGAGAGTAAAGGAAGAAGATATTCCTAAGACTGCTTTCAATACCATATATGGGCATTATGAGTACACAGTCATGCCATTTGGTTTGACTAATGCCCCAGCTGCTTTCATGGACTTGATGAACAGGGTGTTCAGACGACATCTGGAGAAATTTGTGGTTGTGTTCATTGATGACATCCTAGTGCATTCCAAGGGGGAAAATGAACATGAACATCATCTAAAGATTGTCTTAAAGACTCTGTTGCAGCATCAGCTTTATGCTAAGTTATCCAAGTGTGAATTCTGGATAAAGGAGGTGTTTTTCTTAGGACACATCATAGATGCACAAGGCTTTAAGGCAGACCATGAAAAGGTCAAGGCAGTGCAAGAGTGGGGAAGACCAAAGACTGTGAAGGAAATTAGAAATTTCCTAGGATTAGCTGGATACTATAGGAGATTTGTATCAGGCTTTTCCATGATTGCCTCAGTTCTTACTCATTTGACTAAGAAGGGTCAAAGATTTGAGTGGACTGAGAAGTGTGAAAAGAATTTCCAGGAGCTCAAGCCGAGGTTGGTGACAATGTTTAGTTGAAAGTTGCACCAACTAAAGGCACTATCAAATTTGGCAGAAGAACCAAGTTACCTCCAAGATACATCAGTCCTTATGAGATCTTGGATAGAGTTGGCAAGGTAGCATACAGGTTAGCTCTACCGCCAAGCATGTCAAGTGTTCATAATGTTTTTCAAATTAGTATGCTTAGGAAGTGTCTATTGGACATAAAGCATGCTATTGTAGTGGAAGACATACAGTTGGAACCTAACTTGACATATGAATCAAAACCTATAGCTATATTAGCCAAGGATACTAGAAGGTTAAGAAACAAACATATTCCCATGGTTATAGTTCAGTGGTCACACCACTCTGAAAGAGAAGCAACTTGGGAAACTGAAAAAAAAGCTTATGCAAAGGTATCCTGAAGAATACCCGAAGCTAAAGGCTATTTTGGAGGAGCAAAATTTTTAAGGGGGGGAGGATTGTTACCACCTCACAAAATGGGAGAATTACAGGTGTCATAATGGCTAAAAACCATTATATTGTGTAATTCTCACCATAGTGATTCAAGTGTGGGGGGTAAAAGGCATGATCAACACCTCCTTAAAAGTGTTCCAAGTTGGTACCTTGGTCCCCAAGAAAAACCTTAAGGATTGTTTATTTTTCAAGCAACCTAAGGACTTTTTTTGTAAGGTTTTGGAAATTCAGGTACTCAATTGCAAAACTCTCAAGAAAGAGACTTGGAGAGTTATGGGAAGGATATGAATGGTATGAAAATGCTATTGGAGGATCAAATTGCTGATGGAAGACAAGTTTGGACAAAGGACCTAAATGTCCTAGTGTAAACCTTAAGGTGTTTAAGCTTTTGACTTAAGTCTAAGGGTGGAATTGTGGGGTTATCCTACTATGGGGAGGCAGCCATGACTTGATAATTAGTAAAACATGTTGGGCACATGTGTACCAATGTGTTTAAGACAAAGAAACCATAATTAGTGAAAAGGAAAATGACATAAAGCAAGGTTAAGCTTGTTTAAGTGTGTTTTGGTGCCCTTAAGCTCATTTAGGGCCATTTAAGTGGCCAAATCACTTATCCCTCTCTCATTTTCGTCCTCCCCTAGCCCAAGAACACATCCATACTTCCTCCATAGCCACCACACCTTCAAACTTGCAATTGATTGAAAATGAAGGCAAAAGGAAGCAATTGGAAGGAAAGTAGAGCTATTTCTTGCATACTTCAAGGATCAAGCTTGATTTTTGGCCTACCCACTTTGGTAAGGGTTCTCTTTCTCTCATGGACTATTTTCTGGAATTTTCAAACATCCATGGAGCTATGGCTAAGCTTGGAAGAGAACCATGAGCTTGATGAACCGAGCTTATTGAGGGGAGTGCACTTATTGAAGGTTTTGTGACCTAGTGTGAAGTGCACAAGAATGGCAGTAGCTTAAGGAGGGCTGCCATAGTGATTTGGTTATGTTTATTATCTGTTTTATGGACTAACCTATAGTATATGCTGCTGCCACATTTCATGTGTTTGTTGTTTGTCTTTGACTGCTGCATTTGGTTGCTATATCTTGTATATATGCATTGTGGATTTTGTGTTTTAGTGTCTTTGGATGCAGGTTTTAATGAGGATCACATTACCTTAGGAAACCAAGTGTTACCCTTACTAAGTTTCTCAATGAAACTTACTCCCCTCAATTATGTCATTTCAGGTCCAGATGAAATATCACCTTCAAACTAACCTTTGCGGTTTGAGTTTTGATCTGAAATTTCAGTTACAAGAACTTCCATATGTATAGTTCTGATCTAGAAAGTTTGGTGATTTTAGGAGCACATTCGCTATTTTTAATGGTGGTACTTATTGTGTTGTGCAGCAGCTGTTACACCCAGAAAGTGATAAATGATTAATTACCGGGTTAAGTGGATTCGTGGCATAAATAGTTTCCTAATTTGGAAACTTAGCAATTAAATTGAGGAGACATGGAAATTTTTTCCCTAAATGGGGAATTGAGCTTGGTAAGCTCGGGAGATCTTAAATTAATTATGAAATGGGCATAATGAGTGTTAGACACTCTAGGAATTTTGCTTGGCTTAGGCCAAGAGTTTTGGTGATGAAAATGGCAAATTATGAAGTTGAGGGACTCAATTGAAGAATTGAAGAAAGATGGAGGACTAAAGGTGAGATTAGACCATTTTGCATGGCATTTGGTGCCATGGCCGGCCATCACATGAATTTTGCTATTTAAAATGGCCACATAAGCCTCCACCCACATTATTTAAATTGCCCACATGGATTTGACCCCGCCATCACCATAAACAAATATTTTGCCCACCATTTTTGACTAGTCTTTGTCTCCCACTTTACATTATTTTATTTCTCCTCACCATCACTTATCAAATCAATTCTTTAATGAACATTTGACTATTCTCCCATCCATTTGAATCAAAAATTTGGCCATACCACAAAAACTACACAAAATGGCGCCTTGAAGGAAACAAATGGATTGTTTATTGGGTTTTCTTTTCTTGATGGGACATCACCTTCTTTTGTCCAAAAGATTATTAGCAATTGACTAGCTTTCCTCCCATTTGAATTGTTGACCGGCCATTCATCTTAAATATACATTTGATACGCATTTGGTTTGCATTTCTCCCTCATTTGCTAGGATAATGGCCGCGCATCATCATTTCATTCTCATTTTCATTTCATCTCTCTCTCTAAGCCATACGCTCTCCCTTCTCTCTAAGTTCGGCCATGAAAGTTTCTCCAAGCTCTCTTCATCTTCTTCCTTCATCCTACCTTTCGGCCATGGCTAGAAACACTCATCCTCACTCATGCAAACACATTTTCTTAGTGATTTCGTACTTCTAAACCCATCGAGAGCATGAATCAAGCAAGATGTTCAAGAAATCGCACTTGAAAGTTTCGGCCATATGGAGAAATTAGTGTTCTTGAGCTCACCTCAAGAGCTCCTTACATGCATGGCATTTCTAAGCCATGAGGAGCAAGAGAAACAAGGAAAACATCAAGAAAGAACAAGTGAAGATTCGGCCAAAACAAGGTTGTAAGTGAATCATGTTTTTCATTGTTGATTTCTTGTGTTTTGAGCTACATATTACTTTTTAATGCTTTGTATATGCTGGATTTTTGCAAGGAAAATCTCTTGAAGATTCAGCCATGGAGGATTTATAGTGCTCTTGGACTCAACTTGAGAGTTCAAGGCTTGCATGGCACTTTTAAGCCATGAAAAGCAAGGAAATGGAGGAGAACTCCAAAAAAAGCAAGGAGCAACTTTCGGCCATGAATGTCCATGGTATTTTGAGGCTTGAAACCAAGTGTTCTTGGTGCCTCGAGGCTTGTATAGCCTTTCCAAGCAAGGAATCAAGCAAAGGATGCAAAGAAAAGCAAGGAACAAATTCTGCCAAATGGGTATTTTGGCTTGTATGTGCACTTTTCCAAGTGTTCTTGGTAGTGAAGATGTTCTTGTGAGTGTGCATGATAATGGTCAAAATTTGAATGTAAAAAGAGGAGTTTTGCAAGCAAAATCAAGCCATGGAGGATTCGGCCATATGTGGTTTTTAATGTCTTGGCATGTTAGCCATGTGGAGCCAAGTGTTCTTGGCATGTTTTTGAGTCCAAGATGACTTGTACAAGCAAAAATCACAAAGAAGAAATGAAGCATGCATTCGGCCATGGTGCCAATTTTTGGTGGATGTGTGTTAACCAAGTATTTTGGTGGCAAAAGTGTTCACAATGGAAATTTGGGACTAAAGTGGCAAAGAAGAATTCAAGAACAATTCTGTCAACAATTGTTCTTCAGGTACTTAAGTCAAAAAAAAAAAAAACCCAAAAGTTTTGGGTAATATTGGTTAAATGGGCCATAAATGGCATTATTGGCAAGTGGGCTACTTTGACTCAAGACTTGGGCTAAATCCTGAAAAGGTTAATATAGGCCCAAGTCCTGGAAATGTAATATTGGGCCTAAAGGCTGAATTGGGCTAAATCCTGAAAAGGTTAATATAGGCCCAAGTCTTGGAAATGTAACCTGGGCCTAAATGCTAAGTTGGGCCGAGTCCAGAAAGTAAATTAAAAGGCCAAGTGGGCCTGGGAATTAAAAAGGCCAAGTGGGACTGAGAGAACTTAAAAGGCCAAGTGGGCCAGAGTTCCAAAGAAGGCCAGTTGGGCCTGAGTTCCAAAACAGGCCAAGTGGGCCAGAATTCTAGAAAAGGCCAAGCGGGCCTGAACTCCAGAAAAGTGCAAATTGGGCCTGGATTACCAGGAAAAGGCCAATGTAGGCCTGAGTTCCCAGAAGATTAGGGCTTAGTTCACAGAAAGGCTAAGTGGGCCTTTACCTCCTTAAGTGAGGTTGAGTAAGTTAAACCAAGTATGCTTGGTAAATTATGGTTCTCTTGTTTAATAGAAAGCAATTAAGTAACTTGTTAGTATTTTGGGCTTTATAGGTCCATTATGGAAAAGATAAGTTCCAACAACAAACAAAGCAAAGCAAGGCAAAGACAACGAGCAAAGGTTACACAAATGGTGGTAAGAATTCCTATACTCACTCTCTGCATGGTATATTTTCCATGACCATTCATTGTGAGTATTAGTGCCCCTATGTGATGGTCAAAGAACCAAGTGACCATAGGTGTGCATGTTAGGGCTATGTGGTTGTTACTTTTTGTGAGGACTCATGACACTTTCTTAGTTGGATATTTGGGCACATAAGTGCATAATGGGCAAGGTATTGTTGCTTTGGAAATTATGGTTTACTCATGAGTAATTAGCAAGCATTTAGGGCTAGGAATTGAGTTTGGCCAACTCAATTCTCAAGCTAAGGAGCGCTCAGTAGGTTATTAAAAATAAATGGCATGCCGGGATTAGTGGCATGGATTATGCTAATGCTTGCGATACCCACGATAACTTGGAACATGATGTACGAGGACAGTGTTGTGTGTATTGAGTTGCGTGCTTCTCTGAACCGTTGTTGTTTGTGCATGCTGACCCATATTATTATTGTTATTGTTATTGTGGTATATCTTGTGTTTTCTTTGTTTTAGTGTTTTCCTTTGCAGGAACATGGATTAATTGCCATTACATTCTTGGCACAAGTTTAGGCTTTGGAAGCCATATGATGACTTTGAAAGTCATGAGTTAATTACCCCACTAGGCATTGGATGCCGTCAGGATTCTTACTGAGTTTTATAACTCACCCGCCCTGCTATACCTTTTCAGGAAATGGATGGCTTGATAGATCAAGCGTAGAGTACGAGAGTACTTGTTACAATGTGCTAAAGGGTTGGGTATGTGTATAGTGTTGCTCAATATATTCATTGGTTCAAAGTGACTTATGTGGTATAGATTGCTTGGGAATCAAGCTAATGGTTTGGACTTCCTTGTGCAGGCTTATGGAGTTTAGAAGTTGTGGGAACAAGGTCTATTAAGCTGGAATGTGTTCTAAGTTGTTTTGAGTCAAGGCTTGGGTAGTATGAGAGCGTGGTCTGTAAAACCTGAACCTGGCTAATTAGAGACATATAGCATCCTTGGTATGTTTTCCAAGTAGATGATGCTTGTTTGATGCACATTGTGATCATGATTAGCTTTGGATGATTATATGCCATGTTTGCATGGTTTTATGTAGATAGAATGCCATGATGGATATTCATGTTATGTGTACTAGACTTGGCTGATGCTCATGGACATAAAAATGTGTTTTCAAAATTGATAATGAGATGGGCTTCTTTGTTGCCATGCATTGGATTAGTACACTTGATGGACACACATCCTATGCACTTAATGGATTAAGTGTACGCTTTACTTGTATTACAAGTGTAATTGGTTGAGTATGTGCATCTAAGGAAAGATTTCCAGTGAATCTGGATATGCATGGATATTGTTGCCTAGTTGTTAAGAGGCCATTTAAAGACTTGATGTGCATGTGAACTGGCTAAGTGGTAAAGTCCATAAATGGAACACTAGAATTCCACATAGGTATTAGCTCGTTCCTTAAGAGCACCCTGACAACACATTGAAAATATTTATGTAACAAGCTAGTACCAGAATAGATCCTGGAGTCACGCCGTAGGTGCTCATAATATTTAATTAAGCCCTTCTGTTTAAGTAACTTCCACTGCATTACTCTGATAATTGGGCCCAGGTGGGCCAGGGGCAGTTTGGGGCGTGATAGCAGCTGTCCAGCATCCTGTTTCTGGAATCCAATGTGTGGAAGCCAACACTAAGACTTGTGGTTGTGTTTTCCTTCTTTGCTGCCATGGTGTGCATGAAATGTGAATATGTGTGTGATGGTTGGACCAATATGCATGTATTTACATAGTGCCCAAGAGGACCACTTGGGTATGCACACTAAGGGTAGTGTTCTGATGGCCTATAGAACATTACCAATCCTGGGAGTCTAAACGCACAGTTTTGGCACCATAACTGGAGTATCCCGGAGTGGGTAAGACATACCCTTCCCATAACTCTCCAAGTCTCTTTCTTGAGAGTTTTGCAATTGAGTACCCGAATTTCAAAACCTTTATGAAAAAGTCCATAGGTTACTTGACAAACAAGCAATCCTTAATCCTTTTCTTGGGGGCCAAGGTACTAACTTGGAACACTTTTATGGTGGTGTTGGTCATGCCTTTTACCCCACACGCTTCAATCACTATGGTGAGAATTACACAATATAATGATTTTTAGCCATTATGACACACTTGTAATTCTCCTATTTTTGTGAGATGGTAACATACCCCACCAATTTTACTTGCTTCATTATGAATTAGACACTTAATCCAAACCAGGGAATTTGGTTACCTCAATAGCCCACCTATGGACCAAGTTATAGATTTTGGAAGTTGGTTACAAAATTCTGATCAAATCAACAGCAACTCAGCCAAATTTCCAACATCATAAATTTGGTTATAGTGATCTAAATACATAAATTCCAAACCCCAGTTAAACCTCTAGATGTGATCTTGATGTGGTCAAAGTTTCATACCAATATTCATTCTACATAGGGAGATGTAGAACTTTGAGTGCAAAGTCAAAATTCTGGTCACTTTTATACTATTTTGCCCATACAAAATTTCATAAGTGTGCAAACAATTCATTCACAAGGAGTAAGCCCTGCAAGACTATCGCATACATGGCCAATACGTATAGGAATTACATGCTCCTGCATATAGAAACAATATGTGGCTAAAACATAATTTACAAGTAAGCAGCCTATCATTCACACTTAGGCAACTCTACACCACATCACATACATAGCTAAAACATTACTCAAATGTTCACATACTTGTCTCATTTTACATACACTACAAGTACATGCATACATGCACTACATAATGGTCATAACTCAACTAAATATGCATGTTAAGTTATAGGATGTCAGGAACATCCCTCAGTGCTTGGCCCAGGCCAAAAATGTAGGAAAAATACCTTAAAAACATGAGGGAGTCAAATGAAAATGTGAATAGAGGTGTAAATGCAAAACCAAGAACAATCGGGTTCAATTGCAAAATTTAAAATGGCTTAAAAGCTAATGGCCGAAAAGAAAGATTAAGGGCCATTTTGAAATTTCTTTCAAATGTTATTAGTGACAGTAATACTAGTAGAAGGAAAGATTCAGCGATGCATTTTTCTTTAAGTCGTGATGAGCATTAAACCCATTTTTAATGTACATATGGCATTGGCCGGGTATGCATGCTTCCACTTAAGCTGAAACTCATTAGTTTCAGTCACAGCTCTCATTCAAAAGTCAAGCAAGTGTTCTTGGTTGTTCTTGGAGTGGAAGTGCGGTCCTTGCCAAATTCATGAAAAATTGAATCTTGGAGTGGAAATCAAGCTTGGCATTGAAGGTTTTGGCATTAGGCGACCTTGTACTTCAATTTTCAAGCTTAGTCTTAGATGTTCAAGAGTTGACTGAGAGCTCAAGCTAAGGTTTTTGGGTAAGGTTCATGGATTCTACTTGATTTTGGTACTAATTCCATGTTCAAGAAGATTGATGGCATCTAAGTGATAGGAGAATGAGCTATATGATCTTAGCTTGCTAGTTGGGGCTTATGGAAACCTTCAGGTTTATTTGGTTCTTGATTAGCTAATCAATTAAAGTCAAGTAATAAAGTTCTTGATAAGTAAGCCACCTTATCTTTGAACTTGGAGTGCTAGTGGATTGGAGATGAAACGGTGAAGCTTGGAGTGCAAAATTGTTTATGGTTACTTGTTAGTGGTGTCGGCCGAGAAGGATAATGTGGTGTGTGTGTGAGTTGTGTGCTTTGTTTGCTTGGTTGTGCTTGCTAACCAATTATAGATAGTGTTTTTATGTATGTATGTGTCTCGGCTAGCATGTGTATATACTATATTGCTTGTGTTTTTGGTGTTTTCTTTGTCTTTTTTGCAGGTTGAGTTAAGCTTATTGGAGGTTAAGCTTTCGAGCTTAACTAAATAAACTCTTTTGGAGGTGTAGTGACACTTACTAAGCTATATACTCATGCCCCTTATTGTGTAAGTTTCAGGAAAAGGTTTAGAGCTTGAGTGATTGTGTTGCTTGTGTGCTAAGTTAGTGCACTTTTTGCTAAGGTATGTGATGCCCAGCAACATCTTCGTCAGGTGACATGGTGTGACTGAGAGGGAGTTCTAGTGTGGGGGAACACCTGAAGTGTAGGTTTCCCAGGGGAGTCTGCCTGAAATGCTCATAAAAATAGGGGTTAAGAGGTCCCCGGAGTCTTTTTCCCAGGAGGAGCTTCCGACGCCCAAGTTAGTGTTTTGGAGGTGGAGACGGAATACTAAAGACCAGAGATTCTTGCCTGTTGCATTTTGTTTTTTGAGGGGAGGAGAGGGCTCCCCTGTTGAGACCATTTCCCTAAAATATATAAGAGGAGGTGACCCGTTCAGATTGTGACACGTGTTCGGTCAGATGTAATCTGTCCTTTTTGGGCGTGGGAGCCTCTAGCCGCTTGTAGACTCCTCGGTCCACGAGCTAAGGTACGCATAGCCCTACATCACAAGACGTAGACGGCATCAACGTGTCAGAGCGCATATGAGGGCGGCTTGTAGTGTGTGCGGGCGACATGTCAGAGGCTCCTTAATTGCTTCTGCCGTACACCTGAGGTCCCTTTGGTTGAGGTCTCCTTTGGGTATGAGGGGCCCTCTTCCGGAGTCGTGCCGGTGGTTCGGAGGACCCCCTAGCTCTGAAGTTACTCCTTCAGGGGGATTCTCTCCTGCCGAGTGGTGGCTGGTCCTTCTCCCCCGAAGCCAGTTCGGTCACCTTTCCGAGGGGTAACATGCCAGTTTTCCTGAGGTTGGTACTGTCATCCTCGGGGGCGCTGTCGGACTTTCGAGATTGTGTATCCAGACTCCCTCCTTTCTGAGGTCGGTATTGGCGTTCCTCGTCGGTGATCCCAGACTCACTCGAGCGTGGTGCTTGGTCGAAGTCCTTAGGTGATCGGGGCAATAGCACTTCGGCTATTAGTATGTGCCAAAACCGAATGCTAGGCTTATATAAGTACATTGTGCAAGTGTTATGTTTATGGCTCAAACTCATGTGTTTGAGTGTTGCAAGCCTTGCAGAGTTATGGGAAAATCTAGGAGGAGCTATGGATGTGTGTTCTTGTGCTTTAGTTTGGTGGTTTGCTTTCATGACCATGAATTTGGTTATAGGACTTGTGCTTCAATGTTTGATCTTGTATTGTACCCTTAAGGTACTTCTCGGGTATTATAGGTAGGATGGTCTTGTAGAGCATAACTTGAACACATTTTGGGTTATAAGTACTCTTGGTATGTTGCCAAGTTGGTAGTACTTGTTTGTAGGCTACTTTTATTTATATTTAGCCTCGGTTGAATCATGGTTTTGTGTATATATGTTGGATGGTTGGAATGACAAGTTATGCTTGTTTATGTGTTTATGGAATTGTCCCTGTGCACTAAACCTCTTGTGATCTTTAGATGGCCGAATGTACATGGACATGAAAAAGTGTGTTTTCAAAACTTGAATGATATGGGCCTCTTGGTTGCCATGCATTGAATAGCACACTTGATGAGCACACATCCTAGACACTTACAGTAAAAGTGTAATGCCTTGCCTTATGTTGCAAGTTATTGTTAAAACCTTGCCTTGTGTTGCAAGTAATTTATGCGCCTTGCCTTGTGCTGCAAGTAAACTATACAGGATTACTCATAAGCCTCATGGGGCACCTCCCAGGCCTCAACTTTAATAAAATAAGACTTAAGCTACCAAATTGAAAGTTGGCCGAAACTGAGGAGTACACATAACTCATAAAAATGTTTGTATTCAATAACTTTCTAGGTAGTATGGTGAGTGGCACTATGCATGCATAGGTAGGGGTCTGTGTGGGCTGTGACACAGGATCCCTGAGACACAATGGACTCAAAAAACAGGACGCTGGACAGCTGCTGAATAACACAATAGGCACCATCACTAAAAATACCAAATGTGCTCCTAAAATCACCAAGCTTTCCAGATCAAAACCAGACATATGGAAGTTTAATTACCTCAAAATTCAGTGGAAAAATCAAGCCACAATGGTCAGTTTGAATGCGATCTTTTCGTTGGACCTAAAATGGGTAGATTTGAGAGGAGTAAGTTTCATTGTGAAACTTAGTAAGGGTAACATTTGTACTCTTAAGGAAATGTGACTGTTAGGTACCTCCTAAGAGCTTGGCTTAGGCCAAGAAAAACAAAGGAAAACAAGAGAAAACAAAAAGGAAGGATAAGGAGAACTATGGAGTCTAGTACAGTGGTCTATGTGTAAAGCTGGAAATTTTCAGGGCTTAACTACACATAGAAACTAGACTGTGGAAAGAGAGACAGAAAACAGAAAAAGGGGATCAAGTTGTACACTTAAATGAGTGGTACAATTAGAACTATCAACTTTAAGTTGATCATTTCGGCCATGCAAGTTTTTAAGGTGACTAGTGCCATACTAAGCCAAATTGTGGGAGACAACAATGATTGCTAGTCTAGTCTTGTCTACCACTAAAGAACTATTCACTAGTTAACTAGTTAAACTAACTAGTTTGTTAGCTAGTTACATGGCCGGTTACACATGGGTGATTATAGTACTTTGGTACTTGTGTTTGTCTTATGCTTGGCATTTAAAGCCATGGATAGACTTAAGTGACAAGAAAAGCTATGTTTTAGTGGCGGTCTTGTGAACATGGGAAGTGGAGGACTACTTTGTCTCATGCAAGTAAATGGAAGACAAAAATTAGCATTTGTGTACACTATTACCAAGTGTCCTTTGGCCGAAACTAGTCAAAGCCCTTGTTTTTGCATTTCGGGCTCATTTGCCTTGGCCGAGAGCTTCCTAGACTAAGTTCTTGAGTTCTTGACTGCTCACAAAATGGCTTACGGATTTGAGCAAGCTTAAAGGCAATTGAAGGAGGCAAGCTTGGTTTCGGCAATTGTTCACTTGGAATCAAGCTTTGTTCATGAAGAAACGGTAAGGGCCAAGCCAATCAAGCTAGGTTTGAGGTATTTCTTGTTATTTTCCTTGAATCCATGGTATTTCTTCCATGAACAAGGATATTGAGTGCTCAAACGTTATTAAGTTAAGTGAATTGAGCAAATGATATGTTGATATGGAAACCTAGTCTTGGCCGAAAGGATTATGTGATAGAGTTGGTGTTCTTCTTCGTTAAGATGGAAATTAATCCATGTTTGATGCTTGTTAATACCTATGTAATCTTGTGATAGGTTATTGTGGGTGAAAGACACCAAAGTGTGGAAGTTAGTGTTTGGCCGAATCCTTGAATTGAGGTAAACTCATGATGTTCACTTGATTACATGGTAAATGTGCCACGAATAAGGCTTATGGATGCTTAGATGAGTGTGTGTTGGATTAGATTGGTGAAGAATACTAAAGTGTGAAAATGGGCATTATGGCCGAGAGCTTGGATTGATGTAATTAGGTGTTGTTCACTTGATTACATGGCAATGGTGCCATGAGTAAAGTTTATTGATGGTTAAATGACCATGTATTGAGTTAGTTTGGTAAAGAACATAATATGTGGAATTGGGCATTTTGGCCGAGAGAGTGAGTTAGTGTAGCTTGATGCTCTTCATTGACTTCATGGTAGTTAATCCATGATCATGTGTTGTTAATGCCTATTTGTTGTTATGGTAGGCATTGAGTGTGAAGAACACTTGGATATTGGAAGGTTGGCTTGAGACCGAAAGCTATTGAGGTAGGGTTCACTAACACTTGATGTTGCTTGGTAATGTACCATGATTCAAGTGTTTAGAATGGCTAAGTGATGGTTAAAATTTGCCAAATGACCTTAGTTGCTGGATGGGCCATTGAGCATACAATTGGTTTACTTGTTGATTAGCTAATTAACTAATGTACATGTACTAGAAATGCAAGTAAATGTGGCCTATTTGCTTGGCATTTTGGAGCTCTAAGTGGAAGTGGATTGAAAGCTGGATATATGTGTGCATTGTGCACATGGGTACATGTATGGTTTATCTTGGCCGAGAGCAAAAGTGTGGAGTGTGTGTGTGTACTTGTGTGCTTTGATGTTTCCATGTGCTTGCTAACCCCACTTATGGATTATTTGCTATGGTTAATTATCTTGCATATGTATATGCTTGGTTTCTTTGTCTTGTGTTTGTTTTGCAGGTAAAGCTAGCTAATGGGAGGTTAAGCTTTGAGTGAATACTCAGCTTAACTAAATAGACTCTTTTTAGAGTTGAATATATATAAGTGAATCCTACTGAGTTATACTCACTGCCCATCCTTTTATTTCAGGCAAGGACATTCAGCCTGAGTAGTGCTAGCTTGCTTGTTGCTTGTGTTTTGCACTAATTTGCTTAGTTTCCAAGGTATGTGCCAATGTGTGCTTGGCTTATCATTTTAGGTTCATTACAAGTCTTATATATATGGTTGGCCGAGACTTATGAGCTAAGTTTCCAGGCTGTAGTTGGAGACTTGTCTAGGAAGGCTATGGATACTTGGACTTTGGCTCTGATCATAGTATTTACTTTCATGATAATGAACCAGGCAATTGGGTTGGTGTTGCAGTGTGTACTCTTGTATGGCATACTCAAGGTTTTGTTTGACCATTAGTGGTCTTGGTATGTAATAACTTGGCATGTTTAGCTTTTGGGATTCATGGCATGTAGCCATGTTGGACACTAGGTAGACTACTCTTTTGTGTACATATATGTAGTCCTTGATGCCTAGACTTGTGTTGGTTTTGTTGGGTTTGTATGCCAAGTTATGTATGGCAATATGCCTGTACTTGGATGTTGAATGTTTTGGGCCAATGTTTGGCACTTTTATGTGAATAGTTATGAGCCTAAACTTATGGAAATGTGGTGCACTACTATATGCTTGTGTGTTGGCCGAGAGCATCATGTGCATATTAACTTGTGCTTTTCAAAATCTAAACCAATAATGTGGCTTCTTGGTTGTCATATAAGTAGCACACATGATTGCACACCAATTATGCACTTAAAACTCCATTAAGTGTTGCCTTGCTTGAGATGCAAGTAATCATTAAAGCCTTGCTTGTTGTGCAAGTTAGTGGTATTGGGCCTTGCCTTTGCTGCAAGTAACTGTTGGGTTTGTTTAAAAGCCTCCTGGGCCACCTCCCAGGCTTTTCACCTTAAGAAAATAAGACTTAAGGTTTCCATTGCATGTTTGGCCGAATTGAAGTCGTTAGTGTTAAAGTGGGTGTGGGAGTTAAACCTTGGAACTTATGGGCCAGGGCCTGAGTGAGGTGTGACCGTGACCCTCATTAAAACCTGCATCCAAAGACATTAAAACATAAAATCATCGTGCATATGTACAAGATATAGCAACCAAATGCAATAGCCATTCACAACCAGCAAACACATGAAATGTGGTAGCAACATAAACCATAGGTTAATCCATAAAACATGCAATAAACTTGAGAGTAAATCACTATGGCAGCTCTCCTCAAGCTAATGCTTCACCTTAGGAGGATTTTAACACTACTTAATACTAACTTTGGGCTCTAGAAACCCTTAAATTCGCTGCCATCACTGTGCACTTCACACTAGGTCACAAAACCTTCACTAAGTGCACTACCCTCACTAAGCTTGGTTCATCATGCACTTGGCTCTCTTCCAAAGTTAGTTTTAGCTCCATCGATGCTTGAAAATATAGTAAACATTCCATGGGAGCAAGAGAAATCCTTACCAAGATGGGTAGACCAAATTTTAAGCTTGATCCTTGAAGCACGCAAGCAATAGCTCTAGTTTGCTTCCAATTGCTTTCCTTTTCCTTCCATTTCAAGTAGCTTTATGTTTCGAGGAATGGTGGCTATGGAGGAGGTGTGGAGGAGGGTGGGCTGTGTCCCTTGGCTGGTATGCCTAAATATGATAGAACTAAATGTGGTCTTCATTACTTAAATGGTCAAAAGTACACTAAACACACTTCAGTAGTCTTTACCTTGCCTTATGTCATTTTCCTTACTTCCAACCCATGGTTTCTTAGCCTTAAACTCGTGGCCCATATTTGACCATCCTTATCTTTCTTTGGCTGCCTTTTCTTGAGTAGGATAACCCCAAAATGCCTCTATTTGACTTAAGTCATAAGCATGAACAACCAAAGGCTTACACTAGGACACTTAAGTCCTTAAAGCCCTTTATGTTTTTCTGTGCACACAATTGTCTTCCACAAGCAATTTGGTCCTCCAATAGCACTTTCATACCATTCATATCCTTCTCATATGTTACCACCTCACAAAAATGGGAGAATTACAAGTGTGTCATAATGGCTAAAAACCATTATATTGTGTAATTCTCACCATAGTGATTCAAGTGTGGGGGGCTAAAAGGCATGATCAACACCTCCTTAAAAGTGTCCCAAGTTGGTAATTTGGTCCCCAAGAAAAGCCTTAAGGATTGCTTGTTTTTCAAGCAACCTATGGACTTTTTTGTAAGGTTTTGGAAATTCGGGTACTCAATTGTAAAACTCTCAAGAAAGAGACTAGAAGAGTTATGGGAAGGATATGAATGGTATGAAAGTGCTATTGGAGGACCAAATTGCTCATGGAAGACAAGTTTTGACAAAGGAAACACTAAAGGCAATAAGGACCTAAATGTCCTAGTGTAAATCTTAAGGTGTTCAAGCTTTTGACCTAAGTCTAAGGGTGAAATTGTGGGGTTATCCCACCATAGGGGAGGCAGCCAAGACTTGATAATTAGTCAAAAATGTTGGGCACATGTGTACCAATGAGTTTAAGACAAAGAAACCTGAATTAGTAAGAAAGAAAATGACATAAAGCAAGGTTAAGCTTGTTAAGTGTGTTTTGTGCCCTTAAGCTCATTTAAGGCCATTTAAGTGGCCAAATCACTTATCCCTCTCTCATTTTCGTCCTCCCCCAGCCCAAGAACACAGCCATACTTCCTCCATAGCCACCACACCTTCAAACTTGCAATTGATTGAAATTGAAGGCAAAAGGAAGCAATTGGAAGCAAACTAAAGCTATTTCTTGGATACTTGAAGGATCAAGCTTGATTTTCAGCCTACCCACTTTGGTAAGGGTTCTCTTGCTCTCATGGACTGTTTTCTGTAATTTTCAAGCATCCATGGAGCTAGGGCTATGCTTGGAAGAGAGCCATGAGCTTGATGAACCAAGCTTAGTGAGGGGAGTGCACTTATTGAAGGTTTTGTGACCTAGTGTGAAGTGCACAATGATGGCAGTCAAGTGAGGGTTTCTAGAGCCCAAAGTTAGTACTAACTACTGTTAAAATCCTCCTAAGGCCAAGCATTAGCTTGAGGAGGGCTGCCATAGTGATTTGGTTATGTTTATTATGTGTTTTATGGACTAATCTATGGTTATTGTTGCTGTTGCATTTCATGTGTTTGTTATTTGTGTTTGGCTGCTGCATTTGGTGGCTGTATCTTGTATATATGCATTTTAATTTTTTTGTTTTAGTGTCTTTGGATGCAGGTTTTAATGATGGTTACATTTCCTAGTGAATCCAAGTGCTACCCTTACTAAGTTTCTCAATGAAACTTACTCCCCTCAATTCTGTCATTTCAGGTCCAGCAGTAAGATCACATTCAAACTGACCTTTTTCGTTTGATTTTTAATCTTAAATTTCAGTTACATGAACTTCCATATGTCTAGTTATGATCTGGAAATTTTGGTGATTTTAGGAGCACATTTGGTATTTTTAATGGTGGTACTTACTGTGTTGTGCAGCAGCTGTCCAGCATCCTGTTTTTGGAGTTCTTTGTGTCTCAGGACCTCCTGTAACCTAGGGTGCGTACCTAGCTGAGTTAAGACCATATTGTAGTGAATGTATGCATGTACATGTAGTGTATGTAAAATGAGACAAGTATGTGAACATTTGATTAATGTTTTGGCTATGTAAGTGATGTGGTGCAAAGCTGCCTAAGTGTGAATGATGGGCTGCTTACTTGTAAATTCTGTTTTAGCCAGATAAAGTTCCTAGATGCAAGAGAATTTAATTCCTGTGTGTAATGGACATATATGGGATAGGCTTGGAGGGCTTTCCCCTTGTGAATGAAGTGTTTGCATGGGTTGGAAAAATTGTATGGGCAAAATGGTCCAAAAGTTGCCAGAATTTTGACTCTGGACCTAAAGTTTAATATCTCCATGTGTAGAACAAATATTGGTATGAAATTTTGATCACACCTAGAAAACATCTAGAGGATGAACTGGGATTTGTAATTTCTGGATTTAGAGCGCTGTAGCCAAATATATGATGTTGTAAAAATTGGCTGAGTTACTGTTCATTTGGTCAGAATTTGGTAACCAACTTAAAAAATCCATAACTTGGTCCATAGGTGGCCTATTGATGTAAAAAAAAATTCCTTGGTTTGATCTAAGTCTCTACTTAACAATGGAGCAAAGGAAACGGTGGGGCATGTGGCTAGAATGATACAGTTTATTAGTGGAAGTTACAGGTGCAGTAACTGGCCACTAGAACTTGACAAGATTGCCTAATGTGTGGAAGCCAAAACTAAGACTTGTGCTAGTGTTTTCCTTCTTAGCTGCCATAGTGTGCATAAATGTAAATATGTGTGTTATGGTTAGACCAATATGCATGTATTTACATAGTGCTCAAGAGGGTCACTTGAGTATGTACACTAGGGGTGTTGTTCTGATGACCTATAAGACACACCAAACCTGGGAGTTTAAATGCACAGTTTTGGCACCAAAACGGGACTACCCCAGAGTGGGTAACATCATAACCCTCCAAATCTCTTTCCTGAGAGTTTTTCAATTCAGTACCTAAATTTCCAAAACCATACAAAAAAGTCCATAGGTTGCTTAACAAACAAGCAATCCTTAAGGCTTTTCTTGGGGGCCAAGTTACCAACTTGGAACACATTCAAGGAGGTGTTGATCATGCCCTTTACCCCTCACACTTCAATCAGTATGACGAGAATTACACAATCTAATAGCTTTTGACCAATATGCCACACTTTATAATGCTCCAATTTTCGTGAGATGGTAACAATCCACCCCCCCTTAAAAATTTTGGTCCTCCAACATTTCCTTTTAATTCAGGTATTCTGTAGGATAACTTTTCGTAAGGTCTTTCTCAGTTTCCCAGGTTACTTCCCTTTCAGAGTGGTGTGACCACTGAACTTTAACCAGGGGAATGAGCTTGTTTCTTAACCTTCTGGCATCCTTGGCTAAGATAGCTATAGGTTTCTCTTCACATGTCAAGTTAGATTCCAACCGTATGTCTTCCACTACAATAGCATGCTTTATGTCCAGTAGACACTTCTTAAGCAGACTAATGTGAAAAAAATTATGAACACTTGATATGTTTGGTGGTAGAGCTACCTTCTATCCTACCTTGCCATCTCTGTCCAACAACTCATAAGGACCTATATATCTTGGAGCTAACTTGGTTTTTCTGCCAAATCTGACAGTGCCCTTGGTTGGTGCAACTTTCAACCAAACACTGTTGATGCCTGACGGCATCCTTGCTGTATGACATGTTGGCCTAAAGGGGAGACTTTCAATGAGAAGATATCTGCAACACTTTGAAGAACGTGGGTTAGGAGCTCCTCAAAGTGTGTTTCTAGGAAAGGAGCCTCCGATGCCCAAGCCAGTATACGGGAGAACAGTGGTTAAGAGTAGAGAGTAGGAAAAAGAGAGTCCTGTCATTCTTACCAAGGCCCCTCTTAAGTATTTATAGGAGGGTGCAGGGATAAACCATTTTGCACAACCTATCCAGATCATGACACGTGTTCGGCCAGATTTGGTCCATACCTTCAGAGGCAGGTATTTCCAGCTAGCTGTAGGCCGTTCTGGCCAAAGGGTAGGGGCATGTGCGAGGTCTCTTTGTCAGAGGCTCCTTAATCATTTTTGTCATTTCTCCGTAAAACCCCTTTAGAGATGTGAGACCCCTTTAGGCAGAGATTTATCCCCGAGAGCTACTGGGGATGGCCCTTCAAAAGGGCAGACCATCTTCGGGAGACTTTTTCCTTTGTCGAGGATGGTGGATCTACTTTTTCGAGGTTGGTAGATTTCCAAATCTGAGGTGGTGAGGACCTCTTTTTAGCGAAGTTGGTCATAAAACTTCTCTGAGGTTGGTGCGGAGAATCCCTGATGTTAGGGCTATGACGCTTCTGAGGGTGGTGTCAGGGTAGCAAAATAGGAGGTTTCATGGGTGATAGCCCTTCGGCTATCATATACCCTCCTCGGAAAAGCCAAAGTTGTGTCTTCAGCATTGATCATTTAGGAGTGCAATGAAAACCTGAAGCTGTCCCTTGGCCAAAAGAACTTACTTGCTAGCTCCTTGGGCCAAGGCCCATTTTTTAGCCAAAGTTGCTTTCTCGGCACTTTCTGAAGGTGAGGAGCTATAATCTCTTCAATGTTTTTTATTCCTGCCTTCTATCAGTAAACTGTCCTATCTTTTAACTAGCAGTCACGTCACTTAATGTTAGACGATATAGGCCTGCTAGTGTCAGATGGTGTGCCCTTGATTCTCGCATCATGTGACACATGTCATCGGATTATTTGCGATCAGTCGAGTCCGTTATGTCGGTTCCGTCCCTTCGTTTGCGATGAGTCATTATAGCGATGCTTCGCCTGCCTCCTTTGGTCTATATAAAGCCTCCCCCCCCCCAAGGGCTTCCTCACTCATCTACTTCCAATCCTTTTGCTTTCAAACTTTCTCTCACTCTCCAGTTTTTTCTTATGGTGGTGCTAGCGGTGGAGCGATTTCTGGCAAGGTTTTGCGGTGTTCTATGAAGTTCCTATTTTCTTCTCGAATAGGTGGGTTTCCTTTCGAAGTTGCTCTTCTTCTTCCCATTTTTTTTTCTTTTTCCTTCATCTATTCGAGGTTAGTCTCTTCATCACAGAAGATGTCATCCAAACCACGATTAAAGCTGTTCCTAAGAGTTAGATTCCTCTCAACTCTCATTTGAGCTGCACCACTTCAAAAGAACTGAAGAAGTGGTCGGCCAAATTTTTTTTTTTTCTTACATCATCACTAGGCATCTCAGACCTACTGTGCTGAGCTAGCTTTCTCGTCATGATGAGGTTACCATCTTCAGAGCATAGCTAAAGGCAGGTCTTTGATATCCTCTACTGAAGATGGTTAATGACTTTTGACAATTTCATGGCATAGCCATTAACCAACTTCCCTTAAACTCCTACTCTTACTTTAACACCTTTTTTTGTATATGTGTGGGGCCTTCAAAATAGAGGCCCACTTCATCTTTTTCATGCAATATTATAAACTTCACCCTATCCTAAAGGCGGGATTCTACTTCTTGCTCCCTCGGGGATTCGAGAGCAAGAAGTTTACTTTCACTTTTGGCACCAAAAATAGCTAGCAAGGCTGGAAAAAAAAGAACTTATTCTTGAAAGTAGATGAGAAGTGGAAGGACATTCCCGTGAAGTGGACTTCAAGAATGCTCGACATCGACATGATGGACCGGTCGAAGCTGCTTACCCATGAACTTGAGTCTTAGTTCGAGGAGTTTGACAACCGTAGCCAGCCAGTAGCTGACTGGTCAGACCAAGCTTCTTCACGCCCACTGTACCCCTTCCCGATCAGATGGAAATTTATGACCGAAGAAGTACTTCAGGAGCTCCAGGTTGTCAAGGAGCATATTACTGAATTGAATATGCTAGAACCGAAAGTGGGCGAGAAGAAATCCTAGCTGGTCATGCTCCTTCGGGGTGAACTTACAGATTCAGCACTTGTAAAGAGTAAGCTTTTTTTCAGCTTTTTGTTTAGGATTTTTTCATACCTACACTGATGTTTTTCTCCTTGTAGAGATGGGCGACAAACTTGTAGCTTTTTACCAGAGCCTGTTGCTCGGTCGAGCTGAGAAAGGGCAGCAAAAGAAGAAGGGCCCGAAGAGGAAGAAAGGGGCAACTGGGCAATCTTTCGCGATGCCGAAGATGAAGAAGGTGAACGAGGACTCCCTTCCCCCCCTCTAAGACCAAGATGAGGTGATTGGCCAAACACCTATGCATGTTGTCTCGTCCTTGGAGCCGGCCATCTCCTCAACCACTCTAAGTCTTAATGCTGCTGTCGAGACATTGGGGACTTCGTTGGGGCATATTTCAGCCGAAGAGGCCTAAGAGAGGCGAAGAAGGAAACCCAAGGACACTCCTACCAAAGTATTGGATGTCAGTGAGTACAATGAAGAGGGCGCCGAACTTCCACCAATTTTGTCTCTTAGCCATTCATCTATGAAATTCAACTTTTTTGGCATTTTAGACCTTCTAGATGAATGACTAAGAGATAACGTACTAAAGGAACTTCGGTGTGACTTTGCAAATGAGCGAGGTCAAGCAGAGTGGATGATAGAACATGTTTGGAAGAGGGCCCTTCGGGACTCAAAAATCCCGAAGGAGAAGGTGCCGAGGGAGCCCTTTTGGACCTTCACCGAGGACATGGACTTGTTCTCCAAAGACTGCCAGAAGATGGTTCCCCAAGTGGTGAGGGGCATCATGACCAATGCCACCTTCCAGACTTTAACTGAGGAGTGTCCTAACGAGGAGGTCCTCACTTCTCAAATGACTGAACACGCTGCCCAGGTAAACCTTAGCCTTTATTTGAGTCTCTACTGCTTGTGACCCACATTCAGAATCCCTTTTTCTTTTTTTAGCTATTGGCATACAGAGGATACTTTTGGGCCAGGGCAGCCAAGCAGTCTTTAATTTGAAGCCAGTCGGAGGAGAACTTTGCCAAGGCCAAGGAACTGTTTGTGAGCTTGGTTGTCCAATATGACGAGCTCAACAAAATCATGAGGGAGGATCTAGCCAAGCTTCGCTAGGAACTACTGGAGGGCCAGAGGAAGCTCCTTGAAGATTGTTCCTCAAAGATATCGGATGTCAAGGAGGAGGTGGTCCAACTGACCTCAGAGGGGGAGGTCCTTCGGATGGAAAGAGAAGGTGTAATGGCAGACCTCAAAAAGTCACTGGAGACCAATGCCACATTAATTACCGAGAATGAGAGACTAAAGAAGGAAAGGAAGAAGAAGAAGAATAAATTTGAGAAGGAGGTTAAAGTGTTGAAGAAGAAGCTGGAGAATTTGAAGGCTGAAAAGGCAAAGTTAGATGAGGCCACCAAGTCCTTAATTCCAGATGGCATCTACCTTGCCCATCATCAAGTCCTATCCCAATATCCTGACCTAGACCTCTTGTTAGGACCCTACCTCAGTACTTGGCCTATGAAAAAAATGTAAGAAAAATACAATACAACAATGAGGGACTTAAGTGAAAATGAGGAAAATTATGTATTTGTGTAACCGAGAACTATCGGGTTCAAAATTTACATTTAAATTGGCTTAAGCTACTAGTGGTGAGAAACAAAGCTAAACGACCAAATTGGACATTCTTTCAGGTGCCAATAATGATACAAAGCTGCATGGAAGGGTTACTAAGAGCCAAGCAAATAGTGGGTGCATTAGGGCTAGCATTAGCGCATTTTTGGCGCCATTTGGCACTTATCTGAAAATGCATGCTTCGACTAAAAATTAACCCATGATTTTGGGTCAAACCTCTTCCTTATTGAGGTTGACCAAGTTCTTCATGTTCTTGGGTTGAAAGCTTCGAGTTTAAGCCAAATTTGTAGTGACTGAAGCATGAATTAGAGAATCAAGCTCAACATTGGTGTTCTCGGCCTTAGGTGACTTTGTGATTGAATTTTCAAGAGGAGTCTTGGAGATTCATGTTAGCCAAGAGTTCTAAAGCAAGAAATTGGTGAGGATTCATGGTTAACTACTTGATTTTGGTATTGTTCCATGTTCAAGTAGTGCTTTGGCTTTTAGGTGATGGTAAATTGAGCTATATGATCTTATAATGCTATATGGGGCATATATGGTACCTTTGGGTTTATGTGTATGTTGGCTAGCTAGTCATTAATGGCAAGTACTTAGAGTTCATTATAGGAGGGCCAACCTATATTTTAACATAGAGCTCTATTGGAATGGATGGTTATATGGTGAAGCTTGATGGAACTTATGGGTGTACTTGCTAGTTTGGTTTCGGTCGAGAAGGATATGGTGTTTGTGGTGTGTGAATTGTGTGCTTGGTTGCTTGGTTGTTCTTGCTAACCTCTCATAGTTGTAGTTATTATGAGAATATGCTATTGTACATGTGGTTTTGGTGTTTTTCTGCCTTTCTTGCATGTAAAGCAATGCTAATGCGAGGGCTTAACAAAATGAGCTCCTAGACCTGTAATGATTCTTACTGAGTTTATGAAAACTCATGCCCCTTATTGTATATGTTTTTGGAAAAGGGCTTAAGCTTGATTGAGCTTGATTAGTTGCTTGTGTGATAAGTTATTGCTCGGTTTTGCCAAGGTATGTACTAGACCGAATGCTTGGCGTTATAAGTTCATGGTGCAAGTGTTATGGTCAATCCAGAGACTCATGTGTTTGAGTTTTGCAGGATTACGTAGAGTTGTTGGACAAGTCTAGGACTATGGATGTGTGTTCATGGGCATTAGTGTTGTGGATGGCTTTGTTGATCATGGGTTTAGTTGTAGGGCTTTTCCTACAAACCATTATATTGTACTATACCCTTAAGGTAGCTCTTGGTTACTACTAGTAAACATGGGTATGTAATGCATAACAGTGGCTATTTTGGATTTTGAGTACTGATAGCCAAAGGCTATTGCCTCCTCGGTAGTAACTCCCTGCCAGAATATTGGCCGAGGAGTCTGACGTCACCCAAGAGAGGATCTTTTCATTGACCTCGGAAGGTGCGAAGTCAAACACTATGAGCTCGAGACTTTGGTTAGCTCGTCAGGAATTCCGAGGACAACACCGTCTCCATCGAGGGGCCAAACTGACCATCTTCGGGTAAGAGAGCCATCTCTCCGAAGCAAGGGAGAATCTCCCCGAAGGCAGAGGCCCCGAAGAGGTCTTCCCCGAACAAGAAACACCTGAACAAGGGAATCCCCGAACTATGGGTGTGAGTCCCGAAGAAGGTGTTCATCAAGGGAACTCCCAGAACTATGGGATAGATCCCGAAGGAGGTGCTCGCACCGAAGGACGGATAGAATCCGAAGAGGGTGCACGCACCGAAGGGCGACCTCGCCCAGGGGACCTCGGGAGTACGGTATGAGCATTTAAGGAGCCTCTGACATGCCGCCCACAAGCCCTACACGTCACATCAGAACGGAGAACTGACACGCCGTAGCCGCCCCAGTCCTGACACAACCTGTCCGGGTCCAGGGCTAAAGGAGGCTGCAAACGGCTGCCTGTCCCCTAGGTCCAAAAGTACAGATCAAATCTGACCAAACACGTGTCATGATCTGAACGGACCAGCTACTCCTATAAATACTAGGAAATGGGACTGGGCAAAGGATGGGCATTTTCCTCCCTCTGAGAAAACACAAAACAGGCAAGACACTTGATCCCTTAGTGTTCTTCCTCCACTTTGACTCAGAAAACTGACTTGGGCATCGGAGGGTCCTCCCCGGAAAAGCAAACCGGGGACCTCCTAACCTCTTCTTTGAGCTTTTTAGGCATACTCAGCTGGGAAACCAGAGCTCCAGGCGCTCGCCCCCTCAGGAAGTCTCTCCACCTGTCAACATGACAGCAAACGAAGATGCCTTGGGGCATCATTTGGCGCCGTCTGTGGGAAAGTACTCCCAGGTAGCTGTTGTCAAAACTCGGCATTCGAAGGACAAAGGACTCCTGAAGTCCCCGTCCACGCCTGAGACCCAACCAGCTACCGAACAAAGTCCCCCAGAGACTTCCTTGCCTGAAGAGGAACGCCCTCTTGTCATCACCATGGGTTTTTTATGAGACTTTCAGAGGTCTGTTGTGGCTGAAATGACACAACAGATAGACCGAAGGTGGCCGCAACCAGCCCAGGCGCAAAAACCCACTTCGCCAGCACGACCTCGGGAGAAAAGCCCAAGGGCAACCCATCATAGCTCGGGAAGTGGGGAGCCACAGGAAGAGTCCTCGACAGATAACTTGCCCCTCGGAGCACGGCTGGCGGAAAGAGCGAGGTCTGAACGACCCGAAGTCCCGTCCAGAAGAGGTTTGTTGCCAGAAGGAAGGTCTCCCTCACCTCGGTACCGAAGTCGCTCCCCGAAGAGATGGCAACAGTTCTTTTACCCAAGAACCTCCAAGCACCGGGAAGAGGAGCCCAGTGCTACGCTCCTCCTGGAGAAAGTCTTGGCAAGACTGGAGAGAGTGGAACAGCAGGTAGCACGCAAGCCTGTTTGGGCCAGGCTAACTGAAATCGTCTCTGGAGATGAAACTCCTTTCGCCCGAACAGTGGTCGAGGCGGCCATGCCAAGTGACTTCAGGCTACCTCGGCTAGAGACCTATGAGGGTCGGACTGATCCTCAGGCCCACCTAACAAAGTACAAACGCAGCATGGTGCTACATGGGGCTAATGATGCTACGCTCTGCAAGTGCTTTGAAGTCACCCTCGCAGGACCAGCAACTGCCTGGTACAATTCCCTGCCTCCCGGAAACATCAGGGGGTTCCAGGAGCTGTCCACAGCGTTCACCCAACAGTTCATTGGGAGCAAGCCGACGGCAAAGATGCCCGTCCAGATGTTTGACATAGCACAGAGAAATGGGGAGACCATCCGTGACTATGTCGAGAGGTTCAACAGAGAGGCCCTTAGTGTTCCGGACTTTCGTCCCGAAATCCACATCCTCGCCATGACGAGGGGCCTCCGGAGGGATTCGCACTTGTTTTATGAATTCTCCAAAGATCCCCCAGACACGCTGGGAGAATTCTACCGAAGGGCTGAACAACATATGACAGCCGAAGAACTGAGAATGACTGGACCGAAGGCTGACCATATTCACGCTCGTGGCAAAGGGTCCAGCCAGCAAGCCCGATGTCCAACGGAACAGTTAGGCCGACCTCGGAGAACGCGAATAGGAGGAAGGAAGCCCCAAAACTTTACACCTCTGAGCACCACGAGGGCTAACGTCCTCATGGCGTTGGAAAAATAGGGGGCTCAAATCCAACGACCGAAGGGCATGACTGCTGACAACAGAAGGAACATGAAGAAGTTCTGTCAGTTCCACCGTGATCACGGTCATGACACCGAAGACTGCTTTCAGTTGAAAAAGTACATCGAATCACTGATAAAGCAGGGCCAGCTTCGGCGTTATTTGAGAATGCCTTCCCCGAAGGGGAAAAAAGAGGAAGAAGGAAAGCCCGATGACGAGGATTACGATTCAGACAGGCGAAGGAACCGAAGTTTGAGAAGGCATCCTCCACCTTCGGCAGGAGTAATACAGACGATCACAACCGGACTTCCATCCTCGGAAAGAAAAAGAAGGGCCAGAGAGATAGCGGTGATGGAATATCAGAGCCCAACGAAAAAATTGACCCGCGAGGATGGCTCCACCATCGTATTTCCCCATGACAATCCATTGCTGATAATGGCGAGGATAGAAAACTGGGACGTCAAGAGGGTACTGCTGGACGATGGGTCAAACGCAGATGTCTTGTTCTCACATTTGCTGCCAAGCTTGGGCGTATCCAGGAGTGACCTCAAGGCTGTTACTTCACTGACGTTCGGCGTAGGACCATCTGAGCTACCTGTCCTCGGGTGGATTGACCTCCCCTTGATGATGAAAGGAACTTCGGAGAAAGGAACTGCTGAGTTGTTCGCCTCTACCATGGCAAGATTCATAGTCATGGACGTTCCTTCGTCATACAACGCCATCCTCGGCAGACAGACACAGGGAAATTTGCACATTCGCCCTGATGTAAAGTACTTGACCGTCACCTTCACCACCAAAGAAGGAGACGCAAAGATCTTCATTGATCAAGGCGAGGTGAGAAAGGTGTTCGTCAGAGCACGAAAGGCTCCAGCAAGCAACTTAGCACTTGCTGTAGAAGCAAAAGAGCTGGAAAGGGGCGAGGCAGAAGATCCCACAAAAGCGGAAACAGAAGAAGTAGAGCTTGTCCCAGGCCATAGTACCCGAATAGGGAAAAGCATGGCCGAAGGAGACAAGGAAAAACTTGTATCTTTTCTGCTTGCAAATAAAGATCTGTTCGCCTACTCGCCGAAGGACATGCCAGGGGTAAACCCTCGCGTAATCCAGCATAGCCTCAAAGCGAGTCCGGAAGTAAAACCTGTCTGGCAAAAGAAACAGAGCATCTCGGCTCACAAAAGTGACTTCGTCAAGACCGAAGTCCAGCGTCTGATAGACGCTAGCGTTATCCGGGAGGTAAACTACCCCGAATGGCTAAGCAACGTGGTAATTGCCACAAAAGAAGGAAGTAGTAAGCTCCGGATGTGCATCGACTTCAGAAATTTGAACGATGCTTGCCCAAAAGATTCATATCCTCTTCCGCCAATAGACCAACTGGTAGACTCAACTGCCGAGTACGGGCTCCTATGTTTCCTGGACGCTTTCAGTGGGTATCATCAGATAAGGATGAACCCCGAAGATGAAGAGAAGACTGCCTTCATCACTGAGGGAGGAACATATTGCTATATCAGGATGCCCTTCGGACTAAAAAATGCAGGAGCCACCTACCAGAGGCTGATGAACAAAGTCTTCAATGATCAAATGGGGAGGAACATGGTGGTGTATGTTGATGATATGATAGTCAAAAGCAAACTGCCTGGCTACCACGTTGCAGATTTAGAGGAAACCTTCCAAAAACTCAGAGCCTTCGGGATCCGCCTTAATCCTGAGAAATGCATCTTCGGGGTGACCTCGAGAAAGTTCCTTGGGTACATGGTATCCGAAAGAGGCATCGATGCTAACCCCGAGAAGATTAAGGCTCTGCTTGAATTCCGAACTCCTGCCACAGTCAAAGACGTGCAAAGACTCACCGGAAGAATAACCTCTCTGAGCAGGTTTATTTCCAGGTACGAAGATAGGTGTCGACCCTTCTTCAAAGTCCTCACAAAGGCAGCAAAGATGGAAGGCGACCTCGGAAGGAATGGTCATCCTTGGGATGAAGATTGCCAAAAAGCCTGGGAAGAACTCAAAGTCTACTTGGCCAGCCTGCCGACCCTGCGGCAACCTCGGGAGGGAGAGCCCCTCGTATTATACCTCGCCGTCACAAAAAAAGCTGTGAGCTCAGTCCTCGTGAAAGAAGAAGGGCCAAAGCAATGGCTGGTCTACTATGTCAGCAAGTCCCTGCATGGCGCCGAAGTCAGGTACCCTTTGCTTCAAAAAGCTATATACGCCTTAGTGCTTGCAGGGAGAAGCCTGCGGCCATACTTTCAGGCTCACCCCATTATCGTCCGAAGTACCCTGCCTCTACGGGATGTTATGAGGAAAGTTGACCACTCGGGAAGGCTTTCCAAGTGGTGTATAGAACTTGGCGAACACGACATCACGTTTGAACCCCGGAAAGCTATAAAAGCTCAAGCTTTGGCAGACTTCATCGCCGAAGTACCAAACACCGAGGAGGGACATTCGTTTTCGGGCGAAGACGAGCCAGAATGGACATTATATGTTGACGGGGCCTCAGGATCCGAACACCAGGGAGCTGGAGTGATTATCAGAGGCCCCGAAGGCCTAGAAGTAATGAAGGCCATCAAGTTCAGTTTCAACGCCACCAACAATATGGCCGAGTATGAGGCCCTCATAGCAGGATTACGCCTGGCCAGAAAAATTGGCGTGAGAAACTTGAAAGCCCATAGTGATTCCCAGCTGGTTGTCCGGCAAATGGCAGGGGACTATGGCGCAAAAGACCCGACCTTGGCGAAATACCATGAGTTGGTAACAAAGCTTATTCGGGAGTTTGACATCGTGAAAATCGAGAACGTACCCCGACGAGAAAATGCTAAGGCAGACTGCTTGCCGAAGTCCAAAACTTGCACCGAAGTGCTAAGCCACCCCAGCGTCGCGATGTTAAGCATAGCGACCTCGGGGAAAGGATGGAAAGAACCAATCAAAACGTATCTCGCAACCAACACACTCCTCGAAGACCCCAGCGAAGCCGCAAAAGTGCGAAGGCGCTCCGGACGTTTCTTCTTAATTGGAGAAGAACTATATCGGCAAGGATATGCAAATCCACTACAGAGGTGTGTTAGTGAAGAGGATACTGAAATGATCCTCAAAGAAGTTCACGAAGGTGCCTGTGGTTCGCACATCGGAACCGACGCCCTGGCAGTAGTGATACTTCGCCAAGGATACTTCTGGCCTACCCCGAGACAGGACGCCAAGCAGTTCGTCCAGAAATGTGGTAGTTGCCAGAGACATGCGAACATCCAAAGAACACCCTCAGAGTTTGTGACTTCGGCAGACTATCCTTGGCCCTTCACAATTTGGGGCATAGATCTCATTGGGCCACTCCCAACGGCGCCTGGAGGCGTAAAGTTCTGCGTAGTAGCAGTTGACTATTTCTCTAAGTGGGTCGAGGCAGAACCTCTGACAACTATCTCAGAAAAAGAAGTGCGGAAGTTCATATGGAAAAACATCATATGCAGATTTGGCATACCGAGGGTACTCGTAGCGGACAATGGATCCCAGTTCATAGACAAAGGATTCCAAGAGTTCATTAGCGACCTCGGGACAAAAATGCACTTCGCCCCAGTAGCTCACCCCCAAAGTAATGGGCAGGTGGAAGTATCTAACAGGACCATAAAAGATGGTCTGAAAAAGAGATTGGGAGAAGCAAAAGGGAAATGGCCAGGAGAACTCCAAAGCGTGTTATGGAGTTACCGAACAACACCCCGAAGAGCCACAGGGGAAACGCCCTTTTCACTCGTCTTCGGTACAGAGGCCATCATCCTTGTCGAGGTAGTACAACCGTCAATACGAGTCCAAGTGTTCGATGAAAAAGGAAATGACCTCGGCCTGAGAACTAAGCTCGACCTCGTCAGCGAACACAGAGAAGTAGCTGAGCTGAGAAGAAAAGCTTTCCAGCAAAGAGTGGCAGCAGCCATAAACCTACGCGCCAGGCCAAAAGGAATAAAGAAGGGAGATCTCGTTCTCTGAAAGGCTGAATTTGCACCCCGAAAGCCGTCCCACGGGGTACTTCGCGCAAATTGGGAAGGACCGTACCTGGTACTTGCCGAAGTACGAAAAGGAGTTTATAAGCTCGGTCATGCCGAAGGCATAGAATTAAAAAACACTTGGCACTCAGAGGCCTTGAAAAAATTCTATGCCTAAAAAGTTTGGTGGGAAGGTTGTATTGCACAAGTTGGACAAATTCGTCTAAGTAAAAAGTTCTGAAGAAGTACAAAACAAGAGTCTCACGAAAGCAATCGCCGAGGGAAGCAAAAGTAAGTTTTCCGAAGTCCCTTGAGCGAATATGTTCGGGACAAAGGAAAGCAAAAGTATGGTTTTCCGAAGTCTCTTGAGCAAATATGTTCGGGACAAAGGAAAGCAAAAGTATGGTTTTCCGAAGTCTCTTGAGCGAATATGTTCGGGACAAAGGAAAGCAAGAGTATGGTTCTCCGAAGTCCCTTGAGCGAATATGTTCGGGACATAGGAAAGAAAAAGTATGGTTTTCCGAAGTCTCTCGAGCAAATTATGTTCGGGACAAAGGGAAACAAAGGGATCTGGCAAAAAATACTTAGCCAAATTTTTATCTATTGAGCCAAAGAGTGCTTACAGAGAAGAAAGTTGCTGAAAGACTACAAAAAAGAAGAAGAAAATGAAGACAAAAGGCCCTAGTACAAACTAAGGAACCTCGGCGTCTTGAGAACTGCCAGCCTCTGTGCTTTTGTCAGCAGCCTTCGGCGCCGGGAAAGAAGGAGGCAGTTTCAAGTGCTCGATCTTGGACCAAGTCCACCGAGGCTCCTTCGGGATGTTCATGCCTTCCAGGAAGGAGAGGTCAAAATCTGGGAATTTCTGCAGAATTTGGTGCCGAGCAAGACAGAAGCCGTCTTGAAAACCCAACTTCGTCATATCATCGAACTCCCGCTTCTTGACCGCCAAATCTGCATAGTCCTTCTCCAGATCCGGGTAATCCTTCTCCAGATCCTTAAGCTTTCTCTTCAATGCCTTCATCTTCTTCTTCTCTTCTGAAGGCTTCTTCAGAGATGCGACCTCGGCTTCAAGCTGGGCCTTTTCCTCGAGCGTCTTCGCAAGGATTGCGTCACTTTCTGACTTATCCTTTTGAATCGCTTCTACGGTCGAAGTCAGCTCCGCCATCCGAGAGCCGATGTCGGAAAGTTTCTGGGAGGTGCCTTTCTCAAGTTCCTCTTTATCTTTTATGAACCACTCCCGAAGTTCAGCAATTTCCTTCTCCGAAGACTGCTTCAGCTGAGCATTATCGGCAGCCAATGCCGAACACTGGGCCTTCATCTTGGTGTAAAGGTCCCAAAGTGACGCCCTCCTTTCTGACTCTCGTGCCACCCGAACACGGAGCAACCTGGCATACCCCATCAGCTGCAAAAAAAGCAAACAAAGGGAAAATGATGCTAAGTAAAAAGCAAAGGTGAAATTGGCACTAAGGAAACAGTGAAGCGTACCTGGGAGGCATGTTCAGTGAGTTTGGCCGCCAGAGAGATGTCGCCTGGGTAAGCCTCCGTAAGGGCCTTGTAAGAGGCCTCAGTAAAAACCCCTTTGCCCATCTGCCTGGCCATCTCGGGACAGTCCTCGGAGTACATATTCATGTCCTCCGTGAACGTCCAGAAGGGCTCCTTTGAAACTTTCCCTGCTGGGACTTCGGCATCCCGAAGGGCCCTCTTGCGGGCGTGTTCGGCAACCCAGTCAGGAGCAGCCACCTCCGCTCCACAACAAAGCAGAAAAATTGGTTACGGCCAGAAAACTCTTAAGGATTTACAAGAGAAAAAAGGTTCTTCGACAAAATACAAACCTGCTGGCACCTCGGTAACGTCGTCGTCAAGAATCGACGTCACCTCAGTAGAGACCCCCTTGCCTCTTATTTGGCGCCGTTCCTCGGCAGAAGGGGTCTCCTCCCCATCGCCCTCCAGAAGAGCATGTGAAGGACGTGGGGCTTTGGGGAAGGACGTCGGAAGAAGGGACGTCGGCAGAAGGAACCTCGGGCAGAGGGGCAGCAGGGTCTTCGGGCTCCTCGCCTACCTCTTCCGGAATTTGCGGAAGAGAGGAAGGAGCAGCTTTCTTTGCCCGTTTGGAAGGAGGGCCGCCCGAAGTCTGCTTCCGCCTCTGAGAGGTGGCCTTCTTTGACTGTTCGCCCCTCTCGGCCTGCCCGGTAAAAAGAGCCTTGTAGAAGGCAGCCGCGTCGTCGCCCATCTCTGAAAAAAGGAAAAGAAGATCAGTGTAAGTCCAAGATGAAGTAATAAAGGAAAAAATGAGAAAGTAACCTACTCTCGTAAAAAGACTCATAAGTCTCTTTCCCCTGAAGGAGTTTCACAAGCCAGGAGTCCTTCCCCGAAGAAGCCGGTTTCGGCATGTTGAGGTCTGTCACATGCTCCTTTACCACCTTGAGTTCCCGAAGGACCTCTTCGGTCATGAGCCTCTAGTTGATCGGAAAGGGGTAAAGGGCACAAGGAGAGACCTCAGCAGCCCAGTCAGAGACGGCCCGGATGCGCCTGTCAAAGTCCTCAAAGATAGGTGCTACGTCGGCGTCTAGCAGTATCTTCGAGTCGACAACATCCATCTTGAGCCTCCCCTGAGCCCACTTGGTCGGGACGTGCGACCAAGCCTCCGACTTCTTCAGGAAAAAGAATTTTTGTTGCCACCCTCGCCAGCTGTCTTTGGTGGCGAAGGTGAACGTATACTTTTTGCTCCCGGATCCCCGAGGTAGCATAAAGTAGAAGCCACCCTTCGGGACCACGAAGAGCTTGTAGTACTGAAGAAAAACTACAAAGTGAGGTTTTATTTTGAAAACGCCGCACATACAGAGGAAGGCGTTGAAATAGCAATACGAGTTCGATGGGAGTTGGTTAACGGCAATGCCATGGAAGTTGCAGAACGCGCTAACCATCTCCGGGAGGGGATACCGAAGTCCGGCCTTCAGTTGGGCTCGGAAAACGGTGATTTCATCACTTCGGTTGGAGAAAGGAAATTGGTCAAGACGGGGCAACCTCGTCACAGAGTAAGAGGGTAAGAAAAACTTTTTTTTCCACTTCGCTAGTTTTGCCGGAGTAGTGCAGCAAGGGTGAGAAAGAAGAGGTTGCCAACTCTCGGGAACAGGCATGATGAAAACGAGTTCGGCAAAAACAAGGAAAACAAGTTCGGGAAAAAACAAAGAAGAAGCTTTGAAAAAAGCAAAAGGACTAAAACCCACCAAAGGTCTTGCCGGAATCTGTATTTCTGGAAGCCGTCGTGAAAACTGGTCTGAAAAACACCTGAAAAAGGAGAACCGCCGCGGAAAATCGGGAGAGAATTAGAAGGGAAAAGAAAGCAAAAGCAGAAGCAGAAAGAGGGTTATGACAGGACTGATATATATAGGCCGAGAAGGCCAGGAGAACCGTCGTCATTAGTACGCCTCGGAAGGCGAAGCATCACCATAACTGCTAAGAGCGCCTGAAAAGTCGCGCCTGCCGTACTGAGTGCATTCTTACCCAATAAAAGTGCGCCATGTGTCAGCCATCGCGCAGCAAACGTGCCACGTGTCGTCCATCACGTCGAGCGCGCCCTCTGACATCGTTTGGTCTAGAGGCGCCGCCCTAGACTGACTCCGCTAGACACAGGACGCGATGCATGAGCAGACCTATAAAGGCGAAAAAGTAGGTTACCTCGAAGACACCAAAAGACAGCCTGTGACTTCGGGCAAAAGGTCTATCTTCGGTACAAGGTTATCCTATCTTCCCTCGCGACGAGGATACTAAGAGACAGCCTGTGACTTCGGGCAAAGGGTGTATCTTTCGGCACAGGGACAGCCTATCTTCTCGCGCCTCGAGGACGCAAAAATGCTGCCCATCGCTACAAGCAGAAGAAGGCATCTTCGGCACAGATATCACAACCGCAAGACCCGAAAACCGATGAACCGAAGTTTCTCACTTCGGCCTTTCGGAGGGGGGCTTGTGATAGCCAAAGGCTATTGCCTCCTCGGTAGTAACTCCCTACCAGAATATTGGCCGAGGAGTCTGACGTCACCCAAGAGAGGATCTTTTCATTGACCTCGGAAGGTGCGAAGTCAAACACTATGAGCTCGAGACTTTGGTTAGCTCGTCAGGAATTCCGAGGACAACACCGTCTCCATCGAGGGGCCAAACTGACCGTCTTCGGGTAAGAGAGCCATCTCTCTGAAGCAAGGGAGAATCTCCTCGAAGGCAGAGGCCCCGAAGAGGTCTTCCCCGAACAAGAAACACCTGAACAAGGGAATCCCCGAACTATGGGTGTGAGTCCCGAAGAAGGTGTTCATCAAGGGAACTCCCAGAACTATGGGATAGATCCCGAAGGAGGTGCTCGCACCGAAGGACGGATAGAATCCGAAGAGGGTGCACGCACCGAAGGGCGACCTCGCCCAGGGGACCTTAGGAGTACGGTATGAGCATTTAAGGAGCCTCTGACATGCCGCCCACAAGCCTTACACATCACATCAGAACGGCGAACTGACACGCCGTAGCCGCCCCAGTCCTGACACAACCTGTCTGGGTCCAGGGCTAAAAGAGGCTGCAAACGGCTGCCTGTCCCCTAGGTCCAAAAGTACAGATCAAATCCGACCGAACACGTGTCATGATCTGAACGGACCAGCTACTCCTATAAATACTAGGAAATGGGACTGGGCAAAGGATGGGCATTTTCCTCCCTCTGAGAAAACACAAAACAGGCAAGACACTTGATCTCTTAGTGTTCTTCCTCCACTTTCACTCAGAAAACTGACTTGGGCGTCGGAGGGTCCTCCCCGGAAAAACAAACCGGGGACCTCCTAACCTCTTCTTTGAGCTTTTCAGGCACACTCAGCTGGGAAACCAGAGCTCCAGGCGCTCGCCCCCTCAGGAAGTCTCTCCACCTGTCAACATGACAGCAAACGAAGATGCCTTGGGGCATCAAGTACTTTTGGAATGGTTCTAAGTATGTAAGTACTAGTGTTGAGAAGGTTTTGTCTATATAAGCCTCGGATTACTTATGAAACTTTGGTGTAAGTGTTATGTCTAAAATGCCAAGTTATGCTATGAGTTTGTGTTTATGCTCTTGACCATAATGTGTTAAAATTCTCTCGGATTATGATGTGTAGGATGAGCATGATTCATGAAAAGCTAATGTTTTCAAAACTTGAATAGATATGGGCTTCTTGGTTGCCATGCATGGGAATGCCACACTTGATGAGCACACACCTAAAACACTTAACCTTAAAAGTGTATAAGCCTTGCCTTGTGTTGCAAGTAATCTTATAAGCCTACCTTGTAATCCAAGTTATGATCTAAAACTGCTTGATTAGCTTCCTGGGGCGCCTCCCATTCCTTAGCTATATGAGTAATGGCTTTGAACAACTAAAAGAAACCTGGCCGAGCCACATAGCTACATCCAAACCATTATAGGTACAATAGCTGAACAATAATGTTAATGCTTGGTAGTACAGATGAGTGACACTTCCAGTGCACAAGCTGGGGCTTGTGTGTCACACCGCACATAGGCCCCAGCGTATGCATTTACAGTGCCACTCAATTAAGCTAACATCAAAGTTATTTAACTCCTGCAATTGTGTGTATTATGAGTAAGCATCAGGTTCGGCCAACTTTTGTTTTTGTAGCTTAAATCTTATTTTCTCAACGCCAAGGCCTCGGAGGTGCCCCAAGACGCTTACTAGGTAGCCCTGTGTGCTTTACTTGCATTTGAAGGTATGGCTTTAAGAGTTACTTGCAACACAAGGCAAGGCATGTACCCTTTTATCTTTAAGTGTCTAAAGTGTGTTCTCATTAAGTGTGTCCTTCATATGCATGGCAACCAAGAAGCCCATTTCATCTCAAGTTTGAAAACACACTTTTCATGTCATGTGCACATTCGGCAAACAAGAACCAAGAGAGGTTTAATGCATTATAGCCCAAAACTTTCCTGTAACAAGAACAACTAGCATAACTTAGCATTCCTTTCATTCATAACATACACAAAGTCCCATAATTCAAACCGAGGCTATATGTACACAAAATGGCATCCATACTAGTACTATCTAGTTGGAACCATACTAAGAGTACTGATAATCCAAAAATAGGCACAGGTTATGCATTACATACCCAACTTAATGGTAGTACCCGACAACTACCTTAAAGGTACAATACAAAATCAAAGATTGCAGGAAAAGTCCTTTCACCAAGTTCGTAGTCATAAACACAAACCAAAACACTAATGCCCATGAGCACACATCCATTGGTCCTCCTAGACTTGTCCCACTACTTTACACAAAACTCCTGCAAAACTTAAGCCCATGAGTTTGTACATTAAACATAAGACTTGCACTAGATACTTATAAAGCCAAGCATTCGGTTACTATACATACCTTGGCAAACCGTGCACTAACTTAGTACACAAGCTACTAAACAACCATAATCAATCAAGCTCAAGGCCTTTCCTTGAAAAACACATAATGAGGGGCATGAGTTTATATAACTCAGTAAGGTTCACTACAGCTCCAAAGAGCTAATTTAGTTAAGCCCAAAAGCTTAACCTCCTTGTACATTGCTTTACCTGTAAGAAAAACAGGAGACCACCAAAACCACAAGTAGAATTCCATAGATACATAATAACTACAACTATAAAAGGGTTAGCAAGCATATCCAAGAAACCAAGCACACAACACACACACCACAAACCCAATGTCCTTTTTGGCCGAAGCCAACTAGCAAGTACACACATAATTTGCACTCCAAGCTTCGCCATTCCAACACCATTCCACTAGAGCTCCAAGTTCAAGGATAAGTTGGCCTACATACCCTGAACCTTAGTATTTGCCATTAATGACTAGCTAGCCAATATATCACATAAACCAAAAGGTTCCATATATGCCCCAATCTAGCAATCTAAGATCATATAGCTTAATAATACTATCACTTACAAGCCATTACTCTACTTGAACATGGAACAATTCCAAAATCAAGTAGATTACATGAAACCTTACCAATTACTAACTTCAGCTCTCGGTTACCACTTGAATTTCCAAGACTTGGCTTGAAAATTCACCCACAAGCTCGCCTAAGGCTAAGAACACCAAATGCAAGCTTGATTCTTCAATTCAAGCTTCAATCACCAAGGATTTGGCATGAACCCGAGACCTTCAACACAAGAACATGAAGAACATGATTTAGACTTGCAACAATGAAGTCAAACTCGAGATTAACGCTTTCGGCTTGAGTGGTGACATGCAAATTTTACTTAGGTGCCACATGGCACTCTAATTGTCACTAACACCTTCCTCGACCTTCCATAATTTTCCATGGCTTAATGTAATCCTCCCATGCCTCTTAGTATCACTATTAGCACCTGAAAGAACATACAATTTGGCCCTTAAACTTTGTTTTTCATCATTAGCACTTAGGCCAATTTTAAATGTGCATTTGAACCTGATAGTTCTCCGTTGCACATATACATCATCTCCTTCACTTCCACTTAAGTCCCTTATTGTTTTAGTGCATTTTTCTTACCTTTTTGGCATGGGCCAAGCACTAAGATAGTGTCCTAACACTGTGTGGGGTGTGACACCTCTCCTTCCTGTGAGCGCTTGATATCCCCGAAGGACCATCTTCGGGCTTAGTCGAGGATTGAGTTTCTCAACCTTCCTTCGGCTGATGATGTTGGTGAAGATGAAGATGATGATGTCGAGGGTTCTAATGCCGAGGATGCTGATATCGAAGAGCACGAAGATGGGCAGGACAACCAATAGGCTTTTTTTTTTGTATTCTACACTTAATTCTTTAATGAAAACTTTCTTCCTTTTCAAAATTTTGGCCAAGTCCATGATGGGTATGACTTTTGGTACTATTTAAACCTTAAGCGTTCAACCATCTTTGGCTAATTCACTATATTCAGTAGTATAAGGCTCGGCATCTTCGGTCATGCACTATCCTTGACAAATTCCACCAAGGATTCTCAACCACAGCCTTTTCCAAATATAACATCCAATTATCTTCGGTTAGTTATGGATATAAGTCTAAGTGTTCTAGGAACAAAATTGACCATACTGAGTTAACCATATTTGGAATGAACCACATCCAGTTAACCATAGTTGGAAAATTTTGGCCAAAATCACTTAAGTACTTTCAGGATCAATGATATTCGGTCAACCTCCTTTGGTAGAACTTGTACAATACTACTCATGCACTTTCAAAAGCAACTATATTTAGTTCACATTCTTTGAGGCGTACTCTACACCATTTTTCACCAAAATTTTTTCAAAGTGTAGAATGTTTTCAATGTGTCAGAATGCCATGTGTTTTTCAACTCTTCTACTTTGGTTTTCCTTAGCTCATAGCCTCCTGGCCGAACTTTCTTGAGGACCAAATAAGGTCCTTCCCAATTTACCCGCAGTATGCCATAAGATAGTCTTCGGGGTTCTAGTTTAGCCTTTCGGAGAACCAGGTCTCCTTTCTTGATCTCTTTAGGCTTGAAATGCAAGTTTACAGAGATGCCTACCCTCTACTGAAAAGCTTTTCTTCTGAGTTCACCCATCTCTCCATGTTCATCAATCATATCTAACTTGGTCCTTAAACCGAGGTTGTTCTCTTCTTCATTGAACACTTGTTTTCTGATAGACAGTTGTATGAATTTGACAGGGATAATGGCTTTCGTGCTGAATATGAGTGAGAAAGGTGTTTCTCTGGTCGCTCTTCTAGGGGTTGTTCAGTAACTCCATGGCACACTTGGGAGTTCTCCCTGCCATTTCCCTTTTGCCTCTTTCAACCTCTTTTTTAGACTGTCTTTTATAGTCCTATTAGACACTTCAACTTGTCCATTGCCCTAATGATAGGCAACTGGAGTGAAGTGCAATTTTATCCCGAGGTTGGTTGTGAATTGTTGAAATCCTTTATCAGTTAATTGGGAACCATTATGCGCTACTGTCACCCTCAACAATCAGAATCTGTATATGACATTTTTCCAGACAAATCTCTGTATGTCCTTCGCGGAAATTGTTGCCAAAGGCTCTGCCTCAATCCACATAGTGAAATAATCCACTAAAACTACGCAAAACTTCAGTCCTCCTGGAGTCGTTGGGAGAGGTCCAATGAGGTGAATACCCCAAACAGGGAAGGGGCAAGGATAGTTTGCTGACGTTATTACTTCTGAGGGTACTCTTTGAATGGGTGTGTGTCTCTGGCACTTGTCACATTTCTGGACAAACTGCCTCACACCCTTCCTTATAGTACTCCAACAAGGGCGTCAGTCCCGATGTGAGAACCACAGGCCCCCTTATGGACTTCTTTGAGGACTATCTCAATGTCCTCTTCACTGACACACCTTTGTATCGGGTTGGCATACCCTTGTCGGTACAATTCTTGCCTGACCAGGAAGTATCTACATGAGCGCTTTCACACTTTTGCAGCTTCAGGAGGGTCTTCGAGAAGTTCTAAAGTTATGAGATTTTTCTTGCTAGGAACCTTCTATCCGCCAGCCGAGGTTGCTATGGACATCATTGCTATGCTTGGTTGATCTGCTTCCATATTATCTCATCGGGGTTTCTTTTCTATCTGCAACCTATCGAATTCTTGGATAAGCCTTTTTACGAGATCATGGTACTTTGCCAAGTTCGGGTCTTTTGCCCCGTAGTCCCCCGCCATCTATCGGACCACCAGCTGAGAATCACTGTGGGCCTTTAGATTTCTCACGCCAACTCTTTTTTCCAATTGTAAGCCTGCTATGAGGGCTTCATATTCTACAACATTATTGGTGACACTGAAACCGAACTTGATGGACTTTAAAGCTTCCATACCTTTGGGTCCTCGCAGACTTACTTTAGCTCCTTGATGTTCAGAAGCGGAGGTGCCATCGATGAAGAGTGTCCACTCAGGTCTGTCGCTTTCGGGGTCCTCTGGAGTACCTTCAGTTCTTTGTACTTGGGCGATGAAATCTGGCACTGCTTGGGCCTTTGTTGCCCTTCTTGGCTCGTATTTGATATCGTATTCACCGAGCTCGTTGCACCACTTTGATAATCTTCTAGAGTGGTCTACCTTCCTCATGACATCCTTAAGAGGTAAGTTACTTCGAACAGTGATGGGATGTCCTTGGAAATAAGGCTACAGCCTCCTGCTTGCTAACACTAGCGCATAGATTGCCTTTTGTAAAAGAGGGTACCTAACTTTGGCAATGTGCAGGGACTTGCTCACATAGGATACTGGCCACTGCTTTCCTCCCTCTTCCCTACCAAGTACTAAGCTTATTGCCTTTTCTGTGACGGTGAGGTAGAGGACGAAAGGTTCTCCTCCAATGGTTGCCGAAGTGTCGGCAGATGGGTTAAGTAGCTCTTGAGTTCATCCCAAGATTTTTGGCAATCTTCATTCCAAGGATGTTCCTTGGAACCAAAGTTACCTTCATTTTTTGCTGCTTTGGTGAGCACTTTGAAGAATGGTCGGCACCAATCCTTGTATCTGGAGAGGAATCTGCTAAGGGCCGTGATTCTTCCTATAAGCCTTTGCACATCCCTGGTCATCATGGGAGTTTGGAATCCTAGCAGGGCATTGATATCTCTTTCAAATACCATAAACCCGAGGAATTTGCCAGCAGTCACCCCAAACATACACTTTTCGGGGTTAAGACGGATTCCAAATTCCCGAAGTTGGTCGAATGTTTCCCTCAAGTCTTTGATGTGACTACGAGGTTGCTTACTCTTACCTATCATATCATCGACATATACTTCCATATTTCTCCCGGTTTGGGGAGTTGAATACCCTGTTCATAAACCTCTGGTATGTTGCTCCAACATTTTTAAGGCCAAAGGGCATTCTGACGTAACAGTAGGTCCCAACTTCGGTAATGAAGGTGTTTTTTTCCTCATCTTTGGTGTCACGCCCCACACAGGCCCCAGCCTATGCATCTATAATGCTACTCAATTGTGCTACTAAAGCACTAATACTTATGTGCACCAATTACACTTATAGTGTTTTATAAGTAGGTTCAAGGCTCGGTCATGTTTCTTGCACTTGATTCAAGTCTTTACTTATGTGGGTAAGGCCTGGGAGGTGCCCTAAGAGGCTAATTAGGTAGCTTTTAATCATTTCTTGCATTGCAAGGCAAGGCTTAAGCAGTTACTTGCAGCACAAGGCAAGTCTTATATACTTTCATGGTTAAGTGCTTAAGTGTGTGCTCATCAAGTGTGGCATTCCAATGCGTGGCAACCAAGAAGCCCATAACCATTCAAGTTTTCAAAACACAAGCTTTTCATGTCATATGCACATTGGGCACAATAGTATCCACCAGAGGTTCAACACATTATGGTCAAAACCATGAACAAGTACTTATAGCATAACTTGGAATTTCATGTATAACACTTACACAAAATTTCATAAGTCATCCGAGGCTATATACACAAATTGTCCTTCATACTAGTACTTACATACTTGGAACAATATCAAAAGTACTCAAAATACAAAATAGCCACTTGTTATGGATTACATATCCAAGTTCCTAGTAGTACCCAAGAGCTACCTTAAGGGTATAGTACAAAATAAAGGCTTGTAGGAGAAGTCCTACAACCATACCCATAATCAACAAAGCCATCCACAAAACTAATGCCCATGAACACACATCCATAGTTCTAGACTTCTCCCAAAAATCTACACAAGCCTGCAAAACTCAAACACATGAGTTTGGGCAATAACCATAAGACTTGCACTATGTACTTATAAGGCCAAGCTTTTGGTCTAGAACATACCCTGGCAAAATCAAGCAATAACTTAGCACACAAGCAACTAATCAAGCTCAAGATATTTTCTTGTAACATATACAAAATGGGGCATGAGTTTTCAAAACTCAGTAAGGAATCACTACAGCTCAATGAGCTTATTTAGTTAAGCCCGATGGCTTAACCTCTTATGGACATGCTTTACCTGCAAACAAAGACAAGAAAACACTAAAACAACATATACAATAGCATATACACATAATAACTATAGCTACAAAAGGTTAGCATGCACAAGCAAGCAACCAAGGCACACAACTCACACACCACACACTTAGTTCCTACTCGGCCGAAGCCAACTAGCAAGTACACACATAGTTGCCATCAAAGCTTCACCGTAATATCACGTATTCCACTAGTGCTCTAAGTTCAACTATAGGTTGGCCTTCCTATAATGAACTTTAAGTATTTGCTATTAGTAACTAGCTAGTCATATATCACATAAACCCAAAGGTATCACATATGCCCCTATAGCAGTCTAAGATCATCTAGCTCAAAATACCATCACTTAGAAGCCAAAACACTACTTGAACGTGGAACAATACCAGAATCAAGTAGTATACTATGATTTCCTTACCAATTTCTTCACTTTGAGCTCTTGGCCAAGCTTGACACTTCAAAATCAAGCTTGCAACCATAACCACAAGGTTGCCTATGGCCGAATTCCATTTCCATAAGCTTGAATCCCCAATCCAAGCTCAATCCTTCATGAATTTGCCGTGAATCTGCCACTTCAACGCCAATAACAACCACACTGATAGCCAAAGGCTATCGCCTCAATCTGGCCGAACACCCTGCCACAACAATGGCCAGAAGAACTGGCGCTTCCCGGGAACAGGTGGAATCATGCACCTCGGGAGATAGCCGGAGAGCTCCGAGCCTCGGCATGCCAGTAAAACTTGAGAACTCTATTCGCCCCCCAAGGTTGTGAACAGCGCGCCTTCGGAAAAGTGGCACCAGACATTGCTGCCCGAACATGATATCCCCGAAGGCGGAACCCCCTGGAACTGGGAACCCCCGAACTGAGGGTATGCTTCCCGAAGAGGCTCTGTCCGAACTAGAGGACGACCTCGCCCAGGGACCTCGGGAGTACGGCAAGAGCATTTAAGGAAGCATTTAAGGAAGCCTCTGACACGTCCCACCACAGACGTAAAAAGCCGCCCTGACGCGCAGACGCCATCAGAATCACATCATGGCCCGTCTCAGCACAAGGCTCGAGGCCATTTGGTTATCAACTATCTGTCCCCTACGCCCAGAAGTTCAGGAGCATCCAACCGCACACGTGTCATGATCTGAACGGGCTAGGTATTCCTATATATACAGGAAATAAATACTTGACAGGAGGTTGGTTGGCCGGAGATACAGCTCCCACACTCTGAGAAAATACCAGGCGAGACTTTTCTGCCTTTCTCTTTGAGCTAATGACTTTCTCTTTTTCCGGCCACCACTGACTTGGGCGTCGGAGGCTCCCCCCCGGAAAAACACTCCGGGGGCCTCCTAACCCTGTTTACCAGCTTTTCAGGTACTCTCCTTGGGGCGATCCACCTTCCAGGCGTTCTTCCTCCTAGAAGTCTCTTCAACAGTCATCATGACTCACAACGATGAGGCCCCAGGCCATCAAAACCAAAGTCCGGCCTTCAGTTGGGCTCGAAAAATAGTAACCTCGTCTGATCTATTCATGAAGCTGAACAGGCCAGGAGGGGGTAACCTGATAACAGCATAAGAAGAAAGAAAAAATTTAGTTTTCCACTTTGTTAACTTCTCCGACGTGGTACAACATGGATAAGACATGAAAGGAAGCCAGCTCTTGAGAGTAGTTTGGATGGACATGATTGGAACAGGAGAAGACATGTTCAGTAATAAGAAACGACTTTGGGAAAGAATGTCAAAAGACTTCGGGAAAAAGAAAACAACATCGGACACTAGAAAAAATGGAAACGGAAGAAATCGAGGAATCTCTAGAAGGGAAACCCACCGAAACTTTTGCCGACTTTGGGATTAGTCGACGCCGTCGTAAAAGGTAGCTGAAAATCACTCCGCCGCTTGCACCACCGCAGAAGAGAAAGAAAAGCTTGAGAGCAAACAGGAGCAGGACAAAGGCAAAGCAAAGAAAATGATAGCTATGAGGGGAAGGAAGGTTTATATAGACTGAAGGGGGATAGCCGAATCATCGCCATAACTACCCCGCTAAGGCGAATCATCGCCATAATTACCCCTCGAAGGCGAAAGGATGCGGCTGGTGTAACCGATGCAACTGTCCCCCAATCACCGCATGCCACATGTCGTCCAACGCAGGAAATGAGGGCACGCCTTCTGACAGCATGAAAACCTAGGCACGCATATCCGAAGTGATGCTCCTGATTACGAGATGAGACGGTCAACTAACCTGCAACAAAAAAGTAAAGAGGGGGGTGCACACCTTGAAAACACCAAGGGACCAGCCCGGGGGCAAGGAGTGACACCTAGAGGCTATCTCGGCTGGGAAGGCACGCCTTCGGGAGATGAAGTGTCTCCGACACAGTTTTCTACAATGAGTCCCATGAGATGCCCCTAAAGATTCCACTGACCGAAGTCTCCACTTCGACTTTCCGAGGGGGGCATGTGATAGCCAAAGTGCTATTGCCCTTCAAACCCATAAGCTCTGGCGAAGCACCACCGTCGGTAAAGGTGGGCATCACCCTCGAGGAGTAGAAGCACCAACCTCGGGAAAATAGGGTCTGACACCCTGACCCCTCCACCTCGGTGATCGATCATCACCCTCGAGGAATGAAAATACTGACCTCGGGAACATGGTGCATTACCACCCTCGGCAAGATGACCTAATTAGCTTTGGGAGAGGTAGGCTTACCATCTTCCACAGGGGAGACACCTCCGTAAGGGATCATCCGTGCCGAGGGGACTTGCGAATACCTAGAGCAACCTTAGCAAGAAGCCCTCCTATCCCGTAGAGGTCTCTTTCACGGAAGGGCTCTCAAGAACATGAAAAAAATGGTTAAGGATCCTCTAACAAGCCGCCCTCGCACACACCCTGACACGCCGCCTTCGTACATGCCCTAAAACACAGACCTCCCATGGCCCTGACTTCTGGCTAAGATGGCCTATGGCCAGCTAGGGGTCCCCGTTCCTGAAGGTACGGACCACATCCGATCGAACACGTGTCATGATCTAAGCGGGCTGTGTCAAACGGACTTCTCCTAACACCCTCCTATAAATACTTGGGAAACGGCCTTAGTAAGGGAGAGAAAAAACACCCAAGAAAAACATATTCTTTACTCTCTACCCATTACTTTTCATTTGGCCAAATACTGACTTGGGCGTTGGAGGCTCCTCTCCCAGAAAAACACTCTGGGGGCCACCTAACCCTTGTTTTTTGAGTGTTTCAGGCAATCTCTCCCCGAAAGTCTCTTCTTCAAATGCCTTCCTCACTGGAAGTCCCTTTCAGGCTTACCATGTCATACAACAAAGATGCAAACGGGCATCAGAAAACACTAGCACAAGTCTTAATCTTGGCTACCACACATTAGGCAATCTTATTAAATTCTAGTGACCAGCCACTGCACCTGTAACTTCCACTAATAAACTATATCATTCTAGCCACATACCCCCCTATTTTGTTTGCTCCATTACCAATTAGAGACTTACAGAAAACCAAGGAATTTTTTTTTAAATCAATAGCCCACCTATGGACCAAGTTATGGATTTTTAAAAAACCAAATAAACAGTAACTTAGCCAAATTTGCAATGTCATATCTTTGGCTACAAAGCTCCAAATCCAGAAATTCTAAATCCTAATTAACCCACTAGATGTCCTCTAGGCATGGTCAAACTTTCCTATCAAGATTCATTCTACACAGGGAGATATTAAACATTAGGTCTAGAGTCAAAATTCTGGCAACTTTTGGACCATTTTGCCCATAAAATTTTTCCAAACCATGCAAACACTTCATTCACAAGAGGAAATTCCCCCAAGGCTATCCCATATATGTCCATTACACATAGGAATTACATTTCTTTTCTTTTAACAACTTTACATGGCCAAAACAGAATTTAGAACTAAGTAGCCCATCATTCACACTTAGGCAGCTTTGCACCACATCACTTACATAGCCAAAACATTACTCAAATGTTCACATACTTGTCTCATTTTACATACACTACATGTAAATGCATACATGCACTACAATATGGACTTGACTCAGTTACAGAAGTGCCTGAAATGCAATGAACTCCAGAAATAAGATACTGGATAGCTGCTGCACAACACAGTAAGTACCACCATTAAAAATACCAAATGTGCTTCTAAAATCGCCAAGCTTTCCAGATCATAACTAGACATATGGAAGTTCATGTACCTGAAAATTCAGAGCAAAAATCAAATGACAAAGGTTAGTTTGGAGGTGATTTTTCTGCTGGAAATCATATGACAGAATTGAGGGGAGTAAGTTTCTTTAAGAAACTTAGTAAGGGTAACACTTGATTTCTTAAGGTAATGTGATTTTGAAGGTGATCTTTTTGCTGGACCTGAAATGAAAAGGAAGGAAAGGACACATTGAAGGTTTCTAGTGGACAAATGATAACGAAGAAGGCTAAGGAGCTGCTAAAACATGGAAGGAATCATATGGTGATGATGGCCAAGTTCGGATGTTGACAGATTAGCGATGTTCTGGTAGAAAAATCATATCTTGAGCTACACTAATTGGAATTGGCTAATTATTGATTGATTAGAAAGATAACATATGGAGCTATAAATAATATGCATACCATGAAACCCAGTTTGCACATTAAGGAGGTCGAATTTAGCTTCAAAGTCGCGGTCGCTAGTTCAAAAGTAGTTGCAGTATTTTGGGAATATCTTTGGCTTTAGATGTCTGTTTTCTGTGCTTCAGGTTCCATTTCAAACTTAAGAAAGATATCTACAACTTTCATTCTTTTCATTTTGAGAAATAATGGCTGCAGCAAGTTCAAATTTCAGCTTGAATTTGAAGACACAAGCAAGAACCATCTGAGAAGACTATTTTGGGGTTTTTATGTCCAATCTTGTTTTGTAACATATTTCATTTTATTTTCCTGTTTATTTACATTATTTAGGATGTTATTAGGGCTATGGAAGTGATTCAGGCCACTTAGGATAAATGGAATTCGTTGCACACCTTAAACATGCGTTAAAAGTGTGTAGGAATCCTAGTTTGACTAGGTTTTCTTGAGTCCTTTGTAACTAGGTTTTATAGGTGACTTGGGCTACGAATTTTGTTGAGTCTTTTACCCTAGCTTAGGCCTATAAATAGGCACATATTCTGGTTGTAAAAAATAGCCTTGACATGAAATAATATTGCTACTTTGGAGAGAATTTCTCTTTGGTTCTTTGTGGACTACCTTGGTGCACAAGTGTGCTTGTGTTCTCGGTGTTCTTATACTTCTCGTTTCTAGTCACAGGTTGATTAGGGGTGGGGGTCTTCAAACCTAGTCTCTTTGATGTCTTGTGGAGCTTGAAAAACATCTTGGGCACATTTCATGGTCTTTATACCATCGGGGTTCGCATCAGTTGGTATCAGTCCACAAGTTCCATTAAAGGATGTATCTTTGTGTTCTTGTTTATCTTCATTTTCTTTCAATTTTTTTCCAGTACTTTCATGTTTTAATTCTCTATTTTAATCCTTTTTCTTCTTGTTTCAGGTCTGTCCTTTTTATTCCATCCTTGTTCAAGTCCAAAAATCACAAAAACAACAAAAAAAAGTCAATCCGTGTTGTCTAGTGTTCTCGGTTTTAATTCAATTGATCTTGTTTATTTCTTATCTTTCTGTTTCATGTCCAGCCCTATTAATCTTTCTTGTTTTCATTGTTTCCAGCATGCTAGAGTCAAGAAAACACCAAAAAAAGAAGGATCAAAATTGAGGAAGTTTTGGTACAACAAAAGTTGTTTCAAATTGTGTAAGTTTTGATAGTTTCTTGTTTTGGCCGAATAGAAAACTGAATTTTTGTCTTTGGCAGCAAGGAATTTTGAGGAGAATGTTTGTTTAGCATCAAAATAGCAAGCAAAAAGAGGGAAAAAAAAAGAAGAAAGAAAAAAGAAAGGAAAAAGAAAAGAAAAGAACAAAGGAAAGAGCTTACAAAAAGGAGTTTTCTCAAAGTGTTGAAAGTTTTGCGCCCCAAAACCTATCCCACTATTTTTGAGCCAAAAAGCTTTCATTGTGGTTCTTGTGATCATCAATTGCAAGAGCTTCCTAGAGTCTTTTAAAACTTGTTTAGCCCACCACTTTTGGAGTCAAAATTGTTTTCAAGAATTCAAGTTTTCTTGTGTGCTTTGAGGACAGTTTTCTTAGAAATTTTGAGAACCCTTTGAATAGCAATATTCTCACTAACAAATTGAGTGTTTGAGTGTTCATCTTTTGAGTGAAACACGTGAGGTGAGTGTTTGTGAGGATCTTTGTTATTTTCAGGAGTATGGAGGGCCAGGAGGATAGGAGAATGGAAGTGAGACACAATCAGGAGCCTACCATGAGAGAATTTCAAGAAACTCTCAATAGACTTGTGGGGAGAATTGAGGACATTGATTTGAGGTTGCCAAGGAGACCTCATCCTATCTTGCAACCAAGGAGAGGTCCAAGCAGAGAAGAACTCGAGGAGGAACAAAGAGTTTGGCATGACCATGAGTTTCCAAGGAGGTGTGAGCCAAGAGAGGACAACAATCTCAACTCCATGAAGTTTACCATTCCATCCTTCCAAGGGAGGAGTGATCCCGATGCATATTGGGAGTGGGAGAAAAAGATTGAGATGGTGTTTAATTGCCATCATTACTCCGAGGAAAAGAAGGTTAAATTGGCTACCATAAAGTTCACTAATTATGCTCTTGTATGGTGGAATCAGGATGTTATTTCTAGGAGAAGGAATGAGGAGGAGCCTATACACACATGGAGAGCCCTTAAAGCCTTAATGAGGAGGAGATTTGTTCCTAGCTACTACACTAAAGATCAATGCCTTAAGCTTCAAAAGCTAGTGCGAGGCTAAAGGAGTATGGGGGACTACCACAAAGACTTGGAGGTAACCTTGACTCGAGCCAACATCATGGAGGTTGAGGAGACCACCATTGCTAGATTCATTAATGGTCTCAATCCTGAGATTGCCAACAAAGTGGAAATGGTGCCTTATTTCAACATGGAGGATTTTCTTCATTATGCCACCAAGGCTGAGAGGATCATCAAAAGGTCCAAGGCATCCAAGATGTCTCAAGGAGGAATTTCCACATGGAGAGGAGCATGGAGCAAGAATGTGAGAGAAGTACCCAAGCCAAAAGTGGAGGCCACAATAGGAGGCTTGTCTCAATCACAATAAGAAAAGTCAATCATGCTTATTCCACTTTCACCACAACAAGTCTTCGAGGATCAAAGAAAACTTCAAAGTGAGGTTGAGAGAAAAGTAAATGAGGGGAAAGTTGAGGGCAAGAGTGACGAGGGGAAAGCCGAGAGAACAACTGAGAGATTAAGTGAGAAGAGTGAACATGAGGGGAAGAAGAGTGGAGAGTTCCCGAGAAAAGAAATTGAGTGTGAAGTTGAGAGAAGACAAGAGTGCAATGAACCCAAGCCGAGTGAAGAGAGAAAGACCTACAGAGAAGCCATACTTTCATCTAACATAATGGAGTCTTCTTCTAGTGTTGTGTTGTCTTCTTTTCAGAAATTAAATGAATATGAACTTCAAGAATCAAGTGAGTTGCTGCCCATTAAAGAAGTTGGTGTTCCCAACATTCCAAGCCATGTCCCATGCATCAAACCAACAAAGGAGGTTGATAAGGAACAATTTAAGGTAAGCCAAAGTGATTTCATATGCAAAAGTTTGCCTAACATTGTTTCTTATCCTATGGTTCAAGGGGATGACATTGTTGCAACTCTAACCGAAGCCATTAAGTGCAAAGGTGAAAATTTTGTGGTTCCTACACCGAAGGGAGATACTTGGAGACTATGTCCAACCACTGTAATGTATTTCTTCCTAACACCTAGATTTGACGTGGTTTTGCATGAAAATCTCAAACAATGTGTATTTTCTTGCAATGTTATTTTCAAGAATGGTTTTCATGAAACTAGAATAAGAAAAGGAAGTAAGCATGAAACTTTGACAAAATATGGCTTTAAAGCTTCTAATTCTTTGGTTTTGTCAAATCCTCTTTGGAATTGCTTGAGTTTCTCTAAAGAAAAATCTGTTTTGGTGTCTTTTGTTTTTTAATTTGTTTGTTTTGCATCCATCTCACATTATTTTGTTTTACCTCAAGTTAAATATACTTCTTTGGAATTTTTCATGCATAAATTAGCTCATACACATACATTACATACTTCTTTGATTGCCATTCATGTTCAGCCCATTTTTGTGCGTCAATCTTTAATTTCCAGCAAGCATTTCTTTATCTTGACACATGCATTACACAAACTTTTGAGCATTGATCTCTTTTCTTTATGTCCAAACTTGAAAGTTTTTATTTTGAGTGAAAATTCTGGTTTTAAATTCAGCCTTTTAAGGAGGTATGTTGAGTCCTTTGTTTTGTGTCACATCTTATTCACAAATTTCATGCATTGTTGTGCATATACATGCAAAAATAAGTTTGCTACTGAATTGGTTTCACTTAATCCTATCTACTCCAATCTTGTTTCATGTAAAATGCTTAGGATTTTTGTGGAATTGGTGCATCCTAGTTTTATTATTTTTATAGGTCACATTGTGTTCAATTCTGGTTTGCTTGAATGGCCAATGCAAACTATTGTCTTGACATGCATAACTTGTGTTTTTCATAACCATAACACTTGTGTGAGTTTAGGTCCATTTCTCTTTGAGTGCATACAGCATCCCTAAGGTAAATTCTTCCAACACTTTTTCTAGTTTCGGGAATAATGTTTTTGAGATAACAAAGGCAATGAAAGTATTGCCTAGAGTTAAGATGAAAATTGTGCAAAATTTTAGATTTGTTGTGCTAATTGCTTCTAACTTTGTTTTTTACCCCGGAGGTATCAAAATTATCATTGCATTTGGATATTGGTTCAGGTTTTTCCCAAGATTAAAGCTCCATATACAAGCATTCCATGCTATCGGTGCTTATGTGAAAGGTAAGTGCTTATGTGTTGATCATTTCATGGTTATTGATTCAATTCCCTTTTCTAATGTAGGTTTTGATTTGAGGACGAATCCTTCTAAGGAGGGGGGAGATGATATGATCAAAGAAGGCACAATCAAGGAAGGCAAGGACCCATTGAAGATTTCTAGTGGACCAATGACAAGGAGGAAGGCTAAGGAGCTGCTGAAACATGAAAGGAATCATATGGAGATGATGGCCAAGTTTGGATGTTGACAGATTAGCGATGTTCTGGTAGAAAAATCATATCTTGAGCTACACTGATTGGAATTAGCTAATTCTTGATTCAATAGAAATATAACATCTGGAGCTACAAATCATATGAAGACCATGAAACCCAGTTTCCACGTTAAGGAGGTCGAATTTAGCTTCAAAGTCGTGATCGCTGGTTCAAAAGTAGTTACAGTATTTTGGGCATATCTTTGGCTTTAGATGTCCATTTTCTGTGATTCAGGTGCCATTTCAAATCTAAGAAAGATGTCTACAACTCTCATTCTTTTCATTTTGAGAAATCATGGCTGAATCAAGTTCAAATTTCATCTTGAAGTTGAAGACACAAGCAAGAACCACCTGAGAAGACTATTTTGGGGTTTTTATGTCCAATCTTCTTTTGTAACATATTTTATATTATTTTCCTGTTTATTTACATTATTTAGGATGTTATTAGTGCCATGGAAGTGATTCAAGTCACTTAGGATAAATGGAATTCGCTGCACACCTTAAACATGTGGTAAAAGTGTGTAGGAATCCTAGTTTGACTAGGTTTTCTTGAGTCCTTTGTAACTAGGTTTTCTAGGTGACTTGGGCTACGAATTTTGTTGAGTCTTTTACCCTAGCTTAGGCCTATAAATAGGCACATATTCTGGTTGTAAAAAATTGTTAGTATTGTGCCCAAAAAGCCAATCATGAGATGATTGTATTTTTGCACATTGAGTCATGATATTTTATTGAGGCATTAATCCAGCAATTTTGTTTGTTGTTTTGTTTCTGCGTAACGTAATAAACATAATTGTAACCCTAGAATAATGATATTCTTAAACGTCCCTAGTCTAGTATTATTGTGGAGCGGGTTGCAATAATACATAATGACTAGCATATGTGGAGACTAATATGAGATATGTAGTCTACATATGGGTACAAGTTGGAGAACTTGTGTATTGGACCGACCCACCATGAGAACACTTCATGGATCGTTATATGAGTGTCATAAGTGATTCTCATAGTGATCATGGTATATGTAGTCCTTCGACCTAAGATCAGCAAGGTTCCCTACATGTGAGTCACATACTTTGATACTTTCCTTTGTTGCTCGTAACTGAGTGAACTTGAAGGAGGTCATTGGGTATGTCACATATCATGCGGAGGGATTTGTATGATCAATATGGGATTTGTCCCTCCTATGTAACGGGAGTGATATCTTTGGGCCCCTTGATAGAGTGAGACTTAGAAAATGCATGGCCATGCTCCGATGAGTTGATATATGATATCAATGTCGTCAGTTTAAGTTGGTCTACTCGGTAATCAAGAAACCAAAGATTGGGCTATACGAGAGTGACACATTCCATGTCTCGTGCTTAGTCTTGATATCTTGGACAAAGGGACAATGGCATATATCGGTGATGATCATAAAGGTTTAGTCGATTCACCGACAATCTTGTCACTTGGGTAGCAATGATGTGTTGCTAGACACCGCTCATTGCTTATGATCATAAATGTGATTTATGATCATTGCCAACATCGCAAGAGCCTATTGGGTCGCACACATAGAGCTATTTGGATCATTAGAGTGCATGGGCTAATTATTTGGGTTATGGTTTCACTTTAATTTCGTATTAATAATGGGCCAAGGAGTTGAGCCATTATTAAGCCCGAAATTAAATCCTAATTGGATTAGGGCTTTGAAACCCATTAGGCCTGGAAGTTGAGTCTCACTATAAATACAACTTTTAAGTGAGAAATTCGTAGGTCTCCTTGCCCTAGCCTCCCAAAAGGACAGCCGCACTCTTCTCTTGCAATTCCTTGGAGGACGCAAGCTAGCACTGCGAGCGCAAGAGAAACGCATCTGCCGGGACGTGGTGAAAGCGTGGTGATCCTGAGAGGCTCGTGTGGATACCATAGAGAGCCTGAACACGTCAACTGTTCAGGTTTTGTGATTCGACTCTACAGTTGAGTGAGAGATCTCAACCGAAAATTAGGTATGAAATTTTCGAACACCCAGTTTACCCCGTTTCACTTGGATCCTGGAGGGTTTAGGTTAAATTCCGCTGCATTGTTTGGCTCCCGAAACCCAACAAAAATAGCCTTGACATGAAATAATATTGCTACTTTGGAGAGAATTTCTCTTTGGTTCTTTGTGGACTACCTTGGTGCACAAGTGTGCTTGTGTTCTTGGTGTTCTTATACTTCTCGTTTCTAGTCACAGCTTGATTAGGGGTGGGGGTCTTCAAACCTAGTCTCTTTGATGTCTTGTGGAGCTTGAAAAACATCTTGGGCGCATTTCATGGTCTTTATACCATCAGGGTTCGCATCACTAATGCTTGGTATGAGGAAGATTTTAACACTAGTTAGTACTAACTTTAGCCTATAGAAACCCTCACCTTACTGCAATCATTGTACACTTCACAATAGGTCACAAAACCTTCAATAGGTGCACTCCCTCACTAAGCTTGGTTCATCAAGCTCATGGCTCTCATCCAAGCTTAGCCCTAGCTCCATGGATGTTTGAAAATTGCAGAAAATATTCCATGAGAGCAAGAGAACCCTTACCTTGATAGGTATGCTAAAATTGGAGCTTGATCCTAGGTTCACTCAAGCAATAGCACCAAATAGCTTCCAATTGTGCTTCCTTGACTTCAATTTCAATCAATTGCAAGTATGAAGTTGTGGTGGCTATGGAGGAAGTGTGGCTGTATTCTTGGGCTGGAGGAGGACAGAAATGAGAGAGAGATAAGTGATTTGGCCACTTAAATAGCCTTAAATGAGCTTAAGGGCATAAAACACACTTAACAAGTTTAACCTTGCTTTATGTCATTTTCCTTCTCACTAATTATGATTTCTTTGTCTTAAACTCATTGGTACACATGTGCCCAACATTTTTTACTATTTATCAAGTCTTGGCTGCCTCCTCCATGGTGGGACAACCTCACAATTCCACCCTATCACTTAAGTCAAAAGCTTGAACACCATAAGGTTTACACTAGGACATTTAGGTCCTTAATGCCTTTAGTGTTTCCATTTTCCAAATTTGTCTTCCATGAGCAATTTGGTCCTCCAATAGCACTTTTATACCATTCATATCCTTCCCATAACTCTCCAAGTCTCTTTCTTGAGAGTTTTACAATTGAATACTCGAATTTCCAAAACCTTACAAAAAATTTAAAAATGTTGGGAGCATGTGTACCAGTGAGTTTAAGACAAAGAAACCATAATTAGTGAGAAAGAAAATGACATAAAGCAAGGTTAAGCTTGTTTAAGTCTATCTTGGTGCCCTTAAGCTCATTTAGGGCCATTTAAGTGGCCAAATCAATTATCCCTCTCTCATTTTCGTCCTCCCCCAGTGCAAGAACACATCCATACTTCCTCCATATCCACCACACCTTCAAACTTGCAATTGATTGAAATTGAAAGCAAAAGGAAGCAATTGGAAGCAAACTAGAGCTATTTCTTGCATACTTCAAGGATCAAGCTTGATTTTTAGCCTACCCACTTTGGTAAGGGTTCTCTTGCTCTCATGGACTATTTTCTACAATTTTCAAACATCCATGGAGCTATGGCTAAGCTTGGAAGAGAGCCATGAGCTTGATGAACCAAGCTTATTGAGGGGAGGGCACTTATTGAAGGTTTTGTGGCCTAGTGTGAAGTGCAGAATTATGGCAGTAAACTGAGGGTTTTTAGAGCCCAAAGTTAGTGCTAACTACTGCTAAAATCCTGCTAAGACCAAGCATTAGCTTGAGGAGGGCTGCCATAGTGATTTGATTATGTTTATTACGTGTTTTATAGACTAACCTATGGTATATGTTGCTGCCACATTTCATGTGTTTGTTGTTTGTGTTTGGTTGCTACATTTGGTTGCTATATCTTGTATATATGCATTGTGGTTTTTGTGTTTTAGTGTCTTTGGATGTAGATTTTAATGAGGATAGCATTACCTTAAGAAACCAAGTGTTACCCTTACTATGTTTCTCAATGAAACTTACTCCCCTCAATTTTGTTATTTCAGGTCCAGCTGAAAGATCACCTTCAAAATAACCTTTGTGGTTTGAATTTTGATCTGAAATTTCAGGTACATGAACTTCCATATGTCTAGTTGTGATATGAAAGGTTTGGTGATTTTAGCAGCACATTTGGTATTTTTAATGGTGGTACTTATTGTGTTGTGCAGCGGCTGTCCAGCATCCTATTTCTGGAGTCCATTGTGTCTCAGGCACTCCTGTAACCTAGGGTGTGTATTTAGCTAAGTTAATACCATATTGTAGTGCTTGTATGCATTTACATGTAGTGTATGTAACATGAGGCAAGTATGTGAACATTTGAGTAATGTTTTGGCTATGTAAGTGATGTGGTGCAAAGCTGCCTAAGTGTAAATGATGGGCTGCTTACTTGTAAATTCTATTTTGGCCACATAAAGTTGTTAAAAGAAAGGGAATGTAATTCCTATGTGTAATGGATATGTATGGGATAGCCTTGGAGGGCTTTCCCCATGTGATTGAAGTGTTTGCATGGTTTGGAAAAATTGTATGGGCAAAATGGTCCAAAAGTTGCCAGAATTTTGACTCTGGACCTAAAGTTTAATAGCTCCTTGTGTAGAATGAATCTTGGTATGAAATTTTGACCACACCTAGAATACATTTAAAGGCTAAACAGGGATTAGGAATTTCTATATTTAGAGCCTTGTATCCAAAGATATGATGTTGCAAAGTTGGCTGAGTTACTGTTCATTTGGTCAGAATTTTGTAACCAACTTAAAAAATCAATAACTTGGTCCATAGGTGGGCTATTGATGTAAAAAAAAATTCCTTGGTTTTCTCTAAGTCTCTGATTGAGAATGGAGCAAATAAAATAGGGATCTATGTTGCTAGAATGATACAGTTTATTAGTGAAAGTTATAGGTGCAGTAGCTGGCCACTAGAACTTAACAAGATTGCCTAATGCTTGGAAGCCAAAACTAAGACTTGTGCTAGTGTTTTCCTTCTTTGTTGCCATGGAATGCATGAAATGTGAATATGTGTGTGATGGTTGGACCAATAAGCATGTATTTACATAGTGCCCAAGAGGGCCACTTGGGTATGCACACTAAGGGTAGTGTTCTGATGGCCTACAGAACATTACAAATCCTGGGAGTCTAAATGCATAGTTTTGGCACCATAACTGGACTACCCTGGAGTGGGTAACATTTTGGCCCGAAGGGTTCTCACATCTACAAAGGGGCTTTACATAGAAATGACAAAAATGGTTCAGGAGCCTTTGACAAAGAGACCTCACACACGCCCCTACCCTATGGCCAGAACGGCCTGCGGTCAGCTGGAGATACCTACCTTTGAAGGCATTGACCAAATCTGGCTGAACACATGTCATCATTTGGATAGGCTGTGCAAAATGGCTTTTCCCTCCACCCTCCTACAAATACTTAGGAGGGTCCTTCATAAGAATGACGAGACTATCTTTTTCCTACTCTCTGCTCTTAACCACTGTTCTCCCGTATATTGACTTGGGCGTCGGAGGCTCTTCCCCTGGAAACACACTCTAGGCAGCTCCTAACCCACATTCTTCAAAGTCTTGTAGATATCTTCTCATCGAAAGTCTCCCATTCAGGCCAACATGTCATTCAACAAGGATGTTGTCGAGCATCATTTGGCCCTATTTGTGGGAACCCATTCTCAGGTTGCTGTTGTTGAGACCCAGTGTTCAAAGGACAAAGGACTTTAGAGGTCCCAGTCCGCGCGGAAACTCAAGCAATGACTGAACAACTTGTAGGGGATACTTCCTTGCCTTAGGATGAATGTCCTCTGATGGTCATGACGGGGTTTCTACGTGATTTTCAGTGCTCTATCATTGCTGAAATGACCCAATAACTTGACCAATGGTGGTCACAACCACCTTCAAAGGGAGGGCACCTTCTCCTGATACCCATCAAAAGAAAAGCCCTAGGTCACCATGGCTCTGGAAGTGGGGGTTCTCATGATGAGTCCTCAATGGAGAACAAACCATCTAGGGGATGTCACACTAGGGGAACGGCGTGAAAAGGGACCAGAACTTCCCGCCAGTGAAGTCCATCACCAGATGGGAAGTCCTAGTCCTCCCACCAACGAAGTTACTCACCAAAAAGAAGACGTCACTCTTCATTGCCTGTGACTACCAGGCAACGAGGAGAGGATGATGTTACCATCGTCATGGAAAAGATCTTACACAAGTTGGAAAAGGTGGAAAAGTAGGTCTCTCGAAAGCTTGTCTGGTCAAGGCTGTTAGAGACCTTCACCGAAGAAGAGTCCCCCTTCATCCTCATGATAGTAGAGGCACCAATGCGCAGTGATTACCAAGTGCCACGCCTAGAGACATATGATGGGCTTAGCGACCCTTAAGCCCACTTGACAAAATATAGGCGTAGTACGGTGTTGCATGGTGCTAATGACGCCACCCTCTGCAAATGTTCCGAAGTCACCTTCTCAGGGCCAGCAACTGTGTGGTATAAGTCACTCGCTCGTGTAGTATTTAAGGAAGTGAATGGCACTGGCTTCTTTCCCCATCCAAATGGTGAAGATGCCCATCCAAATGTTTGACATAGCCAAAAAAAATAAGGAAACTGTTTGGGACTATGTCGAGAGGTTCAACCAAGAAGCCCTCAGTGTGCTCGACTTCTGTCTGGAAATCCGCATCCTTGCCATGATCAGAGGACTCAGGAGGGACTCAGAACTCTTCTATGAGTTCTCCAAACACCCCCCTGACACCCTCGGAGAATCCTACCGAGGGCTGAGTAGCACATAACAGTCAAGGAGCTAAGGATGGCCATGGAAAGGCAAGGGACCGCAATCCAATGTTCAAAGGCCATGACTTCGGACAACAAGAGGTACATGAAGAAATTCTGTCAATTTCATCCGTACCACAGGCATGATACCAAAGATTGCTTCCACCTGAGAAAGACTATTTGAATCTTTAATCAAGCAAGGGCAACTTCGACGCTACCTGAGGATGCCATCACCCAAAGCCCAAGAAAGAAAGGAAATGAAAGGATGAAGACAATCACCAGGTCTTTCCAGAAAGCAAAGTCCCAGAAAGCAACCACCACGTCCGGTAGGAATAATCCAGACAATCACCACTGGAATGCCCTCAGCTAAGAGGAAAAGGAAAGTCCGGGAAATCTTGATGATTGAATTCGACAACCCAGCAAACAAGCTTGTTCAGAAAGATGGGTCTACCATGAAGTTTCCACATGACGACCCACTCCTAATCATGGCAAGGATAGAAAGCTGGGATGTCAAAAGGGTGCTGATTGATGATGGGTCATACGGCAACATTTTGTTCTTGCATTTAATGCCAAATTTGGGCAACTACAAGGGTGACCTAAAACCTGTTGCCTCTCCTACTTTCGGTGTAGGTCCCTTGAAACTCCATATACTCGGGTGGATCGATCTACCCTTGATGCCAAAGGGAACCACAATTTAGACCAAGGAAGAGATCTTGGGTTCTACCATGATGAGGTTCATCATCATAGACATCCCTTCGTCATACAACGCCATCCTCAGAAGGTAGACATAGGGTAATCTTAACATTCACCTAGATGTGAAACACCTAACGATCACATTTGACGCAAAGGAAGTTTTCTTGAAAGCAAGATACAGCCCAATGAAAGTTCACACACAGATTTCGGGTAACAAGAGCATGGTCGGCGAAGAGGCAATAAAAGGAGAAAAAACTGACTTGTCCCAGGCCAAAGTACCCGTGTGGGGAAAAAACTGGCCGAAGGTGACAAGGAAAAGCTTGTATCTCTTCTATTAATGAACAAAGATTTGTTTGCCTACTCTCCAAAGGATATGCCTGGGGTAGACCCTGGTATAATTCAACACTGTCTTAAAGTATGTCCAGAGGTAAAGCCTGTTCGACAAAAAAAGCGTAGCTCTCGATGCATAAGAACAATTTCATTAAAAACAAAGTCAAACAATTAACGAAGGCAGGCATAATAAGGGAGGTAAATGCATTAAAACAATGAGGGACTCAAGTGAAAATGATGAATTCTATGTGTATGTTTGACCGAGGCTTATTGGGTTTAAAATGTACATGTAAAATGGCCTAAGTTGGTAGTGGCAAGAAACAAAACTAGAGGGCCAAATTGAACATTTTTTCAGGTGCTAAATATGTTGTGAAAAGCTCATGAGGGAACTAAAATGTGCCATACAAAGAGTAGGCTTACTCAGCCTAGCATTAGTCCTATTTTAGGGCCAATTGGCACTTTACCGGAAATGCATGCTTCCACTAAGACGAATAACATGATTTTGGGTAAAAAAATTCCTAGTTTCGGGCTTGACCGAGATCTTGGCAAAGTGTGTGATGGCCTGGGGCCTCATCGTTGTGAGTCATGATGACTGTTGAAGAGACTTCTAGGAGGAAGAACGCCTGGAAGGTGGATCGCCCCAAGGAGAGTACCTGAAAAGCTGGTAAACAGGGTTAGGAGGCCCCCAGAGTGTTTTTCCGAGGGGGGAGCCTCCGACGCCCAAGTCAGTGGTGGCCGGAAAAAGGAGAAAGTCACTAGCTCGAAGAGAAAGGCAGAAAAGTCTCGCCTGGTATTTTCTCAGAGTGTGGGAGCTGTATCTCCGGCCTACCAACCTCCTGTCAAGTATTTATTTCCTGTATATATAGGAATACCTAGCCCGTTCAGATCATGACACGTGTGCGGTCGGATGCTCCTGAACTTCTGGGCGTAGGGGACAGATAGTTGGTAACCAGATGGCCTCGAGCCTTGTGCTGAGACGGGCCATGATGTGATTCTGATGGCGTCTGCGCGTCAGTGCGGCTTTTTACGTCTGTGGTGGGACATGTCAGAGGCTTCCTTAAATGCTTCCTTAAATGCTCCTGCCGTACTCCCGAGGTCCCTGGGTGAGGTCGTCCTCTAGTTCGGACAGACCCTCTTCGGGAAGCATACCCTCAGTTCGGGGGTTCCCAGTTCCAGGGGGTTCCGCCTTCGGGGATATCATGTTCGGGCAGCAATGTCTGGTGCCACTTTTCCGAAGGCGCGCTGTTCACAACCTTGGGGGGCGAATAGAGTCCTTAAGTTTTACTGGCGTGCCGAGGCTCGGAGCTCTCCGGCTATCTGCCGAGGTGCATGATTCCACCTGTTCCCGGGAAGTGCCAGTTCTTCTGGCCATTGTTGTGGCAGGGTGTTCGGCCAGATTGAGGCGATAGCCTTTGGCTATCACATGCCCCCCTCTGGAAAGCCGAAGTGAAGACTTCGGTTTGCATCTCTTTTCGAGGTTGTCGTTGGGAGTCTTGTTGGGAAGCATAACCTGTTCCAAGGTCGCACCTTTTGCCCGAGGGTTTGGGCTGTTCGGCCTTGGCCTATTCTTTGGTGTCTCCGAGGGAAAGCCTGTACCGAAGATACACCTCTTGCCCAAAAGTCATGGGCTGTTCCGCCATAGCCTGTCTCTTGGTGTCCTCGAGGTGGCCTGCTTTTTATTTCTGCAGGTCTGATGGCCAAGCGTGTCAGACTGAGCGGCGCGTCTCCACTTTTCAGGGATGTCAAACGACGTGTCCCAATCAGGAGGTGTGTCCCGGTTTTCCAGGGACGTTTGGGGAGGCATGTCCCCTATTTATGCGCAGCGGTTGACACGCGGCTTCTTGCCATTGGAAGAGAGACGCGTCATTTACAGAGGGCGCGCCTTTTCGGGTGCAGCGGGCAGTTACGGCGACGGTTCACCTCCAATGGGTACTTATGATCTCTTTTCGGCTACCGACCTTTGGCCTATAAATAGCCCATTCCATCATAAGTCCCACTTACTGTTTTTCTGCTCTCTTTCTGCTTTGCCCTCTGTTCTTGCATTTTATCTTGCTTTCTGTGGTGGAGCTTCTTTAATCAGAGCTTTTCCTACCAACTTTCACGACGGCGTCCTCAGGCAAATCTTTTGGTGGGTTTTGATTTCCAGAGTACTCTGATTCCTCTATTTTTCTGAGTTTTTCTGGAAAACTGTTGTTTTTTTCCAAACTTGTCTTCTGAGTTTTTTCTGGAAACTATTTTCTTTTCCATCTCAAACTCTTTTTCATGTCTACGATGCCTGTTCCCGAGAGCTGGAAACCTCTTCTGGCCCATCCTTGCTGTACCACCCCCGAAAAACTAGAGAGGTGGAAGAAAAAATTCTTTCTTCCCTCTTACGCTATGACCAGGCTGCTTCGTTCTAGCCATTTTGCTTTTTCAAACCGCGGCGATGAGGTTACCGTCTTCCGAGCCCAACTGAAGGCCGGACTTCGGTATCCTCCCCCGAAGGTGGTTTGCGAGTTCTGCCAATTCCATGGCATTGCTGTGAACCAGCTTCCCCCGAACGCGTACTGCTATTTTAACGCCTACCTCTGCATGTGTGGCGTGTTCGGGATAGAGCCCCACTTCATCATTTTCATGCAGTACTACAAGCTCTACGTGGTCCGGAAGGGTGGCTTCTATTTCCTGCTGCCTCGGGGATCCGGGAGCAAAAAATTCACCTTCACCTTCGACACGAAGGATAGCTGGCGGGGGTGGCAGCCTAAGTTCTTTTTCCTGAAGGTGGATAAGAACTTTTCTGATGTCCCGACCAGATGGGCTCAAGGAGTGCTGAACGCAGATGTCGTTGATCCGAGGATGCTGCCGACCCCACCGTTGGCTTCCGTGTTCACGGATTTCGACGCCCGCATTCGGGCAATCGCTGACTGGGTTCCCGAGGTCTCTCCTCGTGCTCTTTACCCCTTTCCTATCAACTGGAGGTTGATGACCGAAGAAGTCCTTCGGGAGCTGAAAGTGGTTAAGGAGCACGAGACTGACCTCAATATGCCCGCTCCCGCCATCGCCGGGAAGGACTCCTGGCTGGTCAAGCTCCTTAAGGGGGAGACTTCTTTCGAATCTTTTGCCGAAAGTGAGTAATCTTCCACCCCTTTATATTTTTTCCTCGGACTTACGCTGATATTTCTTCTCTTTTTCAGAGATGGGCGATGGGGCTGCCGCCTATTACAAGGCCCTCTTTTCTGGCCAAGTGGAGAAGGGGGAGCAGACAAAGAAGGCGGCTTCCCGAAGAAGGAAGTCGACAGGGGCGGGGCCCTCGGCGAAGCGAGCTAGGAAGGCTGTCCAGCCTCCTCAGCCAGAGCTTTCGGAAGAAGAAGTTGGCGAAGAGGCTGGTCTTGTTGAAATTTCACCGGCCGAGGTCCCCGCTACTTCCGCCGAGGTGCCTCCTCCCGACCTCGAGGCCCCCAGAAACACCGTAGTGGTAGAAGTACCTACTGCCGAGGAGCGGTATCGGCAGAAGGGTAAGGGTCTTTCTACCGAGGGGCCCGAGGATCCCGAGGACACTATCTCCGAGGTTCCTCCAGGTATGCCTTCAGGCGAAGTTCAGCTCCTTTGCTTTTCGTGAATTTTTCTTCTACTCCTAACTTCCTTCTCACTTTCAGAGCAGCCTCTTACTGCCGGCTGGAGGGCCATTCATGAGAGGAAACGGGCCCTCCGCGATGCCAAAATCCCTGAGGGGAAGATCCCCTTGGAGCCCTTTTCGACAATCACGGAGGATATGAATTTGTTCTCCGACGATTGTCCGAAAATGACAAAGGAGATTTGGAAGGGGATGACCACTGACGCCTCCTTCCGGGCTATTGCGGCGGCTCACCCGAGGGATAATACCCTCTCCGCAAAAGTCACCGAGCATGCTGCTCAGGTATAGTCTTTACACTCTTTTTCCTCAATTTTCTAAGTGTTTAGACTTGTACTAACCTGGACTTTTGCCTTGCCGTAGCTACTGGAGTATGCTGGTTACCTCCGAGTTTGGGTGGCCAGAGAGGCTGCCTCCAAGGATGCGACTTCGCGGGAACTCAGTGAAGCGAAGGCTTCGCTTGTGAAGGTGGTCGCCAGCAACCAGCAGCTGGCAGCGGATTGTTCTCAGCAAATCGCCGCCGTTCGGGAGGAGTTCTCGAAGAAGAGTGAAGAACTTGAAAAGGACTCCTCCCGGAAGATTGCCGACCTCGGCGACCAAGTAAAGGGGCTGCTCGCCGCCAACAGAGATCTTGTCAAGGACAAGGCTGTTTCTGACAGTCTTGCGGCGAGGTTGACGGATGAGAACAATGCTCTCCGAGCCGAGGTTGAGGCTCTGAAGAAGGAGTCCGGAGGGACGCTGGGGATAAGCGAGCTGGAGGAGGAGATTGCTGAGCTGAGGGACGAGCTCAACGACCTTGGCGTTCAAAAACATACTTCTGATCAAATGGCCAAAGTCGCCTTTCAGGACGGCTTCTGCCTTGCTCGGCACCAAGTCCTGCAGAGGTTCCCAGATTTGGACCTCTCTTTTCTGGAGGGCCTAAATATTCCTGAGGGACCTCGGTGGCAGTGGTCCAAGGTCGAGCATCTGAAGCTTCCTGGTCTTCGTCCGCCCGGCTCTCCCTAGTTTGTTTTAGGGCTCCTCTTATTTTTCTCCTTTGCGCTCCTTCTTTGGGCACTTCTTTTGTAAGGCAGCGTTTGCTCTAAATGAACAATCTTTTGGCTAAGTCCTTTCTTGCAAGTTTCTTCATTTCCACTGTCCCGAACACGTTTGCTCAAGAGACTTTCGGAAAACCTGCAACCAAAGAAACTTTTTACCTTCCTTTGTCCCGAGTGTGCTCGCTCAAGAGACTTTCTGGAAAGTTTGTAAAAATTTGGCTAAGTCTTTTGCAGGCTTTTTGTTCCCTTTTATCCCGAACATGTTTGCTCAAGGGACTTCGAAAAACCTTCAGCCAAATTTTTCTGTCTTCCTATTGTCCCGAGCATATTTGCTCAAGGGACTTAGGAAAATTTTCACGAGATTGCTCATTTCCCTTTTTCCCAAGCACGTTCGCTCAAGGGTGTTCGGAAATTACCTCTGCTTTTGTTTTGGCGTGTACTTTTGCGAGATTCTTGCTTTTCCTTTTTCCCGAGCATGTTCGCTCAAGGGTGTTCGGAAAATTTTCTCCGCACTGATTATGCCGAGTACCTTTGCAAGATTCTTGTTTCCCATTTTTCCCGAGCATAGTGGCTCAAGGGACTTCGGGAAGTCACATATGCTTTTTTCGTGGCGAGCACCTTTGCGGAATTCTGTCTTGGACAATTTGGTATACTTAAAAAATTTTTCTCAAGACCATTCTTCTCCAGACCATTCTGTACTTAGAATATTTCTTGTACAATATATCTCCTCCGCTGAACCTTAGGCGTAGAATTTTTTCAAGGCGTTTGAATGCCAAGTGTTTTTCAATTCTACGCCTTCGGCGTCGCCAAGCTTGTACACGCCTTTTCGTACTTCGGCGAGAACCAGATAAGGTCCTTCCCAATTTGTGCGAAGTACTCCGTGAGAGGGCCTTCGGGGTGCAAAGTCGGCCTTTCAGAGAACGAGGTCTCTTTTTTTGATTTCTTTTGGCCTGGCTTTTAAGTTGATAGCCGCGGCCACTCTTTGCTGGAAAGCTTTTCTTCTCAGCTCGGCTATTTCTCTGTGTTCGGCCACAAGGTCGAGCTTAGTTCTCAGACCGAGGTCGTTTCCGCCTTCATCAAATACTTGCACCCGTATTGAAGGCTGAACTATCTCTATTGGGATAATGGCTTCTGTTCTGAAGACGAGTGAGAAGGGAGTTTCCCCTATGGCTCTTTGTGGCGTCGTTCGGTAGCTCCACAATACACTTTGGAGTTCTCCTGGCCATTTCCCCTTGGCTTCCCCAAGTCTCTTTTTCAGGCCATCTTTTATGGTCCTGTTTGATACTTCCACCTGCCCATTGCTTTGGGGGTGAGCTACTGGGGCGAAGTGCATCTTTATTCCGAGGTCGCTGATGAATTCCTGGAATCCTTTGTCTATGAACTGGGATCCATTATCAGCTACTAGTACCCTCGGTATGCCAAATCTGCATACGATGTTCTTCCATACGAACTTCTGCACTTCTTTTGCCGAGATAGTTGCTAGTGGTTCTGCCTCTACCCACTTTGAGAAATAGTCCACCGCTACCACGCAGAATTTCACGCCTCCGGGCGCTGTGGGGAGTGGCCCAATAAGGTCTATACCCCAGACTGCGAAGGGCCAAGGATAGTCTGCCGACGTTACCATTTCCGAGGGTATCCTCTGGATTTTTGCATGTCTCTGGCAACTACCGCACTTCTGGACGAACTGCCTTGCGTCCTTTCTCAGGGTAGGCCAGAAGTATCCTTGGCGGAGTATCACTGCTGCAAGGGCATCAGTTCCAATGTGCGAGCCGCACATGCCTTCGTGAACTTCTTCGAGGACCATCTCAGTATCCTCTTCGCCCACACATCTCTGCAGCGGATTTGCATATCCTTGCCGATATAACTCTTCACCAATCAGGAAGAATCTTCCGGCGCGTCTTCGCAGTCTTGTAGCATTGCCGGCGTCTTCGGGAAGCTCATTCTCTGCGAGGTATCTCTTTATGGGGTCCTTCCACCCTGTTCCCGAGGTCGTTACGCTTAGCACGGAGATGCTTGGATGGTCTAGCACCTCGGTGTATGTTTTGGACTTCGCTAAGCAATCTACCTCAGTGTTATTTCGCCGGGGTACATTTTTGATCCGCACAGCGTCAAACTCTTGGATGAGTTTTGTTACCAGCTCGTGGTATTTTGCCAAGATTGGGTCCTTCGCCCCATAATCTCCTGCCGTCTGCCGAACTACCAGCTGGGAATCGCTGTGAGCCCTTAAGTTTCTCACGCCAATCTTTCTGGCCAAGCGTAATCCCGCTATGAGGGCTTCATACTCAGCCACATTATTGGTGATGTTGAAGCTGAACTTGATAGCCTTCATCACCTCTAGGCCTTCGGGTCCTCTGATAACTATTCCAGCTCCCTGGTGTTCGGACCCCGAGGCTCCGTCAACATGCAAGGTCCATTCTGGCTCACCTTTTTTCGGATCTGAGTGGTTCTCCTCAGTGGTGGGTATTTCGGCGATAAAATCTGCCAATGCTTGGGCTTTTATGGCCTTCCGAGGCTCATACGTGATTTCGTGTTCGCCAAGCTCTATGCACCACTTGGAGAGCCTTCCCGAATGATCAACTCTCTTCATAACATCCCGTAGTGGTAGACTACTTCGAACGATGATGGGGTGAGCCTGGAAATATGGTCGCAGTCTTCTTCCTGCAAGCACCAAGGCGTATATAGCTTTTTGAAGCAAAGGGTACCTGACTTCGGCGCCATGCAGGGACTTGTTGACGTAGTAGACCGGCCATTGTTTCGGCCCTTCTTCTTTCACCAGGACCGAGCTCACGGCCTTTTCTATGACGGCGAGGTACAGTACGAGGGGTTCTCCTTCCCGAGGTTGTCGCAGAGTAGGCAGGCTGGCCAGGTAGACTTTGAGTTCTTCCCAGGCCTTTTGGCAACCTTCATCCCAAGGATCATTTCTTCCGAGGTCGCCTTCCATCTTTGCTGCCTTTGTGAGGACTTTGAAGAAAGGTCTACACCTATCTCCGTACCTGGAAATAAACCTGCTCAGAGAGGTTATTCTTCCGGTTAGTCTCTGCACGTCTTTGACTGTGGCAGGAGTTCAGAACTCAAGCAGAGCCTTAATCTTCTCAGGATTGGCGTCGATGCCTCTTTCGGATACCATGTACCCAAGGAATTTTCCCGAGGTCACGCCGAAGATACACTTCTCGGGATTAAGGCGAATCCCGAAGGCTCTGAGCTTTTGGAAGGTTTCCTCCAAATCTGCAACGTGGTAGCCGGGCAGCTTGCTTTTGACTATCATATCATCAACATATACCTCCATGTTTCTCCCCATTTGGTCTTTGAAGACCTTGTTCATCAGTCTCTGGTAGGTGGCTCCTGCATTTTTGAGCCAGAAGGGCATTCTGACATAGCAATACGTTCCTCCCTCGGTGATGAAGGCAGTTTTCTCTTCATCTTCGGGGTCCATCCTTATCTGATGGTAGCCGCTGAAGGCATCTAGGAAGCTCAGGAGCCCGTATTCGGCCGTTGAATCTACCAGTTGATCTATTGGCGGGAGGGGAAATGAGTCTTTCTGTCACACCCCACACAGGCCCCAGCCCATGCACACTCTGTGCCTCTCACCAACCACTACCCTGAAGGTCCAGAATACTTGGGTCTTTAAGAGTTATCATCAGAGTTTAGTTACCTAACCTTCATTAAGTAGATTATTGGGCATTCTTTTTATTGGCCTGGGAGGTGGCCCAGGATGTCCCTGCTTATTTTAGACCAAGACCTTGCAGCTTAAGCAAGCCCAACCCATTACTTGCAAAACAAGCAACACTTGCACTTTTTCCTTTAAGTGCTTAACTTGTGTGCAATCAAGTGTACTAGTCTTATGCATGGCAACAAAGAAGCCCATATCCATTTTCAAGCTTAAAAACACATACATATATGATGATGAGCATTCGGCCAAGTATAGTACACAAGGAAGCCAGCATCAAAACATCATGCTGATAGTCATAAAGTCCAAAGAAACTTGGCTAACATACAGCCAACAAGTCCAACATACAAAGTCCACTAAGGCCCAAAATGCATAAGTCCAACATGGGCCCAAAAGTGCTTAAGTCCACAACTCAACAACAACTACATGGCAATCATGCCAAGGATGCAAATGGGCCCAAAACTTGCAGCCCAATTCTCACATAGCCCATATGTACACAACTACCCATAATGCTCAAAGGGTACTACAAAATGTGCACTATAGGTACAAGTCCAAAAGACCAAGTTATTGGTCTCCAAAGCCCACCAAGTCTCAAATGCCAAAAGCCCACTCAACCAACACCTCCTAGCTCAAGTCCCACAGCTAATCTCCTGCAAAACTTAATCCATTAAATTCGGCCTACATAAGACCATGGAATAAAATGCACATTTCAAGCCAAGAATTTGTTGGCACACATACCTTGGACAATAAGTAAACTTGGTACACAAAAACCAAGAAGTCCAAACAGAAGCACAATTACTCAAGCTCTTTACCCTTTCCTGAAAATTCAACCAATAAGGGCAGTGAGTTTAAAACTCAGTAAGGATTCACACAACTCCAAAGGAGTTCATATTGTTAAGCATAAGCTTAACCTCCATAATCAAGCTAGTACCTACATCCAAAGACACAAAGACAAGGAAAATACAATTTGGCCGAAGCCTATATTCAACATATATCAATAATAAGTTGGTTAGCATGCACAATCAATCAACAAAAGCACACAAACTCACACACACACCACTTCTTCAATTCGGCCATAGCCACTAGCAAGTGCTCATGTACAATTTTGCACACCATTTCTTCATGAAATCATCTCCATTCCCCTCGAGCTCTCAAGTGCTTGATGGATTGGCCAAACCCACCAAGAACTTTACACTTGCCATTCATTGATTAGCTAATCAACCCATGGAACCATTAATTCCATATTGCCCTTCAAGCATACTAACATCACTTGGCAAATCTTGACCATCAATTAGTAGCTTCAATTACTTGTCATTAATCATGGAAAATATACCAAGCACAAGTAATTCATGAATCCTTACCACACTTTTTAGCTTGAGTAAATTCGGCCTTGTTGGATTTCTTCCAAGTTAAGTTTGAAACTTCAACTTCAATGGTGTTTTGGTTAGTTTGTCCAACACAAGCTTGAATGTCTTAATCCAAGCTTCAATCTCCAAGTCCAAGTTACCTTTCATTTTCGGCCATAAACACAGCCACCATGAGTTTCACATATCATTCACATAAACTCATGAAGTCATCATTTCCATGCCAAAACACCATGAACTCACCAAGAACACTCAAGAACAAACATGCACACCATTCGGCCAACTAGTGTTCTTTGGTGGTTTAGCTTCAAACTTTCGGTCCAAGGTTCTCCTAACACAATACAGCCTTCCTTTAGTCAATATAACTCTTATTCATGGAAAACATACCATGGATTTAAGTAATCTTGAGCTTTTACCTCAAGAACAAGGCTGAAAATTCTGGACTTGCACAACCGAGCTCCAAATCAACATGCAACACCAAGAACACCAAGTAAACTTCAAGAGAACTTCATGAACATGCATGAACATATTCGGCCATGCCTTGTTCCTTCAAGAACAAGCTCAAATCTTGACGCTCAACAAGGTATCTTCAAGAGTTTTGCTGGAAATTTGGATGTACACTCAAGAACACTCAAGTTTCGGCCAAGAATCAAGATGAACAAGTGAAGAACAAGCAAGAACATGGAAGAACATGGAAGAGCTTTGTGTTTCGGCCAAGTGCTCTCCAAAACCAACAAAGGCAGCAACTAAATGACAACTCCAAGGAATGTTTGCTGCATAAGAAGGCCGCCCACTCTAGTGCACAATAAACAACAATTTTCAGCATTATTCAATGCAATATTCCAAGCATATTCTCCCAAGCACTAACCCATTTCATGTAATATATTAGTCAAGCATGGCAGCTGCATTTTTGGGTGGCGGACAAAGGCTTCCAGCCTTGGATTGATTAATCAAAGTTGGCTTAAATGCCAAGGAAATCCCCCAACTAATTTGCATGGCGCCTCCAACCCTCCATGTCTCCATACTTCCATTCTAGCCACCAAATTCAATGCAATTTCCAGCATTTCTTTTTAAATTGTTGGCCCACATGCCAAGTACACAAAATGTGGACATAATTGCATTATTATACCATATAAAATTCGTCCATCACACCATTCTTTTAGCAATAATTAATTCCATCTTCCATCATCACCAATAAACAAATCAATCATGCTCCACCATGAATAAACAATTCATATCTTTGTCCAAGGTTTACCTTATTTTAATGGCTCCACTAGGCAACTTCCAATATTTTAATAGCTCCACTAACACTTCCAATTAATTAATTCAAGTCAAGTTGGTTGCCCATTGACCAAGAGCCACAATATTGGCTTACCTCATCTTTAGCCATCTCACAAAATTGCATGGCTAAATTTGTCCATCCTTGGTTTGTAGTTTTAATTCCAGCACTAGTCCAAGGTTTTCAATTGAGTCTTCAAACTTTATTTCTTGCCAAGTCATACATAGTTTTTCATGTATGTGCAATTTGGCCCATAGTATTGCATAGTTCCATGTTAGTCACTAGTTACCAGTCCAGTTTGGTACTAGAACTTTATTTCATGGCATAGTTCACATAGAACTTTTGTATGTGTAATTAAAACACATAATTCACATAGTCTTGTATTCTCATCACTAAGACCATGTTCAAACAAGTCCCTCTTGTACTTAATTTCATGTCTTCATCATTCTCTTCTTGGCCATAGCCAAGTACTAACTGGTGGTCCTGACAATTCCTCCCTCCTTAAAGAATTTGGTCCTCCAAATTCCTCACCAGTCTTTCATACAATTGAGGGTACTTTTGGGCAATTTCTGGTTCAACTTCCCAGGTTGCCTCTTCAGGAGTGTGGTTACTCCACTGAACTTTAATCATAGAGATCCACCTGCTTCTCAACTTTCTGGTATCTCTGGCCAGGAATGGAGTTGGTTCTTCCTCATAAGAGAGGTTTGGTGCCACAGGCACACTAGCAGGCATTTCTATCTGCTTAGAGCTGGGAACATATTTCTTAAGTAGGCTCACATGAAACACATCATGTATGTGTCCAAGCTCTGGTGGCAATTCCAGCTGATATGCCACATTTCCCACTCTGGCCAGTATTTGAAATGGCCCAATATATCTGGGTGCCAGTTTCCCTTTCTTCCCAAATCTTATCACTCCTTTCATAGGAGAAACTTTAAGCCACACCCAGTCACCTTCCTGGAATTCCAGGTCTCTCCTCCTTTTCAGGTTAGCATAGGATTGCTGCCTGTCATTTGCAGCTTTGATCCTAGCTTGGATTAATTTGATCTTTTGAGTGGTTTCTTGGATAATTTCTGGTCCCAATTCCAGTTTATCCTCTGGCTGATGCCAGCAATGGGGAGTTATACACTTCCTGCCATACAAGGCTTCATAAGGGGCCATCCCTATCACTGAGTGATAGCTATTGTTATATGAGAACTCCACAAGTGGAAGATGTACATCCCATTCACCCTGGAAATCTATGACACAACACCTTAACATGTCTTCCAGAGTTTGGATAGTTCTCTCGGTCTGCCCATCTGTTTGTGGATGGTAAGCAGAGCTAAATTTAAGCTCAGTCCCCAGTGCCTGATGTAAAGATTTCCAAAACCTAGAGACAAATCTAGGGTCTCTATCAGACACAATATCATCAGGTACCCCATGCAGTCTGACTATCTCTCTGACATAAAGCTGGGCTAACTTGTCCAGGGAGTCAGTGAGATTCATGGGAAGAAAGTGGGCTGCCTTGGTCAACCTGTCCACTATGACCCAAATGGCATTATGTTTTCTCCTTGTCAGTGGCATTCCTACCACAAAATCCATTGATATGGATCCCCACTTTCTCTCAGGTATGGGTAAGCTTTGAAGCTTTCCCCCTGGCTTTTGGTGTTCAACTTTTACTTGCTGACACACCTCACATTTGGCTACATGAGCACTTATATCCTTCTTCAAGTATGGCCACCAAAAGTAAGCTTTGAGGGCATGGTACATTTTGGTAGCCCCTGGGTGCATACTTAGTTTACTGGAATGTGCCTCCTCCAGGATCTGAATTCTCAGATTTTCCTTTTCAGGTACATATAATCTTCCCTGGAAATGCAACATTCCTTGCTTGTAAGAAAACCCTTGGAAAAGTTCTCCTTTACTTTGCCCAGATATTAATCCCAGGTTTTCATCTTTGGCCTGAGCTTCTTTAATGAGCTCCTTCCATTCTGGGGTAATGGTGAGTACCTTAAGTAGGTCACCTTCCCAGGTTAGCCATTGACTTGCTAAACAAGTAAGGCTAAGGATTTCTGCCTTTTGTTCTATTTCTCCACCCTTGAGCACTCCTGTATAATTCCTGCTCAGGGCATCTGCCACAACATTGGCCTTTCCTGCTGTGTATTCAATCACACAGTCAAAGTCTTTCAAGTACTCTAACCATCTTCTTTGCCTCATGTTTAGGTCTTTCTGAGTGAACAAGTACTTGAGACTTTTGTGGTCTGTAAAAACTTGGAATTTATTACCAAGAAGATAGTGCCTCCATTGTTTCAAGGCAAAGACTACTGCTGCCAATTCCAGGTCATGTACTGGATATTTCTTTTCATGGGATCTTAACTGTCTAGAGCCAAAAGATATGGCTTGCTTGTCCTGCATCAGGACATATCCTAGTCCTATATGAGATGCATCAGCATACACCTCATATTCCTTTTCAGGGTCTGGGAGGACTAGTACAGGGGCTGTTGTCAGCCTTCTTTTAAGCTCTTGGAAGCTTTCTTCACACTTTGTTTCCCAGATAAATTTCTGGTTCTTCCTGATTAATTGAGTCATGGGTGCTGCTATAACAGAAAACTTTGGCACAAACCTTCTATAATAGCCAGCCAACCCAAGGAAACTTCTAATTTCCCTCACATTCTGAGGTTGTTTCCAATTCAGGATTGAGCTCACCTTTTCAGGATCTACAGCCAACCCTTGGTCATTAATTATGTGACCTAAAAATGCAATCTCCTTTGTCCAAAATTTGCATTTACTTAGCTTTCCATAAAGCTCATTCTCTTGGAGCAAACCAAGCACTATACTCAGATGTTCTTTGTGAGTTTCTTCATCCTTGGAATATACCAAGATGTCATCAATGAATACAACCACAAAGTGGTCCAGGTGTGCTCTAAACACCCTCTGCATTAAATCCATAAAGAATGCAGGTGCATTTGTAAGCCCGAATGGCATTACTGTATATTCAAAGTGTCCATACCTAGTCCTGAATGCAGTCTTAGGTATGTCCTCTTCCTTGACTCTTAGCTGGAAATATCCAGATCTCAGGTCTATTTTAGAAAAGACCTTGGCTCCTTTCAACTGGTCAAACAAGTCCTCAATCCTGGGGAGAGGATACTTGTTCTTAATGGTCAAGGCATTAAGTTTTCTGTAATCTATACAGAGCCTAAGGGTTCCATCCTTTTTCTTCACAAACAGTACAGGTGCTCCCCAAGGAGACACACTGGGTCTGATGAACCCTTTCTCAAGCAGTTCATCCAACTGCTTCTTCAATTCTACCATTTCTGGCACTGCCATCCTATATGGGGCAGCGAATGCTGGAGTTGATCCAGGTACCAGTTTAATCTCAAATTCTACTTCTCTTTTGGGTGGTAATCCAGGTAAGTCAGTAGGAAATACTCCTGGAAAATTCTGGACTATAGGAATTTGTCTAAGTTCCTCAGCTGCTTCCTGGTCATTAAGTTCCAGGCACTCATGTTCATTATCCAGAGTTATTAGTTTCACTACTTCAATTTGGTGATCCATAGGCAACTCTAGTGATTTATCTAGCTGGTATGGTTTGCAACCAGGTATCACTAACTGCCTAGCATGACAGTCTATAACTGCTTTATTTCCACTGAGCCAATCCATGCCCAGTATTACACCATATTCATTGGTGTCCAGTACTAAAAATTTTGCTTTTAGTTTCTGCTTGTCTATCTGGACTTCACAATTTTCCACCATCTGGTATGTAAATAATACTTCTTTTCCAGCAGTTCTAACCACATACACATCAGTCATATGTTTTACTTCTAAGTTCATGACTTTAGCCAAGCTAGCAGATATCACAGATAATGAAGCTCCAGTATCGAACAAGGCAATAGTTAACTGGCCATTAAGGTAAATGGTACCTTTTAAGGCCCTTCTAGCCTTCTGCTGGCTAGTTTCCCTGTCCATAGGTCCTGTATCAGCATCATGAGTACCAGGTATTTTCCTGGAAGTCTCCAACTGGAATATCCTACCAGGAGGTACATGTGTCCTTTTCTGGTCCTGTGCTGCTCTCTGTGCCTGCCTTCCATCCTGAAATGGCACAGGTGCCCTTTTCTGGGGCATGGAAGTTTGTCCAAATGGAACTCTGGGATTATACCTTCCCAGCATACTTCTATCTCCAATTCTTTTTGGGCAATCCTTGACCCAATGGTCTTGGGCCCCACACTTGTGGCAACCACTGGAAGCTTTATAGCATGGCTTATAGCCATGGAACTTCCCACACTTGGAGCATTGGGGACCAGGTGTCTGTGGTCCCTTCTCCTGCTTAAATTCTTTTCTGCTCCCATTATGCTCAGCCTCTTCTCTTGGCCTCTTCTGAAACTGGCCTTTCTGAACTCTGCTGCTACTCCCAGGGCCACTTCTGTACTGCTCCTGAAATTCTTGCTCCAATGCCAGTGCACTTTGCATCACAGAGTAATAGTCTCTGGCTCCAACTGCTCTGAGGATCTGCCTCAGTTCAGGTCTTAGACCCCTCACAAATCTCTTTGTCTTCAGCTCCTCCTCACCATTGTATTGGGGTGCATATCTGATCAGGCTATTAAACCTCTGCTCATACTCAAGAACACTGAGATTTCCTTGCTTTAACTGATCAAATTCTACCTGTTTCTTATCCTTTTGAGCCTCGCTCACATACTGTTGGTGGAAGACTCTGAGAAAGTCTGGCCACCTCATGGATCTTCTCATCAAAAGTGGTTTCCTGCGGTTCCTCTCCTGGTGTGTCCTCTGAACTGTTCTCCACCACAGCTCTGCATGCCCTTCCAGCCTGAATGTAGCCAGAAGTACCTTCTGAGTGGCTGTCACCTCCATTCTTTCAAAGATCTTTTCTAACTGATAAATCCAGAACTCCGCCTCATCTGGTTCACAACCACCTCTGTAGATAGGAGGTTTCAATGCCAGGAATCCCTCCAGCTGGCCCTCCTTTAATTCACTCCTTCTATGCCGTCCTCTGTTGGCAGTTGAATTTCTGGTCCTTTCTCTATATGTTCTTCCTCTGGCTGGGTGTTCAGGGAGAGGCTCAGTCCTCCTGCTGTATATATATGCATCTAGCTCCTCAAGGTCTGGGCTATCACTTTCCTCTTCAGTTTTATGCTCCTGCCTGATTTCAGACCTCATCCTCCTTGATCTGGGATGTCTTTTCTCTTCATCAGTTTCCTCTTCTGGAATACCTCCATTATTGCTGTGCTGATCCAAATCCACTGGCTCTTTGCCAGGTCTCCTTCCCACTCTTCTACCTTCTGTTTTAGAATTTTCTCCTGTTTGCACCTGTTCTGGGTTTTCCTGTACTGGAGGTTGGCCTCTAGCCAAGAGTTGCATTCCAGTCACTATCTGTGTCATTGTTACCTGTAAGTTTTCCATCATCTGTTCCATTCTGTCTTCTCTGTTTCTGCTGGGTTCAGGTATCTGGGACCTGGTATTTGGCTGTCTTGCCAAGTTATGATCATCTTGTGCATTCTGCCTTTGGGCAGTTTCATCAGGCATTTCTTGCCTGGCACTTGGCTCTCTCGCCAAGGTATGCTCTTTTTGAGCAACTTGTCTCAGGGTATTTCTTTCCCTGGTTCTAGTTCTCATTCCTGCACTTTAAAATTGCAGCCATTTATATATATCCATGTATGCATATGCATGTCTTATGTGACCCTATGTGGGAACTTGACTAGGCTAACTACTTCTCAAATCCTGCTCTGATACCACCGCAGCAGGTCTGCTCTGTCACACCCCACACAGGCCCCAGCCCATGCACACTCTGTGCCTCTCACCAACCACTACCCTGAAGGTCCAGAATACTTGGGTCTTTAAGAGTTATCATCAGAGTTTAGTTACCTAACCTTCATTAAGTAGATTATTGGGCATTCTTTTTATTGGCCTGGGAGGTGGCCCAGGATGTCCCTGCTTATTTTAGACCAAGACCTTGCAGCTTAAGCAAGCCCAACCCATTACTTGCAAAACAAGCAACACTTGCACTTTTTCCTTTAAGTGCTTAACTTGTGTGCAATCAAGTGTACTAGTCTTATGCATGGCAACAAAGAAGCCCATATCCATTTTCAAGCTTAAAAACACATACATATATGATGATGAGCATTCGGCCAAGTATAGTACACAAGGAAGCCAGCATCAAAACATCATGCTGATAGTCAAAAAGTCCAAAGAAACTTGGCTAACATACAGCCAACAAGTCCAACATACAAAGTCCACTAAGGCCCAAAATGCATAAGTCCAACATGGGCCCAAAAGTGCTTAAGTCCACAACTCAACAACAACTACATGGCAATCATGCCAAGGATGCAAATGGGCCCAAAACTTGCAGCCCAATTCTCACATAGCCCATATGTACACAACTACCCATAATGCTCAAAGGGTACTACAAAATGTGCACTATAGGTACAAGTCCAAAAGACCAAGTTATTGGTCTCCAAAGCCCACCAAGTCTCAAATGCCAAAAGCCCACTCAACCAACACCTCCTAGCTCAAGTCCCACAGCTAATCTCCTGCAAAACTTAATCCATTAAATTCGGCCTACATAAGACCATGGAATAAAATGCACATTTCAAGCCAAGAATTTGTTGGCACACATACCTTGGACAATAAGTAAACTTGGTACACAAAAACCAAGAAGTCCAAACAGAAGCACAATTACTCAAGCTCTTTACCCTTTCCTGAAAATTCAACCAATAAGGGCAGTGAGTTTAAAACTCAGTAAGGATTCACACAACTCCAAAGGAGTTCATATTGTTAAGCATAAGCTTAACCTCCATAATCAAGCTAGTACCTACATCCAAAGACACAAAGACAAGGAAAATACAATTTGGCCGAAGCCTATATTCAACATATATCAATAATAAGTTGGTTAGCATGCACAATCAATCAACAAAAGCACACAAACTCACACACACACCACTTCTTCAATTCGGCCATAGCCACTAGCAAGTGCTCATGTACAATTTTGCACACCATTTCTTCATGAAATCATCTCCATTCCCCTCGAGCTCTCAAGTGCTTGATGGATTGGCCAAACCCACCAAGAACTTTACACTTGCCATTCATTGATTAGCTAATCAACCCATGGAACCATTAATTCCATATTGCCCTTCAAGCATACTAACATCACTTGGCAAATCTTGACCATCAATTAGTAGCTTCAATTACTTGTCATTAATCATGGAAAATATACCAAGCACAAGTAATTCATGAATCCTTACCACACTTTTTAGCTTGAGTAAATTCGGCCTTGTTGGATTTCTTCCAAGTTAAGTTTGAAACTTCAACTTCAATGGTGTTTTGGTTAGTTTGTCCAACACAAGCTTGAATGTCTTAATCCAAGCTTCAATCTCCAAGTCCAAGTTACCTTTCATTTTCGGCCATAAACACAGCCACCATGAGTTTCACATATCATTCACATAAACTCATGAAGTCATCATTTCCATGCCAAAACACCATGAACTCACCAAGAACACTCAAGAACAAACATGCACACCATTCGGCCAACTAGTGTTCTTTGGTGGTTTAGCTTCAAACTTTCGGTCCAAGGTTCTCCTAACACAATACAGCCTTCCTTTAGTCAATATAACTCTTATTCATGGAAAACATACCATGGATTTAAGTAATCTTGAGCTTTTACCTCAAGAACAAGGCTGAAAATTCTGGACTTGCACAACCGAGCTCCAAATCAACATGCAACACCAAGAACACCAAGTAAACTTCAAGAGAACTTCATGAACATGCATGAACATATTCGGCCATGCCTTGTTCCTTCAAGAACAAGCTCAAATCTTGACGCTCAACAAGGTATCTTCAAGAGTTTTGCTGGAAATTTGGATGTACACTCAAGAACACTCAAGTTTCGGCCAAGAATCAAGATGAACAAGTGAAGAACAAGCAAGAACATGGAAGAACATGGAAGAGCTTTGTGTTTCGGCCAAGTGCTCTCCAAAACCAACAAAGGCAGCAACTAAATGACAACTCCAAGGAATGTTTGCTGCATAAGAAGGCCGCCCACTCTAGTGCACAATAAACAACAATTTTCAGCATTATTCAATGCAATATTCCAAGCATATTCTCCCAAGCACTAACCCATTTCATGTAATATATTAGTCAAGCATGGCAGCTGCATTTTTGGGTGGCGGACAAAGGCTTCCAGCCTTGGATTGATTAATCAAAGTTGGCTTAAATGCCAAGGAAATCCCCCAACTAATTTGCATGGCGCCTCCAACCCTCCATGTCTCCATACTTCCATTCTAGCCACCAAATTCAATGCAATTTCCAGCATTTCTTTTTAAATTGTTGGCCCACATGCCAAGTACACAAAATGTGGACATAATTGCATTATTATACCATATAAAATTCGTCCATCACACCATTCTTTTAGCAATAATTAATTCCATCTTCCATCATCACCAATAAACAAATCAATCATGCTCCACCATGAATAAACAATTCATATCTTTGTCCAAGGTTTACCTTATTTTAATGGCTCCACTAGGCAACTTCCAATATTTTAATAGCTCCACTAACACTTCCAATTAATTAATTCAAGTCAAGTTGGTTGCCCATTGACCAAGAGCCACAATATTGGCTTACCTCATCTTTAGCCATCTCACAAAATTGCATGGCTAAATTTGTCCATCCTTGGTTTGTAGTTTTAATTCCAGCACTAGTCCAAGGTTTTCAATTGAGTCTTCAAACTTTATTTCTTGCCAAGTCATACATAGTTTTTCATGTATGTGCAATTTGGCCCATAGTATTGCATAGTTCCATGTTAGTCACTAGTTACCAGTCCAGTTTGGTACTAGAACTTTATTTCATGGCATAGTTCACATAGAACTTTTGTATGTGTAATTAAAACACATAATTTGTCACACCCCACACAGGCCCCAGCCCATGCACACTTTGTGCCTCTCACCAACCACTACCCTGAAGGTCCAGAATACTTGGGTCTTTAAGAGTTATCATCAGGGTTTAGTTACCTAACCTTCATTAAGTAGATTATTGGGCATTCTTTTTATTGGCCTGGGAGGTGGCCCAGGATGTCCCTGCTTATTTTAGACCAAGACCTTGCAGCTTAAGCAAGCCCAACCCATTACTTGCAAAACAAGCAACACTTGCACTTTTTCCTTTAAGTGCTTGACTTGTGTGCAATCAAGTGTACTAGTCTTATGCATGGCAACAAAGAAGCCCATATCCATTTTCAAGCTTGAAAACACATACATATATGATGATGAGCATTCGGCCAAGTATAGTGCACAAGGAAGCCAACATCAAAACATCATGCTGATAGTCATAAAGTCCAAAGAAACTTGGCTAACATACAGCCAACAAGTCCAACATACAAAGTCCACTAAGGCCCAAAATGCATAAGTCCAACATGGGCCCAAAAGTGCTTAAGTCCACAACTCAACAACAACTACATGGCAATCATGCCAAGGATGCAAATGGGCCCAAAACTTGCAGCCCAATTCTCACATAGCCCATATGTACACAACTACCCATAATGCTCAAAGGGTACTACAAAATGTGCACTATAGGTACAAGTCCAAAAGACCAAGTTATTGGTCTCCAAAGCCCACCAAGTCTCAAATGCCAAAAGCCCACTCAACCAACACCTCCTAGCTCAAGTCCCACAGCTAATCTCCTGCAAAACTTAATCCATTAAATTCGGCCTACATAAGACCATGGAATAAAATGCACATTTCAAGCCAAGAATTTGTTGGCACACATACCTTGGACAATAAGTAAACTTGGTACACAAAAACCAAGAAGTCCAAACAGAAGCACAATTACTCAAGCTCTTTACCCTTTCCTGAAAATTCAACCAATAAGGGCAGTGAGTTTAAAACTCAGTAAGGATTCACACAACTCCAAAGGAGTTCATATTGTTAAGCATAAGCTTAACCTCCATAATCAAGCTAGTACCTACATCCAAAGACACAAAGACAAGGAAAATACAATTTGGCCGAAGCCTATATTCAACATATATCAATAATAAGTTGGTTAGCATGCACAATCAATCAACAAAAGCACACAAACTCACACACACACCACTTCTTCAATTCGGCCATAGCCACTAGCAAGTGCTCATGTACAATTTTGCACACCATTTCTTCATGAAATCATCTCCATTCCCCTCGAGCTCTCAAGTGCTTGATGGATTGGCCAAACCCACCAAGAACTTTACACTTGCCATTCATTGATTAGCTAATCAACCCATGGAACCATTAATTCCATATTGCCCTTCAAGCATACTAACATCACTTGGCAAATCTTGACCATCAATTAGTAGCTTCAATTACTTGTCATTAATCATGGAAAATATACCAAGCACAAGTAATTCATGAATCCTTACCACACTTTTTAGCTTGAGTAAATTCGGCCTTGTTGGATTTCTTCCAAGTTAAGTTTGAAACTTTAATTCCAAGGGTGCTTTGGCTAATTTGTCCAACACAAGCTTGAATGTCTTAATCCAAGCTTCAATCTCCAAGTCCAAGTTACCTTTCATTTTCGGCCATAAACACAGCCATCATGAGTTTCACATATCATTCACATAAACTCATGAAATCATCATTTCCATGCCAAAACACCATGAACTCACCAAGAACACTCAAGAACAAACATGCACACCATTCGGCCAACTAGTGTTCTTTGGTGGTTTAGCTTCAAACTTTCGGTCCAAGGTTCTCCTAACACAATACAGCCTTCCTTTAGTCAATATAACTCTTATTCATGGAAAACATACCATGGATTTAAGTAATCTTGAGCTTTTACCTCAAGAACAAGGCTGAAAATTCTGGACTTGCACAACCGAGCTCCAAATCAACATGCAACACCAAGAACACCAAGTAAACTTCAAGAGAACTTCATGAACATGCATGAACATATTCGGCCATGCCTTGTTCCTTCAAGAACAAGCTCAAATCTTGACGCTCAACAAGGTATCTTCAAGAGTTTTGCTGGAAATTTGGATGTACACTCAAGAACACTCAAGTTTCGGCCAAGAATCAAGATGAACAAGTGAAGAACAAGCAAGAACATGGAAGAACATGGAAGAGCTTTGTGTTTCGGCCAAGTGCTCTCCAAAACCAACAAAGGCAGCAACTAAATGACAACTCCAAGGAATGTTTGCTGCATAAGAAGGCCGCCCACTCAAGTGCCCATTAACAAATCAATTTTTCAGCATATTCCAAACATATTCCAAGCATATTCTCCCAAGCACTAACCCATTTCATGTAATATATTAGTCAAGCATGGCAGCTGCATTTTTGGGTGGCGGACAAAGGCTTCCAGCCTTGGATTGATTAATCAAAGTTGGCTTAAATGCCAAGGAAATCCCCCAACTAATTTGCATGGCGCCTCCAACCCTCCATGTCTCCATACTTCCATTCTAGCCACCAAATTCAATGCAATTTCCAGCATTTCTTTTTAAATTGTTGGCCCACATGCCAAGTACACAAAATGTGGACATAATTGCATTATTATACCATATAAAATTCGTCCATCACACCATTCTTTTAGCAATAATTAATTCCATCTTCCATCATCACCAATAAACAAATCAATCATGCTCCACCATGAATAAACAATTCATATCTTTGTCCAAGGTTTACCTTATTTTAATGGCTCCACTAGGCAACTTCCAATATTTTAATAGCTCCACTAACACTTCCAATTAATTTATTCAAGTCAAGTTGGTTGCCCATTGACCAAGAGCCACAATATTGGCTTACCTCCTCTTTAGCCATCTCACAAAATTGCATGGCTAAATTTGTCCATCCTTGGTTTGTAGTTTTAATTCCAGCACTAGTCCAAGGTTTTCAATTGAGTCTTCAAACTTTATTTCTTGCCAAGTCATACATAGTTTTTTTTTTCATGTATGTGCAATTTGGCCCATAGTATTGCATAGTTCCATGTTAGTCACTAGTTACCAGTCCAGTTTGGTACTAGAACTTTATTTCATGGCATAGTTCACATAGAACTTTTGTATGTGTAATTAAAACACATAATTCACATAGTCTTGTATTCTCATCACTAAGACCATGTTCAAACAAGTCCCTCTTGTACTTAATTTCATGTCTTCATCATTCTCTTCTTGGCCATAGCCAAGTACTAACTGGTGGTCCTGACATAATTCACATAGTCTTGTATTCTCATCACTAAGACCATGTTCAAACAAGTCCCTCTTGTACTTAATTTCATGTCTTCATCATTCTCTTCTTGGCCATAGCCAAGTACTAACTGGTGGTCCTGACACTTTCGGGCATGCATCGTTCAAGTTTCTGAAATCAATGCACATCCGGAGTTTGCTGCTACCTTCTTTTGTGGCGATGACCACGTTGCTTAACCATTCGGGGTATTTTACCTCCCTGATAACTTCAGCATCCAATAGGCGCTGGACTTCGGTTCTCACGAAGTTGCTTTTGTGGGCTGAGATGCTTCGTTTCTTTTGCCTGATAGGTTTTGCTTCCGGGCTTACTTTGAGGCTGTGCTGTATTATGCCAGGGTTCACTCCTGGCATGTCTTTCGGCGAGTAGGCAAACAGATCTTTATTTTTCAGTAGAAAGGATACAAGATTTTCCTTGTCACCTTTGGCCAAGCTCTTCCCTATTCGGGTAGATTGTCCTGGGACAAGATCTACTGCTTCCGTTTCTGCTTCTGCGGGATCTCCTTCTTTGCCTTTCTCCTGCGCCTTTGCCTCCACCGTTTGTGTAGAGTTGTTTGCCGGAGCCTTTCGTGCTTTTACAAACACCTTTCTTACCTCGGCTTGGTCGATGAAGACCTCTACATCTCCATCCTTGGTGGCGAATGTGACAGTCAAGTACTTCACATTGGGGCGAATGTGCAGGTTCCCCTGAGTCTGCCTTCCAAGGATGGCGTTGTACGAAGACGGGACATCCATGACGATGAATCTTGCCATTGTGGACGCGTACAACTCAGCTGCTCCGTCTACCGAAGTGCCTTTCATCATCAAGGGGAGGTCGATCCATCCGAGGACGGGTAGTTCGAATGGCCCAACGCCGAAGGTGGGCGTGGTGATAGGTTTAAGCTCGCTGCTGGAGATGCCCAAGCTCGGCAGTAAGTGCGAGAATAGGACGTCAGCATTTGAGCCATCATCAAGCAACACTCTCTTGACGTCCCAGTTCCCTATTCTCGCCATTATCAGCAGCGGGTCGTCGTGGGGGAAGACGACGGTGGAACCATCTTTGCAAGCCAGTTTCTTTGATGGACTTTGATACTCCATAACTGCAATTTCTCTGGCCTTCCGCTTTCTTTCCGAGGATGGGAGCCCCGTGGTGATGGTTTGGATGACCCCTACTGGAGGTGGAAGGCGCCTTTTTGGACTTCTGTTTCTCCGCCTGTCGGAGTCATAGTCCTCGTTTTCGGCCCTCTCTTCCTCCTCTTTTCTGCCTTTTGGGGAGGGCATCCGCAGGTATTTGCGAAGTTGGCCCTGTTTGATCAGCGACTCTATGTACTTCTTCAGCTGAAAGCAGTCTTCGGTGTCATGACCGTGGTCGCGATGAAACTGGCAGAACTTCTTGGCATTCTTCTTATTATCGGCGGCCATGGCCTTTGGCCGCCGAATCTGCGTCCCTTGCCTTTCCAGCGCCATGAGAATGTTGGTCCGTGTCGTGCTCAAGGGGGTGAAACTCTGAGGTTTCCTTCCTCGCATTCGTCATGGTCGGCCTGTGTGTTCAGAAAGATGCCGAGCTGGCTGACTGGACCCTTCGGCGTGGTGATGATCAGACTTCAGCCCCGCCATCCTCAATTCCTCGGCTATCATGTGCTGCTCTGCCCTTCGGTAAAATTCTCCGAGGGTCTCCGGGGGGTCCTTTGAGAACTCGTAGAACAACTGTGAGTCACGCCGAAGGCCCCGTGTCATAGCGAGGATGCGGATTTCGGGCCGGAAGTCCGGGACACTGAGTGCTTCCCTGTTGAATCGTTCGACATAGTCTCGGATTGTCTCTCCGTTTCTCTGCTCTATGTCGAACATCTGTACAGGCATTTTGGCCGTCGGCCTGCTCCCAATGAACTGCTGGGTGAAAGCTGTGGACAAGTCCTGGAACTCAGTGATAGTCCCTGGGGGCAAGCAATTGTACCATGCTGTTGCTGGGCCCGTGAGGGTGACTTCGAAGCATTTGCACATGGTAGCGTCATCAGCTCCGTGCATTATCATGCTCCGTCTGTACTTCGTCAGATGGGCCTGTGGATCAGTCCGGCCATCATAGATCTCCAGCCTAGGCACTCTGAAGTTGCCTGGCATAGCTGCCTCAACGACGGCGCGAATAAACGAGGAGCCATCTTCGCATAATACCCCCGACAGCCTGTCCCAAATGGGTTTTCTGGCCACTTGCTTCTCCACTCTGTCCAGCCGTGCCAATATCCTTTCCATAAGCGCAGTGGCGCTAGGACCATTTTCGTGGGAGGGAGATCGACGGCGCCTCTTTGGGGAGCGAGTTCGGCGCGGAAGGGTCAGGGACCTCGCCTCGGGCGACGAACTGCTTCGCTGTGAGACTCTCGGTCGCTTGGACCCGGTTTGTCCCACAAGCCGTTTCCCGAGGGCTATATCTTCTATGGATGATTCTCCGCAAGGCTCTCCACTTCCTGAACTGCGGTATGTAGACTTGGGTCTTTTCTCCCGAGGGCGTGCTGATGAAGAGGGCTTCTGGGCCTGTGACTGCTGTGGCCATCTTCGGTCGATCTGCTGAGTCATTTCAGCAACAACCGAGCACTGAAAGTCCCTCAAGAAGCTCATGGTGATTACCAGAGGGCGGTCTTCCTCGGGCGTAGAAGTCTCTGGGAGTGTCTGCTCAGCGGCCGGTTGTATCTCAGGCGCGGACGAGGACCTTGGGAGTCCCTTGTCCTTAGAACGCCGAGTCTCAACGACGGCGATTTGCGAGCGGGTTCCCACAGACGGCGCCAAATGATGGCCTGGGGCCTCATCGTTGTGAGTCATGATGACTGTTGAGGAGACTTCTAGGAGGAAGAACGCCTGGAAGGCTGATCGCCCCAAGGAGAGTACCTGAAAAGTTGGTAAACAGGGTTAGGAGGCCCCCGGAGTGTTTTTCCGGGGGGGGAGCCTCCGACGCCCAAGTCAGTGGTGGCCGGAAAAAGGAGAAAGTCACTAGCTCAAAGAGAAAGGCAGAAAAGTCTCGCCTGGTATTTTCTCAGAGTGTGGGAGCTGTATCTCCGGCCAACCAACCTCCTGTCAAGTATTTATTTCCCGTATATAAAGGAATACCTAGCCCGTTCAGATCATGACACGTGTGCGGTCGGATGCTCTTGAACTTCTAGGCGTAGGGGACAGATAGTTGGTAACCAGATGGCCTCGAGCCTTGTGCTGAGACGGGCCATGATGTGATTCTGATGGCGTCTGTGTGTCAGGGCGGCTTTTTACGTCTGTGGTGGGACGTGTCAGAGGCTTCCTTAAATGCTTCCTTAAATGCTCCTGCCGTACTCCTGAGGTCCCTGGGCGAGGTCGTCGTCTAGTTCGGACAGAGCCTCTTCGGGAAGCATACCCTCAGTTCGGGGGTTCCCAGTTCCAGGGGGTTCTGCCTTCGGGGATATCATGTTCGGGCAGCAATGTCTGGTGCCACTTTTCCGAAGGCGCGCTGTTCACAACCTTAGGGGGCGAATAGAGTCCTCAAGTTTTACTGGCGTGCCGAGGCTCGGAGCTCTCCGGCTATCTCTCGAGGTGCATGATTCCACCTGTTCCCGGGAAGCGCCAGTTCTTCTGGCCATTGTTGTGGCAGGGTGTTCGGCCAGATTGAGGCGATAGCCTTTGGCTATCAGAGAACATCCTCCGAAAGGAGTCCCCCCTGCCGAGGGGACTCGCGAATAACTAGAGCAACCTCGGCAACAAGCTCTCCCATACCGAAGAGGTCTCCTTCACCAAAGGGGTCTCAAGCATACGACAAAAATAGTTAAGGAGCCTTTGACACGCCGCCCTCGTACACGTCCTGACATACCGACCTCATCTATGTCCTGACACGTAGACCTCCCACGGCCCTAACTCCTAACCAAGACGGCCTACGGAATCTTACTCATGCGCTCTCTCTCCTCGGTTGTACTCGGACACTAAGATATAGAAAGAGTGATACCATGTGACATGGGCAATGATAGCCGAAGGGCTATCGCCTCTATCTGACCCGAACTCGGAGCGTCAGGGAACGCGAGGAAGCTATTAGCCCCCCTGAGGTACTAAACAAATCGCCTTCGGAAACAGAGAATCAGCTATTGCAAGCCGAAGAGGATCTCCCCGAAGGTGGAACCCTGAATCAGGGAACTCCCCGAACTGCGGGCATATTTCCCAAAGGGGCATCGTCCATACCAGAGGACGACCTCGGCCCGGGACCTGGGGAGTACGGTATGAGCATTTAAGGAGCCTCTGACATGCCGCCCACAGACGGTACATGTCACCTCAAACGGCGATTTGACACGCTAACGCTGTCCAGGTCTTGTCACGACCTGTCTCGGTTCGAGACTCAAGGAGCCTGCCACCGGCTACTTGTCCCCTACGCCCAGAAATTTAGAGAACATCCGACCAAACACGTGTCGCGATCTGAACGAGCTGGACATTCCTATAAATACCAGGAAACAAACCCTGGCAAAAGGTTGGACTCCTCCCCCTTGAGAAAACGCAGGCAAGCCCATTAAAAACTCTAGTGCTTCCCCCTTACCTTCTCAGGAAACTGACTTGGGCGTCGGAGGCTCCTCCCCGGAAAAGCACCCCGGGGACCTCCTAACCCCCTTCTCTGAGCTTTGCAGGCACGTTCCCCTGGGAAACTCCAGCACCAGACACTCTCCTTCACAGGAAGTCCCCCCGAAAGTCACGATGCCTTCCAGTGAGGATGTGCCCGGACATCATTTGGCGCCGTCTATGGGAAACCATCCTTGGGTCGCCGTCGTTGAGACTCGGCGTTCTAAGGACAAGGGACTCCCGAGGTCCCCGTCCGCGCCTGAAGTCCAACCGGCCACTGAGCAAGCCCCCCCAGGGACTTCCACGCCTGAGGAAGAGCGCCCTCTAGTCATAACCATGAGCTTCCTGCGCGACTTTCAACGTGACACAACAGATAAAGTGAAGGTGGCCGCAACAAGCTCAAGCCCAAAGGCCTCCTTCGCCAGCACACCCTCGGGAAAAAAGCCCCAAACCAACTCATCGTAGTTCGGGATCCGGAGACCCACGAGAGGAATCTTCAACAGAAAACATGCCACTCGAGGCACGGCTCGCGGGACAAGCGGGGTCAATGCGACCCAAAATCACACAGGAGGAGCCAGTCGCCTGAGGCGAGGTCCCCATCCCCTCAGCGCCGAACTCGCTCCCCGAAGAGGCACTGACAATCCCCCCTGCCAGAAGAAGAACCTAGTGCCACGGCCCTTATGGAGAAAATATTGGCAAGGTTGGACAGAGTGGAGAAACAGGTGGCCCGTAAACCCGTATGGGCTAGGCTGTCTGGGACCTTTTGTGGGGACGAGTCCCCATTCACCTAAGATGTAGTTGAGGCAGCCATGCCAGTTGATTTTAGAGTACCTCGCCTGGAAACTTACGATGGCCATACTGATCCACAGGCCCATCTGACCAAGTATAGATGCAGCATGATGATGCACGGTGCCGACGATGCTACCTTATGCAAATGCTTCGAGGTGACTCTCAGTGGGCCAGCAACAGCCTGGTATAATTCATTGGCCCCAGGAACCATCACGGAGTTCCAGGAGTTATCCACAGCCTTCACGCAGCAGTTTATCGGAAGTCGGCCAACGGCGAAGATGCCGGTTCAGATGTTCGACATAGCGCAAAGAATTGGAGAGACCATACGCGACTATGTCAAAAGGTTCAACGGGGAAGCTTTGAGCGTCCCGGACTTCTGGCCCGAAATACACATCCTCGCCATGACACGGGGCCTTCGGAGGGACTCACAGCTGTTTTACGAGTTCTCTAAGGACCCCCCGGACACCCTCGGTGAATTTTACCGAAGGGCCAAACAGCACATGACAGCCGAAGAACTGAGAATGTGCGGACCGAAGGGTCCAGCCAGCAAAATTGGTATCCCACCGAACAGGCAGGCCGACCTTGGAGGACGCGAGGAAGGAAACTCCCAATTTTCACACCCCTGAACACCACACGGACAAACATCCTCATGACGATGGAAAGACAGGGGACGCAGGTTCAGCGGCCACAGGCCATGACCGGCGACAACAGAAAGAATATGAAGAAGTTCTGCCAGTTTCATCGCGACCACGGTCACGACACCGAAGACTACTTCTAATTGAAGAAGTATATAGAGTCGCTGATAAAACAGGGCCAACTTCGGCGTTATCTACGCATGCCTTCCCTAAAAGGGAGAAAAGAGGAGGAAGGAAAGGCAGAAGACGAGGACTACGACTCCGACAGGCGGAGAAACCGAAGTCTAAAAAGGCGCCCCCCACCTCCGGCGGGAATCATACAGACAATAACGACGGGACTCCCATCCTCGGAAAGAAAGAGGAAGGCCAGAGAAATAGCAGTCATGGAGTATCAAAGTCCAACAAAAAAGCTGGCCCGAAAGGATGGTTCCGCCGTCATTTTTCCCCATGACGACCCATTGTTGATCATGGCAAGAATATGAAACTAGGACGTCAAAAGCGTGCTGCTCGATGACAGATCAAATGCCGATGTCCTGTTTTCACACTTGCTGCCGAGGTTGGGTGTATCTACCAGTGACCTCAAGCCCGTCACCTCGCCTACCTTCGGGGTAGGTCCGTCTGAGCTGCCCGTCCTCAGTTGGATCGATCTCCCGTTGATGTTGAAAGAGACTTCGGTATTGGGAACAGAAGAGTTGTATGCCTCCACAATGGCAAGGTTCATCATCATGGATGTCCCTTCATCGTACAACGCCATCCTTGGAAGACAGACACAAGGAAACCTGCACATTCGCCCTGATGTCAAGTACTTAACCGTCACTTTCACCGCCAAGGATGGAGATGCGGAAATCTTCACAGATCAAGGTGAAGTAAGGAAGGTGTTCGTCAAAACACGAAAAGCTCCAGCAAACAACTCTGCACAAGCTGTGGAAGAAAAAGTACCAAAAAAGGGCGAGGCAGAGAGTCCCGCGAAGGCGGAAATGGAAACAGTAGAACTTGTCCCAGGTCAATCTACCCGAATAGGGAAGAGCTTGGCCAAAGGTGACAAGAAAAAACTTGTATCCTTTCTGCTGGAAAATAAAGATCTCTTTCCCTACTCACTAAAAGATATGCCAGGGGTGAACCCTGGCGTAATACAGCATAACCTCAAAGTAAGTTCGGAAGCAAAGCCTGTCCGGCAAAAGAAGCGAGGCATCTCAGCCCATAAAAATAACTTCGTCAAAACCGAAGTCCAGCGCCTGTTAGACGCTGGTGTCATCAGGGAGGTCATGTCACACCCCACACAGGCCCCAGCCCATGCACACTCTGTGCCTCTCACCAACCACTACCCTGAAGGTCCAGAATACTTGGGTCTTTAAGAGTTATCATCAGAGTTTAGTTACCTAACCTTCATTAAGTAGATTATTGGGCATTCTTTTTATTGGCCTGGGAGGTGGCCCAGGATGTCCCTGCTTATTTTAGACCAAGACCTTGCAGCTTAAGCAAGCCCAACCCATTACTTGCAAAACAAGCAACACTTGCACTTTTTCCTTTAAGTGCTTAACTTGTGTGCAATCAAGTGTACTAGTCTTATGCATGGCAACAAAGAAGCCCATATCCATTTTCAAGCTTAAAAACACATACATATATGATGATGAGCATTCGGCCAAGTATAGTACACAAGGAAGCCAGCATCAAAACATCATGCTGATAGTCATAAAGTCCAAAGAAACTTGGCTAACATACAGCCAACAAGTCCAACATACAAAGTCCACTAAGGCCCAAAATGCATAAGTCCAACATGGGCCCAAAAGTGCTTAAGTCCACAACTCAACAACAACTACATGGCAATCATGCCAAGGATGCAAATGGGCCCAAAACTTGCAGCCCAATTCTCACATAGCCCATATGTACACAACTACCCATAATGCTCAAAGGGTACTACAAAATGTGCACTATAGGTACAAGTCCAAAAGACCAAGTTATTGGTCTCCAAAGCCCACCAAGTCTCAAATGCCAAAAGCCCACTCAACCAACACCTCCTAGCTCAAGTCCCACAGCTAATCTCCTGCAAAACTTAATCCATTAAATTCGGCCTACATAAGACCATGGAATAAAATGCACATTTCAAGCCAAGAATTTGTTGGCACACATACCTTGGACAATAAGTAAACTTGGTACACAAAAACCAAGAAGTCCAAACAGAAGCACAATTACTCAAGCTCTTTACCCTTTCCTGAAAATTCAACCAATAAGGGCAGTGAGTTTAAAACTCAATAAGGATTCACACAACTCCAAAGGAGTTCATATTGTTAAGCATAAGCTTAACCTCCATAATCAAGCTAGTACCTACATCCAAAGACACAAAGACAAGGAAAATACAATTTGGCCGAAGCCTATATTCAACATATATCAATAATAAGTTGGTTAGCATGCACAATCAATCAACAAAAGCACACAAACTCACACACACACCACTTTTTCAGTTCGGCCACAGCCACTAGCAAGTGCTCATGTACAATTTTGCACACCATTTCTTCATGAAATCATCTCCATTCCCCTCGAGCTCTCAAGTGCTTGATGGATTGGCCAAACCCACCAAGAACTTTACACTTGCCATTCATTGATTAGCTAATCAACCCATGGAACCATTAATTCCATATTGCCCTTCAAGCATACTAACATCACTTGGCAAATCTTGACCATCAATTAGTAGCTTCAATTACTTGTCATTAATCATGGAAAATATACCAAGCACAAGTAATTCATGAATCCTTACCACACTTTTTAGCTTGAGTAAATTCGGCCTTGTTGGATTTCTTCCAAGTTAAGTTTGAAACTTCAACTTCAATGGTGTTTTGGTTAGTTTGTCCAACACAAGCTTGAATGTCTTAATCCAAGCTTCAATCTCCAAGTCCAAGTTACCTTTCATTTTCGGCCATAAACACAGCCACCATGAGTTTCACATATCATTCACATAAACTCATGAAGTCATCATTTCCATGCCAAAACACCATGAACTCACCAAGAACACTCAAGAACAAACATGCACACCATTCGGCCAACTAGTGTTCTTTGGTGGTTTAGCTTCAAACTTTCGGTCCAAGGTTCTCCTAACACAATACAGCCTTCCTTTAGTCAATATAACTCTTATTCATGGAAAACATACCATGGATTTAAGTAATCTTGAGCTTTTACCTCAAGAACAAGGCTGAAAATTCTGGACTTGCACAACCGAGCTCCAAATCAACATGCAACACCAAGAACACCAAGTAAACTTCAAGAGAACTTCATGAACATGCATGAACATATTCGGCCATGCCTTGTTCCTTCAAGAACAAGCTCAAATCTTGACGCTCAACAAGGTATCTTCAAGAGTTTTGCTGGAAATTTGGATGTACACTCAAGAACACTCAAGTTTCGGCCAAGAATCAAGATGAACAAGTGAAGAACAAGCAAGAACATGGAAGAACATGGAAGAGCTTTGTGTTTCGGCCAAGTGCTCTCCAAAACCAACAAAGGCAGCAACTAAATGACAACTCCAAGGAATGTTTGCTGCATAAGAAGGCCGCCCACTCTAGTGCACAATAAACAACAATTTTCAGCATTATTCAATGCAATATTCCAAGCATATTCTCCCAAGCACTAACCCATTTCATGTAATATATTAGTCAAGCATGGCAGCTGCATTTTTGGGTGGCGGACAAAGGCTTCCAGCCTTGGATTGATTAATCAAAGTTGGCTTAAATGCCAAGGAAATCCCCCAACTAATTTGCATGGCGCCTCCAACCCTCCATGTCTCCATACTTCCATTCTAGCCACCAAATTCAATGCAATTTCCAGCATTTCTTTTTAAATTGTTGGCCCACATGCCAAGTACACAAAATGTGGACATAATTGCATTATTATACCATATAAAATTCGTCCATCACACCATTCTTTTAGCAATAATTAATTCCATCTTCCATCATCACCAATAAACAAATCAATCATGCTCCACCATGAATAAACAATTCATATCTTTGTCCAAGGTTTACCTTATTTTAATGGCTCCACTAGGCAACTTCCAATATTTTAATAGCTCCACTAACACTTCCAATTAATTAATTCAAGTCAAGTTGGTTGCCCATTGACCAAGAGCCACAATATTGGCTTACCTCATCTTTAGCCATCTCACAAAATTGCATGGCTAAATTTGTCCATCCTTGGTTTGTAGTTTTAATTCCAGCACTAGTCCAAGGTTTTCAATTGAGTCTTCAAACTTTATTTCTTGCCAAGTCATACATAGTTTTTCATGTATGTGCAATTTGGCCCATAGTATTGCATAGTTCCATGTTAGTCACTAGTTACCAGTCCAGTTTGGTACTAGAACTTTATTTCATGGCATAGTTCACATAGAACTTTTGTATGTGTAATTAAAACACATAATTCACATAGTCTTGTATTCTCATCACTAAGACCATGTTCAAACAAGTCCCTCTTGTACTTAATTTCATGTCTTCATCATTCTCTTCTTGGCCATAGCCAAGTACTAACTGGTGGTCCTGACAATTCCTCCCTCCTTAAAGAATTTGGTCCTCCAAATTCCTCACCAGTCTTTCATACAATTGAGGGTACTTTTGGGCAATTTCTGGTTCAACTTCCCAGGTTGCCTCTTCAGGAGTGTGGTTACTCCACTGAACTTTAATCATAGAGATCCACCTGCTTCTCAACTTTCTGGTATCTCTGGCCAGGAATGGAGTTGGTTCTTCCTCATAAGAGAGGTTTGGTGCCACAGGCACACTAGCAGGCATTTCTATCTGCTTAGAGCTGGGAACATATTTCTTAAGTAGGCTCACATGAAACACATCATGTATGTGTCCAAGCTCTGGTGGCAATTCCAGCTGATATGCCACATTTCCCACTCTGGCCAGTATTTGAAATGGCCCAATATATCTGGGTGCCAGTTTCCCTTTCTTCCCAAATCTTATCACTCCTTTCATAGGAGAAACTTTAAGCCACACCCAGTCACCTTCCTGGAATTCCAGGTCTCTCCTCCTTTTCAGGTTAGCATAGGATTGCTGCCTGTCATTTGCAGCTTTGATCCTAGCTTGGATTAATTTGATCTTTTGAGTGGTTTCTTGGATAATTTCTGGTCCCAATTCCAGTTTATCCTCTGGCTGATGCCAGCAATGGGGAGTTATACACTTCCTGCCATACAAGGCTTCATAAGGGGCCATCCCTATCACTGAGTGATAGCTATTGTTATATGAGAACTCCACAAGTGGAAGATGTACATCCCATTCACCCTGGAAATCTATGACACAACACCTTAACATGTCTTCCAGAGTTTGGATAGTTCTCTCGGTCTGCCCATCTGTTTGTGGATGGTAAGCAGAGCTAAATTTAAGCTCAGTCCCCAGTGCCTGATGTAAAGATTTCCAAAACCTAGAGACAAATCTAGGGTCTCTATCAGACACAATATCATCAGGTACCCCATGCAGTCTGACTATCTCTCTGACATAAAGCTGGGCTAACTTGTCCAGGGAGTCAGTGAGATTCATGGGAAGAAAGTGGGCTGCCTTGGTCAACCTGTCCACTATGACCCAAATGGCATTATGTTTTCTCCTTGTCAGTGGCATTCCTACCACAAAATCCATTGATATGGATCCCCACTTTCTCTCAGGTATGGGTAAGCTTTGAAGCTTTCCCCCTGGCTTTTGGTGTTCAACTTTTACTTGCTGACACACCTCACATTTGGCTACATGAGCACTTATATCCTTCTTCAAGTATGGCCACCAAAAGTAAGCTTTGAGGGCATGGTACATTTTGGTAGCCCCTGGGTGCATACTTAGTTTACTGGAATGTGCCTCCTCCAGGATCTGAATTCTCAGATTTTCCTTTTCAGGTACATATAATCTTCCCTGGAAATGCAACATTCCTTGCTTGTAAGAAAACCCTTGGAAAAGTTCTCCTTTACTTTGCCCAGATATTAATCCCAGGTTTTCATCTTTGGCCTGAGCTTCTTTAATGAGCTCCTTCCATTCTGGGGTAATGGTGAGTACCTTAAGTAGGTCACCTTCCCAGGTTAGCCATTGACTTGCTAAACAAGTAAGGCTAAGGATTTCTGCCTTTTGTTCTATTTCTCCACCCTTGAGCACTCCTGTATAATTCCTGCTCAGGGCATCTGCCACAACATTGGCCTTTCCTGCTGTGTATTCAATCACACAGTCAAAGTCTTTCAAGTACTCTAACCATCTTCTTTGCCTCATGTTTAGGTCTTTCTGAGTGAACAAGTACTTGAGACTTTTGTGGTCTGTAAAAACTTGGAATTTATTACCAAGAAGATAGTGCCTCCATTGTTTCAAGGCAAAGACTACTGCTGCCAATTCCAGGTCATGTACTGGATATTTCTTTTCATGGGATCTTAACTGTCTAGAGCCAAAAGATATGGCTTGCTTGTCCTGCATCAGGACACATCCTAGTCCTATATGAGATGCATCAGCATACACCTCATATTCCTTTTCAGGGTCTGGGAGGACTAGTACAGGGGCTGTTGTCAGCCTTCTTTTAAGCTCTTGGAAGCTTTCTTCACACTTTGTTTCCCAGATAAATTTCTGGTTCTTCCTGATTAATTGAGTCATGGGTGCTGCTATAACAGAAAACTTTGGCACAAACCTTCTATAATAGCCAGCCAACCCAAGGAAACTTCTAATTTCCCTCACATTCTGAGGTTGTTTCCAATTCAGGATTGAGCTCACCTTTTCAGGATCTACAGCCAACCCTTGGTCATTAATTATGTGACCTAAAAATGCAATCTCCTTTGTCCAAAATTTGCATTTACTTAGCTTTCCATAAAGCTCATTCTCTTGGAGCAAACCAAGCACTATACTCAGATGTTCTTTGTGAGTTTCTTCATCCTTGGAATATACCAAGATGTCATCAATGAATACAACCACAAAGTGGTCCAGGTGTGCTCTAAACACCCTCTGCATTAAATCCATAAAGAATGCAGGTGCATTTGTAAGCCCGAATGGCATTACTGTATATTCAAAGTGTCCATACCTAGTCCTGAATGCAGTCTTAGGTATGTCCTCTTCCTTGACTCTTAGCTGGAAATATCCAGATCTCAGGTCTATTTTAGAAAAGACCTTGGCTCCTTTCAACTGGTCAAACAAGTCCTCAATCCTGGGGAGAGGATACTTGTTCTTAATGGTCAAGGCATTAAGTTTTCTGTAATCTATACAGAGCCTAAGGGTTCCATCCTTTTTCTTCACAAACAGTACAGGTGCTCCCCAAGGAGACACACTGGGTCTGATGAACCCTTTCTCAAGCAGTTCATCCAACTGCTTCTTCAATTCTACCATTTCTGGCACTGCCATCCTATATGGGGCAGCGAATGCTGGAGTTGATCCAGGTACCAGTTTAATCTCAAATTCTACTTCTCTTTTGGGTGGTAATCCAGGTAAGTCAGTAGGAAATACTCCTGGAAAATTCTGGACTATAGGAATTTGTCTAAGTTCCTCAGCTGCTTCCTGGTCATTAAGTTCCAGGCACTCATGTTCATTATCCAGAGTTATTAGTTTCACTACTTCAATTTGGTGATCCATAGGCAACTCTAGTGATTTATCTAGCTGGTATGGTTTGCAACCAGGTATCACTAACTGCCTAGCATGACAGTCTATAACTGCTTTATTTCCACTGAGCCAATCCATGCCCAGTATTACACCATATTCATTGGTGTCCAGTACTAAAAATTTTGCTTTTAGTTTCTGCTTGTCTATCTGGACTTCACAATTTTCCACCATCTGGTATGTAAATAATACTTCTTTTCCAGCAGTTCTAACCACATACACATCAGTCATATGTTTTACTTCTAAGTTCATGACTTTAGCCAAGCTAGCAGATATCACAGATAATGAAGCTCCAGTATCGAACAAGGCAATAGTTAACTGGCCATTAAGGTAAATGGTACCTTTTAAGGCCCTTCTAGCCTTCTGCTGGCTAGTTTCCCTGTCCATAGGTCCTGTATCAGCATCATGAGTACCAGGTATTTTCCTGGAAGTCTCCAACTGGAATATCCTACCAGGAGGTACATGTGTCCTTTTCTGGTCCTGTGCTGCTCTCTGTGCCTGCCTTCCATCCTGAAATGGCACAGGTGCCCTTTTCTGGGGCATGGAAGTTTGTCCAAATGGAACTCTGGGATTATACCTTCCCAGCATACTTCTATCTCCAATTCTTTTTGGGCAATCCTTGACCCAATGGTCTTGGGCCCCACACTTGTGGCAACCACTGGAAGCTTTATAGCATGGCTTATAGCCATGGAACTTCCCACACTTGGAGCATTGGGGACCAGGTGTCTGTGGTCCCTTCTCCTGCTTAAATTCTTTTCTGCTCCCATTATGCTCAGCCTCTTCTCTTGGCCTCTTCTGAAACTGGCCTTTCTGAACTCTGCTGCTACTCCCAGGGCCACTTCTGTACTGCTCCTGAAATTCTTGCTCCAATGCCAGTGCACTTTGCATCACAGAGTAATAGTCTCTGGCTCCAACTGCTCTGAGGATCTGCCTCAGTTCAGGTCTTAGACCCCTCACAAATCTCTTTGTCTTCAGCTCCTCCTCACCATTGTATTGGGGTGCATATCTGATCAGGCTATTAAACCTCTGCTCATACTCAAGAACACTGAGATTTCCTTGCTTTAACTGATCAAATTCTACCTGTTTCTTATCCTTTTGAGCCTCGCTCACATACTGTTGGTGGAAGACTCTGAGAAAGTCTGGCCACCTCATGGATCTTCTCATCAAAAGTGGTTTCCTGCGGTTCCTCTCCTGGTGTGTCCTCTGAACTGTTCTCCACCACAGCTCTGCATGCCCTTCCAGCCTGAATGTAGCCAGAAGTACCTTCTGAGTGGCTGTCACCTCCATTCTTTCAAAGATCTTTTCTAACTGATAAATCCAGAACTCCGCCTCATCTGGTTCACAACCACCTCTGTAGATAGGAGGTTTCAATGCCAGGAATCCCTCCAGCTGGCCCTCCTTTAATTCACTCCTTCTATGCCGTCCTCTGTTGGCAGTTGAATTTCTGGTCCTTTCTCTATATGTTCTTCCTCTGGCTGGGTGTTCAGGGAGAGGCTCAGTCCTCCTGCTGTATATATATGCATCTAGCTCCTCAAGGTCTGGGCTATCACTTTCCTCTTCAGTTTTATGCTCCTGCCTGATTTCAGACCTCATCCTCCTTGATCTGGGATGTCTTTTCTCTTCATCAGTTTCCTCTTCTGGAATACCTCCATTATTGCTGTGCTGATCCAAATCCACTGGCTCTTTGCCAGGTCTCCTTCCCACTCTTCTACCTTCTGTTTTAGAATTTTCTCCTGTTTGCACCTGTTCTGGGTTTTCCTGTACTGGAGGTTGGCCTCTAGCCAAGAGTTGCATTCCAGTCACTATCTGTGTCATTGTTACCTGTAAGTTTTCCATCATCTGTTCCATTCTGTCTTCTCTGTTTCTGCTGGGTTCAGGTATCTGGGACCTGGTATTTGGCTGTCTTGCCAAGTTATGATCATCTTGTGCATTCTGCCTTTGGGCAGTTTCATCAGGCATTTCTTGCCTGGCACTTGGCTCTCTCGCCAAGGTATGCTCTTTTTGAGCAACTTGTCTCAGGGTATTTCTTTCCCTGGTTCTAGTTCTCATTCCTGCACTTTAAAATTGCAGCCATTTATATATATCCATGTATGCATATGCATGTCTTATGTGACCCTATGTGGGAACTTGACTAGGCTAACTACTTCTCAAATCCTGCTCTGATACCACCGCAGCAGGTCTGCTCTGTCACACCCCACACAGGCCCCAGCCCATGCACACTCTGTGCCTCTCACCAACCACTACCCTGAAGGTCCAGAATACTTGGGTCTTTAAGAGTTATCATCAGAGTTTAGTTACCTAACCTTCATTAAGTAGATTATTGGGCATTCTTTTTATTGGCCTGGGAGGTGGCCCAGGATGTCCCTGCTTATTTTAGACCAAGACCTTGCAGCTTAAGCAAGCCCAACCCATTACTTGCAAAACAAGCAACACTTGCACTTTTTCCTTTAAGTGCTTAACTTGTGTGCAATCAAGTGTACTAGTCTTATGCATGGCAACAAAGAAGCCCATATCCATTTTCAAGCTTAAAAACACATACATATATGATGATGAGCATTCGGCCAAGTATAGTACACAAGGAAGCCAGCATCAAAACATCATGCTGATAGTCATAAAGTCCAAAGAAACTTGGCTAACATACAGCCAACAAGTCCAACATACAAAGTCCACTAAGGCCCAAAATGCATAAGTCCAACATGGGCCCAAAAGTGCTTAAGTCCACAACTCAACAACAACTACATGGCAATCATGCCAAGGATGCAAATGGGCCCAAAACTTGCAGCCCAATTCTCACATAGCCCATATGTACACAACTACCCATAATGCTCAAAGGGTACTACAAAATGTGCACTATAGGTACAAGTCCAAAAGACCAAGTTATTGGTCTCCAAAGCCCACCAAGTCTCAAATGCCAAAAGCCCACTCAACCAACACCTCCTAGCTCAAGTCCCACAGCTAATCTCCTGCAAAACTTAATCCATTAAATTCGGCCTACATAAGACCATGGAATAAAATGCACATTTCAAGCCAAGAATTTGTTGGCACACATACCTTGGACAATAAGTAAACTTGGTACACAAAAACCAAGAAGTCCAAACAGAAGCACAATTACTCAAGCTCTTTACCCTTTCCTGAAAATTCAACCAATAAGGGCAGTGAGTTTAAAACTCAGTAAGGATTCACACAACTCCAAAGGAGTTCATATTGTTAAGCATAAGCTTAACCTCCATAATCAAGCTAGTACCTACATCCAAAGACACAAAGACAAGGAAAATACAATTTGGCCGAAGCCTATATTCAACATATATCAATAATAAGTTGGTTAGCATGCACAATCAATCAACAAAAGCACACAAACTCACACACACACCACTTCTTCAGTTCGGCCATAGCCACTAGCAAGTGCTCATGTACAATTTTGCACACCATTTCTTCATGAAATCATCTCCATTCCCCTCGAGCTCTCAAGTGCTTGATGGATTGGCCAAACCCACCAAGAACTTTACACTTGCCATTCATTGATTAGCTAATCAACCCATGGAACCATTAATTCCATATTGCCCTTCAAGCATACTAACATCACTTGGCAAATCTTGACCATCAATTAGTAGCTTCAATTACTTGTCATTAATCATGGAAAATATACCAAGCACAAGTAATTCATGAATCCTTACCACACTTTTTAGCTTGAGTAAATTCGGCCTTGTTGGATTTCTTCCAAGTTAAGTTTGAAACTTCAACTTCAATGGTGTTTTGGTTAGTTTGTCCAACACAAGCTTGAATGTCTTAATCCAAGCTTCAATCTCCAAGTCCAAGTTACCTTTCATTTTCGGCCATAAACACAGCCACCATGAGTTTCACATATCATTCACATAAACTCATGAAGTCATCATTTCCATGCCAAAACACCATGAACTCACCAAGAACACTCAAGAACAAACATGCACACCATTCGGCCAACTAGTGTTCTTTGGTGGTTTAGCTTCAAACTTTCGGTCCAAGGTTCTCCTAACACAATACAGCCTTCCTTTAGTCAATATAACTCTTATTCATGGAAAACATACCATGGATTTAAGTAATCTTGAGCTTTTACCTCAAGAACAAGGCTGAAAATTCTGGACTTGCACAACCGAGCTCCAAATCAACATGCAACACCAAGAACACCAAGTAAACTTCAAGAGAACTTCATGAACATGCATGAACATATTCGGCCATGCCTTGTTCCTTCAAGAACAAGCTCAAATCTTGACGCTCAACAAGGTATCTTCAAGAGTTTTGCTGGAAATTTGGATGTACACTCAAGAACACTCAAGTTTCGGCCAAGAATCAAGATGAACAAGTGAAGAACAAGCAAGAACATGGAAGAACATGGAAGAGCTTTGTGTTTCGGCCAAGTGCTCTCCAAAACCAACAAAGGCAGCAACTAAATGACAACTCCAAGGAATGTTTGCTGCATAAGAAGGCCGCCCACTCTAGTGCACAATAAACAACAATTTTCAGCATTATTCAATGCAATATTCCAAGCATATTCTCCCAAGCACTAACCCATTTCATGTAATATATTAGTCAAGCATGGCAGCTGCATTTTTGGGTGGCGGACAAAGGCTTCCAGCCTTGGATTGATTAATCAAAGTTGGCTTAAATGCCAAGGAAATCCCCCAACTAATTTGCATGGCGCCTCCAACCCTCCATGTCTCCATACTTCCATTCTAGCCACCAAATTCAATGCAATTTCCAGCATTTCTTTTTAAATTGTTGGCCCACATGCCAAGTACACAAAATGTGGACATAATTGCATTATTATACCATATAAAATTCGTCCATCACACCATTCTTTTAGCAATAATTAATTCCATCTTCCATCATCACCAATAAACAAATCAATCATGCTCCACCATGAATAAACAATTCATATCTTTGTCCAAGGTTTACCTTATTTTAATGGCTCCACTAGGCAACTTCCAATATTTTAATAGCTCCACTAACACTTCCAATTAATTAATTCAAGTCAAGTTGGTTGCCCATTGACCAAGAGCCACAATATTGGCTTACCTCATCTTTAGCCATCTCACAAAATTGCATGGCTAAATTTGTCCATCCTTGGTTTGTAGTTTTAATTCCAGCACTAGTCCAAGGTTTTCAATTGAGTCTTCAAACTTTATTTCTTGCCAAGTCATACATAGTTTTTCATGTATGTGCAATTTGGCCCATAGTATTGCATAGTTCCATGTTAGTCACTAGTTACCAGTCCAGTTTGGTACTAGAACTTTATTTCATGGCATAGTTCACATAGAACTTTTGTATGTGTAATTAAAACACATAATTCACATAGTCTTGTATTCTCATCACTAAGACCATGTTCAAACAAGTCCCTCTTGTACTTAATTTCATGTCTTCATCATTCTCTTCTTGGCCATAGCCAAGTACTAACTGGTGGTCCTGACAGGTCAAATACCCTGAATGGTTTAGCAACGTGGTTATCGCCACTAAAGAAGGAAGTAGCAAACTCCGGATGTGCATCGACTTCAGAAACTTGAACGATGCTTGCCCAAAAGACTCATACCCTCTCCCACCGATAGACCAATTGGTATACTCAACTGCCGAATACGGGCTCCTAAGTTTCTTAGACGCCTTCAGCGGCTATCATACTGCTACGTCAGAATGCCCTTCGGGCTTAAAAATGCAGGAGCCACCTACCAGAGGTTGATGAGCAAGGTCTCTAACGACCAAATAGGGAGAAACATGGAAGTGTATGTTGATGATATGATAGTCAAAAGCAAGCTGCCTGACGACCACATCACAGATCTAAAGGAAACATTCCACAAGCTCAGAACCTTTGGGATCCATCTCAGTCCTGAAAAGTGCATCTTCTGAGTGACCTCGGGAAAATTCCTTGGGTACATGGTATCAGAAAGAGGCATTGATGCTAACCCAAAAAAAATCAAGGCCCTACTCGAGTTCCGAACTCCTGCCACAATAAAAGATGTGCAGAGACTCACTGGAAGGATAACCTCCCTCAACAGGTTTATTTCCAGATACGGAGATCGGTGTCGGCCATTCTTCAAAGTCCTCACAAAGGCAGCAAAAAAGGAGGACAACCTCGGAGGTGATGACCATCCCTGGGGTGAAGATTGCCAAAAGGACTGGGAAGAACTGAAAATCTACTTGGCCAGCCTGCCTACTCTGCGACAACCTCGCGAAGGAGAGCTGCTCGTACTATACCTCACCGTCACAGAAAAAGCTTTGAGTTCGGTCCTTGTAAAAGAAGAGGGGCCAAAGCAATGGCCGGTCTATTATGTCAGCAAATCCCTGCATGGCGCCGAAATCAGGTATCCATTGTTGCAAAAAGCTATATATGCCTTGGTGCTGGCAGGAAGAAGACTATGACCATACTTTCAAGCTCACCCTATCATCGTCCGAAGTAGTTTACCACTTCGGGATGTCATGAGAAAGGTGGATCATTCCGGAATCCTCTCCAAGTGGTGTATAGAGCTTGGCGAACACGACATCACATACGAACCTCAGAAAGCCATAAAAGCTCAAGCACTGGCAGACTTTATCGCCGAAGTACCCACCACCGAGGACAGCCATCCGGATCCTGGCGAAGGTGATCCCGAATGGACTTTGCATGTTGACGGAGCCTCGGGGTCCGAACACCAGGGAGCTGGCGTGATCATCAGGGGCCCCGAAGGCCTAGAGGTAATGAAGGCCATCAAGTTCAGCTTTAACGTCACCAACAATGTGGCTGAGTATGAAGCCCTCATAGCAGGATTACGCCTAGCTAGGAGAATTGGTGTGCGAAATCTAAAAGCCCACAGCGATTCCCAGGTAGTAGTTCGGCAAACGGCAGGAGACTATGGGGCAAAGGACCCGACCTTGTCAAAATACCATGAACTGGTGGCAAAACTCATTCAGGGGTTCGATACCGTGTGAATCGAAAATGTGCCTCGACGTGATAATGCCGAGGCAGACTGCTTGGCAAAATCAAAAGTATACACCGAGGTGCTAGGTCACCTGAGCATCACAGTGCTGAGCATATCAACTTCGGGAAAAGGCTGGAAAGACCAGATAAAGAGATACCTCGAGGACAATACACTCCCCGAAAACCCTAGTGAAGCTGCCAAAATCTGAAGATGCTCCGGCCGATTCTTCCTAATTGGTGAAGAATTGTATCGGCAGGGATATGCAAACCACTACAGAGGTGTGTCGGCGAAGAGGATACTGAAATGATCCTCGAAGAAGTACATGAAGGTGCTTGTGGTTCGCACATCGAAACCGACGCCCTTGCAACAGTAATACTTCGCCAAGCATACTTCTGGCCTACCCTGAGAAAGGACGCAAGGCAGTTCGTCCAGAAATGCGGTAGTTGCCAGAGACATGCAAATATCCAGAGGACTCCCTCGGAAATGGTAACTTCGGCTGATTATCCTTGGCCCTTCGCAGTCTGGGGCATTGATCTCATTGGGCCACTCCCAACAGCCCCTGGAAGCGTAAAATTCTGCGTTGTAGCAGTAGACTATTTCTCTAAATGGGTTGAGGCAGAACCACTAGCGACTATCTCGGCAAAAGAAGTGCAGAAGTTCACGTGGAAGAACATCGTACGCAGATTTGGCATACCAAAGGTGCTAGTAGCTGACAATGGATCCCAGTTCATAGACAAAGGATTCCAGAAATTTATCAGCGACCTCAGAATAAAGATGCACTTCGCCCCAGTAGCTCACCCCCAAAGCAATGGGCAGGTAGAAGTATCTAATAAGACCCTGAAAGATGGTCTGAAAAAGATATTGGGGGAAGCAAAAGGGAAATGGCCAGGAGAACTCCAAAGCGTATTATAGAGCTACGGAACAACACCCCGAAGAGCCATAGGGGAAACGCCTTTTTCGCTAGTCTTCGGTACAGAGCCATCATTCCAATCGAGGTAGTACGACCATCAGTACGGATGCAAGTGTTTGATGAAAGTGGAAACGACCTCGGCCTAAGAACAAAGCTTGACCTCATCGGCGAACACAGAGAAATAGCCGAGCTGAGAAGAAAAGCTTTTCAGCAAAGGGTAGCTGCGGCCATAAACTTACGAGCCAGGCCAAAAGGGATCAAGAAGGGAGACCTTGTTCCCCGAAAGGCTGACTTTGCACCCCGTAGGCCATCCCACGGAGTACTTTGCGCGAACTGGGTAGGACCTTATCTGGTCCTTGCCGAAGTACGAAAGGGCGTGTACAGACTTGGCAACGCCGAAGGTGTAGAATTGAAAAATACTTGGCACTCAGATGCCCTGAAAAAATTCTATGCTTAAGGCCGCGTGGAAGAATTGTGTTGTACAAAAAATATTTTAAGTACAGAAAGATTCTCAAGTGTACAAGATTGTACAAGTCAGAATTCCGCAAAGGTGCTCGCCACAAAAAGCGCAGAGATAGTTTTCCTAAGTCTCTTGAGCGAACATGTTCGGGACATGGGAAAATGAAAAATCTCGCAAAAGGTCTCCTAAGTCTCTTGAGCGAACGTGCTCGGGACAAGGGAAATGAAAAAATTTGACAGAAGGATTTCCGAAGTCCCTTGAGCGAACGTGTTTGGAACAAAAAGAAATAAAAGGACCTACAAAAAGACTTACTCAAATTTTTTCAGGCTTTCCAAAAAGTCTCTTGAGCGAACATGCTCGGAACAATGGAAACATGAAATCTTGCAAAAAGACTTAGCCAAAAATTCTCCATTAAAGATAAACTGGCTTACAAAGGTGAAGTGCCCGAAGAAGAAGTACAAAAAAATGAAGAAGATAAAAGGAAAAGGCCCCTAAAACAGCCTAAGAGTTCTCGGCGTCCCGAGAGCCACCAGCTTCTGCGCCCTTTTCCAACACCTTTGGCGCCGGAATTAAGGAAGGCAGGTTCAGGTGCTCGATCTTCGACCAGGACCACCGAGGCCCCTCGGGAATGTTCAAAGCTTCCAAAAAAGAGAGGTCCAGATCTGGGAACTTCTGAAGGACTTGGTGCCAAGCAAGGCAAAAGCCGTCCTGAAAGGCGACCTTGGTCATTTGGTCGGATTTATCCTTCTCGACCTCAAGGTCCATGAGCTCGTCCTTCAGATCCGCAACCTCCTTCTTCAGCGCCTTTATCCTCTTCTTCTTCTCAGGCTCCTTCTTCAAGGAATCGACCTCAGCATGAAGAGCATTCTTCTCAATCAGCAACGTCGCCAGGAGTTCTTCAGACTCCGTTTTTGACTTTAGAAGCGCTTCGTTGGCCGAAAGCAGTCCTGCCACCTCGGAGCCGAGGTCGGAAATCTTCTTGGAGGAGTCCCTCAAAATCTCCTCTTTTTTTGCCCGAAGGGTGGCAACCTCCTTCTCCGCAGCATCAGCCAGCTGCAGGTTCTTGACGGCCAGTTCCGAACACATGGCCTTCGTTTTCTCTAAAGTCTCTAAGGCCGAGTTTTGGAACTGCGTCTGCCTGGCCACCCGAACTCTGAGGTAGCCAGCGTACGCCATCAGTTGCAAAAAGATGAAGGCAAGGTCAGTAAAAGCCAAGCACTTAGAAAAAATTCTTCAAGGGCAAACCAGCATACCTGAGCATCGTGCTCGGTAACCTTCGCTGTGAGGGTGTCATCGCCCGGATGAGCCGCTGCAATAGCCCTGAAGGAGGCCTCTGTAAGCACCCCCTTCGAGATCTCCTTAGCCATTTGGGGGCAGTCTCCGGAGAACAAATTCATGTCCTCCGTAAACGTCCAAAAAGGCTCCTTCGGGATCTTCCCTTTCGGGACTTTGGCATCATGGAGAGCTCGCTTCTGGGTGTGTTCGGCCGCCCAACTTGGAGTAAGTGACTCATCTGCATGGCAAAACGAGTAGCTGGTGAGAACAAAAAAGAACTTTGGAAAATAAAGGCATTACACTTCGGCAGAAAAAGCAAACCTAGCGGCACCTCGACAATGTCATCGTCAGAAGCCGGGGCCTCCTCGGTAGAGATCTCCTTACCCTTGCATTTACGCTGCTCCTCGGCAGAAGGAGCCTCCACCACGGCATCCAAAAGAGCCTGCGACGAAGTGGGGCTCTGAGGAGGGACGTCGGCAGCAACCTCGGAAGGCGGAATGGCAGCGACCTCGGGCGCCCCACTTTCCTCCTCAATACTTTCCAAAGGTGGAGGAATAATAGTCTTCTTCGCCCGTTTGGCCGAAGGTCCAGCTCCGGTGGTTTTCCAACTTCGGGAAGCCGCCTTCTTCGTCTACTCGCCCTTCTCTACATGGCCGGTGAAGAGGGACTTGTAGAAGGCAGCAGTGCCGTCACCCATCTCTGAGAGGGAAAGAAAGCATCAGCGTAAGTCCGAGATGAAAGCTATAACAACGGGAGTCAGAGATAACTTACTCTCATAAAAAGTTTCATAAGAAACTTCCTCCCGAAGGAGCTGCACCAACCAGGAATCCTTCCCAGTGATAGAAGGAGCTGGCATCTTGAGGTCCGTCTTCTGCTCCTTCACTACCCTTAACTCCCGAAGAACCTCTTCGGTCATCAACCTCCAATTGATTGGGAAGGGGTAGAGAGAGCGCGAAGGGACCTCGGGACCCCATTCGGAGACAGCACGGATACGGCCGTCGAAGTCCTTAAAGATAGGAGCCAACTTCGGAGTTAGCAGTATCCTCGGATCCACGACGTCCATCTCCAGCTTTCCCTGAGCCCATTTGGTCGGAACATGCGACCAGGCCTCCTCCATCTTCAGAAAGAAAAATTTTTGTTGCCACCCTCGCCAGCTGTCCTTGGTGGCGAAGGTGAACGTATATTTCTTGCTCCCGGATCCCCGAGTTAGCATGAATTAAAAGCCACCCTTCGGGACCACAAAGAGCTTGTAGTACTGCATAAAAATAATAAAGTGGGGTTCTATCCCGAAGATGCCACACATGCAGATGAAGGCATTAAAATAGCAGTATGAGTTCGGGGGAAGTTGATTTACGGCAATGCCATGAAATTGGCAGAACTCGCAAATTATCTGCGGAGGAGGGTACCAAAGTCTGGCCTTCAGTTGGGCTCAAAAAATGGTAACCTCATTACGACGGTTTGAAAAACAAAACTGATCAGAATGAGGCAATCTCGTAATGGCATACGAAGGAAGAAAGAACTTTTTCTTCCATCTTGCCAGTTTTTTGGGGGTGGTGCAGCAAGGATGAGATAAAAGAGGCTGCCAGCCCTCGGGAATAGGCATATTTGCAGAAAAATGGGTTCAGAAAAAGGCAAGAAAACAAGTTCTGAAAAAAACTCTGAAAATTAGAGGAGTCTGGAAAACAAAAACCCACCAAAAGACTTGCCAAAATCTGGGTTTGAAGTCGCCATCGTGAAAGGTTGCCGGAAAAACTCTGTTAAAACAGCTCCACCGCAAAAAGCAAGAGAAAGCTGAAAAGCAGTGGCAAGCAGGGAAAAGAGCAGAAGCAAAAGCAAAAAGGGAACTTATGATGGAATGGGCTATATGTAGGTTGAAAGTAGCTAGTCGAATCGGCGTCATAAGTACCCTTTGAAGGCAAACCGTCACCATAATTGCTCTCTGCGCCCGAAAAGACGCACTCTCTGTGACCGACACGACTCCCCTCAAATGGCAAAGTGACACGTGTCAGCCGCCGCGCCAAAATAGGGGACGCGCCCTCTGACATCCCTAAAAAACTGGGACGCGGCGCTCCAGACTAACACGCCTGGTCATGAGACGCGACGCTGCACAGACCTGCAAGAGGAAAAAGGAAAGTAAGTAACCTCGAAGACACCAAAAGACAGGCCATGGCCGAATAGCCCATATCTTCGGGCAAAAGGTGTACCTTCGGCACAGGCTTTACTCCCTAAAAACCCCCAAAGAGTATCCTCGGAAAGACTACCAACCAAAGTCCCCACTTCGGCTTTCCAAATGGGGGCATGTGATAGCCGAAGGGCTATCGCCTCTATCAGACCCAAACTCGGAGCGTCAGGGAACGCGAGGAAGCTATTAGCCCCCTTGACGAACTAAACAGATCACCTTCGAAAATGGAGAATTAGCTATTGCAAGCCGAAGAGGATCTCCCCGAAGGCGGAACCCTGAATCAGGGAACTCCCCGAACTGCGGGCATATTTCCCAAAGGGGCATCATCCGTACCAGAGGACGACCTCGGCCAGGGACCTCGGGAGTACGGTATGAGCATTTAAGGAGCCTCAGACATGCCGCCCACAGATGCTACATGTCACCTCAAACGGCGATTTGACACACCGACGCCGTCCAGGTCTTGTCACGACCTCTCTCGGTTCGAGACTCAAGGAGCCTGCCACTAGCTACTTGTCCCCTACGCCCACAAATTCAGAGAACATCCGACCGAACACGTGTCACGATCTGAACGTGCTGGACATTCCTATAAATACCAGGAAACAAACCCTGGCAAAAGGTTGGACTCCTCTCCCTTGAGAAAACAGAGGCAAGCCCACTAAAAACTCTAGTGCTTCCCCCTTACCTTATCAAGAAACTGACTTGGGCGTCGGAGGCTCCTCCTCGGAAAAGTACCCCGGGGACCCCCTAACCCCCTTCTCTGAGCTTTGCAGGCACGTTCCCCTGGGAAACTCCAGCACCAGACGCTCTCCTTCACAGGAAGTCCCCCCGGAAGTCACCATGCCTTACAGTGAAGATGTCCCCGGACATCAGGCAAGAATCCTGATGCCCCAAAGCATCTTCGTTTGCTGTCATGTTGACAGGTGGAGAGACTTCCTGAGGAGGCGAGCGCCTGGAGGTCTGGTTTCCCAGCTGAGTGTGCCTGAAAAGCTCAAAGAAGAGGTTAGGAGGTCCCCGGTTTGCTTTTCCGGGGAGGACCCTCCGACGCCCAAGTCAGTTTTCTGAGTGAAAGTGGAGGAAGAACACTAAGGGATCAAGTGTCTTGCCTGTTTTGTGTTTTCTCAGAGGGAGGAAAATGCCCCTCCTTTGCCCAGTCCCCTTTCCTAGTATTTATAGGAGTAGATGGTCCGTTCAGATCATGACACGTGTTCGGTCGGATTTGATCTGTGCTTTTGGACCTAGGGGACAGGCAGCCGTTTGCAGCCTCCTTTAGCCCTGGACCCGGACAGGTTGTGTCAAGACTGGGGCGGCTGAAGAGTGTCAGTTCGCCGTTCTGATGTGACGTGTAGGGCTTGTGGGCGACATGTCAGAGGCTCCTTAAATGCTGATACCGTACTCCCGAGGTCCCCTGGGCGAGGTCGCCCTTCGGTGCGTGCACCCTCTTCGGATTCTATCCGTCCTTCGGTGCGAGCACCTCCTTCGGGATCTATCCCATAGTTCTGGGAGTTCCCTTGATGAACACCTTCTTCGGGACTCACACCCATAGTTCGGGGATTCCCTTGTTCAGGTGTTTCTTGTTCGGGGAAGATCCTCTTCGGGGCCTCTGCCTTCGGGGAGATTCTCCCTTGCTTCAGAGAGATGGCTCTCTTACCCGAAGACGGTCAGTTTGGCCCCTCGATGGAGACGGTGTTGTCCTCGGAATTCCTGACGAGCTAACCAAAGTCTCGAGCTCATAGTGTTTGACTTCGCACCTTCCGAGGTCAGTGAAAAGATCCTCTCTTGGGTGACGTCAGACTCCTCGGCCAATATTCTGGCAGGGAGTTACTACCGAGGAGGCGATAGCCTTTGGCTATCAAATCCTTTCTTGGAATCTTGCATGCTAAACCTCTTTAGCACCTTGTCAATATATGTACTTTGACTTAGGCCAAGAAGCTTTCTAGATCTATCTCTATAGATCCTGATGCCTAACACATAGGCTGCTTCACCCAAGTCCTTCATAGAGAAACATTTCCCTAGCCAAGTCTTCACAGACTGTAGCTCAGGAATGTCATTTCCGATGAGTAGTATGTCATCTACATACAACACCAAGAAAACAATAGCGCCCCCACTAACCTTCTTGTAGACACAAGGTTCATCTTCATTTTTGATAAAACCAAACTCTTTGATTACATCATCAAAACGAAGATTCCAACTTCGAGAAGCTTACTTCAGTCCATAAATGGACCTTTACAATTTGCACAATTTATTGGCATTCTCAGGAGTGACAAAACCCTCAGGTTGTGTCATGTACACATCGTCAAGTAGCTTTCCATTTAGGAATGCAGTTTTGACATCCATTTGCCATATCTCATAATCATAATGTGCAGCAATAGCAAAAAAAATTCGGATGGATTTAAGCATAGCAACTGGTGAAAAAGTTTCATCATAGTCAATACCATGAATTTGCTTGAAAAATTTTGCAACCAATCGTTCCTTAAAGGCAATCACATTACCATCCATGTCTGTTTTCTTCTTGAAAACCCATTTGCACCCTATGGGTTTTACCCCTTCAGGCGGGTCAACCAAAGTCCATACTTGGTTTTCATACATGGATTCCATCTCGGATTTCATGGCCACTAGCCACTTCTCAAAGTCAGGCCCCGACATAGCTTGTTGGTAGGTTGTGGGCTCATCCTGATCCATGAGCATCACATCACCGATGTGAGTCACGAGAAATCCATGTCTCTTGGGCTCATGCCGAATCCTACCAGACCTACGTGGGCTCTGTGCTACAGGAACAGACTCTTGAACCACAACATCTTGCTGTGTCTGTTCAGGTTCCATTTCAGGTTTGATGTCTCCTTCTTGTTCTTGAATTTCTTCAAGTTCTACTTTCCTCCCACTAGTTCCTTTATAGATAAACTCTTTCTCCAAAAAGACACCAGTTCAAGCAACAAACACTTTTTGCTCAGAAGGATTGTAGAAATAGTAACGCTTTATTTCTTTGGGATACCCAACAAAAAGGCATTTTTGAGATTTAGGCCCTAGTTTGTTAGAGGATTGACGTTTCACATAAACGTCACAGCCCCAAATCTTCATAAAAGACAAATTGGGACGCCTCCCACTCCATATCTCATATGGTATCTTTTGAACCGATTTAGATGGAACTCGGTTTAGTGTAAAAGCGACTGTCTCTAGAGCATGTCCCCAAAAGGAGTTTGGAAGGTCAGCTTGACTCATCATGGAGTGAACCATGTCTAATAGAGTTCGATTTCCCCTTTCAGAAACACCATTCCATTGAGGTGTACTTGGTGGAGTGAGTTGTGATACTATACCACACTCTTTTAGATAGTCAAGGAATTCTTGATCCAAGTACTCTCCACCTCGATCTGATCAAAGCACTTTGATACACTTCCCGAGTTGATTCTCTAATTCATTCTTGAATTCTTTGAACTTTTCAAAGGATTCTGACTTGTGTCTCATAAGATACACATAGCCATATCTGCTGAAGTCATCAGTGAAAGTAATGAAGTATTGGAAACCTCCTCTAGCTTGTGTAGACATAGGGCCACATACATCACTATGTATGAGGCGTAGTAAGTCATTAGCCCTTTCACTTTGCCCTGTGAATAGGGCATTGGTCATGTTGCCCAACAAACATGACTCACATGTCTCATATGATTCAAAATCAAATGAGTCCAAGAGTCCATCCTTATGGAGCTTGGATATGCGGATCTCGTTTATATGGCCGAAACGATAGTGCTAGAGATAGGTTGAGTTTGAATCGTTTAATCTAACCTTCTTGGTATTCACATTATAGATTGGATCTTTGAGGTCTAGAACATACAACCCATTGCTAAGTTGAGCACTACCATAAAAAATTTCATTCAAATAAATAGAACAACATTTGTCCTTTATTATAAATGAAAAACCTTTCTTGTCCAAAAAAGAAATAGAAATCAAATTTCTACTAATAGTAGGCACAAAGTAGCAGTTCTCTAATTCTAAAACTAATCCACTAGGTAAAGTGAGAACATAAGTCCCTACGGCTAAGGCAGCAACCCTTGCTCCATTTCCAACGCGTAAGTCCACTTCACCTCGGGCCAATCTTCTATTTCTACTTAGATCCTGCACATTTGCACAAATGTGAGATCCACATCCAGTATCCAATACCCAAGATGAGGAAGTAGAAAAGTTAGCCTCTATAACAAGAATACCTGAAGTGGAAGTCTTACTTCCCTTTTCCTTAGCAAGTTGTTCAAGATAGAGCTTGCAGTTGCGCATCCAGTGTCCAGGTTGCTTACAATGGAAGCACTCCCCTTCCTTTGCCACACCACCCTTTGGTTTTAGTGCAGCTGAAGAAGAACTAGCATTGGACTTTCCATTAGCTTTATTCTTCTTCTTGTTGGCTTTTCCCTTTCCCTTGCCCTTTTGAACCATCAAAATGGGCTTAGCCTTCTTAAGGTTTTGGTCAGCAGTTCTCAACATGTTGAGCAATTCAAGAAGGGACTTGTCAAGGTCGTTCATGTTATAGTTCATGACGAACTGACTGTAGCTTTCAGGCAACGATTCAAGACTACATCGATAGCCAACTCTTTCTGAAGAGCAAATCCCAAATTCTCAAGATTCTCAATGTACCCAATCATCTTGAGCACATGAGGACCCACGGGACTTCCCTCAGACATCTTGCACTGAAACAATGCCTTAGAGGTCTGAAACCTTTCATTCCTAGCTTGCTCTTGGAAAAGCATTTTGAGATGTTCGATCATATCGAACGCCCCCATGTTCTCATTTTGCTTCTGAAGCTCAGATTCCATGGTAATAAGCATGAGGCATGCAACATCCAAAGCATCATCAGAATGCTTGTTGAGAGCATCCCTTTCAGCTCCTGGAGCAGTGGCAGCAGGCTTGATGCCCCAAAGCATCTTCGTTTGCTGTCATGTTGACAGGCGGAGAAACTTCCTGAGGAGGCAAGCGCCTGGAGCTCTAGTTTCCCAGCTGAGTGTGCCTGAAAAGCTCAAAGAAGGGGTTAGGAGGTCCCCGGTTGGCTTTTCCGGGGAGGACCCTCCGTCGCCCAAGTCAGTTTTCTGAGTGAAAGTGGAGGAAGAACACTAAGGGATCAAGTGTCTTGCCTGTTTTGCGTTTTCTCAGAGGGAGGAAAAATGCCCATCTTTTGCCCAGTCCCATTTCCTAGTATTTATAGGAGTAGCTGGTCCGTTCAGATCATGACACGTGTTCGGTCGGATTTGATCTGTAGTTTTGGACCTAGGGGACAGGCAGCCGTTTGTAGCCTCCTTTAGCCCGGGACCCGGACAGGTTGTGTCAGGACTGGGGCGGCTGCGGCGTGTCAGTTTGCCGTTCAAATGTGACGTGTAGGGCTTGTGGGCGACATGTCAGAGGCTCCTTAAATGCTCATACCGTACTCCCGAGGTCCCCTGGGCGAGGTCGCCCTTCGGTTCGTGCACCCTCTTTGGATTCTATCCGTCCTTCGGTGCGAGCACCTCCTTCGGGATCTATCCCATAGCTCTGGGAGTTCCCTTGATGAACACCTCCTTCGGGACTCATACCCATAGTTAGGGGATTCACTTGTTCAGGTGTTTCTTGTTCGGAGAAGATCCTCTTCGGGGCCTCTGCCTTCGGGGAGATTCTTCCTTGCTTCAGAGAGATGGCTCTCTTACCCGAAGACGGTCAGTTTGGCCCCTCGATGGAGACGGTGTTGTCCTCGGAATTCCTGACGAGCTAACCGAAGTCTCGAGCTCATAGTGTTTGACTTTGCACCTTCCGAGGTCAGTAAGAAGATCCTCTCTTGGGTGACGTCAGACTCCTCGGCCAATATTCTGGCAGGGAGTTACTACCGAGGAGGCAATAGCCTTTGGCTATCACAGGCCCCCCTCCGAAAAGCCGAAGTGAGGAACTTCGGTTCATCGGATTTCGGGTCCTGTGGTTGTGATATCTGCGCCGAAGCCTTCTTCTGCCTGAAGCGATGGGCAGCCCTTTTTGCGTCCTCGAGGCGCGAGAAGATAGGCTGTCCCTGTGCCGAAGATACACCTTCTGCCCGAAGTCACAGGCTGGCTCTTGGTGTCCTCGTGGCGAGGGGAAATAGGATAACCTTGTACCGAAGATAGACCTTTTGCCCAAAGTCACAGGCTGTCTTTTGGTGTCTTCGAGGTAACCTACTTTTTTGCCTTTATAGGTCTGCTCATGCGTCGCGTCCTGTATCCAGCAGAGTCAGTCTAGGGCGGCGCCTCTAGACCAAATGGTGTCAGAGGGCGTGCTCGACGTGATGGACGACACGTGGCATGTTTGCTGCGTGATGAACGACACATGGCACACTTTTATTGGGTAAGAATGCACTGAGTACGGCTGGCGCGACTTTTCAGGCGCTCTTAGCAGTTATGGCGACGCTTCGCCTTCCGAGGGGTACTAATGACGACGGTTCTCCTGGCCTTCTCGGCCTATATATATCAGTCCTATCATAACCCTCTTTCTTCTTCTGCTTTTGCTTTCTTTTGCCTTCTAAATCTCTCCCGATTTTCCACGGCGGTTCTCCTTTTTCAGGCGTTTTTCCGACCACTTTTCACGACGGCTTCCAGGAATCCAGATTCCGGCAAGACCTTTGGTGGGTTTTAGTCCTTTTGCTTTTTTCAAAGCTTCTTCTTTGTTTTTCCCGAACTCGTTTTCCTTGTTTTTCCCGAACTCGTTTTCATCATGCCTGTTCCCGAGAATTGGCAACCTCTTCTTTCTCACCCCTGCTGCACTACTCCGGCAAAACTAGCGAAGTGGAAGAAAAAGTTTTTCTTACCCTCTTACTCTGTGACGAGGTTGGCCCGTCCTGACCAATTTCCTTTCTCCAACCGGAGTGATGAAATCACCGTTTTTCGAGCCCAACTGAAGGCCGGACTTCGATATCGCCCCCCGGAGATGGTTAGCGCGTTCTGCAACTTCCATGGCATTGCCGTTAACCAACTCCCACCGAACTCGTACTGTTATTTCAACGCCTTCCTCTGTATGTGCGGCGTTTTCAAAATAAAACCTCACTTTGTAGTTTTTCTTCAGTACTACAAGCTCTTCGTGGTCCCAAAGGGTGGCTTCTACTTTATGCTACCTCGGGGATCCGGGAGCAAAAAGTATACGTTCACCTTCGCCACCAAAGACAGCTGGCGAGGGTGGCAACAAAAATTCTTTTTCCTGAAGAAGTCGGAGGCTTGGTCGCACGTCCCGACCAAGTGGGCTCAGGGGAGGCTCAAGATGGATGTTGTTGACACGAAGATACTGCTAGACGCCGACGTAGCACCTATCTTTGAGGACTTCGACAGGCGCATCCGGGCCGTCTCTGACTGGGCTGCCGAGGTCTCTCCTCGTGCCCTTTACCCCTTTCCGATCAACTGGAGGCTCATGACCGAAGAGGTCCTTCGGGAACTTAAGGTGGTAAAGGAGCATGTGACAGACCTCAATATGCCGAAACCGGCTTCTTCGGGGAAGGACTCCTGGCTCGTGAAACTCCTTCGGGGGAAGGAGACTTATGAGTCTTTTTACGAGAGTAAGTTACTTTCTCATTTTTTCCTTCATAATTTCATCTTGGACTTACACTGATCTTCTTTTTCTTTTTTCAGAGATGGGCGACGACGCGGCTGCCTTTTACAAGGCTCTTTTTACCGGTCAGGCTGAGAGGGGCGAACAGACGAAGAAGGCCGCCTCTCGGAGGCGAAAGCAGACTTCGGGCGGCCCTCCTTCCAAACGTGCAAAGAAAGGTGCTCCTTCTTCTCTTCCACAAATTCCAGAGGAGGTAGGCGAGGAGCCCGAACACCCTGCTGCCCTTTTGCCCGAGGTTCGTTCTGCCGACGTCCCTTCTTCTGACGTCCTTCCTCAAAGCCCCACGCCTTCGCAAGCTCTTCTGGAGGGCGATGGGGAGGAGACCCCTTCTACCGAGGAACGGCGCCTAATAAGAGGCAAGGGGATCTCTACTGAGGCGGTGTCGATTCTTGACGACGACGTTACCGAGGTGCCAGCAGGCTTGTATTTTGTCGAAGAGCCTTTTTTCTCTTGTAAATCCTTAAGAGTTTTCTGGCCTTAACCAATTTTTCTGCTTTGCTGTGCAGCGGAGGTGGCCGCTCCTGACTGGGTTGCCGAACACGCCCGCAAGAGGGCCCTTCGGGATGCCCAAGTCCCAGCAGGGAAAGTTCCGAATGAGCCCTTCTGGACGTTCACGGAGGACATGAATATGTACTCCGAGGACTGTCCCGAGATGGCCAGGCAGATGTGTAAAGGGGTTTTTACTGAGGCCTCTTACAAGGCCCTTATGGAGGCTTACCCAGGCGACATCTCTTTGGCCGCCAAACTCACTGAACACGCCGCCCAGGTACGCTTCACTATTTCCTTAGTGCCAAAACAGGCAGTTTGCTTTTTACTTAGCATCATTTTCCCTTTGTTTGCTTTTTTTTGCAGCTGATGGGGTATGCCGGGTTGCTCCGTGTTCGGGTGGCGCGAGAGTCGGAAAGGAGGGCATCACTCTGGGACCTTTACACCAAGATGAAGGCCCAGTGTTCGGCGTTGGCTGCCGATAATGCTCAGCTGAAGCAGTCTTCGGAGAAGGAAATTGCTGAACTTCGGGAGGGGTTCATAAAAGAGAAAGAGGAACTTGAGAAAGGCACCTCCCAGAAAATTTTCGACATGGGCTCTCGGGTGGCGGAGCTGACTTCGACCGTCGAAGCGATTCAAAAGGATAAGTCAGAAAGTGACGCAATCCTTGCGAAGACGCTCGAGGAAAAGGCCCAGCTCGAAGCCGAGGTCGCATCTCTAAAGAAGCCTTCAGAAGAGAAGAAGAAGATGAAGGCATTGAAGAAAAAGCTTAAGGATCTGGAGAAGGATTACGCGGATCTGGAGAAGGACTATGCAGATTTGGCGGTCAAGAAGCGGGAGTCCGATGATATGACGAAGTTGGGCTTTCAAGACGGCTTCTGTCTTGCTCAGCACCAAATTCTGCAGAAGTTCCCAGATTTCGACCTCTCCTTCCTCGAAGGCATGAACATCCCGAAGGAGCCTCGGTGGACTTGGTCCAAGATCGAGCACTTGAAACTGCCTCCTTCTTTCTCGGCGCCGAAGGCTGCTGACAAAAGCACAGAGGCTGGCAGTTCTCAAGGCGCCGAGGTTCCTTAGTTTGTACTAGGGCCTTTTGTCCTCATTTTCTTCTTCTTTTTTGTAGTCTTTCAGCAACTTTCTTCTCTGTAAGCACTCTTTGGCTTAATAGATAAAAATTTGGCTAAGTATTTTTTGCCAGATCGCTTTGTTTCCCTTTGTCCCGAACATAATTCGCTCGACAGATTTCGGAAAACCATAATTTTGCTTTCCTTTGTCCCGAACATATTCGCTCCAGGGACTTCAGAAAACCATACTTTTGCTTTCCTTTGTCCCGAACATATTCGCTCAAGAGACTTCGAAAAACCATACTTTTGCTTTCCTTTGTCCCGAACATATTTGCTCAAGAGACTTCGGAAAACCATACTTTTGCTTTCCTCGGCGATTGCTTTCGTGAGACTCTTGTTTTGTACTTCTTCAGAACTTTTTACTTAGACAAATTTGTCCAACTTGTGTAATACAACTTTCCCACCAGACTTTTTAGGCATAGAATTTTTTCAAGGCCTCTGAGTGCCAAATGTTTTTTAATTCTATGCCTTCGGCATCACCGAGCTTATAAACTCCTTTTCGTACTTCGGCAAGTACCAAGTTCGGTCCTTCCCAATTTCACGAAGTACCCCGTGGGACGGCTTTCGGGGTTCAAATTCAGCCTTTCGGAGAACGAGATCTCCCTTCTTTATTCCTTTTGGCCTAGCGCGTAGGTTTATGGCTGCTGCCACTCTTTGCTGGAAAGCTTTTCTTCTTAGCTCAGCTACTTCTCTGTGTTCACTTACGAGGTCGAGCTTGGTTCTCAGGCCGAGGTCATTTCCTTTTTCATCGAACACTTGGACTCGTATTGACGGTTGTACTACCTCGACAGGGATGATGGCCTCTGTACCGAAGACGAGTGAAAAGGGCGTTTCCCCTGTGGCTCTTCGGGGTGTTGTTCGGTAACTCCATAACACGCTTTGGAGTTCTCCTGGCCATTTCCCTTTTGCTTCTACCAATCTCTTTTTCAGACCATCTTTTATGGTCCTGTTAGATACTTCCACCTGCCCATTACTTTGGGGGTGAGCTACTGGGGCGAAGTGCATTTTTGTCCCGAGGTCGCTAATGAACTCTTGGAATCCTTTGTCTATGAACTGGGATCCATTGTCCGCTACGAGTACCCTCGGTATGCCAAATCTGCATACGATGTTTTTCCATACGAACTTCTGCACTTCTTTTGCCGAGATAGTTGTCAGAGGTTCTGCCTCGACCCACTTAGAGAAATAGTCAACTGCTACTATGCAAAACTTTACGCCTCCAGGCGCCGTTGGGAGTGGCCCAATGAGATCTATGCCCCAAACTGCGAAGGGCCAAGGATAGTCTGCCGAAGTCACGAACTCTGAGGGTGTTCTTTGGATGTTCACATGTCTCTGGCAACTACCACATTTCTGGACGAACTGCTTGGCGTCCTTTCTCAGGGTAGGCGAGAGGTATCCTTGGCGAAGTATCACTGCTGCTAGGGCGTCGGTTCCGATGTGCGAACCACAGGCACCTTCGTGAACTTCTTTGAGGATCATTTCAGTATCCTCTTCACTAACACACCTCTGTAGTGGATTTGCATATCCTTGCCGATATAGTTCTTCTCCAATTAGGAAGAAACGTCCGGAGCGCCTTCGCACTTTTGCGGCTTCCCTGGGGTCTTCGGGGAGTGTGTTGGTTGCGAGATACGTTTTGATTGGTTCTTTCCATCCTTTCCCTAAGGTCTCTATGCTTAACACCGCGATGCTGGGGTGGCTTAGTACTTCGGTGCAAGTTTTGGACTTCGCCAAACAGTCTGCCTCAGCATTTTCTCGTCGGGGTACGTTCTCAATTTTCACAGCGTCGAACTCCCGAATAAGCTTTGTTACCAACTCATGGTATTTCGCCAAGGTCGGGTCTTTCGCGCCATAGTCCCCTGCCATTTGCCGGACCACCAGTTGGGAATCACTGTGGGCTTTCAAGTTTCTCACGCCAATTTTTCTGGCCAGGCGTAATCCTGCTATGAGCGCCTCATACTCGGCCATATTGTTGGTGGCGTTGAAACTGAACTTGATGGCCTTCATTACTTCTAGGCCTTCGAGGCCTCCGATAATCACTCCGGCTCCCTGGTGTTCGGATCCTGAGGCCCCGTCAACATATAACGTCCATTCTGGCTTGTCTTCGCCCGAAAACGAATGTCCCTCCTCAGTGTTTGGTACTTCGGTGATGAAGTCTGCCAAAGCTTGAGCTTTCATAGCTTTCCGGGGTTCATACGTGATGTCGTGTTCGCCAAGCTCTATACACCACTTGGAAAGCCTTCCCGAGTGGTCAACTTTCCTCATAACATCCCGTAGAGGCAGGGTACTTCGAACGATAATGGGGTGAGCCTGAAAGTATGGCCGCAGCCTTCTCCCTGCAAGCACTAAGGCATATATAGCTTTTTGAAGCAAAGGGTACCTGACTTCGGTGCCATGCAGGGACTTGCTGACATAGTAGACCGGCCATTGCTTTGGCCCTTCTTCTTTCACGAGGACCGAGCTCACAGCTTTTTTTGTGACGGCGAGGTATAATACGAGGGGTTCTCCCTCCCGAGGTTGCCGTAGGGTCGGCAGGCTGGCCAAGTAGACTTTGAGTTCTTCCCAGGCTTTTTGGCAATCTTCATCCCAAGGATGACCATTCCTTCCGAGGTCGCCTTCCATCTTTCCTGCCTTTGTGAGGACTTTGAAGAAGGGTCGACACCTATCTCCGTACATGGAAATAAACCTGCTCAGAGAGGTTATTCTTCCGGTGAGTCTTTGCACGTCTTTGACTGTGGCAGGAGTTCGGAATTCAAGCAGAGCCTTAATCTTCTCGGGGTTGGCATCGATGCCTCTTTCGGATACCATGTACCCAAGGAACTTTCCTGAGGTCACCCCGAAGATGCATTTCTCAGGATTAAGGCGAATCCCGAAGGCTCTGAGTTTTTGGAAGGTTTCCTTTAAATTTGCAACGTGGTAGCCAGGCAGTTTGCTTTTCACTATCATATCATCAACATACACCTCCATGTTCCTCCCCATTTGGTCTTTGAAGACTTTGTTCATTAGCCTCTGGTAGGTGGCTCCTGCATTTTTGAGTCCGAAGGGCATCCTGATATAGCAATATGTTCCTCCCTCAGTGATGAAGGCAGTCTTCTCTTCATCTTCGGGGTTCATCCTTATCTGATGATACCCACTGAAAGCGTCCAGGAAACTTAGGAGCCCGTACTCGGCAGTTGAGTCTACCAGTTGGTCTATTGGCGGAAGAGGATATGAATCTTTCGGGCAAGCATCGTTCAAATTTTTGAAGTCGATGCACATCCGGAGCTTACTACTTCCTTCTTTTGTGGCAATTACCACGTTGCTTAGCCATTCGGGGTAGTTTACCTCCCGGATAATGCTAGCGTCTATCAGACGCTGGACTTCAGTCTTGACGAAGTCACTTTTGTGAGCCTAGATGCTCCGTTTCTTTTGCCGGACAGGTTTTACTTCCGGACTCGCTTTGAGGCTATGCTGGATTACGCAAGGGTTTACCCCTGGCATGTCCTTCGGCGAGTAGGCGAACAGATCTTTATTTGCAAGCAGAAAAGATACAAGTTTTTCCTTGTCTCCTTCGGCCATGCTTTTCCCTATTCGGGTATTATGGCCTGGGACAAGCTCTACTTCTTCTGTTTCCGCTTTTGTGGGATCTTCTGCCTCGCCCCTTTCCAGCTCTTTTGCTTCTACAGCATGTGCTAAGTTGCTTGCTGGAGCCTTTCGTGCTCTGACGAACACCTTTCTCACCTCGCCTTGATCAATGAAGATCTTTGCGTCTCCTTCCTTGGTGGCGAAGGTGACGGTCAAGTACTTTACATCTGGACGAATGTGCAGATTTCCCTGTGTCTGTCTGCCGAGGATGGCGTTGTATGACGAAGGGATGTCCATGACTATGAATCTTGCCATGGTAGAGGCGAACAACTCAGCAGTTCCTTTCTCCGAAGTTCCTTTCATCATCAAGGGGAGGTCAATCCACCCGAGGACAGGTAGCTCAGATGGTCCTACGCCGAACGTGGGTGAAGTAACAGCCTTGAGGTCACTCCTGGATACGCCCAAGCTTGGCAGCAAATGTGAGAACAAGACGTCTGCGTTTGACCCATCGTCCAGCAGTACCCTCTTGACGTCCCAGTTTCCTATCCTCGCCATTATCAGCAATGGATCGTCATGGGGAAATACGGTGGTGGAGCCATCCTCGCGGGCCAATTTTTTCGTTGGGCTCTGATATTCCATCACCGCTATCTCTCTGGCCCTTCTCTTTCTTTCCGAAGATGGAAGTCCGGTTGTGATCGTCTGTATTACTCCTGCCGAAGGTGGAGGACGCCTTCTTGGACTTCAGTTCCTTCGCCTGTCTGAATCGTAATCCTCGTCATCGGGCTTTCCTTCTTCCTCTTTTTTCCCCTTCGAGGAAGGCATTCTCACATAACGCCGAAGCTGGCCCTGCTTTATCAGTGATTCGATGTACTTTTTCAACTGAAAGCAGTCTTCCGTGTCATGACCGTGATCACGGTGGAACTGACAGAACTTCTTCATGTTCCTTCTGTTGTCAGCAGTCATGCCCCTCGGTTGTTGGATTTGAGCCCCCTGTTTTTCCAACGCCATGAGGACGTTAGCCCTCGTGGTGCTCAGAGGTGTAAAGTTTTGGGGCTTCCTTCCTCCTACTCGCATTCTCCGAGGTCGGCCTAACTGTTCCGTTGGACACCGGGCTTGCTGGCTGGACCCTTCGCCACGAGTGTGAATATGGTCAGCCTTCGGTCCAGTCATTCTCAGTTCTTCGGCTGTCATATGTTGTTCAGCCCTTCGGTAGAATTCTCCCAGCGTGTCCGGGGGATCTTTCGAGAATTCATAAAATAAGTGCGAATCCCTCCGGAGGCCCTTTACCATGGCGAGGATGCGGATTTCGGGATAAAAGTCCGGAACGCTAAGGGCCTCTCTGTTGAACCTCTCGACATAGTCACGGATGGTCTCCCCGTTTCATTGTGCTATGTCAAACATCTGGACGGGCATCTTCGCCGTCGGCTTGCTCCCAATGAACTGTTGGGTGAACGCTGTGGACAGCTCCTGGAACCCCCTGATGTTTCCGGGAGGCAGGGAATTGTACCAGGCAGTTGCTGGTCCTGCGAGGGTGACTTCAAAGCACTTGCATAGCGTAGCATCAGCAGCCCCATGTAGCACCATGCTGCGTTTGTACTTTGTTAGGTGGGCCTGGGGATCAGTCCGACCCTCATAGGTCTCTAGCCGAGGTAGCCTGAAGTCACTTGGCATGGCCGCCTCGACCACTATTCGGGCGAAAGGCGTTTCATCTCCAGAGACTGTTTCAGTTAGCCTGGCCCAAACAGGCTTGCGTGGCACCTGCTATTCCACTCTTTCCAGTCTTACCAAGACTTTCTCCAGGAGGAGCGTAGCACTGGGCTCCTCTTCCCGGTGCTTGGAGGTTCTTGGGTAAAAGGACTGTTGCCGTCTCTTCGGGGAACGACTTCGGTACCGAGGTGAGGGGGACCTTGCCGCTGGCGACAAACTCTTTCTGGGCGGGACTTCGGGTCGTTCAGACCTCGCTCTTTTCGCCAGCCGTGCTCCGAGGGGCAAGTTATCTGTCGAGGACTCTTCCTGTGGCTCCCCGCTTCCCGAGCTATGATGGGTTGCCCTTGGGCTTTTCTCCCGAGGTCGTGCTGGCGAAGTGGGTTTTTGCGCCTGGGCTGGTTGCGGCCACCTTCGGTCTATCTGTTGTGTCATTTCAGCCACAACGGACCTCTGAAAGTCTCATAAAAAACCCATGGTGATGACAAGAGGGCGTTCCTCTTCAGGTAAGGAAGTCTCTGGGGGACTTTGTTCGGTAGCTGGTTGGTTTTCAGGCGCGGATGGGGACTTCGGGAGTCCTTTGTCCTTCGAACGCCGAGTTTCGACAATAGCTACCTGGGAGTAGTTTCCCACAGACGGCGCCAAATGATGCCCCAAAGCATCTTCGTTTGCTGTCATGTTGACAGGCGGAGAGACTTCCTGAGGCGGCGAGCGCCTGGAGCTCTGGTTTCCCAGCTGAGTGTGCCTGAAAAGCTCAAAGAAGGGGTTAGGAGGTCCCCGGTTGGCTTTTCCGGGGAGGACCCTCCGATGCCCAAGTCAGTTTTCTGAGTGAAAGTGGAGGAAGAACACTAAGGGATCAAGTGTCTTGCCTGTTTTGTGTTTTCTCAGAGGGAGGAAAAATGCCCATCTTTTGCCCAGTCCCATTTCCTAGTATTTATAGGAGTAGCTGGTCCGTTCAGATCATGACACGTGTTCGGTCAGATTTGATCTGTAGTTTTAGACCTAGGGGACAGGCAGCCGTTTGCAGCCTCCTTTAGCCCGGGACCCGGACAGGTTGTGTCAGGACTGGGGCGGCTGCGGCGTGTCAGTTTGCCGTTCAAATGTGACGTGTAGGGCTTGTGGGTGACATGTCAGAGGCTCCTTAAATGCTCATACCGTACTCCCGAGGTCCCCTGGGCGAGGTCGCCCTTCGGTGAGTGCACCCTCTTCGGATTCTATCCGTCCTTCGGTGCGAGCACCTCCTTCGGGATCTATCCCATAGCTCTGGGAGTTCCCTTGATGAACACCTCCTTCGGGACTCATACCCATAGTTAGGGGATTCACTTGTTCAGGTGTTTCTTGTTCGGGGAGGATCCTCTTCGGGGCCTCTGCCTTCGGGGAGATTCTTCCTTGCTTCAGAGAGATGGCTCTCTTACCCGAAGACGGTCAGTTTGGCCCCTCGATGGAGACGGTGTTGTCCTCGGAATTCCTGACGAGCTAACCGAAGTCTCGAGCTCATAGTGTTTGACTTCGCACCTTCCGAGGTCAGTAAGAAGATCCTCTCTTGGGTGACGTCAGACTCCTCGGCCAATATTCTGGCAGGGAGTTACTACCGAGGAGGCAATAGCCTTTGGCTATCAAGGCTCATTCGAAATGGGCTGCTCTAGGACATAAGCCTTTCTCTCTTGTTTGAGGACTATCCTGAAGTTTCCGTACCATTTGAGAAAGTTGGTCCCATTCAGTTTTTCCTTCTCAAGGATTGATCGCAATGAAAGTGTCTATGTGTTTTGTGCCATGGTTATCTACAACAGTAAATATGCAGTGTAAGAGTCATGTATTTTAATTAATTTAATAAGGACTTTTATTAAATGATACTCCCACTATTTTCCTCAAAATAATAATCCTCGATATTATTTTGGAACACCTCGGGGCTAAGGTATTCTAGTGGGCCAAGATCCATATTTGACCACAACCTGAGTCAGCTTTGGCCTTTCTATCAGGTTACAGCTATTTAGGTAGGCAACTCCTTGCCAATTGCATCTTATGCAACTCTTGGATAGTTGGGTGAACAACACTTGTCCAAGCTCATCTCATGAACTTAAGCCCAACTCTATGCCACTAAGTCCCTAATCCTATTAGGATGACTTAGTTAAGTCAAACCCAAAGTTAGCAATTTGGATATCACTATTATCCCATCACGCCTTACCGAGATGAACATAGGTGCTTTGCTTTGGCAAACCCACCTAATGTTTATTAAAGTCTTGATGAGTGCCAACATTTGGAAGGCATCACATTTGATGACTTAATATTTGTTTGAGGGATTTTTCGTTTGATCTCACCAATTTGTTATCTCTGGTTATCTTATACATGCATCACATACAAATATAAAACATGCATCTCATGCGTTCAAGAAAGTAAACGTGACATGGTTATAGCCCAAACTATGCGATACTCTCAAGCCAATGGGAATATCATAAAAGCCTAAGAAAAGAAAAGAGTCTTCACAAGCTCTTTCTCTTCCTTTCTTGGCTGCCCTTTTGTTGTCACCTCCTTGGACATACCTCCTTTGATGATCCTTGGACATACCACCTCGGATGAGCCCATAATGCACCATTACATCAATAATAGAAACCTCGAGTTACATTCAAGGGGAGTAAGGTGAGAAGAGAATGTACAATGAGAGTGATAAAAAAAAGGCACAACTCGGAGGCCGTATTTACAAGTACAACCAATCAAGGGCTATAACCATGCACCATGCTTCCAACACCAATCAGCATATCATGTCAAATCTCATTCAACAAAGATGCGTGCCAAATTTTCCACGTTGATTAACCAATTTATATTTATGTGGGGCTTCGCATATGGCGGTCCCGCTGGCTGGTCAGCGGGCGGTGGTTCCGCTGACCAGTTAGTGGACGGGGTTAAGGGGAGCTGCCCTTGCGGGGGGCGTGGGGGGCAGCGCCCCCCAGCGTAAAAAATTGTCTTACAATTACTTAGCCTGAAATCTTCTATTCGACCAAGTAGGCACCCGAGACTCCTCCTTTCGAGCCACCAAACATACCTTACTTTCGGTGCCCGAACAGGCCGAATCCCAACAAAGCTAGGGTTTTTACAACTATTGCAAGAATCCTAATCCATATAGGTATCTCATACCTATCAATTTCAGGTTAATCTCATTAACCAATTTGTGTCGTTTCTTCATATATCTCATATGTTCATTACGAATTCCGGTTTCATGCATCATGAATGAATCTAATTAGTTATGGCCGAAAAGCATCCAAACACATAGCATCATGCGATTCAACACTCAATCCCGATTTAGGGTTTCACCAGTAGTTCTGATACCACTGATGGGTTTCGGGAGCCAAACAACGCAACGGAATTTAATCGAAACCCTCCACGATCTAAGTGAAATGGGGTAAACCGGGTGTTCGAAAATTTTCACACCCAAATTTCGGTTAAGATCTCTCACTCAACTGTAGAGTCGAATCATAAAACCTGAACAGTTGACGTGTTCAGGCTCTCTATGGTATCCACATGAGCCTCTCGGGATCACCACGCTTCCACCACGTCCCGGCAGATGCGTTTCTCTCGCGCTCGCAGTACTAGCTTGCGTCGTCCAAGGAATTGCAAGAGAAGAGTGCGGCTGTCCTTTTGGGAGGCTAGGGCAAGGAGAGCTGCGAATTTCTCACTAGAAGTTGTATTTATAGTGAGACTCAACTTCCAGGCCTAACAGGTTTCAAAGCCCTAATCCAATTAGGCTTTAATTTCGGGCTTAATAATGGCTCAACTATTGGGCCCATTATTAATACGAAATTATTGTGAAATAAAAACCCAAATTATTAGCCCATGCACTCTAATGATCCAAATAGCTCTATGTGTCCGACCCAATAGGCTCTTACCATGTTGGCAATGATCATAAATCACATTTATGATCATAAGCAATGAGCGGTGTCTAGCAACACATCATTGCTACCCAAGTGGCAAGATTGTCGGTGATTCGACTAAACCTTTATGATCATCACCGATATATGCCATTGTCCCTTTGTCCAAGATATCAAGACTAAGCACGAGACATGGAATGTGTCACTCTCGTATAGCCCAATCTTTGGTTTCTTGATTACCGAGTAGACCAACTTAAACTGATGACATTGATATCTTATATCAATTCATCCGAGCATGGCCATGCATTTTCTAAGTCTCACTCTATCAAGGGGCTCAAAGATATCACTCCCGTTACATAGGAGGGACAAATCCCATCTTGATCATACAAATCCCTCTGCATGATATGTGACATACCCAATCACCTCCTTCAAGTTCACTCAGTTACGAGCAACAAAGGAAAGTATCAAAGTATGTGACTCACATGTAGGGAACCTTGACGATCTTAGGTCGAAGGACCACATATACCCTGATCACTATGAGAATCACTTATGAGACTCATATAATGATCCATGTAGTGTTCTCATGGTGGGTCGGTCCAGTACACAAGTTCTCCAACTTGTACCCATGTGTAGACTACATATCTCATATTAGGCTCCACATATGTTAGTCGTTATGTATTTTTGCAACCCGCTCCACAATAATACTAGACTAGGGACGTTTAAGAATATCATTATTCTAGGGTTACAATTATGTTTATTACGTTACGTAGAAACAGAACAACAAACATAATTGTTGGATTAATGCCTTAATAAAATATCATGACTCAATGTGCAAAAATACAATCATCTCATGATTGGCTTTTTGGGCACAACACTAACAGATATCACTCCCGTTACATAGGAGGGACAAATCCCATCTTGATCATACAAATCCCTCCGCATGATATGTGACATACCCAATGTCCTCATTCAAGTTCACTCAGTTACGAGCAGCAAAGGAAAGTATCAAAGTATGTGACTCACATGTAGGGAACCTTGATGATCTTAGGTCGAAGGACTACATATACCATGATCATTATGAAAATCACTTATGACACTCATATAACGAACCATGTAGTGTTCTCATGGTGGGTTGGTCCAGTACACAAGTTCTCCAACTTGTACCCATATGTAGACTACATATCTCATATTAGTCTCCACATATGCTAGTCGTTATGTATTATTGTAACCTGCTCCACAATAATACTAGACCAGGGACGTTTATGAAGATCATTATTCTAGGGTTACAATTATGTTTGTGAAGTTACGCAGAAACAAAACAACAAAGATAATTGTTGGATTAATGCCTTAATAAAATATCATGACTCAATGTGCAAAAAATACAATCATCTCATGATTGGCTTTTTCGGCACAACACTAACAGCAGGGACTTCCACGATGAGTCATCAACTGAGGACGTTCCCCCTAGGGGTTGTCGTGTTGAAGAAATGACATCAAAGGGGCCCAGGACCTCTCACCGGAGAAGCCCATTGCCATACAGAAGGTCACCGTCTCCTCATCGGTAAAGTTATTCCCCAAAGAGGAGGCGTCGTCCCCCGCTGTCGGAGACTCCCAGGCAACAGGAAGAGGCTAGTACCACTGCCCTCATGGAGAAAATCCTTGAGAGGCTAGACAAGCTAGAAAGGCAGGTGTCCTATAAGCCTGTTTGGTCGAGGCTGTCAGAGACCTTCACAGGAGAAGAGTCGCCGTTCGTCCGAGCAATAGTTGAGATACCCATGCCTAGCGACTTCCGAGTACCTCGCCTAGAGACGTATGATGGGCGTAGTGACCCCTAGGCCCACCTGAGCAAGTATAGGCGTAGCATGGTACTACATGGTGCCAATGACGCCACGCTTTGCAAATGTTTTGAGGTCACCCTCTCCAGACCGATGACTGCGTGGTATAACTCATTGGCCCCCGGAACCATCATGGGTTTCCAAGAGTTGTCCACCGCATTTACACAACAATTCATTGGTAGTAAACCAATGAAGAAAATGCCGGTTCAAATGTTCGACATAGCGCAAAGGAGTGGAGAGACCATTCGCGACTATGTCGAAAGGTTTAACCGAGAAGCCCTGAGCGTGCCGGACTTTTGTCCCGAAATATGCATCCTCGCCATGATACAGGGACTTCAGCAAGACTCACAACTTTTTTACGAGTTCTTAAAGGACCCCCTGGACACCCTCGGCGAGTTCTACCAAAGGGCTGAACAGCACATGATTACTGAAGAGCTGAGGATGGGAGGTCGAAAGCCCGACCATGCTCGCCCCGAAGGGCAAGCCAACAACCTCGCTACCCAACAGAGGCTGGGGGTCGACCTCAGAAGCAGAGAGGGAAAAAGCCATTGACTTTCACTCCCTTGAACACCATGAGAACGAACATCCTAATGGCTATGGAAAGGCAAGGAACCCAAGTTCAGCGTCCCAAGTTCATGACTTCAGACAACAAGAAGAATATGAGGAAATTCTACCAAATCCATCGGCATCATGGTCATGACACTAAAGATTGCTTCCAACTCAAGAAGTACATCGACTCCCTGATCAGGCAGGGGCAGCTTCGCCGGTACTTACGGATACCCTCTCCCAGGGGAAGGGGGGAGGAGGAAAGAAAGGAACATGAGGACTACGACTCCGACCAATGTCGGAACCGGAGTTCGAAGAAAAATCCCTCACCTCCGACTGGAGTAATCTAGACGATCACAACGGGACTACCTTCAGCAGAAAGGAAGAGGAAGCCAAGGAGATCTCGGTGATGGAATTCGGTAATCCAACAAACAAGCTTGTTCGGAAAGACGAGTCTGCCGTAGTGTTTCCACACGATGGCCCACTTTTTATTATGGCAAGTGACGCTCGTCGACATCTTTTTTGTACGACATGGTATCCTAAAGTAGGGGCTTCCGGTGTAACAGTGCCTAAAATGCTCAAAAGAACAGGGGTTAAGAGCTCCCCGGAATGTGTTTCCGTGGGGGAGCCTCCGACGCCCAAGTAAGTATTTGGTGAGTAAGGAGTAGAGAGTGGAGAGTAAAGGAGTGGAGGGAGTTCCTTTTAACAATTTGTCCCGCCATACCATGGTCGTTTCCCAAGTATTTATAAGAGGAGATTTAGGAGAAGTCCGTTTAACACAGCTCGCTGAGAACATCACACACGTTCGGTCGGATATGGTCCGTACCTTCGAGGATGGGGACCTCCAGCTAGCCATAGGTGTCACACCTCACATAGGCCCTAGCCCATTTACTGAGTGTTACTCTCACCAATCTGTAGTCTAATTACAAACCTTGCAATTCGGCCAACTCAAGTTTCTTAACCTTAAGTCTTATTTTCTTAAGGTGTTTAGCCTTAGAGGTGGCCCAGGAGGCTTATGAGTAAATCCAATTAGTTACTTGCAGCAAAAGTATGGCCCAAAACCACTAACTTGTAGAATAAGCAAGGCTGTAATTCAATAACTTGCATGGCAAGCAAGGCTATAATATGTAACTTGCATTACAAGAAAGGCAAACACTCAATGCAATTCAAGTGCTTAGAATGTGTGCATTCAAGTGTGCTACTTAGAATGGAAACCAAGAAGCCCAAGATAACCATTTAGTTTGAAAACTCAAGTTTATGTGCACATGTACATTCAGCAATAATAGGTACAAAGGAGGTTCACAAGATAAACACAATTTCCATTCACATAAACATAGCATCCATTGATCCACAACATCCATCATATATATATATGTCCAAAACCAAACCATAGTGCAAACATAACTTGGCCTACTAAGGTACTCCACGTACCACAAAAAACTAGGCAACCAAGACTACCTAAATATGTACATACAAAAGTAGTCTACCTAGTACACATACATGGCTACATGCCATGATTCCAGGTTTTCATTACCAAGTTATGTTACAATCCAAACCATCTAATGCTCAAACAGAACCTTCAGTATGCCATAAGGTAGGACACACTGCAGTACAAGGCCTATGGCCATATTCATAGTCACAAAGGTGAAGACTATGATCAGAGCAAGTGTCCACATCTCCATAGCTACCCACCTAGACAAGTCCTACTCTACAAAGCCTACACAATCCTAAGACATAAGTCTCGGCCAACTTAAAAAATAGGACTTGTAATGTACAAAACTAATCAAGCCAAGCACACATTGGCACATACCTTGACACACAAGCAAGCTAGCAGAAACACACTAGCATAACTCAAGCAACTATAATTCAGGCCGAATATCCTTTCCTGAAAAACAAATGTATGGGCAATGAGTACAATACTCAGTCGAGTTCACTTTTAATACCAACTCATTAAAGAGTTTATTTAGTTAAGCCGAGTGTATAACTCAAGGCTTAACCTCCATTTGCTCATATTAACCTGCAAAATAAAACACAAAGACCAACCAAACCACAACATATATATGTACATGCTAACAAAACCGAGGCATATAGGCAATATCAATCAAGTAATGGGTTAGCAAGCACAAGGAATCACTCAAGCACACAATGAACACACACACACACCACAATGACCATTCGGCCAAGTACCATAGCATGTGCCATTGTGCACTTTTGCACATAAAACTTCATCAATAAGTCCACATCCACTAGAGCTCCGAAATGCCTAGCAAATTGGCCACATTCACTAGCATTTCTAGCACATGTCCATAGTGAATTAGCTAATCAACAACCATAACCAAAACATCACAATAGCCCATCAAGCAACTAAGGTCATTTAGCAAATTTAACCATCATTTAGCCACTTTAATACTTCAATCATGGTATACTACCAAGCAATCAAGTAACTAGTGAAACCCTACCTCAATTCAAGCTTGTTTTAGTCTCGATCAAAGCTCAACATTCAATCGAAATGCTCCTCCAAACCATTGGCCTAACACAACACCAATTAAGCATCAATACTCCTTGTTCATGGAATATCTACCATGTATTCAAGGAAAAACACAAAAGTTGCCTCAAACCCAAGCCTGAACCATTCTCGGCCTCCATGATTTCTTCAAATCAAAACCTCACTTGAGTTGCTTAGTGCCGAAACCAAAGCCTTCAAGCTTGCTTCCTTAACTCAAGCTCCCATTTCCTCTTTAATGCCCTTAATCTGAGACCAATTTAGTGAAAGCTCAAGAACACAACCAAGAACACAGTAAAGCTAGCTTTTGGTCTTGAAGAAGGAAACCCGAAATGAAGGCACTTGAGTTAAGTGGACTAATGCATTTTCGGTTATAAGCCACTTGTAACCAAAGTGGCCATAGGCTAGCTTTCGGCATCAACTAATTTGCATGTCTCAATTGAGCCCTCACCTCCACATGGCTACATTTCCATCACTAAATCACATGCTCATTTAGGCACTTAGGTCACTTCATGGCTTACAATGCCAAGTACACACCACAAGTGCTTTAAATGGTCATTAGTCCATATGAGTTTCGGCCGAAAACCATAACTAGTCTTAACTTGGTAAACCAAGGCAATGATGCCTTATTTCCTTAATGGGGAACATGATTTGACTACTCATCATTGATGTCTACCAAAATTTTGCCTAGTATGCCATTAATCCCCACATAATTTTGCATGGTCAAAAATTCCTACTCAAACTTGGTAGTTTCATTAGCACCACTGATTCAAGTGTGCAATTTGGTCCCCTTACTTTATTTTCTTGCATTCTTCCCCCGGTCAATTTTCTCCGTGCATTTAGGACTTGAAAGTCCTCAAATTAGAACATACATCACTGTGCCTTATTTTCACAGTCCTTTCATATTTTCATGACGTCTCTCTTCATTTCCTTGGCCTGGACCAAGCACTATAAATATGAGTCTAACAATTCCTCCCTCCTTAAAGAATTTAGTCCTCCAAATTCTTCACCAATCTAGAGTGTAACTGAGGGTACTTATTGGGAATTTTCTATTCCACTTCCCAAGTTGCCTCTTCAGGAGTGTGATTACTCCACTGTACCTTAATCATAGAGATCCATCTGCTTCTTAACTTCCTGGTATCTTTTGCCAGGAACTGAATTGGCACCTCTTCATAAGAAAGGTTTGGTGCCACAGTTACAGTAGCAGGTGTCTCTACTTGCTTGAAGCTTGGAACATACTTCTTGAGTTAGCTCACATGAAACACATTATGTATGTTACCCAGTTCTTGTGGCAAATCTAACTGATAAGCCACATTCCCAACTTTGGCCAGTATTTGATATGGCCCAACATATCTAGGTGCTAGTTTCCCCTTTTTCCCAAATCTAATCCCTCCTTTCATAGGAGAAACCTTGAGCCACACCTAGTCTCCTTCCTAGAATTCCAGGTCTCTTCTCCTTTTGAAGTTGGCGTAGGCTTGTTGCCTATCATTTGCAGTCTTGATCCTAGCTTGGATCAGTTTTATCTTCTCAGAAGTTTCCTTAATAATGTCTGGCCCCAACTCCAATTTATCTTCTGGCTGATGCTAGCAATGAGGAGTTATACATTTCCTGCCATATAAGGCCTCATAAGGAGCCATTCTTATCACTGAATGATAGCCATTATTGTAGGAAAACTCTATTAAAGGGAGATGTATATCCCATTCACCCTGGAAGTCAATTACACAACACCTCAACATGTCTTCCAGAGTCTGTATGGTTCTTTCTGTCTGTCCATCGGTCTGTAGATGCTAAGAAGAACTAAACTTGAGTTTAGTGCCCAATGCCTGATGTAGGGACTTCCAAAACCTAGAAACAAACCTAGGACCCCTATCTGACACTATGTCATCAGGTATTCCATGCAATCTCACTATTTCTCTTATATAGAGTTGTGCTAGTTTATCTAAAGAGTCAGTAAGATTATGGGAAGGAAATGGGCTGCCTTGGTCAATCTGTCTACAATGACCCATATGGCATTATGCTTCCTTCTTGTCAGTGGCATTCCCACTACAAAGTCCATTGATATGGATCCCCATTTTCTCTCAGGTATGGGCAAACTTTGTAGTTTCCCTCCTGGTTTCTGGTGTTCCACCTTTACTTGTTGGCATACTTCACAACTAGCTACATGAGTGCTGATGTCCTTCTTCATATATGGCCACCAAAAATATACTCTAAGAGTGTGGTACATCTTTGTGGCCCCTGGATGCATGCTCAACTTACTAGAGTGAGCCTCCTCCAAAATTTGAATCCTCAGGTTGTCCTTTTCAGGCACATATAACTTGTTCTGGAAATAAAGCATCCCTTGTTTAAAGGAAAAACCTTGGTATAGTTCTCCCTTTTTCTAACCAGAAATCAGTTCTCTTTTCTCATCACTAACTTGAGCTTCCTTAATAAGCTCTTTCCATTCCGGTGTAATAGTGAGTACATTCAGTTGCTCACTTTCCCTAGCTACAAACTGACTTGCCAGGCAAGCAAGGCTCAGGCCTTCAGCCTTATGCTTAGTTTCACCACCTTTGAGCACCCCTGTATAGCTTCTGCTTCAAGCATCTACCACTACATTGGCTTTCCCAGCTGTGTATTCAATTACACAGTCAAAGCCTTCAAATATTCCAACCACCATCTTTGCCTCATATTCAAGTCCTTCTGAGTAAAAAGGAATTTGAGACTTTTATGGTCTGTAAATACTTGGAATCTATTACCAAGAAGATAGTGCCTCCATTGTTTAAGAGCAAAGACCACTGCTGCTAATTCCAGGTCATGTACTGGATACTTCTTTTCATGTGGTCTCAATTGTCTACACCCAAAAGTAATGGCTTGTTTCTCCTGCATCAGGACACATCCTAGTCCTACATGAGATGCATCATTATACACCTCATATTCCTTTTCAGGGTCTGGCAGGACTAGTATAGGAGCTATAGTTAGTCTCTTCTTCAGCTCTTCAAAGCTTTCTTCACACTTTGTTTCCTAGATAAATTTCTAGTTCTTTCTGGTTAATTGAGTCATAGGGGCTGCTAGAACAGAAAACTTTGGCACAAATCTTCTGTAATAGCCAGCCAACCCCAGGAAACTCCTGGCCTCCCTTACATTCTAGGGCTACTTCTAATCCAGGATTGACCTTACCTTTTCAGGATCCATAGCCAACCCTTGATCCTTTATTATATGACCCAGAAACCCAATTTCTTGAGTCCAGAATTTACATTTACTCAGCTTTCCATAGAGCTTATGTTCTTGGTGCAAGCCAAGCACTATCTTTAGGTGTTCTTTATGAGTTTCCTCATCCTTGGAATATACCAAGATATCATCAATAAACACCACCTCAAAGTGGGCTAGGTGTGCTTTGAACACCCTTTGCATTAAGTCCATAAAGAACGTAGGTGCATTGGTAAGCCCAAATGGCATTACTGTATACTCAAAGTGTCCATACCTAGTCCTGAAAGCAGTCTTAGGTATGTCCTCCTCCCTTACCCTTAACTGGAAATATCTAGATCTCAAATTTATTTTGGAGAACACTTTTGCTCCCTTTAAATGATCAAACAGGTCTTCTATCCTTAGGAGAGGATATTTGTTCTTTATGGTTAATGCATTTAGTTTTCTGTAATCAATACAGAGTCTAAGGGTTCCATCCTTCTTTTTCACAAACAACACAAGTGCTCCCTAAGGAGACACACTGGGTCTATTGAACCCTTTCTCCAGTAGTTCATCTAGCTGTTTCCTAAGTTCTACCATCTCAGGTAATGCCATCCTATATGGAGCAGTGAATACTGGTGCTGCTCCTGGTACCAGTTTAATCTCAAACTCCACCTCCCTCAGGGGTGGTAATCTAGGTAGGTCTGTAGGAAAGACTCTTGGAAAATCCTGAACATAGGTATCTCCTTAAGTTCATCAGCCACTTCCTGGTCATTAAGTTCCAGGCATTCATATTCACTTCCCAGAGTTACTAGTTCCAGTACTTCCAGCTGGTAATCCATGGCTAACTCTAAGGACTTATCTAAATCATACGGCATACCACCAAGCATTATCAATTGTCTAGCATGACAATCAATAACTATTTTATTTTCCCCTAACCAATTCATGCCTAAGATCACATCATAGTCATATGTGTCTAGCACTATGAGGTTTGTTCTCAGTTTCAGCTTGTTTATCTGGATTTCAAAGTTTTCAACCATGTGATAGGTAAATAAAACTTCATTGCCAACTATTTTTACCAAGTACATATTGGTCATATATTTTACTTCTAGATTCATGGCCTTAACCAAGCTATTAGATATCACAGACAATGAAGCTCCAGTATCAAACAAGGAAAATACTAGCTAGCCACTAAGGTAAATAGTACCTTTTAGGGCCCTCCTGCTAGTCCTTTGCTGACTAGTCTCCCTGCCTGCATCTTCAGCATCTGGTGCTTCTTGCACCTTTCTGGAAGAATCCAGCTGAAATACTCTGCCTGGATGTGTACCAGGTCTGCTTTGCTCCTGAGGTGCTCTTGGTGCTGGCCTCCCACCCTGGGCTGGCACCTGAGTCCTCATGTGGGGCATAGGAATCTGTCCTCTAGGTCCTCTGGGATTAAAATTTCCCAGCATCTTCCTGTTGTCATCACCCCTCTTTGGGCAGTCCCTGACCCAATGGTTTGGTGCTCCACACTTATGACATCCAGTAGAGGCTTTGAAGCATGGCTTGTTGCCATGAAATTTTCCACAAGTATTGCACTGAGGGCCATACTACTGTGATTGCGACCCTCTTTCTTTCTAATTTCCTTCTCTGCCTCCATTTGGATCTCTTTCTTCTCTTAGCCTCTTCTGGTGATGGCCTTTCTGGGTTCCACTTCCACTTCCAGGCCCATTCCTGGATTGCTCCTTGAACTCCTGCTCCAATGCCAGGGCACTCTGCATAACAGAGTAGTAGTCCCTAGCGCCCACTACCCTGAGAATCTGCCTCAAATCAGGTCTTAGTCCTCTGATAAATCTCTTGATTCTCAACTATTCTTGTCCTTCATACTGCGGGGCATACCTGATCAGGTTGTTAAACCTCTGCTCATACTCTAGGACACTGAGGTCCCCCTGCTCCAGCTGATCAAATTCCACCTGCTTTTGGTCTTTCTAGGCTTCACTAACATATTGCTAATGAAAGACCTAAAGGAAGTCTGCCCACCTCATAGATCTCTTCCTAGCTGGGGGCCTCCTCTGATTTCTTTCTTGGTAGTTCCTCTGTACTGCCCTCCACCAAAGTTCAGCATTACCTTCTAGCCTGAAGGTGGCTAGCAGTACCTTCTGAGTGGATGTAACCTCCATTCTTTCAAAGATTTTCTCAACTTGATATACCCAGAACTCAACTTCATCTGGGTCACATCCTCCTCTGAAGACTGGAGGTTTCAGTGCTAGGAATCCCTCAAGCTGGCCCTCCTTAAGTCCTCCCTTCCCTGGTCTTTCTCTCCTCCCTTCCAGGCTTCTGGTTCCATCCCTGGATGACTTGTCCCTTGTTGTAGTCTCCTCAGTAAAAGGTTCAGTCCTTCTAGAGTATATATAGGCATCTCTTTCTTCTATGTCTGGGCTGTCCTCATCTTCTTCCTCAGCCCTGGGTTCTTGTCTAACTTCTAACCTCAGTCTCCTAGCCCTGGGATGTCTCCTTTCTTCATCTGCTTCCTCTTCTTCTTGGTTTCCTCCAGCTTTACTGGACTAATCATATCCCACTGGCTCTTTGCCAAGCCTTCTTCTCTTCCTTCTTCCCTCTGTCTCAACTGGCTTTGAATGCTCCTGGTGTTAGGCTTGGCCTCTAGCCAAGGCTTCCATTCCCAACACCAGTTGAGCCATAGTAGCCTGTAGTGACTCCATGATCACCTCCATTCTCTCATGTCTATCCCTGCTAGGTCCAGGTACTTGTAACTGGCATTTGGCTCCTAGGCCAAATTATGTTCCATATCCTCTGCCTGTGTTTCAGGCACATTTTCCTGCATACCCTCTATCTGATGGGATGTAGTGTCTTTCACTTGTCTCAGGGATTCTCTGTCCCTGCTTCTTGTCCTCATCCTACACTTCAATTACAGATATTCACATATATCCAATAACACAAGTCTTACACAAGTTAGACCTATGTGGGACACTGTCTAGGCTAATGCTCTGTCATTCTAAAAACTCAGGCTCTGATACCAAACAAAGCCTGTCACACCTCACACACACAGGCCCTGCCCATTTACTAAGTGTTACTCTCACCAATCTGTAGTTTAATTACCAACCTTTCAATTCGGCCAACTAAAGTTTCTGAACCTTAAGTCTTATTTTCTTAAGGTGTTTAGCCTGGGAGGTGGCCCAGGAGGCTTATGAGTAAATCCAATTAGTTACTTGCAGCAGAAGTAAGACTCAAAACCACTAACTTGTAGAACAAGCAAGGCTGTAATTCAATAACTTGCATGACAAGCAAGGCAAACACTCAATGCAATTCAAGTGCTTAGAATGTGTGCATTCAAGTGTGCTACTTAGAATGGCAACCAAGAAGCCCAAGATACCCATTTAGTTTGAAAACTCAAGTTTATGTGCACATGTACATTCAGCCATAATAGGTACAAAGGTGGTTCACAAGATAAACACAACTTCCATTCACATAAACATACCATCCATTGATCCACAACATCCATCATTTATATATATGTCCAAAACCAAACCATAGTGCAAACATAACTTGGCCTACTAAGGTACTCCATTTACTACAAAAAACTAGGCAACCAAGACTACCCAAATATGTACATACAAAAGTAGTCTACCTAGTACACATACATGGCTACATGCCATGATTCCAGGTTTTCATTACCAAGTTATGTTACAATCCAAACCATCTAATGCTCAAACAGAACCTTCAGTATGCCATAAAGCAGGACACACTGCAGTACAAGACCTATGGCCATATTCATAGTCACAAAGGTGAAGACTATGATCAGAGTAAGTGTCCACATATCCATAATTGCCCACCTAAACAAGTCCCACGCTACAAAGCCTGCACAATCTTAAGACATAAGTCTTGGCCAACTTAAAAAATAAGACTTGTAATGTACAAAACTAATCAAGCCAAGCACACATTGGCACATACCTTGATACACAAGCAACCTAGCACAAACACACTGGCACAACTCAAGCAACTATAATTCAGGCCGAATATCCTTTCCTGAAAAACAAATGTATGGGCAATGAGTACAATACTCAGTAGAGTTCACTTTTAATACCAACTCATTAAAGAGTTTATTTAGTTAAGCCGAGTGTATAACTCAAGGCTTAACCTCCATTTGCTCATATTAACCTGCAAAATAAAACACAAAGACCAACCAAACCACAACATATATAAGTACATGCTAACAAAACCGAGTCATATTTGCAATATTAATCAAGTGATGGGTTAGCAAGCACAAGGAATCACTCAAGCACACAATGAACACACAGACACACCACAATGACCATTCGGCCAAGTACCATAACATGTGCCATTGTGCACTTTTGCACATAAAACTTCATCAATAAGTCCACATCCACTAGAGCTCCGAAATGCCTAGCAAATTGGCCACATTCACTAGCATTTCTAGCACATGTCCATAGTCAATTAGCTAAGCAAACCAAAACATCACAATAGCCCATCAAGCAACCAAGGTCATTTAGCAAATTTAACCATCACTTAGCCACTTTAATACTTCAATCATGGTATACTACCAAGCAATCAAGTAACTAGTGAAACCCTACCTCAATTCAAGCTTGTTTTACTCTCGGTCAAAGCTCAACATTCAATCGAAATGCTCCTCCAAACCATTCTCGGCCTCCATGATTTCTTCAAATCAAAAGCTCACTTAAGTTGCTTTGTGCCAAAACCAAAGCCTTCAAGCTTGCTTCCTTAACTCAAGCTCCCATTTCCTCCTTAATCCGAGACCAATTCAGTGAAAGCTCCAGAACACAACCAAGAACACAGTAAAGCTAGCTTTTGGTCTTGAAGAAGGAAACCCGAAATGAAGGCACTTGAGTTAAGTGGACTCATGCATTTCCGGTTATGAGCCACTTGTAACCAAAGTGGCCATAAGCTAGCTTTCAGCCTCAACTAATTTGCATGGCTCAATTGAGCCCTCACCTCCACATGGCTACATTTCCATCTCTAAATCACATGCTCATTTAGGCACTTAGGTCACTTCATGGCTTACAATGCCAAGTACACACCACAAGTTCTTTAAATGGTCATTAGTCCATATGAGTTTCGGCCGAAAACCATAACTAGTCTTAACTTGGTAAACCAAGGCAATAATGCCTTATTTCCTTAATGGGGAACATGATTTGACTACTCATCATTGATGTCTACCAAAATTTTGCCTAGTATGCCATTAATCCCCACATAATTTTGCGTGGCTGAAAATTCCTACTCAAACTTTGTAGTTTTATTAGCACCACTGATTCAAGTGTGCAATTTGGTCCCCTTACTTTATTTTCTTGCATTCTTCCCCTGGTCAATTTTCTCTGTGCATTTAGGACCCAAAAGTCCTCAAATTAGCACATACAACACTGTGCCTTGTTTTCACAGTCCTTTCATATTTTCATGGTGTCTCTCTTCATTTCCTTGGCCTGGGCCAACCACTATAAATATGAGTGTAACAATAGGCTGTTCTGGCCAGAAGTCAGGGCCATGGGAGGTTTGTGTGTCAGGGCGTGTGCGAGGGCTCTGCGTCAGAGTCTCCTTAACCATTTTTGTCTTATTTTTGTAAGACCCCTTCGGGGAACGAGACCTCTTCGGAGTACGAGGCCCCTTCGACTAGATATCATCATCGAGAGCTATCATGATGAGTACTACGGCGGAGTGGGGCACCTTCAGGAGAAGCTCCACTTCACCGAGGATGGTGGTTTACCGAGGTTAGAGGGTCAAGGACTGCGTACTCTTTTTTTTTGAGGTTGCAACTCGTCCGATCCGAGGTTGGTGCTTGAGTTTTACTGAGGGTGGTGCTCATCAGAGTTCAGACGGTAATAGCCCTTTAGCTATCACATGCCCTCCTCGGAGAGCCAAAGATATGTCTTCGGCTTTTGAGCTTTCGACAGCCAATCATGGAGCCCTTCGGAGGCTTGTCCGGACACCGAAATGGCCATGGTCACCCTTTTTCGATGAGAGTCTCTTTAATCCATAACATCTGTTCTTACCAGGATAATGGCATTTATCCTTTCGGGAGCGGTGTCTGGTGTTCCCGAGGTTGTTTCTTTAGTCAAAGTGTGTCAGTTCCAGCCTTTTCAACGCCTGTTAATGGACCGTCATGTCTACTTGACACATTTTCTTAGGAAGGGCCTAAGTTTGACAGTTGTCAAGGGCGTGCCCTCATTTCCTGCACTAGGTGACATGTGTCACCTGATCACTGGGGAATGGTCGCATTTGTTTCGTTAGACGTGCCTCTTCATCTTCGAGGGACAATTATGGCAACACTTCACCTTCCTCCTTCGGCCTATAAATCCCCCCTTCCTCATTAGTTTTTTCACACATACGCTCTCTTGCTCTCTTCTGCTCTCGAATTTTCTCCCTTTTTCCTGCGTCGGTGCGATTTCCAGCAAGTTTTTACGACGGCGTCCAGAAATCCAGACTTCAGCAAAAGCTCTGGTGGGTTTTCCTTCCTGAAGTCCTTCGATTTTCTATTTCTATAGCCTTCTCTTCTTTTCCGAAGTCATCTCCTTCTTCCGAAGTTGCTCTTCGGCATTGTTTCCCTCTTTTCTTTCAGCCTCTTTGAAATTAGGTTTCTTTCTTCCAAATGTCTTCCCCCATGCCGATCATGTTTGTTCTGGCTATCCCCAAGAGCTGGTGTTACCCACTCCAGGGAAGTCCAGTTATGGTGCCAAAACTATGCATTTAGACTCCCAGGATTGGTAATGTTATGTAGGCCATCAGAACACTACCCTTAGTGTGCATACCCAAGTGGCCCTCTTGGGCACTATGTAAATACATGCATATTGGTCCAACCATCACACACATATTCACATTGCATGCACACCATGGCAGCAAAGAAGGAAAACACTAGTACAAGTCTTAGTTTTGGCTTCCACACATTAGGCAATCTTGTTAAGTTCTAGTGGCCAGCTACTGCACCTGTAACTTCCACTAATAAACTGTATCATGAGAGCCACATAGCCCCATGTTTTCTTTGCTCCATTATCAAGTACAGACTTAGAGAAAACCAAGGAATTTTTTTTCACATCAATAGCCTACCTATGGACCAAGTTATGGATTTTTTAAGTTGGTTACAAAATTCTGACCAAATGAACAGTAAATCAGCCAACTTTACAACGTGATTTATTTGGCTACAGGGCTCTAAATCCAGAAATTCCAAAGCCTAGTTAACGATCTAGATATCCTCTAGGTGTGGTCCAAATTTCATACCAAGGTTCATTCTAAGCAGGGAGATATTAAACTTTATGTCCAGAGTCAAAATTCTGGTAACTTTTAGACCATTTTGCCCATACAATTTTTCCAAACCATGCAAACACTTCATTCAGAAGGGGACAGCCCTCCAAGGCTATTCCATATATGTCCAATATACATAGGAATTACATTCCCATTCTTTTCACAACTTTATGTGGCCAAAACAGAATTTACAAGTAAGCAGCCCATCATTCACACTTACGCAGCTTTGCACCACATCACTTACATAGCCAAAACATTACTCAAATGTTCACATACTTGTCTCATTTTACATACACTACATGTACATGCATACATGCACTAAAATATGGTCTTAACTCAGCTAAATACGCACCCTAGGTTACAGGAGGTCCGGAGACACAATGGACTCCAAAAACAGGATGCTGGACAACTGCTGCACAACACAGTAAGTACCACCATTAAAAATACCAAATGTGCTCCTAAAATTACCAAAATTTCCAGATCACAACTAGACATATGGAAGTTCATGTACCTGAAATTTCAGATCAAAACTCAAACCACAAAGGTTAGTTTCAAGCTGATCTTTCAGCTGGACCTGAAATGATAGAATTGAGGGGAGTAAGTTTCATTGAGAAACTTAGTAAGGGTAACACTTGGTTTCTTAAGGTAATGTGATCCTCATTAAAACCTGAATCCAAAGACACTAAAACACAACAACCACAATGGATATATACAAGATATAGGAACCAAATGCAGCAGCAAAACACAAACAACAAACACATGAAATGTGGCATTAACATATACCATAGGTTAGTCCATAAACCACATAATAAACATAACCAAATCACTATGGCAGCCCTCCTCAAGCTAATGCTTGGTCTTAGGAGGATTTTAACACTAGTTAGTACTAACTTTGGGCTCTAGAAACCCTCATTTCACTGCCATCTTTGTGCACTTCACACTAGGTCACAAAACCTTTAATAAGTGCACTCCCCTCAATAAGCTTGGTTCATCAAGCTCATGGCTCTCTTCCAAGCTTAGCCATAGCTCCATGGGTGTTTGAAAATACAGAAAACAACTCATAAGAGCAAGATAACCCTTACCAAAGTGAGTAGGTCGAATTTGAAGCTTAATCCTTGAAGTATGCAAGAAATAGCTCTAGTTTGCTTCCAATTGCTTCCTTCTGCCTTCAATTTCAATCAATTGCAAGTTTAAAGGTGTGGTGGTTATGGAGGAAGTATGGCTGTGTTCTTGGGCTGGGGGGGACGAAAATGAGAGTGGGATAAGTGATTTGGCCACTTAAATGGCCTTAAATGAGCTTAAGGGCACCAAAACACACTTAACAAGCTTAACCTTGCTTTATGTCATTTTCCTTCTCACTAATTATGGTTTCTTTGTCTTAAAATCATTGGTACACATGTGCCCAACATTTTTGACTTATTATCAAGTCATGCCTGCCTCCTTCATGGTGGGATAACCCCAAAATTCCACCCTTAGACTTAAGTCAAAAGCTTGAACACCTTAAGGTTTACACTAGGACATTTAGGTCCTTATTGCCTTTAGTGTTTCCTTTGTCCAAACTTGTCTTCCATGAGTAATTTGGTCCTCCAATAGCACTTTCATACTATTTATATCCTTCCCATAACTCTCCAAGTCTCTTTCTTGAGAGTTTTGCAATTGAGTACCCGAATTTCCAAAACCTTACAAAAAAGTCCATAGGTTACTTGAAAAACAAGCAATCCTTAAGGCTTTTCTTGGGGGCCAAATTACCAACTTGGAGCACTTTTAAGGAGGTGTTGATCATGCCTTTTTACCCCCCACACTTCAAACACTATGGTGAGAATTACACAATATAACGGTTTTTAGCCATTATGACACACTTGTAATTCTCCCATTTTGTGAGGTGGTAACAGCTGGCTTCCTCTTAATTCTCATCCGAATTGTACCACTTCGGTGAAGTTGGCGAAATCGACAACTAAATTCTTTCTCCCTTCTTACTCAGTTATCAGGCTACCTACTCCTGGCCTGTTCAGCTACATCAATAATCTGGACGAGGTGACCATTTTTTGGGCCCAACTGAAGGCCAGACTTCGGTTTCCTCCATCGAAGATGATTTGTGACTTCTGCCAATTCCATGGCATAGCCGTGAATCAGCTTCCTCCCAACTCCAACTCCTACTTCAATGCTTTCTTTTGCATGTGTGGGTTTTAAGATAGAACCTCACTTTTTTTTTTCATGCAAGACTAGAAACTCCACCCCGTCCCGAAGGGTGGCTTCTATTTTTTGCTTCCTCAGGGTTCCGGGAGTAAGAAGTTTAGATTTACCTTCAACACGAAGGACAGTTGGTGAGGGTGGCAGAGGAAGTTCTTCTTCCTGAAGGTGGCTAACCAGTGGGGGCACATTCCAACCAACTGGGTGTGGGTGACACTGCCTATAGATGTAGTTGATCCCTGAAAACTACTAACCCTAGAATTGGGGGCCTAGTTCAAGGAGTTCGATAGCCGTCAGGGGGATCATCCCCAGAAGAATATGGCAGAGAAGAGAAAGAAGCCGTCCGGGGGATCATCTTCAGTTCCAAGGTTGAAGAAAACGAAGGAGGACCTCATTCCTCCACCTCCCAAAGACGATGTGGGGACTGAGGACCAGACCCATGTTCGGGAGGATCTTCCCTTGGAACCAGCCATCCATTCCATTCCCCTCAGTCCCAGTGCCGTGACAGAGACTTTGGGGACCTCGGTTGGGGGGTTTTCGGCCGAGGAGCTAGATGAGCACCGAAAAAATAAAGGCAAAAATGTCCCCAATGAGGTCCTTGAGGTTAGCGATGACGCAGAACTTCCACCAGGTTTGTCCCATGGCCATTCTTCTATGAGTTTGGGAATTTTTGATGTTTTAGATCTTATAGACGAGTGGCTAAGGGATAACGTACTGATGGAACTTTGGCGAGACTTTGCAGGTGAAGCAGTGCTGGCTCCCTGGGTGGAATATCATGCCCGTAAGAAGGCCATTTGGGACGCCAAAATGCCAAAGGGAAAAACCCCGATGGAGCCCTTCTGGTCATTCACGGAGGACATGAACTTGTTCTTTGAGGATAGCCAGAAGATGGCTCCTCAGATGGCGACTGGGGTCATCACGCACGCCACTTTTCAGTCTCTGACTGAAGAGTGCCCGAATGAGGAGATCCTCTCCGCAAGGATGACCGAGCACGCTGCCCAGGTAAACTCCTCCCCTCTTGATACATAGTGATTTTTTTTGTTTGCCTCATGCCTCTTACTCAGGATCTCTCTTTTGCAGCTGTTGGCATACACAGGGTACTACCGGGACTGGGCAGCCAAGCAAACTTTGGTTCGATCTCATTCCAAGGAGTCTCTGGCGAAGGCCAAGGAACTCTTTGCTAGCTCTGTCGTTAAGTACGGTGAGCTAAATAGGATAGCCAATGAGGATATGGCCAATCTTCGAGAGGAGATGGTCAAAAGCCAAGGGAAGCTTATCTAACACTTCTCTTCGAAGATGTCAGACCTCGGAGCAAGGTTGGTAGCAATGACCTCGTCCAGTGAGGTTCTTCAGAAGGAGAGACGACGCTGCTGCCCAAGTGGCGAAGGCCTTTGATCTCAATGCCAAACTTCAGGCCGAGGTCGAAAGGTTGAAGAAGCAGGGAACGAAGAAGAAGAAGAAGTTGGAGAAGGAGATCGTGGAGCTACAACAAGATCTGGAGGATTTGGAGGTGGAGAAGACGAGGTCCGACCAAGCAATGAAAAGGTCTTATCAGGATGGCTTTTGCCTCACCAGTCACCAAGTCTTGTCAAGATTTTCAGATCTCGACCTCTCCTTCTTGGCAGCCCTAGACATCCCCAAAAGGCCATCTTGGCAGTGGTCAAAGGTGGAGTTCCTCAACCTCCCTGCTATTATACCTTCAGCTCCTAGATCTAACAGTAAAGATTCCGAAGGTTTGGAGGCGGAGGATGGAGAGGAACCGGCAGATGCGCAAGATCGTGAATAGGCGGCCTCCTTTTTCTTCTTTCCCTTCTGTAATCCATTTGTAGTATTCTTTTACCGATGTTAATAAAATTTGCTTTCTTTGAACTCTATCGTATTCGGTCAGTAGTTCCTTGGAAGGCACTGTCGTTTGTGAAACTTAACCTTTGTTCGAATCATGTCTGATCAACGTTTTATATACAAAGGTACGGTTCGGCAATATACACGCTCGGATGACCAGCTTCGGAATTCATAGCATTTTTTTCTGAAAATTTTATCCAAGTTCCAAGGGCGTACTTGGGGAAATTCTCCTTCGGGAACTTTGTTCGACCAAGGGAAACACCTATCTGCGAGAACGCTTCCTTGGTGTTTTCACATGACTAAAAATTTTTCTAAGTGTCCATCTAGGCACTTTTAGGGTCCATATAGGCACTTTTAGGGGATGAATGCCTCTAGTACCTACTATCGTCATATGCTTGCCGAAGGCTAGTCATTTTCACGAGCTTATCACTTCGGCGTACCCATGATTGGAAATCCGGCTAATCATCAGGCGTTTCATTGTTTGGGAGCGGCTATGCTCAAAATTTTTTTGCTTAGACGCCTTTCGGAAGAAGTACCATGTTCCGTTAATTACCTATGGGGAGAATAATACAATTTTTTTTTTCCTCAGAAAATTCTAAGTACAGAATCTTCTTAAAGAATCCAAATGCCATGTATTTTTCAATTCTCCACCCTCGGTGTCGCCGAGCTTGTACACTCTCAGTCGTATTTCTTCGAGAACCAAATAGGGCCCCTCCTAGTTTGCGTGAAGTGCTCCATACGATGATCTTTGGGGTCTGAACTCTGCTATTCAAAGAATGAGGTTTCCCTTTTTGATTCCTTTCCGTTTTACATAGAAGTTGGTAGCGACGGCTACTCTCTGCTGGAAAGTTTTTCTTCTGAGCTTGGCCGTTTCCTATGTTCATCAATGAGGTCCAATTTGGTCCTTAATCCAAGGTTGTTTCCTTCCTCGTCGAACACCTGTACCCTAACCGATGGATGGATGATTTCTACAGGAATAATGTGTTAGGTTTCGGGAGCCAAATAATGCAGTGGAATTTAACCGAAACCCTCCAGGATCCAAGTGAAACGGGGTAAACCGGGTGTTCAAAAATTTTCATACCTAATTTTCGGTTGAGATCTCTCACTCAATTGTAGAGTTGAATCATAAAACTTGAACAGTTGACGTGTTCAAGCACTTTATGGTATCCACACAAGCCTCTCGGGATTACCACGCTTCCACCACATCCTGGCAGATGCGTTTCTCTTGCGCTCGTAGTGCTAGCTTGCGTCCTCCAAGGAATTGCAAGAGAAGAGTGCGGCTGTCCTTTTGGGAGGCTAGGGCAAGGAGACCTGCGAATTTCTCACTAAAAGTTGTATTTATAATGAGACTCAACTTCCAGGCCTAATGGGTTTCAAAGCCCTAATCCAATTAGGCTTTAATTTCAGGCATAATAATGGCTCAACTATTAGGCCCATTATTAATACGAAATTATTGTGAACCAAAACCCAAATTATTAGCCCATGCACTCTAATGATCCAAGTGGCTCTATGTGAGCGACCCAATAGGCTCTTACCACATTGGCAATGATCATAAATCACATTTATGATCATAAGCAATGAGCGATGTCTAGCAACACATCATTGCTACCCAAGTGACAAGATTGTCGATGATTCAACTAAACCTTCATGATCATCACCGATATATGCCATTGTCCCTTTGTCCAAGATATCAAGACTAAGCATGAGACATGGAATGTGTCACTCTCGTATAGCCCAATCTTTGGTTTCTTGATTACCGAGTAGACCAACTTAAACTGATGACATTGATATCGTATATCAACTCATCCGAGCATGGCCATGCTTTTTTCTAAGTCTTACTCTATCAAGGGGCCCGAAGATATCACTCCCGTTACATAGGAGGGACAAATCCCATCTTGATCAGACAAATCCCTCCGCATGATATGTGACATACCCAATGTGTTACGGCCCTTCTAGAGGGAGGTAAGGACTTTTGAATTTAGTTTAGAAGTTTAATTTAAGTTGCCTAGCAAGAATTAAGAAGTTGCCAAAGTTCACTAAGTTCCGACAAGAATAAAGCTCTGAACTAAGTTCAGGGGCAAAATGGTAATTTTGCACCCTGAATGGCCGGGACGAGTCCCGAGTGTTTTAAAATGAATTTTTAGAACTTAACTTTTAACCTTAACTCAAACTCAACAAATAGACAAGAATTTAATCAAGAACTGTTAAATTACAAAGATGGGGGACCTAATTGCACAAAACTTGAAACCTTGGTGGTTTGAAGGGTTAAGTGGGGTTTAAGAAGAGGGAAGAGGGGTTTGGGCTGCCATAACCCGTTTTCCAGCTTCTCAACTCCATTTCTCTCTCAAATTAAGCTTGGAATCAAAAGCTTTTGGTGCCAAAAGGTGTGGTTTGAAGTGTTCAAGCTTGGAGAAGTGATTTTCAAGCTTGAATCCATGTTTTTGAGGCGTGGAAGAGTGTTTTTCTCCATCCCCTGTTTTTGAACGAGGTATGATTCATGTTCTTGATTGAATTCGTGTTATTTGATTGATTGGAAGCTTGGGTTTTGGTTGGAAGAGGTGTTTTTGATGTTTAGGAGCTTTGTTTTGGTTTGAATTTGTGTAGAACTTTGGAAGCTTATTTGGAAGAGGAAGGGTTCGAATTCTTGCTTGTTCTTGGTGTTAAGGTAAGGGAGAAAGTGTTTTTAAGTTGTTGGATTGCTTTTGGATTGAAATGGATTGAGAAAGTTGAGTAATTTTTGGGTATGGTATGAAGAAACGTTTTTGGGAATTATGATGGACTAGCTAGATTCGAAGGATTGGTTTGATGCTTCTAATGCATCATAGTTTGGCTTTGATAGTTGGTTTTGTTCCTTGCAACATGTACTTCATGTGTATGAAATTTGGTAACTTTTGATGCATGTTTGCTATATGTATTTGGTTGCCAAAGTTCGTAGCAGCAAACGGCCAAATTCTGCATTTCTGCAGAATTGGCGACGCGGCGCCAATTGGCCCGAAAATTGGCGACGCGTCGCCAATTCAATTTTATGTCACAGAACGTTTGTTCGCTGGCGACGCGTCGCCAATTCCTTTTTGCCTTTGGCGACGCGGCGCCAACACAAGAAAATGGGGGGTTTGACTTTTTGCTGCGTTGACCCGACCGAGACTACGGAAGGTTCGGAACGTGCCTAAGGGTCCGAGGATCCCGATGGTACTCCGAGACTTCCGAAAGTCCCACCGGAAGTATGAGTTTTCTTGAACTGTTTGAGGTAAGTAAGTTGCTTAGGCAACAAGTAAGGAAACGAATGTTGCAATTGAACTTAATTAGCTATCAATAGCTCAGGAGAGAGGTTTAGAACCCTCGTCGGCCTAGCCGTGCGGTAGCCACGAGGCCCCGAGGCGAAACCTTGTTCATCTAGTTTACATCAAAGAGGCCCTGCGGCCTAGTCTACAAGTCCCGTCATAAATTCCCCTGCATAACAACTAGGTGAGAGGTTCTATGTTTGAATGAGGCTTGCTAAGGTTCGCCCTTGAGCCATATGATAGGTTGCTAAGTGATAGCGCTTGGCCTATATGTCAGGTTGCTAAGTGATTGCGCTTGGCCTGTATATGTGTCAGGTTGCTAAGTGATTGCACTTGGCCTGATACAGAGGACTACTTGAGGAGAGGTCTACTGACCTAGTTTATATATATATGACTAGTACCCTCATGCTGTGTGAGCTCGCAGTCAGAGTCCTAGCTTTTTCTTGCAGGTACATCGAAGACCCTTACTGAGAATGTTGAATTCTCACTCCCTGTTTGTTATGCAGAGTCTGGAGTAGCAGGACCGGATAATCACTGAGGATTATCACGGTAGTACCTTTTTGTCTGTAAAGGTACGGTAGTTGAGAAACTTTAAGTTTCTAGCCTGCTTAAGTGTTTAGTTGGTCTGTTGGTCAGGCTGTGGTACTAACTTGCTTCTTCCTTTGGCTGCAGAGCCTAGTAGCACTTGGCAAAGGACTTGTGAGACTCACCACTGGGACAGGAGTCCAAAGTGGGAGCTAGGGTAAAGGTCTCAGCAAAGTCTTGTATTTTGATACAGTACTTTATTTTGCCTCCAGTATTTATGTTATAAAGAGTCCTTGACTCAGGGGATTGTTCTCTGGGTGAGAGCATTAGTTACTTATGTATAAATGCTTTCACGAGCGGTGTATGTGTAGTTAATCACTCAAAGGTTGATTTTGATATGCTTTGGCATTTTGTATTTATTTATATAGAATTTTACCTAGCCGGCTAAATGTCTAAATGATTAAATGTTTTATGGTTTTAATAAACCAGGTCAAAGCATAAGTGCATACATATTGCATTTCTAGGTTAATCAACTAGTAGCATTGGATTTAATCCACACACATAACCAGCTAGCCAATTACAATCCACCGTGAGACAAACGCTCACAGGGTATCCCGGGCAGGGGCACGGGGATCGTGTCACAATGACCTCCTTCAAGTTCACTCAGTTGCAAGCAACAAAGGAAAGTATCAAAGTATGTGACTCACATGTAGGGAACCTTGATGATCTTAGGTCGAAGGACTACATATACCATGATCACTATGAGAATCACTTATGACACTCATATAACGATCCATGTAGTGTCCTCATGGTGGGTCGGTCCAATACACAAGTTCTCCAACTTGTAACCATATGTAGACTACATATCTCATATTAGTCTCCACATATGCTAGTCAATATGTATATTTGCAACCCCCTCCACAATAATATTATACCAGGGACGTTTAAGAATATCATTATTCTAGGGTTACAATTATGTTTATTACATTACGCAGAAACGGAACAACAAACATAATTGCTGGATTAATGCCTTAATAAAACACCATGACTCAATGTGCAAAAAATACAATCATCTCATGATTGGCTTTTGGCCGCAACACTAACAATCTCCCACTTGCACTAAAGTCAATCATCCATGTATCTAATACCGATGGACCTAGAATGGCTATCATGCTTCTGCTACATAAGGGGCTTTGTCAGCGGATTAGCGATGTTGCTGTCTGTCGAAGTCCTACATATCCTTACATCACCCTTCTCGATGATCTCCCTGATAAGATGATAGCGTCAGAGTATGTGTTTGGATCGCTGTTCAGATCGAGGTTCCTTAGCCTGTATGATTGCTCCATTGTTGTCACAATAGAGCTCTATCGGGTCGGCAATACTTGGAACCACTCTAAGTTCAGTGATGAACTTCTTGATCCAAATTGCTTCCTTCGCCGCATCAGAGGTGGCAATGTACTCAGATTTTGTTGTAGAGTCAGCTACTGTCTCTTGCTTTGAACTCTTCCAGCTGACAGCACCACCACCAATACAAAACACATAACCAGATTGTTATCTAAAATCATCCTTATCGGATTGGAAGCTTGCATCGGTGTAAACCGTTACAACGAGCTCATCTTCACCTCCAAAGACCAAGAATGCATCCTTACTCCTTCATAAGTACTTAAGGATGTTCTTAACAGCTGTCCAGTGACTATCACCGAGGTTCGATTGGTACCTACTCGTCATGCTCAAAGCATATGAGATATCGGGATGAGTACATATCATGGCATACATGATAGATGCAATTGCTGAGGCATATGGAATCTTACTCATGCACTCTCTCAACTCGAGTGTACTTGGACACTGAGATCTAGAAAGAGTTATACCATGTGACATGGGCAAGAATCCTTTCTTGGAATCTTGCATGCTAAACCTCTTTAGCACTTTGTCAATATATTTACTTTCACTTAGGCCAAGAAGCTTTCTAGATCTATCTCTATAGATCCTGATGCCGAACACATAGGTTACTTCACCCAAGTCCTTTATAGAGAAACACTTCCCTAGCCAAGTCTTCACAGACTATAGCTCAGGAATGTCATTCCCTATGAGTAGTATGTCATCTACATACAACACCAAGAAGACAATAGCGCTCCCACTAACCTTCTTGTAGACACAAGGTTCATCTTCATTTTTGATAAAACCAAACTCTTTGATTGCTTCATCAAAACAAAGATTCCAACTTTGAGAAGCTTGCTTCAGTCCATAAATGGACCTTTGCAAGTTGCACACTTTATTGGCATTCTCAGGAGTGACAAAACCCTCAGGTTGTGTCATGTACACATCCTCAAGTAGCTTTCCATTTATGAATGCAGTTTTGACATCCATTTGCCATATCTTAAAATTATAGTGTGCAGCAATAGCAAACAAAATTCGGATGGATTTAAGCATAACAACTGGTGAAAAAGTTTCATCATAGTCAATACCATGAATTTGCTTGAAACCTTTTGCACCAATCATCCCTTAATGGTAATCACATTACCATCCATGTCAGTTTTCTTCTTAAAAACCCATTTGCACCCTATGGGTTTTACCCCTTCAGGTGGGTCAACCAAAGTCCATACTTGGTTTTCATACATGGATTCCATCTCGAATTTCATGGCCACTAGCCATTTCTCAGAGTCAGGCCCCGTCATAGCTTGTTGGTAGGTTGTGGGCTCATCCTGATGCATGAGGATCACATCACCAGTGTGAGTCACAAGAAATCCATATCTCTCAGGCTCACGCCGAATCCTACCAGACCTACGTGGGCTCTGTGCTACAGGAACAGACTCTTGAACCACAACATCTTGTGGTGTCTGTTCAAGTTCCATTTCAGGTTCGATGTCTCCTTGTTGTTCTTGAATTTCTTCAAGTTCTACTTTCCTCCCACTAGTTCCTTTAGAGATAAACTCTTTCTCTAAGCAGACATCAGTTCGAGCAACAAACACTTTTTACTCAGAAGGATTGTAGGACTAGTAACCTTTTCTTTCTTTGGGATACCCAACCAAAAGGCATTTTTGAGATTTGGGCCCTAGTTTGTCAGAGGATTGACATTTCACATAAGTGTCACAGCCCCAAATCTTCATAGAAGACAAATTGGGATGCCTCCTACTCCATATCTCATATGGTGTCTTTTGAACCGATTTAGATCGAACTCGGTTTAGTGTAAAAGCGGCTTTCTTTAGAGCATGTCCCTAAATGAAGGTTCGAAGGTCAGCTTGACTCATCATAGAGCGAACCATGTCTAACAGAGTTTGATTTCTCCTTTCAGATACACCATTCCATTGAGGTGTACTTGGCGGAGTGAGTTATGATACTATACCACACTCCTTCAGATAGTCAAGGAATTCTCGATCCAAGTACTCTCCACCTTGATCTGATCGAAGCACTTTAATACTCTTCCTGAGTTGATTCTCTAATTCATTCTTGAATTCTTTGAACTTTTCAAAGGATTCTGACTTGTGTCTCATAAGATACACATAGCCATATCTGCTGAAATCATCAGTGAAAGTAATGAAGTATTGGAAACCTCCTCTAGCTTGTGTAGACATAGGGCCAGATACATCACTATGTATGACTCCTAGTAAGTCATTAGCCCTTTTACTTTGCCCTGTGAATGGGGCTTTGGTCATCTTTCCCAACAAACATGACCCACATGTCTCATATGATTCAAAATCAAATGAGTCCAAGAGTCCATCCTTATAGAGCTTGGATATGCGGGTCTCATTTATATGGCCCCAGCGATAGTGCCAAAGATAGGTCGGGTTCGAATCATTTAATCTGACCTTCTTGGTATTCACATTATAGATTGAATCTTTGAGGTCTAGAACATACAACCCATTACTAAGTTGAGCACTACCATAAAAGATTTCATTCAAATAAATACAACAACATTTGTCTTTTATTATAAATGAAAAACCTTTCTCGTCCAAACAAGAAACAGAAATCAAATTTTGACTAATAGTAGGCACAAAGTAGCAGTTGTCTAATTCTAAAACTAATCCACTTGGTAAAGTGAGAACATAAGTCCCTACGGCTAAGGCAGCAACCCTTGCTCCATTTCCAACACATAGGTCCACTTCACCTCGCGCCAATCCTCTACTTCTACTTAGATCCTGCACATTTGCACAAATGTGAGATCTACATCTAGTATCCAATACCCAAGATGAGGAAGTAGAAAAGTTAGCCTCTATAACAAAAATAGATGAAGTGAAAGTCTTACTTCCCTTTTCCTTAGCAAGCTCTTCAAGATAGAGCTTCCAGTTGTGCTTCCAGTGTCCAGGTTGCTTACAATGGAAGCACTCCCCTTCCTTTGCCACACCACCCTTTGGTTTCAATGCAGCTGAAGAAGAATTGGCATTGGACTATCCATTAGCTTTATCCTTCTTCTTGTTCGCTTTTCCCTTTCTCTTGCCCTTTTGAACCATCAAAATGGGCTTAGCCTTCTTAAGGTTTTGCTCAGCAGTTCTCAACATGTTGAGCAATTCAGGGAGGGACTTGTCAAGGTCGTTCATGTTATAGTTCATGAAGAACTGACTATAGCTTTCAGGCAACGATTGTAAGACTACATCAACAGCCAACTCTTTCTGAAAAGCAAATCCAAAACTCTCAAGATTCTCAATGTACCCAATCATCTTGAGCACATGAGGACCCACGGGACTTCCCTCAGACATTTTGCACTGAAACAATGCCTTAGAGGTCTCAAACCTCTCATGCCTAACTTGCTTTTGGAAAAGCATTTTAAGATGTTCAATCATATTGAATGCCCCCATGTTCTCATGTTGCTTCTGAAGCTCAGATTCCATGGTAATAAGCATGAGGCATGCAACATCCAAATCATTATCAGAATGCCCCTTGTGAGCATCCCTTTCAGCATTTGGAGCAGTGGCAACAGGCTCCTTCGAAATGGGCTACTCTAGGACATAAGCCTTTCTCTCTCGCTTGAGGACTATCCTCAAGTTTGGGTACCATTTGAGAAAGTTGGTCCCATTCAGTTTTTCCTTCTCAAGGATCGATCGCAACGAAAGTGTCGATGTGTTTTGTGCCATGATTATCTACAATAGTAAATATGCAGTGGTAAGAGCCATGTATTTTAATTCATTTAATAAGGACTTTTATTAAACGTTACTCTCACTATTTTACTCGAAATAATAACCCTTGATATTATTTCGGAACACCTCATCATTAAGGTATTCTAGTGGGCCAAGATCCATATTTGACCACAACTTGAGTCAGCTTTGGCGTTTCTCTCAAGTTACAGCTATTTAGGTAAGCAACTCCTTGCCAATTGCATCTTTTGCAACTCTTGGATAGTTGGGTGTACAACACTTGTCCATGTTCATCTCATGAACTTAAGCCTAACTCTATGCCTCTAAGTCCCTAATCCTATTAGGATGACTTAGTTAAGTCGAACCCAAAGTTAGCAATTTGGATATCACTATTATCCCATCGCGCCTTACCATGATGAACATAGTTGCTTTGCTTTCGCAAACCCACCCAATGTTGATCAAAGTCTTGACGAGTGCCAACATTTGGAAGGCATCACATTTAATGACTTAATATTTGTTTGAGGGATTTTTCTTTTGATCTCACCAATTTGTTATCTCCGATTGTCTTATACATGCATCACATATAAAAATAAAAAAATTATCTCATGCTTACAAGAAAGTAAACATGACATTATTATAGCCCAAACTATGCGATATTCTCAAGCCAATGAGAATATCATAAAAGCCTAAGAAAAAAAAGGGTCTTCACAAGCTACTTATCTTCCTTTCTTGGTTGCCTTTTTGTTGTCACCTCGTTGGACATACTGATGGGTTTCAGGAGCCAAACAGCGTAGCGGAATGTAACCGAAACCCTTATGACACTCATATAATGATCCATGTAGTGTTCTCCTGGTGGGTCGGTCTAGTACACAAGTTCTCCAACTTGTACCCATATGTAGACTACATATTTCACATTAGTCTCCACATATACTAGTCGTTATGTATTATTGCAACCCACTCCACAATAATACTAGACCAGGGACATTTGAGAATATCATTATTCTAGGGTTACAATTATGTTTATTATGTTATGCAGAAATAGAACAACAAACATAATTGTTGGACTAATGCCTTAATAAAATATCATGACTCAATGTTCAAAAATACAATCATCTCATGATTGGCTTTTGGGCACAACACTAACACTACCATGACCAGGTTCATTGTTATCGATGTGCCCTCTTCATATAATGCCATCCCTAGAAGGCAAACTCAAGGGAACTTTCACATCTGACTAGATGGGAAGTATTTGACGGTCATATTCGGGACCAAGGACAGGGATGTAGAAATATTCATTGATCAAGCTGAAGTCCGAAAGGTCTTTGTGAAGGTGAGGCAGAGCCCAGTGAAAGTGCAAACACAGACCTCGGGAGAGAAGGGCACATCGAATGGAGAATCTACAGAAGGAGAGAAAAGTGACTCGGACAAATTGAAACTGATAATGTAGAGCTCGTCCCGGGCCAAAGTACCTGCATAGGGAAACATTTGGCCGAAGATGACAAGCAAAAGCCTGTATCTTCCTTTTTAATGAAGAAAGATCTATTTGCTTACTCGCCGAAGGACATGCCTGGGGTAGACCCTCGTATAATTCAGCATAGTCTTAAGATATGCCCTGACATGAAGCCTGTTTGCCAAAAAAAGAGAAGCCTTTTGGCACACAAGAACAACTTCGTTAAATCCGAAATCCAAAGGTTGATGGAGGCAGACGTAATAAGGGAAGTCAAATATCCCGAATGGCTTAGTAATGTGGTTATCGCCACAAAAGAGGGGAGTCACAAACACCGAATATGCATCAACTTCCAGAATGTGAATGATGCTTGCCCTATAGATTCATATCCTCTGCCGCCAATAGACTAGTTGGTGGACTCAATTGCCGAGTATGGCCTCTTCAGCTTCCTCGATGCCTTCAGCGGGTATCATCAAATCAAGATGAACCCAGAAGATGAGGAAAAAACTACCTTCAACACCGAGGTTAGTACATACTGCTATATTAGAATACCCTTTGGGCTTAAGAATGCAGGGGCTACATACCAGAAGTTGATGAATAGGGTCTTCGACTCCCAAATTGGGAGAAACATGGAAGTCTATGTCGATGATATGATAGTTAAGAGCAAACTGCCTAATAGTCATATCACAGACATTCAGAATTCGTCTCAACCCTGAAAAATGCGTGTTCGGGGTGAATACAGGTAAGTTTCTCGGATTTATGGTGTCGGAGAGAGGTATTGATGCTAATCCGGAAAAGGTCAAGGCCCTGCTAGGGTTCTGAACTTCCATGATGACCAAGGATATGCAAAGACTCACGAGAAGAATCATGTCCCTCAGTAGATTCATCTCTATATATAGAGATCACCACTGACAGTTCTTCAAGGTCCTCACTAAAGCAGCAAAAAATGGAGGTGACCACAGAACTGAGGTTTGCCCTTCGAACGATGATTACCAAAAGGCCTGGGAAGAGCTTAAAGTCTACCTAACTCATCAGTCGACACTTTGGCAGCCACAGGAAGGAGAACCCCTCATACTATACCTTGTTGTCACCAAAAAGGCGGTAAGTTCGGTCCTTGTGAAGGAAGAGGGGCCAAAGCAATGGCCAGTATATTATGTGAGCAAGTCTTTGCACGGTGTCAAAGTCAGGTACCCCTTGCTATAAAAGGCTATTTACGCCCTGGTACTTGCAAGCAGAAGGTTGCGACCCTATTTCCAAGGCCACCCCATTATCGTCTGAAGAAACTGCCTCTTCGGGATATAATGAAGAAGGTAGACCACTCGGGAAGGCTATCAAAGTGGTGCATTGAGCTCGGTGAGTATGGTATCACCTATGAGCCAAGGAAGGCAATAAAAGCACAAGCATTGGCAGACTTCATCGTTGAGGTACCCTTTGCCGAAGATAGTCCACCTAACCTCGGTAAGGATGAACCTGAGTGGACTCTATTTGTTGACGGGGCCTTCGGTTCTGAACATCAAGGAGCCAGAGCAATTCTTCGTGGTCCCAAAGGTATGGAAGCCATGAAAGCCATCAAATTTGGGTTTAGTGTCACCAACAATGTGACACAGTATGAAGCCCTCATAGCAGGTTTACACCTGGCCAGAAGAGTTGGTGCGAGAAACCTAAAGGTTCACAGTGACTCTCAGCTAGTGGTCCGACAGATGGTAGGGGACTACGGTGCGAAGGACCCAACCTTGGCAAAGTATCATGACCTCACAACAAAGCTCATCCAAGAGTTCGACGCGGTGCACATCAAGAACATGCCTCGCCGAAACAACACTGAAGCAGATATTTTGGCCAAGTCAAAAAAGTGCACGAAAGTGCTAAGCCAACTGAGCATAGCAATAATGAGCATAGCAACTTCGGAAAGAGGATGGAAAGATCCCATAAAAAAGTACCTCATGACTTCGGAGCTTCCCGAAGATCCTCATGAAGCAGCAAAAGTGCGAAGACGTTCCGGATGATATTTCCTAATCGGAGAGGAGCTATACCGACAAGGGTAAGCGAGTCCACTCCAAAGGTGTGTCAACGAAGAAGATGTAGAGATGGTCCTAAAAAAATTCCACGAGGGGGCCTGTGGTTCCCACATAGGAACTGACGCTCTGGCAGAAGTACTACTAAGCCAGGGATACTTCTGGCTCACCCTAAGGAAGGACGCGAGGCAATCTGCCTAGAAATGTGACAATTGCCAAAGACACGCCAACATCCAGAGGCTACCCTTGAAAATGATAACTTCGGCTAACTACCGTTGCCCCTTCGTAGTATGAGGTATTGACCTCATTGGGCCTCTCCCAACTACACCCAGAGGAGTGAAGTTCTACGTAATTGCAGTAGATTACTTCACTAAATAGATCAAGGCAGAGCCTCTGGCAACCATTTCGGTGAAGGACATAGAAAAATTCATCTAGAAGAACATCGTATATAGATTCAGTGATAATGGCTAATAATGGTTCCCAGTTTATTGACAAGGGGTTCCAGGAATTCACTACCAACCTCGGGATAAAAATGCACTTCGCCCCAGTAGCTCATCCTTAGAGTAACAGACAGGTAGAGGTGTCTAACAAAACCATAAAGGATGGTTTGAAAAAGAGATTGAATCAAGCAAAGGGAAAATGGCCGGGAGAACTTCCCATGTGCTATGGAGCTATCAGACAACCCCCCGAAGGGCCATAGGTGAAACACCTTTCTCATTCATCTTCGGCATGGAGGCCATTATTCCTGTCGAAGTGGTTCATCCATCGATTAGGGTACAAGTGTTTGATGAAGAAGGGAACAACCTTGGGTTGAGAACCAAGCTGGACCTAATTGACAAACACAAAGAAGTGGTTGAGCATAGAAGAAAAGCTTTTCAGCAAACGGTAAGTATAGTTGCGAACTCGCATGTCAGGTGAAAAGGAATCAGGAAGGGGGACCTTTTCCTCCGAAACCTTGAGTTTGAGCCCCGAAGACCATCTCACGAAGTACTTCGGGCAAACTGGAAAGGGCCTTATTTGGTCCTTGATGAAGTTCGGCTAGGAGTGTACAAGCTTGGTGATACCGAAGGTGGAGAATTGAGGAATACATGGCATTCAAATGCTTTCAAAAAATTCTACACTTAGAAATTTTTCTAAGAAAAATAGTCCCACCAAAGGAGCCGAACATGGTGTACGTGCCTATGTACAAAAATGATACATTTTCTCCGAAGAGGCTTTAAACCGAACATGGCTGATAAAAATAAGCAAAGCTTTGCCAAAAGATATTAGCCGAAACAGGTCCTATATACACCAAAGACAGTTACCCAAATAACAAGCGCAAAGGATACTTACTATTTTCTTGAGGGACCTAGGCCCAAAATGGTCGAACTAACCCTCGGTACTGAAGATAGTATAAAAGAAACATGTCCTGAGACTTCACCAAATTTTGGAGGAAAGAAGGGATTTTATTAATTTGTGCCTTGATACAACAAAAAAAGGTTTACAAAGAAAAAGAAGAAGTGAAGTCCTGGACGCCTAGGGGACCTCGTTATCTTGAGCTACTCCATCGCCAACCTCCTTTGTCACAACCTTCGGTGCTGGAGGAGGAGCAAAGAGAAGATTGAGATGTTCAATGTTTGACCATGCCTAGCGAGGGCCCTCGGGGATGTCTAGGCCCGCCAGAAAAGACAGGTCGTGGTCGAGGTACTTCGCCAAGACTTGGTGCCGAACCAAACAAAAGCAGTCTTGGAATGCAACCTTGGTTGTTTGATCGGCCTTGTCTTTCTCGATAGACAAGTCATCCAGGTCATTCCTCAACTCAATGACCTCCCTCTCCATCTTCTTTGTCTTCTTCTTCTTCTTCATCTCATTCTTTAGCGCGTCGACCTCGGCTTGAAGTTCAGCATTGTCTACGAGGGCCTTCATTAGGAGAGCAGATCCTCCTCCTTCTCCTTTTAATAGACCTCGTTAGCCGAAGATAGCGCGATAACCTTCACGCCGAGGTTAAACACCTTCTGGGAAAATTCTTGAGAGAGCTTCTCCTGACTCGTCAAGAACTCCTCCTGAACTTTGGCCACCTCGTTCTTGGCTATCTTGTTGAGCTCACCATACTTAAGGACCGACTTGGCACAAAATGCCTTAGCTCTTGCCAAGGACTTCTCGGTCCGAGAGAGGACCGAAGACTATTTCGTTGCCCAAGCTCTGAAATATCCACTGTATGCCAAGAGCTGCAAAAACAAAGACACCAAATAAGGGTCAAAAGGCACAAAAGCTTAGAAAAATCTTCTAAGTCCCGAGAAGCTCAAAATATACCTAAGCAGCGTGGTCGGACATCCTCGCGGTGGGGACCTCCTCATTTGGGCACTCCTCAGTGAGAGACTTGAAAGTGGCATTGGTTAGGACGTCCTTCACCATCTGAGGAGCCATTCTCTGGCTGTCCTCCGTGAAAGACCAGAAAGGCTCCTTTGGCACCTTGTCCTTTGTGATGTGCGAGTCCCAAAGGGCCCGCTTCCAAGCGTGCTCCACCATCCACGCAGCAGGAGCCATTTCCTCTGCAAAATCACGCCGAAGTTCCGTTAGCACATTATCCCTTAGCCATTGATCTATAAGATCTAAAATGCCAAAAATTCCCAAATTCATAGAATGATGGCTAAGGGGCAAACCTGGCGGAACCTCGGTGACATCCTCCTTGAAGTCATTGACCTCCTCTACATCGACAGGGATCTGCTTGCCCTTCATCCTTCGGCGCTCTTCGAGTTCTTTAGTGGAAGGGCCCTCTGCCGAAGTTCCCAGGATATCCCCCGAAGTGACGGGGCTCCGGGGAGTTGGGTTGATGGCCGGCTCTAAGGATGGGTCGGCGTGAACTGAAGACTCGTCCTGCACCTCAACGTCGCCTTTTGGAGGGGGAGGAAGGGAGTCCTTCTTTGACTTCTTTGCCGAAGATGGCCCTCCTCCCGATATCTTCCTCCTCTTCGGGGCAGCCATCTTCTTTTGTTGCTCCCCCTTCTCGGCTTAACCAAGGAAGTGGTACTTGTAAAATGAAGCGGACTGATCGCCCATCTCTGAAAAAGTAAAGACGTCAGTGTAAGTCCAGAGAAGTACATATAAGAAAATCTGGAAGATGACTTACTCTCAACAAGGGCTTCATATGTGAGCTCCCCCCGAAGGAGCATCACCAACCATGCCATCTTCCTGTCAATAGCAGGCTTCGGCATGTTGAGGTCGGTTTTGTGCTCCTTGATTATCCCCAACTCCCGTAGGACCTCTTTGGTCATAAGATTCCACTTGATGGGAAAGGGGTACAAGGAGCTTGTAGGGACCTCGGGGTCCTAGTCCGTGACAGCTCAGGCATGGCCATCAAACTCCTCAAACCTCGACGCTAACTTAGGAGTTAGCAACTTCCTGGGGTCGATGACATCCGTCTCCAGCATCACCTAGGCCCACCTGGTCGGCACATACGACCACGTCTCATTCACCTTCAGGAAGAAGAATTTCTTCTGCCACCCTCACCAACTGTCCTTGATCCTGAAGGTGAACATATACATTTTGCTCCTAGATCCCCGAGGTAGTGAAAAATAGAAGCCACCGTTCAAAATCGAAAAGAGCTTGTAGTACTGCATGAAGATGATAAAGTGGGGTTCTATCTTGAAAACCCCACACATGCAAAGGAAAGCATTGAAGTAGGAGTAAGAGTTGGGAGGGAGTTGATTCACGGCTATGCCATGAAATTGGCAGAAGTCACAAATCATCTTCGGCGGAGGAAACCGACGTCCGGCCTTTAGTTTGGCCTGAAAGACGGTAACCTCATCCTAGTTATTCATATAACTAAACAGGCCAGGTCTGGGTAGCATGATAACCGTGTAAGAAGGAAGAAATAATTTAGTTGTCTACTTCGCTAACTTGTCCGAAGTGGTACAACTCGGATGAGAATTAAAAGGAAGCCAGCTCTCGGGGACAGTTTGGATAGACATGAGCGGAACAGGGGAAGACATTTGGAAGAGGGAAACCTAACTTTAGAAAGGTGAAAAAAAGAGGGAGAAAGAAATAATGTTGAAGAAGGACTTTGGAAAGGAGAACCCACCAAATTTTTTTGCCGAAGTTGGGATTTCTGAACGCCGTCACCAAAACTAGCTAAAAATAGCTCTGCCACTTGCACCGCCGCAGAAAAGAGAGAGAAGCTTGAGAGCAAATGAAAGCATAGTGGAAGATAAAGAAAGCAATAGAGGAGAACTCTGAGGAGAGGAAGGTTTATATAGGCCAAAGGGAGTAGGCGAATCATCACCATAATTACCCCTCAAATGCAAAGAGACGTGGTTGATGCAATCAATGCGACTGTCCACCAATTGCCACGTGACACGTGTCGCTCGACACAGGAAACAAGGGCACGCCTTTTAACAGCATGAAGGCCTAGGCAAGCTTATATGAAGTGACACATTTGTCTAATTACGGGATATGACAATTCACTGACCTGCGGCGAGAAATTAAAAAAGGAATACACACTTTGGAAATACCAAGGGCCTACCCAAGAAATGAGGAGTGACGCTTACAAGCTACGTCGGCTGAGAAAACACACCCTCAGAGAATGAAGTATCCCCTACTTATGAAGACCAATAAGCTACATCTGTGGCAACTACTAGCTTCCACAATGAGCTCCACAAAATGCTCTCAAAGACTCTAATCACCGAAGTTACAACTTTAACTTTTCAAGGGGGGCATGTGATAGCCAAATCGCTTACACTTAGATAGCCTCTGAGGATAACTGACAAGTACCACCCTCGGAGGTACATCTGACCAACCTCAAAAAATGGATGCTCACCACCCTCAACTGATGACACTACCACCCTCAGAAGGACATATTGCACCATCCTCGGTCAAGTGATTTGGCAACCTCGGGTGGCCATCCCCCAATCCTCGGTAGAATATAGCATTCACTGAAGGTCCTCCACCCTACCAAGGAGCCTCCCTCTCAGGCCCTTGAGAGCAAAAATTGGACCAAAGGAGACCCGTCTGCCGAAAGGGTATTACCCCCCGAAGAGGGCCCATCACCAAAGGAGTTCTCACCTAGATGAGACAAAGACAGTTAGGAGCCTCTGACACAGAGACCTCGCACACACCCCTGACACACAGGCCACCCACGGCTCTGACTTCTAGCCAGAACGGCCTATGGCCAGATGGACATCCCCATCCCTGAAGGTACGAACCGCATCTGGCCGAACACGTGTCACGATCTGAGCGAACTGTGTCAAACGGACATCTCCCAATGCCTTCCTATAAATACTTGGGGAACGACCTTGGTAAGGACACAAGTTGAACCTCTAAGAGAATTCTACTTTCTACTCTCTTCCATACTTGCCAAATACTAACTTGGGCATCGGAGGCTCCTTCCCCGGAAACACACTCCGGGGACCTCATAACCCCTGTTCTTTTGAGCGTTTCAGGCAATCTCACACTGGAAGTCTCCTCTACCAGCATCTCTACACCGAAAGTCCTTCTCAGGCCCACCATGTCACACAATGAAGATGCCACTGGCCATTACCTACTGGACCATGAAAAGGAATATGAGGTGTATTCTGATGCATCCTTTGTAAGACTAAGATGTGTCCTAATGTAGGAAAAGTAGGGTATTGCTTTTGGGTCTAGACAGTTGAGACCACATGAGAAAAAGTATCCAGTGCATGACCTGGAGTTAGCAGTAGTAGTCTTTGCCCTTAAGCAATGGAGATATTAACTACTAGGTAATAAATTTCTAGTTTATACAGACCACAAAAGTCTCAGTACCTTTTTACTCAGAAGGACTTAAATATGAGGCAGAGAATGTGGTTAGAATACTTGAAAGATTTTGACTGTGTGATTGAATACATAGCTGGGAAAGCCAATGTAGTGGCTGATGCCCTGAGTAGGAGTTCTAGAGGGGTGCTCAAGGGTGGAGAAATAGAGCATAAGGTTGAGAGCCTTAGCCTTACTTGCCTGTCAAGTCAATGGCTAGCTTGGGAATGTGAGCAGCTTAGTGTACTCGCTATTACACCGGAGTGGAAAGAGCTTATCAGGGAAGTTCAGGCTGGTGATGAGCACATGGAACTAGTGTCTGGACAAAGAAAAGGAGAACTGTTCCAAGGATTCTCCTATAAACAAGGAATGTTGTACTTCCAGAATAGATTGTATGTGCCTGAAAAGGATGACTTAAGATTTCAAATTCTGGAAGAAGCACACTCTAGCAAGTTGAGCATGCATCCATGAGCCACAAAGATGTATCATGCTCTTAGAGCTTACTTTTGGTGGCCATATATGAAAAGAGACGTTAGTGCTCATGTAGCAAAATGTGAAGTGTGCCAACAGGTGAAAGTTGAGCACCAGAAACCAGGAGGGAAGCTTCAAAGCTTGCCCATACCTGAGAAAACATAGGTATCAATATCTAGGGATTTTGTAGTGGGAATGCCACTGACAAGGAGAAAGCATAATGCTATTTGGGTCATTATGGACAGATTAACCAAGGTAGCCCATTTTCTTCCCATGAATCTCACTGATTCTATGGATAAGCTTGCACAACTCTATATAAGGGAAATACTGAGATTACATAGTGTGCCTGATGACATTGTATTAGATGGGGATCCTAGGTTTGTTTCTAGGTTCTAGAAATCCCTACACTAGGCACTAGGGACTAAACTCAAGTTTAGCTCAGCACATCATCCTCAAACTGATGGACAAACTGAAAGAACTATAAAAACTCTAGAAGACATGTTAAGATGTTGTGTCATTGACTTTCAAGGAGAATGGGATGTACATCTCCCATTAGTGGAGTTGTCTCATAATAATGGATACCACTCAGTAATTGGGATGGCCCCTTATGAAGCCTTCTATGGCAGAAAGTGTATCACTCCACATTGCTAGCATCAGCCAGAAGATAAGTTGGAGTTGGGGCTAGACATTGTTAAGGAAACCATAGAAAAGATAAGACTGATTTAGGCAAGAATCAAACCTGTAAATCATAGGCAGCAGTCTTATGCCAACTTGAAAATGAGGAGAGACCTGGAATTCCAGGAAGGAGATTAGGTGTGGATTAAATTTTTTCCTATGAAAGGATTAATAAGATTTGGAAAGAAGAGAAAACTAGCACCCAGATATATAGGGCCATATCAAATATTGGCTAGGGCTGGCAATGTGGCATATCAGTTGGATTTTCCACCAAAACTTGGAAACATACATGATGTGTTTCATGTGAGCCTACTTAAGAAGTATGTTCCAAGTTCTAAGTAGATAGAGATACCTACTAGTGTACCTGCTGCACCAAACCCTTCTTATGAGGAGGTACCTAATCAATTCCGAGCTAGAGACACTAGGAAACTAAGAAGTGGGTGGATCTCTATGATCAAAGTTTAGTGGGGTAACCACACTCCTGAAGAGACAACCTGGGAAGTAGAATAGGAAATTGGCAAGAATTACCCTCAGTTATATCCTAGACTAGTGAGGAATTTGGAGGACCAAATTCTTTAACGAGGGAAGAATTGTCGTGACCATCCCTCAGTACTTGGCCCAGGCCAAGAATGTAAGGAAATTGCAAAATAAACATGACAGACTTGATTGAAAATATGAATAGTGAAGTATGTGCAAAATCGAGAACATTCGGGTCCAAATTGCACATGAAAAGTGACTATGTTGTTAATGCCAAAAACCAAAACTTAAGGGCCATTTTGATTACTCTTTCAGGTGTTAATTGTGGCATTAATACTAGTGGAAGGCTTCATTAAGCCATGCAAATTATTTTGAGATTATGATGAGCATTAAGCCACTTTATGGCACAAGTGGCACATAACCGGCATGCATGTTACCACTTAAGCCGAGAATGATTAATTTCAGTTAAAGCTTCATTTTGAAATTCTTGACTTGTGTTCTTGCCGAGTTTGTGCGAGATCCTTGCCAAATTCATGATGAATTGAAGCTTGGATTGAAAATCAAGCTTGGTTTCGAAAGTTTTGACGTTAGGCAACCTTGTGCTTCATTAATCAAGCTTGGATTTGAAGTAGCAAAGGTTGGCCGAAAGTTTAAGCTTGGGAAATTGTGGTAAGGTTCATGATCTACTTGATTTCTTCGTATAATTCCATGTTCAAGTAGTTAATGGCAGCTAAGTGATAGTCGACTATGCTATGTGATCTTAGTTTGCTAGATGGGCATATGGTTGAACTTTTGGGTTCATTACGGTTTGGCTAGCTAGTTAAGGTTAATGGCAAGCACTTCAGTTCTTAGTAAGTTAGGGCAACTTGCTAGTCAACTTAGAGCTCTAGTGGACTGGAGATTAAATGGAATGCTGGAAGTGCAAGGATGTGAAATTGTGCTTGCTAGTGGTTTCAGCCGAAAAGAAAGTTGTGGTGTGTGCGTAAGTTGTGTGCTTGTTTGATTTGTTTGTGTGTGCTAACCAAATAAAGATGGTGTTTGTGCTTATATAACATCTCGGTTATCATTTGTATATATTGTGTTTTGGTGTTTCCATGTCTTTCTTGCAGGTTAAGTCAAGCATTATGGAGATTAAGTTTTGGCTTAACTAAATAAACTCCTATGGAGTTGTAATGAACCTTACTGAGTTATAAAACTCATGCCCATATTGTTTGAATTTCAGGAAAGGGAATTGAGCTTGAGTAAGTGTGCTTGAGTTGATTGCTTGTGTACTAAGTTAGTACCTTTTTGCTCAAGGAATGTGCCAAACCGAAACTTGGCTTGTTAATGTACTTGTACAAGTCTTATGGTTTATGCCCGAAACTTATGTACTAAGTGTTAGTGTTGTGCCCAAAAGCTAATCCGAAGATGATTGTATTTTTGCACATTGAGTCATGATATTTTATTAAGGCATTAATCTAGCAATTATGTTTATTGTTTTGTTTCTGAGTAACTTAACAAACATAATTGTAACCCTAGAATAATGATATTTTTAAACGTCCCTAGTTTAGTATTATTGTGGAGCGGGTTGCAATAATACATAACGACTAGCATATGTGGAGACTAATATGAGATATGTAGTCTACATATGGGTACAAGTTGGAGAACTTGTATACTGGACCGACCAACCATGAGAACACTACATGGATCATTATATGAGTGTCATAAGTGATTCTCATAGTGATCATGGTATATGTAGTCCTTCAACCTAAGATCATCAAGGTTCCCTACATGTGAGTCACATACTTTGATACTTTCCTTTGTTGCTCGTAACTGAGTGAACTTGAAGGAGGTCATTGGGTATGTCACATATCATGCGGAGGGATTTGTATGATCAAGATGGGATTTGTCCCTCCTATGTAACAGGAGTGATATCTTCGGGCCCCTTGATAGAGTAAGACTTAGAAAAATGCATGGCCATGCTCAAATGAGTTGATATACGATATCAATGTCATCAGTTTAAGTTGCTCTACTCGGTAATCAAGAAACCAAAGATTGGGCTATACGAGAGTGACACATCCATGTCTCGTGCTTAGTCTTGATATCTTGGACTAAGGGACAATGGCATATATCGGTGATGATCATAAAGGTTTAGTTGAATCATCAACAATCTTGTCACTTGGGTAGCAATGATGTGTTGCTAGACACCGCTCATTGCTTATGATCATAAATGTGATTTATGATCATTGCCAACGTGGTAAGAGCCTATTGGGTCGCACACATAGAACTATTTGGATCATTAGAGTGCATGGGCTAATAATTTGGGTTTTTGTTTCGGAATAATTTTGTATTAATAATGGGCCCAATAGTTGAACCATTATTAAGCCCGAAATTAAATCCTAATTGGATTAGGGCTTTGAAATGCATTAGGCCTGGAAGTTGAGTCTCACTATAAATACAACTTCTAGTGAGAAATTCACAGGTCTCCTTGCCCTAGCCTCCCAAAAGGACAGCCGCACTCCTCTCTTGCAATTCCTTCGAGGACACAAGCTAGCACTACGAGCGCAAGAGAAACGCATCTGCCGGGACGTGGTGGAAGTGTGGTGATCCCGAGAGGCTCTGTGGATACCATAGGGAGCCTGAACACGTCAATTGTTCAGGTTTTGTGATTCGACTGTACAGTTGAGTGAGAGATCTCAACCGAAAATTAGGTATGAAAATTTTTGAACACCCGGTTTACCCCGTTTCACTTGGATCCTGGAGGGTTTCGGTTAAATTCCGCTATGCTGTTTGGCTCCCGAAACCCATCAGTGTTATCAGAGCTACTAGTGAAACCCTAAATCGGGATTGATGTTGAATCGCATGATGTTATGTGTTCGGTTGCTTTTCTGGCATGATTAATTAGATTGATTCATGATGCATAAAACCGGAACTCGTAATGAACATATAACGTATATGAAGAAATGACACTAATTGGTTAATGAGATTAACCCAAAATTGAATGGTATGCGATACCTATATGGAGTAGGATTCTTGCAATAGTTGCAAAAACCCTAGCTTGGTTCGGATTCGGCCTATTCGAGCACCGAAAGTAAGGTATTTTTGATGGCTCGAATGGTTGAGCCTCGGGTGCCTATTTGCTCGAAATAGAAGATTTCGGGCTAAGCAATTGTAAGACAATTTTTTGCGCTGGGGGGCGTGGCTTGACCCCGTCCGTTGACCGGTCAGCGGAATCACCGCCTGCTGACCCGCAGCGGGACTGCCGTATGAGAAGTGCCACATAAATAAAAACTAGTTAATCAACGCGCAGAAATTGGCATGCATCTTTGTTGAATGAGATTTAACATGATATGCTGATTGGTGTTTGAAGCATGGTGTATGGTTATAGCCCTTGATTGGTTGTACTTGTAAATACGGCCTACGAGTTGTGCCTTTTCTTATCACTCTCATTGTACATTCTCTTCTCACCTTACTCCCCTCGAATGTAAGTCAAGGTTTCTATTATTGATGTAATGGTACATTATGGGATCATCCAAGGTGATATGTCCAAGGATCATTCAAGGTGGTATGTCCAAGGAGGTGACAACAAAAGGGCAGCCAAGAATGGAAGAGAAGGAGCTTGTGAAGACTCTTTTCTTTTCTTAGGCTTTTATGATATTCTCATTGGCTTTAGAATATTGCATAGTTTGGGCTATAACCATGTCACGTTTACTTTCTTGAACGCATAAGATGCATGTTTTATATTTGTATGTGATGCATGTATAAGACAACCGAAGATAACAAATTGGTGAGATCAAATGAAAAATCCCTCAAACAAATATTAAGTCATCAAATGTGATGCCTTCCAAATGTTGGCACTCGTCAAGACTTTGATCAACATTAGGTGAGTTTGCCAAAGCAAAGCACCTATGTTCATCTTGGTAAGGCGCGATGGGATAATAGTGATATCCAAATTGCTAACTTTGGGTCCGACTTAACTAAGTCATCCTAATAGGATTAGGGACTTCGAGGCATAGAGTTGGGCTTAAGCTCATGGGATGAGCTTGGACAAGTGTTGTTCACCCAACTATCCAAGAGTTGCATAAGATGCAATTGGCAAGGAGTTGCCTACCTAAATAACGGTAACTTGAGAGAAAAGCCAAAGCTGACTTAGGTTGTGGTCAAATACGGATCTTGGCCCACTAGAATACCTTAGCACTGAGGTGTTCCGAAATAATATCGAGGGTTATTATTTTGAGGAAAATAGTGGGAGTATCGTTTAATAAAAGTCCTTATTAAATGAATTAAAATACATGACTCTTACACTGCATATTTACTGTTATAGATATCCATGGCACAAAACACATCGACACTTTCATTGCGATCAATCCTTGAGAAGGAAAAACTAAATGGGACAAACTTTCTCAAATGGTACCGAAACTTGAGGATAGTCCTCAAGCAAGAGAGAAAGGCCTATGTCCTAGAGCAGCCCATTCTGAATGAGCCTGCTGCCACTGCTCCAAGAGCTGAAAGGGATGCTCACAATAGGCATTCTGATGATGCTTTGGATGTTGCATGCCTCATGCTTATTACCATGGAATGAGCTTCAGAGGCAACATGAGAACATGGGGGCGTTCGATATGATCGAACATCTCAAAATGCTTTTCCAAGAGCAAGCTAGACATGAGAGGTTTGAGACCTCTAAGGCATTGTTTCAGTGCAAGATGTCTGAGGGAAGTCCTGTGGGTCCTCATGTGCTCAAGATGATTGGGTACATTGAGAATCTTGAGAATTTGGGATTTGCTCTTCAGAAAGAGTTGGCTATTGATGTAGTCTTGCAATCGTTGCCTGAAAGCTACAGTTAGTTCGTCATGAACTATAACATGAACAACCTAGACAAGTCCCTCCCTGAATTGCTCAACATGTTGAAAACTGCTGAGCAAAACCTTAAGAAGGCTAAGCCCATTTTGGTGGTTCAAAAGGGCAAGGGAAAGGGAAAAGCCAACAAGAAGAAGGATAAAGCTAATGGAAAGTCTAATGCCAATTCTTCTTCAGCTGCACTGAAACCAAAGGGTGGTGTGGCAAAGGAAGGGGAGTGATTCCATTGTAAGTAACCTGGACACTGGAAGCACAACTACAAGCTCTAACTTGAAGAACTTGCTAAGGAAAAGGGAAGTAAGACTTCCACTTCAGGTATTCTTGTTATAGAGGCTAACTTTTCTACTTCCTCATCTTGGGTATTGGATACTGGATGTGGATCTCACATTTGTGCAAATGTGCAGGATCTAAATAGAAGTAGAAGATTGGCCTGAGGTGAAGTGGACCTACGTGTTGGAATTGGAGCAAGGGTTGCTGCTTTAGCCATAGGGACTTATGTTCTCACTTTACCTGGTGGATTAGTTTTAGAATTAGACAACTACTACTTTGTGCCTACTATTAGTAGAAATTTGATTTCTGTTTCTTGTTTGGACAAGAAAGGTTTTTCATTTATAATAAAGGACAAATGTTGTTCTATTTATTTGAATGAAATCTTTTATGGTAGTGCTCAACTTAGCAATGGGTTGTATGTTTTAAACCTCGAAGATCCAATCTATAATGTGAATACCAAGAAGGTCAGATTAAAGGATTCGAACCCGACCTATCTCTGGCACTGTCGCTTGGGCCATATAAATGAGACCCGTATATCCAAGCTCCATAAGGATGGACTCTTGGACTCATTTTCTTTTGAATCATATGAGACATGTGAGTCATGTTTGTTGGGCAAGATGATGAAAGCCCCATTCACGGGGCAAAGTGAAAGGGCTAATGACTTACTAGGACTCATACATAGTGATGTATGTGGCCCTATGTCTACACAAGCTAGAGGAGGTTTCCAATACTTCATTACTTTCACTGATGACTTCAGCAGATATGGCTACGTGTATCTCATGAGACACAAGTCAGAATCCTATGAAAAGTTCAAAGAATTTAAGAATGAAGTACAAAATCAACTCGGGAAGAGTATTAAAGTGCTTCGATCAGATTGAGGTGGGGAGTACTTGGATCGAGAATTCCTTGACTATCTGAAGGAGTGTGGTATAGTATCACACCTCACTCCACCAGGTACACCTCAATGGAGTGGTGTATTTGAAAGGAGAAATCGAACTCTGTTAGACATGGTTCGCTCTATGATGAGTCAAGCTAACCTTCCAAACTCCTTTTGGGGACATGCTCTAGAGACAGCTGCTTTTACACTAAACCGAGTTCCATCTAAATCAGTTCAAAAGACACCATATGAGATATGGAGTGGGAGGCATCCCAATTTCTCTTTTATGAAGATTTGGGGTTGTGACGCTTATGTGAAACGTCAATCCTCTGACAAACTAGGGCCCAAATCTCAAAAATGCCTTTTTGTTGGGTATCCCAAAGAAACAAATGGTTACTATTTCTGCAATCCTTCTTAGCAAAAAGTTTTTGTTGCTCGAATTGGTGTCTTTTTGGAGAAGGAGTTTATCTCTAAAGGAACTAGTGGGAGGCAAGTAGAACTTAAAGAAATTCAAGAACAACAAGGAGACATCGAACCTGAAATGGAACCTGAACAAACACCGCAAGATGTTGTTCAAGAGTCTGTTCCTGTAGCACAAAGCCCACGTAGGACTGGTAAGATTCGGCGTGAGCCCGAGAGATATGGATTTCTCGTGACTCACACCGGTGATGTGATGCTCATGGATCAGGATGAGCCCACAACCTACCAGCAAGCTATGTCGGGGCCTGACTCTGAGAAGTGGCTAATGGCCATGAAATCCAAGATGGAATCCATGTATGAAAACCAAGTATGGACTTTGGTTGATCCACCTGAAAGGGTAAAACCCATAGGGTGCAAATGGGTTTTCAAGAAGAAAACTAACATGGATGGTAATGTGATTACCTTTAAGGGACGATTGGTTGCAAAAGGTTTTGAACCAAATTCATGGTATTGACTATGATGAAACTTTTTCACTAGTTGCTATGCTTAAATCCATCCGAATTTTGTTTACTATTGCTGCACACTATGATTATGAGATATGGCAAATGGATGTCAAAACTGCATTCCTAAATGGAAAGCTACTTGAGAATGTGTACATGACACAACCTGAGGGTTTTGTCACTCCGGAGAATGCCAATAAAGTGTACAAGTTGCAAACGTCCATTTATGGACTGAAGCAAGCTTCTCGAAGTTGGAATCTTTGTTTTGATGATGCAATCAAAGAGTTTGGTTTTGTCAAAAATGAAGATGAACCTTGTGTCTACAAGAAGGTTAGTGGGAGCGCTATTGACTTCTTGGTGTTGTATGTAGATGACATACTACTCATCGGGAATGACATTCCTGAGCTACAGTCTGTGAAGACTTGGCTAGGGAAATGTTTCTCTATGAAGGACTTGGGTGAAGCAGCCTATGTGTTAAGCATCAGGATCTATAGAGATAGATCTAGAAAGCTTCTTGGCCTAAGTCAAAGTACATATATTGACAGGGTGCTAAAGAGGTTTAGCATGCAAGATTCCAAGAAAGGATTCTTGCCCATGTCACATGGTATCACTCTTTCTAGATCTCAGTGTCCGAGTACAACCGAGGAGAGAGAGCGCATGAGTAAGATTCCGTATGCCTCGGTAATTGGATCTATCATGTATGCAATGATATGTACTCGTCCCGATGTCTCATATGCTTTGAGCATGACGAGTACGTACCAATCAAACCCCAGTGAGAGTCACTGGATAGCTGTTAACAACATCCTTAAGTACTTACGAAGGACTAAGGATGCATTCTTGGTCTTTGGAGGTGAAGATTAGCTCGTTGTAAGGGGTTACACCGATGCAAGCTTCCAATCCGATAAGGATGATTTTAGATCGCAATCTGTTTATGTGTTTTCTATTGGTGGTGGTGCTGTGAGCTGGAAGAGTTCAAAGCAAGAAATAGTAGCTGACTCTACAACAGAATCTGAGTACATTGCCGCCTCTGATGCTGCGAATGAGGTTGTTTGGATCAAGAAGTTCATCATTGAACATGGAGTGGTTCCAAGCATTGTCGACCCGATAGAGCTCTATTGTGACAACAATGGAGCAATCGGACAGGCTAAGGAACCTCAATCTCACCAGCGATCCAAACATATACTCCGACCCTATCATCTCATCAGGGAGATCATCGAGAGGGGTGATGTAAGGATATGTAGGACTTCGACAGACAGCAACATTGCTGATCCACTGACAAAGCCCCTTACGCAGCAAAAGCGTGATAGCCATTCTAGGTCCGTTGGTATTAGATACAAGGATGATTGGCTTTAGTGCAAGTGGGAGATTGTTAGTGTTGTGCCCAAAAGCCAATCATGAGACGATTGTATTTTTTCACATTGAGTCATGATATTTTATTAAGGCATTAATCTAGCAATTATGTTTGTTGTTTTGTTTCTGCGTAACTTAACAAACATAATTGTAACCCTAGAATAATGATATTTTTAAACGTCCCTAGTTTAGTATTATTGTGGAGCGGGTTGCAATAATACATAACGACTAGCATATGTGGAGACTAATATGAGATATGTAATCTACATATGGGTACAAGTTGGAGAACTTGTATACTGGACCGACCAACCATGAGAACACTACATGGATCGTTATATGAGTGTCATAAGTGATTCTCATAGTGATCATGGTATATGTAGTCCTTCAACCTAAGATCATCAAGGTTCCCTACATGTGAGTCACATACTTTGATACTTTCCTTTGTTGCTCGTAACTGAGTGAACTTGAAGGAGGTCATTGGGTATGTCACATATCATGCGGAGGGATTTGTATGATCAAGATGGGATTTGTCCCTCCTATGTAACGGGAGTGATATCTTCGGGCCCCTTGATAGAGTAAGACTTAGAAAAATGCATGGCCATGCTCAAATGAGTTGATATATGATATCAATGTCATCAGTTTAAGTTGCTCTACTCGGTAATCAAGAAACCAAAGATTGGGCTATACGAGAGTGACACATTCCATGTCTCGTGCTTAGTCTTGATATCTTGGACTAAGGGACAATGGCATATATCGGTGATGATCATAAAGGTTTAGTCAAATCATCGACAATCTTGTCACTTGGGTAGCAATGATGTGTTGCTAGACACCGCTCATTGCTTATGATCATAAATGTGATTTATGATCATTGCCAACGTGGTAAGAGCCTATTGGGTCGCACACATAGAGCTATTTGGATCATTAGAGCGCATGGGATAATAATTTGGGTTTTGGTTTCACAATAATTTTGTATTAATAATGGGCCCAATAGTTGAACCATTTTTAAGCCCGAAATAAAATCCTAATTGGATTAGGGCTTTAAAACTGATTAGGCCTGGAAGTTGAGTCTCACTATAAATACAACTTCTATTGAGAAATTCGCAGGTCTCCATGCCCTAGCCTCCCAAAAGGACAGCCGCACTATTCGCTTGCAATTCCTTGGAGGACGCAAGCTAGCACTGCGAGTGCAAGAGAAATGCATCTGCCGGAACGTGGTGGAAGCGTGGTGATCCCGAGAGGCTCGTGTGGATACCATAGAGAGCCTGAACACGTCAACTGTTCAGGTTTTGTGATTCGACTCTACAGTTGAGTGAGAGATCTCAACCGAAAATTAGGTATGAAAATTTTTGAACACCCGGTTTATCCTGTTTCACCTGGATCTTGGAGGGTTTCGGTTAAATTCCACTGCGCTGTTTGGCTCCCGAAACCCATCATTAAGTTTTGCAGGCTTGAGTAGGCTGTGGGACTTGTCTAGGATAGTAATGGATGTGTGGACTTTGGCTTTGGTGATTGTGTTCACTTTCATGACCATGCACATGGTCATTGGTCTTGTAGTCCAATGTGTGCTCTCTTATACTGCACTCTTAAAGTGCTTGTTGGGTAACATAGGTAGAGTGGCTTGTAATGCATAATCTTGGCTAAATTTTGGACTTGTAGCATACTTGGTATGTTGCCAAGTAGGTGATGCTTGTATGTTAGCTCTTTTGTGTACTTATAGCCTCGGTGAACTTTGGTTTTGGATGTACATATGTTGGATGCTTGCATGGCAAGATATGCTATGCTTATGTGGTTATGGATAGGTCCTTATGTAATGAACCTCTTATGCTCTTTACTTGGCCGAATGCTCATGAACATGAAAACTATGTTTTCCAAAACTTGATGAGTAGCACAGTTGATGATAAGCACACATCGTAGACACTTAAAGAAGTAAGTGTATGCCTTGCTTGTATTGCAAGTTACTGTTTATATTCTTGCCTTGAGATGCAAGTTAGTGTTATGGGCCTTACCTTAAGGTACAAGTAATTACACAGAACAACTCAACAATCCTCCTGGGGCACCTCCCAGGCCCTCAGTGTAGTGAAATTTTAAACCCACTATTCCGCAAGTGCACGGTAGTTGTGTAGATGGGTGAGTGGATATCGTTCCCACGAAGATTGATGAAATTGAATGCCAAGTACCACTACTCAAGTTAAACTTTAGCTAAACAATCAAAGTTGGATGACAATATAGGCAACTTAAACAAGTGACTAACCTTAGCTAAATGGAGTACTATTAACCTAGAATGCAAGTATGCAATGTAAAATTTTTAGTTTTTATCAAATCATGAAAGAACACTTCCTATGGGTTCACTACTTGTCTTGATTTGTTGGTGAACTTAGGTGAGTGGGTTAATTTCCAATGTATGTTGATAAAGTTATTCAACTAAATTCTTACTTTTCCAAGTGAAAGAATTAATTTCTCTAATCTAAACTTACTAAGGATTTCCACCCGATTACAAGTTTTGAAAGAGGCATTAAAGCTCAATTTACCTTTACCTAATGACTTGGACTAATTTTCCAACAAGTCCATAGCCATTAAATTCTTCTCCTAGGTCCAATAGCTTCTAATCTTTTCCAAGAGTTTAGATGTAATTTATAGTGCAACTAATTGTCGTCATCAACTAGCTAACACAACATTAAGCTCAAGCGAAGAATAAACATACATTTAGTAGAAAACCAACATCACATAACCATAAATTCATCCAACATAATCAATCCAAGTAGCTACATCCATAGAAAGTGCTAAGGAAACTACTCCATAACTAAATAAAACATAATCATGAAAGTAAACATAATAACATCCATGAAGAACTACAAGGAAGATGAAAGAGTAAACCCAAGATGGCTAGAAGCTCTTGAATCCAAAGTCTCCAAGCTAGTCTCCTTGAGCACTCCAAGCAATCTCCAAGCTAGCTCCAATGGTGACCAAGAAAAAACTAAGAAAAGCTAAAAATCTAACTATATTGGATAAAACCCAAAACTAGTTCTAAGACAATATGAAGATGAAGAAGATGATGAAGCTCCTCTTCCCCTTTACTATGTTCCAGATTCTTCTCCTCTAGAGGCTGTCCCTTTCACTCACCAACTCCATTGGATAGAAAACTTTGGCCAATGACAAGCTTGAGTTCAAATTTGAGGAGGGGACCACTTTCCCGGGTGACTAGCGCCTAGGTGCCAGAGGGGGGTGTGTGGGGCCTAGGCGCCAGACCTCGAGGGCACCTGGCGCCGCGGCGCCAGAATGTATCGATGGGCACCTAGGCGCCAAGGTGCCCTTTTCTTGGCAGAAGACTTTATATTGTGGCGCCTAGGCCTCGCTCCTGGCGCCTAGGCGCCACAGTTATAATGTCCGTTGACTTTTACATTCCCATTTTTCGTGTCGCTTGTCCCGGTGCCATTCCAATGCTATGGACCGCTTCTCCAACCTACAAAATGAAGGATCAAAGCAAGAATTGGCCAAAAATATTGAGTGATGAGGTGGAAAATTGTGATCAAAGTTGACAAAAAGTCAACATGTTTGACCACAAAACTAACATTTATCACTCAGCTTAAGAAAATAAGACTTAAACTACCTAATTAAAAGTTGGCTGAATGTAAAAGTTACTAATAACACTTAAGTACACAAGTGTTTAATAACTTTCTGGGTAGATTTTTGAGTGGCACTGACAGTGCACAGGCTGGGGGTTGTGTGGGGTGTGACACATGCCCCTTATTGTATATGTTTCAGGAAAAGGCTTAGAGCTTGAGTGATTGTGTGTGTAGCTTGAGTGCTAAGTTATTGCACCTTTTTGTCAAGGTATGTGCCAAAACTGAAAGGTTGGCTTAGGAGTATAATGTGCAAGTCTTATGATTATTGCTCAAACTTATGTGTTTGAGTTTTGCAGGTCTTTGTGTAGAGTTGTAGGACAAGTCTAGGAGCTATGGATGTATGTTCATGGGCATTAGTGTTTTGGTTTGTTTTCATGACCATGAACTTGGTTATAGGACTTTTCCTACAATCTTTGATCTTGTATTGCACCTTCAAGGTGGCTCTCAGGTATTATTGTTGAGTGGGGTATGTAATGCATAACCTGTGCTTATTTTGGATTGTAAATACTCTTGGTATTTTGCCAAGTAGGTAGTAATTTGATGGAAGTTGCTTTGTGTATATATGGCCTCGGTGGACTATGGAACTTTGTCTATATTTTGAAGGTTTGAAATACCAAGTTATGCTATGAATGTTAGTTTATATGTCTTGGAATTGTCCTTATTGAGCTAAACCTCTTGATGCTTGTTTGGCCAAAAGTGCATTGACATGAAAAACAAGTTTTTAGACTTGAGATGAGATGGGCTTCTTGCTTGCCATGCATTAAAAGGCCACACTTGATGAGCACAGACCATAGACACTTAAAGATGAAAAGTGTACATGCCTTGCCTTGTGTTGCAAGAAACTTTAAAAGCCTTGCCTTGTGTTACAAGTAATTTATGGGCCTTGCCTTGTGCTGCATGCTAAGTATTCAGAACTGCTTAGTAAGCCTCCTGGGGCATCTCCCAGGCCTTAACCTTAAGAATACAAGACTTAAGCTACAAGATTGAAAGTTGGCCGAAACCTAAGTCTACTCATAGTACATATAAGTGCAAGAAGCTAATAACTTTTATGGTAGCTTGGTGAGTGGTACTGTAAGTGCACAGGTTGGGGCCTGTGTAGGGTGTGACACACTGATTGGAACCTTGCACACCCCCTACTCTCTAAAGAATAACCACCTATGGACAACTGGAGACACCTCTCCCCAAATGTATGAACCTAATCTGGCTGACCGCGTGTCTTGATCTGCACAAACTGGGGGTAACGGTCTTTTCCTCTAGGCCTCCTATAAATACTTGGAGAGGCTTCCAGGTAATACACACAAGATATACCTTCTTCTTCTATTCTTTACTCTCAACAACTTCTCCCCTCACATACTGACTTGGGCATCGGAGCTCCCTCCTCTAGAAACACATTCCGAGGAGCTCATAACCCTTATTTTCCAAGTGATGCAGATACCATTCAGGCGAAGTTCTACCGGATGTCCAGCATGTCCTACATTGAAGATGTGCTAGAGCATCATTTAGTGCTATCTATTGGAACTTACTCCTAGGCCACTGTTGTGGAAACTCGGCATTCTAAGGGCAAGGGTGTTACCACCTCACAAAAATGGGAGAATTACAAGTGTGGCATAATGGTAAAAAGACCATTAAATTGTGTAATCCTGTTCATAGTGATTAAAGTATGAGGGGTAAAAGGTATAATGACCACCTCCTTAAAAATTTTCCAAGTTGGTAACTTGGCCCCCAAGAAAAGCCTTAAGGATTGCTTGTTTGTCAACCAACCTATAGACTTTTTTGTAAGGTTTTAGAAATTTAGGTACTTAATTGCAAACTCTTAGGAAAGAGCTAGGGAGAGTTATAGGAAGGACAAAGAAAACACAAAAAAGGCATAAAAGACCTAAGTGTTCTAATGTAGGCCTTAGGATATGTACGTCTTTGACTTGAGTCAAATGGAGCAATTTTGAGTTTTCCCACCCAGGGAGGGGTGGCTATGGCTTGTAAATGGGTCAAAAATGTTGGCCACATGTGTACCAATGAGTTTAAGACAAAGAAACCATAATTAGTGAGAAGGAAAATGACATAAAGCAACGTTAAGCTTGTTTAAGTGTGTTTTGTGCCCTTAAGCTCATTTAAGGTCCTTTAAGTGGCCAAGTCACTTATCTCTCTCTCATTTTTTGCCTCCTCTAGTCCAAGAACATGGCCACACTTCCTCCATAGCCACCACACCTTCAAACTTGGAATTGATTGAAATTTAAGGCAAAAGGAAGCAATTGGAAGCAAACTACAGCTATTGCTTGGATACTTCAAAGATCAAGCTTGATTTTCAACCTACCCACTTTCGTAAGGGTTCTCTTGCTCCCATGGATTGTTTACTATATTTTCAAGCATCTATGGAGCTAGGGCTAAGCTTGGAAGAGAGCCATGAGCTTGATGAATCAAGGTTAGTGAGGGGAGTGCACTTATTGAAGGTTTTGTGATCTAGTGTGAAGTGAACAACGATGGCAGTGAATTGAAGGGTTTCTAGAGCCCAAAGTTAGTACTAAATAGTGTTAAAGTCCTCCTAAGACCAAGCATTAGCTTCAAGAAGGCTTCCATAGTGATTTGGTTATGTGTATTATGTGTTTTATGGACTAATCTATGATATATGTTGCTGGCGCATTTCATGTGTTTGTTGGTTATGAATGGCTGCTGCTTTTGGTTGTTATATCTTGTATATAAGGATTGTGGTTTTTGTGTTTTAGTGTCTTTGGAAGCAGTTTTTAATGATGGTTACATTACCTACTGAATCCAATTGCTATCCTTACTAAGTTTCTCAGTGAAACTTACTCCCCTCAATTCTATCATTTCAGGTTCAGCAGAAAGATCACACTCAAACTGACATTTTTGGTTTGATTTTTGATCTAAAATTTTAGGTACATGAACTTTCATATGTCTAGTTATGATCTAAAATGTTTAGTGATTTTAGGAGAACATTTGGTATTTTTAATGGTGGTACTTATTGTGTTGTGCAGCAGTTGTCTAGCATCCTGTTCTAGAGTCCATTGTGCCTTAGGCACTCTTGTATCCTAGGGTGCGTATTTAGCTAAGTTAAGACCATTTTTTAGTGCATGTATGGATGTACATGTAGTGTATGTAAAATGAGATAGGTATGTGAACATTTGAGTAATTGTTTGGCTATCTAAGTAATGTGGTGGAAACCCGCCTAAGTGTTAATGATGGGCTGCTTACTTGTAAATTCTGTTTTGGCCACATATGGTTATTAAATGCAAGGGAATGTATTTTGTATGTGTAATGGACACATATGCAGTATGCTTGGAGGGCTTTCCCATTGTGAATGAAGTGTTTATGCACTTGTGAAATTTTGTACGGCAAAAAATGGTCATAAAGTGACCAGACTCTGCACTTAAAGTTGGCTTAGTTACTGTTCATTTGGTCAGAATTTTGTAACGAACTTGAAAAATCCATAGCTTGGTCCATAGGTGGGCTATTGATGTAAAAAAGAATTCCTTGGTTTTCTCAAAGTATCTCGTTGATAATGGAGCAAAGAAAACAGGGGGTACATGGTTAGAATGATGCAGTTTATTAGTGGAAGTTACAAGTGCAGTGGCTGGTCACTAGAACTTAGCAAGATTGCCTAATGTGTGGTAGCCAAGATTAAGACTTGTGCTAGTGTTTTCCTTCTTTGCTGCCATGGTGTGCATGAAATGTGAATATGCGTTTGATGGTTAGACCAATATGCATGTGTTTACAAAGTGCCCACGAGGCCCATTTGGGTAGGCACACTAAGGGTAGTGTTATAATGGCCTACAAAACAATACCAATCCTGGGAGTCTAAATGCACAATTTTGGCACCATAACTGGACAACCCTGGAGTGGGTAACAAAGGGTATTTCAAAGTTCCAGTCCACGCCTAAGCCTCCCGTGAGGAATAACCAAGCACCCACGGAGCCTTTGTTCCTAATGGATGAATTTGCTCTAATGGTCACTATGGGCTTCCTGTGTGACTTTCAACACTTCACAAGTGGCTGAAATGATATAGCAACTTAGGCAAAGGTGGTCATACCACATTCTCATGCAAGGACCCCCCTAGAGGTATATCCAGAGAGGGGGCGCCGGTCATCTCGCTGGAGTTCCTTAAATAAGAGCTTTCATGGGGAGCCTTCAATGGAGAACCCCCTGTCTCCTGGGCGTTACACAACTAGTACCAGATCGAAAGAACAAAGGACCTCCCAATGATGAACCCCTTCGTCACCAAAAAAGGCCCCATCTCCTTAATGCTGAAGCTATTCACCAACGAGAAGACATCATTCTCTCTTCCCTAAACTCCCAGGTAGTAGGGAGAAGATAGTATTACCATCTTGATGGAAAGAATCCTAGAAAGCCGAGATAAGGTGGTGAAACAGGTCTTTGAAAAGCCCGTATGGTAGAGGCTATTAGAGACAATCACTGGATAGGAGTCCACCTTTATTAGGGTGATAGTGGAAGCACCAATGCCTAGTGATTTCCAAGTACCATGCTTGGAAACTTACAACGTGTGTAGTGACCCCGAGGGCCACTTAACAAAATACAAAAGAAGCATGCTGCTGCATGGGGCCAATGATGCCACGCTCTACAAGTGTTTCGAAGTTACTTTGTCTGGACAAGCAACTGTGTGGTACAACTCCTTGGCACCAGGAACCATCATAGGCCTCTAGGAGTTGTCCACCTCCTTCAATTAGTAATTCATAAGGAGGAGACCAACGGTGAAGATGCCCGTCCAGATGTTCAACATAGCCCTAAAGTATGAGGAGACTGTTTAGGACTATGTTAAGATATTCACCAGAGAAGCACTCAGTGTTCTGGGCTTTTCCCCCGAGATCCAAATCCTCGCAATGATTAGAGGGCTAAGGAGGGATTTGCAGCTCTTCGACAAGTTCCCAACTGATCCCCCAGGCATCATCGGTGAATTCTACCGAAGGGCAGAATAGTACATGACAGCTGAAGAACTGAGAATGGGAGGTCCAAAGTCTGAGCATTATCAATCCGAGGGTCATAGTCACCAACCTTGGTATCAGGCTGAGGGCAGAGGCAGACTTCGAAAGTCTAGGGGGAGAAAGCCAGTGACACTCACCCCCTTGAATGCTACAGGGCCAAATATCCTCATTATTACCACTCTGAGGTTTTAAATACAGTGATCAGTTTTAGTGAGCTTAAGCCCCAAGCAGTCCATGTCCTGTAGGCCAAGTAGAACATGTGCACTATGTTTACCTAAGTGGCCCTCTTGGTCATTATGAAAAGATGTGTATATTGGTCCAACCATCACACACATATTCACATACAATTGTATCTAGAAGCAATGATGACAATGAAATTCTTTATTCCTAGCCAATATGGAATTTGAGTAAAATCCCCAAGTGCATGTACAATCATATGCACACATGATGCTATTGGTGCGCATTTTTTTTTGCCGAAACTTTCACACTGTGTCCAACTCAAATTCTACCCTTGTTCTCCTGTGCCCTAAAGGTTTTAAACCCTTTAATACCCTTAAACCTTCATAGGGAAATAGGTTTGAGACATTAAATCCATCTAAGTTTACAAGTATGGATTTTACACTTAACCAGGTAAAACTGACCATATGAACAGTGCTCAGCATAAATCTGGCTACAGGGCACCAAATCTAGTGATTCAAAAGTGAAGTTATTCCCCTTGAATTTTTCTAAGCGTGGTCAAAATTTCATAGCCAAAATTATTTATGTACAGAAAGTTATGGTAGCTGGAGTACAAGGTACCAAATTTTAGCCATTATTGACCATTATGCCAATACAAAATTTCATAATATTCATACACTTCATTTCCAAGTGCAAAACCCACTTGCTAGTGTCCATATATGTCTTATACACATAGGAAAACCATTCCCATGAATTTAGAGCCCTTCTAACCATCATTCATAAAAATTCCATCAAAATAGCCCATAAAGACCATATGGACAGCATTGTATACACACTTCAAACCACACTCCATTGATCCATATATCTTTCTCACACTACACATACCACATGCCCAGACAATTTACATGCATTTATGTACCACATACATGACAATAACTTAGTTAATACATACACTAAGCTCCTTGGAGAACTTCAAAAGCACTAAGCACTCCAGAAACTTGAAGGGACCAGCTGCTGCATAAGGCAGAATGTACCATTACTAAAAATAGCTAATGTGCTCCAAAAATCATGAAACTTTCCAGTTTTCAAATAAACATATGGAAGTTAATATACCTGAAATTTGACAGAGAAATTCAAACGACAGCTATTATGTTGAATGCTCTCTTTCAGGTGCTCCTAAAATGGACAGAAATGTGGTAAGTCTCTTTGAAGAAACTTAGTAAGGGCTTATCATTAAAAAATTGAATTCCCAGAAACATAACTGAAATCCAAAGACATAAAAACACAAAAAAAAACACACATACAAAAATATAGCCATCCAAACGCACAAACAAATAGAACACAATCAAATGCAATGCTGGCAGAAATACATCATTAGGGTTAGTCCATAAACAATCAAATAAACAATATTTAATCACTATGGCAGCCCTCCTCAAGCTAATTCTTGGTCTTAGGAGGTTAATTGGTCTTAGTCAGTACTAACTTGGGCTGTAGAAACCCTTGTAAACATTGCCATCTTAGTGCATGAAAAACAGTAAGGATGGAACCTTGTTCATGCACTCCCCCTTAACCCATACTTGGTTCCTTGAGCTTTTTGCTCTCTTCCAAGCATGCTCATAGCTTCATGGATGCTTGGTCATCATCTTAAGATAGTAAAAAACCATTAAACATGAAGATAAAACCCTTACCTAAGTTGTGAAGGCTCAAATCTTCAAGAGATACACAATAAACCCAAAAACTAGGGTTTTTCTCTTCCTTGTTGTATCCAATTGCCGTCCTTCGTGATTTCTTGGGAGATTGAGCTATGGTGGCTATGGAAGCTTTTTGAGGAGCTAAGGAACAGGTTGTGCCTGGTGGGGGACGAAAATGGGCAAGAAATGACAAGAAATCAAGATATTTTACTTGACTTGATTAGTTTAACCTTAATCTTCACTTAGGTCACTATAAGTATGTCTTAAGGAAAGACTTTTTGGCTAATCTTTAGCCCACCTTTTTGACCTTAGAACCTAGAAATAAAAGGCTGGGACAATGCTTGAAATGGCCACCTTTGACTCTTGTCAAAAATCATCCCATCCTTAAGTTATTTTTGTGAACAATTGTACACCTAGTTGTCCTAGGTTCTTGAATAATAGCTTTTGTTTCCTTTATGCAATTCAGCCTCCAAAAATTGCTTCCATACCATTCAAATCCTTCCAAAATCTCTCTTTTAGAGTTGTACAATTGATTACCCAAGTCTTAAAATCTTGCAATAAGACCCATAAATTACTTGTAAAACAAGCAATCCTTTAGGGCTTCCTTTAGTACCAAGTAACCATTGTAATCTTTTAGGGAGGTGTAGATTATTCACTTTACCCCTCACATCTCATTCACTATGGTGAAAATTATGCTATATAATGGTTTATAACCATTATGCCTTTATTGACATGATCCCCCGTGCCCCTGCCCGGGATACCCTGTGAGCGTATGTCTCACGGTGGATTGTAATTGGCTAGCTGAGTATGTGTGCGGATTAAATCCGATGCTACTAGTTGATTAACCTAAAAATGCAATATGTATGCTCTTATGCTTTGACTTGGTTTATTAAAACCATAAAAGATTAAAACAAGAACTCGGCCGAGTAATTTCTGCACAAATATATACAACTGCCAAAGCATATCAAAATCAACAATTTGCGTGGTTAACTACACATAAACAACTCGTGAAAGCATTCATACAATGAAGTTACTAATGCTCCCACCCAAGAACAATCCTGAGTCAAGGACTCTTTATAACATAGATTATGGAGGCAAAAGAAAGTACTGTATCAAAATACAAGACTTTGTTGAGATCTCTTTACCCTAGCTCCCACTTTGGACACCCGTCCCAGTGGCGAGTCTCAGAAATCCTCTGCCAAGTGCTACTAGGCTCTGCAGCCAAAGGAAGAAACAAGTTAGTACTGCTACCTGACCAACAAACCAACTGAGCACTTAGGCAAACTAGAAACTCAAGATTTCTCAACTACCTTACCTTTACACACCAAAAAGGTACTACCGCGATAATCCTCAATGATTATCCGGTCCAGCTACTCTAGGCTCTGCATAACAAATAGGGAGTGAGAATTCAATAATTCTCAGTAAGGGGTCTTCCAAGTACCTGCAAGAAAAACCTAGGACTCTGGCTGTGAGTGCATGAGGGTACTAGTATATATGCATATAACCAGGTCCGTAGACCTCTCCTTAAGTAGTCCTCCTTACCAGGCCAAGCGCAACCACTTAGCAACCTAGCACTCAGCCCAAGGGCGAACCTTAGCAAGCCACAAACAATCATAAAACCTCTCCCCTAGTTGTTATGCAGGGGAATTATGGTGGGCCTTTGTAGACTAGGCCGCAGGGCCTCGTTGATGTAGACTAGATGAACAAGGTTTCACCTCGTGGCCTCGTGGCTATGGCACGGCTAGGCCGACGAGGGTTCTAAACCTCTCACCTGAACTAGTGGTAGCTAATTATGTTCAAATGCAACATAGTTTCCTTAAAAAATTGCCTCCACTTCGAGTTAATATAAATCTAAAACTAGGACAATTTAAGTGTTTTTAAAACATTTAGGTGATCGTACTCCCTCTTAGCTTCGAGTGGAATCTTGAATCACCTCAATCGGGCACCCGAGCGAAAAGTTATGCTGAAAACAAAATTGGGTGTCGGATGCTGTCTCGGCGCCGCGTCGCCACAGTTGTCGACATTCTGAGACATTTTTTTTTGGATTGGCAACGCGTCACTGGTTTCGACCTGAAATTGGCGACACGTCGCCAATTTACGGAAATGCAAAATTGGCGCGTTTTACTGCTATGAACTTTGGCAACCAATTACACATATCAAATATGCATAGAAAGCTACCAAATTTCATACACACAAAGTACATGTTGCAAGGAACATAACCAACTATCAAAAGCTAAGCTATAATGTATCGTAACATCAAACAATTCCTCTCAATCCCGCTAGTCCACCATAATTCACCAAAACGTTTCCTCAATGCCTTAGCTAAAACCACTCGAATTTCTCAAGCAAATCCAAGCTAATGGCATTCCATGAACTTAAAAACACAACTCCTGATGCCCCAAGGCATCTTCGTTTGCTGTCATGTTGACAGGTGGAGAGACTTCCTGAGGAGGCGAGTGCCTGGAGCTCAGGTTTCCCAGCTGAGTGTGCCTGAAAAGCTCAAAGAAGAGGTTAGGAGGTCCCCGGTTTGCTTTTCCGGGGAGGACCCTCCGACGCCCAAGTCAGTTTTCTGAGTGAAGGTGGAGGAAGAACACTAAGGGATCAAATGTCTTGCCTGTTTTGTGTTTTCTCAGAGAGAGGAAAATGCCCATCCTTTGCCCAGTCCCATTTCCTAGTATTTATAGGAGTAGCTGGTCCGTTCAGATCATGACACGTGTTCGGTCGGATTTGATCTGTCTCTTTGGACCTAGGGGACAGGCAGCCGTTTGCAGCCTCTTTTAGCCCTGGACCCGGACGGGTTGTGTCAGGACTGGGGCGGCCGCGGCGTGTCATTTCGCCGTTCAGATGTGACGTGTAGGGCTTGTGGGCGACATGTCAGAGGCTCCTTAAATGCTCATACCGTACTCCCGAGGTCCCCTGGGCGAGGTCGCCCTTCGGTGCGTGCACCCTCTTCGGATTCTATCCGTCCTTCGGTGCGAGCACCTCCTTCGGGATCTATCCCATAATTCTGGGAGCGCCCTTGATGAACACCTTCTTCGGGACTCACATCCATAGTTCAGGGATTCCCTTGTTCAGGTGTTTCTTCTTCGGGGAAGACCTCTTTGGGGCCTCTTCCTTCGGGGAGATTCTCCCTTGCTTCAGGGAGATGGCTCTCTTACCCGAAGACGGTCAGTTTAGCCCCTCGATGGAGACGGTGTTGTCCTCGGAATTCCTGACGAGCTATCGAAGTCTCGAGCTCATAGTGTTTGACTTCGCACCTTCCGAGGTCAGTAAAAAGATCCTCTCTTGGGTGACGTCAGACTCCTCGGCCAATATTCTGGCGCGGAGTTACTACCGAGGAGGCGTTAGCCTTTGGCTATCACAGGCCCCCCTCCGAAAAGCCAAAGTGAGAAACTTCGGTTCATCGGTTTTCGGGTCCTGTGGTTGTGATATCTGCACCGAAGACGCCTTCTTCTGCTTGAAGCGATGGGCAGTCCTTTTTGCGTCCTCGAGGCGCGAGAAGATAGGCTGTCCGTGTGCCGAAGATACACCTTCTGCCCGAAGTCACAGGCTATCTCTTGGTGTCTTCGTGGCGAGGGGAAATAGGATAACCTTATACCGAAGATAGACCTTTTGCCCGAAGTCACAGGCTGTCTTTTGGTGTCTTCGAGGTAACCTACTTTTTTTCCTTTATAGGTCTGCTCATGCGTCGCGTCCTATATCGAGCAGAGTCAGTCTAGGGCAGCGCCTCTAGACCAAATGGTGTCAGAGGGCGTGCTCGACGTGATGGACGACACGTGGCACGTTTGATGCACGATGACCGACACATGGCACTTTTTTATTGGGTAAGAATGCACTGAGTACAGCAGGCGCGACTTTTCAGGTGCTCTTAGCAGTTATGACGACGCTTCGCCTTCCGAGGGGTACTAATGGCGACGGTTGTTCTGGCCTTCTCGCCCTATATATATCAGTCCTGTCATAACCCTCTTTCTTCTTCTGCTTTTGCTTTCTTTTGCCTTCTAATTCTCTCCCGATTTTCCGCGGCGGTTCTCCTTTTTCAGGCGTTTTTCCGACCACTTTTCACGACGGCTTCCAGGAATCCAGATTCCGGCAAGACCTTTGGTGGGTTTTAGTCCCTTTTGCTTTTTTTTTTCAAAGCTTCTTCTTTGTTTTTCCCGAACTCGTTTTCATCATGCCTGTTCCCGAGAGTTGGCAACCTCTTCTTTCTCACCCCTGCTGCACTACTGCGGCAAAGCTAGCGAAGTGGAAGAAAAAGTTTTTCTTACCCTCTTACTCTGTGACGAGGTTGCCCCGTCCTGACCAATTTGCTTTCTCCAACCGTAGTGATGAAATCACTGTTTTCCGAGCCCAACTGAAGGCCAGACTTCGGTATCCCCCCCCGAAGATGGTTAGCGCGTTCTGCAACTTCCATGGCATTGCCGTTAACCAACTCCCACCGAACTCGTACTGTTATTTCAACGCCTTCCTCTGTATGTGCGGTGTTTTCAAAATAAAACCTCACTTTGTAGTTTTTCTTCAGTACTACAAGCTCTTCGTGGTCCCAAAGGGTGGCTTCTACTTTATGCTGCCTCGGGGATCCGGGAGCAAAAAGTATACGTTCACCTTCGCCACCAAAGACAGCTGGCGAGGGTGGCAACAAAAATTCTTTTTCCTGAAGAAGTCGGAGGCTTGGTCGCACGTCCCGACCAAGTGGGCTCAGGGGAGGCTCAAGATGGATGTTGTTGACCCGAAGATACTGCTAGACGCCGATGTAGCACCTATCTTTGAGGACTTCGACAGGCGCATCCGGGCCGTCTCTGACTGGGCTGCCGAGGTCCCTCCTCGTGCCCTTTACCCCTTTCCGATCAACTGGAGGCTCATGACCGAAGAGGTCCTTCGGGAACTCAAGGTGGTAAAGGAGCATGTGACAGACCTCAATATGCCGAAACCGGCTTCTTCGGGGAAGGACTCCTGGCTCGTGAAACTCCTTCGGGGGAAAGAGACTTATGAGTCTTTTTACGAGAGTAAGTTACTTTCTCATTTTTTCCTTCATAACTTCATCTTGGACTTACACTGATCTTCTTTTTCTTTCTCCAGAGATGGGCGACGACGCGGCTGCCTTCTACAAGGCTCTTTTTACGGGCCAGGCCGAGAGGGGCGAGCAGACAAAGAAGGCCGCCTCTCGGAGGCGAAAGCACACTTCGGCGGGCCCTCCTTCCAAACGGGCCAGGAAGGCTGGTCCTTCCTCTCTTCCGCAAATTCCGGAGGAGGCAGGCGAGGAAGCCGAAGACCACGCTGTCGCTTTGCCCGAGGTCCCTTCTTCCGACGTCCCTTCTTCCGACGTCCCACCTCAAAGCCCCATGCCTTCGCATGCTCTTCTGGAGGGCGATGGGGAGGAGACCCCTTCTGCCGAGGAGCGGCGCCAAATAAAAGGCAAGGGGATCTCTATTGAGGCGACGACGGTTCCTGACGACGACGTTACCGAGGTGCCAGCAGGTTTGCATTTTGTCAAACATCCTTTTGTGTCTTGCAAACCATTAAGACTTTTCTGGTCTTAACCAATATTTTTTTTTTTTTTTTTTTTTGCCTTGTTGTGCAGCGGAGGTGGCCTCTCCTGGCTGGGTTACCGAACATGCCCGCAAGAGGGCCCTTCGGGATGCCAAAATTCCTGAAGGGAAAGTGCCGAAAGAGCCCTTTTGGACGTTCACGGAGGACATGAATATGTACTCCGAGGACTGTCCCGAGATGGCCAGGCAAATGTGCAAAGGGGTGCTTACTAAGGCATCTTACAAGGCCATTACGGCGGCTTACCCAGGCGATAACTCCTTGGCCGCCAAAATCACTGAACATGCTGCCTAGGTGCTTAGCATTATTTTCCTCAGTGGCAAATTTGTCTTTGACTTTTTGTCCAAGTACTTAGCATTATTTTCCCTCTGTTTGCTTTTCTCTCTCTTTTTTGCAGCTGATGGGGTATGCCGGGTGTCTCCGTGTTCGGGTGGTGCGAGAGGCAGAGAAGAGGGCGGCACTTTGGGATCATTATACCAAGGTGAAGGACAAGTGTTCGGCCCTGGTAGCCCAAAATGCTCATCTCAAGCAGTCTGCGGAGAAGGAGGTTGCTGAACTTCGGGAGGGGTTCAAAAAAGAGAAAGAGGAACTTCAGAAAGACACCTCCCAGAAGCTTTCCGACCTCGGCTCTCGAATGGCGGAGCTGACTTCAACCGTCGAGGCGATTCAAAAGGGTAAGTCAGAAAGTGACGCAATCCTTGCAAAGGCGCTCGAGGAGAAGGCTCAACTCGAAGCCGAGGTCGCATCTCTGAAGGAGCCTTCAGAAGAGAAGAAGAAGGTGAAGTCACTGAAGAAAAAGGTCAAGGATTTGGAGAAGGATTACGCTGATCTGGAGAAGGACTATGAGGATTTGGAGGTCAAGAAGCAGGAGTCCGATAATATGACGAAGTTGGGCTTTCAAGACGGCTTCTGTCTCGCTCGGCACCAGATTCTGCAGAAGTTCCCAGACTTCGACCTCTCCTTCCTGGAAGCAATGAACATCCCCAAGGAGCCTCGGTGGACTTGGTCCAAGATCGAGCATTTGAGACTGCCTCCTTCTCTCCCGGCGCCGAAGGCTACTGACAAAAGCACGGGGGCTGGCAGTTCTCAGGACGCCGAGGTTCCTTAGCTTGTACTAGGGCCCTTTGTCTTCATTTTCTTCTTCTTTTTTGTAGTCTTTCAGCAACTTTCTTCTCTGTAAGCACTCTTTGGCTTAATAGATACAACTTCGGCTAAGTGTTTTTTGCCAGGTTCTTTTGTTTCTCCCTGTCCCGAACATAATTCGCTCGAGAGACTTCGGAGAACCATGCTGTTGCTTTCCTTTGTCCTGAACATATTCGCTCGAGAGACTTCGGAAAACCTTACTCTTGCTTTCCTTTTGTCCCGAACATATTCGCTCAAGAGACTTGGGAAAGCCTTACTCTTGCTTTCCTTTGTCCCGAACATATTCGCTCAAGAGACTTTGGAAAGCCTTACTCTTGCTTTCCTTTGTCCCGAACATATTCGCTCAAGAGACTTTGGAAAGCCTTACTCTTGCTTTACTCGGCGATTGCTTTTGTGAGACTCTTGCCTTGTGCTTCTTCAAAACTTTTTACTTAGACAAATTTTTCCAACTTGTGGAATACAACTTTCCCATCGAACTTTTTAGGCATAGAATTTTTTCAAGGCCTCTGAGTGCCAAGTATTTTTTAATTCTATGCCTTCGGCATCACCGAGCTTATATACTCCTTTTCGTACTTCGGCAAGTACCAGGTAGGGTCCTTCCCAATTTGCGCGAAGTACCCCGTAGGACGGCTTTCGGGGTGCAAATTCAGCCTTTCGAAGAACGAGGTCTCCCTGCTTTATTCCCTTTGGCCTGGCGCGTAGGTTTATGGCTGCTGCCACTCTTTGCTGGAAAGCTTTTCTTCTCAGCTCGGCTATTTCTCTATGTTCGCTGACGAGGTCGAGCTTGGTTCTCAGGCCGAGGTCATTTCCTTTTTCATCGAACACTTGGACTCGTATTGACGGTTGCACTATCTCGACGGGGATGATGGCCTCTGTGCCGAAGACAAGTGAAAAGGGCGTTTCCCTTGTGGCTCTTCGGGGTGTCGTTCGGTAGCTCCATAACACGCTTTGGAGTTCTCCTGGCCATTTCCCTTTTGCTTCTCCCAATCTCTTTTTCAGACCATCTTTTATGGTCCTGTTAGATACTTCCACCTGCCCATTACTCTGGGGGTGAGCTACTGGGGCGAAGTGCATTTTTGTCCCAAGGTCGCTAATGAATTCTCGGAATCCTTTGTCTACAAACTGGGATCCATTGTCCGCTACGAGTACCCTCAGTATGCCAAATCTGCATACGATGTTTTTCCATACGAACTTCTGCACTTCTTTTGCCGAGATAGTTGTCAGGGGTTCTGCCTCGACCCATTTAGAGAAATAGTCTACTGCTACCACGCAGAACTTTACGCCTCCAGGCGCCGTTGGGAGTGGCCCAATTAGATCTATGCCCCAAACTGCGAAGGGCCAAGGATAGTCTGCCGAACTCACGAACTCTGAGGGTGTTCTTTGGATGTTCGCATGTCTCTGGCAACTACCACATTTCTGGACGAACTGCTTGGCGTCCCTTCTCAGGGTTGGCTAGAAGTATCCTTGGCGGAGTATCACTGCTGCTAGGGCGTCGGTTCCGATGTGCGAACCACAGGCACCTTCATGAACTTCTTCGAGGATCATTTTGGTATCCTCTTCACTAACACACCTCTGTAGTGGATTTGCATATCCTTGCCGATATAGTTCTTCTCCAATTAAGAAGAAACGTCCGGAGCGCCTTCGCACTTTTGCGGCTTCGCTGGGGTCTTCGGGGAGTGTGTTAGTTGCGAGATATGTTTTGATTGGTTCTTTCCATCCTTTCCCCGAGGTCTGTATGCTTAACACCGCGATGCTGGGATGGCTTAGCACTTCGGTGCAAGTTTTGGACTTCGCCAGACAGTCTGCCTTAGCATTTTCTCGTCGGGGTACGTTCTCGATTTTCACGACGTCGAACTCCCGAATAAGCTTTGTTACCAACTCATGGTATTTTGCCAAGGTCGGGTCTTTCGCGCCATAGTCCCCTGCCATTTGTCGGACCACCAGCTGGGAATCACTGTGGGCTTTCAAGTTTCTCACGCCAATTTTTCTGGTCAGGCGTAATCCTGCTATGAGGGCCTCATACTCGGCCATATTGTTGGTGGCATTGAAACTGAACTTGCTGGCCTTCATTACTTCTAGGCCTTCGGGGCCTCTGATAATCACTCCAGCTCCCTGGTGTTCAGATCCTGAGGCCCCGTCAACGTGCAAGGTCCATTCTGGCTCACCCTCTTTTGGATCTGAATGGCTCTCCTCAGTGGTGGGTATTTCGGCGATAAAATCTGCCAGTGCTTGAGCTTTTATAGCTTTCCGAGGCTCATACGTGATCTCGTGTTCGCCCAGCTCTATGCACCACTTGGAGAGCCTTCTCGAATGATCAACTCTCTTCATGACATCCCGTAGTGGCAGACTACTTCGGACAATGATGGGGTGAGCCTGAAAGTATGGCCGCAGCCTTCTCCCTGCAAGCACTAAGGCATATATAGCTTTTTGAAGCAAAGGGTACCTGACTTCGGCGCCATGCAAGGACTTGCTGACATAGTAAACCGGCCACTGTTTCGGTCCTTCTTCTTTCACGAGGACCGAACTCACAGCTTTTTCCGTGACGGCGAGGTATAGTGCCAGGGGCTCTCCCTCCCGAGGTTGCCGCAGAGTCGGCAGTCTGGCCAAGTAGACTTTGAGTTCTTCCCAGGCTTTTTGGCAATCTTCAGCCCAAGGATGGCCATCCCTTCCGAGGTCGCCTTCCATTTTTGCCGCTTTTGTGAGGACTTTGAAGAAGGGTCGACACCTATCTCCGTACCTGGAAATAAACCTGCTCAGAGAGGTTATTCTTCCGGTGAGTCTCTGCACGTCTTTGACTGTGGTAGGTGTTCGAAATTCAAGTAGAGCCTTAATCTTCTCAGGGTTAGTGTCGATGCCTCTTTCGGATACCATGTACCCGAGGAACTTTCCCGAGGTCACCCCGAAGATGCACTTCTCTGGATTAAGGCGGATCCCGAAGGTTCTGAGCTTTTGGAAGGTTTCCCCTAAATCTGCAACGTGGTAGCCAGGCAGTTTGCTCTTGACTATCATATCATCAACATATACCTCCATGTTCCTCCCCATTTGGTCTTTGAAGACCTTGTTCATCAGCCTTTGGTAGGTGGCTCCTGCATTTTTTAGCCCGAAGGGCATTCTGATATAGCAATATGTTCCTCCCTCGGTGATGAAGGCAGTCTTCTCTTCGTCTCCGGGGTCCATCCTTATCTGATGGTAGCCACTGAAGGCATCTAGGAAACTTAAGAGCCCGTACTCGGCAGTTGAATCTACCAGTTGGTCTATTGGTGGAAGAGGATATGAATCTTTTGGGCAAGCATCGTTCAAATTTCTGAAGTCGATGCACATCCGAAGCTTGCTACTTCCTTCTTTTGTGGCAATTACCACGTTACTTAGCCATTCGGGGTAGTTTACCTCCCGGATAACGCTAGCGTCTATCAGACGCTGGACTTCGGTTTTGACGAATTCACTTTTGTGAGCTGAGATGCTCCGTTTCTTTTGCCGGACAGGTTTTACTTCCGGACTCACTTTAAGGCTATGCTGGATTACGCGAGGGTTTACCCCTGGCATGTCCTTCGGGGAGTAGGCGAACAGATCTTTATTTGCAAGCAGAAAAGATACAAGTTTTTCCTTGTCTCCATCGGCCATATTTTTCCCTATTCGGGTACTATGGCCTGGGACAAGCTCTACTTGTTCTGTTTCCGCTTTTGTGGAATCTTCTGCCTCGCCCCTTTCCAGCTCTTTTGCTTCTACAGCATGTGCTAAGTTGCTTGCTGGAGCCTTTCGTGCTCTGACGAACACCTTTCTCACCTCGCCTTGATCAATGAAGATCTTTGCGTCTCCTTTTTTGGTGGCGAAGGAGACGGTCAAGTACTTTACATCAGGGCGAATGTGCAAATTTCCCTGTGTCTGTCTGCCGAGAATGGCGTTGTATGACGAAGGAACGTCCATGACTATGAATCTTGCCATGGTAGAGGCGAACAACTCAGCAGTTCCTTTCTCCGAAGTTCCTTTCATCATCAAGGGGAGGTCGATCCACCCGAGGACAGGTAGCTCAGATGGTCCTACGCCGAAAGTGGGTGAAGTAACAGCCTTGAGGTCACTCCTGGATACGCCCAAGCTTGGCAGCAAGTGTGAGAACAAGACGTCTGCGTTTGACCCATCATCCAGTAGTACCCTCTTGACGTCCCAGTTTCCTATCCTCGCCATTATCAGCAATGGATCGTCATGGGGAAATACGATGGTGGAGCCATCCTCGCGGGCCAATTTTTTCGTTGGGCTCTGATATTCCATCACCGCTATCTCTCTGGCCCTTCTTTTTCTTTCCGAGGATGGAAGTCCGGTTGTGATCGTCTGTATTACTCCTGCCGAAGGTGGAGGACGCCTTCTCGGACTTCGGTTCCTTCGCCTGTCCGAATCGTAATCCTCGTCATCGGGCTTTCCTTCCTCCTCTTTTTTCCCTTTCGGGGAAGGCATTCTCAAATAACGCTGAAGCTGGCCCTGCTTTATCAGTGATTCAATGTACTTTTTCAACTGAAAGCAGTCTTCGGTGTCATGACCGTGATCACGGTGGAACTGACAGAACTTCTTCATGTTCCTTCTGTTGTCAGCAGTCATGCCCCTTGGTCGTTGGATTTGAGCCCCCTGTTTTTCCAACGCCATAAGGACGTTAGCCCTCGTGGTGCTCAGAGGTGTAAAGTTTTGGGGCTTCCTTCCTCCTACTCGCATTCTCCGAGGTCGGCCTGACTGTTCCGTTGGACACCGGGCTTGCTGGCTGGACCCTTCGCCACGAGCTTGAATTTGGTCATGTTTCGGTCCAGTCATTCTCAGTTCTTCGGCTGTCATGTGTTGTTCAGCCCTTCGGTAGAATTCTCCCAGCGTGTCCGGGGGATCTTTGGAGAATTCGTAAAACAAGTACGAATCCCTCCGGAGGCCCCTCGTCATGGCGAGGATGCGGATTTCGGGACAAAAGTCCGGAACACTGAGGGCCTCCCTGTTGAACCTCTCGACATAGTCACGGATGGTCTCCCCGTTTCTCTGTGCTATGTCAAACATCTGGACGGGCATCTTCGCCGTCGGCTTGCTCCCAATGAACTGTTGGGTGAATGCTGTGGACAGCTCCTGGAACCCCCTGATGTTTCCGGGAGGCAGGGAATTGTACCAGGCAGTTGCTGGTCCTGCGAGGGTGACTTCGAAGCACTTGCAGAGCGTAGCATCATCAGCCCCATGTAACACCATGCTGCATTTGTACTTTGTTAGGTGGGCCTGGGGATCAGTCCGACCCTCATAGGTCTCCAGCCGAGGTAGCCTGAAGTCACTTGGCATGGCCGCCTCGACCACTGTTCGGGCGAAAGGAGTTTCATCTCCAGAGACCGTTTCAGTTAGCCTGGCCCAAACAGGCTTGCGTGCCACCTGCTGTTCCACTCTCTCCAGTCTTGCCAAGACTTTCTCCAGGAGGAGCGTAGCACTGGGCTACTCTTCCTGGTGCCGTCCCTTCGGGGAGCGACTTCGGTACCGAGGTGAGGGGGACCCTGCCTCTGTTGATAAACTTCTTCTAGACGGGACTTCGGGTCGTTTAGACCTTGCTCTTTCCGCCAGCCGTGCCCCGAGGGGCAAGTTATCTGTCGAGGACTCTTCTCGTGGCTCCCCACTTCCCGAGCTATGATGGGTTGCCCTCGGGCTTTTCTCCCGAGGTCGTGCCGACGAAGTGGGTTTTTGCGCCTAGGCTGGTTGCGGCCATCTTCGGTCTATTTGTTGTGTCATTTCAGCCACAACAGACCTCTGAAAGTCTCTTAAAAAATCCATGGTGATGACAAGAGGGCGTTCCTCTTCAGGCAACGAAGTCTCTGGGGGACTTTGTTCGGTAGCTGGTTGGGTCTCAGGCGCGGACGGGGACTTCGGAAGTCCTTTGTCCTTCGAACGCCGAGTTTCGACAACAGCTACCTGGGAGTAGTTTCCCACAGACGGCGCCAAATGATGCCCCAAGGCATCTTCGTTTGCTGTCATGTTGACAGGTGGAGAGACTTCCTGAGGAGGCGAGTGCCTGGAGCTCAGGTTTCCCAGCTGAGTGTGCCTGAAAAGCTCAAAGAAGAGGTTAGGAGGTCCCCGGTTTGCTTTTCCGGGGAGGACCCTCCGACGCCCAAGTCAGTTTTCTGAGTGAAGGTGGAGGAAGAACACTAAGGGATCAAGTGTCTTGCCTGTTTTGTGTTTTCTCAGAGAGAGGAAAATGCCCATCCTTTGCCCAGTCCCATTTCCTAGTATTTATAGGAGTAGCTAGTCCGTTCAGATCATGACACGTGTTCGGTCGGATTTGATCTGTCTCTTTGGACCTAGGGGACAGGCAGCCGTTTGTAGCCTCTTTTAGCCCTGGACCCGGACGGGTTGTGTCAGGACTGGGGCGGCCGCGGCGTGTCATTTCACCGTTCAGATGTGACGTGTAGGGCTTGTGGGCGACATGTCAGAGGCTCCTTAAATGCTCATACCGTACTCCCGAGGTCCCCTGGGTGAGGTCGCCCTTCGGTGCGTGCACCCTCTTCGGATTCTATCCGTCCTTCGGTGCGAGCACCTCCTTCGGGATCTATCCCATAATTCTGGGAGCGCCCTTGATGAACACCTTCTTCGGGACTCACATCCATAGTTCGGGGATTCCCTTGTTCAGGTGTTTCTTCTTCGGGGAAGACCTCTTTGGGGCCTCTTCCTTCGGGGAGATTCTCCCTTGCTTCAGGGAGATGGCTCTCTTACCCGAAGACGGTCAGTTTAGCCCCTCGATGGAGACGGTGTTGTCCTCGGAATTCCTGACGAGCTACCGAAGTCTCGAGCTCATAGTGTTTGACTTCGCACCTTCCGAGGTCAATAAAAAGATCCTCTCTTGGGTGACGTCAGACTCCTCGGCCAATATTCTGGCGCGGAGTTACTACCGAGGAGGTGTTAGCCTTTGGCTATCAACTCCCTTACCTTAACTCCAAGAACCAAGCAAGAATCAAGCTCCTCCTCCCTCAAACAAGCTCCCAAAGTTCTACACAATTCCAAACCAAAAACAAAGCTCTAAACATCAAAATTTGCCTCCTAACCAAAACCCAAGCTTCCAATCAACCAAATACCAAGAATTCAATCAAGATCACAACTCTTACCTCATTCAAAAATAGGGGATGGAGAAAAACGCCTCTTCAAGGCTCAAAAACATGAATTCAAGGTTGAAAATGCATCCTCCAAGCTTATACACCCTTAATTGCACCTCTTGACACCAAGATCACTTGATTCCAAGTTCAATTTGAGAGAGAAATGAGTGAGGGAAGCTTAAGAACGTGTTAATGGCAGCTTCTCCTCCTCTTTCCCTTCTTAAACCCTCACTTAACACCAAGATCACCAAGGTTTCAAGTTAAGTGCAATTAGGTCCCCCATCTTTGTAACTTAACAGTTCTTGATTCAATTCTTGTCTATTTGTCAAGTTTGAGTTATAGTTAAGAGTTAAGTTCTAAAAATTCATTTTAAAACACTCGGGACTCATCCCGGCTACTCAGGGTGCAAAATTATCATTTTGCCCCTGAACTTAGTTCAGAGCTTTATTCTTGTCGGAACTTAGTGAACTTCGGTAAACTCCTTTATTCTTGCTAAGTAAACTTAAATTAAACTTCTAAACTTAATTCAAAACTCTTTACCTTCCTCAAGAAGGGTCATAACATTTATACTATAATTTTCTCATTTGTTAAGGTGGTAACACTCATTGCATTAGAAAGGCAGGGAACGTCAATCAAACATCTGAGGTCCATGACCTTGGATAACATAAACAACATGAAGAAGTACTTCTAATTCAGGAAGTACATTGACTCCTTAATCAAACAAGGGTAACTTTGGTGTTACTTGCAGATGCGTCACCTAAGGCTTGGGAAAAACTGATGATGAGGGAAATGGAGAAGAAAAGGAATATGATTATGACAGGTGGCGAACTAAAAGCAACCCTAGAAAGCACCCCAACCAATCCAAGCAATAACAACTGGACTACCCCCGACCAAAAGAAAGAGGAAAGCTAGGAAGATTCTAGTAACGGAGTTAAACAACCCAATGAACAAGCTAACTTGAAGTTATGGGTCAGTTGTGAAGTTCCCACGAGATGATCCTCTCCTAATCATGTTAAGGATCAGAAGTTGGGACGTGAAGAAGGTGTTCATTGATGATGGGTCAAATTTCGACGTCCTGTTCACCTACCTATTGTCAAACTTGGAAATTTCTGAGCATGATCTCAAGGTTATGACCACACCCACCTTTAGAGTTGGTCCATCGGAACTCCCTGTACTCGGATGGATTGACTTGCCATTGATGTTGAGGGGCACCTTAGTTAAGACCAAGGAGGAACTCTTTGCTTCCACCATGACGAGGTTCACCATCATAAATGTCCCATCCTTGCACAATGCTATCTTCGAAAGATAGACATAGGGCAACCTTCACATCTGATTAGATGTGAAATACCTAACTATCACGTTCGAGGTGAAGGAGGGAGACATAAAAATATTCATAAATGAAGCCAAAGTTAGGAATGTGTTTGTCAAGCAAGACAGAATCCAACCAAAGTCCACAAGCAGACCTCAGGGGAAAAGAGTACGATTGGCGAAGATGCAATAGAAGGGGAAAAATGTGATGTTGAAAAAATAGAAACTGAGGATATACAACTAGTCCCTGGTCAAAATACCCGAATGGGGAAAAAACTGGCCACAGGTGACAAGGAAGAACTTCTATCCCTTCTATTAATGAACTAAGGTCTATTTGCTTACTCCCTGAAGGACATGCCCGGAATAGATCCAGGTATAATTCAACACAGTCTTAAAGTACACCCAGAGGCGTGGCCCATTCGGCAGAAAAAGCATAGCCTTTCAGCACATAAGAACAATTTCATCAAAAACCAAAGTCCAACTATTAACGGAAGCAAGCATAATAACGGAAGTTAAGTACCCTGAGTGGCTTAGCAACGTTGTTGTCACCATAAAAGAAGGGAGCAATAAACTCTGAATGTGCATCGACTTCCGAAATATTATTTATGCTTATCCAAAGGAATCGTATCCTCTGCAATCAATAGACCAATTGGTAGACTCCACAGCCAAATATGGTCTACTTACTTCCTCAATGCTTCTAGTGGGTACCACCAGACTTGGTTGAATCCTGAAGATGAGGAAAAAACTGCCTTCATTAACGAAGTAGGGACCTACTGCTACGTTAGAATGCCTTTCGGCCTAAAAAATTTAGCAGCCATATATCAAAGGCTGAAGAATAAGGTGTTCAATTCCCAAATTGGGAGAAACATGAAAGTGTACGTCAACGATATGATAGTTAAAATTAAAATACCTAGTAATCATAACATAGACTGGGGAGAAACATTCTAGCAACTTCAAAAATTTAGAATCCATCTTAACCTCAAAAAGTGCCTATTTGGGGTGACTGCGGGCAAAATTCCTCAACATTATGGCATCCGGAAGTTGTATTGATGCCATGCTGGAGAAGGTTAAGGCCTTAATGGGATTCCGAACTCTACAACTACCAAGGATTTATAGAGGCTTACAGGACAAATAATGGCCCTTAGCAAATTAATCTCCAGAAATGGAGATCGGTGCCGACCACTCTTTAAAGTGCTCACCAAGGTAGCAGAAAATGAAGGCAACATTAGTTCTAAAGAACACCGTTGGAATGAAGATTGCCAAAAACCATGGGATGAACTCAAAAACTATTTAGCCCACTTACTAACCCTGCAACAACTAAGAGAAAGAGAACCTCTCATCCTTTACCTCATGGTTACCGAGAAAGCAATAAGTTCAGTATTGGTGAAGGAAAAAGAAGGAGGAAAACAGTGACCTGTATATTATGTTAGAAAATCTTTCCACCATGCTGAAGTCAGGTACCCACTTTTGCAAAAAGCCATCTACGCCCTAGTCATGGAAAGTAGAAGGCTTCAACCTTATTTCCAGGGACATCCCATCATGGTGCGAAGTAACATACGCCTTCGGGATGTCATGAAGAATGTGGACCATTCAGGTTGGTTATCAACGTGGTGTGTTGAGCTTAGAGAGTACAACATCACGCATGAAGCGAGAATGGCCATAAAAGGCCAAGATTTAGTAGATTTTATTGCTGAATTGCTCAAAATTGAGGACACCCCTGATAGAATTGTTTGTAGATGGTGCTTTAGGATCAGAACACCAGTGTTACCACCTCATAAAAATGGAAGAATTACAAAGTGTGGCATAATGGTCAAAAACCATAATATTGTGTAATTCTCATCATAGTGATTGAAGTGTGTGGGGTAAAAGGCATGATCAACACCTCATTAAAAGTGTGCCAAGTTGGTAACTTGGCCCCCAAGAAAAGCCTTAAGGATTGCTTGTTTGTCAAGCAACCTATGGCCTTTTTTGTAAGGTTATGGAAATTTGGGTACTCAATTGCAAAACTCTCAAGAACAGGCTTTGGATAGTTATGGGAAGGATATGAATGGTATTAAAGTACTATTGGAGGACAAAATTGCTTATGGTAGGCAAGTGTGGGCAAACAAAACACAAGAAAGGGCTTAAGGACCTAAGTGTCCCAGTGTAGGCATTTGGTTGTTTATGCTTTTGACATGAGTTAAATCGAGAAATTTTGGGGTATCCTACTCAAGGGATGATAGCTAAGGCATGGTAGGGATTTGGTGAAATGTGGGCCAAGAAATTAAGCATAATAAACCAAGGTTTTGTAGCAAGGAAAAGCACATAAAGCAAGGTTAAGCTTGTTAAGTGTGTTTTGTGCCCTCAAGCTCATTTAAGCCCATTTAAGTGACCAACTCACTTATCTCTATCCCATTTTTAGTGTGCTCCAGCCCAAAAACATAGCCACACTTCCTCCATAGCCACCATACCTTCAAACTTGTAATTGATTGAAATTGAAGGAAAAAAAGGAAGCAATTGGAAGCTATTTGGTGCTATTGATTGACTGCAGCTAGGATCAAGCACCAATTTTAGCATACCTGTCAAGGTAAGGGATCTCTTGCTCTCATGGGTTATTTTCTATATTTTCAAGCAATCATGGTGCTAGGGCTAAGCTTGGAAGAGAGCCATGAGCTTGATGAACCAAGCTTACTGAGGGGAGTGCACTTATTGAAGGTTTTGTGACCTAGTGTGAAGTGCACAGAGATGGCAGTGAAATAAGGGTTTTGAGAGCCCAAAGTTAATACTAACTAGTGTTAAATCCTCCTAATACCAAGCATTAGCTTGAGGAGGGCTGCCATAACGATTTGGTTATGTTTATTATGCGTTTTATGGACTAAATTATGGTTTATATTGCTGCCGCATTTCATGTGTTTGTTGGTTATGAATGGCTGCTGCATTTGGTTGCTATATCTTCTATATATGCATTGTGGTTTCTTGTTTTAGTGTTTTTGGATGCAAGTTTTGATCATGGTTACATTGCCTATTGAATCCAAGTGTTACCCTTTCTCAATGAAACTTACTCCCCTCAATTCTATCATTTTAGGTCCAGCTAAGAGATCACCTTCAAACTACCTTTGTGGTTTGAGTTAGGATCTGGCAAGGTTGGTGATTTTACGAGTACAGTTGATGTTTTTAGTGATGGTACTTATTGTGTTATGTAGCAGTTGTTCAGCATCCTGTTCTGGAGTCCATTGTGTCTTAGGCACTCCTGTAACTTAAGATGTGTATTTAACCAAATTAAGACCATTTTGTAGTGCATGTATGCATGTACATGTAGGTTACATAAAATGAGATAAGTATGTGAACATTTGAGTAATGTTTTGGCTATGTATATGATGTGGTGCAAAGCTGGCTAAGTGCGAATGATAGACTCCGTACTTGTAAATTCTGTTTTCGCCACATAAAGTTGCTAGATGCTGGAGCATGTAATTCATATGTGTATTGGACATGTATGGGATAGCCGCAGATGGCTTACCCCTTGTGAATGAAGTGTTTGCACACTTATGAAATTTTGTATGCGCAAAATGGTCATAAAGAACCCAAAATTTTGACTCTACAGTTAAAGTTCTATAACTCCTTGTGTAGAAGGAATATAGGTATAAAGTTTTTACCACACCTAGAGGACATCTAGAAGTTGAACTGGAATTTAGAATTTATGAATTTGGAGCCCTGTAGCCAACGATATGACATTGGAAATTTGGCTAAATTACTATTCATTTGGTCAGAATTTTGTAACCAACTTCAAAAATTCAGAATTTGGTCCATAGGTGGGCTATTGATGTAAAACAAAATTTCTTTATTTTCTCTAAGTCTATACTTAATAATGGAGCAAATAAAATAAGGGGCTACTTGGCTATATTAATATAGTTTGTTGGAGGAAGTTTGGGTACAGTGCTTGAAATTTTTGAACCTAGTAAGAATGCTTAATGTGTGGATGCCAAAACTAAGGCTTGTGCTAGTGTTTTCATTCTTAGCTACCATAGTGTGCATAAATGTAAATATGTGTGTTCTGGTTAGACCAATATGCATGCATTGAGTATGTACACTAGGGGTGTTGTTCTGATGATCTACAGGACACACCAATCTTGGGAGTTTAAATGCACAGTTTTGGCACCATAACTAGATTACCTTGGAGTGGATAATAAATGTTGGTATCAGAGTTTGGTTTACACATGTACATATCATATAGTTGCATTGTATGCTAGCTACATACTTGAACTCAGTGTGGTCAGCTGTTAGTGTTAAGTATCATTGAAATACCTATGATGTTTATATGTGCTCTATGCTGAATCATTAATGTAGGAAGTAAACCTGGTTACCACAAGGAGAGAGGAACCACCTCGAAGGCATCCTATTGAGTCTGGGCAATGAAGAAATGGACAGAATAAAGGGAATCAAGGGCTTAAATGCATAGTTTTGGCACCATAACTGCATTACCCTAGAGTGGGTAACAACTAAGGTTCTAAGATAATACCTCGAGGCCCTGAGGGAATGGAAGCAGTGAAGCTATTAAGTTCAGATTCTAAGTTACCAATAATATCGCTAAATATGAAGCCCTTATATCAGGGTTACAATTGGCAAAAATGGTTGGTATGAAAAATCTGAAGGCTTATAGAGACTCACAATTGGTCGTTCAGCAAACAATGGGGGAATACGGTTCCAAGGATGGTACCCTAGAAAAATACCATGACCTCATCAAAAAATTAATCCGAGAATTTGACAAGGAATATATAGAAAAGGTACATCAAAAAGAGAACACTGAAGCTAACATATTAGCTAAGTCGAAACAGTCCACCGAGGTACTTGATCACCCGAGCATAGCCATAATGGCACTCACTACACCAAACTAGGGGTGGAAAGACTCTATAAAAGAATATCTGATTAGGTCATCCTTACTCAAGGACCCTAAGAAAGCTATGAAGGTATAGAGGTGCTCAGGAAGGTACTTCATGGTTGGGGAAGAATTGTACCAACCAGGGTACACAAATCCCATGCAAAGATGTATTAGAGAAGAGGACGTCGAAGCAGTCCTAAAAGAAGCTCACGAAGGAGTCTGTAGGTCTCATATCAGAATTGATGCCCTTGCTGGAGTACTACTTTAGTAGGGATATTTTTGGCCCACTCAAAGGAAAGATTCATGGCAGTTCATCAAGCGATGCGATAAATGTCAGCGGCACGCACCCATCCAAAGGGCACCTTTGAAAGCAATCACTTTAACTAGTTATCCTTCCCCTTCACAGTTTGGGGTATTGGCTAATGCTCTAACACATGTTCAATGTAGGACATGTTGATTGGACCTCTGGTAGAACTTCGCCTGAGTAGTAGGTGCAGCACTTGAAGAATAAAGGTTACGAGTTCCCGAAGTGCCTTTTCGGGGTAAGGATCTCCAACGCCCAAGTCAGTATTCAAAGGGAGAAGTTGTTAGGAGTTAAGAGTAGAGAGAAAAAAATGATGATGCCTCTTGTATCTTACTTCGGAACCTCCCCCAAGTATTTATAGGAGGCTGAGAGGAGGAGGCCGTTATGCCTCGCCTTAGTAGATCAGGACACGTGTTCGGCTAGATTTGGTCCATACCTTTGGAGAGAGGTGTCTATAGCTGGACATAGGTGGTTATGCTCAGAGGATAAGGGCATATGGGAGGTAATTGTCAGAGATCCCCCAACTACAATTGTCATTTCTCCCTATGACCCCTTGGGGATCTAAGACCCTTTCGGACAAGGATTTCCCCCAAGGATGATTGGAGAAAGCACTTCGGATGCGCGGACCATTTTTGGGAGACAATTCTTATGTCAAGGATGATAGACCTACATTCCCAAGGTTGGTAATATACACTCCCGTGGATAACAAAAAGCCTTTTTACCAGAGTCGGTCGTATATATTTTCGAGGGTGGTGTAGATAGGTCTCCTAAGGTTGGTTCTTTAAATTTTTGAGGCTGGTGTTACGTTTGCCAATAAGAAAGTTATGTGGGCGATAGTGTTAGGTTTCGGGAGCCAAACAGCACAGTGGAATTTAACCGAAACCCTCTAGGATCCAAATGAAACGGGGTAAACCGGGTGTTCAAAAATTTTCATACCTAATTTTCGGTTGAGATCTCTCACTCAACTGTAAAGTCGAATCACAAAACCTGAATAGTTGATGTGTTCAGGTTCTCTATGGTATCCACACGAGCCTCTCAGGATCACCATGCTTCCACCGCGTCCCGGCAGATGTGTTTCTCTTGCGCTCGTAGTGCTAGCTTGTGTCCTCCAAGGAATTGCAAGAGAAAAGTACGACTGTCCTTTTTGGGGGCTAGGGCAAGGAGACCTGTGAATTTCTCACTAAAAGTTGTATTTATAGTCAGACTCAACTTCCAGGCCTAATGGGTTTCAAAGCCCTAATCTAATTAGGCTTTAATTTCGGGCTTAATAATGGCTTAACTCTTGGGCCCATTATTAATACGAAATTATTGTGAAACCATAACCCAAATAATTAGCCCATGCACTCTAATGATCCAAATAGCTCTATGTGTGTGACCCAATAGGCTCTTACCACGTTGGCAATGATCATAAATCATATTTATGATCATAAGCAATGAGCGGTGTCTAGCAACACATCATTGCTACCCAAGTGACAAGATTGTCAGTGATTCGACTAAACCTTTATAATCATCACCGATATATGCTATTTTCCTTTTGTCCAAGATATCAAGACTAAGCACGAGACATGGAATGTGTCACTCTCATGTAGCTCAATCTTTGGTTTCTTGATTACCGAGAAGACTAACTTAAACTAACGACATTGATATCGTATATCAACTCATCCGAGCATGGCCATGCATTTTTCTAAGTCTTACTCTATCAAGCGGCCCAAAGATATCACTCCCGTTACATAGGTGGGACAAATCCCATCTTGATCATACAAATCCCTCTGCATGATATGTGACATACACAATGACCTCCTTCAAGTTCACTCAGTTACAAGCAACAAAGGAAAGTATCAAAGTATATGACTCACATGTAGGGAACCTTGATGATCTTAGGTCGAAGGACTACATATACCATGATCACTATGAGAATTACATATGACACTCATATAATGATCCATGTAGTGTTCTCATGGTGGGTCGGTCCAGTACACAAGTTCTCCAACTTGTACCCATATGTAGACTACATATCTCATATTAGTCTCCACATATGCTAATTGTTATGTATTATTGCAACCTGCTCCACAATAATACTAGACCAGGGACGTTTAAGAATATCATTATTCTAGGGTTACAATTATGTTTATTACGTTACGCAGAAACAGAACAACAAACATAATTGCTGGATTAATGCCTTAATAAAATTTCATGACTCAATGTGCAAAAAATGTAACCATCTCATGATTGGATTTTGGGCACAACACTAACAAATAGCCCTTCGACTATCACATGCCCCCTGTTAGGAGACCCAAGTTGTGTCTTTTGTAATAATCATTAAAGAAAAAGTTACAAAAATCCTGCCCTTGGGAAGCTGAGGCTATTCTTGGGGAAAGAACTTCATTTTGCTGAGGTTGCCCCTTCGGCCTAACTATTTTTTCATCCAAGATCCTTTCTTTTGTCGATGTTATACCCTCAGTGAGGATGTTTCTTCAAGCCAAACTCTTCTTTTTGGCGAGGTCACATCTTCTGAACATAAGGAATTACTTGTTCCTTAAGGGTTTTATTCCTCTTACAAATGGATCATCTTGTCCTTTGACCGATCAGTCCTATCACCTTAGGTCACGCATCATGGGTTTACTGGATCAAAAGGCCTGCCCGTGTTTTTCACGTCGTGTGACACATTTCATCAGGTCATTGGCTATCCTTCACATCCGTTACATCAGTTTTGTCTCTTGGCCTGTAGAGGGTCATTATGGTGTCATTGCAACTATTTTCTCTAGTCTATATAAAGCCATTCCTTCCCAAAGCCTCCTAACTCATTGCCTTTAGCTCTCTCTTGCACTATTAGCTTTCTTTTTCTTATGGCGGTGTCTTAGCGGCAGAGCAATTTCCAGCCACCATTTACGGCAATTTTCCTTTGTTCAGTATGTTGGTATCTTACAAAGTCTATTTTTCTCTTTGATTCCTCTTCCCTTAGCAATTCTGAGGTTAGGGCCCTCATTTACCGAAGATGTCTTCTTCACAAGCCAAAGTCTGGTTCATTCCCGAGAGTTAGGCTCCACTCAACTCTCATTTGAGCTATGCCACTTCGGAAAAGCTGAAGAAGTGGTCAGCGAAATTCTTTCTTCCTTCTTATGGCATGACTAGGCTTCCTAGCCTTGCCGAACCAAGCTACCTTCCTTGGCATAAGGAGGTTACCATCTTCAGAGCATTGCTAAAGGTGAGTCTTCAGTATCTATAACCATAGATGGTGAGGGATTTTTTCCACTTTCATGGCATAGCTGTTAACTAGCTACCCCCAAACTGCTATTCTTATTTCATTGCCTTTTTCTGTGTGTGTGGGCTCTTCAAGATATATCATAACTTCATTTTTTTTTATGCAATATTACAAGCTTTATCCTGTCCCAAAGGGTGGGTTTTACTTTTTGTCCTTCGGGGTTCCGGGAGCAAGAAATTCACTTTCACCTTCGGCACCAAGGATAGTTGGAAAGGATCACAAAATAAGTACTTTTCATGGAGGTGGACAAGAAATGGAAGGACATGCCTATGAATTGGGCTTCTAGGACCCTTGACATAGATGTGATGGATCCATCAATGATGTTCACCCTCGAAGTAGAGTCTCAATTTGAGGTGTTTGACTGCTGTATTCGGATGGTAGCTAATTGGTCGGGCCAAGCTCCTACATGTCCACTATTACCCACTTCGGGGCAGTCCAATTATGGTGCCAAGATTGTGCATTTAGACTCCCAGGATTGGTAATGTTCTGTAGCCCATCAGAACACTACCTTTAGTGTGCATACCCAAGTGGCCCTCTTGGGCACTATGTAAACACATGCACATTGGTCCAACCATCACACACATATTCACATTTCATGCACACCATGGCAGCAAAGAAGGAAAACACTAGCACAAATCTTTATCTTGGCTACCACACATTAGGCAATCTTGTTAAGTTCTAGTCTCCAGCCACTGCACCTGTAACTTGCACCAATAAACAGTATCATTTTGGCCATATATCCCCCTATCTTATTTGCTCAATTACCAAGTAGAGACTTAGAGAAAACCAAGGAATTTTTTTTTTACGTCAATAGCCCACCTATGGACCAAGTTCTCGATTTTTGAAGTTGATTAGAAAATTTTGACCAAATGAACAGTAACTTAGTCAACTTTGCAACATCATATCTTTGGCTACAGGGGACAAAATTCAGAAATTCTAAATCCTAGTTCAACCTCTAGATGTTCTCTCGATGTGGTCAAAATTTCATACAAATATTCTTTCTACACATGGAGTAAAAGAACTTTAAGTCCATAGTCAAAATTCTGGTCACTTTATGACCATTTTGCTCATACAAAATTTCATAAGTGTGCAAACACTTCATTCACAAGGGGAAAACCCTTAGAAGATATCCCATATATGTCCATTACACATAGGAATTACATTCCCTTGCTTTTAACAACTTTATGTGGCCAAAACAGAATTTACAAGTAAGTAGGTCATCATTCACACTTAGGCAGCTTTGCACCATATCACTTACAAAGCCAAAATATTACTCAAATGTTCACATACTTGTCTCATTTTACATACACAACATGCACATGCATACATGTACTAAAATGCTCTTAACTCAGCTAAATATGCACCCTAGGTTACAGGAGTGCCTGAGACACAATGGACTCCAGAAACAGGCTGCTGGACAGCTACTGCGCAACACAATAAGTACCACCATTAAAAATACCAAATGTACTCCTAAAATCACCTAACTTTCCAGATCACAACTAAACATATGGAAGTTCATGTTCCTGAAATTTTAGATCAAAATTCAATCCACAAATGTCATTTTAAATGTGATCTTTCTTCTGAACCTGAAATGACAGAATTGAGGAGAGTAAGTTTCATTGAGAAACTTAGTAAAGGTAGCACTTGGATTCAATAGGCAATGTAACCATCATTAAAACCTGCATCTAGAGACACGTAAACACAAAGACCACAATGCATATATACAAGATATAGCAACCAAGCAGTAGCCATTCACAACAAACAAACACATAAAATGTGGCAGCAACATATACCGTAGGTTAGTCCATAAAACATGTAATAAACATAACCAAAACACTATGGCAGCCCTCATCAAGCTAATGCTTCATCGTAGGAGGATTTTAACAGTAGTTAGTACTAACTTTTGGATTCTAGAAACCCAGAAATTCACTGCCATCACTGTGTACTCCACACTAGGTCACAAAACCTACAATAAGTGCCCTCCCTTCAGTACGCTTGGTTCATCAAGCTCATGGTGATTCCCATCAGCATCTTCACTATATGACATGATGAGACTGTAAGGGACTTCCGGTGAGGGACGAACGCCTAAAGGGAAGGTTGTCAGGGGAAACCACCTTATATACTCAAAGAATAGGGGTTAGGAGTCCCCGGTGTATTTTTCTGGGGAGGAGCCTCCGACGCCCAAGTCAGCGTTTGAAGGTAGAAGATGAGTATGGAGCAGAAAGATTCTTGCCTTTTTCTTAGAGATCGGATCCCCCCCCCTTGAGGCCACTTCCTTAATATATATATAGGAGGTTGTGACCCGTTCAGATTATGACACGTGTTCGGTCGGATCTAACTTGTACCTTTGGGCGTGGGGACCTCTAGCCGACTGCAGGCCACTTGGGTCAGGGATCAAGACTGGAGTAGGACCTGTGTGACAGGATGCGTGCGGCGGCGACGTGTCAGAGCACATATGAAGGCGGCGTGTCGCGTATTGAGATGACATGTCCGGGGCTCCTTAATTGTTCTACCGTACTCCCGAGGTCCCTTTGGTATAAGGGAGCCCTTCGGAATAGTGTCCCATTTTTCCGAAGTCATCTCAGCAACTCGGGAATCCCCTTGGTACTAAAGCTCCCCCTTTGGGGGCGTTCTCCTTTTCCGAAGGTGGCGGGTCTTCCTCCTCCAAGGCTGATTCGGTCGACTTTCCGAGGGACGCGATGTGCCATGTTCCCAAGGTTAGTACTATCATTTGCAGGGATGTTGGTGGGTCACCGAGGTCAGATATCCAAGGCGTCAGACTTCCTCTTTTCGAAGTTGGTGCTTGTGCTCCTTGGGGATGATGCTCGACTTTCCGAGCATGGTGCTTTGCCCGAGCTTATAGGTTTAAAGGGCGATGGCACTTCGGCTATCACATGCCCTCCCCTCAGAATGTCGAAGTGGAGACTTCGGCTGGGAAACCTTCTGGGGCACCTTTCAGGACTCAGAGTGGGACGACGAGTAAGGAGGCACTTCGGTGTCTGAAGGCGTGCTCTACCAGCCGAGGTGTCACTGCTTGTTCCCTGGTTTGTCCCTTGGTGTTCTCGAGGTGTGTAGTCTCTTCACTTTTACTTTTTCTGCGCAGGTCAGTTGATTGTCGCATCTCGTAACCAAGAGTGTCAGCTTGGATAGGCATGCCTGGGTTCTCGTCGTGTCAAAAAGCGTGTCCTCATTTCACGCATTGGATGACATGTGGCATGCGGTAATTGGGGGTGGTCACGTCGGTTACGCCAGCAGCGCCTTTTCACCTTTGAGAAGTAATTATGGTGATGATTCGCCTTCGTAGAACAGTTATGACGACGATTCGGCTACCCTCCTTCAGTCTATATAAACCTTCCTTCTGTCATAACCCTCACTTGCTCTCTTTTGCCTCTGCTTTGCTCTCATCTGTTTTCAAGCTCTTCCCTCTCTTTTGTGGCGGTTCAAACGGCGGGGCAATTTTTGACAAGCATTCATGACAGCGTCTTCTACCCTTGACTTCAGCAAACATTTTGGTGGGTTTTCCTTCAGTCTCTTCTGTTTCTATTTTTTCTAATCCCCGAGGCCCCTCGATTCTTCCTTCTGAAGTCGCTTTCATTTCCAAACATGTCTTATGCTGTGCCCCTGATGTCTGTCCAAGCTATTTCTGAGAGCTGGCAACCTCTCATGTCTCACCCCTATTGCTCCACTTCAGAAAAATTAGCGAAGTGGATGACCAAGTTCTTTCTTCCCTCTTATGCCACCACCAGACTTCTGTTAGTATTGTGCCCAAAAAGCCAATCATGAGATGATTGTATTTTTGCACATTGAGTCATGATATTTTATTGAGGCATTAATCTAGCAATTTTGTTTGTTGTTTTGTTTCTGCGTAACGTAATAAACATAATTGTAACCCTAGAATAATGATATTCTTAAACGTCCCTAGTCTAGTATTATTGTGGAGCGGGTTGCAATAATACATAATGACTAGCATATGTGGAGACTAATATGTGATATGTAGTCTACATATGGGTACAAGTTGGAGAACTTGTGTACTGGACCGACCCACCATGAGAACACTTCATGGATCGTTATATGAGTGTCATAAGTGATTCTCATAGTGATCATGGTATATTTAGTCCTTCGACCTAAGATCAGCAAGGTTCCCTACATGTGAGTCACATACTTTGATACTTTCCTTTGTTGCTCGTAACTGAGTGAACTTGAAGGAGGTCATTGGGTATGTCACATATCATGCGGAGGGATTTGTATGATCAAGATGGGATTTGTCCCTCCTATGTAACGGGAGTGATATCTTTGGGCCCCTTGATAGAGTGAGACTTAGAAAATGCATGGCCATGCTCCGATGAGTTGATATATGATATCAATGTCATCAGTTTAAGTTAGTCTACTCGGTAATCAAGAAACCAAAGATTGGGCTATACGAGAGTGACACATTCCATGTCTCGTGCTTAGTCTTGATATCTTGGACAAAGGGACAATGGCATATATCGGTGATGATCATAAAGGTTTAGTCGATTCACCGACAATCTTGTCACTTGGGTAGCAATGATGTGTTGCTAGACACCGCTCATTGCTTATGATCATAAATGTGATTTATGATCATTGCCAACATGGCAAGAGCCTATTGGGTCGCACACGTAGAGCTATTTGGATCATTAGAGTGCATGGGCTAATTATTTGGGTTATGGTTTCACTTTAATTTCGTATTAATAATGGGCCAAGGAGTTGAGCCATTATTAAGCCCGAAATTAAATCCTAATTGGATTAGGGCTTTGAAACCCATTAGGCCTGGAAGTTGAGTCTCACTATAAATACAACTTTTAAGTGAGAAATTCGCAGGTCTCCTTGCCCTAGCCTCCCAAAAGGACAGCCACACTCTTCTCTTGCAATTCCTTGGAGGACGCAAGCTAGCACTGCGAGCGCAAGAGAAACGCATCTGCCGGGACGTGGTGGAAGCGTGGTGATCCCGAGAGGCTCGTGTGGATACCATAGAGAGCCTGAACACGTCAACTGTTCAGGTTTTGTGATTCGACTCTACAGTTGAGTGAGAGATCTCAACCGAAAATTAGGTATGAAATTTTCGAACACCCGGTTTACCCCGTTTCACTTGGATCCTGGAGGGTTTCGGTTAAATTCCGCTGCGCTGTTTGGCTCCCGAAACCCTACAGTGGTATCAGAGCTACTGGTGAAACCCTAAATCGGGATTGAGTGTTGAATCGCATGATGCTATGTCTTCGATTGGTTTTCGGCCATGATTAATTAGATTGATTCATGATGCATGAAACCGGAATTCGTAATGAACATATGAGATATATGAAGAAACGACACAAATTGGTTAATGAGATTAACCGAAATTGATAGGTATGAGATACCTATATGGATTAGGATTCTTGCAATAGTTGCAAAAACCCTAGGTTTGTTCGGATTCGGCCTGTTCGGGCACCGAAAGTAAGGTATTTTTGGTGGCTCGAATGGAGGAGTTTCGGGTGCCTACTTTCTCGAAATAGAAGATTTCGGGCTAAGCAATTGTAAGACAATTTTTTGCGCCGGGGGGCGCTGCCCCCCACGCCCCCCGCAAGGGCGGCTCCCCTTGACCGGTTTCACTTGGATCCTGGAGGGTTTCGGTTAAATTCCGCTGCGCTGTTTGGCTCCCGAAACCCTACAACTTCCTTATCTTGGTCACTTCAGTTTTATGAACAATAGTGACGAGGTTACCATTTTTCGGGCCCAACTGAAGGCCGGACTTCAGTTTCCTCCGCCGAAGATGATTTGTGACTTTTGCCAATTCCATGGTATAGCCGTGAATCAGCTTCCACCTAATTCTTACTGTTATTTCAATGGTTTTCTCTGCATGTGTGGGGTTTTCAAAATAGAACCCCACTTCATCATGTTCATGTAGTATTACAAGCTCTATCCGGTCCCGAAGGGTGGCTCCTATTTCATGTTACCTCAGGGGTCTGGGAGCAAAAAATACATGTGCCCCTTTGACACTAAAGATAGTTGGCGAGGGTGGCAAAGGAAGTTCTTTTTCTTGAAAGTGGTGGAGGCGTGGTCGGATATACCGACTAGGTGGGCCCGGGGAAAGCTGGAGACGGACGTCATTGATCCCAAGAAGTTGCTAACTCCCGAGTTGGCGGTGAGGTTTGGGGACTTCGACAGTTGTATCCATGCTGTCGCCGACTGGGATGCCGAGGTCCCCCCACGCTCCCTCTATCCCTTCCTCATCAGGTGGAGTCTCATGACCGAGGAGGTTCTTCGGGAGCTAGGGGTGGTTAAGGAGCACAAGACGGACCTCGGTATGCTAGCTCTTGCAACTGATAGGAAGGAGTCCTGGCTGGTGATGCTCCTTCGGGGGGAGCTCACTTATGAAGCCCTTTTTTAGAGTAAGTTTCTTTCCAAAATTTTACTATAAGTATCTGTCTGGACATACACTGATATTTTCTTTCTTTTTCAGAGATGCGCGATCAGTCAACCAGCTACTACAAGTCCCTCTGCCTTGGCTAAGTCGAGAAGGGGGAATAGACGAAGAAGGGCACTTCAAAGAGACGCAAAATGTCTAGGAGTGGGCTGTCTTCGGCTAAGAGGGTGAAGAAGGACCTCCTTCCTCCACCCCCGGAGGATGTCGTGCTCGGCCAACTTGCCTCCCAAGGTGGCCACCAGTGCGCTTTCTCGGAGCCCTGCTACGTCGATGGACAATTTGGGTTCTTCGGTAGGAGACCCTCCTGCTGAGGAGCTCGAAGAGAGTAGAAGGAGCAAGGGCAAACACATCCCTACTGTCATTGAGGAAGTGCGGGACTCCGACGACGATGTCGCCGAGGTTGTGCCAGGTTTGTTCCTTAGACATTTTCAGCACCTTTAATCGTATAGATATATGGCTAAGGAACAATGTCTTAATGAAAATGTTTCTTGACTTTGCAGAGGAAATGGCGCCCTCGTCGTGGATGGTAGAGCATGCCCGATGGCGGGCCCTTCGAGACTCCCACATCCCGAAGGACAATGGCCCGATGGAGCCTTTTTAGGCTTTCATGGAGGACATGAATTTGTTCTCCGACGACTGCCAGCAAATGGCTCCCCAGATGGCAAGGGGCGTACTAACCCAGGCTTCCTCCAAGTCGCTTGCCGAGGAGTGCGTGAATGAGGAGGTCCTCACTGCCAAGATGTCCGAGCATGCTGCCCAGGTACTCTTGAGACCTTTTATTTTCTCTCCCAATTTTTTCTAAGTGTTTGGCTTTCCTTGTACGAGTTTTACCAAGTGTCCTCCCCCCTTTTTCGCAGCTCTTGGGGTATAGCGGTTACTTCAGAGCTTGGGCAGCAAAACAATCTTCGGTCCGAGCTTGGGCCAAGGACCGTCTGGAGAAGGCCAAGGTCTTCTGTGCCAACTTGGTCGTCAAGAACATCGAGTTGAGCCGAATAGCCAAGGAGGAGGTTGCCAAACTTCGGGAGGAACTCTTGAAGGGCCAGGAGGAGCTTTTGAATGATTTCTCCCAGAAGATGTCCGACCTCGGTGCAAAGGTTATGAGCTTGACCTCGGCTAATGAGGCCTATCAAAAGGAGAAGGAGGAAGATTCCGCTCTTCTGGCGATGGCCCTTGCTGAGAATGCCGAACTTCAGGCCGAGGTCAAGGCCTTGAAGAAGGAGACAAAGAAGAAGAAGAACAAGAAAAAGCTAGAGAAGGAGGTCGCTGATCTGCAGAATGAAGTGGAAGACTTGTCTGCCGAGAAAGACAAGGCCGTTCAGGCGACTGAAGTTGCCTTCCAAGACTGGTTCTGTCTGGCTCGACACCAAGTTCTGACAAAATACCCAGACCTCAACCTTTCCTTCTTGGCTGCCCTGGACATTCCCGAGGGGCCTCGTTGGACGTGGTAAAAAATTGAGCTCCTTAACCTACCCTTTACCCCTCCTCCGGCACTGAAGGTAGCGGCTAAGGACATTAGTGGAGCATCTCATGACGCCGGGGTCCCTTAGGTGTTTAGGGCTTTTGTCTTCTTCTTTTTCTTTGTAATTTTCTTCTTTGTAATCCCTTCATTGTACTAAGGCCATCTTAATGACATGTTTCCCTTTTCTTTGAAATTTGCTTAAGTCTCTAAGTAGTAGCCTTTTTGTCCACCGCCTTTGGGGAAATGCTAACTTTTGATGAATACCCTTTGGCAAAGTTTGGCCTTTTTTATCCGCCACATTTGGCGGACGCGCATTTCAGGGAAATGACCCAACCAACTTCGGAAGGAATACATGATTTTTAGAAGTACGTACTTGAACCTTGTTCAGAAAGAACTATTAGGTGAAGTCATTTTCCTGAAAATTGTTTGTACTTAGAAAAAATTTCTAACTTGTACAAATTTCTTATCAAAATTCTAAGCGTAGAATTTCTTCAAGGCATTAGAGTGCCATGTATTTTTCAGTTCTTCGTGTTCGGTATCGTCAAGCTTATAGACTCCGTTTTGAACCTCTTCAAAGACCAAATAAGGCCCTTCCCAGTTCGCCCGAAGTACCCCGTGAGATGGCTTTTAGGGCTCGAAGTCAGCCTTTCGGAGAATGAGGTCTCCCTTCCTTATCCCTTTTCACCTAACGCGCAGGTTCGTAGCTGTAGCCACTCTTTGTTGAAAGGCTTTTCTTCTAAGTTCAGCCATTTCTCTATGCTTGTCAATTAGGTCGAGCTTAGTTCTCAAACCTAGGTTATTTCCTTCCACGTCGAACACTTGTACCCTAACTAATGGCTGGATTACCTTGATAGGAATAATGGCCTCTGTACCGAAGACGAGCGAAAAAGGTGTCTCGCCCGTGGCCCTTCGGGGTGTTGTCCGATAGCTCCATAGCACACTGGGAAGTTCTCCTGGCCATTTTCCTTTTGCTTCCCCTAACCTCTTCTTCAGACCATCTTTTACGGTTCTATTATATACCTCTACTTGTCTGTTGCTCTGAGGATGAGCTACGGGGGTGAAGTACTTTTTTATCCCGAGGTTGGTGATGAATTCTTGGAATCCCGTGTCGATAAACTAGGAACTATTGTCGGCCACTATCACCCTCGGTATGCTGAACCTGCATACAATGCTCTTCCAGATGAATTTTTGTATGTCCTTTGCCGAAATGGTCGTCTGGGGCTCTGCCTCGACCCATTTAGTGAAGTAATCCACTGCAACCACGCAGAACTTCACTCCTCCAGGTGCTGTCGGGAGTGGCCCTATGAGGTCAATGCCCCTTACTACAAAGGGACAGGGGTAGTTCACCGGGTTATCAATTCCGAGGGTAATCTCTGGATGTTGGCATGTCTTTGGCAATTACCACATTTCTGGATGAATTGACTTGCGTCCTTTCTTAGGGTGGGCCAAAAGTACCCCTGGCGGAGTATTACCCCTGCTAGGGCGTCAGTTTCGATGTGGGAAGCACAAGCCCCCTCATGGACTTCTTCCAGAACTGTCGTGGTGTCCTTTTCACTGACACGCCTTTGTAGCGGACTTGCATACCACTGTCGGTATAATTCTTCCCCAATTAGGAAATATCGTCCGGAGCATCTTCACACTTTTGCTGCTTCGTGAGGGTCATCGGGAAGCTCCAAGGTTGTGAGATAACCTTTTTATAGAATTTTTCCATCCTTTTTCCGAGGTTGCTATGCTCACTATTGCTATGCTCGAATGGCTTAATACCTGAGCAGACTTTTTTGATTTGGCCAGACTATCCGCTTCAGCATTGTCATGGTGAGGCACGTTCTCAATGTGCACTATGTCAAATTCTTGAATGAGCTTTGACACGAGCTCATGATATTTTGCCAAGGTTGGGTCCTTCACGGTATGGTCCCCTGTCATCTGCCATACCACTAGATGAGAATCGCTGCAGGCCTTCAGGTTTCTTACACCAATTTTTCTAGCAAGGCGTAACCCTGCTATGAGGGCTTCATACTCTGCCATATTGTTGGTGATGTTAAACCCGAATTTGATGGCCTTCATCACTTCCATACCCTCAGGGCCGCGAATGATTACTCCAACTCCTTAGTGTTCAAGGCCGGAGGCCCTATCTACAAACAGAGTCCACTCCGGTTCACTTTTGCCGGGTTTGGTTGACCATCCTCGGCAATGGGTACTTCGGCAATGAAATCCGCTAACGCTTAAGCTTTTATTGCCTTCCTCGACTCATAGGTGATATCATACTCACCGAGCTCTATGCACCATTTGGAAAGCCTTCTGAAATGGTCTACCCTCTTCATGATATCCTGAAGAGGTAGGTTACTTCGGACAATAATGGGGCGGCTCTGGAAATAAGGGCGCAGTCTCCTACTTGCAAGCACCAGGGCGTAAATAGCTTTTTGCAGTAGGGGGTACCTGACTTCAGCGCCATGTAGGGAGTTGCTCACATAGTATATTGACCATTGTCCCGCCCCCTCTTCCTTCACGAGAACCGAACTTAGTGCCTTTTTTGTGACTACGAGGTATAGTACGAAGGGTTCCCCTTCCCGTGGCTGCCGGAGTGTTGGTAGACGAGCCAGGTAGACCTGAAGCTCTTCCTAGGCCTTTTGGCATCTTCGTTCTAAGGATGCACATCACTTCCGAGGTTGCCACCATTTTTTGCTGCCTTGGTGAGGACCTTAAAGAACGGTCGACAGCGATCCCCACATCTGGAGATAAACCTGCTAAGGGACATTATTCTCCCTGTTAGCCTCGGCACATCTTTCATTGTAGCAGGAGTTCAGAATCCTAGTAGCGCCTTGACCTTTTCCAGATTGGCATCAATACCCCTTTCTGACACCATAAATCCTAGGAACTTACCCTTGCTCACGCCAAAGACGCATTTTTTGGGATTCAGGCGGATTCCGAAAGTTCTCAGTTGCTGGAAAGTTTCCTCCAAGTCTGTGATGTGACTGCTAGGCACTTTGCTCTAGACTATCATATCATCGACATAGACTTCCATGTTCCTTCCTATTTGGGCATTGAAGACTTTGTTCATTAGCCTCTGATAGGTGGCTCCTGCATTTTTAAGCCCGAAGGGCATTCTGATGTAGCAATATGTACTAACTTCAGTTATGAAGGCAATTTTTTCTTCGTCTTCGGGGTCCATCCTGATTTGGTGCTACCCACTGAAGCCATCGAGGAAACTCAGGAGACCAGACTCGGTGGTCAAGTCCACCAACTGGTCTATTGGCGGCAAAGGATACGAATCCTTAGGACAAGCGTCATTCACGTTACGGAAGTCATTACACATTTGGAGCTTGTCACTCCCTTCTTTTGCGGCGATAACCAGATTGCTAAGCCAATCGGGGTATTTGACTTCCCTAATTACACCTGCATCTATTAAGTGCTGAACTTCAGCTTTGTAGAAGTTGTTTTCGTGCGCCGAAAGGCTTTGCTTTTTTTGACGGATAAGCTTTGCCTCTGGGCGCACTTTAAGGCTATGCTAAATTATGCGGGGGTCTACCCCAGGCATGTCCTTCGGCGAGTAGGCAAACAGATCTTTATTCATTAACAGGAAATATACAAGTTTTTCCTTGTCACTTTTGGCCAATTTTTTCCCTATTCTGGTATTTGGGCCTAGGACAAGTTCTATATCTTTCGTTTCTATTTTTTCAGGTTTTTCTATTCCTTCTCCCTTTGGCTCCCCTGCGAGGATGATCTTCGCTCCTGTAGCCTGTGTGCAGTTTGTCGCCTGGGCTTTTCTCGCTTTGACAAATACTTTCCTCACCTCTCATTGGTCGATGAAGATCTCAGCATCCCCATCCTTTGTGGCGAAGGTGACAGTCAAGTATTTCACATCCAGGCGGATGTGGAGGTTTCCCTGTGTTTGCCTCCCGAGGATGGCGTTATATGACGAATGGACATCTATGACGATGAACCTTGTCATTGTGGAGGCAAACAGCTCATCCTCGTTCTTTAGCGAAACTACCCTTAACATCAGTGGAAGATCACTCCACCCGAGGATGGGGAGTTCGCCTGGTCCTACTCCCCAAGTAGGAGAAGTGACGGGCTTGAGGTCGCTCCTTGAGATACCCAAACTCGGTAGCAGATGAGAGAACAAGACGTCAGCATTAGAACCATCATCAAGCAGTACTCTCTTGACGTCCCAACTTCCTATCCTTGCCATGACCAGTAGTGGATCATCATGAGGGAATATTATGGTAGACCCATCTTTCCGAACAAGCTTTTCTGATGGGTTCCCGTGTTCCATCACCGAAATCTCCCTGGCTTTTCTTTTCCTCTCTGCCAATGGCATTCCTGTGGTGATCGTCTAAATTACTCCTGCCAGAGGTGGCGGACGTCTTCTGAGACTTCGGTTCCGGCGTCTGTCCGAGTCATATTCCTCATCATCACCTTTTCCTTCCTCTTCCCTCCTCTCCTTTGGGGTGGGCAGTCACAGGTAACGTCGAAGTTGGCCCTGCTTTATTAGAGATTCTATGTACTTCCTCAGCTGGAAGCAATCCTCGGTATCGTGTCCATGATCCCTATGAAACTGGTAAAATTTCTTCATGTTCTTTTTGTTATCCAAGGTCATGGCCTTCGGTCATTGGATTTGAGTTCCTTGCCTTTCCATGGCCATGTGGATATTTGTCCTTGTTGTGTTTAGGGGAGTAAAAGTCTGCGGCTTCTTTCCTCTAAGCTTTCGAGGTCATCCCCTTGGTTCAGCTGGGTAGCGAGTTTGCTGGCTCGGCCCCTCGGTACAGATATGATCGAGCTTTGGGCCTCCCATCCTCAGCTCTTCAGCAATCATGTGTTGCTCAGCCCTTCGGTAAAATTGACCGAGGGTGTCCGGGGGGTCCTTAGAGAACTCGTAAAACAACTGTGAGTTTCTTCGAAGTCCCCGTATCATGGCGTGGATGTGTATTTCTAGCCTAAAATTCGGAACGCTCAGGGCTTCTCTGTTGAACCTTTCGACATAGTCGTGAATAGTTTCTCCATTCTTCTGTGCTATGTCAAACATTTGGACTGGCATCTTTGCCGTTGGCCTGCTTCCGATGAATTGTTGTGTGAAGGACAACTCTTGGAATGCCATGATGGTTCCGGGGGCTATCGAGTTGTACCATGTCAATGCTGGTCCACCGAGAATGACCTCAAAGCATTTGCACAGAGTGCCGTCATTAGCACCGTGCAATACCATGCTACGCCTATATTTGGTCAGGTGAGTCTGGGGGTCACTCAGGCCAACATAGGTTTCCAACCGGGGTACCCGAAAGTCACTTGGCATGGGTGCTTCGACTACTGCTCGGGTAAACGATGATTCATCTCCGTTGAAGGTTTCTAACAACCTAGACCAGATGGGCTTCCGAGCTACCTGTCTCTCCACTCTTTCTAGCCTCTTTAGGATTTTTTCCATAAAGAGTATGGCAATGGGTTCTTCTTCTTGCTGCCTCGAGGCCTCTGGCTATGGAGAGCAACGCCTTCTTTTTGGAGAGTAACTTTGGCACCGAGGAGATTATGATTTCTCTTTTGGTGAAGAACTCCTTCGGCAGGGAGTCCCGGGTCGCCTGAGCCCCGTTTCTCCAGTAGGCTGAACCTTGGGGGGTATATTTTCCATCGAGGACTCATCACATTGGTCCCCACTTCCCAAACTCCGGTGAGTTGACTTTGGACTTTTCTCCCGACGAGGTACTAGGGAAGAGGGTCTTCTGCTTGAAGGCGGCTCGGTCCAGTTGCTGCATCATTTGCGCCACAATGGAGCGCTGAAAATCATGCAGGAAACCCATGGTAATAGTTAGAGGATGTTCATCCTCAAGCAAGGAAGTCCCTGTTGCAGGCTGTTTTGTAGCCGGTTGAACCTCTGGCGCGGACGAGGACTTCGAGAGCCGCTTATCCTTGGCACGGCGAGTTTCAACGACAGCCACCTAGGAGTGGGTTCCCACAGACGGCGCCAAATGATGCCCATTAGCATCTTCACTGTATGACATGATGAGACTGGAAGGGACTTCCGGTGAGGGATGAACGCCTGAAGGGAACGTTATCAGGGGAGACCGCCTGAGATACTCAAAGAATAGGGGTTAGGAGGTCCTCGGTGTATTTTTCCGAAGAGGAGCCTCCGATGCCCAAGTCAGCATTTGAAGGTAGAAGATGAGTATGGAGCAGAAAGATTCTTGCCTTTTTTTTAGAGATCGGATCCCCCCCTTGAGGCCACTTCCTTAATATATATATATAGGAGGTTGTGACTCGTTCAGATTATGACACCTGTTCGGTCGGATGTAACTTGTACCTTTGGGTGTGGGGACCTTTAGCCGACTGCAGGCCGCTCGGGTCAGGGATCAAGACTGGAGTAGGACCTACGTGACAGGACGCGTGCGGTGGCGGCATGTCAGAGCACATATGAGGGCGGCGTGTTGCGTACGGAGACGACATGTTAAAGGCTCCTTAATTGTTCTGCCGTACTCCCGAGGTCCCTTTGGTATAAGGGAGCCCTTCAGAATAGCTACCCCTTTTTCTGAAGTCGTCTCAGCAACCCGGGAATCCCCTTGGTACTGAAGGTCCCCCTTTGGGGGCGTTCTCCTCTTCCGAAGGTGGCGGGTCTTCCTACGCCGAGGTTGATTCGGTCGACTTTCCAAGGGAGGCGCACTAGTTTTCTTCCAATTGCTTCCTTTTGCCTTCAATTTCAAGTAGTTTTGAGTTTGAAGGTATGATGGCTATGGAGCAAGTGTGGAGGATAGTGCTGGCTTCTTTTTTACTAGTGGAGGCCTAAATTTGGGGGATAAGGACCAAGAATGGACACTTATATGGTCTTAAGTGCACTAAACACACCTAACAAGCTTAACCAAGTTTTATGTCATTTTCCTTGCTACAAGACCACGGTTTCTTTACCTTAACCTCTTGGGCCACATTTGACCTCCTTATGCCATGTCATAGCAGCCCTCCTTATGTGGGATAACCCCAAAAAACTTCCATTTGACTTAAGTCATAGACATACACATCTTAAGGCATACATTAGAACACTTCGGTCCTTTATGCCTTTTTGTGTTTTCTTTGTATTTAGTTGTCTTCCATAAGCAATTTGGTCCTCCAATAGCACTTTCATACCATTCATATCCTTCTCATAACTCTCCAAATCTCTTTTGTGAAAGTTTTACAATTGAGTACCCGAATTTCCAAAACTTTACAAAAAAGTCCATAGGTTGCTTGACAAGCAAGCAATCCTTAAGGCTTTTCTTGGGGGCAAAGATACCAACTTGGAACACTTTTAAGGGTTGTGTTGATCATGCCCTTTACCCCCCACACTTCAATCACTATGGTGAGAATTACATAATATAATGGTTTTTAGCCATTATGACTGTTGGCTTTCGGGAGCCAAACAGCGCAGCGGAATTTAACCGAAACCCTCCAGGATCCAAGTGAAATGGGGTATACCGGGTGTTCGAAAATTTCATACCTAATTTTCGGTTGAGATCTCTCACTCAACTATAGAGTCGAATCACAAAACCTGAACAGCTGACGTGTTCAGGCTCTCTATGGTATCCACACGAGCCTCTCGGGATCACCACGCTTCCACCACGTCCCGGCAGATGCGTTTCTCTTGCGCTCGCAATGCTAGCTTGCGTCCTCCAAGGAATTGCAAGAGAAGAGTGCGGCTGTCCTTTTGGGAGGCTAGGGCAAGGAGACCTACGAATTTCTCACTTAAAAGTTGTATTTATAGTGAGACTCAACTTCCAGGCCTAATGGGTTTCAAAGCCCTAATCCAATTAGGATTTAATTTCGGGCTTAATAATGGCTCAACTCCTTGGCCCATTATTAATACGAAATTCAAGTGAAACCATAACCCAAATAATTAGCCCATGCACTCTAATGATCCAAATAGCTCTATGTGTGCGACCTAATAGGCTCTTGCCATGTTGGCAATGATCATAAATCACATTTATGATCATAAGCAATGAGCGGTGTCTAGCAACACATCATTGCTACCCAAGTGACAAGATTGTCGGTGAATCGACTAAACCTTTATGATCATCACCGATATATGCCATTGTCCCTTTGTCCAAGATATCAAGACTATGCACGAGACATGGAATGTGTCACTCTCGTATAGCCCAATCTTTGGTTTCTTGATTACCGAGTAGACCAACTTAAAATGACGACATTGATATCATATATCAACTCATCGGAGCATGGCCATGCATTTTCTAAGTCTCACTCTATCAAGGGGCCCAAAGATATCACTCCCGTTACATAGGAGGGACAAATCCCATCTTGATCATACAAATCCCTCCGCATGATATGTGACATACCCAATGACCTCCTTCAAGTTCACTCAGTTACGAGCAACAAAGGAAAGTATCAAAGTATGTGACTCACATGTAGGGAACCTTGATGATCTTAGGTCGAAGGACTACATATACCATGATCACTATGAGAATCACTTATGACACTCATATAACGATCCATGAAGTGTTCTCATGGTGGGTCGGTCCAGTACACAAGTTCTCCAACTTGTACCCATATGTAGACTACATATCTCATATTAGTCTCCACATATGCTAGTCATTATGTATTATTGCAACCCGCTCCACAATAATACTAGACTAGGGACGTTTAAGAATATCATTATTCTAGGGTTACAATTATGTTTATTACGTTACGCAGAAACAAAACAACAAACAAAATTGCTGGATTAATGCCTCAATAAAATATCATGACTCAATGTGGAAAAATACAATCATCTCATGATTGGCTTTTTGGGCACAACACTAACAATGACACACATGTAATTCTCCCATTTTTGTGAGGTTGTAACAATCCTCCCCCCCCCCCTTAAAAATTTTGGTCTTCCAAAATAGCCTTTAGCTTCGGGCATTCTGCAAGATACCTTTCCATAAGGTCTTTTTTAGTTTCCCAGGTTGCTTTTCTTTTACAGTGGTGTGACCATTGAACTTTAACCATGCGAATAAGTTTGTTTTTTAACCTTCTGGTATCCTTGGCTAAGATAGCTATAGGTTTCTCTTCATATGTCAAGTTAGGTTCCAATTGTATGTTTTCCACTACAATAGCATGCTTTGTGTCCAATAGGCACTTCCTAAGCATACTGATGTGAAAAACATTATGAACACTTGACAAACTTGGCAGTAGAGCTAACCTGTATACTACCTTGCCAACTCTGTCCAAGATCTCATAGGGACCTATGTATCTTGGAGCTAACTTGGTTCTTCAGGCACATAGATTTGGTCCTCGAAATACGGTAATCCTTGCTTGTAGGCAAAGGATTAATACAAGGAACCTTTTTCCTCTCCTGAGATCTTTTTGAGATCAGGATCTGTCTCCTGTGCCTTTCTCGCTTCTTCAATCCATCTAAACTGAATTGTCAATGTGTAAATTTGGGCTTCCTTCCACTTATGCCATTTATGCCATAGGCATAGCAGACTATTCTACTCATCATAATCAGCTATGGATCCTCCTTTTAGAAGTCCTGTGTACTTCCTGCTCAAGGCATCTGCTGCTAAATTGCCTTTGCCCTCTATGTACTCTATACTGCAGTCATAGTCCTTGATGTACTCTAACCATCTCCTCTGCCTCATGTTCAACTCTTTCTGAGTGAATAAATACTTTAGGCTCTTATGGTCAGTGTAGATCACAAAGGAACTACCCATCACGTAATGCCCCATTGCTTTAGAGCAAAAATCACTCCTCCCAGTTCTAGGTCATGGGTAGGATAATTTTGCTCGTGGGGTCTTAACTGCCTTGACCCATAAGCAATGACATTTCTGTCTTGCATAAGCACACAACCTAACCCATATCTAGGTGCATTTGTATATATGATGTAGGGCTTACTTGGATCAGGAATGATCAAAACTGAAGCTTCAATCAACCTCTGCTTGAGCTCTTAGAAACTCTTTTCACACTTTTCAGTCCACTCAAATGTTAGACCCTTCTTGGTCAAATGAGTAAGAACTGAGGCAATCATGGAAAAGCCTGATACAAATCCCCTGTAGTATCCAGCTAATCCTAGCAAACTTCTGATTTCCTTCACAGCCTTTGGTCTTTCCCACTCTTGCACTACCTTGACCTTTTCAGGGTTTGCCTTAAGGCCTTATGCATATATGATGTGTCCTAGGAAAGACACTTCCCTTATCAAGAATTCACAATTGGATAACTTAGCATAAAGCTGATGCTGCAACAAAGTCTTTAAGACAATCTTCAGATGATGTACATGTTCATTTTCATCCTTGGGATACACTATTATGTCATCAATGAACACAACCACAAATTTGTCCAAATGTGGGCTAAGCACCCTGTTCATCAGGTCCATGAAAGCGGCTAGGGCATTAGTCAAACCAAATGGGATGACTGTGTACTCATGAGGCGCAGATCTGGTCCTAAATGCAGTCTTAGGAATGTCCTCTTCCGTTACTCTCAACTGGTAGTATCCAGATCTCAAATATATCTTGGAGATGATCTTAGCTCCTTTGAGTTGATAAAAAAGATCCTCAATCCTAGGGAGTGGATACTTCTTCTTGATAGTCACTGCATTGAGCTTCCTATAGTCAATCATAGTCTCAAAGATCCATCCTTCTTTTTCACAAAGAGAACAGGAGCTCCCCATGGTGAAACACTTGGCCTTATGAACCATTTTTCAAGAAGTTCATCAAGTTGTTTCTTGATCTCATTCATCTATATGATTGGCATTCTATAAGGAGGTGTGGACATTGGACTAGATTCTGGTTGTAGCTTGATTTCAAACTCAATCTCCCTTTGTGGAGGAATACCTTGAAGGTCTTTAGGAAAGACTTCTGGAAAGTCTCTCACTATAGGAATTCTATCCACTTCTTTTTCATAGTGCAATTCTTTCAATGCATAACAGGCATGCTAAAAAATTATAGGTATCTCATCTAGAACCTCTAGCTCCACGCCATGCATTTCAAACACAAATTCTTTAGAATTCACTAATGCATGCACTTCACCATCAAACAATGTGATTTCTGTCTTAGCACAATCAATTCTTATCTTATGCATAACAAGCCAATTCATACCTAGCACTAAATCATACTTAGGACTGTCCAACACTAGCAGATTAGTCATAACCTTAGTATTTCCTACTACTACCTCACAATCCTTAGCTAGGTCATTAGTGAAGAGACATTGACTACCTGCTGTTTTCACTAAGGATATCCTAGGCATGATTTCAGTAGGCAATTTCATGGCATCAACAAATTTCCTAGCCACTATAGACACAGATGCACCAGTATCAAATAGAACACTAACAGGCATACCATTAAGGTAAATGTTGCCTCTTAGTGCTCTTCCCTGCTCTGATGTCTCTGGCCTTTCCACTTGGAAGACTCTGCCAACTCTCTGCATCGGAGGCCGAGGCACTGGAGGAACTGGCCTCTGTTGTCCCTCCCTAGGTGCTCCCCCTCTAGGTCCTGCCCCAATAGGCCTTACTGCACCTTGGTCTTCTGGCCTCCTTTGAGCCTGTGGGCAGTCTTTGATCCAATGATCCTTGGATCCACAACTTAGACACGCTTGCATGTCAAAATAGGAAGGTTTCTTTCCATGAAACTTCTTGCATTTAGGGCACCTTAGGCCGGGGAACTTCCCCTTAACCTTGCCCTCGCCACCAAGAAGAGAATTCTTGGCAATTCCCTTGCCATATGGTGGCTTCTTCTACTTCCCTCCTGCCTGACTACTTTCCCTTGGTGCACTGGGAATGGACTTAGTCTCATATTCCTCTTGCTCTATTAATAGAGCTTTCTGAACTGCTTCATAGTGCATAACTGCTCCAAAAGGTCTAACAACCTTTCTAATGTCTGACTTTAGGCCTCTAACAAATCTTTTGGCCTTCAACTCCTCTAGTCCATGATACTAAGGAGCATACCCCACCAACTGATTGAATTTGAACTCATACTCTAGGACACAGAGGTTGTCTAGCCTTAGAGCATCAAATTCAGCTTGCTTCATATCCTTGATGGCATCACTGATGTACTGTTCCTGGAACAGCTGTGTGAAATCTGGCCAGCTCATCTCAATATCTCTTCCTAGCCTTCTGCCCTTTTGGAAAGCATACTTGTCTTTGGTGTTTCGCCACCACATCTCTACACTGCCTACCAAGTTATAAGTAGCTAGCGACACCTTCTAGGTGGAGCTGAGTGGCATCCTCTCAAACATCTTTTCTATGAAGATTAAACACTCCTTAGCTCAATCTAGCCTAGCTCTTCCATCAAACTATGGAGGTTTAGGCCTTGAAACCTGTCCAACAGTCTTACTTCATCTAGGCCTTCCAAATCCTCTAAACTGTGTCTCCCGGATCTATGGGAGCCCCCTATATGTTGATGCTCTCTATGATCTCTCTGCCTTCTCCTGGATATTCTCTCATAGCCTTCCTCAGTCTCATTCCTAGTGGAGGAATGGTCATAGACTGAGGGATTGGTCTTGGACCCCTGACCAATCTCAGATCTTACTCTTTTACCTCTTGGATTTCTCCTATCCTCGTCTTCCACCTCAATGGTCTCATCATTTGTGTCTTCTAAGCTTCCAAAAGGAACACATTCAAATGTGTTCCTAGTATCCTCTTCAGGTTGCTGCTGTGCATCCTGAATTGGTTTTGCTGGAGCTACTTGGACTCCTTGTTGTTGTGCTTGAATCAGTCTTACTAAGTCTTTATTGATTAGAGCTAAGTTCCTCTGAAGCTCTAAGCAAGCCTGAGGCACTTCAAGGTTTGGTGCCCCCTGTTGACCTTGATTCCCTATATTCTGTCCATTTCTTTGTTGCCCAGAGTAAATAGGAGGCCATCGGGGTGGTTTCGCTCTTCTTGTGGAAACCATGTTTACTTCCCTACATTGATGATCCATCATAGAGCACATGTAAAGATCATAGGTATTTCAATAGTACTTGACACTAGCAGCTGAACAAACTGAGTTCATATATGTAGATACATGCAATGCAACTATATGCTATGTACATGTACAAACCATGCTTTGACCATGCCCTGATACCAACTTCTGTTACCCACTCCGGGGCAGTCCAATTATGGTGCCAAACTTGTGCATTTAGACTCCTAGGATTGGTAATGTTCTGTAGCCCATCAAAACACTACCTTTAGTGTGCATACCCAAATGGCCCTCTTGGGCACTATGTAAACACATGCATATTGGTCCAACCATCACACACATATTCACATTTCATGCACACCATGGCGGCAAAGAAGGAAAACACTGGCACAAATCTTTATCTCGGCTACCACACATTAGGAAATCTTGTTAAGTTCTAATGACCAGCCATTGCACCTGTAACTTGCACCAATAAACTGTATCACTTTGGCCACATATCCCCCTATCTTATTTGCCCCATTACCAAGTAGAGACTTGGAGAAAACTAAGAAATTTTTTTTTACATCAATAGGCCACCTATGGACCAAGTTATGGATTTTTTAAGTTGGTTAGAAAATTCTGACCAAATGAATAGTAACTTAGTCAAATTTGCAACATCATATCTTCGACTACAGGGCACAAAATTCATAAATTCCAAATCCCAGTTCAACCTCTAGATGTTCTCCAAGTGTGGTCAAAATTTCATACAAATATTCTTTCTACACATGGAGATATAGAACTTTAAGTCCAGAGGCAAAATTCTGGTCACTTTATGACCATTTTGCCCAAACAAAATTTCATAAGTGTGCAAACACTTCATTCACAAGAGGAAAACCCTCCAAAGATATCCCATATATGTCCATTACACATAAGAATTACCTTCCCTCTCTTTTAACAACTTTATGTGGCCAAAACAGAATTTACAAGCAAGCAGGCCATCATTCACACTTAGGCAGCTTTGCACCACATCACTTACAAAGCCAAAACATTACTCAAATGTTCACATACTTGTCTCATTTTACATACACTACATGCACATGCATACATGCACTACAATGGTCTTAACTCAGCTAAATATGCACCCTAGGTTACAAGAGTGCCTAAGACACAATGGACTCCAGAAACAAGATGCTGGACAGCTACTGTACAACACAATAAGTACCACCATTAAAAGTACCAAATGTGCTCCTAAAATCACCAAACTTTCCAGATCACAACTAAACATATGGAAGTTCATGTACCTGAAATTTCAGATCAAAATTCAAACTACAAATGTCATTTTGAATGTGATCTTTCTGCTGAACCTGAAATGACAGAATTGAGGAGATTAAGTTTCATTGAGAAACTTAGTAAAGGTAGCACTTGGATACAATAGGCAATGTAATCATCATTAAAACCTGCGTCCAAAGACACTTAAAAGCAAAGACAACAATGCATATATACAAGATATAGCAACCAAATGCAGCAGCCATTCACAACAAACAAACACATGAAATGTGGCAGCAACATATACCGTAGGTTAGTCCATAAAACATGTAATAAACATAACCAAATCACTATGGCAGCCCTCCTCAAGCTAATGCTTGGTCTTAGGAGGATTTTAATAGTAGTTAGTACTAACTTTTGGATTCTAGAAACCAAAAAATTCACTGCCATCACTGTGCACTCCACACTAGGTCACAAAACCTTCAATAAGTGCACTCCCCTCACTAAGCTTCGTTCATCAAGCTCATGGCTCTCTTCCAAGCTTAGCCCTAGCTCCATGGATGTTTAAAAATTGTAGAAAACAGTCCATGAGAGCAAGAGAATGCTTGCCAAAGTGGGTAGGCTGAAAATCAAGCTTGATCCCTGAAGTATCCCAGCAATAGCTCTAGTTTGCTTCCAATTGCTTCCTTTTGCCTTCAATTTCAATTACTTTTGAGTTTGAAGGTATGGTGGCTATGGAGGAAGTGTGGAGGAGAGGGCTAGCTTCTTTTTTGCTGGTGGAGGCCAAAATTTGGGAGATAAGGACCAAGAATGGACACTTATATGGTTTTAAGTGCACTAAACACACTTAACAAGCTTAACCAAGCTTTATGTCATTTTCCTTGCTACAAGACCATGGTTTCTTTACCTTAATCTCTTGGCCCACATTTGGCCTCTTTATCCCATGCCATATCAACCCTCCTTATGTGGGATAACCCCACAAAACTTTCATTTGACTTAAGCCATAGACTTAGAACACATCTGAATATACCATGCTTATCCCATGCCATATCCCATGCTACACATCTTATGGCATACATTAGAACACTTAGGTCCTTTACGCCTTTTTGTGTTTTCTTTGTCCTTAGTTGTCTTCCATAAGCAATTTGGTCCTCCAATAGCACTTTCATACCATTCATATCCTTCTCATAACGCTCCAAATCTCTTTTGTGAAAGTTTTACAATGGAGTACCCGAATTTCCAAAACCTTACAAAAATGTCCACAGGTTGCTTAACAAACAAGCAATCCTTAAGGCTTTTCTTGGGGGCCAAGTTACCAACTTGGAACACTTTTAAGGAGGTGTTGATCATGCCTTTTACCCCCACAGTTCAATCACTATGGTGAGAATTACACAATATAATGGTTTTTAGCCATTGTGACACACTTGTAATTCCCCCATTTTTGTGAGGTTGTAACATCCACTGTACCCATTTCCTATCAGATGGAACTTCATGACCAAAGAGGTACTTCGGGAGGTCAAGGTCATTCATGAGCATGTTACTAACAAGAACATACAAGAACCAGCAGTGGATGAGAAGAAGTCATGGCTAGTCATGCTCCTTCGGGGTGAACTTTCCTATTGGGCTCTTGTAGAGAGTAAGGTTCTTTCTAGCTTGTCTTTTCGGCTTTTTTTATAATTACATTAATATTTTCCTTTTTTTGAAGATGGGTGACAAATCAGTAGCTTTCTACAAGAGTCTATTCCTTGGCCAAGCCGGGAAAGGAGAGCAGAAAAATAAGGCCCCAAAAAGAAAGAAGCGATCAGCTGGGCAATCTTCGGAGGTGCAGAAGACAAAGAAAATGAATGAGGACTCTCCCCCTCCTCCCCCCAAAGACAAGACTGTAAGTCTACACCATTCTATAGAAGGCGTGGATCCTTCGTGATAGGCGGCGATCTTCTCTGTCCCCCTGAGGCCTGATGCTGCCGTAGAGACCATTAGGACTTTGTTGGGGGTGGTTTCAGCCGAGGAGGCAGAAAAGAGGTAAAGAAGGAAGGGTAAAAAGGCCCCTGCTAATGTACTTGATGTTAGTGATTCTGACAGGGAAGATGCCGAAATCCTACCAGGTTTGCCTCATAATTATTCATCTATGAATTTCACTTTTTTTGGCATTTTAGATTTTGTAGATGAAAGGTTAAAAGACACTGTGATAAAGGAACCTTGACTTCATTTTGCATAGGACTGGGCTCAGATGGAGTGGGTGATGGACCACATTCGAAAGAGGGCTTCTCAAGATTCGAAGATCCTGAAGGATAAAGTGCCAAGGAAACCCTTCTGGACTTTCACCGAAGACATGGACCTGTTTTTGGACGAATGCCAGAAAATGGTTCCTCAGATGGTGAGGGGCATCATCAAAAATGCCACTTTTCGGACTTTGACAGAGGATTGCCCAAATCAGGAGATTCTTGCTACTTAGATTTCTGAGCATGCTGCTTAGGTAACCCTTAGTCTTCAAATACTTAGAAAAATTTTGGGTCTATAAGTTGCTGTAACTAACATCGAGTCTTTTCTCCTTGCAGCTATTAGTGTATGGCTCTTACCTTTGGCTCTAGCCATCCAAGCAATCCTTCATCCAAAGTCAGGCAGAGGAAAACTTGGCAAAGGCCAAGAAGATGTTTGCGACCTCGTGCATGTAATGTGGCTAGCTCAACAAGATCACCAAGGAGGACCTGGCCAAGCTTTGCCAAGAAGTGATTGAGAGCCAGAAGGGGCTCCTCGATGAATGCTCCTCCAAGATATCTGAACTTGGGGAGAAGGTGGTGGAGCTGAGTTCGGTAGAGGAGGTCCTTCGAAAGGAGAATGAGGATGGCATAACTGATTTCACTAAGTGTTACCACCTTACAAAATGGGAGAATTACAAGTGTGTCATAATAGCTAAGAACCATTATATTCTGTAATTCTCACTATGGTGATTGAGTGTGGGGGGTAAAAGGCATGATCAACACCTCCTTAAAAGTGTTCTAAGTTGGTAACTTGGCCCCCAAGAAAAGCCTTATGGATTGCTTGTTTGCCAAGCAACCTATGGAGTTTTTTGTAAGACTTTGGAAATTCGGGTATTCAATTGCAAAACTTTCATAAAAGAGCTTTGGAGAGTTATGGGAAGGATATGAATGGTATGGAAACAAAATTCAGAGGCTGAGACAACTATGTGTACAATTGTTCACAAAAATAACTTAAGGATGGGATGATTTTTAGACAAAGTCAAAGGTGGCCATTTCTACCATTATCCCAGTCTTTTATTTCTAGGTTCTAAGGTCAAAAAGGTGGCTAAAGATTAGCCAAAAAGTCTTCGCTTAAGACATACTTATAGTGACCTAAATGAGGATTAAGGTTAAACTAATCAAGTCAAGTAAAATATCTTGATTTTTTGCCATTTCTTGGCCATTTTCATCTCCCACCAGCCACAACATGTTCCTTATCTCCTCCATAAGCTTCCACAGCCACCCTCTCAAGGTCTCAAGATATCATAAAGGAAAGCAACCGGATGCACCAAGAACATGTAAAACCCATAGTTTTTGGGTTTACAAAAGGTTTATTGGATTTCCAGCAAAAGGTAAGGGTTTTATCTAGCTTTCATGGCTGTTTATTGTTCAATACTAATGCCCAAACATCCATGAAGCTAAGATCCTAAGCTTGGAAGAGAGCCAAGAGCTTGATGAACCAAGTTTAGGTTAAGGGGGAAATCACGCCAAGGGTTTCGGCCCTACAGCTTTGGTGCTCTGTTATAGCAGTGCAATTGGGGGTTTCGAGAGCCCAAGTTAGTACTAACTAAGACATAAAAGAGTCCTAAGACCAAGCAAAATCTTAAGGAGGGCTGCCATAGTGTTTCTAAAGTGATATATTCTTATTTTATTGAATGATTATGGACTAACCCTAATGTGTTATTGCTACCAGCATTTCATATGTTTGATGCTGTGTTTGTTTGTGCATTTCGATGTGTATATTTGTGTGTGTTGTACTATATTTTTGTGTTTTAGTTTCTTTGGATTTTAGGTATACAGATGAAGTTTGAATATTTTATTAATAAGCCCTACTAAGTTTGATTCAAGAAACTTACCCCCTTTCTGTCCATTTCAGGAGCACCTGAAAGAGAACATTCAGATTAATAGTTTTCATTTGAATTTCTATGTGAAATTTCGGGTATATTAACTTCCATATGTGTAGTGGTAAACTGGAATGTTTCATGATTTTAGGAGCACATTTGGTATTTTAAATGGTGCTACTTATTATGTTGTTCAGCAGCTATCCAGCATCCTATTCTGGAGTCCATTGTGTCTCAGGAACTCCTGTAACTTAGGGTACATAGTTAGCTAAGTTAAGACCATTATGTAGTGCATGTATGCATGTACATGTAGTGTATGTAAGATGAGCCAAGTATGTGAACATTTAAGTAATGTTTTGGTTATGTAAGTGCAGTTGATAGCCAAAGTGCTATTGCCCTGACCACTTACCGACCATGGGAAAGAGGGAGCCAGACACCTGAGGCATACGACCTCGGAAAGGATTCCGGAGTGAAAAAAGTCATACACCTGAGGTGCACAACCTCGGTAGCTCACCAAAATTCCAACTTCAGGAGCCAGCGTAGCGCCTCCTTCGGGAGGGCGACCGAACCAGCTTCGGGGGAGAAAGACCAACCACCCCCTGTGGGAGAAAGCCCCCCGAAGACGTAGACACCGAAGTTCCAGGCCGACTCCGGGAAAGGGCCCCTCACCCTAAAGTGAGACATCAACCAAAGGGACCTCGGTTGTACGGCAAAAGCCATTAAGGATTCTCTGACACTCCACTCGCATACATTTCTAACACATCATCTCTAGACACGTTTTGACATGCCATTGCAGTCTAACGTCCTGTCACACAGGGCTACACCTACTATGGCTTGTGGCTCGAGGAGCCTGCAGATGACTAGGGGCCCCCACGCCCAAAAATACGAATGCCATCCGACCACACACGTGTCATAATCTGAAGGGATCACCCCCTCCTTATAGACCAGGGAAATGGTCACAGGCAGGGGGGTTCTCCGCCCGGGGGCTCCCCAAAAGAGAGAGAGAGAAAAAGAGGACAGAGAGACTAGAAAATAGAGGACGCTCTCCTCCCTGCGCCTGAATACTCTCCCTTCAGCCCACAGAAAGACACGCCAGGCAAGAGTCTCTTGTGCTTATTACTATGTCTCCTTCTCTCTGGAAGCACTAACTTGGGCGTCGAAGGTTCCCCCCCCGGAAAACCACCCCGGGGGACTCTTAACCCCTATTTTTTGAGTGTTTCAGTCAGGTCTCCCTGAAGGATCTCCGCTCCGGGCTCTCTTTTGTGCCAGAAGTCTTTCCCATCTTCACCAGCCACGATACCAGGAAACTGCCGGCCGCCACTTAAGGTGACCCTTTCAGGGTACCTTCTTCTACCTCCAGGACCCCCTGCTGCCCACACTACTGCACATAGTGGAGATGCTGGCTCCGCCTAACCGGACCGCATCAGATGCTGGCTCCGCACCTCCGGACCGCATCAGCTGTGGTGCAAAGCTGCCTAAGTGTGAACGATAGGCTGCTTACTTGTAAATTCTATTTTGGCCACATAAAGTTGCTAGATGCAAGAGCATGTAATTCCTATGTGTAATGGAGATATATGGTATAGCCTTGGAGGGCTTTCCCCTTATGAATGAAGTATTTGCATGGTTTGGAAAAATTGTATGGGTAAAATGGCCCAAAAGTTGCCAGAATTTTGACCCTGTACCTAAAGTTTAATATCTTCTTATGTAGAATGAATTTTCTATGAAATTTCAACCACACCTAGAGGACATCTAGAGGGTTAATTGGGCTTTGGAATTTCTAAATTTAGAGTCTTGTAGCCAAAGTTATGACATTGAAAATTTGGCTAAGTTATTGTTGATTTGGTCAGAATTTTGTAACCAACTTCAAAAAAATATAACTTGGCCCATAGGTGGGCTATTGATGTAAAACAATATTCATTGATTTTCCCTAAGTCTTTACTTGGTAATGGTGTAAAGAGAACAAGGGGGTACATGGCTAGAATGATACAGTTTATTAATGGTAGTTACTAGTGCAGTGGCTGGTCACTAGAACTTAACAAGATTGCCTAACGTGTGGTAGCCAAGATTAAGACTTGTGCTAGTGTTTTCCTTCTTTGCTGCCATGGTGTGCTTGAAATGTGAATATGTGTGTGATGGTTGGACCAATATGCATGTGTTTACATAGTGCCCAAGAGGGCCGCTTGGGTATGCACACTAAGGGTAGCGTTCTGATGGCCTACAGAACATTAACAATCTTGGGAGTCTAAATGCACAATTTTGGCACCGCAATTAGACTACCCCAGAGTGGGTAATACTAAGGCATTAGAAATAAGTGCTGAGCTTCTTATTAAGATTGATCAGCTGAAGAAGTGGAAGAGAAAGAAGAAGAAGGCGGAAAAAGAGATGCAGGCATTGAAGAAAGATGTAAAACGTCTGAGAATTGAAAAGGACAGGGTAGAGGAGCCAATGAAGTCTTTTTTCAAGATGGTTTCTGCCTAGCTCGCCATCAAGTTCTCTCATGGTTTCCAGACCTCGATGTCTCCTTCCATAGAGCCCTCGATATCCCCAAATGACCGTGCTCACTATGGTGAAAGAAGAAGTACCTCAACCTTCTAGACCATCCTCCTTCGGCTGAAGATGTTGATGATGATGATGATGAGGATGATGTCAAGCATGCTAATGCCAAGGAGCCTGAAGATGGGAAAAATAACCCTGAGGGCTCTATACTTTTTATATATTATTTTTTTTTACTTTGTATTTTGTCTTTTTAAATGGAATATCCTTCCTTTCCAAAATTTTGGCTAAGTCCACAATTAGTAAAACCTTGGAAGTTGTTTAGCCATTCGGCATCTAACATTGTTTGCTCCCAAAAGCCTTTCATTGATTCATTATCTTCAGCCGATTTACCATCTTTGGTATTGCAAGGCCAAGCATTTTTGGTCATGAGCTATCCTTGAGAAAAAATATGATCAAGAATTCCAGACCTTAACCTTATCTTTTTTAGAGTTATAAGTATTTTTCTAAGTGTTTTAGAATAGAATTCAAGCAAAGTTTTTGGGAAACTTACTATGTACAAGAACACTTAGGTACTTTTGGAACCAACCATATTCGATTAACCTCCTTTGGTAAGTTTGTACAAGATCACTTAGATACGTTCAAAATCAACCATATTTGTTACCACTCTGAGAGGTTGAATACAGTGACTATATTTAATGCGTCAATCTCCCAGGAGCTATGCATGTTCTATAGGTCATCAGAACAATGCTTACTATATTACCCAAGTGGCCCTCTTGGTATTTATGCAAATATATGTATATTGGTCAAACCATAACACACATACTTACATTTATGCGCACTATGGCAGCTAAGAAGGAAAACACTAACACAATTCTTAGTTGGCATTATGCCATAGTTAATCAACTTTGGGTTTTTAAGCATTTTGGTCCTCAACAATATCCTTAATTCCATCCATTTCCTTTCTTCATAATTCCATCCATGTCCTTTCCATAGCCATCATTAGAAATTTGTGCAATTGAGTACCCAACTTTTGTAACCTTACAATTTAGCCCATAGGTTACTTGAAAATTAGGCAATGTGCCAATGCTTTCTTAAGGACGAAGCTATCATTGTTTTTGCCACTTAAGGGGGTGTATATTGAATACTTTACACTTCACAAATCCTACACTATGGTGAAAATTAAAGCATATAAGTTTAGGTCATTATGCTGTACTTTTCCCATTTTGTGAAGGCATAACATTTCTTCTCCCTTTAAAAATTTGTCCTCCAAAATTGCCTTTGGCTTGGGGTACTCTTCTGGATATCTCTTTTGCATTCCTTTCTCAGTTTCCCTAGTCGCCTCCCTTTTAGAATGGTGTGACCATTGAACTTTGACCATGGGAATAAGCTTGTTTCTTAGCCTTCTGTTATCCTTAGCTAAGATAGCTATAGGTTTCCCTTCGTATGTCAAACTAGGCTCTAACTGTATGTCTTCCACTACTATATTATGGTTTGTGCCTAGTAAACACTTCTTAAGCATACTGATGTGGAAAACATTATGGACACTTGACGTACTTGGCAGTAGAGCCAACCTATAAGCCACCTTGCCAACCCTTTCTAGTATTTCATAAGGACCAATGTACCTTGGAGATAGCTTACTATGTTTGCGAAACCTCATAGTGCCTTTGGTTGGTGCTACTTTGAGCAACACTTCGTCACCAACCTCAAACTCCAAGTCTCTTATTCTTTTGTTAATATAAGCAATGGTCCTTTCATTAGCTGTTTTTAACCTTTCTTGTATCTTCTTGATTTTACTTGCTGAGCCTTCAATAATCTCTAGACCCAACTCGAGCCTATTTGAGGCTTCCATCCAACAATGGGGTGTCATGCACCTTCTCCCATAAAGAGCTTCATAAGGTACCATACCAATGGTGGTTTGATAACTGTTGTTATAAGAAAATTCCACCGAAGGTAAGTGTTGGTCCTATTCCCCTCTAAAATCCAATAAACAACTCCTTAGCATGACCTCCAATATTTTAATCACCCTCTCAGTCTGTCCATCAGTCTAAGGATGATAAGTAGTGCTCAGGTGGATTTTGGATCCTTGTGCCTTGTGAAAAGTACTCCAAAATCTAACTATAAACCTTGAATCTCTGTCTGACACTATGGAGTCTGGCATTCCATGTAGCCTTACTATCTCTTTGATGTACATTTGTGCCAATTTGTCTAGTGAGTCTATGATCTTTATTGGCAAAAAGTGAGCACACTTGGTTAACCTATCCATAATGACCCAGATTGTGTCATGTCTTAATCTGGTCATAGGCAACCTAGTTAAGAAGTCCACTGTTACGTTACCCCACTTTCTAACTGGAATGGGTAAAGTCTGTAGTGTTCCTGCTGGCTTCTGGTGCTCTACTTTCACTCTTTGGCATGTTGCACATTTAGACACATATGTGGCTCTGTCTTTCTTCATGTTTGGTGACCAAAAATGTGTCTCCAAGTCTTTGTACATCTTTTCACTTCCAGGATGGATATGCAATTTGCTCATGTGAGCTTCTTCAAGTATCTCATTTCTGAGTTCTTGCTCGCTAGGCACATATATTCTATCCTTGAAGTACAGTAATCCTGGTTTGTAGGCAAATGATTTATACAAGGACCCTTTGTCTTCTCCTAAAATCTTCTTCAGGTTTGGATCTGGTTCTTGTTCCTTCCTTATCTCCTTAATCCAGCCAGACTGAATAGTTAATGTATAGATTATAGGGATGGTATCCATAAGTCTAAGATGTAAACTTTTAGCACTAAATGCTAATCCTCTTACGTAAGTCACTCTAGCTCCCAGAGCATCAGTAATGTCGACTGAGTGATTTGCATAGTCAATTTGTGCCTTATGCTTACTTAGCCAATCCATTCCCAACACTAGGTCATAAGACCTCAATTTTATCACCCACAACTTACAACAGAAATCATGGTCACCTAACTGCAAGGGATGCCTAGTAACCACTTCATTGGTCACAATAAAACTCCTCTTTGCAGTCTTGATGAGTCTTAACTCACCGGAGATTTCTTGTTGCAATTTAAACTTATCTACCAAGGCAGATGATATCACTAAAAGAGTAGCTCCTGTATCAAAAAGCACTCTAACACTACCTAACACGGCTGTCCTTGGCCTCTGCCCAGGAAGCCCTGTGCGAGCTAGTCTCATGGTGGATTGCAATTGGCTAGTTGTGTATGTGTGCGGATTAAATCCTATGATACTAGTTGATTGTCCTAGAATATGCAATATGCATGGTCTTTATGCTTTGACTTGGTTTATTAAAACCATAAAACATTAACTTGGCCAAGTAACTTCTACACAAAAATAAGCACAAATAGCCAAAGCATACAAAATCAACATTTGTGTGAGTTTACTACACATAACAACTCGTGAGAACATTCATACATAAAGTAAACTAATGCCCTCACCCAAGAGCAATCCTAGAGTCGAGGACTCCTCATAACTTAGACCATGGAGGCAACTAAAAATACTATATAAATACAAGCCTCTACTGAGATCTCTTTGACTTAACTCCCACCTTGGATACACGTCCCAGTGGCGAGTCTCAAAAGTCCTTGCCAAGTGCTACTAGGCTCTGCAGCCAAAAAAAGACTTAAGTTAGTACTGTACTTAACCAACACTCGGGTTCCAAACGTGCCCTATTTCTACTCCTTGTGTCCATACACACTTTTGGGGCATCCAACCCCTCCCAAACATTCAACAAAAACCTATGCATATCTTCAAAACTACTTAAAACCAATATTCAAGCAACTAAGATATGCATCATATGAATGTGTTAACTAAATCCCTTACCTCAATTATGAAGAACAAGCACGAATCAAGCATCTACACCAAGCAACAATGGCTTCACTAGGGTGTCCTATGGTTCCAAGCAAATCAACACAATAGGCATCCAAAATAAGCTCAATTAAGCTAAACCTAAGCTTATGGACGATCAATAAACCAAGAACAACTCAAGAACATCAGGTAAACCATTTGGGCAAAATGTACCTAAGCTCACCAAGCTTGAAAATGTAATCCATGGGCTACCACATCAAAACTATGCAAGAATAAGCCCTTTCATGCATATATACCTCATGGGGCACCAAAATCCACCAAGAATTGATGAAGAAATGGAAGTTTGGCCATGGAATGGAAGAGGAGAATGAAAGCTATAGGTTTGGGAGGTTGAAGATGATGAATAGTAGCTGGAAAATGTCCCAAAATGGCTTAAATAACCTTCTCACACTTTGTCCTTCAACTTCTTTAATTTTTCCAAAATGAGCTCATGCTCAAATAGTGCCATCAGATTTTCGCAATTTAGTCCAACTCTTTGGTTTCTTGTCACTTAGGTCCAAAATCATAAATTATGAGATTGGAAAACCAAACCTATCACCCCGGGATGCAAAATGACTATTTTGCCCCTAGTGACACTTAGGTGCCGAATTAGACTAGGAACCATCTACCTTTTTAAACGCTTGCTTGACTTGCTTATTCAAGCTAATTGAGCCATTAAGCAAGGGATTTTGACTTATCTAACAAGTCATACCTGACCATTAAAGGTCTGCTGCATATAGGGCTGTAACATTCTCCAAACCTTGGGGAATTTGGTCCTCTGAATTGGATCTCCCCACCTTGAGATTAAAACCTAGAATATGGTGCCAGCATATCCCAACCAAACCTAGCAAAGGGTGTAAACCTTGTAACTACTCACCCGTTGCTCACCCACTCATCTTGCATAACTAATGCCCTTCGGCATTCAAGTTGGGCCATCACCTGTATAGGTACTGTAGCTGATGCTATACTTTGTCTTCATGCCATACGACAACCTCAACTGCAATGCTCACTATTCCCCCATGTTGTTTAACCTTACACAGTTGAAAAGCACCTTAGTGCTACTTCTCTTTGAAGACTTTGGCATGATACTCCACCATCTTTGACATATAGACACCGTTAAAGATTTCCAATAACTCAACTCTGTCCTGATAAATCCGGTGACCAACAATTTCTCCTTACTTCTCTTGGTGCCAAACTTTCCTAGCACAAGTTAGCTTAACAAGCTTAAAACTTGTCCACTAACACTTTTACTTTAGAAGTCTTAGCTTAGGTCAAGCACCCAATTTGCTTTTACCAAAACTCTCAGTGCAAGATAGCTTAACAAGCACAAGACTTGTCCACTAACTCTAGCACTGATGGTTCTTCATTGTTGCCTCATACTCAGCGTTGGAAACAACCACTAGACAAAGTGTGTCACTAGTTTACTATGGGCTCACAAAACACACTCCTAGCACCCAAGGTATACTTCACTCCATGCTCCACTACACTCTAAGGCTCTTTTGATTGGATGGTATATCGAGAGTTATAAGTCTTGGCACATCCTGGAGTATAAGTCTTTGATGCTTCCATCACTATACTTAGAGTATCCTCGGTGCATGAAGCCTTCACACTAAGTCTTCACTTTTTAGGCAACTCATTACCTTCTCCATAACCAAGTTTCTCATTACCTACTAGTGTTCATTAACTACCACATCATGAATTGCACCATGCCAAGCTCTTGTTGGGACAATGTGTGGATGTGATCTGTCACCATAACATAATTTTTTCCTAGGTGGGAAGAATTGACTTCATCACTTTACTCAGTTCATTAATAGGGGGTAGCTAGCCATTGGAAACTCCTCTAATGGCTCTCCGCTCCAACTCCTCCTCATGCAATAAGGTGTTTCCTATGCACTTCAGGGTCAGTATTATCCCTTGGAGTTGTCAAACTTACCTGCTTTCCCATTATCCAGTCTCATAAGTCACTAGCCCATCCTCTGTGAAGCACTAGGGTCCAATGAAACTCACACTTACTTTGGGCTCTCGACTAGCTTAACCCATCCGACTCTGACTATGGTTTCAATGTTAGTGTTGTGCCCAAAAGCCAATCATGAGATGATTGTATTTTTGCACATTGAGTCATGATTTTTATTAAGGCATTAATCCAGCAATTATGTTTGTTGTTTTGTTTCTGCATAATGTAATAAACATAATTGTAACCTTAGAATAATGATATTCTTAAATGTCCCTGGTCTAGTATTCTTGTGGAGTGGGTTGCAATAATACATAACGACTAGCATATGTGGAGACTAATATGAGATATGTAGACTACATATGGGTACAAGTTGGAGAACCTATGTACTGGACTGACCGACCATGAGAACACTACATGGATCGTTATATGAGTGTCATAAGTGATTCTCATAGTGATCATGGTATATGTAGTCCTTTGACCTAAGGTCATCAAAGTTCCCTACATGTGAGTCACATACTTTGATACTTTCCTTTGTTGCTAGTAACTGAGTGAACTTGAAGGAGGTCATTGGGTACGTCACATATCATGCGGAGGGATTTGTATGATCAAGATGGGATTTGTCCCTCCTATGTAACGGGAGTGATATCTTCAGGCCCCTTGATAGAGTGAGACTCAGAAAAATGCATGGCCATGCTCAGATGAGTTGATATACGATATCAATGTCATCAGTTTAAGTTGGTCTACTCGGTAATCAAGAAACCAAAGATTGGGCTATATGAGAATGACACATTCCATGTCTCGTGCTTAGTCTTGATATCTTGGACAAAGGGACAATGGCATATATTGGTAATGATCAAAAAGGTTTAGTCGAATCACTGACAATCTTGTCACTTGGGTAGCAATGATGTGTTCCTAGACACCGCTCATTGCTTATGATCGTAAATGTGATTTATGATCATTGCCAATGTGGTAAGAGCCTATTGGGTCACACACATAGAGCTATTTGGATCATTAGAGTGGATGGCTAAATATTTGGGTTATGGTTTCACAATAATTTTGAATTAATAATGGGCCCAAAAGTTGAGCCATTATTAAGCCCGAAATTGAAGCTTAATTGGACTAGGGCTTTGAAACCCATTAGGCCTGAAAGTTGAGTCTCACTATAAATACAACTTTTAGTGAAATTTGCTGCTTCTTGCCCTAGCCTCCCAAAAGGACAGCCGCACTCTTCTTTTGCAATTCCTTGGAAGACGCAAGCTAGCACTGCGAGCGCAAGAGAAACGCATCTGCCAGGATGTGGTGGAAGCGTGGTGATCCCGAGAGGCTCGTGTGGATACCATAGAGAGCTTGAACACGTCAACTGTTCAGGTTTTGTGATTCAACTCTACAGTTGGGTGAGAGATCTCAACTGAAAATTAGGTATGAAAATTTTCAAACACCGGGTTTACCCCGTTTCTCTTGGATCCTGGAGGGTTTCGGTTAAATTCCGCTGCGCTTGTTTGGCTCCTGAAACCCAACATTCAACCCTTGACTTTTTCGTACTCCAATGAATTCCAACAACTGCCGAAGTCACAAATATGACCACTTGAGCACAACTGTACCTATACTCACTTGGCACTTTCAAACTACTAAGTGAATCACTTAGCTGGGTGAAAGATTCCACTCTGGCCATCCTAAGATCGTATCTTGATCAGTTATAATGAACTCTTCCATAAGGGCCTACCAACTCTTCCCCAAAGGCTATGGGCAAAGCTTACCATTCTGGACATCACTTGGTCATTCTTGACCTAAGTTTCAAATTTCTAATAACTTACTGGCACAAAAAGCAACTGAAAGCTACCACAAGTTCCTCAACTCCATCTCGGACCTAGTCCTTTACTTACTCCGCTAGCCTCACTAATCGAGCACCTTTCTCCCATAAGTCATCTTAGTGGCCCTTAACTCTGCTTAACCTTGGGATGATCGCCACAAATCAAATACTATCCCTTGGTTAACGACATTCATTCCTATTGCTCAGTTTCTCTTACTACCAGTTGGTAACCGAGACCAGTCATCAACAACCATTTTTCTTCTACGGGCTATAGACTAAGGTATACAAGTAAAGGACAAATAAAATTATCCTTCTATTTTCCCTATGGATGAGTTCATTGCTCCTTGTTCCCTCTCATGGCTTCCATCTGCATAACATAATTAGAAATAAAAATTCAAATCTTACCTACTTACCTTTTTTGTACCTAGCTAAACTGTGCTAGTGCTCACATGCTCTAAGGAACTCATCTAGTAACTTAGCCAACTATTGATGTTGACTAGGCCAACCCAGCTATCTTACAAAAGAATGTAGCCTATGGAACCTTAGAACACTTCCAATCTAAGACATTCAAGGCTCCACTTATGTGGTTTTACGCACCACCAAATGGGTCCTAGGCTCTGGGTATCACCTTAATAGTCAGTGCATTTTTAAGTTGTAATGCACTCAAGATCACCCTTAGCCCCCATTCAAGAAAACTACCCAACATGCTAAACAAGACTATGCCAATCTACTAATGCCAAAACAACCAACCGAAAAATAAACAACCAGTGGAAGGTTTGGAGCTTACCTCACATTAGTCTCAACTTGCTTATGAGTTCACTATGACTACCAGTCAAGTGTGGCACCTGTATGGCAGTTGCCTACCCCAACCACTTAACTAGCTGAGGTGAAACTTAAAGTACTACTTTCGTGTACTAGATCATCTCCTTGTGGCAACAATTATTGGGGACCTGTTCCTGGGCTGACTTTGCCATAACCAAGCCCATGACCACAAAAATCGGCTTCCTGCATGGCTTAGAGTAATGTCCTTCTTGCACCTTGGGCATAAGCCATATTGTCCTCATGATCCATTCTTCATCTTCAGCAAACTTCTGCACTATGGGCATGTTGCCCATGCTCCGACTAGGTTGGGTGAGCCAACCTGCACCTTGCTGATCGTGTGTCTAACCCACTAACTCCTTTCCAAGTCCTATTGCCTTACCAAACAATATGTCGATAATTCCACATCTACACTCGCAGAAAACGTCCATAATGCTAGCTTAAGGCCCTGTTGGTTTTGACCTCAAGCCCTTACTCCCATCGTAAAAAGGTAAGAGAGTGCTCTTCTATTATGCTATGTAGCCAACTTGGCCAAGAGTTCTCTTCTCTTGGTCAGCAGATCTTCATCACCTTTGGTGTTGCCTAACCCATCTAGGGTTTTTAGATTCCAAATCTAAAACTGTGGGTCACTCCCTACCTTGGAGGTCCTATTATGGACCTCCTAGTAGCAGGCACTCCCGAGGAAGGTAAAGTGTTCTAAATTAAGTTGGAACTTAGTTTCAAGTTTACATTGCAAGAATAGAGAAGTTTAGTAAAGTTTACTAAGTTCCGAGGAAGTTAAGGCACTAAATGAGGTTCAGGGGAAAAATGATAATTTTGCCCCCTGGACAACTGGGATGAGGCCCGAGTGTTTAAAATGAGTTTTTATAACTTAACTTTCAACCTTAACCCAAACTTGAAAGAAATAAACAAGAATTTAATCAAGAATAACTAAGTACCAAAAGATGGGGGTATAATTGAACTAAGCTTAATACTTTGGTGGCTTGTGGGTTAAGTGAGGGTTTAAGAAGGGGAAAGTGAGGCTATGGTTGCGATAATCACCTTTCCAACCTTCCCACCCTCATTTTTCTCTCAATTCAACCTCAAAATCAAGAGTTCTTGGTGCCAAGAAGAGCTACCCAAGGTATATAGCCAAGGGAAAAGCCATTTCAAGCATAAAACCATGGTTTTGGAGCTTGGAAGTGTGTTTTCTCACATCCCCTATTTTTGATACGAGGTAACCATTGTGTTCTTGATTGGATTCATGTTATTTGGTTAGTTTGGAGCTTGGGTTTTGGTTAGGAAGCAAGGTTTTGATGTTTGGTGTCTATGTTTTTTATTGGAACTTAGATGACACTTTGTTGAGTTTAGTAGATTGGAAAGGAGGCTGATTCTTGCTTGTTACTTGAAGTTGAGGTAAAGGAGTTATGACTTGAAGACCAATTAATGCTATTGACATGAGTTTGCATGTAAAATTTGAGTGATTAGAAAAATAGCATTAGTTAGAGGATTTGGTTGAATTGTGATGGACTATGAGGTTTGAGAGGATTTGGATGATGTTACGAGACATCATAGATTGGCTTGTCATAGTTGGTTATGTTCTATGCAACATGGTCTATGTGTGTGTGGAACTTGGAGGCTTTCCAAGCATGTTTACTATGTTTTCTAAGTGTCCAAAGTTCATAGCAGTAAAATGCGTGCCAATTCTGCAGATTCACAAATTGGCGACGCATCACCAATTTCATGCACCAGTTCATGACGCGTCGCTAATTGTGCAAATGTGGGTGATAGAATTGAGGTCTTATGACCTAGTGTTGGGAATTGATTGGCTAAGTAAGCATAAGGTGCAAATTGACTGTGCGAATCACTCAGTCGACATTACTGATGCTCTGGGAGTTAGAGTGACTTGCATAGGAGGATTGGCGTCTAGTGCTAAGAGTTTGCATCTTAGACTTATGGATACCATCCCTATAGTTAGCGAAGAATAGTATTATTCATTGAATGGGGTGGCCATAGAGGAGGAACTTGAGAAGATTCCTGTTGCCAAACAGTTTCCTGAAGTGTTTCCAGTAGAGTTACTTGGGTTACCACCCAAGAGGCATACTGAGTTTGTAATCCATCTGCGGCCAGGGGTTTAGCCTATTTCAATACCACCTTATAGGATGTTAGCTCTTGAGATGGATGTGTTAAAGAAGCAATTGGAGGAACTGCTAGAGAAAGGCTTTACAAGGCCTAGTGTGTCACCGTGGGGAGCTCTGGTGTTGTTTGTGAAGAAAAAGGACAGAACTTTTAGATTGTGCATTGACTATAGAAAGTTGAATGCAGTAACAATCAAGAATAAGTATCCGCTTCCAAGAATCAATGATCTATTTGATAGACTCAGAGGAGCAAAAGTGTTTTCTAGAATTGACCTTCGGTCTGGATACTTTCAAATCATAGTTAAGGAGGAAGATATCCCAAAAGCTGCCTTTAGAACGAGGTATGGGCACTATGAATACACAGTTATGCCGTTTGGTGTGACTAATGGTCTAGCAGTGTTTACAGAAGCTATGAATCAGATCTTTAAACCGTTTCTGGATCAGTTTGTTGAGGTTTTCATCGATGACATCTTGATATATTCACAGTCTTCATTAGAGCATGAAAAACACCTTAGCACAATTTTGCAAGTGCTGAAGGATAATCAGTACTATGCAAAGTTGTCTAAGTGTGAGTTTTGGTCTGAAAAGATTCAATTCTTGGGGCACATTATCAATGCTCAGGGATTGTCAGTTGATCCTGAATAGGTTCAGGCGGTAGTTGAGTGGAAGAAACCAACTACAATTACAGAAGTGAGGAGTTGCTTGGGCTTGGCAAGCTACTATAGGCGATTCATAGAGAAATTCTCTATGATAGTTGTACCATTAATGGCCTTGACCAAGAAAACTCAGAAGTTTGAGTGGACACCAAAGTGTGAAGAAGCTTATATGGAGTTGAAGAAAAGATTGACTAGTGCACTTGTACTTATTCTACCGGATCAGAACAGAGCTTTTACAGTATACACTGATGCATCAGGTTCTGGTTTAGGATGTGTGTTGATGCAAGACAGTCAGGTGATCGCATATGGTTCGAGGTAGTTAAGGCCTAATGAATTGAACTATCTTGTTCATGATCTTGAGCTAGCAACAGTAATTTTTGCGTTGAAGTTGTGGAGACATTATTTGATGGGGAGGTCATTCAGGATCTTCACTGATTATAAAAGTTTGAAGTATCTGTTTACCCACAAGGATCTGAATATGAGACAACAATGATGGATTGAATACATCAAAGATTATGATTGTTCGATTGACTGCTGTGCTGGTAAAGGAAATGTGGTAACAGATGCATTGAGCCGAAAGTACATATGAGTGATCCTATCTAAGGGTCAAGCTACGAGTTCCTCCAAAGGAACATCAGGGGATTGTTTATTAGTTTTGCATAAATTATGGCAAAGCCAAGAGGAATCCCTAGTCTACATTCCGGAAGTGCAATCAGCTTGGTTAGTCAGAGTTAAAGAAGCTCTGATGAAAGATCCATTGTTGAAGAAAATTTCTGGAGAAGCGAAACTTGGCAGTATGAGGAAGGAATTCAGATACAAGGATGAAATACTACATTATGAAGATCGTCTCTATGTACCAAATATGGATGGACTTAGGCAGCAAGTCCTACAGGAGGCACATATTAGTACTTTGAATATTCACCCTGGTGTTAGTAAGATGTATCATGATCTGAAGAAGCATTTTTGGTCGCCAGGATTGAAAAGAGATGTAGCGGGACATGTGGCAGAGTGTCTGACATGCCAAATGGTTAAAGCAGAGCATCAGAATCTAGCGGGCACGCTTTAGAGTTTACCTCTTCTAGTGAGGAAATGGGGGTCTGTTACTATGGATTTCCTAGTGGGGTTACAGAATACCTGGAGTCAGCATGATGCTATATGGGTAGTAGTTGATCGACTGATGAAGTCAGCATATTTCATACCTATCAAGATTACATATACATTGGAGAAGTTGGCTTAGTTGTATCTCAAGGAGAGTGTGAGACTCCATGGGATACCGGATCAGATTATATCTGATAGAGATCCTGAGTTCAGGTCACAATTTTGGAATGCTTTTCAAGAAGCATTGGGAAGTAAGGTTAGTCTCAGTACCGCTTTTCATCCTCAGACTGATGGGCAATCTGAGAGAGTCATTTAGACTCTAGAGGATATGTTACGCATGTGTGCTATTGATTTTAGAGGTGATTGGGATTAGCATCTACCACTGATCGAGTTTGCTTATAATAACAGTCATCAAACTATTATTGGTATGGCACCATACGAGGCTTTGTATGGGAGGCGATGTATGAGGCCCCATTGTTGGGTAGACCCTGCAGACACGGTAGTTATCGATCCTAAGATCATAGTAGATACCATAACTAAGATCAAGTTAATCCAGGCACAGATTAAGGCAGCCATGACCGACAGACTAAGTATGCAAATTTGAGAAGAAGAGATTTGAGTTTTGAAGTTGGAAAAAAAGTGCTTCTCAAAGTGTCGCCATGAAAGAAGTTAGTCATTTTGGGCAGAGGGAAAAGTTAGGCCCTAAGTATGTTGGACCCTATGAAATATTGTAGAAGATTGGGAAAGTTGCTTATCGATTAGCATTACCACCTAACCTATCTCAAGTGCATAACATCTTTCACGTTAGCCTACTCAAAAAAAGCACAGTGCAACTGGGACAGGTAGTTAATCCTTCAGTGATACCCATTCAAGAAGATTTTCCCTATGAGGAAAAACTTGTTCAGATACTTGATAGGCAAGTCAAGAGATTGTGAACTAAGTGGATTTTGATGGTTAAGATCCTTTGGTCTAACCATAGTGACAAGGAAGCTACCTGGGAGACGGAGCAAGATATGCTGAAAAGATATCCTAGTATTTTTCCCGAGTTGTAGCGGAATTTGGGGGACCAAATTCCAGAAATAGGGGAGAATGTTATGGACCTCCTAGTGGTAGGCACTCCCAAGGAAGGTAAAGTGTTCTAAATTAAGTTGCAACCCAGCTTCAACTTTACATAGCAAGAATAGAGAAGTTTAGAAAAGTTCACTAAGTTCCGAGGAAGTTAAGGCACGAAATGAGGTTTAGGGGAAAAATGGTAATTTTGCACCCCAAATAGCTGGGACGAGTCCCGAGTGTTTAAAATGAGTTTTTATAACTTAACTTTCAACCTTAACCCAAACTTGAAAGAAATAAACAAGAATTTAATCAAGAATAACTAAGTACCAAAAGATGGGGGTATAATTGAACTAAGCTTAATACTTTGGTGGCTTGTGGGTTAAGTGAGGGTTTAAGAAGGGGAAAGTGAGGCTATGGTTGCCATAATCACCTTTCCAACCTTCCCACCCTCATTTTTCTCTCAATTCAACCTCAAAATCAAGAGTTCTTGGTGCCAAGAAGAGCTACCCAAGGTATATAGCCAAGGGAAAAGCCATTTCAAGCATAAAACCATGGTTTTGGAGCTTGGAAGTGTGTTTTCTCACATCCCCTATTTTTGATACGAGGTAACCATTGTGTTCTTGATTGGATTCATGTTATTTGGTTAGTTTGGAGCTTGGGTTTTGGTTAGGAAGCAAGGTTTTGATGTTTGGTGTCTATGTTTTTTATTGGAACTTAGATGACACTTTGTTGAGTTTAGTAGATTGGAAAGGAGGCTGATTCTTGCTTGTTACTTGAAGTTGAGGTAAAGGAGTTATGACTTGAAGACCAATTAATGCTATTGACATGAGTTTGCATGTAAAATTTGAGTGATTAGAAAAATAGCATTAGTTAGAGGATTTGGTTGAATTGTGATGGACTATGAGGTTTGAGAGGATTTGGATGATGTTACGAGACATCATAGATTGGCTTGTCATAGTTGGTTATGTTCTATGCAACATGGTCTATGTGTGTGTGGAACTTGGAGGCTTTCCAAGCATGTTTACTATGTTTTCTAAGTGTCCAAAGTTCGTAGCAGTAAAATGCGTGCCAATTCTGCAGATTCACAAATTGGCGACGCATCACCAATTTCATGCACCAGTTCGTGATGCGTCACTAATTGTGCAGATGTGGTCCGAACATTACCAACTATGGTGACACGTTGCCAATAGTTGGCAACATGTCGCCACAGGCAAGATGGCAAAATTTCTCACATTTTGCTAGGGTGATCGAGGTGAGACCTAGGGGAGTTCTTAGGGTACTTTGCGGCCTAAGTATGCCGGGGGTACTCCAAGACTTCTGAAAGTCCCTTAAGCCTTAAGCATTTCCTTAAGGTTTGAAAGATTTTGTGGTTCCTTGAGCCATAAGAAAGGAAACTAGTTGCAAATGAGCATAACTAAGTACCATTAGCTCGGGTGAAAGGCTTCGAACCCTTGGCGACCTAGCCGTGCCGTAGCCACGAGGTTGCAAGGTGAAACCTTAGTGCATCTAGTCTACAAGGTCTAAATATATGCATATATTAGACCCTCAGGCTGTATGAGCTCACAGTAGGTTACATATGTTATCATATGTGGTGTCCTTAGCAATTTTCTTGCAGGTACACTGAAGACCCCTTACTGAGAAGGTTATGTTCTCACTCCCTAGTTATGTTGTGCAGATTCAGAAGTTGTTGGGCCAGGTAACTGTTGAGGGTTATTGCGGTAGTGGCTTTTTGTGAACAGGTATTGCACTTGAGATTCCTTGTGATTCTAGTCTACATGAGTATGCTTGAGTAGTTTGTTGGTCAAGTAACAGTACTAATTAGAGTATTCCTTTGGCTGTAGAGCCAAGTAGCACTAGACAAGGGTTTTTGAGACTCGCCACTGGGATTCACTTCCAAGGTGGGAGTTAGTTAAAGAAGATCTCAGGATAGGCTTGTATATATATAGTACTCTAGTTGCCTCCATAGTCTATGTTATGAAGAGTCCAAGACTCTAAGGTTGCTCTTGGGTGGGGACATTAGTCTACTTTATGTATAAATGTTCTCACGAGTTGTTATGTGTAGTAAACACAAATAAATGTTGATTTTGTATGCTTTGGCTATTTGTACTTATTTTCTGTAGAAATTACTTGGCCAATGTTTATGTTTTTAATAATCCGAGTCAAAGCATGAAGAGCATACATTTTTCATATTCTAGGATAACCAACTAGTATCATGGGATTTTAATCCGCACCCATATACGAGTAGCCAATCGCAACCACCGGGAGACCAACTCTCACAGGGCTTCCTGGGCAGAGGCCAAGGACAGCTGTGTCAAGTCCATACCTCCTTCTGCTACTGAACATGTTGTCTACCTTATTCTGAGATTTTGAAAAGCTTCCCCTAGGATGGTGGTCACATCTAACTACTTGCAACAAGGTCTTGCCACTACCTTGGAGCATGTCAAACTACCTGCCCCAATCTCACCTCAACTAGACTGCTAGGACTCACCCAGCAACCCATGGCATCCAGAACAGCACCTGACCTAGTTCCACTGCTGAAACCTACAACCCAAAGCCAAACAGTGCACACAGAAGATGGAAACTATTGGTTAGTGCTAACTATCCTAGCACAAGGATGACATCTTGATCCCAGTCACCTAGCCTCAAATGACTCCTAATCGAGTCCTAGCACACGGAACTGGAGTCTCGCGCTAGTTGCAGTTGGCTAGTTAATTACTTGACCCGTTTTAATGTTAGTGTCGTGCCCAAAAGGCCAATCATGAGATGATTGTATTTTTGTTGCACATTGAGTCATGATATTTTATTAAGGCATTAATCCAGCAATTTTGTTTGTTGTTCTGTTTCTGCGTAATGTAATAAACATAATTGTAACCCTAGAATAATGATATTCTCAAATGTCCCTAGTCTAGTATTATTGTGGAGCGAGTTGCAATAATACAAAACAACTAGCATATGTGGAGACTAATATGAGATATGTAGTCTACATATGGGTACAAGTTAGAGAACTTGTGTACTGGACCGACCCACCATGAGAACACTACATGGATCGTTATATGAGTGTCATAAGTGATTCTCATAGTGATCATGGTATATGTAGTCCTTCAACCTAAGATCATTAACGTTCCCTACATGTGAGTCACATACTTTGATACTTTCCTTTGTTGCTCGTAACTGAGTGAACTTGAAGGAGGTCATTGGGTATGTCACATATCATGCGGAGCGATTTGTATCATCAAGATGGGATTTGTCCCTCCTATATAACGGGAGTGATATATTCGGGCCCCTTGATAGAGTGAGACTTAGAAAATGCATGGCCATGCTCGGATGAGTTGATATATGATATCAATGTCATCAGTTTAAATTGGTCTACTCGATAATCAAGAAACCAAAGATTGGGCTATATGAGAGTGACACATTCCATGTCTCGTGCTTAGTCTTGATAACTTGGACAAAGGGACAATAACATATATCGGTGATGATCATAAAGGTTTAGTCGAATCATCGACAATCTTGTCACTTGGGTAGCAATGATGTGTTGCTAGACACCGCTCATTGCTTATGATCATAAATGTGATTTATGATCATTGCCAACGTGGTAAGAGCCTATTGGGTCGCACACATAGAGCTATTTGGATCATTAGAGTGCATTGGCTAATAATTTGGGTTTTGGTTTCACAATAAATTCGTATTAATAATGGGCCCAATAGTTGAGCCATTATTAAGCGTGAAATTAAAGCCTAATTGGATTAAGGCTTTGAAACCCATTAGGCCTGGAAGTTTTCCATTTATATCCTTCCCGTAACTCTCCAAGTTTATTTCTTGAGAGTTTTCCAATTGAGTATCCAAATTTTCAAAACCTTACAAAAAAGTCCATAGGTTGCTTAACAAACAAGCAATCCTTTAGGCTTTTCTTGGGGGCCAAGTTACCAACTTGGAACACTTTTAAAGAGGTGTTGATTATGCCTTTTACCCCCCACACTTCAATCAATATGGTGAGAATTACACAATATAATGCTTTTTAGCCATTATGACACACTTGTAATTCTCCCATTTTGTGAGGTGGTAACAAATTTTGTAAAGGGGAAAGAGATGACATGGCCTCAATTCTTTAAACTAGGGTTTGGTTGAATTATGGACTAACAAGCATTAGGTTTGGGCCTAGTTGGTGAGGAAAGAACAACAAATGTATAAGACTAGTGACTTGATTGCACAATAGAGCCAGGGTTAGCTCTCGGGTAATAAGAACTTTGGTTACTCAATTGGAAAATAAGTGTAAGTTGCTGCCTCGAATTAGTTGTGATTAAGTCAAGAAAGACTTGATTGCACAATTTGAATGCATTCGGGTACAATTAAATGGACAAAAGTGGAATTATTGGTTGATTAAGGGCTAGAGTGAGCCATGCAAAAAGTTGAATGGCCAAAGTGGGGATTAATGTATAATTTTGAACATGTGGCAATGTCTAGGTTCTTCTTCTTCCAAAAGTAGGACGATTGTTCAGCCATTGTTCCTAGAGCTGTGAAATGAAAAAACAGTGAGGGTTAGGCTGGTTTTTGAACAATTTGGCAAAGAACAAAAAGTGCAAGGCTCAAGCTAAGGTGATCACAAGTGTTCCTTCATAAACAAGCTTCCTTTAGTGCCTCAAACTTAATTTACACCCAATTTATTTTAACTTAAGTCAATTCACTTTAAAATGACTTATTTTTATTTTTATGCATTTTCTATTTAGAACTAATTTTAATTAAAAGCCAGTATTATGTAGCTACAATAATCCATTGAAAATATGATTTTTGTAATCTTACTAAATTTTTATAAATTTTTCTAGTTTAAGACATTAAAAAGTAAAAATTCATAAAAATTTAATAACATCATGGAAATTTACTTTCAAATGGATTATTATATCTATGTAACATTGGCTTTCAAATGAAATTGGTTTTAGGTAAAAAAATGTAAAAGTAAAACAAGTTAGTTGACTTAAATTAAAATGAATTGGCTCTTAGCTTTAAATCTAGTTACTACCGAAAAGGTAAGGGATCTAAGTGTTGGTTTCTAGCTTGGAATTGTGGTAATTGAAGCTTGAACACTTAAAATCAAATAGGTAGCACATGTATGATTGCCTAGGAGCTAAATGAGTGCATGTGTTGTGGTTTAAGGGTTGGGTTATGATTTGGGCACAGATGGTGCCATGTTTTTGTTCCATTGAGTGTCTAAGACAGTATGTTAATAAGCTAGCTTAGGGAAATTGAAGCAAACAATTGATACCAGGGGTTGCAAGGACCCCGAGAGGTGTTTGGCCAGCACATGATGGTCTTTAAACATCTAATTGGGTCTAGTGCTCGAGTGGTTGTGTTTGATTGCGGTGATTATTTTATGGTGCCAAAGAGGGCTATGGGTACCATGCAATAATGAGCGTGCATGTGTTTTAGCTTGTATGTTAATTGATTTGCTTGTTAGCTTAGGCTAGTGTCTCAGGTTATATATGTATTTGCATGCTTTGCTTGTTTTGCAGATGGTTTTTGCCCTGTTTGCATTTGGACATAGGTTCTAGAAGCTTGAAGACTTTTAGATCTCTTACCAAGTGCCTTGCAAAGAAAGGCATAACATAAAAAGCTTGCTTTAGTACTTGCTTGTGTAAGTGTTGTTTTGGATACTAAGTTGCTTTACATGTTTTCTATGTTTACGGATGTGGTCTGTGGCCCTTAGTGTAAGCTAACAAAGTGACTGGCTTATATTTTAGCTATTTTTGGTTTAAGTAAAGAAGATGTTGACCAAGACTCAGGACTTGATAGAGGACTTAAAGAGGACTAGGCTAGTTACTTTGAGTGTAAGCAATTAGCTTGAGTAGCAAGCTAGTGCATTTTGTGTTTTCTTTCCTATAGATATATGTGTAATTTTGATGTTTTGAGTTGGTCATTGTATCATGGATCATGTTATGGATTTGTATGTGAGATCTTGAACTACTTGTGCTAGCTATTTCTAGAGAAAACATGTTCTGGACTTATATATATTTTTGTTCTAGTGGCATGCTGTATTTGTAAATCCATAAGTTGTACAGAGTTATTTTGTGATTGTTTAATTTTTCTTGATTACTTTAAAATTTTGAGTGAGTTCACATAATATCAAAGCAAATGGTCACTTATAGCTTTAGGCAAAAATTGTGTAGTTTTGTGCAAAACCAAGAGCACTAAACTTGAGAAAAATCTGCCTAAGTGTTGCATGGTACAACTTGGTCTTTTTCATGGCCTTAACTACCTCATTGTTAAGAGGTTGCTTGCGTTAGAGTATGGCTTCACTTAAGGGCTTAAAAGTGCTAGGGGGAAGGGTAATTAGGCCTGTGACATTAACCCAATGGTTAATACTTCTTGCATTCACTTTAAGCTCACTCCCAACTGATAAAACAATACTAGATGCATCAAATAAACATACTTTAGAATTAAAATCCCATACCTAGGTCAAGATCACACAAACTCAATAATGCACATACATACATAATCAACACTTCTCTCTTACAATTAGTGTAGCAAATTTGATTCTAGTGTAGCAAATTAATAGCCAAAGCATTGAATACACTATCTAAATGTAAGGAATACAAAACTTAATTAAAGCTAGGAACCTTTACCACTTGAGACACAATCACAAACCCCCATGACCTCCATTGCACAACAAGCATCCTAGCTTAAAATTCTACCTTCAACACCAAGAATCAAGCTTAGGAGGAGTTTGCTAGCTTAACTAAACCATTTGTAGCTTAATCAAACCACTTATCCCAACCCAAAACCAAAAATAGGAGATTACTAAGGAAAAAAATGAGAGTCTTACTTGTTGAAGCTCAAATTAGGAACAAGCACCAAGGAAACTTAATTTTGAAGCTTCAATGTAGCAAGAAAACATTTAGGATGAGATTTAGTGCTCTTGTGCATGAAATTGGCATTTTTCAAGCTAATGGAGAGATGACATTATTCAGACTCTTATCTTTAACTTTCTCTCAAATTTAGAAACCAAGCTCCATTAACTCTTAAGCTCATGCTCACTTTGGTTCATCGGTCTTAAAGGCTTTTCTTAATCCTCATTCATAAATAAAATTGAAACTAAAAGACATTTAACCCTTCCAAATTTCTTAATTTTGCATTCCAATTCCATTTCTAACAAAGAAATAAGGTATCTTTGTAAAAAGATCATTTTACCCTTATTAACTAAACCTTGCTCAAATGATCTAATCACTTACCTTTTGCTACACTAACTTAAATCATAACTTGGTGTGTAAATTGAGTTTTGGTGTTCTTCATTGTTCGCTGTGGATGAGGCTGTCATAAATTGAGTTGATGTGGCATTCCTTCAAGAGAAGCGACCTGAAATAGCAAATAAAGGAGCTAAAAGGCATCCCTAGAGTTTTTCTAGGGGTAAACTTCTAATGCTCAAGTCAGGTGAAGAATAGGGAAGACTTAGAGAATTAGAGCACAAGGGGTAGAACAAAAGCTTAGTTACCTTGGAGTATAGAAGTCCCCCATATTTGTAGGGCATGAAGGGATATAGTTGTTATTTGATATCCAGGATTTCCTGGGTTATGTGTTTAGCAAGATTTGAAATTCTGAAATCTGCACCATAAAGCGCCTCCTGCCAATTTGTCTTTTAACACCTACAACCCAGATCCGGCCAAGCCATCCAGTGTACAATCATAATAGTCATGGGGCCAAGCCATCCAATGTACAATCATACTAGTCATGTTGAAGTCCCATGGAGGACCTCGATCGAGGAAGCTCAAGGTCTCAATGTGGAGCAAGGTCAAAGTGACCTCCTCTAGCATTTGGGTGAGGACCTCAGTTTTATGCATTACTGTGGTTCCTCATACTTTTCCTGAGGTAGGTCTATGTTTCAGAGTTCCCCATTTTTCCGTAGTCCCCTTGGTCGGGTGTCTACTGGGCTTGGTTAATTTATGAGGTCACAAGTGTGTTAGCACTATGGCCATCAAGTTTCTTAGTATGAAAAGTTCATACTCAATCTTACTTACCCTAGAAATCTGTGCCCAGGTTTTGAAGAGCCTTAATACCCTTTTCGGAACCACACATTCCAAGGCCTCTTATATAATTTTGTTGTAGCTTTTGTGGCAATCCAAGTTTTCTAGCATGTGAGGTCCTCATTTAGTGTTTACTCATCAATTTCATTATCACCTAGCATCAATGGATGTATGAATCAATACTAAGTTATTTCCAATTGCTACTATGGTAATATAAAAACCTTACTTGATGAAATATTTGCGTGGAAAACAATGAACTTTATACCCAAAACTTATGAGCTAAAGGAAGGGTTTTTTTCATCTTCTAGCAAATCTATGAAATTTGGATCTATCAAATAGAGGAAGCCAAATCTTATCAAGAATCGAACTCTAAAAACTAGAAAGAACAAGCTGTCTTTTTATTTCATTTTGATAGCCGAAGGGCTATCGCCCACAAAAACCTTCTCCCTCGGTGGAACCTAAGACCACCCTCAAAAATTCATAACACCAACCTTGGGAAGAATTTCTCCGCCACCCTCAGTAATACACATAGCTGACTTCGGGAAAAAGGCTCTTCACCACCCTCAGAGGAGCACACTACCAACCTCAAGAGCATAGGTTCACCATCCTCGATAGAGGAAAATAACTCCTGAAGATGGTACGCCCATCTGAAGGGCCTTCTCTAGTAGCCCTCGGGGAAAATCCCTACCCGAAGGGGTCTCACATCTTTGGAGAGGTCTTATGGAGAAATGACAAATACAGTTGAGGGATCTTTGACAAAGATGCCTCGCACAAGCCCTTACCTTCTAGACGGAACTACCTACAGCCAGCTGGACATACCTGTCTCCAAAGGTACGGACCAGATCTAGCGGAACACATGCCTTGATTTGCATAAGTTGTGCAAAATAGCCTTCTCCCCCATCCTCCTATAAATACTTGGCAGGCTCCCCAGGTAAGAACAATGGGACCCACTCTTTCTTACTCTTTGCTTCTAGCAACTTCTCTCCCGTATACTGACCTGGGCATTGGAGGCTCCTGGAAACACACTCTGGGGAGCTCCTAACCCACGCTTTTCATAGTCTTGCAGATACATTCTCACCAGAAGTCTCTCTCTCAAGCCCAGCATGTCATACAACAAAGATGTCACTAGGCATCATTCGGCACCATTTGTGGGAGATCAGCCTAAGTCATTGTTGTCGAGACTCAACGTTCAAAGGAAAAAGGACTCTCGAGGTCCCAGTCTGTGCCGGAGACTCAAGTAGCAACTGAATATCTTGCAGCGAAGACTTCCCTACCAGAGGATGAGCGTCCTCTGACAGTCACAGTGGGTTTTCTATGTGACTTTTAGCGCTCTATTGTGGCTGAAATGACACAACAACTCGACCAAAGGTGGTCACAAGCACTTTCAAAAAGGGCACATTCTCTAGACACCCATCCGAAGAAAATTCATAAGTCACCTCACTAGAGCTCTAGTAACGGAACCCCTCATGATTAGTCCTCAATGGAACACATACCATTTAGGGGATAACGCGCTGTTGGAGAAAGGTTGAAAGAGCCCAGGACCTCTCACTGGTGGAGTCCATCCTTGGATGAGAAGTCCCTATCCCTACATCAACGAAGTTACTCACGAAGAAGATGACACTATTCTCCCCTGTCGCGGGTTCCCAGGCAGCAAGGAGACCAGGGCACTACCGTCCTAATGGAGAAGATCCTGAAGAGGTTAGAGAAGGTGGAAAAACAGGTGTTACCACCTCATAAAATGGGAGAATTACAAGTGTGTGATAATGGCTAAAAACCATTATATTGTTTAATTCTCACCATAGCGATTGAAGTGTGGGGGATAAAAGACATGATCAACACCTCCATAAAAGTGTTCCAAGTTGGTAACTTGGCCCCTAAGAAAAGCCTAAAGGATTGCTTGTTTGTCAAGCAACCTATGGACTTTTTTGTAAGTTTTGGAAATTCAGGTTCTTAATTGCAAAACTCTCAACAAAGAGACTTGGAGAGTTACGGGAAGGATATAAATGGTATGAAAGTACTATTGGAGGACCAAATTACACGTGGAAGACAAGTTTGGACAAAGGAAACACTAAAGGCAATAAGGACCTAAATGTCCTAGTGTAAACCTTAAGGTGTTCAAGCTTTTGATTTAAGTCTAAGGGTGGAATTTTGGGGTTATCCCACTATGGGGGAGGTAGCCATGACTTGATAATTAGTCAAAAGTGTTGGGCACATGTGTACCAATGAGTTTAAGACAAAGAAACCATAATTAGAGAGAAAGAAAATGACATAAAGCAAGCTTAAGCTTGTTAAGTGTGTTTTGTGCCCTTAAGCTCATTTAAGGCCATTTAAGTGGCCAAATCACTTATCCCTCTCTCATTTTCGTCCTCCCCCAGCCCAAGAATATAGCCATACTTCCTCCATAGCCACCACAGCTTCAAACTTGCAATTTATTGAAATTGAAGGCAAAAGGAAGCAATTGGAAGCAAACTAGAGCTATTTCTTGGATACTTCAACGATCAAGCTTGATTTTTAGCCTACCCACTACGGTAAGGGTTCTCTTGCTCTCATGGGCTGTTTTCTATATTTTCAAACATCCATGGAGCTATGGCTAAGGTTGGAAGAGAGCCATGAGCTTGATGAACCAAGCTTCTTGAGGGGAGTGCACTTATTGAAGGTTTTGTGACCTATTGTCAAGTGCACAAAGATGGCAGTGAAATGAGGGTTTCTAGAGCCTAAAGTTAGTACTAACTAGAGTTAAAATCCTCCTAAGAACAAGCATTAGCTTGAGGAGGGCTGCCATAGTGATTTGGTTATGTTTATTATGTCTTTTATGGACTAACCTATGGTATATGTTGCTGCCACATTTCATGTGTTTGTTGTTTGTGTTTGGCTGCTGCATTTGGTTACTATATCTTGTATATACGCATTGTGGTTTTTGTGTTTTAGTGTCTTTGGATGCAGGTTTTAATGATGGTTACATTGCCTATTGAATCCAAGGGCTACCCTTACTAAGTTTCTCAATGAAACTTACTCCCCTCAATTTTGTCATTTCAAGTCCAGCTGAAAGATCACCCTCAAACTAATCTTTGTGGTTTGATTTTTAATCTAAACTTTCAGGTACATGAACTTCCATATGTCTCCTTATGATCTGGAAATTTTGGTGATTTTAGGAGCACATGTGGTATTTTGAATGGTGGTACTTATTGTGTTGTGCAACAGCTATCCAGCATCCTGTTTTTGGAGTCCATTGTGTCTTAGGACCTCCTATAACCTAGGGTGCGTATTTAGCTGAGTTAAGACCATATTTTAGTGCATGTATGTATTTACATGTAGTGTATGTAAAATGAGACAGGTATGTGAACATTTGAGTAATGTTTTGGCTATGTAAGTGATGTGGTGCAAAGTTGCCTAAGTGTGAATGATGGGCTGCTTACTTGTAAATTCTATTTTAGCCACATAAAGTTGTTAAAAGAAAGGGAATGTAATTCCTATGTGTAATGGACATATATGGGATAGCCTTGGAGGGCTTCCCCCTTGTGAATGAAGTGTTTGCATGGTTTGGAAAAATTGTATGGGCAAAATGGTCCAAAAGTTGCCAAAATTTTGACTTTGGACCTAAAGTTTAATATCTCCCTGTGTAGAATGAATCTTGGTATGAAATTTTGACCACAGCTAGAGAACATCTAGAGCGTTATCTGGGATTTGGAATTTCTGGATTTAGAGCCCTGTAGCCAAAGATATGACGTTGCAAATTTGGCTGAGTTACTGTTCATTTGGTCAGAATTTTGTAACCAACTTAAAAAATCCATAACTTGGTCCATAGGTGTGCTATTGATATAAAAAAAAATTCCTTGGTTTGCTCTAAGTCTTTACTTGATAATGGAGGAAAGAAAATAGGGTGGTATGTGGCTAGAATGATACAGTTTATTAGTGGAAGTTACAAGTGTAGTAGCTGGTCACTAGAACTTAACAAGATTGCCTAATGTGTAGAAGCCAAAACTAAGACTTGTGCTAGTGTTTTCCTTCTTAGCTGCCATAGTGTGCATAAATGTAAATATGTGTGTTATAGTTAGACCAATATGCATGTATTTACATAGTGCTCAAGAGGGTCACTTGAGTATGTACACTAGGGGTGTTGTTTTGATGGCCTACAGGACACACAAAACCTGGGAGTTTAAATACACAGTTTTGGCACCATAACTGGACTACCCCTGAGTGGGTAACAACAGGTCTCTCAAAAAGCCTGTTTAGTCAAGGCTATCGAAGACCTTCATCGGAGAGGATTCCCCATTCATCCGTACTATTGTAGAGGCACTAATGCCCAGTGATTTCCGAGTACCATGTTTAGAGACATATGATGGGTGCAACGACCCTCAGGCCCATCTGACAAAGCATAGGTGGAGCATGGTATTGCATGGTGCCGACGACACCACCCTCTACAAATGTTTCAAAGTCACTATGTCAGGGCCAGCAACTGCCTGGTATAACTATCTAGCACCCAGAACCATAATGGGTTTCCAGGAGTTATCCACCACCTTCACCCAGCAGTTCATCGGAAGTAAACCAACAGCGAAGATGCCAGTCCAGAAGTTCGACTTGGCCTAAAAGAATGGGCAGACCATTTGGGACTATGTCGAGAGGCCAACCAAGAAGCCCTCAGTGTGCCGGACTACCGCCCCGAAATCCGAATTCTCGCTATGATGAAAGGATTAAGGAGGGACTCACAACTCTTCTATGAGTTCTCCAAAGATCCTCTTGACACCCTCGAGGAATTTTACCGAAGAGCCGAGCAACACATGACAGCCAAGGAGCTAAGGATGGGTGGCCTAAAGTTCGACCATAATCACTCTGAGGTCAAGGTCACCAACCTCGGTATTCCGCCAAGGAAGGGGGCATACCTCGGAAAGTAAGAGTGAAGAGGCCAGTATCATTCACTGCCCTAAACACTACAAGAACAAATATCCTGATGGCCCTGGAGAGGCAAGGAACCATAATCCAACGTCCGAAGGCCATGATCTCAAACAACAAGAAGAACATGAAGAAATTTTGCCAATTTCATCGGGACCACGGGTAGTATACCAAGGATTGCTTTTAACTAAGAAAATATTTCAAATATTTCATCAAGCAATGGCAACTTCGTCGCTACTTGCGGATGCCGTCTCCTAAACCCCGAGAAAGAAAGGAAGAAGATAGGAAAGGAGAGGATGAGGACTATAATTCTAACCGACGTCGGAACTCAAGTCCTAGGAAGCACCTGCCACCTCCGGCAGGTATCATCCAGACAATCACAACTAGAATACCCTTGAATGAGAGGAAAAGAAAGGCACAGGAAATTGCAATGATGGAATTTGACAACCCAACGAACAAGCATGTTCGGAAGGATGGGTCTACCGTGAAGTTCCCCCACAATGAACTTTTCCTGATTATGGCAAGGATAGGAAGCTAGGGCGTTAAAAGGGTGCTCCTAGATGATGGCTCAAATGCCAACCTCCTCTTCACCTATGTGTTGCTGAAACTAGGCATAACAGAGAATGATCTCAAGCCAATGACATCTCCCACATTTGGAGTAGGACCGGCCAAACTTCCCATACTCGGATGGGTTAATCTCCTGCTTATGCTAAAAGGCACTTCGGCCAACACGGGAAAAGAGCTCTTCACATCCACTATGACAAGATTCATAGTCATAGATGTATCATCATCATATAACGCCATCATCGGGAGACAAACGCAGGGCAATCTTCATCTCCAAATAGACGTCAAATACCTGATAGTCACATTCGAAGCCAAAGAAGGAGACACAGAGATATTCATTGACCAAGGTGAGGTTAAGAAGGTGTTTGTTAAAGCAAGAAGGAATCCCCCTAAAGCCCATGCACAAATTATCGGGGAAAAGGGTACCACTGCCGAAGAAGCTGCAAGAAGAGAGAAAGATGGCGAGAAAATACAAACCGAGGATGTAGAACTAGTCCCTGGCCAAAGTACCTGAGTAGGGAAACAATTGGCCTAAGGGGAAGAAGAAAGACTTGTATCCTTTCTGATAATGAACAAAGATCTCTTTGCCTACTTGCCAAATGATATGCCCGAAATGAATCCGAGCATAGCCCATCACTATTTTAATATGCGACTTGACTCAAAGCCTATTCGGCAGAAAAAGCGCAACCTTTCAGGTCAAAAGAACCACTTCATCAAAGAATAAGTTCAAAGACTCTTAAAAGCCAGAATGATAAGGGAAGTCAAATATCCCGAGTGGCTTAGCAACATTGTTGTTTCCATAAAGGAAGGAAGTAGTAAGCTCCAAATGTGCATTGACTTCCGAAATATCAATGACGCCTGTCCTAAGGACTCATATCCTCTCCCTTCAATAGATCACCTGGTCGACTCTACGGCCGAGTATAGGCTATTAAGCTTTCTAGATGCCTTCAGTGGCTATCACCAAATTCTGATAAGTCTCGAGTACAAGGAGAAAACAACATTTGTAACAGAAGTCGAAACATACTGTTATGTTAGATTGCCCTTCGGCCTAAAAAAAGCCTAAACAACGTTTCAAAGGCTGATGAATAAGGTGTTTGACTCCCAGATCGGGAGAAACGTTGAAGTATACATCAATGACATGATTGTTAAGACTAAAGTACCTAGTAATCATGTCACAGACTTACAAGAGACCTTCCAGCAACTTAGGAACTTCAGAATACGTCTCAACCCCAAAAAATGCGTATTCAGGGTAACAGCAGGGAAATTCCTTGGCTTCATGGTATCCGAATGAGGTATAAACGCCAACTCCAAAAAAGTCAATGCCCTGTTAGCATTCCTAACTCTAACGACAACAAAGGATATACAGAGGCTCACTGGGAGAATAACTTCCCTCTACAGATTCATATCCAAATATGGAGATCGGAGCCGACCGTTCTTCAAAATACTTACGCAAGCAGCCAAAAATGAAGGCAGCCTCAGAGCCGAAGAACACCCTTGGAATGAGGAATGCCATAAGGCTTAGGAGGAACTCAAAAGCTACATGACCCATTTGCCAATACTCTGCCAACCGAGGGAAGGAGAACCACTCATCCTCTACCTTGGAGTAATTGAGAAAGCCGTAAGTTTGAGTCTAGTAAGAAACGAAGGAGGGAAGAATTGGCCAGTGTACTATGTAAGCAAATCCCTACGTGGTGCCAAAGTTAGGTATCCTCTGTTACAAAAGGCCATATATGCCCTAGTACTGGTAGGAAGGAGACTTCGGCCTTGTTTCCAAGGACATCCCATTACAGTGCGAAGTAACTTACCTTTGTAGGACGTCATGAGGAGGGTAGACCACTCAGGACAATTATCAAAATGGTGCATCGAGCTCAGTTAGTACAATATCACTTATGAACCAATGAGGACAATAAAAGCGCAAGCACTGGCAGATTTCATTGTTGATATACTTAAAACCGAAGGTACCATAGGAGACTTAAAAAATGATGAACCTGAGTGGACATTATTCGTCGATGGCGCCTTAGAATCCGAACACCAGGGAGCCGGAGTAATTTTTCGAGGACCCAAAGGTATGGAAGCTGTGAATGCCGTCAAATTCGATTTCAATGTCACCAATAACGTTGCTGAATATGAAGCCTTCATAGTGAGCTTGCGATTGGCAAAAAGGGTTGGTGTGAGAAACCTGAAGGCCCACAGTGATTCCCAATTGGTGGTCCGGCAGATGATAAGGGACTACGGGGCAAAATATCCGAACTTGGCAAAGTAGCATAATCTCATAAAAAGGCTTATCCAAGAGTTTGATAGGGTACAAATAGAAAACGTACCCCGATGAGATAATGTGGAAGCTGATACCTTGGCCAAATCAAAGCTATCCACCGAAGTACTCGATCACCCGAGCATAGCAATAATGTCCATTGCAACCTCGGGCAAAGGATGGAAGGATCCTATAAAAAAATATCTCACAACTTTGGAATTACCTGAAGACCCTTTGGAAGTTGTTAAGGCACGAAAGTGCTCGGGTAGATACTTCCTGATCGGGAAAGAATTGTACCGACAAGGGTACTCCAATCCACTGCAAAGATGTATTAGTGAAAAGGACATACTGGCAGTCCTCATAGAAGTCCATGAAGGAGCTTGTGGATCTCACATCAGGACCAACGCCGTTGCTGGGGTACTACTTTGATAAGGGTATTTCTGGCCTACTCTCAGGAAGGATGCAAGGTAGTTTGTCAAAAAATGTTATAAGTGCTAAACACACGCACCCATCTAAAGAATAGGCTCGGAGGTGATAAAGTAGGCTAAATATCCTTGCCCCTTTGTAGTTTAGGGTATTGACCTCGTCAGTTCTCTCCTGATGGCTCCTGGAAGAGTGAAGTTTTGCGTAGTTGCGGTAGATTATTTCACTAAGTGGATTGAGGTAGAGCCTCTGGCAACAATTTTGGCAAAGGACATCCATAAGTTTGTCTGGAAGAACAGCATATGTAGATTCAGTGTGCCGAGGGTGATAGTAGCAGATAATTGTTCCCAATTCATTGATAGAGGATTTTAGGAATTTGCCACCGACCTTGGCGTAAAATTACACTTCACCTTAGTTGCCCATCCTCAGAGCAATGGACAAGTCGAGGTGTCCAATAGGACAATAAAAGATGGTTTGAAGAAGAGGTTAAAAGAAGCCAAGGGAAAATGGCCTAGAAAATTCTCGAGTGTACTATAGAGTTATCGAACAACTCCTAGAAGAGCTACTGGTGAAACACCTTTCTCACTCATATTTGGCACTAAGGCCATTATCCCTGTCAAAGTCGTGCAGCCGTCTATCAGAGTACAGGTGTTTGGCAAAGAAGAGAATAACCTCAGTTTAAGAACGAAGTTAGATATGATTGACGAACATAGAGAGATGGCCGAACTTAGAAGAAAAGCCTTTCAGCAAAGGGTAGCCATTGCTACGAACTTGCATGTTAAACCTAAAAGGATTAAGAAAGGAGACCTTGTTCTCCGAAAGGCGGAACTAAAGCCCTAAAGAGCATCTCACGGAGTACTTCGGGCAAATTGGGAAGGACCATATTTGGTCCTAGAAGAAGTTCGGCTAGGAGTCTATAAAATTGGAAATACAGAAGGAGAAGAGTTGAAAAACACATGGCATTCAGACTCTTTGAAAAAATTCTACACTTAGAATTTGGTGATCTCTTTAAAAAAATCAATCGAATGTGGTGATTTCTTTTTTACCGAAGGAGGTTTACCGAATATGGTTGACTCTGAAAGTACCTGAGTAATATTGTACAAAGTTTTACTGAAGGAGGTTGACCAAATCTGGTTGACTCTGAAAGTACCTGAGTGATATTGTGCAAAGTTTTACCAAATGAGGTGGACCAAATCTGGTCGTCCCTGAAAGTATCTAAGTGTTTTTGTACATAGCAAGTTCCCTGAAAACGCCACTTGAATCCTATTCCAAAACACTTAGAAAAATACTTAGCTTGCCAAAAAGAAAAGGCTAACGCTTTGAAACCTTGATAGTATTTTTGTCGAGGGTAGTACATGACCAAATGTGTTGAGCGTTGCTGAACTAAAGGTTATAAGTCAGCCAAAGGTGGTGAATCAAAATCGAAGAAGCTTCGAAGTCAAGTAATATTTGCTGAAGATAGTACTAATTGTGGACTTACCCAAAATTTTGAGAAATGAAGACAATTCCATTAAAAAAAATCCCTATAGGTTATTTTGCCTATCTTCAGGTTCTTCGGCATTTGCATCCTCTGCTTCCTCCTCAACATCATCCTCAACATCATTAGCCGAAGAAGGAAGCTCTAGGAGGTTTAGGAGCTCCATCTTCGACCAGGGCAATGAGGGTCCTTCGGGAATATCGACAGCTTTGAGAACGGAGACGTCGAGGTCAGGATATCGAAGGAGCATCTGATCGCGGGCGAGGCAGAAGCCATCTTGGAATAAGGACTTCATCGCCTCTTCTACCCTGGCCTTCTCGGCCTTCAGATGCTCCACTTCCTTTTTCAGTGCCTCCATTTCCTTCTCAGCCTTCTTCTTCTTCTTCTTATTCTTCTACTTCTTCAGCCAATCGATTTTGGCAAGAAGCTCAGCCTTGATCTATGGTGCCTTGGTGAAATCAGCTACAACATCCTCCCTTTGCCATCAAAAGACCTCCCCCTCTGAGCTTAGTTCCACCACCTTCGCACTGAGGTCCTTTATTTTGGAGGAGCACTCGTTAAGGAGCCTTCTTTGACTCTCCAGCACTTTTTGGCGTAGCTTGGCCAAGTCCTCCTTGGCGATCTTGTTGAGCTCACCAGATTTCACACACGAGCTCGCGAACATCTCCTTGGCTTTGGCCAAGTTCTCCTCCAATTGACTTCGAATGGAAGATTGCTTGGATGCCCAGGCACGAAGATTGCCCTTGTAGGCTAGCAACTGCAAGGAAAAATGGTGATGTAAGTTATAGGCAACTAAACAAAATCCAACATTTTTTTACGTACTAAAGAATTAAGGTTTACCTGAGCTACGTGCTCGGAAATCCGAGTAGTAAGGATTTCTTCATTCGGGCACTCCTCCGTTAGGGTCTAAAAAGTGGCATTTGTCATGATGCCCCTCACCATTTGTGGGACCATTTTCTGGCAATCTTCCGAAAATAAGTCTATGTCTTCAGTAAATGTCCAGAAGGGTTCCCTGGGCATTTTATCCTTCAGGATCTTCAAGTCTTGAATAGCCCTCTTCTGAAGATGGCCCATCATCTAGTAAGTCTAAGCCCGATCCTCTACAAAATCATACTAAAGTTCCTTTATCACATCGTCTCTTAGCCATTCATCTAGAAAGTCTAAAATGTCAAAAAAGCCAAAATTCATAGACGAATAGCTAAGAGACAAACTTGGTAGGAGTTCAGCGTCATTTCCGTTAGAGTCACTAACATCGAGGACCTTGGCGGGAATCTTCTTGCCCTTCCTCTTTTGGCATCCGTCCAATTCTTCAGCCAAAATCTCCCTGAGAGAGGTCCTTATGGCCTTCACAGTAGCATTAGGGCTCAGCGGGACAGAAAAGACTACCGCCCCTCAGGAAGGATCCGTGCCCTTGGCAGAAGTGCCTAGATCCGCTGTATGGTCTTTGGGGGGAGGAGGGAGTGAGTCCTCCTTCATCTTTTTGTTCTTTGGGGCCAAAGACTGTCTAGTTGGCCCCTTCTTCCTCTTTGGCGCATTCTTCTTCTACTCACCTTTCTCGGCTTGGCCAAGGAAGGGGCTCTTGTAGAAAATCGCTGATTTATCACTCATATCTGCAAAGAAAAAAAATATCAGTGTAAGTATGAAGAAAACCGAAGTAACAATTTGGAAAGAACCTTACTCGTTACAAGGGCTGAATAGGAGAGTTCGCCTCGAAGAAGCATGACCAGCCAGGACTTCTTCTCGTCCACTACTGCTTTTGGCATTTTCTTTTCAGTGATATGCTCCTTGATGACCACGAGCTCCCGAAGTACTTCTTTGGTCATGAGGTTACACCTGATCGTGAAGGGGTACGGTGGACGATAAAAAGGCTGGTCTGACCATTCGGCTACTGCCCGAATACGGGCATCTAATTCCTAAAACTGAGATTCAAGTTCGAGGGTAAGTAGCTTCGACGGATTCATCATATCGATGTCAAGCGTCCTAGAAGCCTACTTTGTGGGCATGTCCTTACACTTATCATTTATTTTCAGGAAGAAGTACTTCTTGTGCCATCCTCGCCAACTATCTTTGGTGCTGAAAGTGAAAGTGAATTTCTTACTCCCGGATCCCAAGGGAGCAAGAAGTAGAACCCACCCTTTAGGCCGGGGTGAAGCTTGTTGTATTGCATGAAAAAAATGAAGTGGGGCTGTATTTTAAAGACCCTACATGTGTAGAGAAAGGTATTGAAGTGGGAGTAAGAGTTTGGCCGAAGCTGGTTAACGGCTGTGCCATGAAATTGGCAAAAGTCGCAAACCATCTTTGGTGGTGGATACCGAAGACCCGTCTTTAGTTGTGCCCTGAAGATAGTGACCTTGTTTTTCTTAGGAAGGTAGCTGGGCACAGTGGGGCCAGGGAGACTAGTGGTAGCGTAAAAAGGAAGAAAAAATTTGGTTGACCACTTCTTCAGTTTTTCTGAAGTGGCGCAACTTAGATGAGAGTTGAAAGGAACCCAACTCTCGAGAACTGAATGAACCTTAGCTTGAGAAGAAGACATGTTTGAAATTGTAGTACACTAACTTCGGCAATACTATCATGAAGAAAAAATTGACTTTGGAAGGCACTAACCTATAGAACAAAGGGAAACCGCTGTGAACGGTTACCGGAAATTGCTCCACCAGTTGGACATCGTTGTAAGAAAAAGAGAGTTGAGAGAGTAAGAGAGAGTTGAAGACAGATGAGTGAGGAAGCCTTGAAGGGAGAAGGCTTTATATAGCCCGAAGAAGGTAGGCAAAATGACGCCATTATGACCTTTTACAAGCGAAAATACCTAACTGATGTAACGGACGCAAAGGATGGCGAATTGCCCGGTGACATGTGTCAGATAACGTGAGAAACAAGGGCACGCCTTCTAACCTAGTAGGTCTATGTCGCGTAAGCCAAGGAGACACGACTACTTGGTCAGAAGATAGGATGATTCATTTGCAGAAGGCGGGAATAAAAACCCTCAGCCAAAAGTGACTCTTTGCCCGCCGAAGATGCAACCTCACCAGAATTGAGAATTCGGCTTGAGAATGCAAAACAACTCCTTGTGTTTCGAAGGTATGACTTCGCCAAAAGATAGAAGCTGGCTTGAAAATAACGTCCCCACCAAGGGTTCAAATCCAGAAAAATGGGACACAAACAAAGGGTCACTAGGTAACGCCGAAAGTACGACATTAGCAAAAAGGGAGGGCTTCGGGCCAGGAAGCTAGCCAAACCTCAACAGAAGCAAGTCCTTCCGCCAAGGACAGTTTCAGTTTCCCAAACAACAGGATTCTCATGACATGCTCCAAAATGATTAAAACCGAAGATGAAACTTCGACTCATCAAAGTGGGGCATGTGATAGCCGAAGGGCTATCGCCAAACCTTCTCCCTTGGTAGAATCTAACACCACCCTCGGAAATTCATAACACCAACCTTGGGAGGAACCTCTCCACCAACCTCTGTAATATACATAGCTAACTTCGGGAAAAAGGCTCCTCCCCAACCTCGGAGGTGCGCACTACTAGCCTCGAGAGCATAGGTTCACCATCCTCAAGAGAGGAAAATGTCTCTCGAAGATGGTCTGCCCATTCGGAGGGCCTTCTCTAGTAACCTTTAGGGAAAATCCCTGCCCGAAAGGGTCTCACACCTCCCAAGGGTCTTACGGAGAAACGACAAATACAGTTGAGGGATCTCTGACAAAGAAGCCTCGCACATGCCCTTACCCTCTGGCCAGAACTACCTACGACCAGCTGGAGATACCTGTCTTCGAAGGTACATACTAGATCTAGCCAAACACGTGTCTTGATCTGCACAGGTTGTGCAAAATGGCCTTCTCCCCCATCCTTCTATAAATATTGGGAGGCTCCCTAGGTAAGAACAACAGGACCCTCTCTTTCTTACTCTTTGCTCCTAGCAACTTCTCTCCCGTATATTGACTTGGGCGTCGGAGGCTCCTTCCCCTAAAACACATTCTGGGGAACTCCTAACCCATGTTCTTCAGAGTCTTGCAGATACATTCTCACCGGAAGTATCTCTCTCAGGCCTAGCATGTTATACAATGAAGATGTCACCGGGCATCACATTTCTTTGCCATTTTTTATCTTGCTTATTTCACCATCTCAACTTCTTTTCTTCCACCAGATTTTCAAACTTCCAAACCTCACCAAGCATTGTCAAGCCCTCTCTTATAGACTTTAAAATTGAAACTTGCTCACTCAACCCAACTCGATTATTTTATTTCTTTTGGATAGTTATCAATTCTAGTGCTTTAACTCTTTCTCATTCTCTTAATCTTGAAAAAGGGGCCCATATATAATTTTCTCAACGTTGATCTTTCATTCTTAACTTTTCTTATACTCCCGTTTGAGACCATAAATACTAAATAAATCATACAAGCACTTTCTTGTTCATGCTCACTAGATCCAAATCCAAAATAGTAGATAAATTAGGAGAAAATGATGTGAGAATCCTTAAGACAGGGAAATAGAGTGCTTAGTGGAAGATAAGGCGAGATCATGAGACAAGCAAGATTAGAGCAGTAGTAGATGAAATGTAAAAAACCAAGGACTAAAGCTATCATTTTCCCATTGGCTAATAAATTCAATGATAAATCATTTAAGTTGTTCATCATTCTTTTCTACTCCCTTAATTCCATGTTTTTTACACATTTGGGTTTTACGCAGTGATTAAGATGTGATTAACCTTGTTACTTTTGTTTCAACTTTGCCCCCATGAAACATTAGCGACTAAACTATGACTTTTCAAACTTTATTAATTTAATTGAAAATTTTATGACTTTTTAAAATTTATTGACTTAATTGAAAATTTTATCAAAGTATTTGGGCAATTTAAAATTTTTTGAAAAATGTAAGGACTTAAATAATAATTTCTAAAAAACTTTGTGGCCAAATTGTAATCTATCCAAAAAATGGAACTAATGTTGTAATTCATGTGCTGAAAATAGGGGTAGTATTATAAATTGAATGTTAAAAACTTGGTGAAAACATAGACTTCTCTCTTCAATCATTGTACTTGACATTTCAATTGTACCAAAAAAATGTAATAAATTGCTATTTAATATGAAAAATGCTACAAAGAATTTGAGACAATACAATAAAGTAAATGTTACAAAGAATGTGAGATGGATGCATTATTTTGTTTTAGTTATGTAAGAGCTAAAATCTCAACTTTCATGTTGGAAACTAAACTAGTTACATGATTGAATGTGACTCACTTTCAACAATGAGGATGAAACTGTTTGGAGTTACAAAGTTTGAGGAATGGGTCGGCTCGATTTATAGTTGAAGGGGGTAAATGTACGATTTAGAGAAGTTTATGGGCCAAAGGGTATTCAGTCCCAATTCTATCCTTCATAAATTCCGGGTCCAGCAAAAACCCCAGGGGAAAGATATCTAGGGTTTTTTTGGTTGCAGCGATTCACCGCCTTTTCTGATTCGGGTTCAGATTTCCGGCGATAGTTCCTGAAGAACCTTTCTTTGCGGAGGTGATCTCTGGTCTATTTTTCTTCTTGGTGTACGCCTTCTACAAGTAAATCAAGTTATTAAATGAACGAATCGAACTTTTGTTTCATTAGTTGTTCCTTCCTTTTTTTTTTCCAGATCATTGCAATGGCGTTCTTCAGCAAATTTGGGGTTTTACTTAGGCAAACTGCTAGTAAGCAGTTGCTTAACTCTGAACCATGTGCGACGAAACCATCCATTTTTCAAGCGGTACGATGCTTGTCGTCACTGGCTTCTTCAAAGCTTTTTGTTGGAGGTTCGCTACTTGTATCTTGAGTTGCTGTTATGGCTAGGGATCCTTGTCTTTCTGGTATTTCAGGAGTTTTTTTCCTTCGTGGTTTGGCAGGTCTTTCGTATGCAACTGACGATTTCCAACTCAGGGAAGCTTTTGGCAAGTACGGTCAAGTTGTTGAAGGTATTCGATCTTCTTACTATTTTCCAAATTATTGTATCATCGTACAATGTGTTCGAAAATTTTGTAACGAGTGTAAAAAGGTATTATTTTTTGGTTGTAGGTAATTAGTTTGGCTAAAACTTATTCGTTGTGATTTGGCTAAATCATACAGAGGGTGACTCGTCTGCAGTTCCAAAATATTAGTATTATTCAAGGGATTGTATCTCAACTCTGTTAGACATGGTGAATTTAGGGATTATGCTCTCATGGTTTAAATGAAAGGAATGTACCCGGCATAGTTGTTTCCCGTTCGATAACATTTTTTTTTTCCATTGGCACGTGTATTTACTGAATTGAAACAACTGTGTTTGGTAAATTTTGTAACTAGTCTAAATTGAATAACTTAGAATTGTTTCTGCTTGTATCTTGTCAGTTAAGAGTTTAATTTTTCAACTCGATTCTCTTCGTGTAAAATGTCATTGGGATGGACTGTCTCACTAAATCCTACCTCCTAATATAGCTGTGAAGTTTGAATACCTAATTAAATTTTTTTTAACAATATTTCTTTTGTAATAGAAGAATCAGACAACAGAATATTAAATAAAATGAGTTAATCTGGTATAAAGTTTTAAGGAGCTAGAATAAAAGAATTGAAGCTTAACTTGTTGGCACTTCATGAGAGTTTTGGGCTGCAGTGTAAGGACTAAAGCTGTTGTGGTATTGTAGGCAGAGCATGGTGTAAAAAGGAATACCATGGCATGAAGCTTAACTTGTCGGTACTTCATGATATTTTTGGGCTGCAGTGTATGGACTAAAGCTGTTGTGGTATTGTAGACAGATCATGGTGTAAAAAGGAATACCATGGCATGGAGTGGTTGCATATTTTCAAATCATGAGCCATGGGACTTGTTTCCCATTAGGGTCGAAATTATGAAAGTTCTGAGGAGATGTACCAATATTAATGGATTTGTACTTAAGAAAACCAAAAACAAGAATGAATGCCATTGGTAAGAGGAACTAGGGCTAAGATAATGAAACAAAAGTGCTCTGTTAAATCATTGAGATATCAATAGTGAGCTGATAATTCCTTGAAACAATCTGTTCATTAGATGACAGTTAGTGGAACCAGGCTTTTCTTCTGACATGGTATTCAAGAAACTGTATCACACAAGCAAATGCCATCTTCATGTTTTTGATAATTCCGAATTGTAAACTGTTGCTTAGCTAGCTCTGGATTTTTTTATTATTGTTTACCATTGACTGAATTTTTGATGTTATAGCAAGAGTAATTGTGGATCGGGAGACTGGTAGATCAAGAGGATTTGGGTTTGTTACTTTCACAAGCAGCGAGGAGGCATCTTCTGCCATCCAGGGAATGGATGGGCAGGTAAAACTACTTCCTATTCTTGGAATGTCAGCTATTTTGGTGTTTGTGGTCACAGTTTCCTACTGCAGTTAAATTACTCTTTTTCAGTGCTTAAATTTTTATCAGTAGACTGCTGTATCCTATCCAAAGGTTTTGATATGTTTATAAGTTCATTCTGCAAGTGTTTTTAGCTCTGTTATTTAAGGATAGAGCGTTTTTGTTGTATTGAGAAATTTAGGAGTACTGTGCTTCGCTCCATCTTGTTTCCTTGTGCCTGATTTTTTATTTGAATCACAATACATTTATGGTACCTGTTTTGTCTGTCAGAAAATTATTTCCCGAGCATTTGTATTCTAGAAAAGGAAATGTTAGTCTAGTAGTTTGGCCTGAATGGTGAGTATTCTGGTTCTGTTTTATTATTGTGATAGGGCAGTTGTTTTCTGTCAGGAGTGTGTAAGCACTGTTTTAACCTTTACTGTTTAGTACTATATTGTTGTTTGGATTCTCTGGCAGAAAGGAATAGGTTAGAGACATTACGTGACAGCATTATTAATTCCTAACCTAATGACCATTCTGTTTAAAAACATTTAGTTTTGGTTCCTTATTGGATGAAATATGTTGACTCAGAGTAACTGTTTGACACCAACTTTTGAAGTCCTAATTTAATCTATCCAGCAACTATCTTTCAGTAAATTTAGACTCTGGGATATTTGTTTTGTAGTTTGGTGATTTAAATTACTCCCTTATTCCCAAAAAACGTCTCTTTTTTTGAAAAAAAATTATTAATGTTGAGATATACTAGTTTATTGTATTTTTTTTCAAAATTACCACCGACAAACTACAAGTTTACTTTGAATCCTTCTGAGGATACTGATACAGTTTCACTAATCTTGGATGACAATCCAAACTGCATGATAGTGCGCATCTTAGAAGTGAGCTTTAATCAACTGGGAAGCTTGAAATTCAGTCTTAAGGTTTTTGCACCATTCTCTCCTCCTTCAGAATAGCTTAACATATATGAGCTACTTAAGGGTGGGGGAGAAATTATGGAAGAGGTATAAATAGGTAAAGGTGAAACATTTTGAGACAAAATATAGGATAAGCAAAATATTTTGGGGCAGAGGGAGTATTAGTTTTACCATTCTGAATGGAATAAACCCAATCTACGTATTAGTTTAAATTGTCCATTGACTGGCAAAGAATTGTTGCACTGTTTAGATATACCGTATATACCTGATCGTTTTAATTATGATTTCAGATGTTGGTCCTTGACAGTGACTCTTGAGTTGCCAGATTTCATGTAGTGGGGGACCAAAGTGAAATGTTTTCAATCGGCCTAGGACCAAAACAAAATGGTTTATAGGTTAGGGACTAAAACAAAACCTAATTAAAGGTTTGGGGCTATAAATGAAATTTACCCAATTGAAATCACTTGAATCAACATTAGATGGAAATGCTGGTCTTTTGCCTTCATAGTTGTTGTTCTTACTGTCTAATATCTTCATAGATTTTGTGCATCTTCACTTGAGTCTAATATTTAATAAATAAATTTTTTCTCAGCCTCTTCATGGACGAAATGTGAGGGTGAACTATGCAACTGAAAAGACTCGTGGTGGTTTTGGAGGTGGAGGTTACAGGAGCAACTATGGTGGTGCTGGAGGGGGATTTGGAGATAATTTTGGTAATAACTTTGGTGGTGGTGGTGGTAACTATGGTCCTGGGGGTGGCAACTATGGTAATCTGGGTGGTGTTGGTGGCAGTAATTATGGTCCTCCAAGTGGAAGTAACTATGGTGGTGATAACTATGGTCATGGTGGAACTAGTTACAGTGGTAATGCTAACTATGCAGCTGGCGGGCAATATGCTGGTGGAAGCACTTATGATAGAATTGCTGGTGGTGGTGGGGGAACTGCCAACTTTGAGGGCAGCAGTACAGGCAGTGATTTTGAAGGGAGTCCTGACTCTGGTTTCGGCAGTGGTGATCAAATGAGCACCAATGTGACGGACGGTGCAGATGTATATGCTGATGAGCATGAAAAGAGTGACATACTAGATGGAAATTATCGCGACGATGATGATGGCGATTTTGCAAAGAGAGCATGAAGTTTCCATGAGGGTATTGAACATGCTTCTATAATTTGTAGCGCTTTCTGGTAAATCACTGGATTGGTATCTCTATATTTTTAGTCTGCCGTTGTGACTTGGACATTCATTGCATGTACGTGTAATGTGCTTATGTGTGGAAGTGGGAGCCTTGATGCTAAAAATAATCTCACGTCCATTCGCACATTTTGCTGCCTTCGTACTTTGGGAAACAGGGCTCCGTTGGTGCTGTTTGTAGATGGCTTTTTCCAGTATAATTGGTTTTTGATATTGCTTAACAGTTAGGACTTAGGTGTTGATGGATAGGCGCCTAGGATTGGCCTGTTGTAAGACGGATGAAGTCCACTGGCCTGGCATCCGGCAGCACTGGTTCGCTGGCAATGAAGTCGGATGGTCTTCGGAACTCCGTGGCGGTAGAATGCCTTTATTTTGATTGTAGAAAGTTCTGCCGTCGTCTAATTTTTGTTTACAAAAGTTGTTATGCATAATTTGTTTAGCTTTTGGGTAATCTTAATTTGTTTAGTTGATGTCGAGACATTTGTTTTCTAAATTTTTTAGAAATTATATATTAAAGTTAAAATATTTACAATAAGCTTTTTCTTTTTTAACTCAAGTTCATTAAAGATTAGAAAATGATATTTTTAATACTTGTATAACAAGTTGCACTCGATATTTTATTTTAGAAAAACTGGGAAAGAAAAATTAGAAAAATTCCACTTCAAAATTTTCCTCATTCGTGAGTGGCTAGGAGCCAGAATATGCTTCAGCCTTTTTAGCTATGGTGATTCGGTAGAATTGACTCCAGTTGAAAGTTGAATCAGGGTAATCCGCCCAGGACACACGAGCGATGCAATTGCCGTTGCAACCTTTTTCTCCCCTCTTTCCTCGTTTTTCTAGCGTATGTAACTTTTTGTTTTGTTTTGTTTTGTTTTTTTTTTTGTTTCAAGAAACTCTCCTGTCAAAAGCATTAAATCTAAAGAAGTTAGTGTATACCTATGAAGTGACGGGTATAAAAAAATCACAGGCATTGATAGAGGGTAAGAGGCATTTATACTCGATCCGCATTGTTGTCATCTCTACCTTCAACTTAGTTAGAAGGCTCATTGGTCACTGCTTGCCCTTTTATCTTCTAATCTTAAAAATTGTAGAAACAACAATACTGTTTATCGTATCTGCGGATAACTCGTAGTTTAAACTGTTTCTCTCTTTGTCCTCTTTGTATATGTATACTAAGTACTTTATTCAAGCATTTTCACAAACACAAGGCAAGCTTAAATACAACAAGAGATGGCTTAGAAGATCTAAGTCTATAAAAACTAGTTGTAAGAGTACAAACAACTAGCAAAATAAAGAAAATAGTATCATAGGGGCAAATTTTTGCTGTGAGAGTTATTGTTTTTGTATATAGAAAAAACTTCACATGAGTATATCTAAAGCTGCGTCATAACAAATACCAAGAAACATCCTGAAGTGGTTGAAATTGCGAAGTTTACTAGGCTTAAAATCAGATTAGCATGTGTGTTTATGAGTTGTTGGTTCAGTTGACCAAAAGATTGGAGATAGCATTGGAATAAAGTATTTGGTATGTCATGAATTTTTCTTTTGTTAGATTCACATTGCACTATGAATCCTTGTATGTGAACTTGGATCCATTCCTTTGGATAAGCTAAAATCTTCTTTTGACAAACACAACATGAGACAAGTTCTAAAGTAAAGGGGTGAGATTTAATTCTTTTGCTGTTGAAGCAATTAATGGCAAACTAAGCAGCTTTCAAGGACAAGAGATCATTAGTGAAAGGTAAATAAGAGCAAGCACAAGGGAACACCAGAAAGCCACCTATGTGTGCACTCCTGAGAACCTCAACGAGCCCTACATGATTCTTCTGAGCAACTTGGATTCATGGATGGTCAATGCTCCTAATGCCATGCTTGTGACTTACACAGGCCATGGGCTGTTAGTTTTATGTGTATATGATGTACATGAATTGTGTAGATAACTGATGCAAGTCATGGACATAAAGAAAAAGAGCCATAGAAGGTGAAGTACCCATACGATGCCCTAAGGACATCCTGAGTGCACCTAAGTGGGACATGAGGAAAAGTTCTATACTTGTGAGCCAAAAATGGCTAAAACTAAGTGCCAAGATAGGCTTTGAAGTGAAGGCTCATAATGTGAAGAAAAAGTGGCAAAGAGCTTAAGAAAACTAAGGAAGCACCAAGAAGGGGCATATAGAGATCCTAAGCACACTTCTGTGAGCACTTATGTGACCATAGAGACTTTAAAACTAAGTGCCTCAAAGGAAACAAGTTGGGATGAATAGTAAATGATAAAGTAAGAAGGGGGATTGCAATACAAGGCAAAAACAAGTGGGAAACAAAAGTGCTCCAAGAAAGTGCACCAGGAGACTCTTAGGTACACCTTTGTGTGTAACCATGGGCATGCGAAGGCCTTAAAACCAAATGTCTTGGAAGAGATTGTGAGGGATTGATGCTTAGGATTCAAATGAGGATGAAGGCTACAATGTAGGCCAAGAAGAGGTGAAGAACACATGAAAGCCATAAGGACCACCCTAAGGTGCACTAGGCGGTTGTCGAGTGCACTTAAAGCGTATGTAAGTTCAAGTGGAAGTTTGAGGGCTTAGTTGGCTGAACTTGTTATGCCTATCCTAGCTGGAGGCTTGCTCGAGGAAGGTAAAGTTTTAAAACTTATTTTGGAGCCTTATTTCAAGTTCACATAATAAGAAAAGGTAAGTTTAGCAAAGTTCACTAAGTTCTAGAAAGATTAAGGCACTAAATGAGGTTCGGGGGTAAAATGGTAATTTTATACCCCAAAGAGTCGGGCCAGAACCTGAATGTTAAAAATGATTTTTGAAAACCTAACTTTTGCTGTAGACCCAAGTTTAACTTAAATAAACAAGGTTTGATCAAGGTTGACTAGTTACTTTGAAAGAAGGGGACTTGTTTGTAACTATGCATAAAATTTGGTGGCTTGAGGATTAAAAGTGTTACCCACTCCAGGGTAGTCCAGTTATGGTGCCAAAATTGTGCATTTAAAACTCCCAGGGTTGGTGTGTTCTGTTGGCATTTAGAGCAATACCCTTAGTATGCATATCCAAGTGGCCCTCTTGGGCACTACGTAAATGCATGCATATTGGTCTAACCATTACACACATATTCACATTTTCTACACACCATGGCAGCAAGGAAGGAAAACACTAGCACAACTCTTAATCTTGGCTACCATACATTAGGCAATCTTGTTAAGTTTAAGTACCAACCATTGTACCTGAAACTTCCTAAAAAAAACTATATTAATCTAGCCATGCACCCCATGTTTTATTTGCTTCAATATAAAGTAGAGACTTAAACCAAACCGCGAAATTTGGTTTTCCATCAATAGCTCATCTATGGACCAAGATATAGATTTTTGAAGTTGGTTACAAAATTCTGACCAAATGAACGGTAACTTAGCAAATTTTGCAACGTCATAACTTTGGCTACAGGGCTCCAAATGCAGAAATTCCAAAGCCCGGTTAAAGTTATAGATGTGATCTAGGTGTGATCAAAACTTAATAACAACATTCATTCTACACAGGGAGACATAGAACTTTGAGTGGAGGGTCAAAATTCTATCCACTTTATGACCATTTTGCCCATAGAAAATTTCATAAGTGTACAAACACTTCATTCACAAAGGGTAAGCCCTCCAAGGATATCCCATACATGTCCAATACACATAGGAATTACATACTCTTGCATCTAGCAACTTTATGGAGCCAAAACAGAATTTACAAATAAGTAGCCTATCATTCACACTTGGACAGCTTGTGCACCATATTCACATACATAGAAAAAAAGTCCTCAAATGTTCACATACTTTTATCAACTTTACATGTCCTACATGTACCTGAATCCATGCACTACAAAATGGCCTTAACTCAGCTAAAACACGCACCCAAGCTACAGGAGAGCTTAAGACACAATGCACTCCAGAAACAGGATGTTGGGCAGCTGCTGCGTAACATAGTAAGCACCATCACTAAAAAAACCAAATGGGCTCCTAAAATCACCCAAATTTCCAGATCACAACTAGATACATCGAAGTTAAAGTACCTAAAATTTTAGATCAAACCTCACACCACAAAGGTCAGTTTCAATGTGATCTTTCTGCTGGACCTGAAATGGGCAGATTTGAGGGGAGTAAGTTTCATTGTGAAACTTAGTAAGGAGAACACTTATAGTCTTAAGGTAATGTAACCCTTGATATCACCTGCATCCAAAGACACTAAAACAAAAGAAACACAGTGCATATATCCAATATAAAACAACCAAATGTAGCAGCCAAACACAAACAACAAACACATGAAATGCAGCAGCAACAAGCATCATTGGTTAGTCCATAAAACATGAAACAAACATATGCAAATCACTATGGCAGCCCTCCTCAAGCACAAGCTTAGCCTTAGGAGAGTTTCAACACTCGTTAGCAGTAACTTTGGGCTTTGGAAACCCTTAAATTTGTTGCAATCACTGTGCATTTTACACTAGATCACAAAACCTTCACTAAGTGCACTCCCTTCACTAAGCTTGGTTCATCAAGCTTAAGGCTCTCTTCCAAGCCTAGGCCTAGCTTCATGGATGCTTCAAAATATAGTAAACATTCCATGAGAGCAAGGGAACTCCTTACCTTGATAGGTATGCTAAAATTGGAGCTTGATCCTAAGTGCACTCAAGTCTTAGCACCAAATGGCTTCCAATTGCCCTTTCTTGCTTTCAATTGCTTCTAGCTTCAAGCTTGGAGGTATGGTGGTTATGGAGGAGCTATGGAGGTGAAGGTGGCTGGTGTGGGTCAAATATAAGAGAAGAAAAGAAGAAATTGGTTACTTTAAGAGGCTTAACAAAGCTTTAGTGCACTAAACACCCTTAATAGCATTAACCATGCTTTATGTCATTTTCCTTGCCACAAAACCATGGTTTCTTAGTCTTAAACTCATGGCCCACATTTGACCATCCTTATCTTGCTTTGGCTGCCTTTCTTGAGTGGGATAACTCCAAAATGCTTCCATTTGACTTAAGTCATAAGCATAAATAACAAAAGGCTTACACTAGGACACTTAATTCCTTAAAGCCTTTTATGCTTTTCTTTGTTCACAATTGTCTTCCATAAGCATTTTGGTCCTCCAATAGTAGTTTCATACCATTCATATCCTCTCCATAACTCTCCAAAGCTCTTTCTTGAGAGTTTTGCAATTAAGTACCTGAATTTGCAAATCCTTACAAAAAAAAGTCCATAGGTTGCTTGAAAAACAAGCAATCCTTAAGGCTTTTCTTGGGGGGCCAAGTTACCAACTTAGAACACTTTTAAGGAGGTGTTGATCATGCCTTTTACCCCTCACACCTCAAGCACTATGGTGAGAATTACACTATATAATGGTTCTTGTCCATTATGCCAAACTTTGTAATTCTCCCATTTTTGTGAGGTGGTAACAATCCTCCCCCCCTTAAAAATTTTGGTCCGCAAAAATTGCCTTTAGCTTCGGGTATTCTGTAGGATACTTTTCCATAAGGTCCTTCTCAGTTTCCTAAGGTGCTTCCCTTTCAGAGTGGTGTGACCACTGAACATTAGCCATGGGAATGAGCTTGTTTCTTAACCTTCTAGTATCCTTGGATAAGATAGCTATACATTTTTCTTCATATGTCAAGTTAGGTTCCAACTGCATGCCTTCCACTACAATAGCATGCTTTGTGTCCAATAGACACTTCTTAAGCTTACTGATGTGAAAAACATTACGAACACTTGACATTCTTGGTGGTAGAGCTAACCTGTATGCTACCTTGCCAACGCTGTCCAAGATCTCATAAGGACCTATATATCTTGGAGCTAACTTGGTTCTTTTGCCAAATCTGACAGCGCCTTTGGTTCGTGCAACTTTCAGCCAAACATTGCCACCAACCTCAAACTCCAAGTCTCTCATTCTTTTATTCACATAGGCTGTGGTTCTTTCATTAGCTGCCCTTAATCTTTCATGGCCTTCCTTAATCTCATTCCTGGTGGAGAAACGGTCATAGACTAACAGATTGGCCCTAGACACCTGACCAATCTAAAATCTTACTCTTCTTCCTCTAGGATTTCTCCTATCTTCATCTTCTACTTCATCAGGTTCATCATTTTTTATTCCTAATCTTCCAGAAGGAGCATGTTCAGATGCGTTCCTAGCCTCTTTCTCTAGTTACTGGTGTGCACTCTGAACTACTTTAGCTGGTGCTACTTGGACTCTTTGATGTTGTGCTTGAATTAGTCTTACTAAGTTTTCATTGATTAGAGCTCAATTTCCCTGAAGCTCTAACCAAACCTGAGGCACTTCAGGGTTTGGTGTTATAGCTGTCCTAGTGGAAAGCTAGTTGGGAACATAATTTCAAGTTTACGTAGCAAGAATAGGCAAGTTTATCAAAGTTCACTAAGTTTCGAGGAAGTAAAGGCACTAAATGAGGTTTAGGGACAGAATGGTAATTTTGCATCCTGAATAGCCGAGATAAGTCCCGAGTGTTTTAAAATGAGTTTTTATAACTTAACTTTCAACCTTAACGCAAACTTGAAAAATAAACAAGAATTAATCAAGAATGACTAGGTTACCAAAATGAGGGGACTTAATTGTAACTTTTTAAGTAGTTTGGTGGCTTGGGGTTAAATGATCATATAAGTTGGTAAAGAAAGGGAAGGGCTGCCATTTTCACGATTCAACCCGAGCTCCCCCTTCTCACTACCAATTCTCCATCAATTCAACCTCAAAATCAAGAGATTTCATGGAAATGGAGGCCACCAAGGATATACAAGCTATGGAAAGCTTGTTTCAAGCATGATTTCAAGTTTTTGGAGCTTGGAACCAAGTTTTCCACTATCCCCTGTTTTTGATGCAAGGTAACACTTGAGTTCTTGGTGAATTCTTGTTTATGACATGTTTAAAAGCTTGGGTTTTTGTTAGGAAGGAAGGTTTTGATGTTTAGTGTCTATGTTTTTTATTGGAACTTAGGTGATACTTTTGCGAGATTAGTTGATTGGAAAAGAGATTGATTCTTGCTTGTTACTTGGATTTGAGGTAAGGGAGTTATGTTTTCAAGCTTCATTAATGCTATTGGATAGGGTTTGCTTAATGAAATCAAGTAGTTTTAGCAATAGCACTAGTTAGTGGTTTGGTTTGATCATGGTGGACTAGTGTGTTTGGCTTGATTGGAATGATGTTATAATGCATCATAGGAAGGCTTGTGATGGTTTATTCTAGTTTATGCAATGTGTACTACACGTATGCAAAGTTTGAAGGCTATCCATGCATGTTTGATATGTTTGGAGAGTGTTCAAAGTTCATAGCAGTAAAACCATAGATTTTCTGGGCATTTTGCAGGTTTGGCGACGCATCGCCAATCCACACGAGTTCCCACGACGTGTCACCAAGACCTCAGAAATTGGCAGAACGTCGACAACTGTGGTGACGCATCACCAAGACAGCATTTGACGCCCCGATTTTGTTTTCAGTATAACTTTTCGCTCGGGTGTCCGATTAAGGTGATTCAAGATTTCACACGAAGCTAAGAAGGATTACTATCACCTACATGTTTTAAAAAAAATTAAAATGGCCCATTTTTAAAGTTGTTTTAACTTAAAGTGAAGGCAAGTTTTAAAGGAAATTATGGCCACAATAGAGCACCATAAGTGGGTGCAGGGTTTAGTACCATTAGAAGCCTAGTTAAGACTTTCGATTTGAGGCTTCAATGTGGAAACCTTAGTGCACCTAGTCTACAAGGTCTCATGGGTGAAAGGTTTAGAACCCTTGGCGACCTAGTCGCGCCGTTAGCCATGAGGTTGTAAGGTGAAACCTTAGTGCACCTAGTTGAGATCCCGAAGAACCTAGTACATGAATCCACCCATGATCATTACCACTCTGCTAGTGTGAACAAAGTAATGGTGGATAGGGGAGCACCATGGATGAAGCCTTAGTGCACTTGTTGCCTAGCCAAGCCGTGCCTTGAGGTACAAGTGAAAGCCTAGTGCATCCTTGGTAGGTTAATTGGGTGGAGGCTTAGTACAAAAGTGACCTAATCAAGTATAAGGACTTGAGGCACTATGTGGAGGCCTAGTACACCCACTGGATTTCTTACAACACAGCGAGGAGCATCCACCATGTTCACCTGCATAACAACAACTAAGGGAAGGCTACATTATTGTGTCAGTTAGTAAGCTACGGCTTGCTAGGAGCGAGTTAGTGGTTAGAACTCGCTAGCACGGAGTGACGCCCCGTGAGGAGGACTAGGATGAGGAGAGGTCTCAAGGGACCTAATTATATGTACTTATATTAGACCCTCAGGCTGTATGTGCACGTAGCAGGTTACATATGTTCTCATATGTGGAGTCCTCAGGATTTTCTTGCAGGTACATTGAAGACCCCTTACTGAGAATCTCGGATTCTCATTCCCTTACTTTTTGTTGTGCAGATTTAGGTGTTGTTGAGCCAGCAACCGTTGAGGGTTGTTGAGCTAGGCTTGTGAGTAGGTATTAAGTTTATTTGAATATTCATGATTCTAGTTTATGGGGTGCTTGTTGGTTAAGTTATGGTACTAACTACAGTTGTCTTTTTGGCCTACAGAGGCTCGTGAAACACAAGGGAGGGCTTATGAAGCTTGCCACCGGGAGTTTGCTGTAAGGTGGAAGCTTAGTCTCAAATCTCAGTACAGTCATTCAGTGTGTAGTTTTAATGCACTAGTTTGCTTCCAATGGTCATGTTGAGTATTGTTACTCTAGAGTCGCTCTTGGGTGCGAGCATAGTCTACTCTTGTTTGGATGCTTGCACACAATTGATTATGTGTAGTTAATTCCACTTAATTGCTTTGAATGTTTTGACAGTTTTGATATTATTTTATTAAATTATCCCATGGCAACATTTTAAATATTGTTTCTTTATTTTATTGATTAATTCAAAGCATAAATCCATCCATGATTGCATAATAGGATTAAACAACTAGAAGCATGAAGGTTTTAACTAGTGCACACGTAATCAGTTAGCCAATTGCGACTAGCATGGGGCAAGTTCCCATAGGCTCCTTGGGCAGGCCCATGAGGGGTCGTGTCATCTGTTGGCCCTAACTCCCCTTTTCCTATCCATTTCTTTGTTGCCTGGGTTTAGTAGGAGCCCTTAGGGGTGGTTCCCCTGTCCTTGTGGCAACCATGTTTACTTCCTGTTCATGATTCATCATGAAGCACATGTAAATATCATAGGCATTTTAATGGTACTTGACACTAGCAGCTGACCAAATTGAGTTGATGTATGTTGCTAGCACGCAAATGCAACTATATGTACATGTATAAACCATGCCCTGACAATGCTCTGATACCAACATCTGTGACTGACCCCGGGGTAGTCCAGTTATGGTGCCAAAATTGTGCATTTAAAACTCCCAAGGTTGGTATGTTTTGTAGGCTATAAGAACAATACCCTTAGTATGCATACCCAAGTGGCCCTCTTGGGCAATAAGTATGACACGGCCCCTTATGGCCCTACCCAGGAAGCCGATGAGAACAAGTCTCATGTTGGTTGTAATTGGCTAATTAATTATGTGTACCTTGATTAAAAATTCAAGCCACTACTTATTTAACCTAAGAACGCATTTATGCATGCAAGCATTGCTTTAGAGTTGAGCAAGCATAAAATCATAAAACATTTATGTAGCCTAAGCATTTCCATAAAAACCAATGTTCAAAGAGTCAAAGCATACAAAAATTTTATAGCATCAACATGAATCCTAGACATAATTAACCGTGTGTGGGCATTTAAACAATCGTAGATTATGCCCTACACCCAAAGGCAACCCTAGAGTCCATAACTCTATTCATACACATTGGAGGACATTACCATAAGTTATACATACATAAGGCTAGTACTGCTAAGATCCAATCAAATAGCTTCCACCTTAGATGAGAGATCCCGATGGCAAGCCTCAATGATCCTCCACGTGTTCACTAGCCTCTGTGGCCAAGAAAACTATAGTTAGTAATGTAGCTTAACCAACAAGCAACCAAATAAACTAGAATCTCAAGGATTCTCAAAGTGATATACGTCTAACGAAATTACCACGACAACCCTCAATGATTGTCGAGTCCAACAACCTCTGTATCTGCACTACATGAAACTAAGGGAGTGAGAATCCTAAGATTCTCAGTAAGGGATCTTCAACGTGCAAAGAAAACATTGAGGACAACACATATATATGTATATGTAATCTACTGTGAGCTCATAAAGTGTGAAGGTCTAACATATCCGCATATATCTAGGTCCCTTGGGACCCCTCCTCATCCTAGTCCTCTCACGGGCGTCACCCCGTGCCTAATGAGTTTTGGCCCTAACTCACTCCTAGTAAGCCTTAGCTTTTTGATGCAATAAGTTTAACCTTCCCTTAATCGTTGTGAAGGTGAACATGGTGGATGCGCCTCGCTTGAGTTCCAAGGAACTCATAAAGTGTTCTAAGCCTCCATATAATGCCTCAAGTCCTTAGACTTGCCTAGGTCACTTGTGTACTAACCTTCCACCTTAAACCCTTACCGAGAGTGCATGAGGTTCTCAGTTGCACCTCAAGTAATATTGTCTACGCTACAAGTGCATTAAACCTTCACTTAAGGCACAAACCTATTCACCATTACTTGGTTCACACTAGTGGAGTAGTAACGACCATGGTTGGACTCCTTTACTAGGTTCTTTGGAACCTACCTAGGTGCACTAAGGTTTCAACATTAGAATCTCAAACCCCAAGGCGCAGCTAGGCTCTTAATGGTACTAAACCTTGCACCCGAGTAATGGTGCTCCATTGTGGCCAAACATGCCTTTAATTTAAACTACAACGAATCTAAACTTGTGCACATTCAGGCTTTGTAAAGGCATGTAAATGGTAGTTCTTCTTCTTACCTTCTCGTGGAATCTTGAATCGCCTCAATCTGACACCCAAGCAGAAAGTTATTGTCAAACCCCACAACATGTTACCCACTCCGGGGTAGTCCAATTATGGTGCCAAAATTGTGCATTTAGACTCCCAGGATTGGTAATGTTCTGTAGGCCATCAGAACACTACCCTTAATGTGCATACCCAAGTGGCTCTCTTGGGCACTATGTAAATACATGCATATTGGTCCAACCATCAAACACATATTCACATTTCATGCACACCATGGCAGCAGAGAAGGAAAACACTAGCACAAGTCTTAATCTTGGCTACCACACATTAGGCAATCTTGTTAAGTTCTAGTGACCAGCTACTGCACCTGTAATTTCCACTAATAAACTGTATCATTCTAGCCTCATACCCCCCTGTTTCATTTTCTCCATTACCAAGTAGAGACTTAGATCAAACCAAGGAATTTTTTTTTACATCAATAGCCCACCTATGGACCAAGTTATGGATTTTTTAAGTTGGTTACAAAATTCTGACCAAATGTACAGTAACTCAGCCAATTTTGCAACATCATATCTTTGGCTACAAGGATCCAAATCCAGAAATTTAAAATTCCAGTTCAACCTCTAGATGTTATCTAGGTGTGGTAAAAATTTCATACCAAGATTCATTCTACGCAAGGAGAAATTAAACTTTAGGTACATGGTCAAAATTCTGGCAACTTTTGGACCATTTTGCCCATACAAATTTTCCAAACCATGCAAACACTTCATTCACAAGGGGAAAGCCCTCCAAGGCTATCCCATATATGTCCATTACACATAGTAATTACACTCCCTTTCTTTTAACAACTTTATGTGGCCAAAACAGAATTTACGAGTAAGCAGCCCATCATTCACACTTAGGCAGCTTTGCACCACATCACTTACATAGCCAAAACATTACTCAAATGTTCACATACTTGTCTCATTTTACATACACTACATGTAAATGCATACATGCACTACAATATGGTATTAACTCAGCTAAATACACACCCTAGGTTACAGGAGTGCCTGAGACACAATGGACTCCAGAAACAGGATGCTGGACAGCTGCTGCACAACACAATAAGTACCACAATTAAAAATACCAAATGTGCTCCTAAATCACCAAACTTTCCAGATCACAACTAGGCATATGGAATTTCATGTACCTAAAATTTCAGATCAAAACTCAAACCTCTTAGTTTGAAGGTGATCATTCAGCTGGACCTGAAATGACAGAATTGAGGGGAGTAAGTTTCATTGAGAAACTTAGTAAGGGTAACACTTGGTTTCTTAAGGTAATGTGATCCTCATTAAAACCTGCATCCAAAGACACTAAAACAAAAAAACCACAATGCATATATACAAGATATAGCAACCAAATGCAGCAGCCAAACACAAACAACAAACACATGAAATGTGGCAGCAACATATACCATAGGTTAGTCCGTAAAACACATAATAAACATAACCAAATCACTATGGAAGCCCTCCTCAAGCTAATGCTTGGTCTTAGGAGGATTTTAACAGTAGTTAGTACTAAATTTGGGCTCTAGAAACCCTCATTTCACTGCTGATGCCCCAAAGCATCTTCGTTTGCTGTCATGTTGACAGGTGGAGAGACTTCCTGAGGAGGCGAGCGCCTGGAGCTCTGGTTTCCCAGCTGAGTGTGCCTAAAAAGCTCAAAGAAGAGGTTAGGAGGTCCCCGGTTTGCTTTTCCGGGGAGGACCCTCCGACGCCCAAGTCAGTTTTCTGAGTGAAAGTGGAGGAAGAACACTAAGGGATCAAGTGTCTTGCCTGTTTTGTGTTTTCTCAGAGGGAGGAAAATGCCCCATCCTTTGCCCAGTCCCCTTTCCTAGTATTTATAGGAGTAGATGGTCCGTTCAGATCATGACACGTGTTCGGTCAGATTTGATCTGTGCTTTTGGACCTAGGGGACAGGCAGCCATTTGCAGCCTCCTTTAGCCCTGGACCCGGACAGGTTGTGTCAGGACTGGGGCGGCTGCGGCGTGTCAGTTCGCCGTTCTGATGTGACGTGTAGGGCTTGTGGGCGACATGTCAGAGGCTCCTTAAATGCTCATACCGTACTCCCGAGGTCCCCTGGGCGAGGTCGCCCTTCGGTGCGTGCACCCTCTTCGGATTCTATCCGTCCTTCGGTGCGAGCACCTCCTTCGGGATCTATTCCATAGTTCTAGGAGTTCCCTTGATGAACACCTTCTTCGGGACTCACACCCATAGTTCGGGGATTGCCTTGTTCAGGTGTTTCTTGTTCGGGGAAGATCCTCTTCGGGGCCTCTGCCTTCGGGGAGATTCTTCCTTGCTTCAGAGAGATGGCTCTCTTACTCGAAGACGGTCAGTTTGGCCCCTCGATGGAGACGGTGTTGTCCTCGGAATTCCTGACGAGCTAACCAAAGTCTCGAGCTCATAGTGTTTGACTTCGCACCTTCCGAGATTAGTGAAAAGATCCTCTCTTGGGTGACGTCAGACTCCTCGGCCAATATTCTGGCAGGGAGTTACTACCGAGGAGGCAATAGCCTTTGGCTATCACAGGCCCCCCTCCGAAAAGCCGAAGTGAGAAACTTCGGTTCATCGGTTTTTGGGTCCTGTGGTTGTGATATCTGTACCGAAGACGCCTTCTTCTGCTTGTAGCGATGGGCAGCATTTTTGCGTCCTGGAGGCGCGAGAAGATAGGCTGTCCCTGTGCTGAAGATACACCCTCTGCCCGAAGTCACAGGCTGTCTCTTGGTATCCTCGTGGCGAGGGAAGATAGGATAACCTTGTACCGAAGATAGACCTTTTGCCCGAAGTCACAGGCTGTCTTTTGGTGTCTTCGAGGTAACCTACTTTTTTGCCTTTATAGGTCTGCTCATGCGTCGCATCCTGTGTCTAGCGGAGTCAGTCAAGGGCGGTGCCTCTAGACCAAACGATGTCAGAGGGCGCACTCGACGTGATGGGCGACACGTGGCACGTTCGCTGCGCGATGACCGACACGCGGCACGTTTGCTGCGCGATGGTTGACACGTGGCGCACTATTACTGGGTGAGAATGCATTGAGTACGGCAGGCGCGACTTTTCAGGCGCACTTAGCAGTTATGGCGACGCTTCGCCTTCCGAGGGGTACTAATGATGACGGTTCTCCTGGCCTTCTCGGCCTATATATACCAGTCCTGTCATAACCCTCTTTTTGCTTCTGCTTTTGCTTTCTTCTGCCTTCTAATTCTCTCCCGATTTTCCGCGGCGGTTCTCCTTTTTCAGGCGTTTTTCCGACAACTTTTCACGACGGCTTCCAGAAATCCAGATTCCGGCAAGACCTTTGGTGGGTTTTAGTCCTTCTGCTTTGTTCAAAGCTTCTTCTTTGTTTTTCCCGAACTCGTTTTCCTTGTTTTCCCTGAACTCATTTTCCTTGTTTTTCCTGAACTTGTTTTCATCATGCCTGTTCCCGAGAGTTGGCAACCTCTTCTTTCTCACCCCTGCTGCACTACTCCGGCAAAAGTAGCGAAGTGGAAGAAAAAGTTTTTCTTACCCTCTTACTCTGTGACGAGGTTGCCCCGTCCTGACCAATTTCCTTTCTCCAACCGAAGTGATGAAATCACCGTTTTCCGAGCCCAACTGAAGGCCGGACTTTGGTATCCCCCCCCCGGAGATGGTTAGCGCGTTCTGCAACTTCCATGGCATTGCCGTTAACCAACTCCCACCGAACTCGTACTGCTATTTCAACGCCTTCCTCTGTATGTGCGGCGTTTTCAAAATAAAACCTCACTTTGTAGTTTTTCTTCAGTACTACAAGCTCTTCGTGGTCCCGAAGGGTGGCTTCTACTTTATACTACCTCGGGGATCCGGGAGCAAAAAGTATACGTTCACCTTCGCCACCAAAGACAGCTGGCGAGGGTGGCAACAAAAATTCCTTTTCCTGAAGAAGTCGGAGACTTGGTCGCACGTCCCGACCAAGTGGGCTCAGGGGAGGCTCAAGATGGATGTTGTTGACCCGAAGATACTGCTAGACGCCGACGTAGCACCTATCTTTGAGGACTTCGATAGGCGCATCTGGGCCGTCTCTGACTGGGCTGTCGAGGTCTCTCCTCGTGCCCTTTACCCCTTTCCGATCAACTGGAGGCTCATGACCGAAGAGGTCCTTCGGGAATTCAAGGTGGTAAAGAAGCATGAGACAGACCTCAACATGCCGAAACCAGCTTCTTCGGGGAAGTACTCCTGGCTCGTGAAACTCCTTCGGGGGAATGAGACTTATGAGTCTTTTTATGAGAGTAAGTTACTTTCTCATTTTTCCCTTCATAACTTCATCTTGGACTTACACTGATCTTCTTTTTCTTTTTTCAGAGATGGGCGACGACGTGGCTGCCTTCTACAAGGCTCTTTTTACCGGGCAGGCCGAGAGGGGCGAACAGACAAAGAAGGCCGCCTCTCGGAGGCGGAAGTAGACTTCGGCCGGCCCTCCTTCCAAACGGGCAAAGAAAGCTGCTCCTTCCTCTCTTCCGCAAATTCCGGAGGAGGTAGGTGAGGAGCCCGAAGACCCTGCTGCCCCTTTGCCCGAGGTTCCTTCTGTTGACGTCCCTTCTTTCGACGTCCTTCCTCAAAGCCCCACGCCTTCGCATGCTCTTCTGGAGGGCGATGGGGAGGAGAACCCTTCTGCCGAGGAACGGCGCCAAATAAAAGGCAAGGGGATCTCTACTGAGGTGACGTCGATTCTTGACGACGACGTTACCGAGGTGCCAGCAGGTTTGTACTTTGTCGAAGAACCTTTTTTCTCTTGTAAATCCTTAAGAGTTTTCTGGCCTTAACCAATTTTTCTGCCTTGTTGTGCAGCGGAGGTGGCCGCTCCTGACTGGGTAGCCGAACACGCCCGCAAGAGGGCCCTTCGGGATGCCAAAGTCCTAGCAGGGAAAGTTCCGAAGGAGCCCTTCTGGACGTTCACGGAGGACATGAATATGTACTCTGAGGACTGTCCCGAGATGGCCAGGCAGATGTGCAAAGGGGTGTTTACTGAGGCCTCTTACAAGGCTCTTACGGCGGCTTACCCAGGCGACATCTCTTTGGCCGCCAAACTCACTGAACATGCCGCCCAGGTACGCTTCACTGTTTCCTCAGTGCCAATTTCGCCTTTGCTTTTTACTTAGCATCATTTTCCCTTTGTTTGCTTTTTTTGCAGCTGATGGGGTATGCCGGGTTGCTCCGTGTTCGGGTGGCGCGAGAGTCAGAAAGGAGGGCGTCACTCTGGGACCTTTACACCAAGATGAAGGCCCAGTGTTCGGCGTTGGCTGCTGACAATGCTCAGCTGAAGCAGTCTTCAGAGAAGGAAATTGCTGAACTTCGGGAGGGGTTCATAAAAGAGAAAGAGGAACTTGAGAAAGGCACCTCCCAGAAACTTTCCGACATTGGCTCTCGGATGGCGGAGCTGACTTCGATCGTAGAAACGATTCAAAAGGATAAGTCAGAAAGTGACGCAATCCTTGCGAAGACGCTCGAGGAAAAGGCCCAGCTCGAAACCGAGGTCGCATCTTTGAAGAAGTCTTTAGAAGAGAAGAAGAAGATGAAGGCATTGAAGAGAAAGCTCAAGGATCTGGAGAAGGATTACGCGGATCTGGAGAAGGACTATGCAGATTTGGCGGTCAAGAAGCGGGAGTCCGATGATATGACGAAGTTGGGCTTTCAAGACGGCTTCTGTCTTGTTCGGCACCAAATTCTGCAGAAGTTCCCAGATTTTGACCTCTCCTTCCTGGAAGGCATGAACATCCCCAAGGAGCCTCGGTGGACTTGGTCCAAGATTGAGCACTTGAAACTGCCTCCTTCTCTCCCGGCGCCTAAGGCTACCGACAAAAGCACAGAGACTGGCAGTTCTCAAGACGCCGAGGTTCCTTAGTTTGTACTAGGGCCTTTTGTCTTCATTTTCTTCTTCTTTCTTGTAGTCTTTCAGCAACTTTCTTCTCTGTAAGCACTCTTTGGCTCAATAGATAAAAATTTGGCTATGTATTTTTTGCCAGATTCCTTTGTTTCCCTTTGTCCCGAACATAATTCGCTCAAGAGACTTCGGAAAACCACACTTTTGCTTTCCTTTGTCCCGAACATATTCGCTCAAGAGACTTCGGAAAACCACACTCCTGCTTTCCTCTGTCCCGAACATATTCGCTCAAGAGACTTCGGAAAACCTTACTTTTGCTTTCCTCGGTGATTGCTTTCGTGAGACTCTTGTTTTGTACTTCCTCAGAATTTTTTACTTAGACAAATTTGTCCAACTTGTGCAATACAACTTTCCCACCAAACTTTTTAGGCATAGAATTTTTTCAAGGCCTCTGAGTACCAAGTGTTTTTTAATTCTATGCCTTCGGCATCGCCGAGCTTATAAACTCCTTTTCGTACTTCGGCAAGTACCAGGTAGGGTCCTTCCCAATTTGCGCGAAGTACCCCGTGGGATTGCTTTCGGGGTGCAAATTCAGCCTTTCGGAGAACGAGGTCTCCCTCCTTTATTCCCTTTGGCCTGGCGCGTAGGTTTATGGCTGCTGCTACTCTTTGCTGGAAAGTTTTTCTTCTCAGCTCGGCTACTTCTCTGTGTTCGCCGACGAGGTCGAGCTTGGTTCTCAGGCCGAGGTCATTTCCTTTTTCATCGAACACTTGGACTCATATTGATGGTTGTACTACCTCGATAGGGATGATGGCCTCTGTACCGAAGACGAGTGAAAAGGGCGTTTCCCCTGTGGCTCTTCGGGGTGTTGTTCGGTAACTCCATAACACGCTTTGGAGTTCTCCTGGCCATTTCCCTTTTGCTTCCTTCAGCCTCTTTTTCAGACCATCTTTTATGGTCCTGTTAGATACTTCCACCTGCCCATTACTTTGGGGGTGAGCTACTGGGGTGAAGTGCATTTTTGTCCCGAGGTCGCTAATGAACTCTTGGAATCCTTTTTCTATGAACTGGGATCCGTTGTCCGCTACGAGTACCCTCGGTATGCCAAATCTGCATACGATGTTTTTCCATACGAACTTCTGTCATACCCGGAAAGGACTAAATGACTAAGTCCCGGGTTAAGTGGAGTAAAGACAGAAAAAGTTTCCAAATTTGGAAACTTGGCAAATAAATTGTGGAGACTTGGAATTAATTAAGGAATGGGCATTAATGAGTGTTGGACACTCCAAGGATTATGCTTGGCTTAGGCCAAGAGTTGTGATGATGATATTGGTGGAAATTGAAATTGAGGGACTCAATTGCACAAAGAAAAGTTGGGTGGAAGGACTCAATTGCAAGTTGGAGAAAGATGGAGGACCAAGTAAGTAATTTGGCCATTTTGCATGAAAAATATATGCATGAGCAGCCACCCCATGTTACCAATTTAAATTTGGCCTACTACACATTCCACTCATCATTTATTTTATTCCTCCACTATTCTTGTCTCCCACTTCCCATTAAACTATTATTGTTTGGCCACCCATGTCTCCCACTCACATATTAATTATTTGCCCATCACATGCTTGTCTCCCATTTATGCTCCACTATCATTGTTTATTTGCTCCACTCATATTTGTTTATTACCCATTAAATTAATTCCTCCACTACAAACTCCATTATCCTTTGTCTATTATTGTTTAATGGCTCCAAGATACCCCATTAAACTATTCCCCCCCACTCACATTTGTCTAATGAATTGTTTAATTGCCATTTGACCATTCTCCCACCACTTGGAAATTGAATGGCCGGCCATTGCTTCCAAATATGCATTTCACATGCATTTGGCTTGCATTTCTTCTAATTGGAAGCACTAAATTCGGCCATGCTCTTGTTTTACCATTCAAACACTTAATTCTCTCTCTCTCTAGCACCAAGTGCTCCCATTTGCTCTCCCTTCTCTCTAAAACCAGCCATGGTGTTCTTCCAAGTTCATCATCTTCTTCCTCCCTCAACAAATTCGGCCATGACCAAAACCCAAGCTTTTCCCACATGCAAACACATTTCCATGAAGCTTTCAACCTCCTAAACACATCTAGACCAAAATCGAAGAGAGATGTCAAGGGAAACCCATGGAAAAATGCTTGAGAATATTCGGCCATGGTGAGAAAATGGTGTTCTTGAGTTCATCTCAAGAGCTCATGAGCATGCTTGGCATTTTTAAGCCATGAGAAGCAAGGAAGTGAAGAAGAACATCAAGAAACAAGCTCTTGAATTTTCGGCCATGGAGGAACTTATTGTTCTTGAGCTTCACACATGAGCTCATGAACATGCATGGCATTTCTAAGCCATGAGGAGCAAGAAAAACAAGGAAAACGTCAAGGAAGAACAAGCTCAAGATTCGGCCATAAACAAGGTTGTAAGTGAATCATGTTTTCATTGTTAATTCCTTGTGTTTTGAGCTAGATATTACTTTTTAATGCTTTGTATTTGCTAGATTTTTTGCAAGGAAAAGCTCTTGAAGATTCGGCCATGGAGGAATTGTAGTGCTCTTGAACTCAACTTGAGAGTTCAAGGCATGCATGGCACTTTTAAGCCATCAAAAGCAAGGAAATGGAGGAGAACTCCAAGAAAAGCAAGGATGAAGTTTCGGCCATGAATGTCCATGGTATTTTGAGGCTTGAAACCAAGTGTTCTTGGTGCCTTGAGGCTTGTATAGCCTTTCCAAGCAAAGAAACAAACAAAAGATGCAAAGAAAAGCAAGGAGTATATTCGGCCAAATGGGTATTTTTGGCATGCAAGCTTGAAACCAAGTGTTCTTGGTAGTGAAGATGTTCTTGTGAGTGTGCATGTTGATGGCCAAAAGTTGGATGCAAAAAGAGAAGATTTATGAGCAAAAATCAAGCTTGAAAGATTCGGCCATATGTTGATTTTAATATCTTGGCATGTTAGCCATGTGTAGAAGTTTTATGAGCAAAAATCAAGCTTGAAAGATTCGGCCATATGTTGATTTTAATATCTTGGCATGTTAGCCATGTGGAGCCAAGTGTTCTTGGCATATTTTTAAGTCCTAGATGACTTGTACAAGCAAAAATCACAAAGAAGAAATGAAGCATGCATTCGGCCATGGTGCCAATTTTTGGTGGATGTGTGTTAACCAAGTAATTTGGTGGCAAAAGTGTTCACAAGGAAAATTTGGGACTAAAGTGGCAAAGAAGAATTCAAGGACAATTCTGTCAACAATTGTTCTTGAGGTACTTGAGTGGAAAACCCAGAGTTTTGAGTAATATTGGCCAAATGGACCATAATGGCATTATTGGCAAGTGGGCTACTTTGACTCAACACTTGGGCTAAATCCTGAAAAGGGTTAATATAGGCCCAAGTCCTGAAGATGTATATTGGGCCTAAAGGCTGAATTGGGCTAAATCCTGAAAAGGTTAATATAGGCCCAAGTCCAGAAGAGAATTAAAAGGCCAAGTGGGCCTGAGAAGATAAAAGGCCAAGTGGGCCTGAAGAATTAAAAGGCCAAGTGGGCCTGAGTTAAATAAAGGCCAGTTGGGCCTGAGTTCCAGAACAGGCCAAGTGGGCCTGGGTTCCAGAGAAGGCCAAGTGGGCCTGAGTTCCTGGAAAGCCCAAGTTGGGCCAAGATTACAGAAAAGGCCAATTGGGCCTAAACTTCCAGAAAAGGCCAATTGGGCCTAAACTTTCAGAAAAGGCCAAGTTGGGCCTCAATTCACAGCAAGGCGAAAATGGGCTACAATTCACTACATGGGCTACATAGGCAAACTTGGGCTAAATTGGCAACAATGGATACATTGGCCATCTTGGCTATAATGCCAACATTGGCTACAATTGGAATTGGACTTTAACCAAGAAGGGTAATTATGGGGCCTTTCCTCTTTAAGTAAGGTTGAGTAAGTTAAACCAAGAGTCCTTGGTAAATTATGGTTCTCATGGTTAATGAAAAGTAAGAAATTAACTTGCTAGTGTATTGGGCTTTATAGGTCCATTAAGGCAAGGGCAAAGTTACAACAACAAACAAAGCAAAGCAAGGCAAAGACAATGAGCAAAAAGGTTATACAAATGGTGGTAAGAATCCCAATACTCACTCTCCATGGTATATTTTCCATGTCCTTTCAGTGTGAGTATTAGTGCCCCTATGTGATGGTCAAAGCACCAAGTGACCATAGGTGTGCATGTCAGGGCTACGTGGTTGTTACTTTTGTGAGGTCTCATGTACTTTCTTAGTTTAATAATTGGGCACATAAGTGCGTATTGGACGAGGATCGTTGCTTCGGCAACTATGGATAATTGGGCACATAAGTGCGTACTGGGCGAGGTGGTGTTGCTTCGGCAACGATGGTATACTCATGAGTAGAATAGCAAGCATTTGGGTCTTGGTATCGAGTTTGGCCAACTCGGTCCCAAGATAATGAGCTCAGATAAGATAAAAAAAAAATGGTCGACCGGAAATGGTTATGCAAATGCGAATGCTTGCGATGCCCACAGGTTACGAGGAACAGTGGTGTGTGCGTTGAGTTGTGTGCTTCTCTGAAATTGTTTGTGCATGCTGACCCTGATTATTATTATTATTATTGCTATCATGCCATACTGTGTGTTTTCTTGTTTTAGTGTTTTCCTTTGCAGGAATATGGAAAATGCCATTACGTTCTTGGCACACTTTGGCTTTAAAAGCCGGATATGACTATGAAAGTCATGAGATACCTACCTCACGCCGGGATTCTTATTGAGTTTTATAACTCACCCGCCCTGCTAAACATTTTTCAGGAAATGGATGGCTTGATAGATCAAGCGAGGAGTACCAGAGTACTCGTTACGATACACTAAAAGGTTGGGTATGTGTATAGTGATGCTCAGTAAAATCATATGCTCAAAGTGACTTGTGTGGTATAGATTGCTTGTGGAACAAGCTAATGTTGTGGACTTACCTGTGCAGGATATGGAGTCTAGAAGTTGTGGGAACAAGGTCTATAAGGTGGATTGTGTTCCATGTCTATTTGAGTTACAGATTAAGTAGACATGAAAACTTGGTCTGTAAAACTTGAACCCAGATAAACTTAGACATAAAGCATTCCTTGGTATGTTTTCCAAGTAGGTGATGCTTGTTTGCTGTGCTATGGATAGGCATAGTTCTGGTTGACTTATGATGATGAACTTTGCCTTGGATGGATGACTATGATGAATAATGCCATGATGGATATTCAGGTTATGTGTGCTAGACTTGGCAGATGCTCATGGATATACAAATGTGTTTTCAAACTTGAAAAAGAGATGGGCTTCTTTGTTGCCATGCATTGGACTAGTACACTTGATGGGCACACATTCTATGCACTTACTGGACTAAGTGATTGTTTTGCTTGAATTGCAAGATTGATTGGCTGAATATGTGTACCTAAGGAAGGATCTCCAGTGAACCTAGATTTGTATGGAGTTGGTTGCTGATTTGATAAGATGGCATCTAAGGGCATTATGCGCATGAAAATCTGTTAAGTTGAGAAAGCTCATAATTGGAACACTAAAATTCCACATAGGTGCTAGCTTGACCTTAAAGAGCACCCTGAAACATATTGCAGGTAAATAATCAATCAAGCTAGAACCAGATTAGATCCTGGACTCTCACGCCGTAGGTGCTCGTAGTATTAAATAAAGCCCCTCAAATGTGAATAACTTCCGCTGCAAGCTTTGATAATTGGGCCTAGATGGGCCAGGGGCAGTACGGGGCGTGACAGAAGTGGTATCAGAGCATGTTTATTGTGTGACAGCATGTTTTGTTTGAAAGGACCAGTGTTCTGGTCATTGACTGCTATAGTATAGACTTGTTCCCACATAGGTTAAGTCCACTAGGTTGAGTCACTTATGAATTATTGAGCATATATGTGTATTGTGCTTTGCTTTGTTGTTGTGAACAGGATGAGAACCAGGTAATGAGGAGGCCCATAATGAAAATGAAACTTCCTCTGATAGGAAGGGGTGTCCTGGCTTTGTGCCAGAGGTCCAAGTCAGAGCTGTTGAGCCATTTAGCCAAGTATTACTGGGTCTTAATACCCAGGGGAAGAACTGAGCCCTTAATTTCTGGGTCTTGATACCCACTGGGAAAGCTGAGCCATGAGGCCAAACATAAATGGGTCTTGATAACCGGAGGCAAAATTGGAAGCAATGTAGGAGTACATGCCAACCATCGAGCATTCAGACCATGACGAGAAGTCAGGTATAAATCCCAGAACTGCTGGGCAGTGAAGAGAGTCAGAAATGAAAAGAAGACTAGAAAGAGAATATGTGCTACAAGACCAAGCCAATAGAAATTGATGATGATGAAAGAAGAAAGTTCAGAGACAGAGGCCAATGAACCTAGTTTGGCCCAAAAGCCAAACGCTAAGTTACATATAGCTGGATCCAGGAGAAATTCAATAATCAAATATGCTCCAGCAAAGATTCAGTAATCAGATGTGCTCCACAGTATGAGAAGCAGAAGCAGCTGTAAATAAAAAGGAACTTTGAGATGCCTGAAATCAAAGCTGAGATAGATTCTCAGAAGCAGTAGAGCCAAGGGCTGCTATGCTATGATGCAGGATATCCTGGCATTGGAGCAGGTGTTCAAGGACCAAACCAGGAATGCACCTGGTAGCAGAGATGAGCCCGAAAGGGAAAGCACAGAAAGAATGAACTTAAGGAGGGCCAGATGGAGTGGATTCCTGGCACTAAAACCTCCTATCTTTTGATGTGGTCGTGATCCAGAGACAGAAGCAGATTGAGCTTACCTATTTGAGCTGAGGTAGCTCTCAACATTAGAGCTTGAGTAGAGATTCAGTGGCTTTAGGTAAAGAATACCTAGACCTAAGAAGTTACTTCAAAGACCATGGCCCTGGAGCAACAATTCCAGAAACAAGCCATAATGGATCTGGAAAGAGTAGCAGGAAGTAGAAGCCAGCTAAGCAGAGAAAGCAAAAGCTTGGCATATGAGCTAAGAAAAAAGTAAGAAAAGGAAGAAGAAAAGTATCAAAAAAAAAAATGGATGGTCAAAGCTTGGCACACTAGCCAAGAAAAGCAAAACAACAAAGAAGGTAGCTGTCTTCTTGAGCTCGCTACAACCTTCCCTAAGAGACTCAAGGAAGATTCCATGGCAATAAGCCATGCTACAGATTCGTGGAGAGTTGTATTGAGTACTGTACCCAAAGTGTTGAATCACTGGGTAAGGCAGTGACTTGCCAAGAAAGAAAGATAAAGACCCCAAGAGGTTAATGATAGAGGGCAATTGCCATGAAGGGCAAGACATGCCCCATCTTTATTGAAGAGACTGAAATTGTCATAAAAAGGCTAGCTATGCCCCCACCAGGCATACTGAGAGATACCTGGAGCAAGGAGAGGCAAATTGAGGATACTGGAAGAGTATTCCAGATTGAGACATCAAGAAAGGCACAAGAGGACCATGAAGGCAGAGAGCTGAAGATACTGATGAAGAAATAGACCAGGTCAGGATTGAGTTAGAAGAACTCTGACAGGTAACATTTCATTTGGCAGTTATGAATTATCAGTTTTAAATTGATACTAGTGCATTATTGTCTATGGAAACTGCCAAGTTAGTCAGAAGAATGAAATGATGAAAGACAGAAATATGCACTGAAGTGCGCCTGGTTAGAAATACCAGAAATGAATTGATGACAGATAATATTGCTGCCACCCCAGAAATGGCAATGGTAGGAATGAACCAGAGAGGCAGGTAGCTCAAAGTGAGCATGGTTTGGCTAGAGAGCCAAATGCCAGGTCGGTGATACCTGATGAAACTGCCCAAAGGCAGGTAGCTCAGAATGAGCGTAGTTTGGCTAATGAGCCAAATGACAGACTACAAGTACCAGGACCAAGCAGGGGAAGACAGGAAGGAATGACATTGATGATGGAAATTTTCCTGGGTTAGTCCCAGAGGATCATTTAAGGGTGCTGAAGCACAAACCTATGTTCATGAAGAAGGTGATTGCCTAAGGATGAAAAGAAGCTGAAGTTAAGTAAGTATCGAGGGCAATTTAATACAAAGGAGGACAAAGACTAAGTCAGAGCCCATTAAAATAAAGCTTGAGAACTCATTAACCAGGAACATCTACCTGGAAAGCATCTATACTTTTGTAAAGAAGGAAGATAAACCTCGAACCTGGATATTTTTCCAGCTGAGAATCGAGGAAGAAAAGGTCCTAAAGTTAGTGTGTAGGACCAGAAGCGGTTGCTTTGAGTACATGGTGATGCCATTTGGGCTTACTAATGATGACATATTGGTGTGCTCAAAGGATGAAAAAAAAAAAAAAAAAAAAAAGAAAAGAAAAAGCCCTAGGGAGCACCAAAGAGTGGTGCCCAGCCTGAAAAGGAATAGCAGTGGTATGGCAAGCTAAGTGCCAAATCTGGGCTAAGAAAAATTGAAATCCTCGGACAGTTGATCAATGAGCATAGTTGAGCTATTGATCTCGAGCAGATGAAGATATCTTGGAATGGAAGCAACCTCAGTGTGAGGGACTTGTGAAGAAATTGACTGCAGCCCATTGCTAGTTTTACCAGACCCTGAGAAGTGTCAGTTATTCACTAATGGGATGGGCTGAGTTGTGAAAAAAGGAAACAAGCTATGACTTGTGGATCAAGGCAAGTAAGACCTTATGAGGAGAGTTATCCAGTATAATCTGGAGTTGACAGAGAGAGTTGAAACAAAAAGGGGAGATGAGTACTTATATGGCCAGTGGAGGAGGCTGCTTGACAGAAAGGTATGCCACCAGTGTTCTGGTATTAAACAGGCTACCTGAGCAGGATGATTTTGGACTCCTAGGAAATTTGGAGGGCCAAATTTCTTAAGAGGGGGAGTATTGTCATACCCGGAAAGGACTAAATGACTAAGTCCCGGGTTAAGTGGAGTAAAGACAGAAAAAGTTTCCAAATTTGGAAACTTGGCAAATAAATTGTGGAGACTTGGAATTAATTAAGGAATGGGCATTAATGAGTGTTGGACACTCCAAGGATTATGCTTGGCTTAGGCCAAGAGTTGTGATGATGATATTGGTGGAAATTGAAATTGAGGGACTCAATTGCACAAAGAAAAGTTGGGTGGAAGGACTCAATTGCAAGTTGGAGAAAGATGGAGGACCAAGTAAGTAATTTGGCCATTTTGCATGAAAAATATATGCATGAGCAGCCACCCCATGTTACCAATTTAAATTTGGCCTACTACACATTCCACTCATCATTTATTTTATTCCTCCACTATTCTTGTCTCCCACTTCCCATTAAACTATTATTGTTTGGCCACCCATGTCTCCCACTCACATATTAATTATTTGCCCATCACATGCTTGTCTCCCATTTATGCTCCACTATCATTGTTTATTTGCTCCACTCATATTTGTTTATTACCCATTAAATTAATTCCTCCACTACAAACTCCATTATCCTTTGTCTATTATTGTTTAATGGCTCCAAGATACCCCATTAAACTATTCCCCCCCACTCACATTTGTCTAATGAATTGTTTAATTGCCATTTGACCATTCTCCCACCACTTGGAAATTGAATGGCCGGCCATTGCTTCCAAATATGCATTTCACATGCATTTGGCTTGCATTTCTTCTAATTGGAAGCACTAAATTCGGCCATGCTCTTGTTTTACCATTCAAACACTTAATTCTCTCTCTCTCTAGCACCAAGTGCTCCCATTTGCTCTCCCTTCTCTCTAAAACCAGCCATGGTGTTCTTCCAAGTTCATCATCTTCTTCCTCCCTCAACAAATTCGGCCATGACCAAAACCCAAGCTTTTCCCACATGCAAACACATTTCCATGAAGCTTTCAACCTCCTAAACACATCTAGACCAAAATCGAAGAGAGATGTCAAGGGAAACCCATGGAAAAATGCTTGAGAATATTCGGCCATGGTGAGAAAATGGTGTTCTTGAGTTCATCTCAAGAGCTCATGAGCATGCTTGGCATTTTTAAGCCATGAGAAGCAAGGAAGTGAAGAAGAACATCAAGAAACAAGCTCTTGAATTTTCGGCCATGGAGGAACTTATTGTTCTTGAGCTTCACACATGAGCTCATGAACATGCATGGCATTTCTAAGCCATGAGGAGCAAGAAAAACAAGGAAAACGTCAAGGAAGAACAAGCTCAAGATTCGGCCATAAACAAGGTTGTAAGTGAATCATGTTTTCATTGTTAATTCCTTGTGTTTTGAGCTAGATATTACTTTTTAATGCTTTGTATTTGCTAGATTTTTTGCAAGGAAAAGCTCTTGAAGATTCGGCCATGGAGGAATTGTAGTGCTCTTGAACTCAACTTGAGAGTTCAAGGCATGCATGGCACTTTTAAGCCATCAAAAGCAAGGAAATGGAGGAGAACTCCAAGAAAAGCAAGGATGAAGTTTCGGCCATGAATGTCCATGGTATTTTGAGGCTTGAAACCAAGTGTTCTTGGTGCCTTGAGGCTTGTATAGCCTTTCCAAGCAAAGAAACAAACAAAAGATGCAAAGAAAAGCAAGGAGTATATTCGGCCAAATGGGTATTTTTGGCATGCAAGCTTGAAACCAAGTGTTCTTGGTAGTGAAGATGTTCTTGTGAGTGTGCATGTTGATGGCCAAAAGTTGGATGCAAAAAGAGAAGATTTATGAGCAAAAATCAAGCTTGAAAGATTCGGCCATATGTTGATTTTAATATCTTGGCATGTTAGCCATGTGTAGAAGTTTTATGAGCAAAAATCAAGCTTGAAAGATTCGGCCATATGTTGATTTTAATATCTTGGCATGTTAGCCATGTGGAGCCAAGTGTTCTTGGCATATTTTTAAGTCCTAGATGACTTGTACAAGCAAAAATCACAAAGAAGAAATGAAGCATGCATTCGGCCATGGTGCCAATTTTTGGCGGATGTGTGTTAACCAAGTAATTTGGTGGCAAAAGTGTTCACAAGGAAAATTTGGGACTAAAGTGGCAAAGAAGAATTCAAGGACAATTCTGTCAACAATTGTTCTTGAGGTACTTGAGTGGAAAACCCAGAGTTTTGAGTAATATTGGCCAAATGGACCATAATGGCATTATTGGCAAGTGGGCTACTTTGACTCAACACTTGGGCTAAATCCTGAAAAGGTTAATATAGGCCCAAGTCCTGAAGATGTATATTGGGCCTAAAGGCTGAATTGGGCTAAATCCTGAAAAGGTTAATATAGGCCCAAGTCCAGAAGAGAATTAAAAGGCCAAGTGGGCCTGAGAAGATAAAAGGCCAAGTGGGCCTGAAGAATTAAAAGGCCAAGTGGGCCTGAGTTAAATAAAGGCCAGTTGGGCCTGAGTTCCAGAACAGGCCAAGTGGGCCTGGGTTCCAGAGAAGGCCAAGTGGGCCTGAGTTCCTGGAAAGCCCAAGTTGGGCCAAGATTACAGAAAAGGCCAATTGGGCCTAAACTTCCAGAAAAGGCCAATTGGGCCTACACTTTCAGAAAAGGCCAAGTTGGGCCTCAATTCACAGCAAGGCGAAAATGGGCTACAATTCACTACATGGGCTACATAGGCAAACTTGGGCTAAATTGGCAACAATGGCTACATTGGCCATCTTGGCTATAATGCCAACATTGGCTACAATTGGAATTGGACTTTAACCAAGAAGGGTAATTATGGGGCCTTTCCTCTTTAAGTAAGGTTGAGTAAGTTAAACCAAGAGTCCTTGGTAAATTATGGTTCTCATGGTTAATGAAAAGTAAGAAATTAACTTGCTAGTGTATTGGGCTTTATAGGTCCATTAAGGCAAGGGCAAAGTTACAACAACAAACAAAGCAAAGCAAGGCAAAGACAATGAGCAAAAAGGTTATACAAATGGTGGTAAGAATCCCAATACTCACTCTCCATGGTATATTTTCCATGTCCTTTCAGTGTGAGTATTAGTGCCCCTATGTGATGGTCAAAGCACCAAGTGACCATAGGTGTGCATGTCAGGGCTACGTGGTTGTTACTTTTGTGAGGTCTCATGTACTTTCTTAGTTTAATAATTGGGCACATAAGTGCGTATTGGACGAGGATCGTTGCTTCGGCAACTATGGATAATTGGGCACATAAGTGCGTACTGGGCGAGGTGGTGTTGCTTCGGCAACGATGGTATACTCATGAGTAGAATAGCAAGCATTTGGGTCTTGGTATCGAGTTTGGCCAACTCGGTCCCAAGATAATGAGCTCAGATAAGATAAAAAAAAAATGGTCGACCGGAAATGGTTATGCAAATGCGAATGCTTGCGATGCCCACAGGTTACGAGGAACAGTGGTGTGTGCGTTGAGTTGTGTGCTTCTCTGAAATTGTTTGTGCATGCTGACCCTGATTATTATTATTATTATTGCTATCATGCCATACTGTGTGTTTTCTTGTTTTAGTGTTTTCCTTTGCAGGAATATGGAAAATGCCATTACGTTCTTGGCACACTTTGGCTTTAAAAGCCGGATATGACTATGAAAGTCATGAGATACCTACCTCACGCCGGGATTCTTATTGAGTTTTATAACTCACCCGCCCTGCTAAACATTTTTCAGGAAATGGATGGCTTGATAGATCAAGCGAGGAGTACCAGAGTACTCGTTACGATACACTAAAAGGTTGGGTATGTGTATAGTGATGCTCAGTAAAATCATATGCTCAAAGTGACTTGTGTGGTATAGATTGCTTGTGGAACAAGCTAATGTTGTGGACTTACCTGTGCAGGATATGGAGTCTAGAAGTTGTGGGAACAAGGTCTATAAGGTGGATTGTGTTCCATGTCTATTTGAGTTACAGATTAAGTAGACATGAAAACTTGGTCTGTAAAACTTGAACCCAGATAAACTTAGACATAAAGCATTCCTTGGTATGTTTTCCAAGTAGGTGATGCTTGTTTGCTGTGCTATGGATAGGCATAGTTCTGGTTGACTTATGATGATGAACTTTGCCTTGGATGGATGACTATGATGAATAATGCCATGATGGATATTCAGGTTATGTGTGCTAGACTTGGCAGATGCTCATGGATATACAAATGTGTTTTCAAACTTGAAAAAGAGATGGGCTTCTTTGTTGCCATGCATTGGACTAGTACACTTGATGGGCACACATTCTATGCACTTACTGGACTAAGTGATTGTTTTGCTTGAATTGCAAGATTGATTGGCTGAATATGTGTACCTAAGGAAGGATCTCCAGTGAACCTAGATTTGTATGGAGTTGGTTGCTGATTTGATAAGATGGCATCTAAGGGCATTATGCGCATGAAAATCTGTTAAGTTGAGAAAGCTCATAATTGGAACACTAAAATTCCACATAGGTGCTAGCTTGACCTTAAAGAGCACCCTGAAACATATTGCAGGTAAATAATCAATCAAGCTAGAACCAGATTAGATCCTGGACTCTCACGCCGTAGGTGCTCGTAGTATTAAATAAAGCCCCTCAAATGTGAATAACTTCCGCTGCAAGCTTTGATAATTGGGCCTAGATGGGCCAGGGGCAGTACGGGGCGTGACAGAAGTGGTATCAGAGCATGTTTATTGTGTGACAGCATGTTTTGTTTGAAAGGACCAGTGTTCTGGTCATTGACTGCTATAGTATAGACTTGTTCCCACATAGGTTAAGTCCACTAGGTTGAGTCACTTATGAATTATTGAGCATATATGTGTATTGTGCTTTGCTTTGTTGTTGTGAACAGGATGAGAACCAGGTAATGAGGAGGCCCATAATGAAAATGAAACTTCCTCTGATAGGAAGGGGTGTCCTGGCTTTGTGCCAGAGGTCCAAGTCAGAGCTGTTGAGCCATTTAGCCAAGTATTACTGGGTCTTAATACCCAGGGGAAGAACTGAGCCCTTAATTTCTGGGTCTTGATACCCACTGGGAAAGCTGAGCCATGAGGCCAAACATAAATGGGTCTTGATAACCGGAGGCAAAATTGGAAGCAATGTAGGAGTACATGCCAACCATCGAGCATTCAGACCATGACGAGAAGTCAGGTATAAATCCCAGAACTGCTGGGCAGTGAAGAGAGTCAGAAATGAAAAGAAGACTAGAAAGAGAATATGTGCTACAAGACCAAGCCAATAGAAATTGATGATGATGAAAGAAGAAAGTTCAGAGACAGAGGCCAATGAACCTAGTTTGGCCCAAAAGCCAAACGCTAAGTTACATATAGCTGGATCCAGGAGAAATTCAATAATCAAATATGCTCCAGCAAAGATTCAGTAATCAGATGTGCTCCACAGTATGAGAAGCAGAAGCAGCTGTAAATAAAAAGGAACTTTGAGATGCCTGAAATCAAAGCTGAGATAGATTCTCAGAAGCAGTAGAGCCAAGGGCTGCTATGCTATGATGCAGGATATCCTGGCATTGGAGCAGGTGTTCAAGGACCAAACCAGGAATGCACCTGGTAGCAGAGATGAGCCCGAAAGGGAAAGCACAGAAAGAATGAACTTAAGGAGGGCCAGATGGAGTGGATTCCTGGCACTAAAACCTCCTATCTTTTGATGTGGTCGTGATCCAGAGACAGAAGCAGATTGAGCTTACCTATTTGAGCTGAGGTAGCTCTCAACATTAGAGCTTGAGTAGAGATTCAGTGGCTTTAGGTAAAGAATACCTAGACCTAAGAAGTTACTTCAAAGACCATGGCCCTGGAGCAACAATTCCAGAAACAAGCCATAATGGATCTGGAAAGAGTAGCAGGAAGTAGAAGCCAGCTAAGCAGAGAAAGCAAAAGCTTGGCATATGAGCTAAGAAAAAAGTAAGAAAAGGAAGAAGAAAAGTATCAAAAAAAAAAATGGATGGTCAAAGCTTGGCACACTAGCCAAGAAAAGCAAAACAACAAAGAAGGTAGCTGTCTTCTTGAGCTCGCTACAACCTTCCCTAAGAGACTCAAGGAAGATTCCATGGCAATAAGCCATGCTACAGATTCGTGGAGAGTTGTATTGAGTACTGTACCCAAAGTGTTGAATCACTGGGTAAGGCAGTGACTTGCCAAGAAAGAAAGATAAAGACCCCAAGAGGTTAATGATAGAGGGCAATTGCCATGAAGGGCAAGACATGCCCCATCTTTATTGAAGAGACTGAAATTGTCATAAAAAGGCTAGCTATGCCCCCACCAGGCATACTGAGAGATACCTGGAGCAAGGAGAGGCAAATTGAGGATACTGGAAGAGTATTCCAGATTGAGACATCAAGAAAGGCACAAGAGGACCATGAAGGCAGAGAGCTGAAGATACTGATGAAGAAATAGACCAGGTCAGGATTGAGTTAGAAGAACTCTGACAGGTAACATTTCATTTGGCAGTTATGAATTATCAGTTTTAAATTGATACTAGTGCATTATTGTCTATGGAAACTGCCAAGTTAGTCAGAAGAATGAAATGATGAAAGACAGAAATATGCACTGAAGTGCGCCTGGTTAGAAATACCAGAAATGAATTGATGACAGATAATATTGCTGCCACCCCAGAAATGGCAATGGTAGGAATGAACCAGAGAGGCAGGTAGCTCAAAGTGAGCATGGTTTGGCTAGAGAGCCAAATGCCAGGTCGGTGATACCTGATGAAACTGCCCAAAGGCAGGTAGCTCAGAATGAGCGTAGTTTGGCTAATGAGCCAAATGACAGACTACAAGTACCAGGACCAAGCAGGGGAAGACAGGAAGGAATGACATTGATGATGGAAATTTTCCTGGGTTAGTCCCAGAGGATCATTTAAGGGTGCTGAAGCACAAACCTATGTTCATGAAGAAGGTGATTGCCTAAGGATGAAAAGAAGCTGAAGTTAAGTAAGTATCGAGGGCAATTTAATACAAAGGAGGACAAAGACTAAGTCAGAGCCCATTAAAATAAAGCTTGAGAACTCATTAACCAGGAACATCTACCTGGAAAGCATCTATACTTTTGTAAAGAAGGAAGATAAACCTCGAACCTGGATATTTTTCCAGCTGAGAATCGAGGAAGAAAAGGTCCTAAAGTTAGTGTGTAGGACCAGAAGCGGTTGCTTTGAGTACATGGTGATGCCATTTGGGCTTACTAATGATGACATATTGGTGTGCTCAAAGGATGAAAAAAAAAAAAAAAAAAAAAAGAAAAGAAAAAGCCCTAGGGAGCACCAAAGAGTGGTGCCCAGCCTGAAAAGGAATAGCAGTGGTATGGCAAGCTAAGTGCCAAATCTGGGCTAAGAAAAATTGAAATCCTCGGACAGTTGATCAATGAGCATAGTTGAGCTATTGATCTCGAGCAGATGAAGATATCTTGGAATGGAAGCAACCTCAGTGTGAGGGACTTGTGAAGAAATTGACTGCAGCCCATTGCTAGTTTTACCAGACCCTGAGAAGTGTCAGTTATTCACTAATGGGATGGGCTGAGTTGTGAAAAAAGGAAACAAGCTATGACTTGTGGATCAAGGCAAGTAAGACCTTATGAGGAGAGTTATCCAGTATAATCTGGAGTTGACAGAGAGAGTTGAAACAAAAAGGGGAGATGAGTACTTATATGGCCAGTGGAGGAGGCTGCTTGACAGAAAGGTATGCCACCAGTGTTCTGGTATTAAACAGGCTACCTGAGCAGGATGATTTTGGACTCCTAGGAAATTTGGAGGGCCAAATTTCTTAAGAGGGGGAGTATTGTCATACCCGGAAAGGACTAAATGACTAAGTCCCGGGTTAAGTGGAGTAAAGACAGAAAAAGTTTCCAAATTTGGAAACTTGGCAAATAAATTGTGGAGACTTGGAATTAATTAAGGAATGGGCATTAATGAGTGTTGGACACTCCAAGGATTATGCTTGGCTTAGGCCAAGAGTTGTGATGATGATATTGGTGGAAATTGAAATTGAGGGACTCAATTGCACAAAGAAAAGTTGGGTGGAAGGACTCAATTGCAAGTTGGAGAAAGATGGAGGACCAAGTAAGTAATTTGGCCATTTTGCATGAAAAATATATGCATGAGCAGCCACCCCATGTTACCAATTTAAATTTGGCCTACTACACATTCCACTCATCATTTATTTTATTCCTCCACTATTCTTGTCTCCCACTTCCCATTAAACTATTATTGTTTGGCCACCCATGTCTCCCACTCACATATTAATTATTTGCCCATCACATGCTTGTCTCCCATTTATGCTCCACTATCATTGTTTATTTGCTCCACTCATATTTGTTTATTACCCATTAAATTAATTCCTCCACTACAAACTCCATTATCCTTTGTCTATTATTGTTTAATGGCTCCAAGATACCCCATTAAACTATTCCCCCCCACTCACATTTGTCTAATGAATTGTTTAATTGCCATTTGACCATTCTCCCACCACTTGGAAATTGAATGGCCGGCCATTGCTTCCAAATATGCATTTCACATGCATTTGGCTTGCATTTCTTCTAATTGGAAGCACTAAATTCGGCCATGCTCTTGTTTTACCATTCAAACACTTAATTCTCTCTCTCTCTAGCACCAAGTGCTCCCATTTGCTCTCCCTTCTCTCTAAAACCAGCCATGGTGTTCTTCCAAGTTCATCATCTTCTTCCTCCCTCAACAAATTCGGCCATGACCAAAACCCAAGCTTTTCCCACATGCAAACACATTTCCATGAAGCTTTCAACCTCCTAAACACATCTAGACCAAAATCGAAGAGAGATGTCAAGGGAAACCCATGGAAAAATGCTTGAGAATATTCGGCCATGGTGAGAAAATGGTGTTCTTGAGTTCATCTCAAGAGCTCATGAGCATGCTTGGCATTTTTAAGCCATGAGAAGCAAGGAAGTGAAGAAGAACATCAAGAAACAAGCTCTTGAATTTTCGGCCATGGAGGAACTTATTGTTCTTGAGCTTCACACATGAGCTCATGAACATGCATGGCATTTCTAAGCCATGAGGAGCAAGAAAAACAAGGAAAACGTCAAGGAAGAACAAGCTCAAGATTCGGCCATAAACAAGGTTGTAAGTGAATCATGTTTTCATTGTTAATTCCTTGTGTTTTGAGCTAGATATTACTTTTTAATGCTTTGTATTTGCTAGATTTTTTGCAAGGAAAAGCTCTTGAAGATTCGGCCATGGAGGAATTGTAGTGCTCTTGAACTCAACTTGAGAGTTCAAGGCATGCATGGCACTTTTAAGCCATCAAAAGCAAGGAAATGGAGGAGAACTCCAAGAAAAGCAAGGATGAAGTTTCGGCCATGAATGTCCATGGTATTTTGAGGCTTGAAACCAAGTGTTCTTGGTGCCTTGAGGCTTGTATAGCCTTTCCAAGCAAAGAAACAAACAAAAGATGCAAAGAAAAGCAAGGAGTATATTCGGCCAAATGGGTATTTTTGGCATGCAAGCTTGAAACCAAGTGTTCTTGGTAGTGAAGATGTTCTTGTGAGTGTGCATGTTGATGGCCAAAAGTTGGATGCAAAAAGAGAAGATTTATGAGCAAAAATCAAGCTTGAAAGATTCGGCCATATGTTGATTTTAATATCTTGGCATGTTAGCCATGTGTAGAAGTTTTATGAGCAAAAATCAAGCTTGAAAGATTCGGCCATATGTTGATTTTAATATCTTGGCATGTTAGCCATGTGGAGCCAAGTGTTCTTGGCATATTTTTAAGTCCTAGATGACTTGTACAAGCAAAAATCACAAAGAAGAAATGAAGCATGCATTCGGCCATGGTGCCAATTTTTGGCGGATGTGTGTTAACCAAGTAATTTGGTGGCAAAAGTGTTCACAAGGAAAATTTGGGACTAAAGTGGCAAAGAAGAATTCAAGGACAATTCTGTCAACAATTGTTCTTGAGGTACTTGAGTGGAAAACCCAGAGTTTTGAGTAATATTGGCCAAATGGACCATAATGGCATTATTGGCAAGTGGGCTACTTTGACTCAACACTTGGGCTAAATCCTGAAAAGGTTAATATAGGCCCAAGTCCTGAAGATGTATATTGGGCCTAAAGGCTGAATTGGGCTAAATCCTGAAAAGGTTAATATAGGCCCAAGTCCAGAAGAGAATTAAAAGGCCAAGTGGGCCTGAGAAGATAAAAGGCCAAGTGGGCCTGAAGAATTAAAAGGCCAAGTGGGCCTGAGTTAAATAAAGGCCAGTTGGGCCTGAGTTCCAGAACAGGCCAAGTGGGCCTGGGTTCCAGAGAAGGCCAAGTGGGCCTGAGTTCCTGGAAAGCCCAAGTTGGGCCAAGATTACAGAAAAGGCCAATTGGGCCTAAACTTCCAGAAAAGGCCAATTGGGCCTACACTTTCAGAAAAGGCCAAGTTGGGCCTCAATTCACAGCAAGGCGAAAATGGGCTACAATTCACTACATGGGCTACATAGGCAAACTTGGGCTAAATTGGCAACAATGGCTACATTGGCCATCTTGGCTATAATGCCAACATTGGCTACAATTGGAATTGGACTTTAACCAAGAAGGGTAATTATGGGGCCTTTCCTCTTTAAGTAAGGTTGAGTAAGTTAAACCAAGAGTCCTTGGTAAATTATGGTTCTCATGGTTAATGAAAAGTAAGAAATTAACTTGCTAGTGTATTGGGCTTTATAGGTCCATTAAGGCAAGGGCAAAGTTACAACAACAAACAAAGCAAAGCAAGGCAAAGACAATGAGCAAAAAGGTTATACAAATGGTGGTAAGAATCCCAATACTCACTCTCCATGGTATATTTTCCATGTCCTTTCAGTGTGAGTATTAGTGCCCCTATGTGATGGTCAAAGCACCAAGTGACCATAGGTGTGCATGTCAGGGCTACGTGGTTGTTACTTTTGTGAGGTCTCATGTACTTTCTTAGTTTAATAATTGGGCACATAAGTGCGTATTGGACGAGGATCGTTGCTTCGGCAACTATGGATAATTGGGCACATAAGTGCGTACTGGGCGAGGTGGTGTTGCTTCGGCAACGATGGTATACTCATGAGTAGAATAGCAAGCATTTGGGTCTTGGTATCGAGTTTGGCCAACTCGGTCCCAAGATAATGAGCTCAGATAAGATAAAAAAAAAATGGTCGACCGGAAATGGTTATGCAAATGCGAATGCTTGCGATGCCCACAGGTTACGAGGAACAGTGGTGTGTGCGTTGAGTTGTGTGCTTCTCTGAAATTGTTTGTGCATGCTGACCCTGATTATTATTATTATTATTGCTATCATGCCATACTGTGTGTTTTCTTGTTTTAGTGTTTTCCTTTGCAGGAATATGGAAAATGCCATTACGTTCTTGGCACACTTTGGCTTTAAAAGCCGGATATGACTATGAAAGTCATGAGATACCTACCTCACGCCGGGATTCTTATTGAGTTTTATAACTCACCCGCCCTGCTAAACATTTTTCAGGAAATGGATGGCTTGATAGATCAAGCGAGGAGTACCAGAGTACTCGTTACGATACACTAAAAGGTTGGGTATGTGTATAGTGATGCTCAGTAAAATCATATGCTCAAAGTGACTTGTGTGGTATAGATTGCTTGTGGAACAAGCTAATGTTGTGGACTTACCTGTGCAGGATATGGAGTCTAGAAGTTGTGGGAACAAGGTCTATAAGGTGGATTGTGTTCCATGTCTATTTGAGTTACAGATTAAGTAGACATGAAAACTTGGTCTGTAAAACTTGAACCCAGATAAACTTAGACATAAAGCATTCCTTGGTATGTTTTCCAAGTAGGTGATGCTTGTTTGCTGTGCTATGGATAGGCATAGTTCTGGTTGACTTATGATGATGAACTTTGCCTTGGATGGATGACTATGATGAATAATGCCATGATGGATATTCAGGTTATGTGTGCTAGACTTGGCAGATGCTCATGGATATACAAATGTGTTTTCAAACTTGAAAAAGAGATGGGCTTCTTTGTTGCCATGCATTGGACTAGTACACTTGATGGGCACACATTCTATGCACTTACTGGACTAAGTGATTGTTTTGCTTGAATTGCAAGATTGATTGGCTGAATATGTGTACCTAAGGAAGGATCTCCAGTGAACCTAGATTTGTATGGAGTTGGTTGCTGATTTGATAAGATGGCATCTAAGGGCATTATGCGCATGAAAATCTGTTAAGTTGAGAAAGCTCATAATTGGAACACTAAAATTCCACATAGGTGCTAGCTTGACCTTAAAGAGCACCCTGAAACATATTGCAGGTAAATAATCAATCAAGCTAGAACCAGATTAGATCCTGGACTCTCACGCCGTAGGTGCTCGTAGTATTAAATAAAGCCCCTCAAATGTGAATAACTTCCGCTGCAAGCTTTGATAATTGGGCCTAGATGGGCCAGGGGCAGTACGGGGCGTGACAACTTCTGCACTTCTTTTGCCGAGATAGTTGTCAGAGGTTCTGCCTCGACCCACATAGAGAAATAGTCTACTGCTACTACGCAGAACTTTACGCCTCCAGGCGCCGTTGGGAGTGGCCCAATGAGATCTATGCCCCAAACTGCGAAGGGCCAAGGATAGTCTGCCGAAGTCATGAACTCTGTGGGTGTTCTTTGGATGTTCGCATGTCTCTGGCAACTACCACATTTCTGGACGAACTGCTTGGCGTCCTTTCTCAGGGTGGGCCAGAAGTATCCTTGGCGAAGTATCACTGCTGCCAGGGCGTCGGTTCCGATGTGCGAACCACAGGCACCTTCGTGAACTTCTTCGAGGATCATTTCAATATCCTCTTCACTAACACACCTCTGTAGTGGATTTGCATATCCTTGCCGATATAGTTCTTCTCCAATTAAGAAGAAACGTCCGGAGCACCTTCGCACTTTTGCGGCTTCGCTGGGGTCTTCGGGGAGTGTGTTGGTTGCGAGATACGTTTTGATTGGTTCTTTCCATCCTTTCCCCGAGGTCTCTATGCTTAACACCGCGATGCTGGGGTGGCTTAGCACTTCGGTGCAAGTTTTGGACTTCGCCAAACAGTCTGCCTCAGCATTTTCTCGTCGGGGTACGTTCTCGATTTTCACGACGTCGAACTCCCGAATAAGCTTTGTTACCAACTCATGGTATTTCGCCAAGGTCGGGTCTTTCGCGCCATAGTCCCCTGCCATTTGCCGGACCACCAGCTGGGAATCACTATGGGCTTTCAAGTTTCTCATGCCAATTTTTCTGGCCAGGCGTAATCCTGCTATGAGGGCCTCATACTCGGCCATATTGTTGGTGGCGTTGAAACTGAACTTGATTGCCTTCATTACTTCTAGGCCTTCGGGGCCTCTGATAATCACTCCAGCTCCCTGGTGTTTGGATCCTGAGGTCCCGTCAACATATAACGTCCATTCTGGCTCATCTTCGCCCGAAAACGAATGTCCCTCCTCGATGTTTGGTCTTCGGCGATGAAGTCTGCCAAAGCTTGAGCTTTTATAGCTTTCCAGGGTTCATACGTGATGTCGTGTTCGCCAAGCTCTATACACCACTTGGAAAGCCTTCCCGAGTGATCAACTTTCCTCATAACATCCCGTAGAGGCAGGGTACTTCGAACGATAATGGGGTGAGCCTGAAAGTATGGCCGTAGCCTCCTTCCTGTAACTACCAAGGCATATATAGGTTTTTGAAGCAAAGGGTACCTGACTTCGGCGCCATGCAGGGACTTGCTGACATAGTAGACCGGCCATTGCTTTGGCCCTTCTTCTTTCACGAGGACCGAGCTCACAGCTTTTTTCGTGATAGCGAGGTATAATACGAGGGGCTCTCCCTCCCGAGGTTGCCGCAGGGTCGGCAGGCTGGCCAAGTAGACTTTGAGTTCTTCCCAGTCTTTTTGGCAATCTTCATCCCAAGGATGACCATTCCTTTCGAGGTCGCCTTCCATCTTTGCTGCCTTTGTGAGGACTTTGAAGAAGGGTCGACACCTATCTCTGTACCTGGAAATAAACCTGCTCAGAGAGGTTATTCTTCCGGTGAGTCTTTGCACGTCTTTGACTGTGGCAGGAGTTCGGAATTCAAGCAGAGCCTTAATCTTCTCGGGGTTAGCATCGATGCCTCTTTCGGATACCATGTACCCAAGGAACTTTCCCGCGGTCACCCCGAAGATGCATTTCTCAGGATTAAGGCGGATCCCGAACGCTCTGAGTTTTTAGAAGGTTTCCTCTAAATCTGCAACGTGGTAGCCAGGCAGTTTGCTTTTGACTATCATATCATCAACATACACCTCCATGTTCCTCCGCATTTGGTCTTTGAAGACCTTGTTCATCAGCCTCTGGTAGGTGGCTCCTACATTTTTGAGTCCGAAGGGCATCCTGATATAGCAATATGTTCCTCCCTCAGTGATGAAGGCAGTCTTCTCTTCATCTTCGGGGTCCATCCTTATCTGATGATACCCACTGAAAGCGTCCAGGAAACTTAGGAGCCTGTACTCGGCAGTTGAGTCTACCAGTTGGTCTATTGGCGGAAGAGGATATGAATCTTTCGGGCAAGCATCGTTCAAGTTTCTGAAGTCGATGCACATCCGGAGCTTACTACTTCCTTCTTTTGTGGCAATTACCACGTTGCTTAGCCATTCGGGGTAGTTTACCTCCCGGATAACGCTAGCGTCTATCAGATGCTGGACTTCGGTCTTGATGAAGTCACTTTTATGAGCTGAGATGCTCCGTTTCTTTTGCCGGACAGGTTTTATTTCCGGACTCGCTTTGACGCTATGCTGGATTACGCGAGGGTTTACCCCTGGCATGTCCTTCGGCGAGTAGGCGAACAGATCTTTATTTGCAAGCAGAAAAGGTACAAGTTTTTCCTTGTCTCCTTCGGCCATGCTTTTCCCTATTCGGGTACTATGGCCTGGGACAAGCTCTACTTCTTCTGTTTTTGCTTTTGTGGGATCTTCTGCTTTGCCCCTTTCCAGCTCTTTTACTTCTACAGCATGTGCTAAGTTGCTTGCTGGAGCCTTTCGTGCTCTGACGAACACCTTTCTCACCTCGCCTTGATCAATGAAGATCTTTGCGTCTCCTTCTTTGGTGGCGAAGGTGACGGTCAAGTACTTTACATCAGGGCGAATGTGCAAATTTTCCTGTGTCTGTCTGCCGAGGATGGCGTTGTATGACGAAGGAACGTCCATGACTATGAATCTTGCCATGGTAGAGGCGAACAACTCAGCAGTTCCTTTCTTCGAAGTTCCTTTCATCATCAAGGGGAGGTCGATCCACCCGAGGACAGGTAGCTCAGATGGTCCTACGCCGAATATGGGTGAAGTAACAGCCTTGAGGTCACTCCTGGATACGCCCAAGCTTGGCAACAAATGTGAGAACAAGACGTCTGCGTTTGACCCATCGTCCAGCAGTACCCTCTTGACGTCCCAGTTTCCTATCCTCGCCATTATCAGCAATGGATCGTCATGGGGAAATACGATGGTGGAGCCATCCTCGCGGGCCAATTTTTTCGTTGGGCTCTGATATTCCATCACCGCTATCTCTCTGGCCCTTCTTTTTCTTTCCGAGGATGGAAGTCCGGTTGTGATCGTCTGTATTACTCTTGCCGAAGGTGGAGGACGCCTTCTCGGACTTCTGTTCCTTCGCCTGTCTGAATCGTAATCCTCGTCATCGAGCTTTCCTTCTTCCTCTTTTTTCCCTTTCGGGGAAGGCATTCTCAAATAACGCCGAAGCTGGCCCTGCTTTATCAGTGATTCAATGTCCTTTTTCAACTGAAAGCAGTCTTCGGTGTCATGACCGTGATCATGGTGGAACTGACAGAACTTCTTCATGCTCCTTCTGTTGTCAGTAGTCATGCCCCTCGGTCGTTGGATTTGAGCCCCCTGTTTTTCCAACGCCATGAGGACGTTAGCCCTCGTGGTGCTCAGAGGTGTAAAGTTTTGGGGCTTCCTTCCTCCTACTCGCATTCTCCGAGGTCGGCCTAACTGTTCCATTGGACACTGGGCTTGCTGGCTGGACCCTTCGCCACGAGCGTGAATATGGTCAGCCTTCGATCCAGTCATTCTCAGCTCTTCGGCTGTCATATGTTGTTCAGCCCTTCGGTAGAATTCTCCTAGCATGTCCAGGGGATCTTTGGAGAATTCATAAAACAAGTGCGAATCCCTCCGGAGGCCCCTCGTCATGGCGAGGATGCGGATTTCGGGACGAAAGTCCAGAACACTGAGGGCCTCTCTGTTGAACCTCTCGACATAGTCACGGATGGTCTCCCCGTTTCTTTGTGCTATGTCAAACATCTGGATGGGCATCTTTGCCGTCGGCTTGCTCCCAATGAACTGTTGGGTGAACGCTGTGGACAGCTCCTGGAACCCCCTGATGTTTCCGGGAGGAAGGGAATTGTACTAGGCAGTTGCTGGTCCTGCGAGGGTGACTTCAAAGCACTTGCAGAGTGTAGCATCATCAGCCCCGTGTAGCACCATGCTGCGTTTGTTCTTTGTTAGGTGGGCCTGGGGATCAGTCCGACCCTCATAGGTCTCTAGCCGAGGTAGCCTGAAGTCACTTGGCATGGCCGCCTCGACCACTGTTCGGGCGAAAGGAGTTAGCCTGGCCCAAACAGGCTTGCGTGCCACCTGCTGTTCCACTCTCTCCAGTCTTGCCAAGACCTTCTCCAGGAGGACCGTAGCACTGGGCTCCTCTTCCTGGTGCTTGGAGGTTCTTGGGTAAAAGGACTGTTGCCGTCTCTTCGGGGAGCGACTTCGGTACCGAGGTGAGGGGGACCTTGCCTCTGGCGACAAACTTCTTCTGGACGGGACTTCGGGTCGTTCAGACCTCGCTCTTTCCGCCAACCGTGCTCCGAGGGGCAAGTTATCTGTCGAGGACTCTTCTCGTGGCTCCCCACTTCCCGAGCTATGATGGGTTGCCCTTGGGCTTTTCTCCCGAGGTCGTGCTGGCGAAGTGGGTTTTTGCGCCTGGGCTGGTTGCGGGCACCTTCGGTCTATTTGTTGTGTCATTTCAGCCACAACAGACCTCTGAAAGTCTCTTAAAAAACCCATGGTGATGACAAGAGGGCATTACTCTTCAGGCAAGGAAGTCTCTGGGGGACTTTGTTCGGTAGCTGGTTGGGTCTTAAGCGCGGACGGGGACTTTGGGAGTCCTTTGTCCTTCGAACGCCGAGTTTTGACAACAGCTACCTGGGAGTGGGTTCCCACAGACGGCGCCAAATGATGCCCCAAAGCATCTTCGTTTGCTGTCATGTTGACAGGTGGAGAGACTTCCTGAGGAGGCGAGCGCCTGGAGCTCTGGTTTCCCAGCTGAGTGTGCCTGAAAAGCTCAAAGAAGAGGTTAGGAGGTCCCCGGTTTGCTTTTCCGGGGAGGACCCTCCGACGCCCAAGTCAGTTTTCTGAGTGAAAGTGGAGGAAGAACACTAAGGGATCAAGTGTCTTGCCTGTTTTGTGTTTTCTCAGAGGGAGGAAAATGCCCCATCCTTTGCCCAGTCCCCTTTCCTAGTATTTATAGGAGTAGATGGTCCGTTCAGATCATGACACGTGTTCGGTCAGATTTGATCTGTGCTTTTGGACCTAGGGGACAGGCAGCCGTTTGCAGCCTCCTTTAGCCCTGGACCCGGACAGGTTGTGTCAGGACTGGGGCGGCTGCGGCGTGTCAGTTCGCCGTTCTGATGTGACGTGTAGGGCTTGTGGGCGACATGTCAGAGGTTCCTTAAATGCTCATACCTTACTCCCGAGGTCCCCTGGGCGAGGTCGCCCTTCGTTGCGTGCACCCTATTCGGATTCTATCCGTCCTTCGGTGCGAGCACCTTCTTTGGGATCTATCCCATAGTTCTGGGAGTTCCCTTGATGAACACCTTCTTCGGGACTCACACCCATAGTTCGGGGATTCCCTTGTTCAGGTGTTTCTTGTTCGGGGAAGATCCTCTTCCGGGCCTCTGCCTTCGGGGAGATTCTTCCTTGCTTCAGAGAGATGGCTCTCTTACCCGAAGACGGTTAGTTTGGCCCCTCGATGGAGACGGTGTTGTCCTCGGAATTCCTGACGAGCTAACCAAAGTCTCAAGCTCATAGTGTTTGACTTCGCACCTTCCGAGGTCAGTGAAAAGATCCTCTCTTGGGTGACGTCAGACTCCTCGGCCAATATTCTGGCAGGGAGTTACTACCGAGGAGGCAATAGCCTTTGGCTATCAACTGCCATCTTTGTGCACTTGGCACTAGGTCAAAAAACCTTCAATAAGTGCACTCCCCTCAATAAGCTTGGTTCATCAAGCTCATGGCTCTCTTCCAAGCTTAGCCGTAGCTCCATGGATGTTTGAAAATACATAAAACAACCCATGAGAGCAAGAGAACCCTTACCAAAGTGGGTAGGCAAAAAATCAAGCTTGATCCTTGAAGTATGCAAGAAATAGCTCTAGTTTGCTTCCAATTGTTTCCTTTTGCCTTCAATTTCAATCAATTGCAAGTTTGAAGGTGTGGTGGCTATGGAGGAAGTATGGCTGTGTTCTTGGGCTGGGGGAAGACGAAAATGAGAGAGGGATAAGTGATTTGGCCACTTAAATGGCCTTAAATAAGCTTAAGGGCACCAAAACACACTTAAGCAAGCTTAACCTTGCTTTATGTCATTTCCCTTTTCACTAATTATGGTTTCTTTGTCTTAAACTCATTGGTACACATGTGCCCAGCATTTTTGACTAATTATCAAGTCTTGGCTGCCTCCCCATAGTGGGATAACCCCACAATTCCACCCTTAGACTTAAGTCAGAAGCTTGAACACCTTAAGGTTTACACTAGGGCATTTAGGTCCTCATTGCCTTTAGTGTTTCCTTTGTCCAAACTTGTCTTCCATGAACAATTTGGTCCTCCAATAGCACTTTCATACCATTCTTATCCTTCCCATAACTCTCCAAGTCTCTTTCTTGAGAGTTTTGCAATTGAGTACCCGAATTTCCAAAACCTTACAAAAAAGTCCATAGGTTGCTTGCAAACAAGGAATCCCTAAGGCTTTTCTTGGGGACCAAGTTACCAACTTGGGACACTTTTAAGGAGGTGTTGATCCTACCTTTTACCCCCCCACACTTCAATCACTATGATGAGAATTACACAATATAATGGTTTTTAGCCATTATGACACACTTGTAATTCTCCCATTTTGTGAGGTGGTAACAGTTCAGCCTCTTACCCGTTCTTACCAAGGTTGTTTCCCCAAGTATTTGTAAGAGGACATTAGGAGAAGTCCGTTTGACACAGTCCGCTCAGATCATGACATGTGTTCGATTGGATGCAGTCCGTACCTTCGGGGATGGGGATCTCCAGCCGACCATAGGCCGTTCTGGCCAGAAGTCAGGTCTTTGTGTCAGAGGCTCCTTAACCATTTTTGTCGTGTTCACAAGACCCCTTTGGTGAAAGAGACCTCTCGGGATATGAGAGCTTCTAGCCGAGGTCGCCAAAGTTACTCAGAAGGCCCCTCAGCACAGAGGATTCCCTTTGGAGGATGTTTTGCCCTGTTGAGGATGGTGAGTCTACTCTTCCTAAAGTTGGTCAGGTCATTTTATCGATGGTGGTAGCGCACCATTTTCCCGAGGTCAGTCTTGTTATTCCTGAGGGTAATGGTGGATTACCGAGGTCCGGGGATCAAGGACTATGGGCCTCTTTTCCCGTGGTTGGTGCTTGCATTCTCTGAGTGTGATCCTCATTTTTTTCGAGGGCGGTGCTTTGTCAGATCTTGAGAGTAATGGCTATTGCCTCCTCGGTAGTAACTCCCTGCCAGAATATTGGCCGAGGAGTCTGACGTCACCCAAGAGAGGATCTTTTCACTGACCTCGGAAGGTGCGAAGTCAAACACTATGAGCTCGAGACTTTGGTTAGCTCGTCAGGAATTCCGAGGACAACACCGTCTCCATCGAGGGGCCAAACTGACCGTCTTCGGGTAAGAGAGCCATCTCTCTGAAGCAAGGGAGAATCTCCCCGAAGGCAGAGGCCCCGAAGAGGATCTTCCCCGAACAAGAAACACCTAAACAAGGGAATCTCCGAACTATGGGTGTGAGTCCCGAAGAAGGTGCTCATCAAGGGAGCTCCCAGAACTATGGGATAGATCCCAAAGGAGGTGCTCACACTGAAGGACGGATAGAATCCGAAGAGGGTGCACACACCGAAGGGCGACCTCGCCCAGGGGACCTCGGGAGTACGGTATGAGCATTTAAGGAGCCTCTGACATGCCGCCCACAAGCCCTACACGTCACATCAGAACGGCAAACTGACACGCCGTAGCCGCCCCAGTCCTGACACAACCTGTCCGGGTCCAGGGCTAAAAGAGGCTGCAAACGGCTGCCCGTCCCCTAGGTCCAAAAGTACAGATCAAATCCGACCGAACACGTGTCATGATCTGAACGGACTAGCTACTCTTATAAATACTAGGAAATGGGACTGGGCAAAGGATGGGCATTTTTCCTCCCTCTGAGAAAACACAAAACAGGCAAGACACTTGATCCCTTAGTGTTCTTCCTCCACTTTCACTCAGAAAACTGACTTGGGCGTCGGAGGGTCCTCCCCGGAAAAGCAAACCGGGGACCTCCTAACCTCTTCTTTGAGCTTTTCAGGCACACTCAGCTGGGAAACCAGAGCTCCAGGCGCTCGCCTCCTCAGGAAGTCTCTCCGCCTGTCAACATGACAGCAAACGAAGATGCTTTGGGGCATCATTCGGCGCCGTCAGTGGGAAACTACTCCCAGGTAGCTGTTGTCGAAACTCGGCGTTCGAAGGACAAAGGACTTCCGAAGTCCTCGTCCGCACTTGAGACCCAACCAGCTACCGAACAAAGTCCCCCAGAGACTTCCTTGCCTGAAGAGGAACGCCCTCTTGTCATCACCATGGGTTTTTTACGAGACTTTCAGAGGTCTGTTGTGGCTGAATTGACACAATAGATAGACCGAAGGTGGCCGCAACCAGCCCAGGCACAAAAACCCACTTCGCCAGCACGACCTCGGGAGAAAAGCCCAAGGGCAACCCATCATAGCTCGGGAAGTGGGGAGCCACGGGAAGAGTCCTCGACAGATAACTTACCCCTCGGAGCACGGCTGGCGGAAAGAGCGAGGTCTGAACGACCCGAAGTCCCGTCCAGAAGAAGTTTGTCACCAGAAGGAAGGTCCCCCTCACCTCGGTACTGAAGTCGCTCCCCGAAGAGACGGCAACAGTCCTTTTACCCAAGAACCTCCAAGCACCAGGAAGAGGAGCCCAGTGCTACGGTCCTCCTGGAGAAAGTCTTGGCAAGACTGGAGAGAGTGGAACAGCAGGTGGCACGCAAGCCTGTTTGGGCCAGGCTAACTGAAACCGTCTCTGGAGATGAAACTCCTTTCGCCCGAACGGTGGTCGAGGCGGCCATGCCAAGTGACTTCAGGCTACCTCGGCTAGAGACCTATGAGGGTCGGACTGATCCCCAGGCCCACCTAACAAAGTACAAACGCAGCATGGTGCTACATGGGGCTGATGATGCTACGGTCTGCAAGTGCTTTGAAGTCACCCTCGCAGGACCAGCAACTGCCTGGTACAATTCCCTGCCTCCCAGAAACATCAGGGGGTTCTAGGAGCTATCCACAGCGTTCACCCAACAGTTCATTGGGAGCAAGCCGACGGCGAAGATGCCCGTCCAGATGTTTGACATAGCACAAAGAAACGGGGAGACCATCCGTGACTATGTCGAGAGGTTCAACAGAGAGGCCCTCAGTGTTCCGGACTTTCGTCCCGAAATCCGCATCCTCGCCATGACGAGGGGCCTCCGGAGGGATTCGCACTTGTTTTATGAATTCTCCAAAGATCCCCCGGACACGCTGGGAGAATTCTACCGAAGGGCTGAACAACATATGACAGCCGAAGAACTAAGAATGACTGGACCGAAGGCTGACCATATTCACGCCCGTGGCGAAGGATCCAGCCAGCAAGCCCGGTGTCCAACGAAACAGTTAGGCCGACCTCGGAGAACGCGAGTAGGAGGAAGGAAGCCCCAAAACTTTACACCTCTGAGCACCACGAGGGTTAACGTCCTCATGGCGTTGGAAAAACAGGGGGCTCAAATCCAACGACCGAGGGGCATGACTGCTGACAACAGAAGGAACATGAAGAAGTTCTGTCAGTTCCACCGTGATCACGGTCATGACACCGAAGACTGCTTTCAGTTGAAAAAGTACATCGAATCACTGATAAAGCAGGGCCAGCTTCGGCGTTATTTGAGAATGCCTTCCCCGAAGGGGGAAAAAGAGGAAGAAGGAAAGCCCGATGATGAGGATTACAATTCAGACAGGCGAAGGAACCGAAGTCCGAGAAGGCGTCCTCCACCTTCGCCAGGAGTAATACAGACGATCACAACCGGACTTCCATCCTCGGAAAGAAAGAGAAGGGCCAGAGAGATAGCGGTGATGGAATATCAGAGCCCAACGAAAAAATTGACCCGCGAGGATGGCTCCACCATCGTATTTCCCCATGACGATCCATTGCTGATAATGGCGAGGATAGGAAACTGGGACGTCAAGAGGGTACTGCTGGACGATGGTGATAGCCAAAGGCTATCGCCTCAATCTGGCCGAATACCCTGCCACAACAATGGCCAGAAGAACTGGCGCTTCCCGGGAATAGGTGGAATCATGCACCTCGGGAGATAGCCTGAGAGCTCTGAGCCTCGGCACGCCAGTAAAACTTGAGGACTCCATTTGCCCCCCAAGGTTGTGAACAGCGCGCCTACGGAAAAGTGGCACCAGACATTGCTGCCCGAATATGATATCCCCGAAGGCGGAACCCCCTGGAACTGGGAACCCCCGAACTGAGGGTAGGCTTCCCGAAGAGGCTCTGTCCGAACTAGAGGACGACCTCGCCCAGGGACCTCGGGAGTACGGCAGGCGCATTTAAGGAAGCATTTAAGGAAGCCTCTGACACGTCCCACCACAGACGTAAAAAGTCACCCTGACGCGCAGACGCCATCAGAATCATATCATGGCCCGTCTCAGCACAAGGCTCGAGGCCATCTAGTTACCAACTATTTGTCCCCTACGCCCAGACGTTCAGGAGCATCCGACCGCACACGTGTCATGATCTGAACGGGCTAGGTATTCCTATATATACAGGAAATAAATACTTGACAGGAGGTTGGCAGGCCGGATATACAGCTCCCACACCCTGAGAAAATACCAGGCGAGACTTTTCTGCCTTTCTCTTTGAGCTAGTGACTTTCTCCTTCTTCCGGCCACCACTGACTTGGGCGTCGGAGGCTCCCCCCCCGGAAAAACACTCCGGGGGCCTCCTAACCCTGTTTACCAGCTTTTCAGGTACTCTCCTTGGGGCGATCCACCTTCCAGGCGTTCTTCCTCCTAGAAGTCTCCTCAACAGTCATCATGACTCACAACGATGAGGCCTTAGGCCATCATTTGGCGCCGTCCGTGGGAACCCGCTCGCAGATTGCCGTCGTTGAGACTCGGCGTTCTAAGGACAAGGGACTCCCAAGGTCCTCGTCCGCGCCTGAGATACAACCGGCTGCTGAGCAGACACTCCCAGAGACTTCTACGCCTGAGGAGGACCGCCATCTGGTAATCACCATGAGCTTCTTGAGGGACTTTCAGCGCTCGGTCGTTGCTGAAATGACTCAGCAGATCGACCGAAGATGGCCACAGCAGTCACAGGCCCAGAAACCCTCCTCATCAACACGCCCTCGGGAGAGAAGCCCCAAGTCTACACACCGCAGTTCAGAAAGTGGAGATCCTCACGGAGAATCATCCACAGAAGATATAGTTCTCGGGAAACGGCCTGTGGGACAAACCGGGTCCAAGCGACCGAGAGTCTCACAGTGAAGCAGTTCGTCGCCCGAGGCGAGGGCCCTGACCCCTCCGCGCCGAACTCGCTCCCCGAAAAGGTGCTGGCGATCTCCCTCCCGCGAAAATGGTCCTAGCGCCACTGCGCTTATGGAAAGGATATTGGCACGGCTGGACAGAGTGGAGAAGCAAGTGACCAGAAAACCCGTTTGGGACAGGCTGTCGGGGGCATTATGCGAAGATGGCTCCCCGTTTATTCGCACCGTCGTTGAGGCAGCTATGCCAGGCGACTTCAGAGTGCCTAGGCTGGAGATCTATGATGGCCGGACTGATCCACAGGCCCATCTGACGAAGTACAGGCGGAGCATGATAATGCACGGAGCTGATGACGCTACCATGTGCAAATGCTTTGAAGTCACCCTCACGGGCCCAGCAACAGCATGGTACAATTCGTTGCCCCTAGGGACTATCACTGAGTTTCAGGAGTTGTCCACAGCCTTTACCCAGCAGTTCATTGGGAGCAGGCCGACGGCCAAAATGCCTGTACAGATGTTCGACATAGAGCAGAGAAACGGAGAGACAATCCGAGACTATGTCGAACGATTCAACAGGGAAGCACTCAGCGTCCCGGACTTCCGGCCCGAAATCCGCATCCTCGCTATGACACGGGGCCTTCGGCGTGACTCACAGCTGTTCTACGAGTTCTCAAAGGACCCCCCGGAGACCCTCGGAGAATTTTACCGAAGGGCAGAGCAGCACATGACAGCCGAGGAATTGAGGATGGCGGGGCCGAAGTCTGATCATCACCGCGCCGAAGGGTCCAGCCAGCAAGCTCGGCATCTTTCTGAACATACAGGTCGACCACGGCGAATGCGAGGAAAGAAACCTCAAAGTTTCACACCCTTGAGCACGACACGGACCAACATTCTCATGGCGCTGGAAAGGCAAGGGACGCAGATTCGGCGGCCAAAGGCCATGGCCGCCGATAATAAGAAGAATGCCAAGAAGTTCTGCCAGTTTCATCGCGACCACGGTCATGACACCGAAGACTGCTTCCAGCTGAAGAAGTACATAGAGTCGCTGATCAAACAGGGCCAACTTCACAAGTACCTGCGGATGCCCTCCCCAAAGGGCAGAAAAGAGGAGGAAGAGAGGGCCGAAAACGAGGACTATGACTCCGACAGGCGGAGAAACAGAAGTCCAAAAAGGCGCCTTCCACCTCTAGTAGGGGTCATCCAAACCATCACCACGGGGCTCCCATCCTCGGAAAGAAAGCGGAAGGCCAGAGAAATTGCGGTTATGGAGTATGAAAGTCCATCAAAGAAATTGGCTCGCAAAGATGGCTCCACTGTCATCTTCCCCCACGACGACCCGCTGCTGATAATGACGAGAATAGGGAACTGGGACGTCAAGAGAGTGTTGCTTGATGATGGCTCAAATGCTGACGTCCTATTCTCGCACTTACTGCCGAGCTTGGGCATCTCCAGCAGCGAGCTTAAACCTGTCACCACGCCCACCTTCGGCGTTGGGCCATCCGAACTACCCGTCCTCGGATGGATCGACCTCCCTTTGATGATGAAAGGCACTTCGGTAGACGGAGCAGCTGAGTTGTACGCATCCACAATGGCAAGATTCATCGTCATGGATGTCCCGTCTTCGTACAACGCCATCCTTGGAAGGCAGACTCAGGGGAACCTGCACGTTCGCCCCGATGAGAAGTACTTGACTGTCACATTCGCCACCAAGGATGGAGATGCAGAGGTCTTCATCGACCAAGCCGAGGTAAGAAAGGTGTTTGTAAAAACACGAAAGGCTCCGGCAAACAGCTCTACACAAACGGTGGAGGCAAAGGCGCAGGAGAAAGGCAAAAAAGGAGATCCCGCAGAAGCAGAAACGGAAGCAGTAGATCTTGTCCCAGGACAATCTACCCGAATAGGGAAGAGCTTGGCCAAAGGTGATAAGGAAAATCTTGTATCCTTTCTGCTAAAAAATAAAGATCTGTTTGCCTACTCGCAGAAAGACATGCCAGGAGTGAACCCTGGCATAATACAGCACAGCCTCAAAGTAAGCCCGGAAGCAAAACGTATCAGGCAAAAGAAACGAAGCATCTCAGCCCACAAAAGCAACTTCGTGAAAACCGAAGTCCAGCGCCTATTGGATGCTGAAGTTATCAGGGAGGTAAAATACCCCGAATGGTTAAGCAACGTGGTCATTGCCACAAAAGAAGGTAGCAGCAAACTCCGGATGTGCATTGATTTCAGAAACTTGAACGATGCTTGCCCGAAAGACTCATTTCCCCTCCCGCCAATAGATCAACTGGTAGATTCAACGGCTGAATACGGGCTCCTGAGCTTCCTAGATGCCTTCAGCGGCTACCATCAGATAAGGATGGACCCCGAAGATGAAGAAAAAACTGCCTTCATCATCGAGGGAGGAACGTACTGCTATATCAGAATGCCCTTCGGGCTGAAAAATGCAGGAGCCACCTACCAGAGACTGATGAACAAGGTCTTTAAAGACCAAATGGGGAGAAACATGGAAATATATGTTGATGATATGATAGTAAAAAGCAAGCTGCCCGGCTACCACGTTGCAGATTTGGAGGAAACCTTCCAAAAGCTCAGAGCCTTCGGGATTCGCCTTAACCCCGAGAAGTGTATCTTCGGGGTGACGTCGGGAAAATTCCTTGGGTACATGGTATCCGAAAGAGGCATCGACGCCAATCCTGAGAAGATTAAGGCTCTGCTTGAGTTCCGAACTCCTGCCACAGTTAAAGACGTGCAGAGACTAACCGGAAGAATAACCTCTCTGAGCAGGTTTATTTCCAGGTACGGAGATAGGTGTAGACCTTTCTTCAAAGTCCTCACAAAGGCAGCAAAGATGGAAGGCAACCTCGGAAGAAACAATCATCCCTGGGATGAAGATTGCCAAAAGGCCTGGGAAGAACTCAAAGTCTACCTGGCCAGCCTGCCGACTCTGCGACAACCTCGGGAGGGAGAACCCCTCGTACTGTACCTCGCCGTCACAGAAAAGGCCGTGAGCTCGGTCCTGATAAAAGAAGAAGGGCCGAAACAATGGCCGGTCTACTACGTCAGCAAGTCCCTGCATGGCGCCGAAGTCAGGTACCCTTTGCTTCAAAAAGCTATATACGCCTTGGTGCTTGCAGGAAGAAGACTGCGACCATATTTCCAGGCTCACCCCATCATCGTCCGAAGTAGTCTACCACTACGGGATGTTATGAAGAGAGTTGATCATTCGGGAAGGCTCTCCAAGTGGTGCATAGAGCTTGGCGAACACGAAATCACGTATGAGCCTCGGAAAGCCATAAAAGCCCAAGCATTGGCAGATTTTATCGCCGAAATACCCACCACTGAGGAGAACCATTCAGATCCGAAAGAAGGTGAGCCAGAATGGACCTTGCATGTTGACGGAGCCTCGGGGTCCGTACACCAGGGAGCTGGAATAGTTATCAGAGGACCTGAAGGCCTAGAGGTGATGAAGGCTATCAAGTTCAGCTTCAACGTTACCAATAATGTGGCTGAGTATGAAGCCCTTATAGCGGGATTACGCTTGGCCAGAAAGATTGGCGTGAGAAACTTAAGGGCTCACAGCGATTCCCAGCTGGTAGTTCGGCAGACGGCAGGAGATTATGGGGCGAAGGACCCAATCTTGGCAAAATACCACGAGCTGGTAAGAAAACTCATCCAAGAGTTTGACGCCGTGCGGATCGAAAATGTACCCCGGCGGAATAACACTGAGGCAGATTGCTTAGCGAAGTCCAAAACATACACCGAGGTGCTAGACCATCCAAGCATCTCCGTGCTAAGTGTAACGACCTCGGGAATGGGGTGGAAGGACCCCATAAAGAGATACCTCGCAGAGAATGAGCTTCCCGAAGACGCCGGCAATGCTGCAAGACTGCGAAGACGCGCCGGAAGATTCTTCCTGATTGGTGAAGAGTTATATCGGCAAGGATATGCAAATCCGCTGCAGAGATGTGTGGGCGAAGAGGATACTGAGATGGTCCTCGAAGAAGTCCACGAAGGCATGTGCGGCTCGCACATTGGAACTGATGCCCTTGCAGTAGTGATACTCCGCCAAGGATACTTCTGGCCTACCCTGAGAAAGGACGCAAGGCAGTTCGTCCAGAAGTGCGGTAGTTGCCAGAGACATGCAAAAATCCAGAGGATACCCTCGGAAATGGTAACGTCGGCAGACTATCCTTGGCCCTTCGCAGTCTGGGGTATAGACCTCATTGGGCCACTCCCCACAGCGCCCGGAGGCGTGAAATTCTGCGTGGTAGCGGTGGACTATTTCTCAAAGTGGGTAGAGGCAGAACCACTAGCAACTATCTCGGCAAAAGAAGTGCAGAAGTTCGTATGGAAGAACATCGTATGCAGATTTGGCATACCGAGGGTACTAGTAGCTGATAATGGATCCCAGTTCATAGATAAAGGATTCCAGGAATTCATCAGCGACCTCGGAATAAAGATGCACTTCGCCCCAGTAGCTCACCCCCAAAGCAATGGGCAGGTGGAAGTATCAAACAGGACCATAAAAGATGGCCTGAAAAAGAGACTTGGGGAAGCCAAGGGGAAATGGCCAGGAGAACTCCAAAGTGTATTGTGGAGCTACCGAACGACGCCACGAAGAGCCACAGGGGAAACTCCCTTCTCACTCGTCTTCGGAACAGAGGCCATTATCCCAATAGAGATAGTTCAGCCTTCAATACGGGTGCAAGTATTTGATGAAGGCGGAAACGACCTCGGTCTGAGAACTAAGCTCGACCTTGTGGCCGAACACAGAGAAATAGCCGAGCTGAGAAGAAAAGCTTTCCAGCAAAGAGTGGCCGCGGCTATCAACTTAAAAGCCAGGCCAAAAGAAATCAAAAAAGGAGACCTCGTTCTCCGAAAGGCCGACTCTGCACCCCGAAGGCCATCTCACGGAGTACTTCGCGCAAATTGGGAAGGACCTTATCTGGTTCTCGCCGAAGTACGAAAAGGCGTGTACAAGCTTGGCGACGCCGAAGGCGTAGAATTGAAAAACACTTGGCATTCAGACGCCCTGAAAAAATTCTACGCCTAAAGTTGAGCGGAAGAAATATATTGTACAAAAAATATTCTAAGTACAGGATGGTCCGGAGAAGAATGGTCTTGAGAAAATTTTTAAGTATACCAAATTGTCCAGGACAAAATTCCGCGAAGGTGCTCGCCACGAAAAAAGCAGATATGACTTCCCGAAGTCCGTTGAGCCACTATGCTCGGGAAAAATGGGAAACAAGAATCTCGCAAAAGTACACGCCAAAACAAAAGCAGAGGTAATTTCCGAACACCCTTGAGCGAACGTGCTCGGGAAAAAGGGAATGAGCAATCTCGTGAAAATTTTCCTAAGTCCCTTGAGCAAATATGCTCGGGACAATAGGAAGACAGAAAAATTTGGCTGAAGGTTTTCCGAAGGCCCTTGAGCGAACATGTTCGGGATAAAAGGAAACAAAAAGCCTGCAAAAGACTTAGCCAAATTTTACAAACTTTCCAGAAAGTCTCTTGAGCGAGCACGCTCGGGACAAAGGAAGGTAAAAAGTTTCTTTGGTTGCAGGTTTTCCGAAAGTCTCTTGAAGCAAACGTGTTCGGGACAGTGGAAATGAAGAAACTTACAAGAAAGGACTTAGCCAAAAGATTGTTCATTTAGAGCAAATCTCCTTACAAAAGAAGTGCCCAAAGAAGGAGCACAAAGGAGAAAAATAAGAGGAGCCCTAAAACAAACTAGGGAGAGCCGGGCGGACGAAGACCAGGAAGCTTCAGATGCTCGACCTTGGACCACTGCCACCGAGGTCCCTCAGGAATATTTAGGCCCTCCAGAAAAGAGAGGTCCAAATCTGGGAACCTCTGCAGCACCTGGTGCCGAGCGAGGCAGAAGCCGTCCTGAAAGGCGACCTTGGCCATGTCATCAGAAGTACGTTTTTGAACGCCAAGGACATTGACCTCGTCCCTCAGCTCAGCAACCTCCTCTTCGAGCTCGCTTATCCCCAGCGTCTCTCCGGACTCCTTCTTCAGAGCCTCGACCTTGGTTTGAAGAGCATTGTTCTCGTCCGTCAACCTCGACGCAAGACTGTCGGAAACAGCCTTGTCCTTGACAAGATCTTCGTTGGCGGCGAGCAGCCCCTTTACTTGGTCGCCGAGGTCGGCAATCTTCTGGGAGGAGTCCTTTTCAAGTTCTTCTCTTTTCTTCGAGAACTCCTCCCGAACGGCAGCAAGTTGCTGAGAACAATCCGCTGTCAGCTGCTGGTTGCTGGCGATCACCTTCGCAAGCGAAGCCTTCGCTTCACTGAGTTCCCGCGAAGTCGCATCCTTGGAGGCAGCCTGTCTGGCCACCCGAACTCGGAGATAACCAGCGTACTCCAGCAGCTACGGCAAGGCAAAAGTCCAGGTTAGTACAAGTCTAAACACTTAGAAAATTGAGGAAAAAAGTGTAAAGACTATACCTGAGCAGCATGCTCGGTGACTTTTGCGGCGAGGGTATTATCCCCCGGGTGAGCCGCCGCAATGGCCCGGAAGGAGGCATCAGTGGTCATCCCCTTCCAAATCTCTTTTGTCATCTTCGGACAATCATCGGAGAACAAATTCATATCCTCCGTGATTGACCAAAAGGGCTCCAAGGGGATCTTCCCCTCAGGGATTGTGGCATCGCGCAGGGCCCGTTTCCTCTCATGAATGGCCCTCTAGCCAGCAGTAAGAGGCTCCCCTGAAAGTGAGAAGGAAGTTAGGAGCAGAAGAAAAATTCGCGAAAGGAAAAGGAGCTGAACTTCGCCTAAAGGCATACCTGGAGGAACCTCAGAGACAGTGTCCTCGGGATCCTCGGGCCCCTCGGAAGAAAGACCCTTACCCTTCTGCCGGTACCGCTCCTCGGCGGTGGGTACTTCTACCACTACAGTGTTTCTGGGGGCCTCGAGGTCGAGAGGAGGCACCTCGGCGGAAGTAGCGGGGACCTCGGCCGGTGGAATTTCAACAAGACCAGCGTCTTCGCCAGCTTCTTCTTCCAGAAGCTCTGGCTGAGAAGGCTGGAGAGCCTTCCTAGCTCGCTTCGCCGAGGGTCCCGCCCCTGTCGTCTTCCTTCTTCGGGAAGCCGCCTTCTTTGTCTGCTCCCCCTTCTCCACTTGGCCAGAAAAGAGGGCCTTGTAATAAGCGGCAGCCCCATCGCCCATCTCTGAAAAAGAGAGGAGATATCAGCGTAAGTCCGAGGAAAAAGTATAAAGGGATGGAAGATTACTCACTTTCGGCAAAAGTTTCGAAAGAAGTCTCCCCCTTAAGGAGCTTGACCAGCCAGGAGTCTTTCCCGGCGATGGCGGGAGCGGGCATATTGAGGTCAGTCACATGCTCCTTAACCACTTTCAGCTCCCGAAGGACTTCTTCGGTCATCAACCTCCAGTTGATAGGAAAGGGGTAAAGAGCACGAGGAGAGACCTCGGGAGCCCAGTCAGCGACTGCCCGAATGCGGGCGTCGAAATCCGCGAACACGGAAGCCAACGATGGGGTCAGCAGCATCCTCGGGTCAACGACGTCTGCGTTCAGCACTCCCTGAGCCCATCTGGTCGGGACATCAGACCAGTTCTTATCCACCTTGAGGAAAAAGAACTTAGGCTGCCACCCCCGCCAGCTATCCTTCGTGTCAAAGGTGAAGGTGAATTTTTTGCTCCCGGATCCCCGAGGCAGCAGGAAATAGAAGCCACCCTTCGGGACCACATAGAGCTTGTAGTACTGCATGAAAATGATGAAGTGGGGCTCTATCCCGAACACGCCACACATGCAGAGGTAGGCGTTAAAATAGCAGTACGCGTTCGGGGGAAGCTGGTTCACAGCAATGCCATGGAATTGGCAGAACTCGCAAACCACCTTCGGGGGAGGATACCGAAGACCGGCCTTCAGTTGGGCTCGGAAGACGGTAACCTCGTCGCCACGGTTTGAAAAAGCAAAATGGCTAGAACGAGGCAGTCTGGTCACAGCGTAAGACGGAAGAAAGAATTTTTTCTTCCACCTCTCTAGTTTTTCGGGGGTGGTACAGCAAGGATGGGCCAGAAGAGGTTTCCAGCTCTCGGGAACAGGCATCGCAGACATGAAAAAGAGTTTGAGATGGAAAAGAAAATAGTTTCCAGAAAAAACTCAGAAGACGAGTTTGGAAAAAACAACAGTTTTCCAGAAAAACTCAGAAAAACAGAGGAATCAAGTACTCTGGAAATCAAAACCCACCAAAAGATTTGCCTGAGGACGCCGTTGTGAAAGTTGGTAGGAAAAAGCTCTGATTAAAGAAGCTCCGCCACAGAAAGCAAGATAAAACGCAAGAACAGAGGGCAGAGCAGAAAAAGAGCAGAAAAACAGTAAGTGGGACTTATGATGGAATGGGCTATTTATAGGCCAAAGGTGGGTAACCGAAAGAACATCATAAGTACCCATTGGAGGCGAACCGTCGCCGTAACTGCCCGCTGCACCCGAAAAGGCGCGCCCTCTGTAAATGACGCGCCTCTCCTCCAATGGCAAGAAGCCACGTGTCAACCGCTGCGCAGAAATGGGGGACGTGCCTCCCTAAACGTGCCTGGAAAACCGGGACACGCCTCCTGATTGGGACACGTCGTTTGACATCCCTGAGAAATGGAGACGCGCCGCTCAGTCTGACACGCTTGGCCATCAGACCTGCAGAAATAAAAAGCAGGCCACCTCGAGGACACCAAGAGACAGGCTATGGCTGAACAGCCCATGACTTTTGGGCAAGAGGTGTATCTTCGGTACAGGCTTTGCCTCGGAGACACCAAAGAATAGGCCAAGGCCGAACAGCCCAGACCCTCGGGCAAAAGGTGCGACCTCGGAACAGGTTATGCTTCCCAACGAGACTCCCAACGGCAACCTCGGAAAGAGATGCAAACCGAAGTCTTCACTTCGGCTTTCCAGAGGGGGGCATGTGATAGCCAAAGGCTATCGCCTCAATCTGGCCGAATACCCTGCCACAACAATGGCCAGAAGAACTGGCGCTTCCCGGGAATAGGTGGAATCATGCACCTCGGGAGATAGCCTGAGAGCTCCGAGCCTCGGCACGCCAGTAAAACTTGAGGACTCCATTCGCCCCCCAAGGTTGTGAACAGCGCGCCTTCGGAAAAGTGGCACCAGACATTGCTGCCCGAATATGATATCCCCGAAGGCGGAACCCCCTGGAACTGGGAACCCCCGAACTGAGGGTAGGCTTCCCGAAGAGGCTCTGTCCGAACTAGAGGACGACCTCGCCCAGGGACCTCGGGAGTACGGCAGGCGCATTTAAGGAAGCATTTAAGGAAGCCTCTGACACGTCCCACCACAGACGTAAAAAGTCACCCTGACGCGCAGACGCCATCAGAATCATATCATGGCCCGTCTCAGCACAAGGCTCGAGGCCATCTAGTTACCAACTATCTGTCCCCTACGCCCAGACGTTCAGGAGCATCCGACCGCACACGTGTCATGATCTGAACGGGCTAGGTATTCCTATATATACAGGAAATAAATACTTGACAGGAGGTTGGCAGGCCGGATATACAGCTCCCACACCCTGAGAAAATACCAGGCGAGACTTTTCTGCCTTTCTCTTTGAGCTAGTGACTTTCTCCTTCTTCCGGCCACCACTGACTTGGGCGTCGGAGGCTCCCCCCCCGGAAAAACACTCCGGGGGCCTCCTAACCCTGTTTACCAGCTTTTCAGGTACTCTCCTTGGGGCGATCCACCTTCCAGGCGTTCTTCCTCCTAGAAGTCTCCTCAACAGTCATCATGACTCACAACGATGAGGCCTTAGGCCATCAGATGGGTCAAACGCAGACGTCTTGTTCTCACATTTACTGCCAAACTTGGGTGTATCCAGGAGTGACGTCAAGGCTGTTACTTCACCCACGTTCGGCGTAGGACCATCTGAGCTACCTGTCCTCGGGTGGATCGACCTCCCCTTAATGATGAAAGGAACTTCGGAGAAAGGAACTGTTGAGTTGTTCGCCTCTACCATGGCAAGATTCATAGTCATGGACGTTCCTTCGTCATACAACGCCATCCTCGGCAGACAGACACAGGAAAATTTGCACATTCGCCCTGATGTAAAGTACTTGACCGTCACCTTCGCCACCAAAGAAGGAGACGCAAAGATCTTCATTGATCAAGGCGAGGTGAGAAAGGTGTTCGTCAGAGCACGAAAGGCTCCAGCAAGCAACTTAGCACTTGCTGTAGAAGCAAAAGAGCTGGAAAGGGGCGAGGCAGAAGATCCCACAAAAGCGGAAACAGAAGAAGTAGAGCTTGTCCCAGGCCATAGTACCCGAATAGGGAAAAGCATGGCCGAAGGAGACAAGGAAAAACTTGTATCTTTTCTGCTTGCAAATAAATATCTGTTCGCCTACTCGCCGAAGGACATGCCAGGGGTAAACCCTCGTGTAATCCAGCATAGCCTGAAAGCGAGTCTGGAAGTAAAACCTGTCCGGCAAAAGAAACGGAGTATCTCGGCTCAGAAAAGTGACTTCGTCAAGACCGAAGTCCAGCATCTGATAGACGCTAGCGTTATCCGGGAGGTAAACTACCCCGAATGGCTAAGCAACGTGGTAATTGCCATAAAAGAAGGAAGTAGTAAGCTCTGGATGTGCATCGACTTCAGAAATTTGAACGATGCTTGCCCAAAAGATTCATATCCTCTTCCGCCAATAGACCAACTGGTAGACTCAATTGCTGAGTACGGGCTCCTAAGTTTCCTGGACGCTTTCAGTGGGTATCATCAGATAAGGATGAACCCCGAAGATGAAGAGAAGACTGCCTTCATCACTGAGGGAGGAACATATCGCTATATCAGGATGCCCTTCGGACTAAAAAATGCTGGAGCCACCTACCAGAGGCTGATGAACAAAGTCTTCAAAGATCAAATGGGGAGGAACATGGAGGTGTATGTTGATGATGTGATAGTCAAAAGCAAACTGCCTGGCTACCACGTTGCAGATTTAGAGGAAACCTTCCAAAAACTCAGAGCCTTCGGGATCCGCCTTAATCCTGAGAAATGCATCTTCGGGGTGACCTCGGGAAAGTTACTTGGGTACATGGTATCCGAAAGAGGCATCGATGCTAACCCCGAGAAGATTAAGGCTCTGCTTGAATTCCGAACTCCTGCCACAGTCAAAGACGTGCAAAGACTCACCGGAAGAATAACCTATCTGAGCAGGTTTATTTCCAGGTACGGAGATAGGTGTCGACCCTTCTTCAAAGTGCTCACAAAGGCAGCAAAGATGGAAGGTGACCTCGGAAGGAATGGTCATCCTTGGGATGAAGATTGCCAAAAGGCCTGGGAAGAACTCAAAGTCTACTTGGCCAGCCTGCCGACCCTGCGGCAACCTCGGGAGGGAGAGCCCCTCGTATTATACCTCGCCGTCATGAAAAAAGTTGTGAGCTCGGTCCACGTGAAAGAAGAAGGGCCAAAGCAATGGCCGGTCTACTATGTCAGCAAGTCCCTGCATGGCGCTGAAGTCAGGTACCCTTTGCTTCAAAAAGCTATATATGCCTTAGTGCTTGCAGGGAGAAGGCTGTGGCCATACTTTCAGGCTCACCCCATTATCGTCCGAAGTACCCTGCCTTTACGGGATGTTATGAGGAAAGTTGATCACTCGGGAAGGCTTTCCAAGTGGTGTATAGAGCTTGGCGAACACGACATCACGTATGAACCCCGAAAAGCTATAAAAGCTCAAGCTTTGGCAGACTTCATCGCCGAAGTACCAAACACCGAGGAGGGACATTCATTTTAGGGCGAAGATGAGCCAGAATGGACGTTATATGTTGACGGGGCCTCAGGATCCGAACACCAGGGAGCTGGAGTGATTATCAGAGGCCCCGAAGGCCTAGAAGTAATGAAGGCCATCAAGTTCAGTTTTAACGCAACCAACAATATGGCCGAGTATGAGGCCCTCATAGCAGGATTACGCCTCGCCAGAAAAATTGGCGTGAGAAACTTGAAAGCCCATAGTGATTCCCAGCTGGTGGTCCGGCAAATGGCAGGGGACTATGGCACGAAAGACCCGACCTTGGCAAAATACCATGAGTTGGTAACAAAGCTTATATGGGAGTTCAACATCGTGAAGATCGAGAACGTACCCCGATGAGAAAATGCTGAGGCAGACTGTTTGGCGAAGTCCAAAACTTGCACCGAAGTGCTAAGCCACCCCAGCATCGCGGTGTTAAGCATAGAGACCTCGGGGAAAGGATGGAAAGAACCAATCAAACGTATCTCGCAACCAACACACTCCCCGAAGACCCCAGCGAAGCCGCAAAAGTGCGAAGGCGCTCCGGACGTTTCTTCTTAATTGGAGAAGAACTATATCGGCAAGGATATGCAAATCCACTACAGAGGTGTGTTAGTGAAGTGGATACTGAAATGATCCTCGAAGAAGTTCACGAAGGTGCCTGTGGTTCGCACATCGGAACCGACGCCCTAGCAGCAGTGATACTTTGCCAAGGTTACTTCTGGCCTACCCTGAGAAAGGACGCCAAGCAGTTCGTCCAGAAATGTGGTAGTTGCCAGAGACATGCGAACATCCAAAGAACACCTACAGAGTTCGTGACTTCGGCAGACTATCCTTGGCCCTTCGCAGTTTGGGGCATAGATCTCATTGGGCACTCCCAACGGCGCCTGGAGGCGTAAAGTTCTGCGTAGTAGCAGTTGACTATTTTTCTAAGTGGGTCGAGGCAGAACCTCTGACAACTATCTCGGCAAAAGAAGTGCAGAAGTTCGTATGGAAAAACATTGTATGCAGATTCGGCATACCGAGGGTACTCGTAGCGGACAACGGATCCCAGTTCATAGACAAAGGATTCTAAGAGTTCATTAGCGACCTAGGGACAAAAATGCACTTCGCCCCAGTAGCTCACCCCCAAAGTAATGGGCAGGTGGAAGTATCTAACAGGACCATAAAAGATGGTCTGAAAAAGAGATTGGGAGAAACAAAAGGGAAATGGCCAGGAGAACTCCAAAGCGTGTTATGGAGCTACCGAACAACACCCCGAAGAGCCACAGGGGAAACGCCTTTTTCACTCGTCTTCGGTACAGAGGCCATCATCCCTGTCGAGGTAGTACAACCGTCAATACGAGTCCAAGTGTTCGATGAAAAAGGAAATGACCTCGGCCTGAGAACCAAGCTCGACCTCGTCAGCGAACACAGAGAAGTAGCTGAGCTGAGAAGAAAAGCTTTCCAGCAAAGAGTGGCAGCAGCCATAAACCTACGCGCCAGGCCAAAAGGAATAAAGAAGGGAGATCTCGTTCTCCGAAAGGCTGAATTTGCACCTCGAAAGCCGTCCCACGGGGTACTTCGCACAAATTGGGAAGGACCGTACCTGGTACTTGCCGAAGTACGAAAAGGAGTTTATAAGCTCGGTGATGCTGAAGGCATAGAATTAAAAAACACTTGGCACTCAGAGGCCTTGAAAAAATTCTATGCCTAAAAAGTTTGGTGGGAAAGTTGTATTGCACAAGTTGGACAAATTTGTCTAAGTAAAAAGTTCTGAAGAAGTACAAAACAAGAGTCTCACGAAAGCAATCGCCGAGGAAAGCAAAAGTAAGTTTTCCGAAGTCTCTTGAGCGAATATGTTCGGGACAAAGGAAAGCAAAAGTATGATTCTCCGAAGTCCCTTGAGCGAATATGTTCGGGACAAAGGAAAGCAAGAGTATGGTTTTCCGAAGTCCCTGGAGCGAATATGTTCGGGACAAAGGAAAGCAAAAGTATGGTTTTCCGAAGTCTCTCGAGCGAATTATGTTCGGGACAAAGGGAAACAAAGGGATCTGGCAAAAAATACTTAGCCAAATTTTTATCTATTGAGCCAAAGAGTGCTTATAGAGAAGAAAGTTGCTGAAAGACTACAAAAAAGAAGAAGAAAATGAAGACAAAAGGCCCTAGTACAAACTAAGGAACCTCGGCGTCTTGAGAACTGCCAGCCTCTGTGCTTTTGTCAGCAGCCTTCGGCGCCGAGAAAGAAGGAGGCAGTTTCAAGTGCTCGATCTTGGACCAAGTCCACCGAGGCTCCTTCGGGATGTTCATGCCTTCCAGGAAGGAGAGGTCAAAATCTGGGAACTTCTGCAGAATTTGGTGCCGAGCAAGACAGAAGCCGTCTTGAAAGCGCAACTTCGTCATATCATCGGACTCCCGCTTCTTGACCGCCAAATCTGCATAGTCCTTCTCCAGATCCGCGTAATCCTTCTCTAGATCCTTAAGCTTTCTCTTCAATGCCTTCATCTTCTTCTTCTCTTCTGAAGGCTTCTTCAGAGATGCGACCTCGGCTTCGAGCTGGGCCTTTTCCTCGAGCGTCTTTGCAAGGATTGCGTCACTTTCTGACTTATCCTTTTGAATCGCTTCTACGGTCGAAGTCAGCTCCGCCATCCGAGAGCCGATGTCGGAAAGTTTCTGGGAGGTGCCTTTCTCAAGTTCCTCTTTCTCTTTTATGAACCCCTCCTGAAGTTCAGCAATTTCCTTCTCCGAAGACTGCTTCAACTGAGCATTATCGGCAGCCAACGCCGAACACTAGGCCTTCGTCTTGGTGTAAAGGTCCCAGAGTGACGCCCTCCTTTCTGACTCTCGCGCCACCCGAACACGGAGCAACCCGGCATACCCCATCAGCTGCAAAAAAAGCAAACAAATGGAAAATAATGCTAAGTAAAAAGTAAAGGCGAAATTGGCACTAAGGAAACAGTGAAGCGTACCTGGGCGGCATGTTCAGTGAGTTTGGCGGCCAAAGAGATGTCGCCTGGGTAAGCCTCCGTAAGGGCCTTGTAAGAAGCCTCAGTAAAAACCCCTTTGCACATCTGCCTGGCCATCTCGGGACAGTCCTCGGAGTACATATTCATGTCCTCCGTGAACGTCCAGAAGGGCTCCTTCGGAACTTTCCCTGCTGGGACTTCGGCATCCCAAAGGGCCCTCTTGCGGGCGTGTTCGGCAACCCAGTCAGGAGCGGCCACCTCCGCTGCACAACAAAGCAGAAAAATTGGTTAAAGGCCAGAAAACTCTTAAGGATTTACAAGAGAAAAAAGGTTCTTCCGGTTTCGGCATGTTGAGGTCTGTCACATGCTCCTTTACCACCTTGAGTTCCCGAAGGACCTCTTCAGTCATGAGCCTCCAGTTGATCGGAAAGGGGTAAAGGGCACGAGGAGAGACCTCGGCAGGCCAGTCAGAGACGGCCCGGATGCGCCTGTCGAAGTCCTCAAAGATAGGTGCTACGTCGGCGTCTAGCTGTCTTTGGTGGCGAAGGTGAACGTATACTTTTTGCTCCCGGATCCCCGAGGTAGCATAAAGTAGAAGCCACCCTTCGGGACCACGAAGAGCTTGTAGTACTGAAGAAAAACTACAAAGTGAGGTTTTATTTTGAAAACGCTGCACATATAGAGGAAGGCGTTGAAATAGCAGTACGAGTTCGGTGGGAGTTGGTTAACGGCAATGCCATGGAAGTTGCAGAACGCGCTAACCATCTCCGGGTGGGGATACCGAAGTCCGGCCTTCAGTTGGGCTCGGAAAACGGTGATTTCATCACTTCGGTTGGAGAAAGGAAATTGGTCAGGACGGGGCAACCTCGTCACAGAGTAAGAGGGTAAGAAAAACTTTTTCTTCCACTTCGCTAGTTTTGCCGAAGTAGTGCAGCAAGGGTGAGAAAGAAGAGGTTGCCAACTCTCGGGAACAGGCATGATGAAAATGAGTTCGGGAAAAACAAGGAAAACGAGTTCGGGAAAAACAAAGAAGAATCTTTGAAAAAAGCAGAAGGACTAAAACCCACCAAAGGTCTTGTCGGAATCTGGATTTCTGAAAGCCGTCGTGAAAGGTGGTCGGAAAAACGCCTGAAAAAGGAGAACCGCCGCGAAAAATTGGGAGAGAATTAGAAGGCAAAAGAAAGCAAAAGCAGAAGCAGAAAGAGGGTTATGACAGGACTGATATATATAGCTCGAGAAGGCCAGGAGAACCGTCATCATTAGTATCCCTCGAAAGGCGAAGCGTCGCCATAACTGCTAAGAGTGCCTGAAAAGTCGCGCCCGCCGTACTCAGTGCATTCTTACCCAATAAAAGTGCGCCATGTGTCAGCCATCGCGCAGCAAACGTGCCACGTGTCGTCCATCACGTCGGGCGTGCCCTCTGACAATCTATTTGGTCTAGAGGCGTCGTCCTAGACTGACTCCGCTAGACACAGGACGCGACGCATGAGCAGACCTATAAAGGCGAAAAAATAGGTTACCTCGAAGACACCAAAAGACAGCCTGTGACTTCGGGCAAAAGGTCTATCTTCGGTACAAGGTTATCCTATCTTCCCTCGCCCCGAGGATACCAAGACACAGCCTGTGACTTCGGGCAGAGGGTGTATCTTCGGCACAGGGACAGCCTATCTTCTCGCGCCTCGAGGACACAAAAATGCTGCCTATCGCTACAAGCAGAAGAAGGCGTCTTCGGCACACATATCACAACCACAGGACCCGAAAATCGATGAACCGAAGTTTCTCACTTCGGCTTTTCGAAGGAGGGCTTGTGATAGCCAAAGGCTATTGCCTCCTCGGTAGTAACTCCCTGCCAGAATATTTACCGAGGAGTCTGACGTCACCCAAGAGAGGATCTTTTCACTGACCTCGGAAGGTGCGAAGTCAAACACTATGAGCTCGAGACTTTGGTTAGCTCGTCAGGAATTCCGAGGACAACACCATCTCCATCGAGGGGCCAAACTGACCGTCTTCGGGTAAGAGATCCATCTCTCTGAAGCAAGGGAGAATCTCCCAGAAGGCAGAGGCCCCGAAGAGGATCTTCCCCGAACAAGAAACACCTGAACAAGGGAATCCCCGAACTATGGGTGTGAGTCCCGAAGAAGGTGCTCATCAAGGGAGCTCCCAGAACTATGGGATAGATTCCAAAGGAGGTGCTCACACCAAAGGACGGATAGAATCTGAAGAGGGTGCACGCACCGAAGGGCGACCTCGCCCAGGGGACCTCGGGAGTACGGTATGAGCATTTAAGGAGCCTCTGACACGCCGCCCACAAGCCCTACACGTCACATCAGAATGGCAAACTGACACGCCATAGCCGCCCCAGTCCTGACACAACCTGTCTGGGTCCAGGGCTAAAAGAGGCTGCAAACGGCTGGCCGTCCCCTAGGTCCAAAAGTACAGATCAAATCCGACCGAACACGTGTCATGATCTGAACGGACCAGCTACTCCTATAAATACTAGGAAATGGGACTGGGCAAAGGATGGGCATTTTTCCTCCCTCTGAGAAAACACAAAACAGGCAAGACACTTGATCCCTTAGTGTTCTTCCTCCACTTTCACTCAGAAAACTGACTTGGGCGTCGGAGGGTCCTCCCCGGAAAAGCAAACCGGGTACCTCCTAACCTCTTCTTTGAGCTTTTCAGGCACACTCAGCTGGGAAACCAGAGCTCCAGGCGCTCGCCTCCTCAGGAAGTCTCTCCGCCTGTCAACATGACAACAAACGAAGATGCTTTGGGGCATCAATAAGTGATTCTCATAGTGATGATGGTATATGTAGTCCTTCGACCTAAGATCATCAAGGTTCCCTACAAGTGAGTCAGATACTTCATTACTTTCCTTTGTTGCTCGTAACTAAGTGAACTTGAAGGAGGTCATTGGGTATGTCACATATCATGCGAAGGGATTTGTATGATCAAGATGGGATTTGTCCCTCCTATGTAACGGGAGTGATATCTTCGGGCCCCTTGATAGAGTAAGACTTAGAAAAATGCATGGCCATGCTTGGATGAGTTGATATACGATATCAATGTCATCAGTTTAAGTTGGTCTACTCGGTAATCAAGAAACCAAAGATTAGGCTATACGAGAGTGACACATTCCATGTCTCCTGCTTAGTCTTGATATCTTGGACAAAGGGACAATGGCATATAGCAATAATGATCATAAAGGTTTAGTCAAATCACTGACAATCTTGTCACTTGGGTAGCAATGATGTGTTGCTAGACATCGCTCATTGCTTATGATCATAAATGTGATTTATGATCATTGCCAACATGGTAAGGGCCTATTGGGTTACACACATAGAGCTATTTGGATCATTAGAGTGCATGGGCTAATTATTTGGGTTATGGTTTCACTTTAATTTCGTATTAATAATGGGCCCAAGAGTTGAGCCATTATTAAGCCCAAAATTAAAGCCTAATTGGATTAGGGCTTTGAAACCCATTAGGCCTGGAAGTTGAGTCTCACTATAAATACAACTTTTAGTGAGAAATTCATAGGTCTCCTTGCCCTAGCCTCCCAAAAGGACAACCGCACTCTTCTCTTGCAATTCCTTGGAGGACGCAAGCTAGCACTGCGAGCGCAAGAGAAATGCATCTACCGGGATGCGGTGGAAGCATGGTGATCCCGAGAGGCTCGTGTGGATACCATAGAGAGCTTGAACACGTCAACTGTTCAGGTTTTGTGATTCGACTCTACAGTTGAGTGAGAGATCTCAACTAAAAATTAGGAATGAAAATTTTTGGAACACCCAATTTACCCCATTTTGCTTAGATCCTGGAGGGTTTTGGTCAAATTTCGCTGCGCTGTTTGGCTCCCAAAACCCAACACTTTTTTCCAAACATGTCTACTCCAGTCCCACTCATGTCTGTTCAAACTATTCCCAATAGTTGGCTTCCCCTTAACTCTCATCCAAGTTGTACTACTTCGGAGAAGCTAGAGAAGTGGACAACTAAATTCTTTCTCCCTTCTTACGTCGTTACTAGGCTACCTAGTCCCGGTCTATTTAGTTACATGAATCACTCGGACAAGGTTACCATCTTGTGGGCCCAACTAAAGGCCGGACTTCGGTATTGTCCGCTGAAGATGATTTGTGAGTTTTGTCAATTTCATGGCATAGTTGTAAATCAACTTCCTTTGAACTCATATTCTTACTTCAACGCCTTCCTTTGCATGTGTGGGGTCTTCAAGATAGAACCTCACTTCATCTTCTTTATGCAATATTACAAACTCCACCCTATCCTGAAGGGTGGGTTTTACTTCTTGCTTCCTCAGCAATTTGGGAGCAGGAAGTACACGTTCACCTTTGGGACGAAGGACAGCTAGCTAGGGTGGCAGAAGAAGTTTCTCTTTCTGAAGGTCAATGAGAAGTGGAAGCATGTTCCCACCATATGGGCTAGGGGGACCTAGGATATAGACGTAGTCGACCCTCGGAAGTACTAACCTTAGAGTTAGAAGCCCAATTTGAGGAGTTCGACATCCGTATTCGAGTTGTCGTGGACTGGGATCCCGAGGTCCCTTTGAGTTCTTTGTACCCCTTTCCTATTAGATGGAACGTCATGACCGAAGAGGTCCTTCAGGAGCTGGGGGTGATCAAGGAACACATAACCGACCTCAACATGCCAAAGCGTCTTTTCGACGGGAAGAAGGTGTGGTTTGTAATGCTCCTTTAGGGCGAACTCACGTGCCAGGCCCCTCAAGAGAGTAAGTTGCTTCCCAGATTTTCCATATATCTCCTGTCGTACTTACACTAATATTCTTTTTTTTTTACAGAGATGGGTGACAAATCTGCTACCTTCTACAAGTCTCTTTTCCTCGGCCAAGATGAGAAGGGAGAGCAGTAGAGAAAGAAGGCCATGGTGAAGAGGAAGAAGGCACCGAAGGGACCATCTTCAACCCTGAGGTCAAAGAAGACTAAGGAGGACCCTCTTCCCCCGCCCCCCGAGGACGAAGCGGGGGTTATGGATTAGACCCCTGTTCAAGCGGACCCACCTTTGGAGCCCGCCATCTATTCAACTCCCCTGAGTCCAAATACTGCAGCGGAGACCTTGGGGACCTCGGTTGGGGGGTTTTCGGCCGAGGAACTTGAGGAGCGCCGAAGGAGGAAAGGCAAACACGTTCCCGTTGAGGTCGTCGAGGTCAGTGACTCCGAGGGTGATGACACTGAGCTTCCACTAGGTTTGTCCCTTAGCCATTCCTCCATGAGTTTGGGAATTTTTGGTATTTTAGACCTTCTAGATGAATGGCTAAGGGATAATGTACTGATGGAACTTTGGCACGATTTTGCTGGCAAAGCAGTGCAGGCTCCCTGGGTGGAAGATCATGCCCGGAAGAGGGCCCTTTGGGATGCCAAGATCCTGAAGGGGAAGGTTCTGATGGAGCCCTTATGGACCTTTACGGAGGACATGAACTTGTTCTCCGAGCATAGCCAGAAGATGGCTTCTTAGATGGCGACAGGTGTGATGACACACGCCACTTTTTAGTCTCTGAATAAGGAGTGTCCGAACGAGGAGATCCTTGCCACGAGGATGATTGAGCAGGTTGCCCGGTTAAACTCGTACCCTTTAGTACTTAGAAACTTTCTGCGTTATTTTTGTGCTTTGTTCCTTATTCGGGGTCTTTCCTTTTGCAGCTCTTGGTGTATACTGGGTACTTCAGAGCTTGGGCGGCCAAACAATCTTTGGTCCGAATTCAGTCTGATGAGTCCTTGGCGAAAGCCAAGGAACTCTTGCTAGCTCAATCACCAAGTATGGCGAGCTCAATAAAATAGCTAAGGAGGATTTGGCTAACCTTCGTGAGGGGATGCTCAAAAGCCAAAGGGAGCTCATCCAAGACTTCTCCACGAAGATGTCAGACCTTGGAACGAAGGTGATAGCTTTAACCTCGGCCAATGAGGTTCTTCAGAAGGAGAAGGAGGATGCTACTGCTGAAGTGGTGAAGGCATTCGACCCAACTCCAAACTTCCGGCCGAGGTCGAAAGCTAAAAATGAAGGGAAAGAAGAAAAAGAAAAAGTTGGGGAGGGAGGTCACGGTCCTTAGTAACGAACTGGAAGACTTGCATGTAGAGAAGAATAAGTCTGACCAGGCAGCCAAGTCCTCTTACCAGGATGGTTTTTGCCTGGCCCGCCACCAAGTTCTATCCAGATTTCCCGACCTTGATCTCTCCTTTTTTGGCGGCCCTAAACATCCCCGAAGGACCATCTTGGCAGTTGTCGAGGGTAGAATTCCTCAATCTTCTTGCTCTTCCTTCTTCGGCGCCTAAAGTAGCTGCTACCAAAAGAGACTTCGAAGGCGAAGATGCAAAAGATGCTGTGAAGTCGGCAGATGCCCAAGACCTCGAATAGGCCTGATTTTTCTTCTTTTTCTTTTGTAATCCATCCTTTGTACTTTATCACTGTATTAATGAAGTCTCTTCTTCTTCTATTAATGAAGTCTATTTTCTTCAATTAATGAAGTTTCTTTTCTTCAAAATTTTGGCTAAGGTTCTTGATGGACCTTCTTCGGGCTTGAATGGTGTCACGACCATGTTCGATCAGTACCCCTCCAGAAGACATCATCCTCCATGGAATTTATCCCTAGTTCAAATCGATCAAGTGCCTTTTATGCCAGTCACATTCAATTGACGCTTTTCGGCCAAAGTTGCCCTTCGATTATACCCTCACTTGGACAACCATTTTCGTCGTACTTAGCATCTCTTCTTTTTTGAAATTTTTTTAAAGTTCCATTCATGCATTTTAGAAAATACTCCCCTTCGGCAACCACGTTCGAGTGAAGGAGATGTTCATCTTCGGAGTAAGCATCTTCGGTCATACTACACTGTTTTTTGCATGACTTTTTACTTGAAAATTTTTCTAAGTGTGCACTTTAGCGCTTTTAGGGGGTCAGCAACTATGCTTTGTTGACCATTTTTGGCGCAGCTTAACCTCCGTCATAGTTTTACCCTTTTTTCTTCAACCTTGTTCAGTTGGCATGATCTAACGAAGATTGACCATTTTCATGAATTTTCCCCTTTGGTGTGATCATGTTCGGTCTTCCCCATCAGAATCGGGCATTTTTTATTCTCATTCGGAAGCGAACATGTTCGGTCAAATATGCCTTCAATAAAAAATGGAAATAATCTCAGAGGCCGTTTTGGAAAGAAGCACCTTTGGTATTTACATCATGTTCGGTCAGTCACCCTTGGGGAGAATTGTACAATTTTCTACTTGGAAAAAATTTCTGAGTGTAGATTTTTTCAAAGAATTTGAATGCCACGTATTTTTCAATTCTCCTCCTTTGGTATCGCTGAGCTTGTAGACTCCAGGATGAACTTCCTCGAGGACCAAATAGGGTCCATCCCAATTTTCCCAAAGTACCCCATTGGATGGTCTTCGGACTACAAACTTAGCTCTTCAGAGAGCGAGGTCCCCTTTTTTGATCCCTTTTTGTTTCACTTTCAAGTTTGTAGCGATGGCTACTCTTTGTTGAAAGGCTTTTCCTTTGACTTCGGTCGTTTCTCTATGCTTGTCAATTAGGTCCAACTTGGTCCTTAAACTGAGGTTATTCCCTTCTTCATCAAACACCTGTATCCTTAAGGATGGCTGTATGACCTCGATAGGAATAATGGCCTTTGTGCCGAACATGAATGAGAAGGGTGTTTCACCCGTGGCCCTTCTTGGGGCGGTTCGGTAACCCCACAGGATGCTCGGAAGCTTTCCTGGCCATTTTTCCCTTTGCTTCTTTCAACCTTTTCTTCAGGCCATCCTTTATTGTTCTGTTGGACACTTCAACTTGTCCATTGCTTTGAGGGTAGTGATAGCCGAAGGGCTATTGCCTCTATCTGACCCGAACTCGGAGCGTCAAGGAACGCGAGGATACTATTAGCCCCCCCGAGGTACTAAACAGATCACCTTCGGAGATGGAGAATCAGCTATTGCAAGCCGAAGAGGATCTCCCCGAAGGCGGAACCCTAAATTAGGGAACTCCCCGAACTACGGGCACATTTCCCGAAGGGGCACCATCCGCGTCAGAGGGCGGCCTCGTCCAGGGACTTCGGGAGTACGGTATGAGCATTTAAGGAGCCTCTGACATGCCGCCCACAGACACTACATGTCATCTCAAATGGCAATTTGACACACCGACGCCATCCAGGTCTTGTCACGACCTGTCTCGGTTCAAGACTCAAGGAGCTTGCCACCGGCTACTCGCCCCCTACACCCAGAAACTCAGAGAACATCCGACCGAACACGTGTCATCATCTAAACGGCTGGGGTTCTCTATAAATACCAGGGAACAAACCCTGGCAAACTGTTCGGCTCCTCATCCTCGAGAAAATACAAGCAAGCCCACTAAAAACCCTAGTGCTTCCCCCTTACCTTCTCAGGAAACTGACTTGGGCGTCGGAGGCTCCACCCCGGAAAAGCACCCCATGGACCTCCTAACCCTCTTCTCTGAGCTTTTCAGGCACATTCCCCTGGGAAACCTCAACTCCAGACGCTCTCGCTCACAGGAAGTCCTCTCGGAAGTCACCTTGCCTTCCAGTGAAGATGTCTCAAGGCATCATTTGGCGCCGTCTGTGGGAAACCATCCTCGGTTCGCCGTTGTTGAGACTCGGCGTTCTAAGGACAAGGGACTCCCGAGGTCCCCGTCCGCGCCTGAAGTCCAACCGGCCACTGAGCAAGCCCCCCCAGGGACTTCCACGCCTGAGGAAGAGCGCCCTCTGGTCATAACCATGAGCTCTCTGTGCGACTTTCAACGTTCTGTCGTAGCTGAAATGACACAACAGATAGACCAAAGGTGGCCGCAACAAACTCAAGCCCAAAGGCCTCCTTTGCCAGAACACCCTCGGGAAAAAAGCCCCAAACCAACCCATCGTAGTTCGGGATGCGGAGACCCATGAGAGGAGTCTTCAACAGAAAATATGCCCCTCGGGGCACGGCTCACGAGACAAGCGGGGTCAAGATGACCCAAAATCACACACAGGAGGAGCCAGTCACCTGAGGCAAGGTCCCCATCCCCTCAGCGCTGAACTCACTCTCGGAAGAGGCACCGACAATCTCCCCTGCCAGAAGAAGAACCTAGCGCCACAATCCTCATGGAGAAGATATTGGCGAGGTTGGACAGAGTGGAGAAACAGGTGGCCCGCAAACCCGTATGGGCTAGGCTGTCTGGAACCTTTTGTGGGGATGAGTCCCCATTCACCCAAGATGTAGTTGAGGCGCTCATGCCAGGTGATTTCAGAGTACCTCGGCTGGAAACTTATGATGGTCGTACTGATCCACAGGCCCATCTGACCAAGTACAGATGCAACATGATGATGCACGGTGCCGACGATGCTACCTTGTGCAAATGCTTCGAGGTCACTCTCACTGGGCTAGCAACAGCCTGGTATAATTCATTGACCCCAGGAACCATCACGGAGTTCCAGGAGTTATCCACAACCTTCATGCAGCAGTTTATCGGAAGTCGGCCAACGGTGAAGATGCCGGTTCAGATGTTCGACATAGCGCAAAGAATTGGAGAGACCATCCGCAACTATATCGAGAGATTTAACAGAGAGGCCTTGAGTGTCCCAGACTTTTGGCCCGAAGCACGCATCCTCGCGATGACACGGGGCCTTCGGAGGGACTCGCAGCTGTTTTACAAATTCTCCAAGGACCCCCCGGACACGCTGGGCGAATTCTACTGAAGGGCCGAACAGCACATGATAGCCGAAGAACTTGGAATGGGCGAACCGAAGTCCGATCACACCCGGGCCGAAGGGTCAAGCCAGCAAACCCGGTATCCCACCGAACAGGCAGGCCGACCTCGGAGAACGCAAGGAAGGAAACTCCCCATTTTCACACCGCTGAACACCACAAGGACCAACATCCTCATGAAAATGGAAAGGCAAGGAACTCAGGTTCAGTGGCCACAGGCCATGACCGCCGACAACAGAAAGAATCTGAAGAAGTTCTGCCAGTTTCATCGTGACCACGGTCACGACACCGAATACTGCTTCCAATTGAAGAAGTATATAGTGTCGCTGATAAAACAGGGCCAACTTCGGCGTTATCTGCGCATGCCTTCCCCGAAAGGGAGAAAAGAAGAGGAAGGAAAGGCAGAAGATGAGGACTACGACTCCGACAGGTGGAGAAACCGAAGTCTGAAAAGGTGCCCCACACCTCCAGCGGGAATCATACAAACAATTACGACGGGACTGCCATCCCCGGAAAGAAAGAGGAAGGCCAGAGAAATAGCAGTAATGGAGTATCAAAGTCCAACAAAAAAGTTGGCCCGAAAGGATGGTTCCGCCGTCATTTTCCCCCATGATGACCCATTATTGATCATGGCGAGAATAGGAAACTGGGACGTCAAGAGAGTGCTCATTGACGATGGATCAAATGTCGACGTCCTATTTTCACACTTGCTGCCAAGGTTGGGTGTATCTAGCAGCGACCTCAAGCCCGTCACCGCACCTACCTTCGGGGTAGGTCCGTCCAAACTGCCCGTCCTCGGATGGATCGATCTCCCTTTGATGCTGAAAGGGACTTCGGTGATTGGGACAGCAGAGTTGTACGCCTCCACAATGGCAAGGTTCATCGTTATGGACATCCTTTCATCGTGCAACGCCATCCTTGGAAGACAGACACAGGGAAACCTGCACATTCGCCCTGATGTCAAGTACTTAACCGTCACTGTCACCGCCAAGGATGGAGATGCAGAAATCTTCATAGATCAAGGCGAAGTAAGGAAGGTGTTCGTCAAAACACGAAAGGCTCCAGCAAACAACTTTGCACAAGCTGTGGAAGCAAAAGCACCAAAAAAGGGCGAGGCAGAGAATCCTGCGAAAGCGGAAATGGAAGAAGTAGAACTTGTCCCAGGCCAAAATACCCGAATAGGGAAAAACTTGGCCAAGGTGACAAGGAAAAACTTGTATCTTTTCTACTGACAAATAAAGATCTGTTTGCCTACTCGCCGAAAGACATGCCAGGGGTAAACCCTGACATAATTCAACATAGCCTCAAAGTGAGTCCGGAAGCAAAGCCTGTCCGGCAAAAGAAGCGAGGCATTTCAGTTCATAAAAGTAACTTTGTCAGAACCGAAGTCCAACGACTGTTAGAAGCCGATGTCATCAGGGAGGTCAAGTACCCTGAATGGTTAAGCAATGTGGTAGTGGCCACAAAAGAAGGAAGCGGCAAACTCCGGATGTGCATCGACTTCAGAAACTTGAACGATGTTTGCCCGAAAGATTCATACCCTCTCCCACCGATAAACCAATTTGTAGATTCAACTGCCGAATACGGGCTCCTCACTTTCTTAGACGCCTTCAGTGGGTATCATCAAATAAGGATGGACCCTGAAGATGAAGAAAAAAATGCCTTCATCACCGAAGGAGGAACATACTGCTGCATCAGGATGCCCTTCGGGCTTAAAAGCGCAGGAGCCACCTACCAGAGGTTGATGAGCAAGGTCTTCAACGACCAAATAGGGAGAAATATGGAAGTATATGTGGACGACATGATAGTCAAAAGCAAACTGCTTGGCGACCACGTCGTAGATCTAAAGGAAACTTTCCGCCAGCTCAGAGCCTTTGGGATCCGCCTTAATCCCAAAAAGTGCATCTTCGGGGTAACCTCGGGAAAGTTCTTTGGGTACATGGTATCAGAAAGAGGCATTGATGCCAACCCAGAAAAAATTAAGGCTCTACTCGAGTTCTGAACTCCTGCCACAATAAAAAATGTGCAGAGGCTCACCGGAAGGATAACCTCCCTTAGCAGGTTTATTTCCAAAAATGGAGATCGGTGTCGACCATTCTTCAAAGTCCTCACTAAGGCAGCAAAAAAGGAGGACAGCCTCGGGAGTAATGACCATCCTTGGGGTGAAGATTGCCAAAAGGCCTGGGAGGAACTCAAAATCTACTTAGCCGACCTGCCCACTTTGCGGCAACCTCACGAGGGAGAGCCCCTCGTGTTATACCTCGCCGTCACAGAAAAAGCCGTAAGCTCGGTCCTTGTGAAAAAAGAGGGGGCGAAGCAATGGCCAGTCTACTACGTAAGTAAGTCCCTGCACGGCGCCGAAGTCAGGTACCCTCTGTTGCAAAAAGCTATATATGCCTTGGTGCTAGCAGGAAGAAAGCTGCGACCATATTTTCAGGCTCACCCTATCATCGTCCGAAGCAGCCTACCTCTGCGCGATGTCATGAGAAAAGTTGATCATTCGGGAAGGCTTTCCAAATGGTGCATAGAGCTTGGCGAACAGGACATCACTTATGAACCTCGAAAAGCCATAAAAGCTCAAGCTCTGGCAGACTTCATTGCGGAAGTGCCCACCACAGAAGATAGCCATCCAGATCCAAGCGAAGGTGAGCCAGAGTGGACTTTGTATGTCGACGGAGGCTCGGGGTCCGAACACCAGGGAGCTAGGGTAATTATCAGAGGTCCTAAAGGCCTTGAAGTAATGAAGGCTATTAAGTTCAGCTTTAACGTCACCAACAATGTGGCTGATAGCCGAAGGACTATCGCCTCCGCCTGGCCGAACTCCCTGCCACCAGAATGGTCAGGAGATCTGGCGTTACCCGGAAAAAGGTGTTATCACACACCTCGGAGAAAAGCCGAAGAGCCCGAGCTCGGCACGCCAGGAAACCTGAGGATACTATCAGCCCCCCCGAGGATAGTAAACGGACCACCTTCGGAAAAGTGGCACCAGCTAGGGCGGGCCGAACATGATCTTCCCGGAGGCGGAACTCCCTGGATCTGGGAACCCCCGAACTAGGGGCAGGTTTCCAGAAGTCTCACAGTCCATACTACAGGATGACCTCACCCAGGGACCTCGGGACTACGGCAGGAGCATTTAAGAAAGCCTCTGACATGTCGCCCACAGACGTCACAAGCCGCCTCAAACGGCGCTCTGACACGCCGACGCCATCAAAATCACATCATGGCCCGTCTCGGCTCAAGGCTCAAGGAAGCCTGCCACCAGCTACTTGTCCTCTACGCCCAAACATTCAGAGGACATCCGACCGAACACGTGTCACAATCTGAACGGGCTGGACACCTCTATAAATATCAGGGGAAAACACCCTGGCAAACGGCTGGCAAAGATCCTGACTCCTTACCCTGAGAAAACATGACCAGGTGAGTTCACTGAACCCCTCAGTGCTATTCCCTCTCCCTTCTCTCAGCACCACTGACTTGGGCGTCGGAGGCTCCCCCCGGAAAAACACCCCGGGGACCTCCTAACCCACATTTTCTGAACATCTCAGGCACTCTCCCTTGGGCAAACCGGCCACCAGGCATTCTTCCTCTCCTGGAGTCCCTCCATCAGTCACCATGACTACCAACGATGAAGCCCCCGGGCATCATTTGGTGCCATCTGTGGGAACCCGCTCTGAGATCGCCGTCATTGAAACTCGGCGTTCTAAGGACAAGGGACTCCCGAGGTCTCCGTCGGCGCCTGAGACACAACCGGCTGCTGAGCAAACACTCCCAGGGACTTCTGCGCCTGAGGAAGACCTCCCTCTAGTAATCACTATGAGCTTTATGAGGGAGTTTCAGCGTTTGGTCGTGGCCGAAATGACACAGCAGATTGACCGAAGGTAGTCACAGCAGGCACAGGCCTGAAGACCTCCCTCACCTACACGCCCTCGAGAGAAAAGCCCGAGGTCGACTCATCGCAGCTCGGGAAGCGGAGACCCGCGCGAAGAGTCGTCTACGGAGAATATACCCCTCGAGAAACGGCCTGTGGGACAAACTGGGTCCAAGAGACCGAAAGTCCCACAGCGAAGGAGTTTGTCGCCAGAGGCGAGGTCCCTGTCCCCTCAGCGCCAAAATCGCTCCCCGAAGAGGTGCTGACGATCTCCCTTCCCAGAGGAAGAGCCTAACGCCACAGTTCTCATGGAAAGGATACTAGCATGGCTAGACAGGGTGGAAAAGCAGGTAGCTCACAAACCCGTCTGGGACAGGCTGACGGGAGCCTTCTACGAAGATGGGTCCCCATTCACCCGGGTCGTGGCCGAGGCAGCCATGCCAGGCAACTTCAGGGTACCTCGGCTGGAGATTTATGATGGACTCACTGATCCGCAGGCCCATCTGACCAAGTACAGACGCAGCATGATAATGCATGGTGCTGACGACGCTACCATGTGTAAATGCTTCGAGGTCACCCTCACAGGACCAGCAACTGCGTGGTACAACTCATTGCCCCCAGGAGCCATCACTGAGTTCCAGGAGTTGTCTACGGCCTTCGCGCAACAATTCATTGGAAGCCGGCCAACGGCAAAGATGCCTGTTCAAATGTTCGACATAGAGCAGAGAAAAGGAGAAACCATTCGAGACTATGTCGAAAGATTCAACAGGGAAGCTCTAAGCTTCCCGGACTTCCGGCCCGAAATACGCATCCTCGCCATGACACGGGGCCTTCGGCGAGACTCACAGCTGTTCTATGAGTTCTCAAAGGACCCCCCGGACACCCTCGGAGAATTTTACCGAAGGGCCGAACAGCACATGACCGCCGAGGAGCTAAGAATGGCTGGGCCGAAGTCTGATCACAACCGCGCCGAAGGGTCCAATCAGCAAGCCCGGCATCCAACTGAACAGGGAGGCCGACCTCGGAGGATGCGGGGAAACAAACTTCAAAGCTTCACACCCCTGAGCATTACACGGACAAACATCCTCATGGCGCTGGAAAGGTAGGGGACGCAGATTCGGTGGCCAAGGGCCATGACCGCTGATAACAAGAAAAACATCAACGAGTTCTGCCAGTTTCACCGCGACCACGGCCATGACACCGAAGACTGCTTCCAACTGAAAAAGTACATTGAGTCGCTGATAAAACTCGGCCAACTTCGGAAATATCTGCAGATGCCTTCCCCAAAAGGAAGAAAAGATGAGGGAAAAAAGGCCGAAGACGAGGACTACAACTCCGACAGACGGAGGAACAGAAGCCCAAAAAAGTGCCCTCCTCCTCCTGCAGGGGTGATACAAACCATCACTACGGGGCTCCCATCCTCGGAAAGAAAGCGGAAGGCTAGAGAAATTGCGATCATGGAATATCAGAGTCCGGCAAATAAACTGGCTCGCAAGGATGGATCCACCGTCATCTTCCCCCATGACGATCCGCTGCTAATCATGGCAAGGATAGGGAACTGGGACGTCAAAAGAGTGTTGCTTGACGATGGATCAAATACTGACGTCCTATTCTCGCATTTATTGCCAAATTTGGACATCTCCAGCAGCGAGCTCAAGCCTGTCACCTCGCCCACCTTCGGGGTTGGACCATCCAAACTACCTGTCCTCGGATGGATTGATCTCCCCCTGATGATGAAAGGAACTTTGGTCGATGGAACAGCTGAGTTGTACGCCTCCACAATGGCGAGATTTATCATCATGGACGTTCCTTCTTCGTACAACGCCATCCTTGGAAGGCAGACATAGGGAAACCTGCACATTCGCCCTGATGTGAAGTACTTGACAGTCACATTCGCCACCAAGGATGGGGATGCAGAGGTCTTCATAGATCAAGCCGAGGTAAGGAAGGTGTTTGTGAAAGCACGAAAAGCTCCGGCAAATAACCTCGCACAAACAATGGAGGCAAAGGCACCAGAGAAGGGCAAAGAAGGAGAACCCCCGAGAGCGGAAACAGAAACAGTGGAACTTGTCCCAGGACAATCTACCCGAATAGGGAAGAGCTTGCCCGAAGATGACAAGAAAAACCTTGTATCTTTTCTATTGGGAAATAAAGATCTTTTTGCCTACTCGCCGAAAAACATGCCAGGTGTGCACCCTGGCATAATACAGCATAGCCTCAAAGTAAGCCCGGAAGCAAAGCCTGTCCGGCAAAAGAAGCGAAGCATCTCAGCCCATAATAGCAACTTTGTGAAAACCGAAATCCAGCGCCTGTTAGACGCTGAAGTCATCAGGGAGGTCAAATACCCCGAATGGTTAAGCAACGTGGTGATTGCCACAAAAGAAGGCAGCAGCAAACTCCGGATGTGCATCGACTTCAGAAACTTGAACGATGCTTGCCCGAAAGACTCATACCCTCTTCCGCCAATAGACCAACTGGTAGACTCAACTGCTGAATACGGGCTCCTAAGTTTCCTAGACGCCTTCAGCGGCTACCATCAAATAAGGATGGACCCCGAAGATGAAGAAAAAACCGCCTTCATCACCGAGGGAGGAACATACTGCTACGTCAGGATGCCCTTCGGGCTCAAAAATGCTGGAGCCATCTACCAAAGGTTGATGAACAAGGTCTTTAAGGACCATATGGGGAGAAACATGGAGGTGTATGCACCTCTTGCCCGAAGGTATGGGCTGTTCGGCCTTGGCCTGTTCTTTCGTGTCTTTGAGGCGGAGCCTGTGCCGAAGATACACCTCTTGCCCGAAAGTCATGGGCTGTTTCGCCATAGCCTATCTCTTGGTGTCCTCGAGGTGGCCTGCTCTTTGTTTCTGCAGGTCTGATGGCCAAGCGTGTCAGTCTGAGCGACGTGTCCCAGCTTTTTTGGGATGTCAGAAGACGTGCCCCCTTTTTCCTAGGGATGTCAGGAGACGTGTCCCCGTTTTGGCGCGGCGGCTGACACGTGGCGCTTTGCCATTGGAGGAGAGTTGCGTCGGTTACAGAGGGTGCGCCTTTTCAGGTGCAGAGGGCAGTTACGGTGATGGTTCGCCTCCAAAGGGTGCTTATGACGACGTTTCGGTTACCCACCTCTGGCCTATAAATGGGTCGTTCCATCATAAGTTCCTTTTTCTTTTTCTTTTGCTCTTCTCTCTGCTTTGCCCCTGTTCTTGCACTTTCTTTCTTTCTGTGGCGGAGCTGCCTTAATCAGAGCTTTTTCCAGCCAACTTTCACGACGGCGTCCTCAAACTTTGGCAAATCTTTTGGTGGGTTTTTGTTTTCCAGAGTGTTTTGATCTCTCTGTTCTTTGGAGTTTTTTATGGAAACTGTTTTCTTGTCTTTTCCAAACTCGCTTTCATGTCTACAATGCCTATCCCTGAGAGCTGGCAGCCTCTTTTAGCCCATCCTTGTTGCACCACCCCTGCAAAGTTAGAGAGGTGGAAGAAAAAGTTCTTTCTTCCCTCTTACGCCATTACTAGGTTGCCTCGTTCTAGCCATTATGCTTTTTCAAACCACAGAAATGACGTTACCATTTTTCGAGCCCAGCTGAAGGCCGGTCTTCGGTATCCTCCCCCGAAGATGGTTTGTGAGTTCTGCCAATATCATGGCATTGCTGTGAACCAGCTTCCCCCGAACTCGTTCTGCTATTTTAACGCCTACCTCTGCATGTGTGGCGTGTTCGGGATAGAACCCCATTTTATAATCTTCATGCAGTACTACAAGCTCTCTGTGGTCCCGAAGGGTGGCTTCTATTTCATGCTACCTCGGGGATCCGGGAGCAAAAAATTCATGTTCACCTTCGCCACTAAGGACAGCTGGCGGGGGTGGCAAAAAATGTTCTTCCTGAATTTGGATTAGGCCTGGTCGTACATCCCGACCAAATGGGCTCAGGGAAAACTCAATGTGGACGTCGTTGATCCGAGGATGCTGCTGACTCCAGAGTTGGCTCCTGTGTTCGCGGATTTCGACGCCCGCATTCGGGCTGTCTCTGACTGGACTCCCGAGGTCGCTCCACGTGCCCTTTACCCTTTTCCTATCAACTGGAAGTTGATGACCGAAGAGGTCTTTCGGGAGCTAAAGGTGGTGAAGGAGCACGAGACTGACCTCAAGATGCCAGCTCCTGCCATCGCCGGGAAGGATTCCTGGTTGGTCAAGCTTCTTAAGGAGGAAATTTCTTTCGAAACCCTTGTCGAAAGTGAGTTGTCTTCTACTCCCTTGCTGTTTTTTCCTCGAACTTACGCTGATATTTCTCTTCTTTTTCAGAGATGGGCGACGGGACTGCCGCCTATTACAAGTCCCTTTTCTCCGGCCAAGTGGAGAAGGGGGAGCAGACAAAGAAGGCAACTTCCCGAGGGCGGAAGTCTGTCGGTGCTGGTCCTTCGGCTAAACGGGCGAAGAAGACTGTTCTTTCCTCCCCTTTGGAAAGTATTGGGGAGGAAAGCGAGGACGCTGAGGCCGCTGTCGCTTCGCTGCCCGATTCTTCAACCGAGCTTCCTGCCGCCGCCGACGTCCCTCATACCGACGCCCCTCCCCCAAGTCCTACCCCGTCGCAAGTCCTTCTGGACATCGTGGTAGAGGCACCTTCTGCCGAGGAGCGGCGCAGGCAGAAAGGTAAGGGCCTTTCGACCGAGGAGGCTGAGGACTCCGAGGACGTCGTTGCCGAGGTCCCTCCAGGTTAGTTGCTTTCAGGACAAGTATGCTTCTTTTTGTTTTTCTAAATTTTTCCTTTGTCTCTGACCCGCTTCTCATTTTCGCCATGCAGGGGAGTTATTTACCCCGAACTGGGCTGCCGAACACGCGAAGGCGCGCGCTCTTCGAGACGCCAAAGTCTCACAAGGGAGGATACCCAAGGAGCCTTTTTGGACTTTCACGGAGGACATGAACCTGTACTTCGAGGACTGTCCTGAAATGGCAAAGCAAATTTCGAAGGGGGTGCTTATAGAGGCCTCATTCAAGGCTATTGCGGCGCCCCATCCGGACGATGACACCCTCGCCGCAAAAGTCACCGAGCATGCTGCTCAGGTATGTTCTTCACACCTTTTTCCCTTCAATTGTTTCCTTAGTGCTTGGCTATTACTGACCTTGCATTCATCTTTTTGCAGCTGCTGGGATACGCCGGCTTTCTCCGAGTTCGGGTGGCCAGGCAGGCGAAGTTCCGAGCTTCGGCCTTAGAGGCCTTAGAGAAGGCGAAGGCCACTCGCTTGGCATTGATCACCAAGAACCAGCAGCTGTCAGATGCTGCGAAGGAAGAAGTTGCCGCCCTTCGGGAGGAGTTCCGGAAGGAGAAAGAAGAACTTGAGAAGGATTCCTCCCAGAAGATTGCTGACCTCGGCGAGCAGATAAATGGAATGCTGACTGCCAACGAGGAGCTCCTAAAGGATAAGTCAGATTCTGACAAGCTCATACTGGCACTGACAGCTGAGAAAAACATCCTTGCAGCCGAGGTCAAGTCCTTGAAGAAGGATCCGAAGGGGAAGAAGCAGATAAAGGCGCTGGGGGAGGAGATCGCGGATCTGAAGGACGAGCTTGACGACCTTGAGCTTGACAAGAGCAAGTCTGATCAAATGGCCAAGGTCGCTTTTCAGGACGGCTTCTGCATTTCTTAGCACCAAGTCCTCCAGAGGTTCCCAGATCTAGACCTCTATTTTCTAGAGGCTCTAAACATTCCTGAGGGACCTCGGTGGGAATGGTCCAAGGTCGAACATTTGAACCTTCCTTCTTCAATTCCAGCGCCGAAGGTGGTGGAAAAGGGTGGGCAAGCAAGTGGCTCTCGGGACGCTGCGAACCCTTAGGCTATTTTAGGACCCCTTTTCCTTCCCTTCAATTTTGTGTTCCTTCTTCGGGCACTTCTTCATTGTAAAGCAGCATACTCTTTAATGAAGATTTTTTGGCTAAGTCTTTTCACGAGTTTCTTTATTTCCATTGCCCCGAATGCATTTGCTCAAGAGACTTCGGAAAACCTGCGATCAAAGAAACTTTATTACCTTCTCTTGGCCGAGCCTATTCGCTCTGGAGGCTTTTTCGGAAGGTCTGTAAAATTTGACTAAGTCTTTTTGCAGGTTTTGCATTTCCATTTTGTCCCGAACACGTTTGCTCAAGGGACTTCGGAAAATACTTAGTCAAAATTTTCCTTCTTTTCCCCCTGTCCCGAGCATGTTTGCTCAAGAGACTTAGGAAATCTTTCGAGAGTTTTTTCTGTTTTCCTTTTTTCCCGAGCGTGACGGCTCAAGGGACTTCGGAAAACTGTCTCTGCGCTTATTTCGGCGAGTACTTCTGGGAGATTTTTCCATTTTTCCCGAGCGTGATGGCTCAAGGGATTTCGGAAAGGCATATCTGTGCTGTATCGTGGCGAGCACCTTCGTGGAATTCTGTCTTGTACAATTTTCTCAAGACTATTCTGTACTTAGAATATTTTTCGTACAACGCGATTCCTCCGTTCAACCTTAGGCGTAGAATTTTTTCAAGGCGTCTGAGTGCCAAGTGTTTTTCAATTCTACGCCTTCAGTTTTGCCAAGCTTGTACACGCCTTTTCGTACTTCGGCAAGAACGACATATGGTCCTTCCCAGTTAGCGCGAAGTACTCCGTGGGACGGCCTTCGGGGTGCAAAGTCAGCCTTTCTGAGAACGAGGTCTCCTTTCTTGATTTCTTTCGGCCTGGCCCGTAAGTTTATAGCCGCGGCCACTCTTTGCTGAAAAGCTTTTCTCCTCAGCTCGGCTATTTCTCTGTGTTCGCCAATGAGGTCGAGCTTCGTTCTTAGGCCGAGGTCGTTTCCACCTTCATCAAATATTTGCACCCGTACTGAAGGTTGAACTATCTCTATTGGGATAATAGCCTCTGTACCGAAGACGAGTGAGAAGGGAGTCTCCCCTGTGGCTCTTCGGGGCGTCGTTCGGTAACTCCATAATACGCTTTGGAGTTCTCCTGGCCATTTCCCTTTTGCTTCCCCTAGTCTCCTTTTCAGGCCATCTTTTATGGTCCTATTAGATACTTCCACCTGCCCGTTGCTTTGGGGGTGAGCTACTGGGGCGAAGTGCATTTTTATTCCGAGGTCGCTGATAAATTCCTGGAATCCTTTGTCTATGAATTGGGATCCATTATCAGCCACTAGTACCCTCGGTATGCCGAATCTGCATACTATGTTCTTCCATACAAACTTTTGCACTTCTTTTGCCGAGATAGTTCCTAATGGTTCTGCCTCGACCCATTTGGAGAAATAATCTACTGCTACCACGCAGAATTTCACGCCTCCGGGCGCTGAGGGGAGTGGCCCAATAAGGTCTATGCCCCAGACTGTGAAGGGCCAAGGATAGTCAGCCGAGGATATCATTTCCGAGGGTGCCCTCTGGATGTTCGCATGTTTCTGGCAACTCCCACATTTTCGGACGAACTGCCTTGCATCCTTTCTCAGGGTAGGCCAGAAGTATCCTTGGCGAAGTATCACCACCGCAAGGGCATCAGTTCCAATATGTGAACCATACATGCCTTCGTGGACCTCTTCAAGGACCATTTCAGTATCCTCTTCATCCACGTATCTTTGCAGTGGGTTTGCATATCCCTGTCGGTATAATTCTTCACCAATCAGGAAGAATCGGCCTGAGAGTCTTCGCAGTTTTGCAGCGTCGCCGGGGTCTTCGGGGAGCACATTTTCTGCGAGGTATCTTTTTATGTGATCTTTCCATCCCTTTCCCGAGGTCGCTATTCTCAGCACTGAGATGCTCGGGTGATCTAGCACCTCGGTGTATGTTTTTGACTTCGCCAAGCAATCTGCCTCTGTGTTATTCCGCCGAGGTACATTTTCGATCCGTACGGCGTCAAACTCTTGGATGAGCTTTGCTACCAGCTCGTGGTATTTTGCCAAGATTGGGTCCTTCGCCCCATAATCTCCTGCCGTCTGCCGAACTACCAGCTGGGAATCGCTGTGGGCCTTTAAGTTTCTCACGCCAATCCTTCTGGCCAAGCGTAATCCCGCTATGAGGGCTTCATACTCTGCCACATTGTTAGTGACGCTGAAGCTGAACTTAATAGCCTTCTTTACCTCTAGGCCTTCGGGTCCTCTGATAATTACTCCAGCTCCCTGGTGTTCGGATCCCGAGGCTCCGTCAACATGTAAGATCCATGTGGCTTTCCTTAGTGTTGGGTACTTCGGCGATAAAGTCTGCCAGTGCTTGAGCTTTTATGGCCTTCCGAGGTTCATATATGATTTCGTGTTCGCCAAGCTCTATGCACCATTTGGAGAGCCTTCCCGAATGATCAACTTTCTTCATAACATCCCGTAGCGGTAGACTACTTTGGACGATGATGGGGTGAGCCTGAAAGTATGGTCGCAGCCTTCTCCCTGCAAGCACCAAGGCGTATATAGCTTTTTGAAGCAGAGGGTACCTGACTTCGGCGCCATGCAGGGATTTGCTGACGTAATAGACAGGCCATTGCTTTGGCCCTTCTTCTTTCACGAGGACCGAGCTTACAGCTTTCTCCATGACGGTGAGGTACAAAATGAGGGGTTCTCCCTCCCGAGGTTGTCGCAGAGTTGGCAGGCTAGCCAGGTAGACTTTGAGTTCTTCCCAGGCCTTTTAGCAATCTTCACCCTAAGGGTGATCATTCCTTCCGAGGTCGCCTTCCATTTTTGTTGCCTTTGTGAGGACTTTGAAGAAAGGTCGACACCTATCTCCGTACCTGGAAATAAATCTGCTCAGGGAGGTTATTCTTCCGGTGAGCCTCTGCACATCTTTGACTGTGGCAGGAGTTCGGAACTCAAGCAGCGCCTTAATCTTCTCGGGGTTAGCGTCAATGCCTCTTTCGGATACCATGTACCCAAGGAATTTTCCCGAGGTTACCCCAAAGATGTACTGTTCAGGATTGAGCCGAATCCTGAAGGCTCTGAGCTTTTGGAAGGTTTCTTCTAGATCTGCAACGTGATAGCTAGTCAGTTTGCTCTTGACTATCATATCATCAACATACACCTCCATGTTTCTCCCCATTTGGTCTTTAAAGACCTTGTTCATCAACCTTTGGTAGGTGGCTCCTGCATTTTTTAGCCCGAAGGGCATCCTGACATAACAGTATGTTCCTCCCTCGGTGATGAAGGCGGTTTTTTCTTCATCTTCGGGGTCCATCCTTATTTGATGGTAGCCACTGAAGGCATCTAGGAAACTTAGGAGCCCGTATTCGGCAGTTGAATCTACTAGTTGATCTATTGGCGGCAGAGGGTATGAGTCTTTCGGGCAAGCATCGTTCAAGTTTCTGAAGTCGATGCACATCCGGAGTTTGCTGCTGCCTTCTTTTGTGGCAATGACCACGTTGCTTAACTATTCGGGGTACTTCACCTCCCTGATGACTTTGGCGTCTAACAGACGCTGGACCTCTGTTTTGACAAAGTTGCTCTTGTGGGCTGAGATGCTTCGTTTCTTTTGCCGGACAGGTTTTGCTTTCAGGCTTACTTTGAGGCTATGCTGTATTATGCCAGAGTTTACCCCTGGCATATCTTTCGGCGAGTAGGCAAACAGATCTTTATTTTTTAGCAGAAAAGATACAAGGTTTTCCTTCTCACCTTCGGTCAAGCTCTTCCCTATTCGGGTAGATTGTCCTGGGATAAGTTCCACTGTTTCCATTTCCACTTTTGCGAGATCTTCTTCTTTGCCTTTTTCTGGGGCCTTCGCCTCCATTGTTTGTGCGAAGTTGCTCGCAGGGGCCTTTCGTGCTTTCACAAACACCTTTCTTACCTCGCCCTGATCTATGAAGATCTCTGCATCTCCATCCTTGGTGGCGAATGTGACAGTCAAGTACTTCACATCAGGGCGAATGTGCAGGTTTCCCTGTGTCTGGCTTCCAAGGATGGCGTTGTATGAGGACGGGACGTCCATAACGATGAACCTCGCCATTGTGGAAGCGTACAACTCAGCTGCTCCATCTACCGAAGTCCCTCTCATCATCAGTGGGAGGTCGATCCATCCGAGAACGGGCAGTTCGGATGGTCCCACCCCGAAGGTTGGTAAGGTGACTGGCTTAAGCTCGCTGCTGGAGATGCCTAAGCTCGGCAGTAAGTGCGAGAATAGGACGTCCGCATTTGATCCGTCATCAAGCAGCACCCTTTTGACATCCCAGTTCCCTATCCTCGCCATGATCAGTAGCAGATCGTCGTGGGGAAAGACGATGGTGGATCCGTCTTTGCGGGCCAGCTTCTTTGCTGGATTTTGATATTCCATGACTGCAATTTCTCTGGCCTTCCGCTTTCTTTCCGAGGATGGAAGCCCTGTGGTGATTGTCTGGATAACCCCTGTCGGAGGTGGAGGGCGCCTTTTTGGACTTCGGTTTCTCCGTCTATCGGAGTCATAGTCCTCATCTTCGGCCCTCTATTCCTCCACTTTTCTGGCTTTCGGGGATGGCATCCACAGGTATTTCTGACGTTGGCCCTGCTTTATCAGCGACTCTATGTACTTCTTCAGCTGGAAGCAATCTTCGGTGTCATGACCGTGGTCGCGATGAAACTGGCAGAACTTCTTTGCATTCTTCTTATTATCGGCGGTCATGGCCCTTGGCCGCCGAATCTGCGTCCCTTGCCTTTCCAGCGCCATGAGGATGTTGGTCCGTGTAGTGCTCAGTGGTGTGAAACTTTGGGCTTTTCTTCCCCGCATCCTCCGAGGTCGTCCTGCCTGTTCGGTCGGATGCCGAGCTTGTTGATTGGACCCTTCGGCACGGTGGTGATCGGACTTCGGCCCAGCCATTCTTAGCTCCTCGGCGGTCATGTGCTGTTCCGCCCTTCGATAAAATTCTCCGAAAGTCTCCGGGGGGTCTTTTGAGAACTCGTAGAACAGCTGTGAGTCTCGCCGAAGGCCCCGTATCATGCCAAGAATGTGGATTTCGGGCCGAAAGTCTGGGACGCTCAGAGCTTCCCTGTTGAATCTTTCGACATAGTCTCGGATGGTTTCTCCATTCCTCTGCTCTATGTCGAACATCTGGACAGGCATCTTCGCAGTAGGTCGACTCCCAATGAATTGCTGCGTGAAGGCCGTGGACAACTCCTGGAACTCAGTGATGGTCCCTGAAGGCAATGAATTGTACCATGCAGTTGCTGGCCCTGTGAGGGTGACTTCAAAGCACTTACACATGGTAGCGTCGTCAGCACCGTGCATTATCATGCTGCGTCTGTACTTCGTTAGATGGGCCTGTGGATCGGTACGGCCATCATAAATCTCTAACCGAAGTACTCTGAAGTCACCTGGCATGGCTGCCTCGGCCACGATCCGGGTGAACGGGGACCCATCTTCGCAGAATGCTCCCGTGAGCCTGTCCCAAATGATTTTTCTGGCCATTTGTTTCTCCACCCTATCTAACCGTGCTAATATCCTCTCCATAAGCACGGTGGCACTAGGCCCTTCTTCAGGGAAGGGAGATCGTCGACGCCTCTTCGGGGAGCGAGTTCAGCGCTGAGGGGATACGGACCTCACCTCAGACGACGAACTCCTTCGCCGTGAGACTTTCGGTCGTTTGGACCCAGTTTGTCGCACAGGCCGTTTCCCGAGCGGTATACTCTCCGTGGATGACTCTTCGCGCGGGTCTACGCTTCCTGAACTGCGATGGGTCGACCTCTGACTTTTCTCCCGAGGGCGTGCAGGTGAGGGAGGTTTTTGGGCCTGTGTCTGCTGTGACCATCTTCGGTCGATCTGCTGTGTCATTTCGGCCACGACCGATTGCTGAAACTCCCTCATAAAGCTCATAGTGATTACTAGAGGGCGATCTTCCTCAGACGCAGAAGTCCCTGGGAGTGTTTGCTCAGCAGCCGGTTGTATCTCAGGCGCGGATGGAGACCTCGGGAGTCCCTTGTCCTTAGAACGCCGAGTTTCAACGACGGCAATCTCAGAGCGGGTTCCCACAGATGGCGCCAAATGATGGCCATGGGCTTCATCGTTTAGAGTCATGGTGACTGTTGGAGAGACTTCTAGGAGGAAGAACGCCTGGAGGATGGTGCGCCCAAGGGAGAGTACCTGAGATGCTCAGAAAAAGTGGGTTAGGAGGCCCCCGGATGTGTTTCCGGGGGGGGGGAGCCTCCGATGCCCAAGTCAGTGGTGGCTGAGAAAGGCAGAGGAAATAGCACAAAGGGCTGAAGAGTCTTGCCTGGTGATTTTCTCAGAGTCTGGGAGTCAGACCTTTTGCCAACCAACCTCCTGCCAAGTATTTATTTCCTGGTATTTATAGGAGTGCCTAGCCCGTTCAGATCGCGACACGTGTTCGGTCGGATGTTCCCTGAGTTTCTGGGCGTAGGGGACAGATAGCTGGTAGCAGGTTGCCTTGAGCCTTGTGCTGAGATGGGCCATGATGGGATTTTGATGGCGTCAGCGTGCCAGAGCGCCTATTGAGGCGGCTTTATCACATCTTTGAAAGGACGTGTCAGAGGCTTCCTTAAATGCTTCCTTAAATGCTCCTGCCGTACTCCTGAGGTCCCTGGGCGAGGTCGTCCTTTGGTATGGACGGTGCCTCTTCGGGAAACACGCACCTAGTTCAGGGGATCCCATCTTCAGGGAGTTCTACCATTGGGGAGATCATGTTCGGCCCGCAATAGCTGGTGCCACTTTTCCGAAGGCGATCTGTTTGCAACCTCGGGGGGGCTAGTAGTATCCTCAAGTTTCCTGGCGTGCCGGGCTCGGAGCTTTTCGGCTATCTCCCGAGGTGTATGATCCCATTTTCACTCGGGTATCGCCAGTCTCTTCTGGCCATTCTTGTGGCAAGGAGTTCGGCTAGATAGAGGCGATAGCCTTTGGCTATCACTACCACTACGGGACGTTATGAGGAAAGTGGATCATTCAGGAAGGCTCTCCAAGTGGTGTATAGAGCTTGGCAAACATTATATCACCTATAAACCTCGGAAGGCCATAAAAGCTCAAGCACTGGCATAATTCATTACCGAAATACCCACCACTGAGGAGAGTCATCCGGATCTGAACGAAGGTGAGCCAGAATGGACCTTACATGTTGACGGAGCCTCGGGGTCTGAACACCAGGGAGCTGGGGTAATTATCAGAGGCCCCGAAGGTCTGGAAGTAATGAAGGCTATCAAGTTCAGCTTCAACGTCACTAACAATGTGGCTGAGTATGATGCCGTCATAGTGGGATTACGACTGGCCAGAAAAATTGGCGTGAGAAACTTAAAGGCTACCAGCGATTCCCAGCTAGTAGTTCGGCAGACGGCAGGAGACTATGGGGCGAAGGACCCAACCTTGGCAAAATACCACGAGCTGGTAGCAAAACTCATTCAAGAGTTTGACGCCGTACGGATCGAAAACGTACCTCGGCGGAAAAACACCGAAGCAGATTGCTTGGCGAAGTCAAAGACCTACACCGAGGTGCTAGATCATCCGAGCATCTCAGTACTGAGCATAGCGACTTTGGGAAAAGGATGGAGGGATCCAATAAAAAGGTACCTCGCAAAAAATGTGCTCCCCGAAGACCCCGGTGACACTGCAAAACTGTGAAGGCGCTTCGGCCATTTTTTCCTAATCCGCTGCAAAGATGTGTGAACGAAGAGGATACTGAAATGATCCTTGAAGAAGTCCACGAAGGCATGTGTGGTTCACACATTGGAACCGATGCCCTGGCGGCAGTGATACTTCGCCAGGGATACTTCTGGCCTACCCTGAGAAAGGACACAAGGCAGTTCTTTCGGAAATGCGGTAGTTGCCAGAGACACGCGAACATCCAGAGGGCACCCTCGGAAATGGTAACTTCGGCTGACTATCCCTGGCCCTTCGTAGTCTGGGGTATAGACCTTATTGGGCCACTCCCCGCAGCGCCCGGAGGCGTGAAATTCTACGTGGTAGCAGTAGACTATTTCTCCAAATGGGTCGAGGTAGAGCCACTAGCAACTATCTTGGCAAAAGAAGTGCAGAAGTTTGTATGGAAGAACATCGTATGCAGATTCGGCATACCGAGGGTACTAGTGACTGATAATGGATCCCAATTCATAGACAAAGGATTCCAGGAATTTATCAGCGACCTCGGAATAAAGATGCACTTCGCCCCAGTAGCTCACCCCCAAAGCAACGGGCAGGTGGAGGTATCTAACAGGACCATAAAAGATGGCCTGAAAAAGAGACTGGGGGAAGCAAAAGGGAAATGGCCAGGAGAACTCCAAAGCGTATTATGGAGTTACCGAACGACGCCCCGAAGAGCCACAGGGAAGACTCCCTTCTCACTCGTCTTCGGAACAGAGGCCATCATCCCTATCGAGATAGTTAGACCATCAGTACGAGTGCAAGTATTTGATGAAGGTGGAAACGACCTCGACCTAAGAACGAAGCTCGACCTCGTCGGCGAACACAGAGAAATAGCTGAGCTGAGAAGAAAAGCTTTCCAGCAAAGAGTAGCCGCGGCTATAAATTTGCGAGCTTGGCCAAAAGAAATCAAGAAAGGGGACCTTGTTCTTCGAAAGGCTGACTTTGCACCCCGAAAGCCATCCCACGGGGTACTTCGCGCGAACTGGGAAGGAGCTTATCTGGTTCTTGCCGAAGTACGAAAAGGCGTGTACAAACTTGGCGACACCGAAGGCGTAGAATTGAAAAACACTTGGCACTCAGACGCCCTGAAGAAATTCTACGCTTAAGATGGAACGGAAGGATTGTGTTGTACAAAAAATATCCTAAGTACAGAATGTCCTTGAGAAAAATTCTTAAGTGTACAAAATGGTGCAAGACAGAAGCCCGCGAAGGTGTTCGCCGTGAAAAAGCACAGATATGATTTTCTGAAGTCCCTTGAGCCATCACGCTTGGAAAAATGGAAAACAAAAATCTTGCGAAAGTACTCGCCGCAAAAAAAGCGTAGATGTGATTTTCCGAAGTCCCTTGAGTCATCACGCTCAGAAAAATGGAAAACAAAAAAATCCTACGAAAGTACTTGCCGAAAAAAGCAAAGAATAATTTTTTGTGATTGCAGGTTTCCCGAAGTCTCTTGACCGAACTTGTTCGGGACGATGGAAATGAAAAATCTTGCAAAAAGACTTAGCCAAAAAATATATTCATTGAGAATGATCAGGCTTACAAAGAAGAAGTGCCCGAAGAAGGAGCACAATAACGAAGAGGAAAAAAGGAAAAGGCCCCTAAAGCAGCCTAAGGATTCTCGGCATCCCGGGAGCCACCAGCCTCTGTGCCCTTTTCCACCACCTTCGGTGCCGGAATTGTGGAAGGCAGGTTCAGGTGCTCGACTTTTGACCAGGACCACCGAGGCCCCTAGGGAATGTTCAGAGCTTCCAAAAAAGAGAGGTCCAGACATGGGAACCTCTCAAGGACTTGGTGCCGAGCAAGGCAGAATCCGTCCTGGAAGGCGACCTTGGTCATTTGGTCGGATTTGTCCTTCTCAACCTCAAGGTCCCCGAGCTCGTCCTTCAAGTCTGCAACCTCCTTCTTCAGCGCCTTCACCCTCTTCTTCGCATCGGGCGCCTTCTTCAAAGACTGGACCTCGGCTTCAAGAGCCTTTTTCTCAGTCACCAACGACCGTATGAGATTGTCAGAATCCGACTTATCCTTGAGAAGGTCTTGGTTGGCAGCGAGCATCCCCGCCACCTGATCGTGGAGGTCAGCCATCTTTAGGGAGGAGTCCTTCTCAAAATCTTCTTTTTCTTTCCGGAACTCCCCCCGAAGGGCAGCACGTTCTTTCTTCCCAGCATCTGCCAGCTGCTGGTTCTTGACGATTAATTCTGAGCACGTGACTTTCTCTTTTTGTAACGCATCTAAGGCCGAAGCTCGGAACGCCGTCTGCCTGGCTACCCGAATTCGGAGAAAGCCGGCGTACCCCATCAGCTGCAAAAAGATGAACGCAAGGTCAGAAAGAGCCAAGCACTTAGGAAAAATTGAAGGGAAAAAGGTGTGAAGAGCATACCTGAGTAGCATGCTCGGTGACTTTCGCGGCGAAGGTGTCATCGCCCGGGTGGGCCGCCGCAATAGCCTTGAAGGAGGCCTCCGTAAGCACCCCCTTCAAAATCTGCTTCGCCATTTCAGGACAGTCCTCGGAGTACAAGTTCATGTCGTCCGTGAATGTCCAGAAAGGCTCTTTTGGTATCTTCCCTTGCGGGACTTTGGCGTCGCGAAGGGCCCGCGTCTTCGCGTGTTCGGCCGCCCAGTTCGGGGTAAGCAACTCCCCTGCATGGCGAAAATGAGAAGCAGGTCAGAGACAAAGGAAATTTCAGGGAAACAAAAGAGCCATACTTGTTTTGAAAACAACAAACCTGGCGGCACTTCAACCACGACGTCCTCGGAGTCCTGAGACCCTTCGGTCGAAATCCCCTTGCCTTTCTTCCTGCGCCGCTCCTCGGCAGAAGGAGCCTCTACCACGGCCTCCAGAAGGGCCTGCGGTGCGGAAGGGCTCTGGGGAGGGACCTCGGCAGCAGCCTCGGTCGGCGAAATCTTGGCTGCCCCAGGCTCCTCGGCAGCCTCCTCGGAAATTTCCTCCAGAGGAACCTGGGCAGTTTTCTTTGCCCGTTTCGCCGAAGGCCTAGCGCCAGTAGACTTCCGCCTTCGGGAAGCCGCCTTCTTTGTCTGATCGCCCTTCTCCACCTGGCCGGAGAAAAAGGACTTGTAGAATGCAGCAGTCCCGTCCCCCATCTCTGAAAAAGAAAAAACACATCAGCGTAAGTCCGAGGGAAAAACTGCAAGGCAGTAGAGGATAACTTACTTTCGAAAAGCGTTTTGAAAGAAACTTCCTCCGGAAGAAGCTGCACCAACCAGGAGTCCTTCTCGGTGATAGCAGGAGCTGGCATGTCGAGGTCAGTCTCATGCTCCTTGACCACCCCTAACTCCCGAAGGACCTCTTCGGTCATCAACCTCCAGTTAATGGGGAAGGGGTAGAGGGAGCGTGGAGCGACCTCGGGAACCCAGTCGGAGACGGCTCGACTGCGTCCGTCGAAGTCCTCGAACACGGGAGCCAACTCTGGAGTCAGCAGTATCCTCGGATCGACGACATCCACATTCAGCCTTCCCCAAGCCCATTTGGTCGGAACATACGACCTGGCCTCATCTATCTTCAGGAAGAAGAATTTCTGTTGCCACCCTCGCCAACTGTCCTTAGTGGCAAAAGTGAACATGAATTTTTTGCTCCCGGATCCCCGAGGTAGCATGAAATAGAAGCCACCCTTCGGGACCACAAAGAGCTTGTAGTACTGCATGAAAATCAGAAAATGGGGTTTTATCCCGAAGACGCCACACATACAGAGGATGGCGTTAAAATAGCAATACGAGTTCGGGGGAAGCTAATTCACAGCAATGCCATGAAATTGGCAGAACTCGCAAACCATCTTCGGGGGAGGATACCGAAATTCGGCCTTCAGCTGGGCTCAGAAAATGGCAACCTCGGTACTATGGTTTGAAAAAGAATAGTGGTCAGGTCGTGGCAGCCGGGTAATGGCGTAAGAGGGAAGAAAGAACTTCTTCTTCCACCTCTCTAATTTTTTAGGGGTAGTGCAACAGGGATGAGATAAAAGAGGCTGCCAACTCTCAGGGATAGGCATTTTGGACAGAAAAATGAGTTCAGAAAAAGGCAATAAAACAACTTCCGGCAAAAACTAAAAAAAAACAGAGGTATCAAAAGACTCTGAAAAGAAAAAACCCACCAAAAGACTTGCCAAAATCGGAGGTCGCCGTCGTAAAGGGTTGCCGGAAAAAGCTCTGTTAAAACAGCTCCGCAGTAAAAGCAAGAGAAAGCGTAGAGAAAAGGACAAGCAGGGAAAAAGCAGAAGCAAAAGCAAAAGGGCCTATGACGGAATGGGCTATTTATAGGCCAAGGGTGGGTAACTGAAACGACGTCATAAGTACCCTTTGAAGGCGAACCGTCGCCGTAACTGCACTATGCGCCTGAAAAGACGCGCTCTCTGTAAACGACGCGACTCTCCTCCAATGACGGTGCGCCATGTGTTAACCATCGCGCCAAAATAGGAGACACGTCTCCTGACATCTCTAAAAAACTGGGACGCGTCGCTCAGACTGACGCGATTGGCCATCAGACGAGACGCTGCACAGACCTGCAAAAGCAAAGAAGCAGGTTGCCTCGAAGACACCAAAAGACTGGCTGTGGCCGAACAGCCCATACATTCGGGCAAAAGGTGTATCTTCGGCACAGGCTTTGCCTCGAAGACACCAAAAGACAGGCCAAAGCCGAGCAGCCCACACCTTTGGGCAAGAGGTGTACCTTCGACACAGGTGTTGCTCTCTATAAACTCCCAAAGAACATCCTCGGAAAGAAAACAATACCGAAGTCATCACTTCGGCTTTTCGAAGGGGGGCATGTGATAGCTGATGGACTATCGCCTCCGCCGAGCCGAACTCCCTCCCACCAGAATAGCCAGGAGATCTGGCGTTACCCGGAAAAAGGTGGGATCACACACCTCGGAGAAAAGCCGAAGAGCCCAAGCTCGGCACGCCAGGAAACCTGAGGATACTATCAGCCCCCCCGAGGATAGTAAACGGACCGCCGTCGAAAAAGTGGCACCAGCTAGGGCGGGCCGAACATGATCTTCCCGAAGGCGGAACTCCCTGGATCTGGGAACCCCTGAACTAGGGGCAGGTTTCCAGAAGTCTCACAGTCTGTACTACAGGACGACCTCACCTAGGGACCTCGGGAGTACGGCAGGAGCATTTAAGGAAGCCTCTGACATGTCGCCCACAGACGTCACAAGCCGCCTCAAACGGCGCTCTGACACGCCAATGCCATCAAAATCACATCATGGCCCGTCTCGACTTAAGGCTTAAGGAAGCCTGCCACCAGCTACTTGTCCTCTACGCCCAGACATTCAGAGAACATCCGACCAAACACGTGTCACAATCTGAACGGGCTGGACACCTCTATAAATATCAGGGGAAAACACCCCAGCAAACGACTGGCAAAGATCCTGACTCCTCACCCTGAGAAAACATGACCAGGCGAGTTCACTGAACCCCTCAGAGCTATTCCCTCTGCCTTCTCTCAGCACCACTGACTTGGGCGTCGGAGGCTCCTCCCCAGAAAAACACCCCGGGGACCTCCTAACCCACTTTTTCTGAACATCTCAGGCACCCTCCCTTGGGCAAACCGGCCACCAGGCATTCTTACTCTCCTGGAGTCCCTCCATCAGTCACCATGAATACCAACGATGAAGCCCCCGGGCATCAGTGGCTGAGTATGAAGCCCCCATAGCAGGATTATGCCTAGCCAAAATAATTGGCGTGCGAAATCTAAAAGCCCACAGTGATTCCCAGCTAGTAGTTCGGCAAACGGTAGGAGACTATGGGGCGAAGGACCCAATCTTGGAAAAATATCACGAACTGGTGACAAAGCTCATTCGAGAGTTCGACACCATACGGATCAAAAAGGTACCTCGATGGGATAACACCGAAGCAGACTGCTTGGCGAAGTCAAAAACATACACCGAGGTACTAAGCCGCCCGAGCATTGAAGTACTGAGCATAGTAACTTCGGAAAAAGGCTGTAAAGACCCGATAAAAAGGTATCTTGCGAACAACGCGCTCCCCGAAGACCCCATCGAGGCTACAAAAGTGCGAAGACGCTCCGGGCGATTCTTCCTAATATGCGAAGAACTGTATCGGCAGGGATATGCATATCCTTTACAAAGGTGTGTTGGCGAAGAGGATACTGAAATGATCCTCGAAGAAATCCACGAAGGTGCTTGTGGTTCACACATTGGAACCGATGCCCTGGCGGCAGTAATACTACCCCAAGGATACTTTTGGCCTACCCTGAGAAAGGACACTAGGCAGTTCATCCGAAAATGTGGTAACTGCCAAAAACACGCAAAAATCCAGAGGACACCCTCGGAAATGGTGACTTCAGCTGACTATCCCTGGCCCTTCGCAGTCTGGGGCATAGACCTCATAGGACCATTCCTAACAGCGCCTGGAGGCGTGAAATTCTGCGTAGTAGCAGTAGACTATTTCTCCAAATGGGTCGAGGCGGAACCGTTGGCTACTATCTCGGCAAAAGAAGTGCAGAAGTTCGTATGGAAGAACATCGTATGCAGATTTGGTGTACCAAGGGTACTAGTAGCTGATAATGGATCCCATTTTATAGACAAAGGGTTCTAGGAATTTATCAGTGACCTCGAAACAAAAATGCACTTCGCCCCAGTAGCTCACCCCCAAAGCAATGGGCAGGTAGAAGTATCTAACAGGACCATAAAAGATGGTTTGAAAAAGAGGCTGGGGGAAGCAAAAGGGAAATGGCCAGGAGAGCTCCAAAGTGTACTGTGTAGCTACCGAACAACACCCCAAAGAGCCATAGGGGAAATGCCTTTTTCGCTCGTTTTCGGTACAGAGGCCATCATCCCAATCGAGGAAGTGCAACCATCAATTTGAGTACAAGTTTTTGATGAAAGTAGAAATGGCCTCGGCCTAAGAACTAAGCTCGACCTCGTTGGCGAACACAGAGAAATAGCGGAGCTGAGAAGAAAGGCTTTTCAGCAAAGAGTGGCCACGGCCATAAACTTTGCGTGCCAGGCCAAAAGGAATAAAGAAAGGAGACCTCATTCTCTAAAAGGCTGAATTTGCACCTCGTAGGCCATCCCACAGGGTACTTCACCCGAACTGGGAAGGTCCCTATCTTATCCTTGCCGAAGTATGAAAAGGGGTGTACAAGCTCGGCGATTCTGAAGGTACAGAATTAAAATATACGTGGCATTCAGACGCCTTGAGAAAATTCTATACTTAGGATCTCGGCGAAAAGGATTGTGCTGTACAAGTTGGGAAAAATTCTCTAAGTACGAAAGTTTTTTAGCCAAAAAGTCTTAAGCATAAGAGGTGCAAATTCCACAAAAATGACCGACCTGATAAGGTTTTCCGAAGTCTCTTGAGCGAACGTGTTCGAGACAATGGAGAAAACCTGGCAAAAGACTTAGCCAAAATTCTTGGTCGCCATGCTAAGCGCAGAAAAGGTTTTTCGAAGTCTCTTGAGCGAATGAGTTCGGGACAAAAGGAAACGAAAATCTCGCAAAGATACTTAGCCAAAAAAGTCTTTTATTAAGGTAAATTTGCTTACAAAAAAGGAAGATTGCCAGAAGAAGACGTACAAAAGAGAAGGAAAATAAGGCAAAGCGCCCTAGAACAAACTAAGGATTCTCGGCGTCCTGGGAGCCACCAGCTCCAGCGTCCTTCTCCACAACCTTCAGTGCCGAAAGTGAAGGGGGTAGGTTCAGATTCTCGATCTTGGACCAAGACCACCGAGGCCCCTCGGGAATGTTCAGAGCCTCCAAAAAGGAAAGGTCCAAACCTGGGAACCTTTGAAGAACTTGATGCCAAGCGAGGCAAAACCCGTCCTGAAAACCAACTTTGGTCATCTGGTCGGATTTGTCCTTCTCGACACCGAGGTCTTCAAGGTCCTCCTTCAGATCCGCGACCTTCTTCTTCAGCGCCTTCATCTTCTTCTTCTCCGGCTCCTTCTTTAAAGACTCGACCTCGACTTGAAGCGTGGCTTTCTCTTCAAGCACCTTCACCAGGAGAGCCTCTGATTCTGACTTCTCCTTTTGAACTGCCTCGTTCACCAAAATCAGCTCCGCCACCTGGGAGCCGAGGTCAGAAATCTTCTGGGATGAGTCCTTCAAAAGTTCTTCCTTTTCCTTTGGGAACTCCTCCCGAACAGCAGCAACCTCCTTTTCTGCAGCTTGAGCCAGCTGCGCGTTCTGTGTGGCAAGTTTCGAGCACTTGGCCTTATATTGGTGTATGGTGCTTAAGGCCGAGGCTCAGAATAGCGCCTACCTCATCACCCGAACTCTGAGGAAACCGGCGTACCCCAACAGCTGCAGAGAAACAAAGACAAAGTTAGTAAGGCAAAGAAGAAGAGGCAGACATTTAGAGGAAATCAAAAGGAAAAACACAAAGGCAAGAAGCGTACCTGGGCAGCATACTCAGAAACCTACGCGGCAAAAGAGTCATTGTCAGGGTGAGCCTCCGCGATGGCCTTGAAGGAGGCCTCAATAAGCACCCCCTTTGAGATCTCCTTAGCCATTTGCTGGCAGTCTCTGGAGTACAAATTCATGTCCTCCGTAAACGTCCAGAAATGCTCCTTCGGGATATGGGCATCCCGAAGGGCCCACTTTCGGGCGTGCTCAGCCACCCAACCCGGAGATGATATCTCCCCTGCATGGCAAAAACAAAAAATTGGTCAAGGCAAGAAAATCTCAAAGCCCACAAAAAAGAAGGCGCCTCAGTTTGTTAGAAAAACAAACCTGCTGGCACCTCGGCGACGTCGTCGTCGGAAGCCTCTTCGGTAGAAATCCCCTTGCCCTTGCGTTTACGTTGCTCTTCGACAGAATGGGCCTCTACCAAAGCATCTAGAAGTGTCGCCGAATGAGTGGGACTCTGAGCAGCGAGGTCAGCAGCGACCTCGGCCGGCGGGACAGCAGCAGCCTCGGGCTCTTTTCCCACTTCCTCGAGAATCTCTAGGAGAGGAGGGGCCGCATCCTTCTTCGCCCGTTTGGCCACAGATGGCCCAGCCCCAGACATTTTCCATCTTCGGGAGACGGCCTTCTTTGTCTGCTGTCCCTTCTCAACTTGGCCAGTGAAAAGGGATTTGTAGAAGGCAGCAGTACCGTCGCCTATCTCTGGAAAAAAAAGAAGATATCAGCGTGAGTCCAGAATGAAAACCATAACAAAGGGAGCCAGAGATAACTTACTCTCGAACAAAGTTTCAAAAGAAACTTCCCCCCGAAGGAGTTTCACCAACCAAGAATCCTTCTCGGCGATGGCAGGAGCTGGCATCTCGACGTCAGTCATGTGCTCCTTCACTACCCCCAGCTCCCGAAGAACTTCCTCGGTCATTAACCTCCAATTAATGGGGAAGGGGTAGAGAGAGCGCGAGGAGACCTCGGGACCCCAGTCAGAGACGGCCCGAATACTCCGTCGAAGTCCACGAAGACAGAAGCCAACTCCAGAGTTAGCATTATCTTCGGATCTACGACGTCCATCTCCAGCTTTCCCTGAGCCCACTTGGTCGCAACATGCGACTAGGCCTCCTCCATCTTTAGAAAGAAAAATTTTTGTTGCCACCCTCGCCAGCTGTCCTTGGTGGCAAAGGTGAACATATATTTTTTGCTCCCGGATCCCCGAGGTAGCATGAAATAAAAGCCACCCTTTGGGACCACGAAAAGCTTGTAGTACTGCATAAAAATAACAAAGTGGGGTTCTATCCCGAAGACGCTAGACATGCAGATGAAGGCGTTAAAATAGCAGTATGAGTTCGGCGGAAGTTGATTTATGGCAATGCCATGGAATTGGCAGAACTCGCAAATCATCTTCGGAGGAGGGTACCGAAGTCCGGCCTTCAGTTGGGCTCGGAAAATGGTAACCTCATTACTACGGTTCGAAAAGCAAAATTTGTCAGAATGAGGCAACCTCATAACCGCATATGAAGGAAGAAAGAACTTTTTCTTCCATCTTGCTAGTTTTTTGGGGGTGGTGCAACAAGGGTGAGACAAAAGGGGTTTCCAGCTCTCCGGAATAGGCATGTTGGCTGAGAAATGAGTTCGAAAAAAGGAAAGAAAACAACTTCCGGAAATACTCTAAAAATCAGAGGATCCTGGAAATCAAAAACCCACCAAATGACTTGCCAAAATCTGGGTTTGAAGTCGCCGTCGTGAAAAATTGCCGGAAAAAACTCTGTCAAACAGCACCGCCGTGGAAAGTAGGGGAAAAAACAGTTGCAAGCTGGGAAAAGAGCAGAAGCAAAACCAAAAAAAGGAACTTATGATGGAATGGGCTATATATAGGCCGAAGGTGGGTAGACAAACCGGCGTCATAAGTACCCCTTTAAGGCGAACAGTCGCCATAACTATTCCCTGCGTCCGAAAAGACGTGCCCTCTGTAATCGACATGACTCTCCTCTAATGACAGTGTGCCATGTGTCAGCCGCCACGTCAAAATAGGAGACACGCCTTCTGACACCCCTAAAAAACTGGGACGCGCCGCTCCAGACTGACACGCCTGGCCGTGAGACACGACGCTACACAGACCTGCAAAAGGAAAACGGAAAGAAGTAAGTTGCCTTGAAGACACCAAAAGACAGGCCATAGCCAAACAGCCCATATCTTCGGGCAAGAGGTGTACCTTCGGCAGAGGTTTTACTCCCTAAAAAACTCCCAAAGAGCATCCTCGGAAAGACTACAAACCGAAGTTTCCACTTCGGCTTTCCAAAGGGGGGCATGTGATAGTCGAAGGGCTATCGCCTCTATTTGACCCAAACTCGGAGCGTCAGGGAACGGGAGGATACTATTAGCCCCCCCGAGGTACTAAACAGATCACCTTCGGAGATGGAGAATCAGCTATTGCAAGCCGAAGAGGATCTCCCCGAAGGCGGAACCCTGAATCAGGGAACTCCCCGAACTACGGGCACATTTCCCGAAGGGGCACCGTCCGCGTTAGAAGGTGACCTCGTCCAGGGACTTCGGGAGTACGGTATGAGCATTTAAGGAGCCTCTGACATGCCACCCACAGACACTACATGTCACCTCAAATGGTGATTTGACATGCCGACGCCGTCTACGTCTTGTCACGACCTGTCTTGGTTCAAGACTCATGCCACCGGCTACTCGCCCCCTACGCCCAGAAACTCAAAGAACATCCGACAGAACACGTGTCATCATCTGAACGGGCTGGGCTTCTCTATAAATACCAGGGAATAGACCCTGGCAAACTGTTCGACTCCTCCTCCTCGAGAAAATACAGGCAAGCCCACTAAAAACCCTAGTGCTTCCCCCTTACCTTTTCAGGAAACTGACTTAGGCGTCGGAGGCTCCTCCCTGGAAAAGCACCCCGGGGACCTCCTAACCCTCTTCTCTGAGCTTTTCAGGCACATTCCCCTGGGAAACCTCAACTCCAGACGCTCTCCCTCACAGGAAGTCCTCCTGGAAGTCACCATGCCTTCCAGTGAAGATGTCTCAGGGCATTAGGTAGGCCACCAGAGCTAAGTGCAACATTGTCCCAAGGTTGACTATGAATTCTTGGAAACTTTTATCAGTAAACTGGGAACCATTGTCGGCTATTATCACCCATAGAATGCCGAATCTACATATGATGTTCTTCCAAACAAACCTCTGTATGTCCTTCACCGATATTGTCGATAGAGGCTTTGCCTCGAACCAGTTGGTGAAATAATCTACTGTGAGTACACAAAAATTTACTCTTCCTGGACCTGTTGGGAGGGGGCCATTGAGATCTATACCCCATACGGTGAAGGGGCAGGGGTAGTTTGCCGAAGTCATCATTTCCAAGGGTAGTCTTTGGATAGGTGCGTGTCTTTGGCAATTGTCGCACTTCTGGATGAACTGCCTTGCGTGCTTCCTCAGAGTAGGCCAGAAATATCCTTGCCGGAGGAGGACCGTGGTAAGGGCATCGGTTCCTATGTGCAAACCACAGGCTCCCTCATGGACTTCTTTGAGGATTATTTCAACATCTTCTTCACTGATACACCTCTGTAATGGAGCTGCATACCCTTGCATGTACAGCTCCTCCCCATTTAGGAAGTATCTTCCTAAATGCTTTTGCACTTTGGCTGCTTCAAAAGGGTCCTCGGGAAGTTCCGAGGTTGAGAGGTATTTTTTGATATGGTCATTCCACCCTTGTCCCAAGGTTGTTACGTACATTACTGCTATACTTGGATGATGCAATACCTTAGTAGACTATTTTGATTTGGCCAAAGTGCCGGCCTCCATATTTTTTTGCCGACGCACATTTTCTATATGCACCATGTTGAATTCCTAGATGAGCTCTTTGATGAGGTCATGGTACTTTGCCAAGGTTGGGTCCTTTGCACCATAGTCCCCCACCATTTGCTGGACTATTAACTGAGAATCACCGTGGGCCTTTAGATTTCTCACAACCACTCTTTTTACCAAACATAAGACTACTATGAGGGCTTCATATTTGGCAACGTTGTTGGTGACATTGAATCTGAATTTGATGGCCTTCATGGCTTCCAACCTTCAGGACTGCGGAGGATTACTCCGGCTTTTTGGTGTTCAGACTCGGAGGCGCCATCAACGAAGAGTGTTCACTCAGGTTTGTTTTTTCTGGTGTCTTCGGGGGTATCCTTGGCATTTGGTACTTTGGAGATGAAGTCTACCAATGCCTGGGCTTTTATTGCCCTTCTCAGCTCATAAGTGATGTCGTACTTGCTGAGCTCAATACACCACTTTGATAGTCTTCCCGAGTGATCCACCCTCCTCATTACATCTCGAAGAGGTAGGTTACTTCAGACAGTAATAGGTGTCCTTGGAAGTAAGACCACAACCTTCTACTTACTAACACTAAGGCGTAGATGGCCTTCTGTAGAATAGGATATGTAACTTCGGCACCGTGGAGGGATTTACTCACATAGTATACCGGCCACTGTCTTCCTCCCTCTTCCTTTACACCGAACTCACCCCTTTTTCACTGACGGCGAGGTAAAGGATGAGAGGTTCTCCTCCCTTCGGCTGTCGAAGTGTCGGCAGACGGGTTAGGTAACTTTTGAGCTCTTCCTAGGCCTTTTGCCAGTCTTTGGTCCAAGGATGTTCTACCGCACCGAAGGTACCTTCATTTTTTGTTGCTTTGGTAAGCACTTTGAAGAACAGTCAGCACTGATCCCTATATCTGGAGATGAATCTACTGAGCAAAGTGATTCTTCCAGTCAGCCTTTGCACGTCCTTGATTGTTGTGGGAGTTCGAAATCCCAGCAGGGCCTTAACCTTTTTTGGGTTGGCATCGATTCCTCTCTGCAATACCATGAATCCCAGGAACCTACCCGTATTCACCCCAAACACGTACTTCTCCAGGTTTAGATGGATTCTGAATTACTGAAGTCAGTGCAATGTTTCCTTTAAGTCTAAGATATGACTATTAGGCAATTTGCTCTTAACTATCATATCGTCGACATATACTTCCATATTCCTCCTAATTTGGTTGTCGAACACCCTATTCATCAGCCTTTGGTATGTGGCCCCTGCATTCTTCAGACAGAAGGGCATTCTGATATAGCAGTAAGTCCCGACTTCGATGATGAAGGCTGTTTTCTCCTCGTCTTCAGGATCCATCCGAATTTGGTGGTATCCCCTGAAAGCGTCAAGGAAGCTAAGGAGACCATATTCAGTGGTTGATTCCACCAATTGATCTATTGGTGGCAAAGGATACAAGTCCTTGGGACAAGCATCATTTACATTTTGGAAGTTGATACACATTCAGAGTTTATCACTTCCTTATTTCGTAGCAATGACAACATTGCTAAGCCATTTGGGGTACTTGACCTCTCTTATTGCACCCGCTTCCATTAAACGTTGGACTTCAATTTTGATGAAGTTGTTCTTATGTGCCAAGAGGCTTCACTTTTTTTGTCGAACAGGCTTCACCTCCGGGCACACATTGAGGCTATGTCGGATTATGCGAGGGTTTAGCCCAAGCATGTCCTTCAGAGAGTAGGCAAACAGGTCTTTGTTCATTAACAGAAAAGATACAAGCTTTTCCTTGTCACCTTCGGCCAGTTGTTTCCTCACTCGGGTACTTCGGCCTGGGACAAGTTCTACATCTTCTGTTTCTATTTTTTCAAGGTCTCCTGTTTCTTCCCCCTTGCCCCTTCTCTGAGCATGGTCTTTTCGCCCATAGTCTATGCATGGATCTTTGTGGGGCCTTGTCTTGCTTTCACAAAAACCTTCCTTACTTCAGCTTGGTCAATAAACATCTCAGTGTCCCCATCCTTTGTTGCGAAGGTGACAGTCAAGTACTTCACATCTGGATGGATGTGGAGATTGCCCTGCGTCTGCCTTCTGAGGATGGCATTATATGACAAAGGGACATCTATGACGATGAACCTTGTCATTGTGGAAGCAAAGAGCTCTTCCTTGTTCTGAGGCAAAGTTCCTTTTAGCATTAGAGGTAGGTTGATCTATTCGAGGACAGGGAGTTCGGACGGACCTACCCCGAAGGTAGGGGAGGTGACAGGTTTGAGATCGCCTTTTGAGGTGCCTAAATTCAATAGCAAATGAGAGAATTGGACATCGGCATTGGAACCATCATTGAGGAGTACTCTTTTGACATCCCAACTCCCTATCCTTGCCATTGATGGCCAGGGGCCTCATCGTTTATAGTCATGGTGACTGGTGGAGAGACTTCTGGGAGGAAGAACGCCTGGTGGAATGGATAGCCCGAAGGAGAGTGCCTGAAAGCTCAGAAACAAAGGGTTAGGAGGCCCCCGGAGTGTTTTTCCGGGGGGGGAGCCTCCGACGCCCAAGTCAGTGATGGCTGAGAAAGGGCAGAGGAAATAGCACAAAGGGCTGAAGAGTCTCGCCTGGTAGTTTTCTCAGAGTGTGGGAGCAGTGTTCCACCAACCAACCAGCCTCCTGCCCAGTATTAATTCCTGGTATTTATAGGAGCGCCTAGCCCGTTCAGATCACGACACGTGTTCGGTCGGATGTTCCCTGAGTTTCTGGGCGTAGGAGACAGATAACTGGTAGCAGGTTGTCCTGAGCCACGTGCTGAGATGGGCCATGATGTGATTCTGATGGCGTCCATATGTCAGAGCGCCTATTCAGGCGACTTTATGACGTCTGTGAAAGGACGTGTCAGAGGCTTCCTTAAATGCTTCCATAAATGCTCCTGCCGTACTCCCGAGCTCCCTGGGTGAGGTCGTCCTCTAGTTCGGACAGAGCCTCTTCGGGAAACAAGCCCTCAGTTCGGGGGTTCCCAGTTTCAGGGAGTTCCGCCTTCGGGGATATCATGGTCGGCTCGCTATGTCTGGTGCCGCTTTTCCGAAGGCGATATGTTCACAACCTTGGGGGGCGAGTAGTGTCCTCGGGGTTTCCTGGCGTGCCGGCCTCGAAGCTCTTCGGCTATCTCCCGAGCTGCCTGATCGCACCTTTTCTCGGGTAGCGCCAGCTTCTTCTGGCCATCATTGTGGCAGGGAGATCGGCCAGATAGAGGCGATAGCGTTTGGCTATCACATGCCCCCCTTTGAAAAGCCGAAGTGAAGACTTCGGTTTTGCATCTCTTTCCGAGGTTGTGTATGGGAGTTTCTTTGGAAGCTTAACCTGTTCCGAGGATGCACCTTTTGCCCGAAGATCATGGGCTCTTCGGCCTTGGCCTGTTCTGTGGTGTCTTCGAGGTGGAGCCTGTGCGGAAGATACACCTCTTGCCCGAAGGTCATGGGCTGTTCGGCCATAGCCTGTTTCTTGGCGTCCTCGAGGTGACCTGCTCTTTGTTTCTGCAGGTCTGTTTGGCCGAGCGTGTCAGTCTGAGCGGCGCGTCCCAGTTTCGTCCCAGTTTTCCAGGGATGTCAGAAGATGTGTCCTAGCTTTCAAGGGAAGTTTGGAGGACGTGTCCTCCATTTTCGCGCAGTGGTTGACACGTGGCGCTTTGCCATTGGAGGAGAGTCGCGTCGGTTACAGAGGGCATGCCTTTTCAGGTGCAGAGAGCAGTTACGGCGACGGTTCGCCTTCAAAGGGTACTTATGACGATGTTTCGGTTACCCCTCTCTGGCGTATAAATAGCCCACTCCACCATGAGTTTCTTTTGCTTTCTCTTCTGCTCTTCTCTCTGCTTTGCCCCTGTTCTTGCACTTTCTTGCTTTCTGTGGCGGAGCTACCTTAATCAGAGCTTTTTTCCAGCCAGCTTTCACGACGGCGTCCTCAGATTTTGGCAAATCTTTCGGTGGGTTTTTGTTTTTCAGAGCGCTTTGATCCCTGTGTTCTTTTGAGTTTTTCTCTGGAAACTGTTTTCTTCCATTTTCAAACTCATTTTATGTCGAAAATGCCCCTTCCTGAGAGCTGGCAGCCTCTTTTAGCCCATCCTTGTTGTACCACCCCTGAAAAGTTAGAGAGGTGGAAGAAAAAATTCTTTCTTCCCTCTTACGCCATTACTAGGCTGCCTCATTCTAGCCATTATGCTTTTTCAAACCGCAGTAAGGAGGTTACCGTTTTCCGAGCCCAGCTGAAGGCGGGTCTTCGGTATCCTCCCCCGAAGATGGTGTGCGAGTTCTACAAATTTCATGGCATTGTTGTGAACCAGCTTCCCCCGAACTCGTTCTGCTATTTTAACGCCTAGCTCTGCATGTGTGGTGTCTTCGGGATAGAACCCAATTTTAGAATCTTTATGCAGTATTACAAGCTCTCTGTGGTCCCGAAGGGTGGCTTATATTTTATGCTACCTCGGGGATCCGGGGGCAAGAAATTCATGTTCACCTTCGCCACTAAAGATAGCTGGCGGGGGTGGCAACAGAAGTTTTTCTTCATGAAGATGGACGAGGCCTGGTCGTACGTTCCGACCAAATGGGCTCAGGGAACACTGGATGTGGACGTTGCTGATCCGAGGATGCTGCTGACCCCAGAGTTAGCTTCCTTGTTCGCGGATTTCGACGCCTGCATTCGGGCTGTCTCTGACTGGGACCCCGAGGTCGTTCCGCTCGCCCTTTACCCTTTTCCAATCAACTGGAGGTTGATGACCGAAGAGGTCCTTCGGGAGCTAAAGGTGGTAAAGGAGCACGAGACTGACCTCGAGATGCCAGCTCCTGCCATCGCCGGGAAGGATTCCTGGTTGGTCAAGCTTCTTAAGGAGGAAATTTCTTTCGAAGCGCTTGCCGAAAGTGAGTTATCTTCTACTCCTTTACTGTTCTTTCCTCGGACTCACGCTGATGTTTCTCTCCTTTTTCAGAGATGGGCGACGCGACTGCCACCTATTACAAGTCCCTTTTCACCGGCCAGGTGGAGAAGGGCGATCAGACGAACAAGGCATCTTCCCGAAGGCGGAAGTCTACTGGCGCGGGACCTTCGAGGAAACGGGCAAAGAGAGCTGCCCAGGCTCCTTTAGAGGAAAATCCCGAGGAGACTGCCGAGGAGCCTGGGGCAGCCGAGATTCCGGAGTCTGAGGCTGCTGCTTCCGAGGTCCCTTCAACCGACGTCCCTCCTCAGAGTCCTACCGCGTCACATGCCCTCCTTGATGTAGTGGTAGAAGTACCTTCTGTCGAGGAGCGGCGCAAGCGGAATGGCAAGGGCATTTCGGCCGAGGAATCTGAGGACGATGTTGTCGAGGTTCCGCCAGGTTTGTTTCCAGACAAAGTGTACTTCCTTTGTTTTTTCTGGATTGGCTTCTTTGTCTTTAATCTCCTTCTCATTCTTATCACGCAGGGGAGTTGACTACCCCAGGCTGGGTGGCCGATCATGCTCGAAAACGAGCTCTTCGGGATGCCAAAATCCCGCAAGGGAAGATACCCAAGGAGCCTTTTTGGACGTTCACGGAGGACATGAATATGTACTCCGAGGATGTTCCTCAAATGGCTAAGGAAATTTCGAAGGGGGTGCTCACCGAGGCCTCCTTCAAGGCTATAGCGGCGGCCCACCCAGGGGATAACACCCTCACTGCAAAGATCACCGAGCATGCTGCTCAGGTATATCCTTCACAACTCTTTCCCTTCAAATTTTTCCTAGGTTTTTGGCTCTTACTGACCTTGCATTTATTTTTTGCAGCTGATGGGGTACACTGCCTTTCTCCAAGTTCGGGTGGCCAGGGAGGTTGCTTTTCGAACTTCGGCCACTCGAACCATGAATGAGACGAGGACCGCACTCGCGGAGTCGGTCGCCAAAAACCATCAGCTGAAAGAGGCTGCTGAGAAAGAAGTAGCTGCCCTTCGGGAGGAGTTCCAGAAGGAAAAAGAAGAACTTCAAAAGGACTCCTCCAGGAAGATCGCTGACCTCGGTGACCAAATAAAGGGGATGCTCACCGCCAACGAGGATCTTCTCCAGCACAAGGCTAGTTCTGACGGCCGTATAGTGTCGTTGACGTGTGAGAATAACGCTCTCCGAGCCGAGGTCGAGTCGTTGAAGAAGGAGCCGAAGGGGGAGGAGCAGATAAAGGCGCTGGAGGAGGAGGTCGAGGATCTGAAGGACGAGCTTGACCACCTCGAGCTTGAGAAGAACAAGTCTGATCAGATGAGCAAGGTCGCGTTCCAGGACGGCTTCTGCCTTGCTCGGCACCAGGTTCTCTAGAGGTTCCCAGATCTGGACCTCTCTTTTCTAGAGGGTCTAAACATTCCTGGGGGACCTCGGTGGAAATGTCCAAGGTCGAACATCTAAAACTTCCTCCTTCAATTCCAGCGCCGAAGGTGATGGAAAAGGGCGGGCAGACGAGTGGCTCTCGGGACGCCGCAAAACCTTAGCAATTTTAGGGCCCCTTTTCCTTCCCTTCTATTTTGTAATCCTTCTTCGGGCAGTTCTTTATTTTAAAGCAGCTTTGCTGTTAATGAGGATTTATTGGCTAAGTCTTTTCTTGCGAGTTTCGTCATTTCCATTGTCCCAAACACGTTCGCTCAAGAGACTTCGGAAAACCTGCGATTAAAGAAACTTTTTTACCTTCCTTTGTCCCGAGTGTGCTTGCTCGTAAGACTTTCTGGAAGGCCTGAAAAAATTTGACTAATTCTTTTCGCAGGCTTTTCCATTTCCAATTTACCCCGAACATGATTGCTCAAGGGACTTCGGAAACCTTTAGTCAAATTTTTTGTTTTTCCAGTTGTCCCGAGCATGTTTGCTCAAGGGACTTCGGAAAACCTTTCGCGAGATTTTTCACTTCCCATTTTCCCGAGCATGTTCGCTCAAGGGAGTTCGGAAAATTATCTCTGCGCTGGCTATGGCGAGTACTTCTGCGAGATTTTTGTTTTCCATCTTTCCCAAGCGTGATGGCTCAAGGGACTTCGGAAAGTCATATCTACGCTTTATCATGGCGAGCACCTCTGCGGAATTCTGTTTTGCATAATTTCTGTACACTTAAGAATTTTTCTCAAGGCCATTCTGTACAACATAACTCCTCCGCCCAACCTTAAGCGTAGAATTTTTTCAGGGCGTCTGAGTGCCAAGTGTTCTTCAATTCTACACCTTCGGCGTCGCCAAGCTTGTACACGCCTTTTCGTACTTCGTGGCAAACCAGATAGGGTCCTTCCCGGTTTGCACGAAGTACGCCATGGGATGGCCTTCGGGGTGCGAAGTCGGCCTTTCGGAGAACAAGGTCTCCCTTCTTGATTTCTTTTGGCCTGGCCCGTAAGTTTACAGCCGCAGTCACTCTTTTGCTGAAAAGCTTTTCTTGTCAGCTCGGCTATTTCTGTCACACCTCACACAGGCCCTGGTCTGTGAGTCCCCAACTTATCTCACAAGCCCAACTGAGGACTGGGCATCTAGTCCTCGGCCTAACCAACATGATTGACTTTAAGTCTTATTTTCTTAAGGTAAAGGGCCTGGGAGGTGGCCTAGGTGGCTTTTAAACCAACTAGTAACTACTTGCAGCGTAAGTAAGGCCCAAACCACTTTTACTTGCATTACAAGCAAGGCAACAAAAATGCAGCTTTCAGTGCATACTTGGTGTGCAATCAAGTGTGCTATCTATATGGCAACCAAGAAGCCCACAGAGTTGGTTTAGGATTTGAAAACCACAAGATATAATGCATGAAGCTCTCGGCCAAGCAAACATACATACATAGGTGCACCTCAAATTTGCAAGGTCAAGGCCAACCATATCACTTACGTGCCAAACTTTGGCCTATAATACTCATAACACCAAACCATACACATAAACATCCATAGTCATACATAACTTGGCATACAATATCCTCCAAAATATTAGCATCATCTAGGTATCCGAGACTACAATATACACAACCAAAAGTGTAGTCTACCTAGCAAATAACATGGCTAAAATGCCAAGCACCCATAAGTTGTTCATGCCAAGTTAAGTACAAACCGAGACCCCAAATCCTAATGCTCAAACATCACCTTAAGGATCCCATACAAGAGCACACACTGCAGCACCAAACCCACGGCCATGTTCATGGTCATAAAGGTGAAAAGCAAAACCAGAGCTAAAGTCCAGATATCCATGCTCTCCTAGACAGTTCCCACTCTACAGCCTGCAAGCTTAAACCATAAGTCTCGGCCAACTCACAATAAAACTTGCATAAAATGCTAAAGTGTCAAGCCAAGCACACATTGGCACATACCTTAGCGACAAAGCAATTAAACACTAAGTGCACACACAAGGCAGCTTAGCACTACTCAGGCTGAATATCCTTACCTGAAAAATTTAAATGGAGAATGGGCAGTGAGATTAACTCAGTAGGATTCACTTATATATATAAACCCAACTCTTAAAAGAGTTTGTTTAGTTAAGCCGAGTAAACACTCAAGGCTTAACCTCCAATTGATTAGCTCAACCTGCAAAACAAACACAAAGACAAGAAAAGCAAGTATAGCCATATACAATTAACCATAATGGGGGTTAGCATGCACAAGAAAACACCAAAGCACACAAGTACTCACACACACTTCTCCAAGTTGCTCTCAGCCATATAAGCCATACATGTACCCGTGTGCAATCCTTGCACATAACCTTACCAATATCATTCCATATGGAGCTCCCAAAATGCCAAGCAAATAGGCCACATTCACTTGCATTTTTAGTACATGTTCTATAGTCAATTAGCTAATCAACATTGCAACCACATATAACCAATAAGCCCATCAAGCAACTAAGATCACATGGCAGATTTTTAACCATCACTTAGCCGCCTTAACACTTGAACCATGGCATACATTACCAAGCGTACTCAAGTGTAGTGAACCCTACCTCAAGCTCTCGGTCTCCAATAGAACTTCAAGTGTCCAAGTGCCCTTCAACCACAATGCCTACCATAATAAGGCATAACCATTAACAACATAATCCATGGACCAAATACCATGTTTTCAATGAAGGACATCATTAACTAACACTTGGAAGCTCTCGGCCATATAAGCCAAAATACCAAAACATAATCTGCCCATTAATCCCATATACTATAATTCACCATAAACACCAATGAACACTATCCATGGCATACATGCCAAGTAAACAAGTGAGATATACCATTTCACTTCAATCCAAGCTTTCGGCCATAACACATATTTTCACATAGCTGCATTTTTTTTCAATATACCAATTCAGTAAATGGATACCCAAACAACTAGTGAACTCACTCATGGCACAATTACCGTGCACATAAGCTAAATTCCAAGTAAACACCCAATTTCATCCTCTCGGCCATAGTACCCATTTCACATACTCATGTTCCTCATTCATTTCATTCCTTTATACACACACCAATGCATCATTAGGCATGGTTCATGGCGTCAATGCCATGTAAACAACAATTGATCATGAGTTACCTCCAATCTCACTTTCGGCCAAAGCACAACTTGCACACACTTGGTGTTCTTCGTCCAACCAACCTATCACAAGGTTAAACACTCATCAATAAGCATCACACATGGATTAATTTCCATGAATTCCAAGAAGAACACCAAGAACACACATCCAAGACTTTCGGCCATATTAGGTTTCTCACCAAGCATTTCAATGCTTAATTTTTTCCCAAGCTCAACAACGAAATGAGCATCCAATATCCTTGTTCATGGAAGAAATTACCATGGATTCAAGGAAATCAAGGTTACCTCAAGAACCCTAGCTCAATTGGCTCGGCCTTCACTAATCCTTCATGAACAAAGCTTGATTCCAAGCAAGCGCAAGGCAAATCCCTCTTTCCAAGCTTGAATCCGCCCAAAAGCTCAAGAACTTTGGATTTAGAAGCAAGATTGTGAAGGAAGTCTCTCTAGGTGCTCTCGGTTTCACACGCACAAAGGAAGCCCGAAATGAACAAGTCTTAGCTTGTTTTGGCCGAGTACATTGCTTTTAGTTAGCCAAAATGCTAACTTGGCTTCCATTTTCTTGCATGGCTCATTAAAGCCCTTAAGTCCACTTATGCACAAGACCGCCACTCCATTGTGTATGTACATTGACACTTAAGTCCACACATGGCTCAATTTGCCAAGCTAGTAAACAACACAAGTACCCGTGTGTCATAAACTCACATGCATAACCGGCCATATAACCAACATTAGGACTAGTTAGTTTAACTAGTAACTAGTGAATAGTACCCTAGTGGTAGACAAGAATTTGATTAGTAATCATTGTTGTCTCCCACAAATGGTCTAGTTTTGCACTAGCCATTATAGAATTTTGCATGGCTCTCAATACCATCTTTAAACTTGTGGTTTCACTTATACCACTTAAATTGATGCACAGTTCGGTCCTCTTTCTTAATTTTTTGTCAGCATTCCAAATGTACATTTCCCATGTGCAATTAAGTCCTGAAAGTCTCCTGTTTTGCACATAGGCCACTGTGCCAGTCTCCACGAGTCCTCTTTCTTAATTTTCTGTTTTCTCTCATTTTTCCTTGGTTCTCCTTGGCCTAAGCCAAGCACTTAGGAGGTGCCTAACAATTTCTCTGTGTTTGGCCACAAGATCGAGATTGGTTCTCAGGCCGAGGTCCTTACCACCTTCATCAAATACTTGCACCCGTACTGAAGGTTGAACTACCTCTAGTGGGATAATGGCCTCTGTTCCGAAGATGAGTGAGAAAAGAGTTTCCCCTGTGGCTCTTCGGGGCGTCGTTTGGTAGCTCCATAGTACACTTTGGAGTTCTCCTGGCCATTTCCCCTTGGCTTCCCCTAGTCTCTTTTTCAGGCCATCTTTTGTGGTCCTGTTCGATACTTCTACCTGCCCGTTGCTTTGGGGGTGAGCTACTGGGTCGAAGTGCATCTTTATTCCGAGGTCCCTTGAGCAATCATGTTCGGGGTAAATTGGAAATGCAAAAGCCTGCAAAAAGACTTAGTCAAATTTTTTGTTTTTCTAGTTGTCCCGAGCATGTTTGCTCAAGGGACTTCGGAAAACCTTTTGCGAGATTTTTCACTTCCCATTTTCCTGAGCATGTTCGCTCAAGGGAGTTCGGAAAATTATCTCTGCGCTGGCTATGGCGAGTACTTCTGCGAGATTTTTGTTTTCCATCTTGCCCGAGCGTGATGGCTCAAGGGACTTCGGAAAGTCATATCTACGCTTTATCATGGCGAGCACCTCTGCGGAATTCTGTTTTGCATAATTTCTGTACACTTAAGAATTTTTCTCAAGGCCATTCTGTACAACATAACTCCTCCGCCCAACCTTAAGCGTAGAATTTTTTCAAGGCGTCTGAGTGCCAAGTGTTCTTCAATTCTACGCCTTCGGCGTCGCCAAGCTTGTACACGCCTTTTCGTACTTCGTGGCAAACCAGATAGGGTCCTTCTCGGTTTGCGCGAAGTATGCCATGGGATGGCCTTCGGGGTGCGAAGTCGGCCTTTCGGAGAACAAGGTCTCCCTTCTTGATTTCTTTTGGCCTGGCCCGTAAGTTTACAGCCGCGGTCACTCTTTTGCTGAAAAGCTTTTCTTGTCAGCTCGGCTATTTCTCTGTGTTCGGCCACAAGATCGAGATTGGTTCTCAGGCCGAGGTCCTTACCACCTTCATCAAATACTTGCACCCGTACTGAAGGTTGAACTACCTCTAGTGGGATAATGGCCTCTGTTCCGAAGACGAGTGAGAAAGGAGTTTCCCCTGTGGCTCTTCGGGGCGTCATTCGGTAGCTCCATAGTACACTTTGGAGTTCTCCTGGCCATTTCCCCTTGGCTTCCCCTAGTCTCTTTTTCAGGCCATCTTTTGTGGTCCTGTTCGATACTTCTACCTGCCCGTTGCTTTGGGGGTGAGCTACTGGGTCGAAGTGCATCTTTATTCCGAGGTCGCTGATGAATTCTTGGAATCCTTTGTCTGTGAACTGGGATCCATTATCAGCTACTAGTACCCTCGGTATGCCAAATCTGCATACGATGTTCTTCCATAGGAACTTCTGTACTTCTTTTTCCGAGATAGTTGTTAGTGGTTCTGCCTCCTCCCACTTTGAGAAATAGTCCACTGCTACAACGCAGAATTTCATGCCTCCGGGTGCTGTGGGGAGTGGCCCAATAAGGTCTATACCCCAGACTGCGAAGGGCCAAGGACAGTCTGCCAAAGTTACCATTTCTGAGGGTGTCCTCTGGTTTTTCACGTGTCTCTGGCAGCTACCACATTTCCGGGCGAACTGTCTTGCGTCCTTTCTCAGGGTAGGCCAGAAGTATCCTTGGGGGAGTATCACTGCTGCCAGGGCATTAGTTCCAATGTGTGAACCACACATGCCTTCGTGAACTTCTTCAAGGACCATTTCAGTATCCTTTTCATCCACACATCTTTGCAGCGGATTCGCATATCCCTGCCGATATAACTCTTCACTAATCAGGAAGAATCTTCCGGAGTGTCTTTGCAGTCTTGCAGCATCGCCGGGGTCTTCGGGGAGCAAATTCTCTGTGAGGTATCTTTTTATTGGGTCTTTCCATCCTGTTCCCGAGGTTGTCATGCTCAGCACTGAGATGCTCGGATGGTCTAGCACCTCGGTATATGTTTTCGACTTCGCCAAGCAATCTACCTCAGTGTTATTCCGTCGAGGTATATTTTCGATCCGAACGGCGTCAAACTCTTGGATGAGCTTTGCTACTAGCTCATGATATTTTGCCAAGATTGGGTCCTTCGCCCCATAATCTCCTGCCGTCTGCCGAACTACCAGCTGGGAATCGCTGTGAGCCTTTATCACGCCAATCTTTCTGGCCAAGCGCAATCCCGCTATAAGGGCTTCATACTCAGTTACATTGTTGGTGACGTTGAAGCTGAACTTGATAGCCTTCATTACCTCCAGGCCTTCGGGGCCCCTGATAATTACTCCAGCTCCCTGCTGTTCGGACCCTGAGGCTCCATCTCCGTGCAAGGTCCATTCTGGCTCTCCTCAGTGGTGGGTATTTCGGAGATAAAATCTTCCAGGGCTTGGGTTTTTATGGCCTTCCGAGGCTCATACGTGATTTCGTGTTCGCCCAGCTCTATGCACCACTTGGAGAGCCTTCCCGAATGATCGCAGCCTTCTCCCTGCAAGCACCAAGGCGTATATAGCTTTTTGAAGCAAAGGGTACCTGACTTCGGCGCCATGCAGGGACTTGCTGACATAGTAGACCGGCTATTGCTTTGACCCTTCTTCCTTCACGAGGACCGAGCTCATAGCTTTTTCTGTGACGGCGAGGTACAGTACGAGGGGCTCTCCCTTCCGAGGTTGTCGCAGAGTCGGCCAGGTGGCCAGGTAGAGTTTGAGTTCTTCCCAGGGCTTTTGGCAATCTTCATCCCAAGGATGATCATTTCTTCTGAGGTCGCCTTCCATTTTTGTTGCCTTTGTGAGGACTTCGGAGAAAGGTCTACACCTATCTCCGTACCTGGAAATAAACCTGCTCAGAGAGGTTGTTCTTTCGGTGAGTCTCTGCACATCTTTGACAGTGCCAGGAGTTCGGAACTCAAGCAGGGCCTTAATCTTCTCGGGGTTAGCGTCGATGCCTCTTTCAGATACCATGTACCCAAGGAATTTTCCCGAAGTCGCCCCGAAGATGCATTTTTTAGATTTGTGGCGGATCCCGAAGGCTCTGAGCTTTTGGAAGGTTTCCTCTAAATCTGCAACGTGGTAGCCAGGTAGCTTGCTCTTGACTATCATATCATCAACATACACCTCCATGTTTCTCCTCATTTGGTCTTTGAAGACCTTGTTCATCAGCCTCTGGTAGGTGGCTCCTACATTTTTGAGCCCGAATGGCATCCTGATATAGTAGTATGTTCCTCCCTCGGTGATGAAGGCAGTCTTCTCTTCATCTTCGGGGTCCATCCTTATCTGATGGTAGCCACTGAAGGCGTCTAGGAAACTTAGGAGCCCATATTCAGCAGTTGAATCTACCAGTTGATCTATTGGCGGCAGAGGGTATGAGTCTTTCGGGCAAGCATCGTTCAAGTTTCTGAAGTCGATGCACATCCGGAGTTTGCTGCTACCTTCTTTTGTGGCGATGACCACGTTGCTTAGCCACTCGGGGTACTTGACCTCCCTAATAACTTCAGCATCTAGGAGAGTAGGCATGCTTAACCACGTTGCTTCCGGACTTACTTTGAGGCTATGCTGTATTATGCCAGGGTTCACCCCCGGCATATCTTTTGGCGAGTAGGCAAACAGATCTTTATTTTCCAGCAGAAAGGATACAAGATTTTCTTTGTCACCTTCGGCCAAGCTCTTCCTTATTCGGGTAGATTGACCTGGGACAAGCTCTATTGTTTCCGTTTCTGTTTTGGCGAGATCTTGGTCTTCGCCTTTTTCTGGTGCCCTTGCCTCCATCGTCTGCACGAATTTGCTTACCGTAGCTTTTCGCGCTTTTACAAATACCTTTCTTACCTCGGCTTGGTCCATGAATACCTTTCCATCTCCATCCTTGGTGGCGAATGTGACAGTCAAGTACTTCACATCAGGGCGAATATGCAGATTCCCCATTGTCTGCCTTCCAAGGATGGCATTGTACGAGGACGGGACGTGCATGATGATGAATCTCGCCATTGTGGAGGGGTTCAACTCAGCTGCTCCGTTCACCGAAGTCCCTTTCATCATCAGTGGGAGGTCCATACATTCGAGGACGGGGAGTTCGGGTGGTCCAAGCCAAAAGTGGGCGAGGTGACAGGCTTCAGTTCGCTGCCGGAGATGCCCAAGCTCGGCAGCAGGTGCGAGAATAGGACGTCAGCATTTGAGCCATCATCAAGCAATACTCTTTTGACGTCCCAGTTCCCTACTCTCGCCATAATCAGTAGCGGATCGTCGTGGGGGAAGGCGACGGTGGAGCCATCTTTGCGAGCCAGCTTCTTTGATGGACTTTGATACTCCATGACTGCAATTTCTCTGGCTTTCCACTTTCTTTCCGAGGATGGAAGCCCCGTGGTGATAGTTTAGATAACCCCTGCTGGAGGCGGAGGGCGCTTTTTTGGACTTCTATTTCTCTGCCTGTCGGAGTCATAGTCCTCATCTTCGGCACTTTCTTCCTCCATTTTTCTGTGTTTCGGGGATGGCATCCTCAGCTATTTCCGAAGTTGGCCCAGTTTTATCAGCGACTCTATGTACTTCTTCAGCTGGAAACAGTCTTCGGTGTCATGACTGTGGTCACGATGAAACTGGCAGAACTTCTTTGCATTCTTCTTATTATCGGCGGTCATGGCCCTTGGTCGCCAAATCCCCATCCCTTGCCTTTCCAGCGCCATGAGAATGTTGGTCCGTGAAGTGCTCAATGGTGTGAAACTTTGAGGTTTCCTTCCTCGCATCCTCCGAGGTCATCCTGCGTATTCGGTAGGATGCCGAGCTTGTTGACTGGACTCTTCGGGGCGGTGGTGATCAGACTTCAGCCCAGCCATTCTTAGTTCTTCGGCGGTCATGTGCTGTTCTGCTCTTCGGTAAAATTCTCCGAGGGTCTCCGGGGGGTCTTTTGAGAACTCGTAGAACAGCTGTGAGTCTCGCCGAAGGCCTCGTGTCATGGCAAGAATGCGGATTTCGGGCCTGAAGTCTGGGACGCTCAGAGCTTCCCTGTTGAATCTTTCGACATAGTCTCGGATGGTTTCTCCATTCCTCTGCTCTATGTCGAACATCTGCACAGGCATCTTCGCCGTAGGTCTGCTCCCAATGAATTGCTGTGTGAAGGCCGTGGACAACTCCTGGAACTCAGTGATGGTCCCTGAAGGCAATGAATTATACCACGCAGTTGCTGGCCCTGTGAGGGTGACTTCGAAGCACTTGCACATGGTAGCGTCGTCAGCACCGTGTATTATCATTCTGCGTCTGTACTTCGTCAAATGGGCCTGTGGATCAGTACGGCCATCATAAATCTCCAACCGAGGTACTCTGAAGTCACCTGGCATGGCTGCCTCAACAACGGCCTGAATAAATGGCGAGTCATCTTCGCAGCATGTTCCCGAGAGTCTGGCCCAAACGGGTTTTTCTGGCCACTTGTTTCTCCACTTTGTCGAGCCGTGCTAGTATCCTCTCCATCAGCATTGTGGCGCTAGGGCCTTCTTCAGGGAATGGAGATCGCCGGCGCCTCATCGGGGGGCGAATTCGGCGCTGAGGGGACAAGGACCTCGGCTCAGGCGACGAACTGCTTCGCTGTGAGACTCTCGGTCGCTTGGACCCGGTTTGTCCCACAGGCTGTTTCCCGAGGGCTATATTTTCTGTCGATGATTCTTCGCGAGGGTCTCCACTCCCCGAACTGTGATGTGTAGACTTGGGGCTTTTCTCCCGAAGGCGTGTCGGTGAGGGGGGTCTCGGGGCCTGTGCTTGCTGTGGCCACCTTCGGTCGATCTGCTGGGTCATTTCAGACATGACTGAACGCTGAAAGTCCCTCAGGAAGCTCATGGTGATTACCAGAGGGCGGTCTTCCTCAGGCGCAGAAGTCCCTGGGAGTGTTTGCTCAGCAGCCGGTTGAATCTCAGGCGCGGACGGGGTCTTCGGGAGCCTCTTGTCCTTAGAACGCCGAGTCTCAACGACGGCGATCTCAGAGCGGGTTCCCACAGACGGCGCCAAATGATGGCCAGGGGCCTCATCGTTTATAGTCATGGTGACTGGTGGAGAGACTTCTGGGAGGAAGAACGCCTGGTGGAATGGATAGCCCGAAGGAGAGTGCCTGAAAGCTCAGAAACAAAGGGTTAGGAGGCCCCCGGAGTGTTTTTCCGGGGGGGGAGCCTCCGACGCCCAAGTCAGTGGTGGCTGAGAAAAGGCAGAGGAAATAGCACAAAGGGCTGAAGAGTCTCGCCTGGTAGTTTTCTCAGAGTGTGGGAGCAGTGTTCCGCCAACCAACCAGCCTCCTGCCCAGTATTAATTCCTGGTATTTATAGGAGCGCCTAGCCCGTTCAGCTCACGACACGTGTTCGGTCGGATGTTCCCTGAGTTTCTGGGCGTAGGAGACAGATAACTGGTAGCAGGTTGTCCTGAGCCACGTGCTGAGAGCGCCTATTCAAGCGACTTTATGACGTCTGTGAAAGGACGTGTCAGAGGCTTCCTTAAATGCTTCCATAAATGCTCCTGCCGTACTCCCGAGGTCCCTGGGTGAGGTCGTCCTCTAGTTCGTACAGAGCCTCTTCGGGAAACAAGCCCTCAGTTCGGGGGTTCCCAGTTTCAGGGAGTTCCGCCTTCGGGGATATCATGTTCGGCTCGCTATGTCTGGTGCCGCTTTTCCGAAGGCGATATGTTCACAACCTTGGGGGGCGAGTAGTGTCCTCGGGGTTTCCTGGCGTGCCGGGCTCGGAGCTCTTCGGCTATCTCCCGAGGTGCCTGATCGCACCTTTTCTCGAGTAGCGCCAGCTTCTTCTGGCCATCATTGTGGCAGGGAGTTCGGCCAGATAGAGGCGATAGCATTTGGCTATCAGCCATGATTAGGAGTGGGTCATCATGAGGAAACATCACAGTGGATCCATCTTTCCGAACAAGCTTGTTCAAGCGGTGATCATCTGAATTACTCCTGCCGAAGGTGGTGGATTTTTTCTAGGACTTCGGTTACGAGGTCGGTCAGAATCGTAGTCCTCATCTTCTGCTTTTCTTTCCTCCTCCCTCCTCCCCTTTGGGGAAGGCATCCGCAGGTAACGACGAAGTTGGCCCTGCTTTCTTAAAGACTCGATGTACTTCCTCAGCTGGAAGCAATCCTCAATATCATGCCCGTGGTCCTGATGGAACTGGCAGAACTTCTTCATTTTTTTTTTCCGAGGTCATGGCCTTCGAACATTGAATTGAGCTCCCTTGCCTTTCCATGGCCAGTAGTATGTTTGTTTTGGTGGTGTTCAGGGGGGTGAACGTCATTGGCTTCTTCCCCCTTTGCTTCTGAGGTCTACCTCTAGCCTCGGCTGGATAGCGAGGTTGATGGCTTGGACCCTCAGTCGAACTTCAGCCCCCTCATCCTCAATTCTTTAGCTGTCATGTGTTGCTCTGCCCTTTGGTAGAATTGTCTGAGGGTGTCCGGGGGATCTTTGGAGAACTCGTAGAAAAGTTGTGAGTCCCTCCAAAGTGCCCTAATCATTGTGAGGATATGGATTTCGGGGCGGATGTCCGAAACACTCAGGGCTTCCTTGTTGAACCTCTTGACATAGTCACGAATGGTTTCTCCATTCCTTTGCGCTATGTCGAACATTTGGACGGGCATCTTCACCATCGGTCTGCTTCCAATGAACTGTTGAGTGAAGGTAGTGGAAAACTCCTAGAAACCCGTTATCGTTCCAGGGGCTAGGGAGCTATACCATGCTGTCATCGGCCCGGAGAGGGTGACCTTAAAGCATTTATAGAAGGTGGCGTCATTAGCACCATGTAGCACAATGCTACATCTATACTTCGTGAGCTGGGTTGGGGGATCGCTGCGCCCATCGTATGTCTCCAAGCATGGTACTTGAAATTCACTTGGCATAGGTGCCTCGACTACTGCACGGACAAAGGGTGACTTTTTTCCGGTGAAGGCCTCTGACAACCATGACCAGACAGGCTTCCGAGCAACTTGCCTTTCCACTTTTTCTAACCTCTATAGGATCTTCTCCATGAGGATGGTAGTGCTGGTCTTTTCTCATTGCTTGGAGGCCTCCGACAATGGAGAGCGATGTCTCCTTTTTAGGGAGTAACTTCGCCGACGGGGGGATTGTGACTTCTCATCCGTTGATGAACTCCATCGGCGGGAAGTCCTTGGCCCTTTTGACCCCATTTCTCTAGCACATCACCCTCTGGGGGGTACATCTTCTGTTGAGGACACATCACGAAAGTCCCCACTCCCTAAACTCCAGTGAGTAGGCATAGGACTTCTCTCCCGGCGGGCGGTTGGTGAAGAGGCCCTTCGGCCCGAATGTGGTTGAGACCACCTTTGGTCTCGCTGTTGTGTCATTTCAGCCATAATAGAGTGCTGAAAATCATGTAGAAAGCTCATCATGACCATTAGAGGACGCTCATCCTCAGGCAAAGAAGTCCCTACGGCGGGTTGTTCGGTTGCCGGTTGAGTTTCCAACATGGACGGGGACTTCGGGAGTTCTGTCTCCTTAGAACGTCGGGTCTCAATGACAGCGACCTGGGAGTGAGTTCCCACAGACAGCACCAAATGATGCCCGGATGCATTGTCATCAAATGGCATACTGGTCTGGAGTAGGGACTTTCGGTATAAAAACGTCCAGATGAGAGACTTCCAGCACGAGGGTGCCTGAAATGCTCAAAAGAACAAGGGTTAGGAGCTCCCCAAAATGTGTTTTTGGGGGAGGAGGCTCCGACACCCAAGTTAGTATTTTTCCAGTAAGGAGCAGAGAATGGAGAGTAAAAGAGTAGAGAGAGTTCTATCCCCTTTCTTACCAAGGTTACTCCCAGGTATTTATAGGAAGACGTAGGAAGGAGGCCATTTGACAGAACCCAGCTAGATCATGACACGTGTTCGGTTGGATGCGATCTGTACCTCCATAGACAGGTATCCCCAGGTACCCCTTAGCTTGTTTTGGCCAGAGGTTAGGGCCGTGTGGGAGGTCTTCGTGTCAGGAGTGTGTGCAAGGTCCCTGTGTCAGAAGCTCCTTAACCATTTTTGTCGTATCTTTGAGAGACCCCTTCAGCGTGTTGGGTTTCGGGAGCCAAACAGCGCAGCGAAATTTAACCGAAACCCTCCAGGATCTAAGTGAAACGGGGTAAACCGGGTGTTCAAAAATTTCATACCTAATTTTCGGTTGAGATCTCTCACTCAACTGTAGAGTCGAATCACAAAACCTGAACAGTTGACGTGTTCAGGCTCTCTATGGTATCCACACGAGCCTCTCGGGATCACCACGCTTCCACCACGTCCCGGCAGATGCGTTTCTCTTGCGCTCGCAGTGCTAGCTTGCGTCCTCCAAGGAATTGCAAGAGAAGAGTGTGGCTGTCCTTTTGGGAGGCTAGGGCAAGGAGACCTGCGAATTTCTCACTTAAAAGTTGTATTTATAGTGAGACTCAACTTCCAGGCCTAATGGGTTTCAAAGCCCTAATCCAATTAGGATTTAATTTCGGGCTTAATAATGGCTCAACTCCTTGGCCCATTATTAATACGAAATTAAAGTGAAACCATAACCCAAATAATTAGCCCATGCACTCTAATGATCCAAATAGCTCTATGTGTGCGACCCAATAGGCTCTTGCCATGTTGGCAATGATCATAAATCACATTTATGATCATAAGCAATGAGCGGTGTCTAGCAACACATCATTGCTACCCAAGTGACAAGATTGTCGGTGAATCGACTAAACCTTTATGATCATCACCGATATATGCCATTGTCCCTTTGTCCAAGATATCAAGACTAAGCACAAGACATGGAATGTGTCACTCTCGTATAGCCCAATCTTTGGTTTCTTGATTACCGAGTAGACTAACTTAAACTGATGACATTGATATCATATATCAACTCATCGGAGCATGGCCATGCATTTTCTAAGCCTCACTCTATCAAGGGGCCCAAAGATATCACTCCCGTTACATAGGAGGGACAAATCCCATCTTGATCATACAAATCCCTCCGCATGATATGTGACATACCCAATGACCTCCTTCAAGTTCACTCAGTTACGAGCAACAAAGGAAAGTATCAAAGTATGTGACTCACATGTAGGGAACCTTGATGATCTTAGGTCGAAGGACTACATATACCATGATCACTATGAGAATCACTTATGACACTCATATAACGATCCATGAAGTGTTCTCATGGTGGGTCGGTCCAGTACACAAGTTCTCCAACTTGTACCCATATGTAGACTACATATCTCATATTAGTCTCCACATATGCTAGTCATTATGTATTATTGCAACCCGCTCCACAATAATACTATACTAGGGACGTTTAAGAATATCATTATTCTAGGGTTACAATTATGTTTATTACGTTACGCAGAAACAAAACAACAAACAAAATTGCTGGATTAATGCCTCAATAAAATATCATGACTCAATTTGCAAAAATACAATCATCTCATGATTGGCTTTTTGGGCACAACACTAACACAGCGTATAACACTTCTTCAAAATAGGAGGTCCCCTTTGGGCTAATATCACGACCGAGGGCTGCTTGGGGACCCCTTCATCAAGTGGGGCACCTTCAGGAGACATCCTACTTTGCCGAGGATGTGGAATTACTCCTTTGAGGTCAGTAGGTTCATAAAATCCGAGGGTGGTAAAAGACATCCTTCCCCAAAGTTGGTCATGTCATCATTCCGAGGGTGGTGAGGGCCCTTTCTTCCCCGAGATCGTGTCAACATTCAAGGGTGGTGAGGGCCTTCTTTTCCCCAAGGTTGGTCACTTATACTTTCCTAGGGTGGTGCTCATCAAACTGATTTGGGAGTTCTCCAAGGGTAATAGCCTTTTGTCTATCAGCATGTTCAAGACAACATAAGAGAATATTTGGTAAGATAAAAGAAAGATCCCTTAAGCCAAATATTAATTCATCAAATATGATGGCTTCTAAATGGTGGCACTCGTCAAGACCTTAGTCAACAGTGGGTTTGTTTGCCAAAGCAAAGTACCTATGTTCATCTTGGTAAGACACGATGCAATAAGAGTGATATCCAAATTACTAACTTTGGGTTTGACTGACCTGAGTCATTCTAACAGAATTAAGGACTTAGAGGCATAAAGTTGGTTTTAAGCTCATGAGATGAGCTTGGACAAGTGTTGTTTGCCCAGCTATCTAAGTGTTGCATGAGATGTAATTGGCAAGGATTTGCCTCCCTAAATAGCCATGATTTGAGATAAAAGCCAGAGCTGACTTAAGTTGTGGTGAAAAATGTGGATCTTGGCCCACTAGAATACTTTAGCATTGAGGTGTTCTAAAATAATATTAAGGGTTATTATTTTTTAGTATAATAGTGGGAGAAGTGTTTAGTAGAATTTTTTATTAAATGAATTAAAATACATGACTCTTACATTGCATATTTACTATTGTAGATTACCATGACACAAAATACATTAACACTTTCATTGTGATCATCCTTAAGAAGGAAACACTGAATGGGACCAACTTTTTCAAATGATACCAAAATTTAAGGATAGTCCTGAAGCAAAAGATAAAGTTTTGTATCCTAGAGCAACCCATTCTAAATGGGGCTACTATCATTGCTCTAAGAGTTGGAAAGGATGCCTATAAGAAGCATTCAGATGATGCCTTGGATGTTGTTTGTCTCATGCTAATTACCATGGAATTTGAGCTTTAAAAGTAACATGAGAACATGGGCACATTCAATATGATTGAAAATCTTAAAATGCTATTCCAAGAGCAAGCTCGGCATGAGAGGCTTGTGAGCTCCAAAGCAATGTTCTAGTGCAAAATGTCTGAAAGGAGCCCTGTGCATCCTCATGTGCTCAAGATGATTGGGAAAAATAAGAATCTTCAGAGTTTGGGATTTAGTCTTCATAAGGAGTTGGTTATTGATGTAGTCCTACAATCATTGCTAGAAAGCTATAGTTAGTTTTTCATGAACTACAACATGAATGTGATGAATCCTTTCGTAAATTGCACAACATGTTGAGAAAAACTAAGTGAAAGTTGAGAAGGCTAAGCCTATTATGATGGTTCAAAAGGGCAAAGGGAAGGGAAAGGCCAACACGTAAAAGAATAAGGGTTATAAAGGCAATGGAAATTCCAATGCTACTTTTTCTTTGAATCCATTAAAAGCATCTAATGGTGTGGTTAAGGAAGAGGGATCCGTCCATAATAAGAAACCTAGCTATAGAAGTAGAATTCCAAGCTCTACCTTGAAAAACTCGAGAAGGAATGCACTAAAAGCATCTAGTGGCATGGGTAAGGAAGATGGATCTTTTCATTGTAAGAAACGTACCTATTGGAAGTAGAACAGTAAGCTCTACCTTAAAAAACCCAAAAAAGAAAAGGGACTAAGATTTCCACTTCTAGTATTTTTTTATAGATTTTAATTTTTTTACTTCCACAATCCTCATCATAGGTATTGTATACTAGATGTAAATCTTACACAGTGCGAATATGCAAGATCTAAATTGGAGTAGAAGGTTGATTAGAGGCATACTTGACCTATGGTGGGGAATGAAGCATGACTTGCTGCATTAGCCATAGGGACTTACTTTCTCACTCTCCCATGTTGATTGGTTTTAGAATTCGAAAATTGTTATTATGTGTCTACTTTTAGTAGAAATTTGATTTTGGTTCTTGCTTGGGTAAGAAAGGCTAAGGACAAGTGTTGTTCCATTCTTTTGAATAAAATATTTTATGGTAATGTGTAACTTAGCAATGGTTTATATGTTCTGGAACTTGAGTATCCGATCTATAACATGAATATTAAGAAGGTTAGAGTGAATGATTAAAATCGAACCAATATCTAGCATTGTGAATTGGGCCACATAAATGAGACCTGTATATCCAAGCTTAACAAAATAAACTCTTGGACTTATTTGATTTGAATCATATAAGACATGTGAGTCATGTTTATTGGGCAAGATGACCAAAACCCGTTTCACTAGGCATAATGAAAGGGCTAGTGATTTGTTAGGACTCATACACAGTGATGTATGTGGGCCTATGTCTGCACAAGTTAGAGGAGGCTTATAATACTTCATTACTTTTTCTGATGACTTTGGTAAATATAGCTATGTGTATCTTATGAAACACAAGTCAGAATTGTTTGAAAAGTACAAAGAATTTAGGAATGAAGTACAGAATCAGCTCAAGAAGAGTATCAAAGTTCTTCAATTAGATCGTGGTTGAGAGTACTTGGACCAAGAATTCTTTGACTATTTAAGTGAGTGTGGTATTGTGACTTGGTACACCATAATAGAATGGAGTATCAGAAAGGAGAAATTGAACACTATTGGACATGGTTTTATCTATGATGAGCCAAGTGACCTTTTAATTTTGTTTTAGGGACATGATATCAAGAAAATTGATTTTAGACTAAACTGAGTTCTATCTAAATCAGTTCAAAAGACACCATATAAGATATGGAGTGGGAGGTGTCTTAGTCTATGTTTTATGATGATTTGGTGCTACAAGGCTTATGTGAAATGTCAATCTTCGGATAAGCTAGGGCCTAAATCTAATAAATGTCTTTTTGTTAGGCATTCCAAAGAAACAATGTTACCACCTCATAAAATGGGAAAATTACAAGTGTGTCATAATGGCTAAAAAACCATTATATTGTGTAATTCTCACCATAGTGTTTAAAGTGTGGGGGGTAAAAGGCATGATCAACACCTCCTTAAAAGTGTTCCAAGTTGGTAACTTGGTCCCCAAGAAAAGCCTTAAGGATTGCTTGTTTGTTAAGCAACCTATGGACTTTTTTCTAAGGTTTTGGAAATTCGGGTACTCAATTGCAAAACTTTCAGAAAAGAGATTTGGAGAGTTATGAGAAGGATATAAATGGTATGAAAGTGCTATTCGAGGACCAAATTGCTTATGGAAGACAACTAAGGACAAAGAAAACACAAAAAGGCATAAAGGACCTAAGTGTTCTAATGTAGGCCTTAAGATGTGTATGTCTATGACTTAAGTCAAATGGAAGTTTTGTGGGGTTATCCCACATAAGGAGGGCTGCTAAAGGAAGATAAGGATGGTCAAATGTGGTCCAAGAGATTAAGACTAAGAAACCATAGTCTTGTAGCAAGGAAAATGACATAAGACAAGGTTAAGACTACTTAAGTGTGTATAGTGTACTTTTGACTATTTAAGTAGTCAAGACCACCTTTGCTTCTCTAAATTTCGGCCTCCACCAGCAAAAAGAAAGCCAGCCCTCTCCTCCACACTTCCTCCATAGCCACCATACCTTCAAACTCAAAACTACTTGCAATTGAAGTCAAGGAAGCACAATTGGAAGCTATTTGGTGCTATTGCTTGAGTGCACCTAGGATCAAGTTCCAATTTCAGCATACCCATCAAGGTAAGGGTTCTCTTGCTCTCATGGGTTGTTTTCTGTATTTTCATGCAACCATGGAGCTAGGGCTAAGCTTGGAAGAGAGCCATGAGCTTGATGAACCAAGCTTAGTGAGGGGAGTGCACTTATTGAAGGTTTTGTGACCTAGTGTGAAGTGCACAGTGATGGCAGCGAATTTCTGGGTTTCTAGGGCCCAAAAGTTAGTACTAACTAGTGTTAAAATCCTCCTAAGACCAATCATTAGCTTGAGGAGGGCTGCCATAGTGATTTGGTTATGTTTATTATGTGTTTTATGGACTAACCTATGGTATATGTTGCTGCCACATTTCATGTGTTTGTTGTTTGTGTTTGGCTGCTGCATTTGGTTGCTATATCTTGTATATATGCATTGTGGTTTTTTTGTTTTAGTGTCTTTGGATGCAGGTTTTAATGATGGTCACATTGCCTAGTGAATCCAGGTGTTACCCTTACTAAGTTTCTCAATGAAACTTAGTCCCCTCAATTCTGTCATTTCAGGTCCAGCAGAAAGATCACCTTCAAACTAACCTTTTTGGTTTGAGTTTTGATCTGAAATTTCAGGTACATGAACTTCCATATGTATAGTTATGATCTGGAATGTTTGGTGATTTTAGGAGCACATTTGGTATTTTTAATGGTGGTACTTACTGTGTTGTGCAGCAGCTTTCCAGCATCCTGTTTTTGGAGTCCATTGTGTCTCAGGACCTCCTGTAACCTAGGCTGCGTATTTAGCTGAGTTAAGACCATATTGGAATGCATGTATGCATGTACATGTAGTGTATGTAAGATGAGACAAGTATGTGAACATTTGAGTAATGTTTTGGCTATGTAAGTGATGTGGTGCAAAGCTGCCTAAGTGTGAATGATAGGCTGCTTACTTGTAAATTCTGTTTTGGCCACATAAAGTTGCTAGATGCAAGAGAATGTAATTAATATGTGTATTGGACATATATGGGATAGCCTTGGAGGGCTTTCTCCTTGTGAATGAAGTGTTTGCATGGTTTGGAAAAATTGTATGGGCAAAATGGTCCAAAAGCTGCCAGAATTTCGACTCTGGACCTAAAGTTTAATATCTCCCTGTGTAGAATGAATATTTGTATGAAATTTTGATCACACCTAGAGGACATATAGAGGGTTAACTTGGATTTGGAATTTATGGATTCAGAGCCCTGTAGCCAAAGATATGATGTTTCAAAGTTGGCTGAGTTACTGTTCATTTGGTCAGAATTTCGTAACCAACTTAAAAAATCCATAACTTGGTCCATAGGTGGGCTATTGATGTAAAACAAAATTCCTTGGTTTGCTCTAAGTCTCCAATTCATAATGGAGCAAATAAAACATGGGGTTATGAGGCTAGAATGATACAGTTTATTAGTGGAAGTTACAGGTGCAGTAGCTGGCCACTAGAACTTAACAAGATTGCCTAATGTGTGGAAGCCAAAACTAAGACTTGTGCTAGTGTTTTCCTTCTTTGCTGCCATGGTGCGCATGAAATGTGAATATGTGTGTGATGGTTGGACCAATATGCATGTATTTACATAGTGCCCAAGAGGGCCACTTGGGTATGCACACTAAGGGTAGTGTTTTGATGGCCTACAGAACATTACCAATCCTGGGAGTCTAAATGCACAGTTTTGGCACTATAACTGAACTACCCCGGAGTGGGTAACAAACAAAATGTTACTATTTTTGAAATCTCTTTTAGTAAAAAGTGTTTATTGCTCAGACTAGTGTCTTTTTGGAGAAAGAGTTTATTTTTAACGGAACCAGTGGGAGGAAAATAAAAATTGAATAAATTTGAAAACAACAAGAGGACAATGAACCCAAGATGAAACCTGAGCAAACACCGCTAGATGTTATGGTTCAAGAGCCTATTCATGTAGCACAAAGCCTACATAAGTCTAGTAGGATTCAACGTGAGGTCGAGAGATATGGATTTCTCATGACTCATAATAGTGATGTGATGTTCTTGGATCAAGATGAGCCCACAACCTATCAACAAGCTATGTTAGGACTAGATTCCGTGAAGTGGCTAGAGGCCATGAAATCCGAGATGGAATCCATGTATAAAACTAAAGTATGGACTTTGGTTAATCAACCTGAAGAAGTAAAACCCATTGGATGCAAGTGGGTCTTGAACAAGAAGACCAACACAAATGTTAATGGGATTACAAGGGACTATTGCTTGCAAAAGGTTTTAAGCAAATTGATTTGATTATGATGATACTTTTTCACCAGTTTCCATGCTTAAATCTATCCAAATTTTATTGACTATTACAGCACACTATGACTATGTGAGATGGCAAATGGATGTCAAAACCACCTTACTTAATGGAAACCCACTTGAGGATGTGTACATGACACAACTCAAGGGTTTTGTCATTGTAGAGAACACTGATAAACTGTGCAAGTTGCAAAGGTCCATTTATGGATTGAAGTAAGCTTCTTGGAGCTAGAATATTCTTTTTGATGAAGTAATCAAAGAGTTTGGTTTCAAAAAATAATAATAAACCTCGTGCATACAAGAAGGCTAGTTGGAACATTATTTTTTTCTTGGTGTTTTATGTAGATGACATACTACTCATCTGGAAAGACATTCCTAAGTTTCTATCTATTAAGACTTGGTTAGTGATGGCCAAAGGGTTATCACCCCAATAACAGTCAAACTCCAACCCGAAGTTAGCATGACAGATGGAGGCCCCTAGCCTAATACTTTGGCATAAAGGGGACCTTAAAAAATGCTTGCACCAATCTCAACAAAGGCCATGCTGAAGGAAGGTCTATCCAACCTTAGTGCCAGCTTGGTATTCCCTAGCAGAAACTTAGGGCAAGCTTACATAGATGTGGCTCATATAGACCATTAGCAAGGCTGTTGCGGCAATGCTCATGTGGCGTGTTAGAGCAAGCCACTACCAGCACCCTTGAGCCAGTTGGTAAGGCTATCCATAGAGTATGCCTCTGGATTTTCTGAACTGGCTAGCCATATGGCCAACCTTGCTGCTGGTAGGCCCAACGGTCTAACCTCACCTCACCCTTTATATACCCAAGGTCACCCACAGAGTGGAGGTAACAGACATGACTCTGCCTACTTTTCTTTTGCCTTTCTCATAAAAAATATTGACTTGAGAGTTAGAGGTTCCCTCCCTAGAAATACTCCAGGGACCCCTCTAGCCTTTTTTTTTCTATTTTATAGGCACCCTCCAAGTGATACTAGAGCTCATTTAAGGCTTTAATGAAAATGTCATACATCAAGGGCATGTTAGAGCACCATTTGGTGCCCTCTACAGGAACCCAGCCATAGGTTATGGTCATGGAGAATGTCTCGAACCCTGAAGGCACAGCGAATGCAACTCTATGCCCAAGGCATCTTTCCCTGAGGACGAATGACCTGTAGTGGTCACTACGGGGTTTACAAGAAAAACTTCTAGAGAGGTTGGATCAAGTAGAGAGACAAGTTTCCAAGAAGACTATTTGGTCAAATCTTTTAGAAGTTCTAGTGTGTGATGAGTGCCTATTTATTCATATGATATCTAAGACTTTGATGCCCATTAATTGTAAAGTACCTTGGCTTATCTCACCAACTACAGGAAAAGTATGATGCTACATGGAGCCAACGAGGCCAACCTATGCAAATGGTTCTAGGTCACCCTCTTTAGACTAGCTACGGTGTAGTACAACTTGTAAGTGCCGAGGTTGATCTTTGGTTTTCAAGAACGTTCCACTACCTTTACTAAACAGTTCATTGGCAGTTGCTTGATGGTGGAAATGGCTGTAGAGTTGTTTGACATCACCCAACAAAATGGTGAGACTATCTAAGATTAAGTTGAAAGATTTAATAGGGAGTCTTTGAATGTCCCTAACTTCAGCCCTAAAATTTGAATACTAGCAATGATCAAGGGCCTTTGGAGAGACTTACAATTATTCTATGATTTTTCAAAATATCCTCTATACACTCTCAGGTTGTTGGCTGAACCACCTAAACTTGCATATGCAAACTAAGGGGTGAGAATCATAGATTCCCAGTAAACGGTCTTCGAGGTACCTGCAAAGAAAACACTAAAGGACACTGGACAATAAATGTCACAATCCTACCGTGAGCTCATTACGGTCTGAGGCCTAATATATGCGCATATACTCGAGTCCCTTAGGACCCTTCCTCATCCTAGTCCTTTCCTAATGAGTTCTAGCCCTGAACTCACTTTAGCAAGCATTGACCTGCCAACTGTGCCAGGTTGTCACCTAAGCAGATAATAGCCTCCCTCTGAATACTATGTGAAGGAGTAATCTAACTCTTCTCGAAAAAGCCAAGTTGGGTGCACTAAGGTTCCACACTAGTTCCTCTGGTCTAGACTAGGCTAGGCCACTAGGTGTTACTAACCTTTAACCCTTCCTATGGTGAACCTCGACTAGCACATGGCCAATCTAGTTTGGGCATACTAGGTTCCCACTCTAGCTCCTTGGGCCTAATACCCAATTAGGTAGCTAGGTGTACTAAACCTCCACCCCTAGGTAAACTAGGCTCCCACTTCAGTCCCTCAGGTCTAAGACCCGACTAGGTGACTAAGTGTTACTAAGCCTCCATTTTCCTTGGTGAACCTTGTATAATACTAGGCTTTGGCACTAGCTACACTTCAATGAGTTGGCCATCACTAGGAATCATGCTTGCTCTAAGTGCTCCTTATGTTTCATAGCACATATCCCAAATTCACTAAGGTAGCTTAACTACCTTGCTCCTTAAAGACCCCTCAATGTGCCTAAATAACTTAGCTTGAGTGCTATGTCACCGACCTACTTAGAGCTTTTAGTGTTCCTTTTGATTCTGTAGGGTAACTTGCACTTACTTGGGTATTAAACAACCTCCCAAGCCATGCCAAGCTCCCATATTATCCAATCTAGGCTTTCCAGGGGCCCTAGAGCTCACATTGTGCCCAAATGCACTTATGTGCCCTTATTAGCCTCATGGTGCCTTCTTTGGGCCCTTAGGACCTTTTTTGGCCCTTAGGTGTTTTCCTTAACTATTTGAAGTTCTTGTAGCTCCTAAACCAATCTAGGGTAAGTAAAATACTAACCCAAATCATCTTACCAAGCTACACAAAGTTGTGCCATATGTTGGCCACACTAACCGTGCTATAGTGCACCTACACCATTCGCAGTTAACTAGGCTACGGTTCTAGTTTACCATGCTCCTTGCTTAAACTACTTAGTTACTCACTATTAATGCATTTAAACTACCTTAGGTATGACAACAATCCTCAACTAGGGCACCAAAATACCCTTATGGACACACTTGGTTTGATTGTGCTCACACCATCTTCTCCTTAATTCATTTAATCCAATTGTCACTTTTCCTTTATTCTAAATGCACTTTAAATCTTTATCCAACCTTAGGAACATGTCTAGGATGTTTAGGATCCAATTAGGAACCAAAAACAACCTTTTAGGATGAGTTCCAAAGCAACTGTGGCACTACAGTGCAAGCCTAGCACCGTGATGCCAAAGTTGACTTGATGCTCAAACAATGAGCATCCTGGTTCCAAGGCCCTAGCTAGCACCTAGGCTTCAGGAGCATGACCTGGGCATGCTTCGCATTAGTACCTCAGCGCCCAGAATAGTGCCTTAGCTCCAAAAATTGGCCAGCTTCGCCGTTCTTCAAGAAAACTATGCACAATTAACTCAAACTTGATTCTAATCACTTCTAAGCTTGCGATTAATCATCCCCAATGCTAAATATGATAGACTTACACTAACATAACATGGAAAATGAGAAATCCCCTTACCTTAAAACACATCCATAGTAAAATCAAGGAAGTTGAACACCAAAGCTTCTATGGCTCCATTATGAGTTTTCAATGGTTCCATGGCAAATTCATCACAAATGGCCACCATTTCTAGCTCAATTAAGCTTGACCCAACCTCTACGAAGCTTCATAAACCAAGAACACAGAGGGAGGAAATGTACCCAAGCTCCTATGGACCAAAAATGCCTCTCCAAAGCTCAATCCACCAAAACAAAGCAAGAGGAAGCTTGCTCTCACTTGGGTACTCCATCAGGCTTCCAATTTCACCAAGAATTGAAGAAATGGATGAATTTTGGGCATCAATTTTGTAAGAGAAGAGAGAGCTACGGTTTTGAGTTGGAGAAGATGATGAATAGTGAAGGGAAACCTTCCCACATTAGTTTAAATTCAACCTTTCCCTACATGGCTCCTCTAACTTCTTTAAATTTAGCAAATGAACCACACCTTTAAATAGTGCCCCTAAATTTGACACTTCCATCCCCCACTTTGGTTTCTTGTCACTTAGGTCCAAAAGAATTACATTGAGCTTTAAAACCAATCTTATCACCTCCAGATACAAAATGACCATTTTGCCCCTGGCAACACTTAGGTGCCAATTGTGTTTAAGGAACCTTTCTAAACCTTTCTAGTTGCGTGAAATGCATAACAAATATTTGGTAAGGGATTTCTTACCTTGCAACCTAGTCTTACTTGACCCTTACCGATCAGATACTTGGAGGGCCATAACAAAAAATCTAGACTCTGACCAAGCGGTGTGTGGCCTTAACAAGTATCAATGCTTTGGTTGTGAATATGAGGGAAAATGAAGTCTCTTTTGCAGCTATTCTAAATGTTGTTTGGTAGCTCCATAACACACTTGGCAGCTTTCCTAGCCACTTTCCCTTAGCCTCCCTTGACCTTTTCTTTAAACCATCCTTTAGAGTTTTGTTCAATACTTTGACTTGACCATTGCTCTAGGGATGGGCTACTAAAGCAAAGTGTATTTTAATGTAAAACTTGGTCATGAACTCTTGGAATCCTTTGTTAATGAATTGGGTGCCATTATCTTCCACTATTACCTTCGGGCACCCAAACCATCAGATAATATTTTTTCAAACTAATTTTTGAACTTCATTGGCTGATATAGTAGTTAAGGGTTTGCCTTCTATCCACTTCATGAAGTAGTCCATTACAACTACATAGTATTTCACTTAACTAGGGGCTATGGGTAAAGGGCCAATTAGATCAATTACCCAAACAACAAACGGCATGGATAACTTGCCAATGTGATGAATTTAGAGGGAATTCTTGATACTGAGGAATGCCACTGTCACTATTCACAATATTTGACTATTCTTCATGCATCCTATTGGAGAGTTGGCCAAAAATACCCCTAATGAAGAAGTACCCTTGCCAGGCATCTGTGCTAAGGTGAGAATCACATATTCCCTTGTGTACCTCCTATAGCACTTATTCCACATCTTCCTCCCTTACACTTGCTTGAAGGGGATTACAGTGCCCCTACCGATATAGTTCTTCTCTAATTAAGAAGTACTATCCCTATCTTTGCTTTACCTTCACCACCTCCTGAGGATTAGAATGAAGGTACCCCTAAGCCAAATAGTCCATTAGAAGCACTCCCCAACCTTTATGTATGTTAAACATTGTTAAGATGCAATACTTTGGGAGGTATGAACTTTGTCTTGCTCGGGCAATTTTGCCACTATGGGATTTGGTACCCTACTTCGGCACGTTGTAAGGATTTGCTAACATAGTAAATAGGCCATTGCCATCTATTTTCTTCCTCATGAACAAAAATTGAGCTTATGGATTTTTTGCTTACTGTAAGGTACAGTATGAGTAGTTCCCCCTCCTTTGGTTTTTGAAATGTAGCCAACATCATCAGGTTGTCCCTCAGCTTTATCTAGGCATCCTGGCATTCATTCATCTAGTGTGACTATTATTCATCAACATTGGCATTTTCCTTGGCTGCCTTACTCAGCACATTTAAGAATGGGTGACATCAATCCTCATATCAAGATTTAAATCAGTTGAGTGCCATTTTCCTACCAGTGAGCCTTAATATCTCCTTGATTATTTTGGGCATTCTTGAATTGAGCAAGGCTTTGATCTTTTTTGAGTTTACATCTATGCCTCATTCAGAGACCATAATTTTGAGTAACTTCCCTGTCTTTACCCCGAACATGCAATTCTCAAGGTTAACGCATATTCCAAACTTCCTCAACTATTTGTAGATCTTCCTCAAGTCCTCATTATGGTCATGTAGGTGCTTATTTTTTATGATCATGTCATCAATGGACACATCCATACTCTAGCCAATCTGTTCAGCAAACACTTTGTCCATCAAGTGTTGATATGTTGCTTAAGCACTTTTAAGTTCAAAAGGCATTTATAGGTAATAGAAAGTCTTTTCCTCAATTATGAAGGACATCTTTTCTTCGTTGGCAAGGTCCATTTTCATTTGATGGTACTCATTAAAGGCATCTAGGAAGCTTAGCATCTAATACTCAAATGTAAAATCCATGAGCCAATTGATCGAAGATTGAGGACACAAGTCCTTTGGCAAACATTATTCAATTTGATAAAGTCAATCGACATCCAAAGCTTGTCAATTCCCTCCTTAGTGGCTATATTGATGTTACTTAGCTAATCGAGGTATTTCACTTCCCTTATAACCCCTACTTCTAAAAGGCATTGTATCTCTTTTTTGACAAAGGCCTTTTTGTTTGGGGCAAGATTGCATTTTTTTATAATGAATGAGTCTTGTGTCAGGATCAACCCTAAGGCTATGTTGTATTATGTCCGGAACTATGTTAACCATGTCCTTCGGCAAGTAAGTAAACAAATCATTATTTGAAAGCAAGAATGATATAAGCTTGTCCTTTTCTTGTTGGTCTATATACTTCCCGAATTCAGTACTTCAACTAGGAATTAATTCTAAGTTCTCAGTTTCCAATCCAACACATTTGTCCTTTTGTCTTTCGGTAGCTCATCTTCTCTGTTTAGGGACGATTTTACCAAGGTCTAGGGTGGATCCTTCTAGATGTTTACCTTGCCATGGCAAATACTTTTTTTTTACCTCAATTTGGTCGATGTAGATGTCCAAATCTCCTTCCTTAGTCTCAAAAGTTAAGGTTAGATACTTGATGTCTAATCTAAGGTAAAGGTTCCCTTGTGTCTGCTTCCCGAGGATGGCATTATATGGGGGTTGAACAACAATAACTGTAAACCTTGTAATGGTTAAAGTAAAGCGTTCACTGTCATCCTTTACGTACCTCCCTTTCAAAATCAAAGGTATGTCAATCTATTCGAGGATGGGGAGTTCCCCAAGGTCTTGGTTTAAGCTTCTCCTCCAGTATTCCTAAACCCAAGAGCAGGTGGGTGAAGAGGACATTGGCATTGGAACTATCGTCACAAAGAACCCTTTCCATATCCCACTTTTTTATCGAAGTTGTGATTAGTAGGGGGTTATGATGAGGAAACTTTACAAATTATCTGACATGCTAAGCCAACTTGTTGGCCGAAATATCATGCTCCATTATAGTGATCTTTTTCTTCTTACTTTTCTATTCCGCCGAGGGCATTCCAATGGTAATTATTTGAATGACCCTGGTTGGAGGAGCAACTACCTTTGATTGCTTTTATTGTTCCTATGGTGGTCAGAATCGTATTCTTTGGAATCACATCTACTCTCTTTTTTTCCTTCTGTCATGGGACTCCAATGAAGGAATGCAAAGATACCTCGTCAGCTAGCCTTGCTTAATCAAGAACTCTATGTATTTTCTCAATTGAAAGCAAAATTACCTTGCTTAGTCAAGAACTTTAAGTAATTTTTCAATTGAAAGCAATCTTCTGTCTCATGGTTGTGGTCCCTGTTAAATTGATAGTACTTCATAATGTTTTTTTAATTGTCTGAAGTCATCGACTTTGGGCTCTTGATTGCTGCTCCCTATTTTTCAATAGCCATCAAAATGTTCATCCTTGAACTGCTTAAAGAAGTAAAAGATTGCTACTTCTTTCCTCAATTTTTGTAGGGTCTGGCAGTTTCGTCCCCTTAGTATTAAGGTTGCTTCATCAATGCCTTAGATTCCTAATGCTTGTACTTTGACCCCCCTATCTGAAGTCCTTCGGCTGCCATGTGTTGTTCGGCCTTTCAATAGAACTCCCTGAGAGTGTATAGTAACTATTTTCTAGTTGATTTATTGGTTACACTGTGTAGTAACTATGTTGTATTAACCTTAAGCAGTGGTTGATCTAGAAGCACAAGTGGAGATCAAGGCAAAAGGCACTTGAGAGGTTGAGCTTAGGTGGTTAGCCTAGTAGGTACATCTCAATAGGTTATGCCCGAGTACTTAATTGTACTAGATGCCTCTAGTAACATTGGTTAGTTTTATGTTTTGGTTTGTGATTCATGTGCATAATTGAATAATGCAAATAGGGTTAATGCTTGTAGGAAATGTGTTTATGGGTTTGGCTAGTTTTGCTGTTGTTTTAAGTGTGGACCCGCCAATGTTTCAAATTTTTTATTTTATCTTTAAATTTTATGCCGGAGTGAATCATGCATTATTTAATGGTAGTATCTGGGTTAATAAGTTTAGGTCACGTGCATTAATTTTTATCACAAGCATAGAAACCAACAATTACAAACTAAAAATTGGGAATTCCCTGAATTCCTAGTGATCCTGGGTAGCATAGGCAGCCACAAGCGGCCTAGGGCTATGACATTTTTGACCTAGAAAAGAATGACATCGGCTTAAAAACCAAATTGGACATGATTAAAGAACATAGGGAAATGGCAAAGGTGTGAAGATGAGCCTTTCATTAGAGAATGGCTATGGTAGCAAACCTGAAAGTAAAACCTAAAGGGAATAAAGGTAGGAGACCTTTTCCTTCATTGTGCCAAATTAAAACCTTGGTGATCTTTTAAAGGTGTATTTCATGTAATTTCGGAAGGCCCCTAACTTATGGCCAAAAAAGTAAGACTTGGGGTTTATAAACTCTAAGACTACTATGCAGCTGAGTTGAAAAGTACGTGGCAATGTGGACACACTAAAGAGCTACTATGCATTACAGTACCAAAAAATTGGTTAATTGGAAACTTGTACTAAAATATCAAAGTTTGGCAATTGATTTACCTTTACTAACAATTAAGATGCAATCTTTCTTAGTGTGGATTTCAGCACTGAGAAATTTTTTTTCAATCCTTGACTAAAATCTCTACTTCAAGTCAAGTGTAGGTAGGGAAGAGACTAGCCCTTCTATAACCATGGGAAAAGGAAACCTTGGTGGAAAGGAGACAAAAAACTACTATTACCACCTCAAAAAAAATGGAAGAATTACAAAGTGTGGCATAATGGTCAAAAACCATTATATTGTGTAATTCTCATAATAGTGATTGAAGTGTGAGGGGTAAAGGGCACGATCAACACCTCCTTAAAAGTGTTCTAAGTTGGTAACATGGCCCCCTAGAAAAGCCTTAAGGATTTCTTGTTTGTCAAGCAACCCATGGACTTTTTTTGTAAGGTTTCAAAAATTTTGGTACTCAAGTGCAAAACTCTCAAGAAAGAACTTTGGATAGTTATGGGAAGGATATGAATGGCATGAAAGTGGTATTGGAGGACCAAAATGCTTATGGAAGACAATTGTTGACAAAGAAAAGCATAAAGGGCTTTAAGGACTTAAGTGTCCTAGTGTAAGCCTTTGGCTATTTATGCTTATGACTAAAGTCAAATAGAATCATTTTGGAGTTATCCCACTCAAGAAAAGGCAGCCAAAGCAAGATAAGGATGGTCAAATGTGGGCCAAGTGATTTAGCTTAAGAAACCATGATCCTGAAGCAAGGAAAATGACATAAGACATGGTTAAGCTAGTTAAGTGTGTTTGTGCACTTAAGTCCATTTAAGTGGCCATCTTTATCCTTATCACTCGCATTTGGCCTCCTCTAGCAGTAAAGAATTGTAGCCCCCTCACCTCCACACTTCCTCCATAGCCACCATACCTCCAAGCTTGCAATTAGTTGCAACTGAAATCAAGAAAGAGCAATTGGAAGCATACTGGTTCTATTGCTTGGGTACACCAAGAATCAAGTTCAAATTTCAGCATACCCATCAAGGTAAGGATTTCTCTTGCTCCCATGGACTGTTTACTATATTATTCAAACATTCATGGAGCTAGCGCTAAGTTTGGAAGAGAGCCAAGTGCTTGATGAACCAAGCTTAGTGAGGGGAGTGCACTTAGTGAAGGTTTTGTGGCCTAGTATGAAGTGCATAGTGATTGCAGCGAATTTGGGTTTCTAGAGTCCAAAGTTAGTACTAACTAGTGTTAAAACACTCATAAGAGCAAGATTATGCTTGAGGATGGCTTCCATAGTGATTACCTTATGTTTATTGCATGTTTTATGGACTAACCAATGTTGATTGTTGCTGCCGCATTTCATGTGTTTGTTGTTGGTGTTTGTCTGCTGCATTTGGTTGCTTTTTGTAGGATATTTGCATTTTTTTTCTTTTGTTTTAGTGTTTTTGGATGCATGTGATACCTAGGGTTATAATGCCTTATGAGTATAATTGTTCCTCCTTACTAAGTTTCACAATGAAACTTACTCCCCTCAAATCTGCCCATTTTAGGTTTGGCAGAAAGATCGCATTCAAATTAACCTTTGTGGTTAGAGTTTTCCTCTAAAATTTTAGGTACTTGAATTTCCATGTATCTATTTGTGATCTAAAAATTTTGGTGATTTTAGAAGCACATTTGGTATTTTTAGTGATGGTGATTATTGTGCTATGCAGCAGCTGTCTAGCATCCTGTTTCTAGAGTACATTGTGTCTAAGGCTGTCCTGTAACTTGAGTGCTTGCTTTAGCTGAGTTAAGGGCATTATGTAGTGCATGGATGCATGTACATGTAAGATATGTAAATTTGAAGAAAGTATGTGAACATTTGAGGACTGTTTTGCTATGCATGTGAATGTGGTGGACAAGCTATCTAAGTGTGAATGATAGGCTACTTGTTTGTAAATTATGTTTTGTCTACATAAAGTTGCTAGATACAAGAACATGTAATTCCTATGTGTATTAGACATGTATGGTATAGCCTTGGAGGCCTTAACCTTTGTGAATGAAGTGTTTGCACACTTATGAAATTTTGTATGGGCATAATGGTCCAAAAGTGGATAGAAATTTGACCCTACACTAAGAGTTCTATATTTCCGTATGTAGAATGAATCTTGGTATGAAATTCTGACCATACCTTTATCACATCTAGATGTTTAACTGGGATTTTGAATTTCTACATTTAGAGCACCGTAGCCAAAGTTATGATGTTACAAATTTGGCTGAGTTACTGTACATTTGGTCAGAACTTTGTAACCAACTTAAAAAATCTATAACTTGGTCCATAGGTGGGCTATTGATGTAAAACCAAATTCCATGGTTTGGTTTAAGTCTCTAATTGATAATCAAGAAAATAAAATAGGGGGTACTATTAGTGTTGTGCCCAAAAGCCAATCATGAGATGATTGTATTTTACACACTGAATCATGATATTTTATTAAGGCATTAATCCAGTAATTATGTTTGTTGTTTTGTTTCTGTGTAACATAATAAATATAATTATAACCCTAGAATAATGATATTCTTAAATGTTCCTGGTCTAGTATTATTGCAGAGTGGGTTACAATAATACATAACGACTAGCATATGTGGATACTAAAATGAGGCATGTAGTCTATATATGGATACAAGTTGGAGAACTTGTGTACTGTACCGACCCGTCATGAGAAACCTACATGGATCATTATATGAGTGTCATAAGTCATTCTCATAATGATCATACTGTATGTAGTCCTTTGACCTTAGGTCATCAAGGTTCCCTGCATGTGAGTCACATACTTTGATACTTCCTTTTGTTGCTCTTAACTGAGTGAACTTGAAGTAGGTCATTGGGTATGTCACATATCATGCGGAGGGTTTTGTATGATTAAAAGAAGATTTGTCCCTCCTATGTAATGGGAGTGATATCTTCGGGCCCCTTGATCGATTGAGACTAAGAAAATGCATGGCCATGCTTGGATGAATTGATATACGATATCAATGTCATCAACTTAAGTTAGTCTACTCAGTAATCAAGAAACCAAAGATTGGGCTATATGAGAGTGACACATTCCATGTCTCGTGCCAAGTCTTGATATCTTGGACAAAGGGAAAATGGCATATATGGGTAATGATCATAAAGGTTTAGTCGAATCACTGAGAATCTTGTCACTTGGGCATCAATGATGTGTTGCTAGACACCACTCATTACTTATGATCATAAATGTCATTTATGATCATTGCCAGCGTGGTAAGAGTGTATTGGGTCACACACATAAAGGCTATTTGGATTAGTTGAGTGCATGGGCTTGAAGATTTCAGGATCTTATGATCTTATGATAACATACTTTTATGTTATCTACTTATGTATATGCCACATGCAAATTTGTTCATTTGAATTCAACATGGATATAGGCATGCATAACATATTATATAACATATCAAGATCACATACAAGTTGTGTTAAATAAATCCTAGCATGCTACTAAGAATATACGAAAATGAAACCTAACATGCTACTAAACCAAGAAAAGATGTGCACCATTCTTCTTGGTTATCTTTACCGAAAAAACTTGAGGGAGAACTTGATCTTAGAGGATCGCCTTGAAGCTTGAAATAGAGATGAACAATCTCTATGTAAATCCACCTACAATGCTCTCAAGAAGTGTTTAATATTTCGGCCTCCAAAGGAAATAGGAGGAGAACAATTTTTTCTCAAGAAAATGGAGCAAATGGAGTGCAAATTCGTGCTTAAAATGGCTGGCCTCTAAAGGCTATTTATAGATGACCAAAAGGCACACCTTTACACCAAGAAAGGTGTCTTTTAAGCCAAAGAACACTTCCTTTGGCTAAAGGTCATGTATGGTGGCGAAAATACATGTCTTTTAGCAAAGAAACACTTCCTTTGACCTATAACCACCCCATAACTACCTTATCGCGAAAATACATGCCTTTTAGCCAATGAACACTTCCTTTGGCCTATAACCACCCCATAATGTCCTTATGGCCGAATATACATGTCCCTTGAAGTCATAGAACATCACTCTTGGTGCAATAACCACCCCAACCACCCTCATGGCCGAATATACATGTCTTTTCACTCAAGGAACACTTCCTTTGGATGAAAGGACATGTTCTTTCAGCCAATAGTCATCTCTTTTGATGAAGAGACATACCTTTACATAAAAGATGTGTCTCTTGGTGGTTTTGAGCTAAAAGCAAGGTGAGCTGGCACAAAGTTAGCTCACTATGCTACTTATGCACCATTGAGCTCCTCTAAGCTCCAATCAAGCTCCATGAACTAAGGTCTAGTTCCCTCAACTGACCTTGAGCTGGAGTTAGCTACTCTCAACTGAAGTGAACTGAGGTCTAGCTACATTCAGCTACCAAAAGCTAAAGTGAGCTGACTTGAGCTAACTTGAGCTGAAGTCTTGCTACTTTGAGCTACTTATAGCTGAAGTGAGCTGACTTGAGCTGAAGTCCAGCAACATTCAGCTACCAGAAGCTGAAGTGAGCTGACTTGAGCTTACTTGAGCTAACTTGAGCTGAAGTGAGCTGACTTGAGATAAAGGGAGATACTTTTAGCTGCCTTGGATAGCTGTTCAAGGTAGAGTTAGCTCAATGAGCTCAAATCCTATCTTAAAAGGATCTTGGTGCACCAAGAATTCCAACAAACTCGCACTTGCACTAAGGTGCTTTTAAGCTTCCAGCTCCAGTCAAAACAAACTCCTTAATCCTAATAGCCGAAATGATCCAAACACTTCTACATATATAGAGTTGTGGGTGCGACCTCAGGCACACGCACTAAGTCTCTTCCATTGAGGTTGTTAGACTCTCAATAGAAGATTGTCCTCTCATCATAGTTTGAACTTCTTCAAACTTTCCTTTGAACACATCAAATTCAAGTGTGTTGCTTAAACACATCAAGTCATGCCTTTCAGACCCCAGACATATGATACACTTCTTAATCACAATCAGTCTCTTTCTTAGAATTTCAACTCCTTCAAATCCATGATTGTATTAAGCATTGAGTACTCATTTCAATCACTTGTCATTCAATCTAGCACACTACTCACAGTAATATATGGGCCCAAGATTGAATTTAGTGAACGTGTATCATCTTAATGTCTCTCCTTTTAGCTTCAACTACTTAGGCCAATGAGTTAACATGATTACCCAAAAGGAGGATACTCCAGTCTCATTTCTCTAAGACCTTCGATGACCAATCAAAGTAATCATAATTAACTCAACTTCCTAATAGCAAGCCATAGTCACTAAGAGTCTGATTTGAAGAATCTCACACTAAGCAAGAATATAGACAACTTGCTTAAATTCTTCTCTGGTCGTATTTCATGGTCATGGAACACTTGGAAACACATCCATTAAAGTTCCATAATACACTTCTAAGGTGTTTTACTTATGTCACTCCCACTTGGAGTGATCTCCATTCCAATTGAGGAGTGTGTCATTTCTCCCTCTTAAAACACCATGAAGTGTACTCCTCTTAACACATAAAAGGAGGACATGTCAATAACCATGAAATTTCCCCATGTAAGCCTTAGCTTACATTTAACATAGGCTAGGATGTATGAATGGTCATACAAACTGAATGCACCAAAGCATTGAATCTTGATTACTCATAATCAAGGCGACCATAAAAGCTAAAGTGTCATGTGTTGGAGCATGACTCCCACTTGAATGTATCATTCACTTAAGTTTCATTTAAGCCTTTATCCAGTCTCATCCTTAATTTTACACAAAGATCAAAGGCGAATGACTTGTGTGAGAAAGTCATCCTCTGCCTATGTTTGACATGTTCATTTGTTCGTTGTGTTTCATAAAATTGAACTGAGTATTTCATACAATAATCGGTATTATATCAAAGAAATACATAACATGTGTAACACCAAAGAGGTGAAGTACATCCAACATTTACATTCTTCTAAGACCCGTTGCTCTAACGTGTCGATCAAATACAGGTGGTGGAAATGGCTTAGTGAGAGGATCTGCCACCATCAGGTCTGTAGAAATGTACTCAATCCTAACTTCACCCTCTTCAATTGCATCCCTCACAAAGTTATATTTCATGCTAATGTGCTTGGTTTTTCCATGGTATTTGGGGTCCTTAGTATAAGCCATGGCTTCCATACTATCACTGTAGATAGTAATAGGTTTCTCAGTAGAAACCCTGGACTCCAAATTTTTAAGGAAATAACCTAGCCAAAGGGCTTCTTGTACAGTTGAGGCACATGAAACAAATTCAGCCTCCATTCTGGACAATGCTGTATAAGTTTGCTTCTTACTACACCAAGTAGTAGCCCCACCATTTAGCATGAAAATATAACCAGATGTAGACTTGCTGGAGTCTCTATCTCCTCCCCAATCAGCATCAGAATAGCCACGTAAACCAAGGTCTTTACCTTGGTAACAAAGCCAAAAATCCTTAGTACCTTTGAGGTACCTTAGGATCCTTTTGACACTCTTCCAATGCTCCAGACCAGGGTTGGAAGAATATCGTGCTAGAAGTCCAACCGCTTGACTGATGTCTGGCCTTGTACATGACATGGTGTACATCAAGCTACCAATGGCACTTAGGCAGAGGACCTGAGCCATCTCTTCCTTCTCCTTTGGAGTCTTAGGACATAAGTCCTCTCCAATCTTGCAACCATATGCAAGAGGTGTACTCATGGGCTTTGCATTTGTTAAGTTGAACCTTGCAAGAATCTTATCAATATAAGGCTCTTGAGAAAGGGCCAACAACCTTGCCTTTCTATCCCTCAGGATCTTAACCCCTAGAATAAAGGCAGCCTCTCCCATGTTCTTCATATCAAAGGTGGAAAACAACCATCCCTTGATCGTACTTAACAACGCCAGCCCATTACTTGTAATTAGTATATCATCTACATATGGAGTCAATACTACAAAACTAGACCCAGAAGAGTACAAGTATACACAATGGTCTTCATGCATCATCACAAAGCCATAGCTTGTGATTGCATGGTGAAACTTCAAGTACCACTGTCTTGAAGCTTGCTTAAGACCATAGATAGCCTTCTTTAGTCTACATACCTTGTCCTCTTGACCCTTTTGGACAAACCCTTCAGGTTGTCTCATATATATCTCCTCACTCAAATCACCATTGAGAAAGGCAGTCTTTACATCCATCTGATGTAACTCTAGGTCCAGATTTGCCACGATGGCAAGTAATATCCTGATGGAAGTGAATTTTACAACAGGAGAGAAGGTGTCTTTGAAATCAACACCCTCCTTCTGTGTAAAACCCTTGGCCACCAAACGGGCCTTGTATCTTTCGATACTTCCATCAGAGTTCACCTTGATCTTGAGAACCCACTAGTTCCTAATTGCCTTACGGCCTGGAGGAAGATCACTTAGCTCCCAAACCCTATTGAGATGCATTGAATGCAACTCATCCTTCGTTGCATTTAGTCATTCTTCCCTCTGTGCACCCTCAAGAGCCTCCTTAATGTTACTTGGCTCATCTCTCTTAGATGCAACCAAATTTGCCTCACTATCCAAGATCCATCATTCTTTAGGTGGTCCAAATTTCCTCATTGATCTTCTCAATGTAGGCTGAGATGGAGGCAACTCATGCTCCATCTCTTGAGGCTCAACATTTTGCTCTTGAGTATCCTCAACTCCCTCTTGAACAAAACCTTCCTCTTGGAGGTCTTGCTCATGTTGGTCCGCAACAACAGGCATTTCTGGAGCCATTGCTCCATGTGGTTGAGGTACTCCCTTTAGAGTAGGTGCATGTGTCCCAAGTGTCCTTATGACACTTAGTTTATCCTTATCTAGGATCTGGCTTAATGAGGTTAAGTCACCACATTCACCAACTTTGGGGAACTCATCCTCCAGAAAATTAGCATTCCTTGAATCAAAGATGTTCCCAGTTTTATGACTTATATTCAAGAACACATAACCCCTAGATTGTTCAGCATAGCCAAGGAAGGCACACCTCCTCCCTCTTGGACCCAACTTTCCCAAAGGATGGTCCGTTATGTGAACATAAGCTAAACAACCCCAAGGGTGTAAATAGCTTAGGTTAGGAGTTTTCTTCTTCCATAACTCATATGGAGAAGAGTTCACATTCTTGGAGGGTACTCTGTTAAGGACATGAACTGCACACAGCAGTGCATCACTCCAATAAGTGATGTCTAAGTTGGCCTTTGCCATCATGGAACGTACCATGTCCATAAAAGTTCTATTCTTCCTCTCAGACACTCCATTCTGTTGGGGTGTCCAAGGAAGAGTGAACTCCCTCTCAATACCCTTCAAGTCACAAAATGTCTTGAATGCATTTGATGTATACTCTCCACCCCTATCTGTCCTCAAGGACTTAACCTTCTTACCTACTTGGTTCTCAACCAAGTGTACATACTTCTCAAAGCATGCCAAGGCCTCTGCCTTGTGTCTTGGTAGGTAGATGTGGGTGAATCAAGTATAATCATCTGTGAATGTGATGAAATACTTAAATCCATTTCTGGATTCAACCTTCATTGGCCCACATAGGTCAGAGTGAACTAAACTTAGTGCCTCACTTCTCCTAGTTGCTTTGCCAAAAGGCTTTCTTGTGGCTTTGCCCTCTAGGCATGATTGGCAACTTGGAAAGACAACCTTGGCCAAGGAACCTAACAATCCACTTTTAGCTAGCTTGTCCGTTCTATCTTGACCAATATGACCCAACCTCTCATGCCATCTCATTTCATTTGTAACCTCTGTCACATAGCAACTAGGACTTGCAACAAAATGGTCAATTGGCTTCAACTCATAAAGCCCATTATTAACTGAACAAGTGCATACTATCTGATTATCTTTAATAATAGACACATTATTACTAAAGAAATTAAAGCAATAATTGTACTTCAACAAACAACTTATAGAAATCAAATTTCTACAAATGTTTGGTACATACAATACATCTATTAGATACAAATATCCAATATCCACAGGAATTCTACACGTTCCTATGCCTTCTACTTCCAACTTGGCATCATTTCCTACTGTAACATGCTTAGCTCCTTTTGAGAGCTTCCTGTAGGCCACAAACCAGGACCTGTCCCGGGCTATGTGGTCTATTGCTCCCGAGTCTACAATCCACAAAGAATTGCACTCAGTTAGTAATGTACATGACACAACATGTACAAAGGAAGTAGAAGGGTATGTATGTACCTTGGGTGGACCTTTGCAATCTTTTGCAAAGTGTCCCTTATTCCCACAGTTGAAGCACTTTAGCTTGCTTATGTCCCGCTTCTTCTTGAACCTTTTCTTGGAAGTAGGACCTTTTCCCTTGCTCTTTCCCAGCCCTCCTTTGCCACCATTCTTCTTCCATCCCTTCTGGATAGAAGATGAGGCAACATATGCCCTAGAATGGTCCTTGAGGGCCATTACTTCAGCCTCAAGGAGAAGGTGACGAGCAATGTCATCAAATGACATTATTTGAGGATTATGGCATAAGTTAACCTTCATCAACTACCATTCTTCATCAGGCAAGGAACGAATTATTGCTTGCACTTGTTGTTCATCAGTGAGCACATGCCCTGCTGTCTTAAGTTGGTGGATCATGCGTGACATCTCACGCAAGTGAGCACTCATATAGTGATCAGCACGCTTCACATAATTCTCAAACCTGAGAATCATTGAGCGTTGTTTCTCTACAGAAACATCTCCATACTTGGCCTTGGCCCCCTCAAGCATGGAGAATTCCACCATAATCTCATCCACCATAGTGGAGAGGAGAGTGACTCTACACATAGAGTTCTTCTTTAGGAATGCCTCATAGGCAGTCCTATCCTGTCCCTCAGCAAGAGGCATGATCTCTTGAGTGAGCACATCAAGAGTATCTTGTTCAGTTAAAATGAATTTGACCTTCTCTTGCCAAATTGAATAGTTTTCACCATCCAATTTGAGGTCACGGTTTAATTCTGCAACTATATTCTTACAAGCCATCTACATTGATGTAATTCACATGTTTTAGTTCAATTTACACAACAAGACTCAACAAAGCAACATGTGTATGAAACAACACCTAACATGCTCATATATGGCAAAAGAGATGCATATAGCATTCAATTAGAAATACACAAACATGCCTTCATTGCTCCATACACATATCCTTCATTAGCCTTATCACAATCATACACATATGTATGATCCTAAATCATGCTCACTATATGCAACATATACATGTTCATGACCTAGGCTCTGATACCAATTGAAGATTTCAGGATCTTATGATCTTATGATAACATACTTTTATGTTATCTACTCATGTATATGCCATATGCATATTTGTTCATTTGAATTCAACATGGATATAGGCATGCATAACATATTATATAACATATCAAGATCACATACAAGTTGTGTTAAAAAAATCCTAGCATGCTACTAAGAATATACGAAAATGAAACCTAACATGCTACTAAGCCAAGAAAAGATGTGCACCTTTCTTCTTGGTTATCTTTACCGAAAAAACTTGAGGGAGAACTTGATCTTAGAGGATCGCCTTGAAGCTTGAAATAGAGATGAACAATCTCAATGTAAATCCACCCACAATACTCTCAAGAAGTGTTTAATATTTTAGCCTCTAAAGGAAATAGGAGGAGAACAATTTTCTCTCAAGAAAATGGAGCAAATGGAGTGCAAATTCGTGCTTAAAATGGCTGGCCTCTAAAGGCTATTTATAGATGACCAAAAGGCACACCTTTACACCAAGAAAGGTGTCTTTTAAGCCAAAGAACACTTCCTTTGGCCTATAACCACCCCATAATTACCTTATGGCGAAAATACATGTCTTTTAGCCAAGGAACACTTCCTTTGGCCTGTCACCACCCCATAACTACCTTATGGCCGAATATACATGTCCCTTGAAGTCGTAGGACATCACTCTTGGTGCAATAACCACCCCAAGCACCCTTATGGCCGAATATACATGTCTTTTCCCTCAAGGAACACTTCCTTTGGATCAAAGGACATGTTCTTTTAGCCAATAGTCATCTCTTTTGATGAAGAGACATACCTTTACATAAAAGATGTGTCTCTTGGTGGTTTTGAGCTAAAAGCAAGGTGAGCTGGCGCAAAGTTAGCTCACTATGCTACTTATGCACCATTGAGCTCCTCTGAGCTCCAATCAAGCTCCATGAACTAAGGTTTAGTTCCCTCAACTGACCTTGAGCTGGAGTTAGCTACTCTCAGCTGAAGTGAACTGAAGTCCAGTTACATTTAGCTAACAAAAGCTGAAGTGAGCTGACTTGAGCTAACTTGAGTTGAAGTCCTGCTACTTTGAGCTACTTATAGCTGAAGTGAGCTGACTTGAGCTGAAGTCCAGCTACATTTAGCTACCAGAAGCTGAAGTGAGCTGACTTGAGCTGACTTGAGCTAACTTGAGCTGAAGTCTAGCTATTTTGAGCTACTTATAGCTGAAGTGAGCTGACTTGAGCTAAAGGGAGCTACTTTTAGCTGCCTTAGATAGCTGTTGAAGCTAGAGTTAGCTCAATGAGCTCAAATCCTATCTTAAAAGGATCTTGGTGGGCCAAGAATTCCAACAGGGCTAACTTATTTGTGCTATGGTTTCATGATAATTTTATGTTAATAATTGGCCCAAAAGTTGAGCCATTATTAAGCCCAAAATTAAACCTAATTGGTTTAGGGATTTGAAACCCATTAGGGTTGGAAGTTGAGTCTCACTATAAATAGATCATATAGTGAGAAATTCACAGCTTTTTGCCCTAGCCTCCCAAAAGTTCTAGCCACATTCTTATCTTGCCATTCCTTGGAGGACACACGCTGGCACTATGGGCGCAAGATAAACATATCTACCAGGACATGGTGGAGGCATGGTTATCCCGAGAGGCTCATGTGGATAGCATAGAGAGCTTGAACACATCAATTGTTCAAGTTTTGTGATTCAACTCAACATTTGGGTGAAAGATCTCAACCGAAATAGGTATGAAAATTTTGAACACCCGGTTTACCCTGTTTCACTTGGATCCTGGAGGGTTTTGGTTATATTCTGGTGCACTTGTTTGGCTCCTGGAACCCTGCTGGTACATGGATAGATTAATATAGTTTTTTGGAAGAAGTTTTGGGTGTAGTGCCTAGTTACTTAAACTTAACAAGATTGCCTAATGCGTGGTAGCCAAGATTAAGAATTGTGATAGTGTTTTCCTTCCTTTCTACCATGGTGGGCATAAACTATGAATATGTGTGTAATGATTGGACCAATATGCATGCATTTACATAATGGCCAAGAGGGCCACTTAGGTATGCACACTAAGGGTATTGTTCTGATGGCCTACAGAACATACCAACCCTGGGAGTTTTAAATGCATAATTTTGGCACCATAACTGGACTACCCCCATATAGGAAACAACTACTCTAGAGATAAGAGTTCAAAATAGTGGAACTCAAAAGATATTATCTGCATAAAAGCCTAAAATAAAGTCTGAGGTGTTATACAAATTGTAAATGAGACTTAGTGTTAATTCAGAATCCATGTAAATGCATTTATAAGAGGTCATGTGATGCTTGAGGACATCTTCAATGTAGGACATGTTCAACCTCCGGTAGAATGTCGCCTAAATGGTATCTACAACACTTGAAGAATATGGGTTAGGAGCTCATTGGAGTATTTTTTAAGGGAGGGAAATCTGTTGCCCAAGTCAGTATATGAAGGAAAGGTTGTTAAGAGTAGAGAGCAAAATAAGGGTGTTTCTTTTGTATATTACCTGGGAGCCTCCCAAGTATTTATAAGAGGCTTGGAAGAGAATGCCATTATCTCCAGTCCGAGCAGATTAGGACATGTGGTCGGTCGAATTTGCTGGACGTTTGGTTTGTACTTCAAGGAGAGGTGTGTCCAACTGTCTGTAGGAGGTTATGCTCAAAGAGTAGGGGCATGTGCAAGGTTCTTATCAGTGGTCCCTCAACACTTGATGTTTTTCATCTTGTCTTAGGATCCTTTGAGGCTTATGAACCTCCTTAGAAGTTGTGTTTATATCCAAAGGTGGTTGGAGGAGCCTATTAGAGGCATAAACCGGGCTTAAGAGGCATCTCTACTATTGAGGATGGTAGTCTTCCATTTTCAAGGTTGGTTAGGCTAATGCCCGAGGGTGGTGATTCATCATCTCAAAGGTTGGCTGTGTTAGTGTTCGAGCATGGTGCCAAGTCCTTTTTTGAGGTTGGCTATGTGACCTTCCGACAGTGGTGTCTTGTCCACCAATCCAAAGGTCTCGTTGGCAATAACACTTAGACTATCACATGCCCCCTCTGGGAGAAGTGAAGTTATAACTTTAGTTCTTTGACATTGGTTATCACAATTACTCTTATTGCAAGATTTCTTTTTTCATTTGCTGAAGTCACATCCTTAGCATGCTAGGCATTTTTAGGCAAAGGTTGATTTCTCTGCTAGGGTTGCACCTTCGGTGTACTTAGATTGCTTCTAGCCAAAGGTGGATTCTTCCTTTGGTGAGGTTATGTCTTCAGTCGGCTTGGGCTATTTCCAGCCAAATGCCCTTTTCTTTTGGTGAAGTTCTACCTTCGGGAAGGTTAGCCTTTATAAGTCTGAGGTCCCCTTGTTTACCGAGGTTGTATCTTCGGTGATTATGAACCAAAAAAGAGGTTTAGAGCTCCTTTTGAAGTTGTACTCCCAGCAAGCTTTGGGTTGTTTTTTACTTTAAGATTCTTTTTTGGCAAACTTTCTGCTTCAGCAGAGATGTGTTACTTTAAGCATAACTCTTTTCTTGGTGAAGTTACACCTTCTACAGAGATGAACTATTCTTCCTTTTCAAGATTTTTATTTTCCACCATCTGTCAGCTACACGATCTCCGAAGATCATTTCATGTTTGATAGTGAATAGTCTTGTCATCATGATTTGTACGTTATATAGACTTGACAGATCAAAGAGGCATGCCCTTGTTTTATGCATTAGGTGGCACTATTGCTATATCAATGGCTAGCCTTCCCATCCATTAGATTGGTTATGTCTCTTCACGTACAAAGGGTCATTATGGTGTCCTTTCATTTGCCCTCATTCAGGCTATATATTCCTCCCTCTGCCACAAAAGTTCCTCGCTTCTCATTTGTGTTCCTTGCTTCCTTTCTCTTTTTTATTTCCTCTTTCTTTCACAGGTTTCTTATCTTACATGGCAATGGTTTTTACAGAGGAGAGATTTCTGGTGACACTATACGGTGGCTCATGAGTTTCATCAACAGTTTCATAGGTGGGTATCCTTTTCAAAGTCACTTTTTTCTTCCTACCTCCCTTTTCCCTTCCGAAGTTAGTACCTTAGGATCTTAGGATGGTAGTTTAGAGTGCAAAAATTGGTGTCACCAAAGAAAGTGAGTCCTTTCTTGATGACCATTTAAGCTACACCAGCTCGGAGAAGGTGCATAAGTGGTGAAGCAAATTCTTTTTACCTTCTTATGTCAAAGTTATGGTTCCTGGTCATCGCGAGCTGAGATACCTTCCTCAGGAAAAGGAGGTAACCATATTCAAGTCCCAGCTAAAAGCCGGTATTCGGTACCCCTGTCCAAAGATGGTGTATGACTTTTTCCAGTTTCATGGCATAACAATAACCAAATGCCCCAAACTCATACTCCTATTTAAACATTTTTCTGTGTGTGTATGGAGTTTTCAAAATACTTCCCTACTTTATCTTTTTGTGCAATACTACAAACTTCACCCTGTCCTGAAGGGTGGGTTTTATTTTTTATTTCCTCAGGGGTCGAGGAGTAGAAAGTTCACCTTGACCTTTGGCACCAAGGATAGATGGTGAAGGTGGTAGAACAAATACTTTTTTATGGAGAAAGATGAGAAGTGGAACGATCCACCAGTAAAGTGGGCATATGGGACTTTGGAAATTGACATGATAGACCTGTCGAAGTTGCTGACCCTCAAATTGGAGTCTTAGTTCGAGGAGTTTGATAGTCACATTCGGGCGGTAGCTGACTGGCAGGATCAGGCACCTTTGCGGCCACTCGACCTATTTCCCATTAGATGGAACTTAATGACTGAAGAAGTCCTTCAAGAGTTGGATGTCATCAAGGAACATCCTACGGACGATGATATGCCCAAGCCAGCGATAGATGGAAAGAAGTCTTGGTTGGTTCTGTTTCTTCAGGTTGAATTATCTTAAGCGAGTCTTGTAGAGAGTAAGTTACTTTTCAAGTGTTACTTAGAGAATTTTTTTACTTACACTGATATTTTTTAGTTTGCAAAGATGGGAGACAAATCTGCTGCCTTCTACAAGAGGCTCTTCCTTGGCCAAGCTGATAGAGTGAACAGGTGAAAAAGAAATCCCCAAAGAGGAAGAAGGGCAATCTACAAGGGCATAGAAGTGGAAAAAGGTGAAGGAAAACCTTCTTCTTCCTCCGCCCGAAGACACCACCAATGTTGTGGAACCTTCATCCGAGGTGGCCATTCTCAAGGTGGCCATGCTTTTTGTCCCTGTCAGCCTGACTTTGGTGGCAGAAACCTTGGGCACTTCCCTAGACTTGTTTTTGCCTGAAGAAGTTGAAGGAAGGTGGAAGTAAAAGAGTAAGGATATCCATGTGGATATCCTCGAAGTGAGTGATTCTGAGGGTAGAGTCCCCATGGTCCCTTTACCAAGTTTGTCCTTTAACCATTCATCTATAAATTTTGGTTATTTTGGAATTCTGGACTTTGTAGATTTATGGCTTAGGTACAATGTGGTAATGGATCTTCATGGATCTTCGATGTGATCTTGTAGAGGAGCTGCCCCTGATTGAATGGATGATTGAGTACGCTCAGAAGTGGGCCACTTGGGCTATGAAGATCCTCATTAATAACGTTCCAAGCGAGCCCTTTTGGACTTTTACCAAGGACATGGAATTGTTCTTGAAAGACTGCCAGAGGATGGTTCCCTAGATGGCCAGGGCCATTATGACAAATGCGACATTTCTATCTTGAGCGAAGTCATGTCCGAATGAAAGGATCCTTGATGCTCGAATGATCGAACATGCCACTCAGGTACTCCCCCTATCTTTGGTACTCTAAAACTTTTTTTTTTATCTAAGCCTTTGCACAACACTAAGTGCTTTTGCTTTTTGTGGATGCTAGCCTTTGGAGGATACTTTCAGGCTTGGGCACAAAGCAGTCTTTGGTCTGAACTCAGTTGGAGGAGAATTTGGCGAAGCTCAAAGTAATTATTGTAAGTACTTGCCTCAAGTATGGCAAGCTTAATAAGATCACCAATAAGGGTCTGGCACAACTTTGCCAAGAAGTGCCGAAGAGCAGGCAGGCTCTCTTGGATGACTATTCCTCTAGGGTTGCCGACCTCAGAATGAAGGTGGCAGATAAGGATACTGCCATGAAGGCTTTTCAAAAAGAATGGGAAGATCTGATGTGCTACCACTCTGAGTGCTTCTATATAGTGATTAGATTTAGTGAGCTCAAGCCCCAGGCAGTCCATGTCATGTAGTCCAAGCAGAACATGCACACTATGTTTACCAAAGTGGCCCTCTTGGTCAATATGCAAAGATGGGTATATTGGTCCAACCATCAAACACATATTCACATACAATTTCATCAAGAAGTAATGATGAAAATGAAATTCTTTATTCCTGGCCAATATGGAATTTGAGTAAAATCCAGAGTGCATGTGCAATCATATGCACACATGATGCTATTTGTTATGGCTCTCCTAGTGGGAAACGTGCCTAAGGAAGGTTAATTGCTCTAAATTAAGTTTGGAACCTTAATTCAAGTTTACATAGCAGGAATAGGAAAGTTTAGCAAAGTTCACTAAGTTCTGAGAAGGTTAAGGTGCTAAATGAGGTTTGGGGGCTAAATGGTAATTTTGCATCTTGACGAGTCGGGCTAAATCTTGAGTGGTTAAAATGAGTTTTTATAACCTAAATTTTAACTTTAACTGAAACTTAGTTGAAATAAACAAAAATTGACCAAGAATGACTAAGGTTAGCACAAGAAGGGGGTTTAAGTGTTCCGTCTGTAATACTTAGTTCATAAAATGGTAAAGTGGGGGATGGCTGCCATAACCCGAGTTCATCCCTCGCACCATCATTTCTTCATCCATTGAAACTCAAAATTAAGAGTTTTAAGTGAAAAGTGGAGCCACCACAAGTATATAGGCCATGTGAAGCTTGTTTCAAGCATAAAGTCATGGTTTTGGAGCTTCGAAGCACGGTTCCTTCTATCCCCTATTTTTTATATGAGTAATCAATGTGTTCTTGATTGATTTCATGTTTATTAGTTGCTAAGGAGCTTGGGTTTTGTTTAGCAGTTAGTCACTTGATTTTTTACCCCCATATTTGCTTGGAACATAGGTTGGGGCTTGTGGAACTTGGTTGGTGCAAAAGAGTTACATAATTCTTGCTTGTTACTTGGAGTTGAGGTAAGGGAGTTGTGTTTTCGAGTTCAATTAATGCTATTCGAATGCGTTTGCATGATGAATTCGAGTAGTTCTAGCAATAGCATTAGTTAGCGGGCAAGGTTGAATTATGGTGGGCTATGAGGTTTATGATGATTGGAATGATGTTATAATGCATCATAGATTAGCTTGTGATAGTTGGTTGTGATCTATGCAACATGTTTTACATGTATGTAAAGTTTCGAGGCTATCTATGCATGTTTGTTATGTTTGGAAAGTGTCCAAAATTCATAGCAGTGAAACTGGAAATTTTCTAGGCTGTCGTAGGTATTGTCGACACATCACCAATCATCGCTAGTACCTACGACATGTCATCGAAACAAGAAAAACTGGCAGAACATTACCAACTATTATGATGTGTTGGTACAATTGGTGATGCGTCACAACAAGCATGTTGGCTGTATTTTCCAAGTTTTCCTAGGAAGGTCAAGGGGAGACCTAAGGGGGTTCTTAGGGTACCTTGGGGCATAAGCATTCCGGGGGTACTCCGAGACTTTCAAAAGTCCTTCAAGATCTAGAAGTTTTCTTGAGTTTTGTAAAGTTTTTTGGTTACTTGTACCATAAGCAAGAAAGCTAGTTTACAAAGGATCACAACTAGGTGTCACTAGCTTGGGTGAAAGGTTTAGAAGCCTTGGTAGCCTAGCCGTGCATTTAGCCACAAGGTTACAAGGTGATACCTTAGTGCACTTGGTCTACAAGGTCTTTATGGCTTAGTCTACACTAGTCCCACCATAATGCCCCTGTATAACATAAACAAGAGAGGTTCAACTGGTGATTTATTACTAGTTAGGCTGGTAAGGTAAGCTTGCTAGAGGATAAGGCAATGCCTTGTAGTTCAAGGACCAGGATGATGAGAGGTCTCAAAGGACCTGTATATGCATATATTAGACCCTTAGGCCGTATGAGCTCATAACAGGTTACATATGTTATCATATGTGGAGTCCTTAGTAATTTTCCTGCAGGTATAGTGAAGACCCTTACTAAGAATTACTGAATTCTCACTCCCTAGTTATGTTGTGCAGATTCTGAAGTTGTTGAGCTGGGTAACCATTGAGGGTTATCGTGGTAGTTGCTTTTCTTACAGGTATTTCGCCTGAGAATCCTTATGATTCTAGTTTACCTGGGTAACTTGTTGGTTAAGTAATAGTACTAACCACAATATTCCTTTAGCTATAGAGCCTAGTAGCACATGGACAAAGACTTTTGTGAGTTGCCATTGGGACTTGCATCCATGGTGGGAGTTAGTTCAAGAAGATCTAAGTTGAGGCTTGTATATATGGTACTCTTAGTTGCCTTCATTGTCTATGTTTTGAGGAGTCCTAGACTCTAGGGTTGCTCTTGGGCAAGGGAATTAGTCTACTTTATGTATGAAATCTCCCACATAGTTGTTATGTTTAGTAAACTCACATACATGTTGATTTTGTACACTTTGGCTATTTGAACTTGTTTTCTTTGGAAATGTTTTGACCAAGTCAATGGTTTATGGGATTTTGTTAATCCAAGTCAAAGCATGAAGAGCATGCATCTTGCATATTCTAGGTTAATCAACTAGTATCATGAAATTTTAATTAGTGCACATATGCAACTAGCCAATTGCAACCACAGTGAGACCAGCTCTCATAGGCTTCCTAGCCAGGGGCCAAGGACAAGCATGTCACTACTGGTGCGCATTTTATGTGTCCAAACTTTCACACCATGTCCAACTCAAATTCTACCCATGTTCTCTTATGCCCTAAAGGTTTAAACCCTTTAATACACTTAAAAATTCATAGGGAAACAGGTTTGAGACATTAAATCCATCTAATTTTACAATTATGGATTTTGCACTTAACCGAGTAGAAATGATCATATGAACAGTGCTCAGCAAAATCAGCTAATTTTGATAGGCCATAACTTTGGCTACATTGAACCAAATCTAGTGATTCAAAATCCAAGTTGTTCATATTGAAGTACTCTATATGTGGTCAAACTTTCATAGCTGAATTCTATATGTACAAAAAGTTATGGCAGCTAGAGTACAAGGTACCAAATTTTAGCCACTGTTGACCATTATGCCCATACAAAGTGTCATAATATTCATGCACTCCATTTCCAGGTGCAAAACCCACCTGGTGGTGTCCATACATGTCTTATACACCTGGGAAAACTATTCCCATGAATTTATAACCCTTTTAACCATCATTCATAAAAATGCCATCAAACAGCCCATAAACACCATATGGCTAGCATTGTATACACACTTCAAACTACACTCCATTTGATCCATATATCCTTTTCACACTACACACACAACATATGCAACTCATTTACATGAATTTATGAACCACATACATGAAAATAACTTAGATAATATGTACACTAAGCTTCTTAGAGAACTTCAAAAGCACCAAGAACTCCAAGAACTTGAAGGGACCGCCTGCTGCGTAACGCAGAAAGTACCAATACTAAAAATAGCTTAAGTGCTCCAAAGATCATGAAAATTTCAAGTTTATCATGAAAATTTCAAGTTTACAACTACACATATGGAAGTTAATATACATGAAATGTTACAGAGAAATTCAAATTAAAGCTATTAGTTTAAATGATGTTTTTCAAGTACTTTTGAAATGGAGAGAAAGGGGTAAGTTTCTTGAATGAAACTTAGTAAGGCTTTATCAATAAAATTTTTAAACTCCAGTCAATATCTGGAATCCAAAGACACTAAACACAAAATATACAGCACAAATACACAAAAATATAGCCATCCAAGTGCACAAACAAACAGAACACAACCGAATGCAATGCTGGCAGCAACACATCATTAGGGTTAGCTCATAAACAATCAAATAAACATTATGTAATCACTTTGGCAGCCCTCCTCAAGCTAATGATTGGTCTTAGGAGGTTAATTGGTCTTATTAGTACTAAATTGAGCTCTTGAAACCCTAAATTTCACTACCACAATAGAGCACCAAATTTGTAGGGCTGAAACTATAGGTGCAATTTTCCCCTTAACCTAAACATGGTTCATCAAGCTCTTGGCTCTCTTCCAACTTAGGGTCTTAGCTTCATGGATGTTTAGGCATCAGTATTGAATAATAAACAGCCACAAAGCCTAGATAAAACTGTTACCACCACACAAAAATGAGAAAATGACAAGTGTGTCATAGTTGCTAAAAACCATTATATTGTGTAATTCTCACCATAGTGATTGAAGTGCGGGGGTAAAAGGCATAATCAACACCTCCTTAAAAGTGTTCCAAGTTGGTAACTTGGCCCTCAAGAAAAGCCTTAAGGATTGCTTGTTTGTCAAGCAACCCATGGACTTTTTTGTAAGGTTTTGGAAATTTGGGTACTCAATTGCAAAACTTTCAAGAAAGAGACTTGGAGAGTTATGGGAAGGATATGAATGGTATGAAATTGCTATTGCTCATGGAAGACAAGTTTGGACAAAGGAAACACTAGAGGCACTAAGGACCTAAATGTCTTAGTGTAAACCTTAAGGTGTTCAAGCTTATGACTTAAGTCAAAGGGTGGAATTGTGGGGTTATCACACCATGGGGGAGGCAGCCAAGGCTTGATAAATGGGTCAACAATGTCGGCCATATGTGTACCAATGATTTTGAGACAAAGAAACCATAATTAGTTAGAAGGAAAATGACATAAAGTAAGGTTAAGCTTGTTAAGTGTGTTTTGTGCCCTTAAGCTCATTTAAGTCCATTTAACTGGCCAAATCACTTATCGCTCTCTCATTTTCATCCTCCTATAGCCCAAGAACACAGCTACACTTCCTCCATAGTGACCACACCTTCAAAATTACAATTGATTGAAATTGAAGGCAAAAGGGAGCAATTGGAAGCAAACTAGAGCTATTGCTTGGATGCTTCAAGGATCAAGCTTGATTTTGGCCTACCCACTTTGGTAAGGGTTATCTTACTCTGATGGGTTTTTTTATGTATTTTCAAGCAACCATGGAGCTAGGCCTAAGCTTGGAAGAAAGCCATCAGCTTGATGAATAAAGCTTAGGGGAGTGCACTTATTGAATGTTTCATGACCTATTGTCAAGTGCACAAAAATGGTAGTGAAATGAGCATTTCTAAAGCCCAAAGTTAGTACTAACTAGTGTTAAAATCCTCTTAAGACCAAACATTAGCTTGAGGAGGGCTGCCATAGTGATTTGGTTATGTTTATTATGTGTTTTATGGACTAACCTATGGTTTATGTTGTTGCCACATTTCATGTGTTTGTTGTTTGTGAATGGCTGCTGCATTTGGTTACTATATCTTGTATATATGCAATATGGTTTTTATGTTTTAGTGTAATTGGATGCAGGTTTTGATGATGGTCATATTGCCTATTGACTCCAAGTGTTACTTGTACTAAGTTTGTCAATGAAACTTACTTCCCTCAATTCTGTCATTTCAGGTCTAGCAGAAAGATCACATTCAAACTGAAATGTTGTGGTTTGATTTTTGATCTAAAATTTTAGGCACATGAACTTCCATATGTCTAGTTGTGATCTGGAAAGTTTGGTGATTCTAGGAGCAGATTTGGTATTTTTAATTGTGGTACTTATTGTGTTGTGCAGCAGTTGTCCAGCATCGTGTTCTGGAGTCCATTGTGTCTCAGGCACTCCTTTAACCTAGGGTGCATATTTAGCTGAGTGAAGACCATTATGTAGTGCATGTATGAATGTACATGTAGTGTACGTAAAATGAGACAAGTATGTGAACATTTGAGTAATGTTTTGGCTATGTAAGTTATATGGTGCAAAGCAGCCTAAGTGTGAATGATGATTTGCTTACTTGTAAATTCTTTTTTTGCGACATAAAGTTGTTAAAACTAAGGTAATGTAATTCCTATGTGTAATAGACATATAGGGGATACATTCAGAGGGTTTTCCTCTTGTGAATGAAGTGTTTGCACACTTATGAAATTTTGTATGAGCAAAATGGTCATAAAGTGGCCAGAATTTTGACTCTGCACTTAAATTTCTATATCTCCCTATGTAGAGTGAATACTTGTATCAAATTTTGAACACACCTAGAGAGCATTTATAGGGTGAACTGGAATTTGAAATTTGTGAATTTGGAGCCATGTAGCCAAAGATATGACATTACAAAGCTGGCTAAGTTACTATTCATTTGGTCAGAATTTTGTAACCAACTTAAAAAATCCATAACTTGGTCCACAGATGGGCTATTGATGTAAAAAACAATTCCTTGGTTTTATTTAATTCTATAATTCATAATGGAGCACATAAAATAGGGAGTTACATAGCTAGAATGATACAGTTTATTAGTTCAAGTTACAGGTGCAGTGGCTGGTCACTAGAACTTAACAAGATTGCCTAATGTGTGGTAGCCAAGATTAAGACTTGTGCTAGTGTTTTCCTTCTTTGATGCCATGGTGTGCATGAAATGTGTGTATGTTTGTGATTGTTGGATCAATATGCATGTGTTTAAATAGTGCCCAAGAGGGCAACTTGGGTATGCACACTAAGGGTAGTGTTCTGATGTCCTACAAAACATTACCAATCCTGGAAGTCTAAATGCACAATTTTGGTACCATAATTGGACTACCTTGGAGTGGGTAAAAAAACCCCTACCTTGGACTCTAAAGGCTGATTATAGTACATGTTGCACAATAAACCCGAAAACTAGGGTCTTTCTTGTTCTTGGTGCATACGATTGCCTTCCTTTGTGATTTCTTGGGAGTTTAAGCTATGGTGGCTATGGAAGCTTGTGGAGGAGCTGAGGAGTAGGTTGTGTCTAGTGGGGGATGAAAATGGCCAAGAAATGGCAAGAAATCAAGATATTTTACTTTACTTGATTAGTTTGACCTTAACCCTCTCTTAGGTCACTATAAGTATGCCTTAAGAAAAGAATTTTTTGGCTAATCTTTGGCCCACCTTTTTGACCTTAGAATCTGGAAATAAAAGGCTGGGATAATGCCAAAAATGGCCATCTTTGACTCTTGTCAAAAATCATCCTATCCTTAAATTATTCTTCTGAAGAATTGTAAACCTAGTTGTCCTAGGTTCTTGAACAATAGCCTCTATTTCCTTTATGCAATTTATCCTCTGACCAATGCTTCCATATCATTGAAATCCCTTTAAAAGCTTTCTTTTAAAGTTGTACAATTGAGTACCAAAGTCTTGAAATCTTACAGTAAAGTCCATAGATTACTTGTAAAACAAGTAATAATTTAGGGCTTCCTTCAAAGTAACCATTGTGTGAATCTTTGAAGGAGGTGTAGAATATACTTTTTTCCTTATATTTCATTATCTACGGTGAAAATTATGCTATATAATGGTTTATAACCATTATGTCTTTATACTAAAATTTTCCCTTTTTGTAGGTGGTAAAATGATGACTGACCTAACCAAGGCCATTGGCGTGAACGTTGAGATTGGTGTCGAGGTCGACCAGCTGAGGAAGTGGAATAAGAAGAAGAAGAAGGAAATAGAGACTTTAAAGAATGAGGTGGAAGCCTTGTAGGTGAAGAAGGTAAGGGCTGATGAGGCTATAAAGACCTTTTTCAAAGATGGTTTTTGCCTGGTTCACCATTAAGTGCTTTCACATTAGCTGAGCTTGGATGTTTCTTTCCTTCAAGTACCCAACATTCCTGAAGGGCCATCTTCAAATTGGTTGAAGGTTGAGTACTTGAACCTACCCAACGTCCTCCAAAGATAGTAGATGGCAATGATGATGAAGAGGATGCCAAAGAGCCCTAAGATGTGGAGGAATAGTCATAGTTTTTTCTTCTTCTTCTTTTTTTGTATTCTTCTTCCTTTGGTTCAATAAAATGCCTTTATTTTAGAATTTTGGCTAAGTCCACAAGTGATGCTCAAGGACATCTTTGATGTAGGACATATTGGACCTTCGATAGAACTTTGCCTTAGTGATATCTGTAGTACTCGAAAAATGCGGGTTAGGAGCTCCCCAGAGTGTTTCTACGAGGGAAGGATCTACAACGCCCAAGTCAGTATGTGAGGGGTTGTTGCTAAGAGTAGAGAGCAGAAAGAGAGGATGTTTCATGTATATTGTATTACCTGGGAGCCTTCTAAGTATTTACATGAAGCTTGGAGGAGAAGGCTGTTATACCCAAGTTAAACAGATCAGGACATGTGGCTGGCTAGATTTGTTGGACATTATATTCGTACCTTCTGGGAGAGGTGTCTCCAACTGTTCGTAGGCAGTTATGCTTAGAAGGTAAGGGTGTGGGCAAGGTTCTGCTAATGGTCCCTGAAAACTGTATTTGTTATTTTCCATTAGGACCCCTCGGGGACTTGATAACCCTTTCGACAGTAGAATCCCCTATGAATGTGGTTACATGAAGCCTTCATGGGGCATAAATTGTGCTCGGGAGATCTCTAAGCTACCAAAGGTGGTAGTTTTCCTTTTCTAAGGTTACCTGTGTTAGCTCCCGAGAGTGGCATCAGACCTTCTTCTGAGATTACTCATGTGACGGTGGTACTAAGCCATTCTTCTGAGGTTGATCATTCCTCCAAGGTTGGTTATGTGGATCTTCCGAGGGTGGTGCCAAATCCATCAATCCATGGGTCTTGTGGGCAATAGCCCTTCGGCTATTAATACGAAGCACTGATACTTCAAGTTGTTTTAGCCACCTTCGGCATTTTTACTACCATCGGCAAAAACACTCAATATCTTCGGTACTGTTACTGTCTTAAAAAATCACCTTCAGTTTAGAACATAATTTTTCCCATGATCGGCAAAATGATTAATGTATCCATCTTCTTTGATTAGCTCTGTCTACTTAGACAACTTATTCGCCATCTTTGGTTAAGCTATTATCTTCGGCCAACTTGCTTACTCAGATAGCTGAAGTTTTTTGATCATATAGCTCATTCGCCATCTTTAGAGAATCTATCACCTTTAGTAAACTTGTTTGCTCAACTTGTACACCATCTTTGGTGAAACTACCATGTTCAACATATGCCTAGTTTGGCATGTTTGGTGAATGCTTAGCTTACCATCTTCGGTGAAGCTACTCAAGCTAATTGTTGGCCAATAAAAATTTCCATTACAACTTCGGAGAACTTAGGAAATTTCCAATATAACTTTAGAAAACTTCCTTTTTGTACAATGTCTTTTTGAAAATTTCTAAGTCCTTCTAGGATTTCTAAGTGTAGAATTTTTTCAAAGAATCTGGATACCAAATGTTTTTCAATTTCTCTCCTTTGGCATTTCTGAGTTTGTAAACTCCGGGCTGAACTTCATTTATAACCAAATAACATCCTTCCCAATTTGCCCGAAGTAGACCATGAGACAGTTTTTAGGGTTCCAGTTCAGGCTTTTGGAGAACAAGATCTCTTATCTTGATTCCTTAAGGTTTGACCTTCAAGTTTGTGGTGATTGCTACCCTTTGCTGGAAAGCTTTTCTTTTAAGTTCGGCCATCTCCCTATGTTCATGAACCATGTCAAGTTTGGCTCTTAAGCTAAGGTTGTTGCCTTCTTCATCGAATACTTGTATTATTATGGAAGGCTTTATAACCTCGATAGGGATCAAAGCCTCTGTGTCGAACATGAGTGAAAAAAGAGTTTCCCCAATGGCTCTTCTAGGGGTTGTTCAGTAACTCCATAGCACGCTTGGTAGTTCACTAGGGCACTTTCCTTTGGCTTTATTCAGCCTTTTCTTTAGACTATATTTTAATGTCATGTTCGACACTTCAACTTACCCGTTGCTTTGACGATAGGCAATTGGGGCGAAGTGCAATTTCACCTTGAGGTTGGTGGCAATTTCCTGGAACCCTTTGTCGATAAATTGGGATCCATTATTCCCTACTATTACCCTTGGACAACCAAATTTCATATGATGCTTTTCCACATGAACTTTTGAATCTCTTTCTAAAAAATTATTGCCAAAGGTTTTGCCTTGATCCATTTTGTGAAGTAGTATACTACAATGACGTAGAACTTGACTGCTCCTAGAGCCATTAGGAGAGGACCAATAAGGTCAATCCTTCATTAATGAAGGGGCATGTGTAGTTTGCCTAAGTTATTACTTTCAAAGGTGCCTTTTGAATGGGTGCAAGTTGCTAACACTTAATGCATCGTTTGACAGACTGTTGGGCATCATTTCTTATTATGGGCCAAAAATATCCTTGTTGATGTAGTACTTCAGCAAGAGTGCCAGTCCTAGTGTGCAATCCACATATTCCTTCATGGACTTCTTTCAGGACTGCTTCAGCGTCCTCTTCATTGACGTACCTATGTAGGGGATTTGAGTACCCTTGTCAGTACAACTCTTCCCCAATCATGAAGTACCTTTTGAACTACCTTCATACCTTTACCGCTTCCCGAGGGTCTTCGGGTAATGATGAACTTGTCAAGTATTCCCTTATAGGATCCTTCCACCATTTTTCCAAGGTCAAGAGTGGCATTATAGCTTTGCTTGGATAATTAAGTACTTCGGTGGACTTTTTTGACTTAGCCAATATGTCTACTTCCATGTTCTCTTTTCTAGGTACCTTTTCTATTTGTACCTTGTCAAATTTTTGGATGAGCTCTTTGATGAGGTCATGGTATTATTCCTTGTTAGGGTCTTTGGCCCAGTATTCCCCTATCATCTGCTGAACCATTAGTTGCGAGTCACTGTAAGTCTTCAGATTTTTTATACCAACTCTCTTTGCCAGTCATAGGCTTGCTATGAGAGCTTTGTATTCGACAATATTGTTAGTGATGTGAAATTTGAATTTGATAGCCTTCGACACTTCCATACCTTTGGGCCTCAGAGTATTACTCGGCACCCTGGCGTTCTGATCCTGAAGTGCCATGTACGAAGAGGTCCTATACGATTTGCTTACCTTTGAGGTTACTTAACACATCCTCTATCTTGGGTAATTTGGCGATAAAATCTACTAAGGCCTGAGCTTTTATTGCTTTCCTTGGTTCATATGTAATATCATAGTCACCGAGCTCAATTTAACATTTTGATAATTGGGCAGAATGATCCACCTTATTTATTATATCCCAAAGAAGTAGGTTCCTTCAGACGATAATAAAATGTCCTTGAAAATAAGCTCGATGTCTTCTGCTCGCGACAACTAAGGCATAGACCGCATTTTGTGGTATTGGGTTCCTAACTTTGGCACCATGTAGGGACTTACTAACAAAATATAACTATAGAGTTTCAAGAGCCAAACAAGTGTAGTGGAATATAACTGAAACCTTCCAGGATCCAAGCGAAATGGGGTAAACAGGGTGGTCAGAATTTTCATACCTAATTCAGTTGAGATCTTTCAGCAAACTGTTGAGTCGAACCACAAAACCAGAACAGTTAACGTGTTCAAGCTCTCTCCAGTATGCATACAAGCCTTTCAGGATCACCACGTTTCCACCACATCCTGATAAATGTTGGGTTTCAGGAGCCAAATAGCGCAGCGGAATTTAACCGAAACCCTCCAAGATCCAAGTGAAACGGGCTAAACCGGGTGTTGAAAAATTTTCATACCTAATTAATGGTTGAGATCTCTCACTCAACTGTAGAGTCGAATCACAAAACCTGAACAATTGACGTGTTCAAGCTCTCTATGGTATCCACACGAGCCTCTCGGGATCACCACGCTTCCACCACGTCCCAGCAGATGCGTTTCTCTTGCGCTCGCAGTGCTAGCTTGCGTCCTCCAAGGAATTGCAAGAGAAGAGTGCGGCTGTCCTTTTGGGAGGCTAGGGCAAGGAGACCTACGAATTTCTCACTAGAAGTTGTATTTATAGTGAGACTCAACTTCCAGGCCTAATGGGTTTCAAAGCCCTAATCCAATTAGGATTTAATTTCGGGCTTAATAATGGCTCAACTCTTGGGCCCATTATTAATACGAAATTAAAGTGAAACCATAACCCAAATAATTAGCCCATGCACACTAATGATCCAAATAACTCTATGTGTGCGACCCAATAGGCTCTTATCATGTTGGCAATGATCATAAATCACATTTATGATCATAAGCAATGAGCAGTGTCTAGCAACACATCATTGCTACCCAAGAGACAAGACTGTCGATGATTCGACTAAACCTTTATGATCATCACCGATATATGCCATTGTCCCTTTGTCCAAGATATCAAGACTAAGCACGAGACATGGAATGTGTCACTCTCGTATAGCCCAATCTTTGGTTTCTTGATTACCGAGTAGACTAACTTAAACTGATGACATTGATATCGTATATCAACTCATTTGAGCATGGCCATGCATTTTCTAAGTCTCACTCTCTCAAGGGGCCCGAAGATATCACTCCCGTTACATAGGAGGGACAAATCCCATCTTGATCATACAAATCGCTCTGCATGATATGTGACATACCCAATGACCTCCTTCAAGTCCACTCAGTTACGAGCAACAAAGGAAAGTATCAAAGTATGTGACTCACATGTAGGGAACCTTGATGATCTTAGGTCGAAGGACTACATATACCATGATCACTATGAGAATCACTTATGACACTCATATAACGATCCATGTAGTGTTCTCATGGTGGGTCAATCCAGTACACAAATTCTCCAACTTGTACCCATATGTAGACTACATATCTCATATGAGTCTCCACATATGCTAGTCGTTATGTATTATTGCAACCAGCTCCACAATAATACTAGACCAGGGACGTTTAAGAATATCATTATTCTAGGGTTACAATTATGTTTATTACATTACGCAGAAACAAAACAACTAACATAATTGTTGGATTAATGCCTTAATAAAATATCATGACTCAATGTGCAAAAAATACAATCATCTCATGATTGGCTTTTTGGGCACAACACTAACAATAGATGCGTTTCTCTTACACCCATAGTACTAGCTTGCATCTTCTAAGGAATGGTAAGAGAAGTGTGCAGCTGGTTTTTTGAACTCTCCAAATTTGGTCCTATTGGGAGGCTAGGGCAGGAGCAATGAAATTCTCACTATATGTTGTATTTATAGTGAGACTTAACTCCCAGGCTTAATGGGTTTCAAAGCCCTAATCCAATTCGGCTTAATTTTGGGCTTAATAATGGCTCAACTATTGGGCCAATTATTAACACGAAATTATCATGAAACCATAACCCAAATAAATTAGCCCATGCACTCAAATAACCCAAATAGGCTTTATGTGTGTGACCCAATAGGATCTTACCAAGTTGGTAATGATCATAACTCACATTTATGATGATAAGCAATGAGTGGTGTCTAGCAACAGATCATTGCTACTCAAGTAACAAGATAGTTGGTGATTCGACTAAACCTCTATGATCATTATCCATATATGCTATTGTCCCTTTGTCCAAGATATCAAGACTAAGCACGAGACATGGAATGTGTCAATCTCGTATAGCCCAATCTTTGGTTTCTTGATTCCCGAGTAGAAGAACTTAAACTGATGACATTCATATCTTATATCAAGTCATCCGAGCATGGCCATGCATTTTCATAGTCTCACTCTATCAAGGGGGCCGAAGATATCACTCCCGCTACATAGGAGGGACAAATCCCATCTTGATCATACAAAACCCTCCGCATGATATGTGACATACACAATGACCACCTTCATGTTCACTTAGTTACAAGGAATGAAAAAGAAGTATCAAAGTAAGTGACTCATATGTGGGGAACCTTCATGACCTTAGGTCAAAGGACTACATATACCATGATCACTATGAGAATCATTTATGATACTCATATAATGATCCATGTAGCGTTCTCATGCTGGGCCAGTCCAGTACACAAGTTCTCCAACTTGTACCCATATGTAGACTACATATCTCATATTAGTCTCCACATATGCTAGTCATTATGTATTATTGTGACCTACTCCACAATAATACTAGACCAGGGACATTTAAAAATACTATTATTCTAAGGTTATAATTGTTACCACCTCACAAAAATGGGAGAATTACAAAGTGTGGCTTAATGGTCAAAAACCATTATATTATGTAATTCTCATCATAATGATTGATGTGTTGGGGGCAAAGGGCATGATCAACACCTCCTTAAAAGTGTTCCAAGTTTGTGACTTGGCCCCCAATAAATTCCTTAAGGATTTCTTGTTTGTCAAGCAACCTACGGACTTTCTTGTAAGATTTTGGAAATATGGGTACTCAATTGTAAAACTCTCAAGAAAGAGCTTTGGAGAGCTATGGGAACGATATGAATGGTACAAAAGTGCTTTTGGAGGACTAAATTGCTTATGGAAGACAAATGTGGGCAGATAAAACACAAAAAAGGCTTAAGGACCTAAGTGCCCTAGTGTAGGCCTTTGGTTGTTTATGCTTTTGACTTGAGTCAAATGGAGAAATTTTGGGGTTATCCCACTCAATGGATGATGACTAAGGCATGGTAGGGATATGGTCAAATGTGGGCCAATAAATTAAGCTTAATAAACCATGGTCTTGTAGCAAGAAAAAGAACATAAAGCAAGGTTAAGTTTGTTAAGTGTGTTTTGTGCCCTTAAGCTCATTTAAGCACGTTTAAGTGGCCAACTCACTTATCTCTCTCCCATTTTCGGCCTCCTCCAACCCAAGAACACAACCAAACTTCCTCCATATCCACCATACCTTCAAACTTTCAATTGATTGAAATTGAAGGCAGAAGGGAGGAATTAGAAGCAAACTAGAGCTATTGCTTGGATACTTGAAGGATCAAGCTTGATTTTTGGCCTACCCACTTTGGTAAGGGTTGTCTTGCTCTCATGGGTTGTTTTATGTATTCCCAAGTAACCATGGAGCTAGGGCTAAGCTTGGAAGAGAACCATGAGCTTGATGAACCAAGCTTACCGAGGGGAGTGCTATTATTAAAGGTTTTGTGACCTAGTGGAAGTGCACAAAGATAACAGTGAAATATGGGTTTCTAGAGCCCAAAGTTAGTACTAAATAGTTTTAAAATCCTCCTAAGACCAATCATTAGCTTGAGGAGGGCTGCTGTAGTGATTTACTTTTGTTTATGCATGTTTGATGGACTAACCTATGGTTTATGTTACTACCACATTTCATGTGTTTGTTGGTTGTGAATGGTTGCTGCATTTGGTTGCCATATCTTCTTTATATGCATTGTGGTTTTTTGTTTTAGTGTCTTTGGATGTAGGTTTTTATGAGGGTCAAATTTCCTTAAGAAACCAAGTGTTTCCCTTACTAAGTTTCACAATGAAACTTACTCCCCTCAATTTTACCATTTCAAGTCCAGAAGAAAGATCACTTTCAAATTGACCTTTGTGGTTTGATTTTTAGTCTAAAATTTTGCGTACATGAAGTTCCATGTGTCTAGTTATAATATGGAAAGTTTGGTGATTCTAGGAGCACATTTGGTATTTTTAGTTATGGTGCTTATTGTGTTATGTAGCAGCTGTCAAGCATCCTGTTTCTGGAGTCCATTGTGTCTCAGGCACTCCTGTAACTTAGGGTGTGTATTTAGTTGACTTAAGACCATTATGTAGTGTATTTATGCATGTACATGTAGTGTATGTAAAATGATACAGGTATGTGAACATTTGGGTAATGTTTTGGCTACGTATGTGATGTGGTGCAAAGCTGGCTAAGTGTGAATGATAGGTTGCTTACTTGTAAATTCTGGTTTGGTCAATAGATGCAAGAGAATGTATTTGCCATGTGTATTAGACATATATAGGGTAGCATTGTAGGGCTTTCCCCTTGTGAATGAAGTGTTTGCACACTTATGAAATTTTGTATGGGTAAAATGGTCATAAAGTGACCAAAATTTTGACTGTGCACTTAAAGTTATATATCTCCCTGTATAGATGAAATATTGATATGAAATTTGACCACACCTAGATAACATCTAGAGGTTGAACTGTGATTTGGAATCTCTAAATTTGGAGCCCTGTAGCCAAAGATATGACGTTGCAAACTTGGCTAAGTTACTGTACATTTGGTCAGATTTTTGTAACCAATTTAAAAAATCCGTAACTTGGTCCATAGGTAGGCTATTGATGTAAAACAAAATTACTTGGTTTCCTCTAAGTCTCTATTTGATAATGGGGTAAATAAAATAGAGGGTTACATGGCTAGATGAATACAGTTTATTGGACAAAGTTTGGGTGCAGTGGCTGGAATTAGTGAACCTAGTAAGAATGCTTAATGTGTGGAAGCCAAAACTGAGTTTTGTGCTAGTGTTTTCCTTTTTAGCTACCATAGTGTGCATAAGTATAAATACATGTGTTATGGTTAGACCAGTATGCATGTATTTACATAGTGCTCAAGAAGGTCACTTGAGTTTGTACACTACGGGTGTTGTTATGATGTCGTACAGGACACACCAATCTTTGAGTTTAACTACACAGTTTTGGCACCATAATTGGACTACCACAGATTGGGTAACAATAATTACATTTGAATATGTCACACAAAATATGTATAACAAAACAATTCCTGATCAATGCCTTAACAAAATATCATGACTCAGTGTGCAAAATAAAATCATCTCATAATTGGCTTTTGAGCATGACACTAACAATGTCGGCCATTGTTTTCCTCTTTCTTCCCTGACAAGCACCAAACTTGTTGCTTTTTTGCTGACTGTAAGGTAGAGAATGATGGATTCTCCTTCCCTGGGTTGCTGAATTGTTGGTAGGTGGGATAAGTAATTCTTAAGTTCATCCTAAACCTTTTGACATTCTTTGCTCCAAGGGTGTTGTTGGGAACCAGGCATAACTTCATTTTTCTATACTTTGGTGAGCACCTTGAAGAAGGGTCAGCACCAATCCCCGTATCTGTAAATGAATCTGCTAAGTGTCATTATTCTTCTAGTAAGCCTTTGTATGCCCTTGGTGGTTGTGGGAGTTCTACATCGAAGCAAGGTCTTGTCTTTTTCTAGATTGGCACCTATGCATCTCTCAGACACGATAAAGCCAAGGAATTTGCCCGCTGTTACCCAGAATACACACTTTTCAGGGTTAAGATGGATTCCAAAATTTTAAAGTTGTTAGATGGTTTCTTGTAAGTCTGCGATATGATCATTGGTACGTTGCTTTTAATTATCATATCATTGATATACACTTCCTTATTTATCCTAATCTGGGAATTGATGTAACAAACCTCCTTGTGCCCTAGGCTTGTTAGGAGTATAAATGAGGCCTAGGAAAAGAAAATGAATGTGGTTAAGGAGCTAGGCAAAATGGACTACGAAGCACACATGGCAGTTTCAAAGGTAGGCCTACCCAGGTGTGTCTTAGTGAACATTTGAAGGACATGGGAGGTTAGTAGCGAATTTATAAGCTTTTGGGCTAAATGGCACATTTATTTGGGTGATCTTTTTGAAGGAATCATTTGCAAAGGGATCACATTGTACCATGGATGAAAGTAAGCCTACCCAGACTAGCTTTTGGACCCATTGGCAAGGAAATGTCAGGTTCTTGATGATTCCTTGAGGATGTGACTTTAATGTAAAGAATCAAGAATATTCAAGGCATTTTCGGCCTTAAGCGACCTTGGAAGTGTCATTGTAAAGCTTGGAATTGGCATTTGAAGGTTGGCCAATAGATTGTGCTACATAATTGTTAAGGGATCATTGTGTTCTTCACTAAATTTGCATTTGATTGCCTTATTCAAGTAGAACATTAGGCACATAGGCGATAGCCACTTGCTAAATGAGCTTGAGAAGCTGTAGGGGCTAAGGTTACTTTCAAGTAACCAAGGAGTTCACTAGCTAGTTATGTTTGAAAGCAAGTACTAGGATTCAAGTGTGGGTCAGCCAGCCTATACTTGAATCTGGAGCTCTATGTGGGTTAGAAAACTAGAGCAAAGTGATTAATGAACTTAGAAGTAGGTTGTACTTGCTAGGCTCTATTGGCCGAACCTATGGCCGGTGTGTGGTGTGTTTCTAATGTGTGCTTTCATGCTTTTTTGTGTGTACTGACCATTATTAGTAATGTTACTCACTATATTGCCTTGTATATGTTGTTTTGCTTGTTTTTTGTGTCTTCTATCCAGGTGCTCTTGGAGGTTAGGTCTCGAACTTAACTATGTAGGCATGTTATATGCTGTATGATTTGTTTTGGCCCTCCTTGCGAAAAACTTAGTTGAGGGAGGTAATTAATTAAATTTATATATTGGAACCTTATTTCATGTTCACATAGCAAGAATAGGGAAGTTTACCAAAGTTCACTAAGTTCTGAGGAGGTTTAGGCACTAAATGTGGTTCAGGGGTAAAATGGTAATTTTGTATTTTGAATAGTCGGGCGGAGCCTTGAGTGTTAAAAATGAGGTTTTATAACCTAACTTTTAACTTTAACTCAAACGTAGTGGAAATAAACAAGAATTGACCAAGAATGACTAAGGTTACCAAAAGAAGGGGGTTTAAATGTTCCATGTCTAATACTTAGGTGGCTTTGGTTTTAAACTTGGGCTATAAGATGGTAAAGTGAGGGATGGCTACCATAACCTGAGTTCATCCTTCGCACCATCATTTCTTGTTCCAATGGAGCCCAAAATCAAGAGTTTTTGGTGAAAATAGAAGTCACCATAAGTATATAGGCCATTAGAAGCTTATTTTATGCATAAAATCATGGTTTTGGAGCTTGGAAGCATGTTTCCTCCCACACCCGGTTTTTGATACGAGGTAATCAATGTTTTCTTGATTGATTTTATGTTTATTAGTTGATTGGGAGCTTGGGTTTTGGTTAGAAGTTGGTAAATTAATGTTTTGTGCCTATATTTGCTTGGAAGTTAGGTTGGACTTTGTGCAACTTGGTTGGTGTAAAAAAGTTGCATAATTCTTGCTTGTTACTTGAAGTTGAGGTAAGGGATTAAATGTTTCAAGTTTGATTGATGCTATTTGATTGTTGATGCTTGATGGAATCAAATAGTTTCACGAATCACATTGATTATGGGCAAGTGTGTTTATGGTGGACTAGGCTTGGAATTGCGGATTGTGTGATGCTTTAATGCATCATAGGAAGTTCGTGATGGTGTATTTATGGCATATGTAAGTTGTTTCACAGGTTTATGATGAGTTTAGGTGTCTATTGTATGCCTTAAACTCATAGAAAACCACTATAGAGGCTTACAAGGGTGTTTTTTAGGTTTCGAACATGGGGTCCTGGAGCCTAGGCACCATCTGGCACCTTGGCGTTCAAGGCGCATTGTTCTCTCCACAAAACAGAGTACTCCTAGTGCCTAGGCCCTAGCTGGCACCTAGGCCTCAAGTGCTCAGGTGCTCCTGGCACGTAGGCCTTAGAGGCCTTTCTCAACAAATTTTAGCTTTTTCAAACTGGGGGAGGGCAGGGATGGTCTTAGGGGTTCCTAAGGGTTGTAATGGTACAATGGCACTCTAGAACATCTAAAAACTCTATTGTGATCTAGGGGTTTTCTTATAGTTTTGTAGATAGTATATGTACCTTATGAGAAAACTAGTTCATTGGCCATAACAAATACACCATTGTAGGAGGTGGAAGGTTTTGCACCATTAAGACCTTAGTTGCACCTTCTGGCTCAAGGCTTCGATGAGGAAACCTTAGTACACGTAGTGGGTTCTTCAAGACCAAGGAATTATTAGTCCAACCATAGTGACCCTGTATAACATAAGGGAGGTTCAACTAGTGGAGAACTTCACTAGTTAGGCTAGTAAGCAATGCTTGCTAGTAGACAAGGCTTTGCCTTGTAGGTCAAGGATTAGGTAGAGGACAAGTCCTAAAGGACTGAAACTTATGTGGATTAAGTTTAGCCTCACGTTGTATGAGCTCACAGCAGATTACATATGGTTATATATGTGTTGTCCTTAGTATATTTTCTTGCAGGTGAAGATCCTTAATTAGAATTAGAATTTTCACTCCCTAGTTCATGTTGTGCAGATTTTGATGGTGTTAGATTCAATAACCACTGAGGCTTGTCGTGGTAGTTTGCTTTTACAGGTATTTAGCTTTGAGAATCTTTATGATTCTAGTTTTATTATTTATTGGTAAAGTACCAATACTAACTAGAATCAATGTTGATTTTGTATGCTTTGGTTTTTTGAGCCTGTTTTCTATTAAAATACTTGGCCAAGTGAATGTTTTTACGATTTTCTTTAGCTTAAGTCAAAGCCCAAAGAGCATGCATCTTGCATATTTTAGGTTAATCAACTAGTATCATGGAGTTTTAATCCACACACATATATAACTAGCCAATTGCAACCACCGTGAGACTTGTTCTCACAAGCTTCCTGGGCATGGCCAAGGGCGGCCAAGTCGTGATTCCTTACTAAGTTATTCAAATAACTCATGCCCTAACTTTAAATGTTTTAGGAAAAGGTATTAAGGATTGAGTGTGCTTGAGTGTGTTCAGTTATGAAAGGTACCAACACTAACTTATGTCAATGCTCGATAATCTTAAGTACAAGTCTTTGGTAGCAAGTTTATGAGATGATATATTGTTTGTAGGCACCTTAGTGGCTAAGACTGTGGGAACAAGTCTAGGTGGCATGTTTGTTCTCTATATAAAGGACTATGTGATAGCCGAAGTGCTATCGCCCTGATCAACCACCGACCACGAAAAAGGACTCCGGAGTGAAGGAAGTCATACACTGAGGCACACGACCTCGGTACCTCACCAATTCCAACTTCGGGAGCTAGCGTAGCGCCTCCTTCGGGATGGCAACCAAACCACCTTCGGGGAAAAGGACTAACCACCATCTGCAGGAGAAAGCCCCCCGAAGACGGAGACAACAAAGTTGCAGCCTGACTCCGGGAAAAGGCCCCTCACCCCAAAGTGAGACATCAACCAGAAGGACCTCGGTTGTTCGCCAAGAGCCATCAAGGAGTCTCTGACACTCCGTTCACATACGTCTCCAATACGCCACCTCCAGGCACACTCTGGCACGCAGTCATAGTCTAGCGTCCTGTCACACAGGGCTACACCTACTACTGCTCACAGCCCGAGGAGCCTGTAGATGGCTAGGGGCCCCCACGCCCAAAAATACGAACGCCATCCGACCATACACGTGTCACAGTCTGAAGGGATCACCCCCTCCCTTATAGAGCAGGGAAATGGTCACAGGCAGGGGGTTCTCCGCCCGGAGGACCTAAAGGACATGAGGACGCTCTCCTCTCTCCGCCTGAATACTCTCCCTTCAGCCCTCAGAAAGACACGCCAGGCAAGCATCTCTTGTGCTTATTACTAGGTCTCTCTCTCTCTCGAAGCACTGACTTGGGCGTCAGAGGTTCCCCCCTGAAAAACCACCCCGGGGGCCTCATAACCCCTATTTTCTGAGTGTTTCAGCCAGGTCTCCCTGAAGGATCTCCACTCCAGGCTCTCTCTCATGCCAGAAGTCTTTCCCGTCCTCACCAGCCACGGTACCAAGAAGCTGCCGGCCACAACTTAAGGTGACCCTCTCAGGGTACCTTCTTGTACCTCCAGGACCCCTTGCTGCCCACACCACTGCACACAGTAGAGATGCTGGCTCCGCCTAACATGACCGCATCAGATGCTAGCTCCACACCCCTAGACCGCATCATCTGGCACCGTCTGTGGGAACTCACTCCAGGTTGCCGAACTTGAAGCTCGGAGTTCTAAGGAGAGGGGACTCCAGAGGTCCCCGTCCGTGCCAGAGATTCAACGGGCAACCGAATAATGGCAGCTGGGATTTCCCTGCCCTAGGGTGAACGCCCTCTGACTATTACCATAGGCTTCCTGTGCGAATTCCCACGCTCTGGCGTGGTCAAAATGACACAGTAGTCAAGCCGAAGAAGGCCGCAGCAAAAATTCGGGTCGAAGGCCCTCCTCATCAGTACCTCGTGAGGTGGAGAGTCCCACGCCAATTCACAGGAATTGGGAAAACCGAGATCAACGGGATGAGTCCTCGGTGGGAACCATGCTCCCTGGAGTACGACCTATGGGAAAAGCAGGGTCAGGATGACCCAGACCTCCCCGCCGAAAGAATTTTGCACCCGAGGAAAAAATTGCCATCTCCTCGGCAACGAAGTCAAAACCCATTTCCCCGAAAGGTCGTCTACAACTTGACGTGCGGGCAGAAGGCGTTGACTATATTTCCCTAGACAGGCTATCGCTGTCCGAAGTGAACCGCTTTTGCACGACATCGTGAAAAAAGAGTTGAGCATTCGGAATAGACTATCGAAATGGTGCATCAAACTCGGAGAGTACTACATCACGTATAAGCCTAGAAGGGCAGTGAACGCCCAGGTACTGGCAGACTGCATTGCCGAAGTCCCAGAAGAAGGGAAGGCTGAAACCAACAAAGGGGATAGAGCGAAGGTAGATCCAGAGTGGATACTCTTTGTCAGTGGAACCCCAAGTGCAGAACATCAGGGCGCTGGGATACCCCCCCGGGCGCCCGAAGGCAGGGAGGCCACCAAAATGATCAAATTTGATTACCAAAAAGTGTTGGGCCATCCAAGCATGGCAACGATAGGTATAATAACCTCACACAAAAGGCGGAAAGATCCTACAAAGAGGAATCTCGCAACCAAAGAGTCCTGAAAATCCTCATGAAGAGGCAGAAATTGCAAAGACGTTCCGGACGATATTTCTTGACTAAGGAAAAACTATGCAGGCAAAGGTACGCAACTCCATTATAAAAGTATATATATCGGTAAAAAGGGTGCAGGACAATTCGTCCAAGAGGTGTGAAAATGGCCAGAGACACGACAGCACCCGAAGACTGCCTTCGGAGCGAATAACCTTGAAAAAATTTCACCGAGCCACTCCAGACAGCACCCGAAGATGTGAAGTTCTACGTGATAGCAGAGGACTACTTCACTGAGTGGGGCAAGGCAAAACTCCTAGCAACCATGCCGGCAAAAGGTGCACAAAAAGTTCGTTTGGAAGAACATAGTGTTAGTATTGTGCCCAAAAAGCCAATCATGAGATGATTGTATTTTTGCACATTGAGTCATGACATTTTATTGAGGCATTAATCCAGCAATTTTGTTTGTTGTTTTGTTTCTACGTAACGTAATAAACATAATTGTAACCCTAGAATAATGATATTCTTAAATGTCCCTAGTCTAGTATTATTGTGGAGCGGGTTGCAATAATACATAATGACTAGCATATGTGGAGACTAATATGAGATATGTAGTCTACATATGGGTACAAGTTGGAGAACTTGTGTACTGGACTGACCCACCATGAGAACACTTCATGGATCGTTATATGAGTGTCATAAGTGATTCTCATAGTGATCATGGTATATGTAGTCCTTCGACCTAAGATCAGCAAGGTTCCCTATATGTGAGTCACATACTTTGATACTTTCCTTTGTTGCTCGTAACTGAGTGAACTTGAAGGAGGTCATTGGGTATGTCACATATCATGCCGAGGGATTTGTATGATCAAGATGGGATTTGTCCCTCCTATGTAACGGGAGTGATATCTTTGGGCCCCTTGATAGAGTGAGACTTAGAAAATGCATGGCCATGCTCCGATGAGTTGGTATATGATATCAATGTCGTCAGTTTAAGTTGGTCTACTCGGTAATCAAGAAACCAAAGATTGGGCTATACGAGAGTGACACATTCCATGTCTTGTGCTTAGTCTTGATATCTTGGACAAAGGGACAATGTCATATATCGGTGATGATCATAAAGGTTTAGTCGATTCACCGACAATCTTGTCACTTGGGTAGCAATGATGTGTTGCTAGACACCGCTCATTGCTTATGATCATAAATGTGATTTATGATCATTGCCAACATGGCAAGAGCCTATTGGGTCGCACACATAGAGCTATTTGGATCATTAGAGTGCATTGGCTAATTATTTGGGTTATGGTTTCACTTTAATTCCATATTAATAATGGGCCAAGGAGTTGAGCCATTATTAAGCCCGAAATTAAATCCTAATTGGATTAGGGCTTTGAAACCCATTAGGCCTGGAAGTTGAGTCTCACTATAAATACAACTTTTAAGTGAGAAATTCGCAGGTCTCCTTGCCCTAGCCTCCCAAAAGGACAGCCGCACTCTTCTCTTGCAATTCCTTGGAGGACGCAAGCTAGCACTGCGAGCGCAAGAGAAACGCATCTGCCGGGACGTGGTGGAAGCGTGGTGATCCCGAGAGGCTCGTGTGGATACCATAGAGAGCCTGAACACGTCAACTGTTCAGGTTTTGTGATTCGACTCTACAGTTGAGTGAGAGATCTCAACCGAAAATTAGGTACAAAATTTTCGAACACCCGGTTTACCACGTTTCACTTGGATCCTGGAAGGTTTCGGTTAAATTCCGCTGCGCTGTTTGGCTCCCGAAACCCAACACATAGTATGTTGATTTGGCATACCGACGGTGACACCGGCCAGTAATGATTTCCAGTCTATGGATAGAAGATTTCAAGAATCGGTCACCGACCGCGGAATAAAAAGGCACTTCAACCCACTAGCTCAGCCCCCGAGCAACAGAAAAGTAGAGGTAGCCAAAAGGAGGACTATAAGAGATGCAAAGGGAAAGTGGCCAGGAGAACTTCCTACTGTACTAAGGAGTTATCAGACAACTCCCCGAGGGGCCAACGCGGAGACACCTTTCTCACTTATCTCCAGTGTGGAAGCTGTTAGGCTCACCTCCTAGGTGCTTGGGTTAGGCCAAGGAATAAAAAGAAGTGATGTGAAGGACTATGGAAACTACTACAGTGATGTATGTGCAAGGCTGGTAACTTTGAGGGCCTATTTGCAAACAAAAATTTGACTATGGGAGAAATGATAGAAAATAAAATTTGAGGACTAAATTACACACTTAGCTTGGTGGTACAATTAAAACCACAAAGTGTGGGATTATGTTTTCGGCCATGCAAGTTTTTGTGGTGACTAGTGCAATACTAGGCCAAATTAAGGAGACAACAATGATAACAAGTCATATCATGTCTCCCACTAAGGCATAAACCATAATTATTCTAGTTTGCCTAACTAGAATTATTTATAGTTACATGGCCAGTTTTATTGGGAAGAAATGGCACCTTGGTACTTGTGTTTGGCATGTGCATGGCATTATAGGCCATGAGGTGAGTAAAGTGCTCAAGTAGATACATGTTTTAATGGTGAATGTGTGACCGTGAGCAAGTGTGGGCTTCATTGATGTATGCAATTAAGTTGAGGCCAAGAATTAGCATAATTGCCAACTTATGCACATGTGTCCTATGGACGGACTTAGTCAAAGCCATTAAAGCTCTCCTTGTCTCTATTTCGGGCTTGTTCATTCATTTCTTGGCCGAGAGCTTGTTCTTGAGTGTTCATCCAGAATTGCTCTTGAATTCAAGCAAATTTGGAGACAATTGGAGGAGACAAGCTAGCAAGGCTTGTTTCGGCACTAGACCACTTGGATTCAAGCTTTGGTTCTTGAAGAACAAGGAAGGGCCGAGCCAACCAAGCTAGGGTTTTGAGGTAAACTTGATATTTCCGTGATTACATTGTTTGAATTCCATGAACAAGGAGTTAAAGTGTTGAATTGATGGTATATTAGGCCAAATTGGTGGAGAACACTTTGGTTTGGAAGTTTGGTGTTTGGCCGAAAACTTAACTTGAGGTAATCTCATGCTCTTCTCTTGATTACATGGTATTAGTTCCATGAACAAGAGATGGTAATGCTAAATTGGTATATTGATGGGCTAATTATGCAAATGTAGTTTCGGCTTGGAAATGTGTATTTGGCCGAGAGTGTGAATTAAAGTAAATTGGTGTTCTCCTTTGAATACATGCTAATTAATCCATGAATAAGAGTTGTTGATGCCTAATTGTTGTTATGGTAGGCTATTTTGAGTGAAGAACACTTGGGCATTGAAAGTTGGATTGTGGCCGAAAGCAATATTGAGGTAGGGTTCACTTAACACTTGACTTTGCTTGGTGAATTACCATGGTTCAAGTGTTTAGAGTAGCTAAGTGATGGATAAAATTGCCAAATGACCTTAGTTGCTTGATGGGCTATTGAGAATGGATTCGGTTATGTGTTGATTAGCTAATTAACTATTGTACATGTGCTAAAAATGCTAGTAAATGTGGCCTATTTGCTAGGCATTTTGGAGCTCTAAGTGGAAGTGGAGTATTTGATGAAGTTATGTGTGCAAAATGCACATGGGCACATGTTATGGAATATTGGCCGAGAGCACTTTGTGGTGTGTGTGTGTGTTATTGTATGCTTTGGTGAATTTTATGTGCTTGCTAACCCAATTTATGTTATTGTTGATTATATGCCTCGGTTATTTATCATGTACATGTATATGTATACATTTGGTTTTCCTTGTCTTTGTGTTTGTTTTGCAGGTTATGTTGAGCTAATGGGAGGTTAAGCTTGAGTTGTTTACTCAGCTTAACTAAATAAACTCTTAGTTGAGTTGTATATCAAGTGAACTCTACTGAGTTTTATACTCACTGCCCATCGTACTTGTTTTTCAGGAAAAGACATTCAGCCTAAATAGTGTTTACTTGTTTGGTGCTTGTGTTTTGTGGTAGCTTGCTTAGTTGTCAAGGTATGTGCCAATGTGTGCTTGCCTTATGGGTTTTGTGCATTACGAGTCTTATTTTACAAGTGGGCCGAGACTTATGTGCTAAGTTGTAGGCTTGTAGTGTTGGGACCTGTTTACGAGTGCAATATGGATACTTGGACTTTGGCTCTGATCATGGTGTTCACCTTTATGACAATGAACATGGCTATTGGGTTGGTGTTGCAGTGTGTGCTTTTGTATGGGATCCTTAAGGTACTATTTGACCATTAATGGTCATGGGTTGTACTATAACTTGGCTTTGGTAGACTTTTGGGTTCATGGCATGTAGCCATGCTGAATAGCAGGTAGACTACCATTTTGTGTTTATATATGTAGTCTCGGATACCTAGCTTTGTGTTGGTTTTGTTGGACTTATGTGCCAAGTTATGTGTATGACCTTATGGATGGTTTTGGACATATATATATATGTTGGATGCTTTGGGCCAAGGTTTGGCACCTATGTGAATAGTTATGGACTTATGTTTGTTTATGTAAATGTGAAGCATGAAATGTTGTGAACCACCTTGTGTACTTTTGTTGGCCGAGAAGATCATATGCATATCAACATGTGTTTTCAAAACCAAAGTAGGTACTACAGGCTTCTTGGTTTCCATTTAAGTAGCAGACTTGATTGCACACCATATAAGCACTTAACTTTCATTAAGTGTTGCCTTGCCTGTCATGCAAGTAAACTACTAAAGCCTTGCTTGTTTTGCAAGTTAGTGGTGTTGGGCCTTACATCTGCTGCAAGTAAACTATGGATAGGTTTTAAAGTCTCCTGGGCCACCTTCCAGGCTTTCGACCTTAAGAAAATAAGACTTAATGGTGTCTTTGCTTGTTTGGCCGAATTGAAGAACTTGAAATTAAATTTTGGGTTTGGGAGTTAAACTTAGAATTTTGGGCCAGGGCCTGGGTGAGGTGTGACAGAAGCCACTATCCATTTGAAGTAGTTCGGCCGTCGTACAGATGTTTGACGAAAGAGGAAATGACCTCGGGTTGAGAACTAACCTTGACTTAGTTGTCAAACACTGAGAAAAGGCCTAGCTCGAAAGCAGGCCTTTTCGGCAAAAGGTGGCCATAAGTGCAAACCTGCATGATAGGCCAAAAGGAATAAGGAAAAGGAGACCTCACCCCCGAAAGGCCGAATTAGAACCTTGAAAGCCGTCCTATGGGGTACTTCGGCCAAACAGGAAAGGACTTTATTTGGTCCTAAACGAGGTCCGAAAGGGAGTATACAAGCTCGGCAACATCGAAGAAGGAAAATTGAAAAATACAAGGAACTCGGGCACCTTAAAGAAATTCTACACTTAGAATTTTTAGACAAGAAATGGTGAAAGCCAGATATTTGTCTAAGTACAGAAAATTTTCCCCTTATGAGAATGTTCGCCGAACAAAGCTGAAGTATGGACTCCCAAAAGTCTCCTATTCCTTCCGAAGTTGGTTGGGTTATATGGCCAAAAGAGGGCAAATGGGAAAGGACTTTGCCTAGCTTCCGAAGTCTACCAAACACGGTCAACAAAGGGCAGGCTAAAATTTGCCTGAAAAGGAACTTCGCCAACTGCGAAACACCACACGAAGAATGGCCGACAAAACGGGCAAAGAAAGTACCGAAGTCCCCTGACCGAAAGTGGTTGGGACAATTGGGAAACAAAAATTGCTCAAAAAGACTTAGCCAAAATAATGAAGGAAAATTCATTGAAGAAGGTCTTGATACAAGGAGAAGATTACAAGAAGAAGAGTACAAAGAAAAAGAAGAAGGCAAAGGTCCTAGAATATCTAAGGGACCCCGGCATCATGGCAAGCTTCGGCTCCTGAATCTTTCATCGTGACCTTCGGTGCAGGAGGAGGAAACGGCAGGTTAAGGAACTCGACTCTTGATCACATCCACCGAGGCCCCCCTGGAATATCCAGGGCAGCCAAAAGGGTGTCATAAATGCTGCGCGAAGGCGACACGTCGCCATAATGGCCCCTCGCACGTGAAAAGGCGTGCCCATCCAGCTGATGCCTGCCATGTGTCGCCTGTCACGAGAAACTAGGACACATTTTCTAACATCCAAAAAACCCGGGAACATTGCTCGAGACTGACACGCCTAGTTTCAAGACACGTCGATCCGCTAACCTAAGGCGGGAAAAGTGAACAAATTGGGAAGCTTGAGAACACCGAAGGGCGGAGAGATGACACCTGTCTGAACAAGGCTTATCACCTAGGTGGTTAAGTGCCTTCCCTGCCGATGTCGTACTCCGAGCGTAAATCCATAAGGTCCGGAGTTCAAGGCTTCGCGCCGCCCTGTTTGACAGAAACGGACATACTACTACGTGGGCCTCCGGGAGTCCACGAGGTCATCCTGTCAAAATTGCCACTTGAACGATAAACCAACACCAAAAGAACCTACTTGCCGAAGTGTTCACTTCGACTTTCCAAGGGGGCATGTGATAGCCGAAGTTCTATCACTCTGATCAACCATCGACCACGAAAAAGGACTCCGGAGTGAAAGAAATCATACACCTGAGGCACACGACCTCGGTACTTCACCAATTCCAACTTCGGGAGCCAGCGTAGCTCCTCCTTCGGGATGGCAACCAAACCACCTTCAGGGAAAAGGACCAACCACCCTCTGCGGGAGAAAGGCCCTCGAAGATGGAGACACCGAAGTTCTAGCCTGACTCCGGGAAAAGGCCCCCCACCCCAAAGTGAGACATCAACCTGAAGGACCTCGGTTGTACGGCAAGAGCCATCAAGGAGTCTCTAACACTCCGTTCACATACGTCTCCAACACGCCACCTCCAGACACGCTCTGGCACGCCGTCGCAGTCTAGCGTCCTATCAAACAAGGCTACACCTACTATGGCTCGTTGTCCGAGGAGCCTGTAGATGGTTAGGGGCTCCCATGCCCAAAAATATGAACGCCATCCGACCACACACGTGTCACAATCTGAAGGGATCACCCCCTCCCTTATAGACCAGGGAAATGGTCACAGGCAAGGGGTTCTCCTCCCAGAGGACCTAAAGGACAAGAGGACGCTCTCCTCTCTCTGCCTGAATACTCTCCCTTCAGCACTCAGAAAGACACGCCAGGCAAGCGTCTCTTGTTGTTATTACTACGTATCTCTCTCTCTCAAGGCATTGACTTGGGCGTCAGAGGTTTCCCCTGGAAAACCACCCCGGGGGCCTCCTAACCCCTGTTTTATGAGTGTTTCAGCTAGGTCTCCCTGAAGGATCTTCGCTCCGGGCTCTCTCGCTTGCCAAAGGTTTTTCCCGTCCTCACCAGCCACGGTACCAGAAAGCTGCCGGCCACCACTTAAGGTAACCCTCTCAGGGTACCTTCTTGTACCTCCAGGACCCCCCTGCTGCCCACACCGCTGCACACAGTGGAGATGTTGGCTCCGCCTAACCGGACCGCATCACTATGTATGTAGCTTTGGAGTGTATGTTTGTTTCGGAGATGAGTTCGTGACTAGGGTGGTCTCGTGTAGGCTTAGTAAGGCATGTACGGTTAACCTCATTTTCATTTAAATAAGTGTTTCCAAAACCTTGAAGACTAGGTTTCTTGGTTGTCATGCATATTTTGAATGCACACTTGATGGCAGAAGAGCACAAACATTGGCATTAGTGCATCAAACACCTTGCCTTGGCTTGTAAGTTTCATGTATGTGTCGAGAAAAGAAGGCTTCCTAGGGTTCTCCTTCGTGCCATGGTTGTGTCCTATGGTGTCCTAGGCACTACAGAGTGGCAAACTGGTATGTCCAATGATGACCATGGTGGGTGCGCATCAACTTGTGATAGACATATGAGCAGGCGCTTGAGTCGTACCGAGTGCACATAGGCCTCTAGTGTCCTAGGAGGGTACTAGGTGCTAGCGATAGGCACTAGAGGTGCACTTGGAGAGCACCCCTTGGACACATCCCCTCCTGTGTCCTAAGTAGCCACAGTACTACTCCCAGGTCTAGCAATAGATGATTATTGGGCAAGGTCAATGTGGGGCAAGAAAAAAAAGTTGGTATCAGAACAGGTTAGGACATATGGGTCTGTTTAGACTTGTTCCTATTTAGGATTTGATAGACTTGTACTTATTTGGCATATATGTGTTATATATTCTTATGTGCAGGATGAGAACCCGAGGGAAATAAAGTGAAGTTCATGAGCAAGAGGAAAGTAAGGCAAGCGATCTTAGGGATGGATAGCCTAAGATTGAGCCTGAGAGGTAGTAAATGGCCTTAAAGCCTGATAGGGCTGATAAACTTGATGTTAGGGCCACTGTGCCAGGACCTAGCAGGGGTGGAAGGGATAGAATGGAGCAAATGATGGAAGTTATGTAGGCGACCGTTGCCCAATTGGTTGTAGGCATGCAAGCCTTGGCTAAAGGCCAAGTTCAGGCACATGAGAGTGCTGAAGAGGTTAAAGAAGTGGATGGAGGTAGAAGAGGGAGGCTACCTGTCAAATAGCCGGTGTATGGAGATGAAGTAAGCAAGATTGGTGATGAGGATGATGATGAGGGAGAGGAAAAAATATGGAATATGAGAGCTAGGAGAGTAAGATCAGAGGTGAGATAAGAGACCAGAATAGAAGTAGAGGAGAGCCCAAAAGTGGAAGAATTAGACACTGATATTATTCCAAGGAGGACTGAGCTTCCTACAGAGATTACTATAAGGGGAGGGCCACCAAAAGGTGGAAACCCAGACATGGATGCAAAAGGAAGGAGACCTGGAGGAGGTGGTGTTAGGGAGGGCCAGTTGGAAGGATTCCTGGCTTTGAAGTCTCCTACGTTTAGAGGAGGGTGTGATCCAAAGGAGGCTCCTTACCACCTCCAGACTTGAAGGAAATGCTGAGTTCTGGTGCAGAGTTATTTAGACGGCTTATAGGAGCAAAAATCATAGAATGACACCTGTTAGGGGGAGGTCCATGAGGTGGGCCAAATTCCTCCAAGTCATTCAACAGCAGTATTTGAGTGAGCCACTCAAGGACCAGAAACAAGTCTAGTTTGATCAACCTGAGCAGGGAGATCTTTCTGTGTTGTAGTATGAGAAGAGATTCAACAATCTCATACATTATGCTCCACAATATGATGGCCAAGAAGAGACAAAAACAAATAGGTTCTTGAGGGGATTGAGGCCAGAACTAAGGCAAATCCTTAGAGCTGTGGGAGCCCGAGAGTACTACCAAGGAGTACATAGTGCACTTGGACTTGAGCAAGAGTATGAAGGCCAAACTATTACCACCTCACAAAAATGGGAGAATTACAAGTGTGTCATAATGGCTAAAAACCATTGTATTATGTAATTCTCACCATAGTGATTGAATTGTGGGGGGTAAAATGCATGATCAACACCTGATTAAAAGTGTTCCAGGTTAGTAACTTTGCCTCCCAGAAAAGCCTTAAGGATTGCTTGTTTGCCAAGCAACCTATGGACTTTTTTGTAAGATTTTGGAAATTTGGGCACTCAATTAGAAAACTTAAACAAAAGAGATTTGGAGAGTTATGGGAAGGATATGAATGGTATGAAAGTGCTATTGGAGGACCAAAGTGCTTATAGAAGACAAGTATAGATAAAGGAAAACACAAAAAGGCTTTAAGGACGTAAGTGTCCTATTATGTGCCCTTGGTTGTCCATGCTTATGACTTAAATCAAATAAAAATTTTGTGGGGTAATACCACATAAGGAGGGGCTGCTATGGCATGGGATAAGGAAGTCAAACATGGGCTAAGAGATTAAGGTAAAGAAACCATGGTCTTGTAGCAAGGAAAATGACATAAAGCTTGGTTAGGCTTGTTAAGTGTGTTTAGTGCACTTAAGACCATATAAGTGTCCATTCATGTCCTTATCTCCCAAATTTTGGCCTCCACCAGCTAAAAGGAAGCTAGCCCTCTCCTCTGCATTTCCTCCATAGCCACCATACCTTTAAACTCAACACTACTTGCAATTGAGGTCCAGGAAGCACAATAGGAAGCTATTTGGTGCTATTGCTTGAGTGCTCCTAGGAGTAAGCTCCAATTTCAGCTTACCCATCAAGGTAAGGGTTCTTTTGCTCTCATGGGTTATTTTCTGTATTTCCAAGCAACCATGGAGCTAGGCCTAAGCTTGGAAGAGAGCCATGAGCTTGATGAACCAAGCTTAGTGAGGGGACTGCACTTATTGAAGGTTTTCTGACCTAGTGCGAAGTACACAAGGATGGGAGTGAAATGAGGGTTTCTGGAGCCCAAAGTTAGTACTAACTATTGTTAAAATACTCCTAAGACCAATCATTAGCTTAAGGAAGGCTACCATAGTGATTTGGTTGTGTTTATTATGTGTTTTATGGACTAATCTATGGTACATGTTGCTGCTGTATTTCATGTGTTTGCAGGATGTGCATGGCTGCTGCATTTGGTTGCTATATCTTATCTTGTATATATGCATTGTGGTTTTTATGTTTTAGTGTCTTTGGATGCAAGTTTTAATGATGGTTACATTGCCTATTGAATGCAAGTGCTACCCTTACTAAGTTTCTCAATGAAACTTACTCTACTTAATTCTGTCATTTCAGGTCCAGCTGAAAGATCACCTTCAAACTAACCTTGTGGTTTGCTTTTTGCCCTAACTTTTTAGATACTAGAACTTACATACATCTTGTTGTGATATGGAATGTTTGGTGATTTTAGGAGCACATTTGGTATTTTTAGTGATGGTACTTATTGTGTTATGCAGCAGCTGTCTAGCATCCTGTTCTATAGTCCATTGTGTCTCAGTGATTCTTGTAACCTAGGGCATGTATTTAACTGAGTTAAGACCATTTTTTAGTGCATGTATGCATGTACATGTAGTTTATGGAAAATGAGACAAGTATGTGAACATTTGACTAATGTTTCGGCTATGTATGTGATGTTCAAAGCTGCGTAAGTGTGAATGATGGGCTGCTTACTTGTAAATTCTGTTTTAGCCACATATGGTTGTTAAATGCAAGGGAATGTGTTTCATATGTATATTGGACGTATATGGGGTTGCCTTGGAGGGCTTTCCCCTTGTGAATGAAGTGTTTGCACACTTATGAAAATTTCTATGGGCAAAATGGCCATAAAGTTAACAGAATTTTGACTCTACACTTAAAGTTCCATATCTCCATGTGTAGAAGGAATCTCGGTATGAAATTTTGGCCACACCTAGAGAACTCTATAGGTGGATCTGGGAGATAGAATTTCTAAATTTGGAGCCTAATAGCCAATTATATCACATTGCAAAGTTGGCTAAGTTATTGTTCATTTGGTCATATTTTTGTAACCAAATTCAAAAATCCATAACTTGATCCGTTGGTGGGCTACTGATGTAAAAAAAAATTCCTTGGTTTTCTCTAAGTCTCTACTTGATAATGGAGCAAAGAAAATTTTGGGTAGATGGCTAGAATGATACAGTTTATTAGAGGAATTTACTGGTGTAGTAGCTGGTCACTAGAACTTAACAAGATTGCCTATTATGTGGTAGCCAAAATTAAGACTTGTTCTAATGTTTTGCTTCTTTGCTGTCATGGAGTCATGAAATGTGAATATGTGTGTGATGGTTGGACTAATACAAATGTATTTACATAATGCCCAAGTGGGCCACTTGAGTATGCACACAAAGGCTAGTGTTCTGATTGCCTACAAAACATTACCAATCTTGGGAGTTGAATGCACAATTTTGGCAGCATAATTGGACTATCCCAGAGTGGGTAACACAAACAAAGAGTGGTCCAGGAGGTGCTAGTGGCACATATAAAGGAAACGAGATGAGAACCCAAGAGGAGGCTAAGATAGTGGATTGGAGAAGGGAAACCAAAAGAGAAATGGGATGTCACCAATACAGTCCTCAGGGCACTATATGTGGAAATTCCATGGCAATAAGCCATCCTTCAGACTCATTGATGCATACCTCAAGTGTGGAGCCCAAGATCATTGGTTGAAGGATTGCCCTATGAAGAAAGAGGAGAAGAAGTTGTTAGGAAGATTTAACACTGGGCGGGCTAGGGGACAACCACAAGTGAAAAGGCCGAATGTGCCTAACGCGAGAGGGGACCAAGGGCTTCAGCTGCCACAGGACAAAGGGAAGTAGAAGCCACCTCCAAGTAGAGTATTTCAGCTTGAAACCATAAGAAGGGTGTGGGAGGCACTTAATGCTAAGGGTGAAGAGAAGGAAGCAGGCCACAAAAGACTGAGCAGAAGGGCACTAAAAGGTACCATTTACCTTAATGGCCATTTAGTTTCTACTTTATTTAATATTGGAGCTTCATTTTCAATTGTTTCTTCTAGGCTTGTAAAAGCTATGAACCTTAAGGTAAGAAACTTGACAGATATGTGCTTAGTCAAAACTACTGGTAATGAAATTTTGTTCACTTACCATATAGTTGAGAATTGCATGATTGGGCTTGGTGAGTTAAACTTTATTGTAGACCTACTAGTTCTGGAAACTTATGATTATGACATAATACTAGGTATCAATTGGCTAAATCAAAACAAGGAAGTGATAGAATGTCTGTTACAGCCTTCTAGGCAGCAGACCTTCAACGGTCAGGTAAGACTTGTTAAATAAGTCAAAATTCCCCATTCAATGCCTCAATTAGTTTGAATTAGCAGGTCAAGCAAGTCTATTAAAGGTTAGGTGGTTCCTAGGTCATTTTGGCACCTAAGTGTCACTAGGGGAAAATGGTCATTTTGTACCCTAAGGTGATAGGTTTGGTATTTAAACTCATGAGTTGTTGTTTTGGACCTAAGTGACAAGAAACCAAAGTGTTGGACTAGATTGCCAAGTCTTGTTGCACTATTTGGGCGTGGGGGCTTTGTGTGAAAAATAGAAAAGTTGAAGGAAAAATGGGAGGTTAGTTTAAAAACATGTTGGGAGGCTTTTGTGGGCACTATTCCTTCATCTTCAACCTTTCAATTTCTTAGCTCTCTTTGCCCTCCATGACTTCATGCCCCAACCTCTTGATTTTCCTCCTTGATGAATTTTGGAGCTTTATGAGACACCCAAGCATGCTTAAGCTTTCTCTTGCAAGAAGGTGGCAATTTGGGGCATCTTTCTTAATTTAGAGTTCAGAGAGCTTGCAAATCCATGGTAACCTCTTGTCCCTTACTTATTCTTGGTTCCTTAGGTTGCTGTGAGCTTGGGTCTAGTGTATGTGAGCTTGATTTGATGCCCATTTGGTTGAATTTCATTGGAGCCATAGGAACTCACATAGAGAAGCCCATTTGGCTTGGATGTGCTTGATGTTTCATGCTTCTCTTCAATTGAGGTAAGGGATTTAGTTTACATACTCTTATAATGCAAGTCTTAATTGCTTGAATGTTGATTTCAAGTAGTTTGCAAAATATGCATTGTTACGGTGAGTTTTGTGTTATGATGGACTAGTGGTAATCAAGCTCTTGGGTAGTGCAATTGAGACCTTGATGCTTGGTTAGTTTGACATGAAGATGGCCTATTGTAGTTGTTTTAATGGACTAGAGCTTGGCAAGGCTTAGTATGAAGGTTTGGGTGGCTTAGGAGGCCTCCAAACATGCTATGCATGAGGCTTGGAAGTAAATCCGAGAGAAAAATGTTTTTGGCACCTCAACACCCCATTTGAAATCTGAGAGAAAATTCTTCTGGCACCTCAGCGCTGACTCCAGCGCGTAAGCACTAGCACTCCACACCGTTGACATACTATAGTATTTCTTTTGTAACTTTTCACTCATGCGTTTGATTGAGGTGATTCAACATTCCACACAAAGCTAAGAGAAAGATATACAAGTTTCATGCTTTCACTCAAGGCCAAATTGGCCTAGGTGTTTCTGTATTTTTCTTCAAAGTGAGAGGTCAATGAGTGCTTAAGGGGCCATATGGTGGAAGGTGTCCAATGGTACCTTAGTACCCCCTGTAACTCCTTAAAGCATTAGTTTATGGATCAAGTTTTCTTGGGTGCAAATAAAGCATAAAGGAAAGTGATCTAGAAGGAGCTCAGAGTACGACAATAAGGCCATTAGGAAAGGTTAAGAGGGTTTAGCACCATTAGTAGTCTAGTTGGATGCTTGAGTTTAAGACACCAATGAGAAACCCTAGTGCACATGAGGGGTTCATTAGAACCTAGTAAATTAAGTCCATCCATAGAAAATCTTACCATAATTTTGTGAACCAAGTAATCGTGGATAGCAGAGCACCATGGATGAAGGCTTAGTGGACTTGTGGCCTAGCTAAGTTGTAACTTGAGGCACAAGTTAAAGCTTATTGCATCCTTGGTAGGTTAAATGTGCAAAGCTTAGTACCTTGGTGATCTAGCTCAGCATAATAGGTTGAGACACCAAATGGGAGCCTAGTGCACTTAGTTGCATGAAGGCTTAGTACCATACTGGCCTAGACAAGCCAACAGCTTGTGGCACTATGCGGGCGCCTACTACACCTAGTGAGTTCCTTAGAACTCGAGCAAGGAGCATCCACCATGTTCACTTGTACAACAACAAAGGGACGGTTAACTAGTGAGCTCAACCCACTAGGACGTCATCAAGCTAAGCTTTCTAGGAGCTAGTTAGGGGCCAAGAAGTTGCTAGGCACGAGGTGACATTTGTGCGAGGACTAGGATAGGGTAGGGTCCCAAGGGACTCTAATATATATGCATCTATTAGGCCTCAAACTAAACAGGGCCCACAGTAGATTTCATATATTATAAATATGAGTGTTCTCAGGTTTTTGTTTTCAAGTTTTAATGTTTCTTTGTAGGTACCCGAATCCCTTACTGGGAATCTTCGGATTCTCATTCCCTTTAGTGTTGTTATGCAGATTGAATTTGTAGGGAGCCAGTGACCTTGGAGGGTTGTTGAGCTAGTACTTGTGTTGTATGTAAGCACCTAGTGGAACATTATCGATTCCAGTTTATTGCAAGTTATGTGTTGTGCTAACTATAGTGATGGGTTTCGGGAGCCACACAGCGCAGCGGAATTTAACTGAAACCCTCCAGGATCCAAGTGAATGGGGTAAACCGGGTGTTTGAAAATTTTCATACCTAATTTTCGGTTGAGATCTCTCACTCAACTGTAGAGTCGAATAAAAAAACCTGAATAGTTTACGTGTTCAGGCTCTCTATGGTATCCAGACGAGCCTCTCGGGATCACCACGCTTCCACCACGTCCCGGTAGATGCGTTTCTCTTGCACTTACAGTGCTAGCTTGCGTCCTCCAAGGAATTCCAAGAGAAGAGTGTGAATGTCCTTTTGGGAGGCTAGGGCAAGGAGACCTACGAATTTCTCACTAGAAGTTGTATTTATAGTGAGACTCAACTTCCAGGCCTAATAGGTTTCAAAGCCCTAATCCAATTACGCTTTAATTTCGGGCTTAATAACGGTTCAACTATTGGGCCCATTATTAATATGAAATTATTGTAAAACCAAAACCCAAATTATTAGCCCATGCACTCTAATGATCCAAATAGCTCTATGTGTGCGACCCAATAGGCTCTTACCACGTTCGCAATGATCATAAATCACATTTATGATCATAAGCAATGAGCGGTGTCTAGCAACACATCATTGCTACCCAAGTGACAAGATTGTCGATGATTCGACTAAACCTTTATGATCAACACCGATATATGCCATTGTCCCTTTGTCCAAGATATCAAGATTAAGCACGGGACACGGAATGTGTCTCTCCCGTATAGCCCAATCTTTGGTTTCTTGATTACCGAGTAGACCAACTTAAACTGATGACATTGATATCGTATATCAACTCATCTGAGCATGGCCATGCATTTTTCTAAGTCTCACTCTATCAAGGGGCCCGAAGATATCACTCCCGTTACATAGGAGGGACAAATCCCATCTTGACCATACAAATCGCTTCGCATGATATGTGACATACCCAGTGACCTCCTTCAAGTTCACTCAGTTATGAGCAACAAAGGAAAGTATCAAAGTATGTGACTCACATGTAGGGAACCTTGATGATCTTAGGTCGAAGGACTACATATATCATGATCACTATGAGAATCACTTATGACACTCATATAACGATCAATGTAGTGTTCTCATGGTGGGTCGGTCCAGTACACAAGTTCTCCAACTTGTACCCATACGTAAACTACATATCTCATATTAGTGTCCACATATGCTAGTCGTTATGTATTATTGCAACCCACTCCACAATAATCCTAGACCAGGGATGTTTAAGAATATCATTATTCTAGGGTTACAATTATGTTTGTTAAGTTACGTAGAAACAAAACAACAAACATAATTGCAGGATTAATGCCTTAATAAAATATCATGACTCAATGTGCAAAAAATACAATCATCTCATGATTGGCTTTTGGGCACAACACTAACATATAGTTGTCTTGCAACCTTGCAAAGGCTAATGGCATAAGGATGGGCATAGTGGACCATATATCTCAGTAGTAATCTTTTAGTATACATATGTATGCTAGTTTAGCCTCCAATGTCCCTAGGTCGAGTAGTGTTTTAGTTGCCTTTAGGCATACGCATAGTCTTTACTTATGTAATGATGCACGTACGTGGTTATTACTTGTAGTAAATACACATATGCTTTATGCTTTAACTTGTGGTTTGTTTATGTTTTATAAGAGCCGCGGTAATGTTTTTTATTCATTTTCTTAAATTGAAATTCAAGTCGAAGCAAGTGCATGCATAGTGCATTTAGGTTATTAACTATATGCATGAAAGGTTTTAAAATGGGACAAGTAATTAACTAGCCAACCGCAACTAGTATGGAACTTTGTTCCATAGTCTTCTTGGGAGGACCCCATGTTGGAATTCTTGGCGCACCAAGATCCTTTTAAGATAGGATTTGAGCTCATTGAGCTAACTCTAGCTTGAATAGCTATCTCAGGCAGCTAGAAGTAGCTCCCTTTAGCTCAAGTCAACTCACTTCAGCTATAAGTAGCTCAAAGTAGCTGGACTTCAGCTCAAGTTACCTCAAGTCAGCTCACTTCAGCTTCTGGTAGCTGAATGTAGCTCGACTTTAGCTCAAGTCAGCTCACTTCAACTATAAGTAGCTCAAAGTAGCTGGACTTCAGCTCAAGTTAGCTCAAGTCAGCTCAAGTCAGCTCACTTCAGCTTCTGGTAGCTAAGTGTAGCTGGACTTCAGTTCACTTCAGCTGAGAGTAGCTAACTCCAGCTCTAGGTCAGCTCTATGATCTGGACCTCAATTAATTGTGCTTGGTTGGAGCTCAAAGGAGCTCAATGGTGCATAAGTAGTATAGTGAGCTAGCTTTGTGCCAGCTCACCTTGCTTTTAGCTGAAAACCACCAAGAGACACATCATTTGTGTAAAGGTATGTCTCTTCATCAAAAGAGATGACTATTGGCTAAAAGAACATGTCCTTTCATCCAAAGGAAGTGTTCCTTGAGTGAATAGACATGTATATTCGGCCATGGGGTGGTTGGGGTGGTTATTGCACCAAGAATGATGTCCTTTGACATCAAGAGACATGTATATTCGGCCATGAGGTGGTTGGGGTGGTTATTGCACCAAGAATGATGTCCTTTGACATCAAGAGACATGTATATTCGGCCATGGGTTGGTTATAGCACCAAGAGATGTCTCTTGACCAAAGGGACATGTCTCTTAGGCCAAAGGAAGTGTTCCTTGGCCAAAGAGACATGTATTTTTGCCACCATAGATGACCCTTGACCAAAGGAAGTGTTCTTTGGCTTAAAGGACACCTTGCTTGGTGTAAAGGTGTGCCTTTTGGTCATCTATAAATAGCCTTTAGTGGCCGGCCATTTAGAGCATTCTAAGGCATTCCATTTGCTCCTTTTTTTCTTGAGAGAAAGGTCTCCTCCTATCTTTCTTTTAGTGGCTGAAATATTAGACACCATTTTAGAGCATTGTGGGTGGAATTACATTGAGATTATTCATCTCAATTCAAGCTTCAAGGTGCTCCTCTAAGATCAAGTTCTTCCTCAAGTTTTTCACCAAAGATAACCAAGAAGAAAGGTGCACACCTTTTCTTGGTTTAGTAGCATGCTAGGTTTCATTCATTATTTACATGAATGTTCTTAGTAGCATGCTAGGATTTGTTTGCTACAATATGTATGTAAAACTAACATGCTATATCAAATGCACAAAATATGTAAAACAAATTAGAATGATGCATGCTTGTACTCATGTTGAACTCAAATGATCAAAGTGCATGTGGCACGTACATGAGTAGATAACATAAAGATATGTTATCATGAGATCCTGAAATCTTCAATTGGTATCAGAGCCTAGGTCATGAAAATGTATATGTAGTGAGCATGATTTAGGATCATACATATGTGTATGATTGTGATAAGGCTAATGAAGGATATGTGTATGGAGCAATGAAGGCATGTTTGTGTATTTCTAATTGAATGCTATATGCATTTATTTTTCCATATATGAGCATGTTAGAAGTTGTTTCATACACATGATTGCTTAGTTGTGTCTTGTTGTGTAAATTGAACTAAAACATGTGAATTGCATCAATGTAGATGGCTTGTAAGAATATAGTTGCAGAATTAAACCGTGACCTCAAATTGGATGGTGAAAACTATTCAATTTGGCAACAGAAGGTCAAATTCATTTTAACTGAACAAGATACTCTTGATGTGCTCACTCAAGAGATCATGCCTCCTGCTGAGGGACAGGATAGGACTACCTATGAGGCATTCCTAAAGAAGAACTCTATCTGTAGAGTCACTCTCCTTTCCACTATGGTGGATGAGATTATGGTGGAACTCTCCATGCTTGAGGGGGCCAAGGCCATATGGGACTCAATCAAGGCCAAGTATGGAGATGTTTCAGTAGAGAAACAACACTCAATGATTCTCAGCTTTGAGAATTATGTGAAGCGTGCTGATCACTCTATGAGTGCTCACTTGCGTGAGATGTCACGCATGATCCACCAACTCAAGACAGCAGGGCATGTGCTCACTGATGAACAACAAGTGCAAGCAATAATCCGTTCCTTGCCCGATGAGGAATGGCAGTTGATGAAGGTCAACTTACGCCATAACCCTCAAATAATGTCATTTGATGACATTGCTCATCACCTCCTCCTTGAGGCTGAAGTAATGGCCCTCAAGGACCATTCTAGGGCATATGTTGCCTCATCTTCTATCCAGAAGGGATGGAAGAAGAATGGTGGGAAAGGAGGGCTAGAAAAGGGCAAGGGAAAAGGTCCTGCTTCCAAGAAAAAGTTCAAGAAGAAGCGGGACATAAGCAAGCTGAAGTGCTTCAATTGTGAGAATAAGGGACACTTTGCAAAAGATTGCAAAGGTCCACCCAAGGTATATACATACCCTTCTACTTCCTTTGTACATGTTCTGTCATGTACATTACTAACTGAGTGCAATTCTTTGTGGATTGTAGACTCGGGAGCAACAGACCACATAGCCCGAGACAGGTCCTGGTTTATGGCCTACAGGAAGCTTTCAAAAGCAGCTAAGCATGTTTCAGTGGGGAATGATGCCAGGCTGGAAGTAGAAGGCATAGGAACATGTAAAATTCCTGTGGATATTGGATATTTGTATCTAATAGATGTATTGTATGTACCAAACATTTGTAGAAATTTGATTTCTATAAGTTGTATATTGAAGTACAATTATTGCTTTAATTTCTTTAATAATAATGTGTCTATTATAAAAGATGATAAGATAGTATGCACTTGTTCAGTTAATAATGGGCTTTATGAGTTAAAGCCAACTGACCATTCTGTTACAAGTCCTAGTTGCTATGTGACAGAGGTCACAAATGAAATGAGATGGCACGAGAGGTGATAGCTAAGAGTGGCTTGCTAGGTTCCTTGACCAAGGTTGTCCTTCCAAGTTGCCAATCATGCCTAGAAGGCAAAGCGACAAGAAAGCCTTTTGGCAAAGCAACTAGGAGAAGTGAGGCACTAAGTTTAGTTCACTCTGACCTGTGTGGACCAATGAGGGTTGAATCCAGAAATGGATTCAAGTACTTCATCACATTCACAGATGATTATACTCGATTCACCCACTTCTACTTACTGAGAAACAAGGCAGAGGCCTTGGCATGCTTTGAGAAGTATGTGCACTTGGTTAAGAACCAAGTAGGTAAGAAGGTTAAGTCCTTGAGGACAGATAGGGGTGGAGAGTATACATCAAATGCATTCAAGGCATTTTGTGACTTGAAGGGTATTGAGAGGGAGTTCACTCTTCCTTGGACACCCCAACAGAATGGAGTGTCTGAAAGGAAGAATAGAACTCTTATGGACATGGTACGTTCCACGATGGCAAAGGCCAATTTAGACATCACTTATTGGAGTGATGCACTGCTATGTGCAGTTCATGTCCTTAACAGAGTACCCACCAAGAATGTGAACTCTTCTCCATATGAGTTATGGAAGAAGAAAACTCCTAACCTAAGCTATTTATGCCCTTGGGGTTGTTTAGCTTATGTTCAAATAATGGACCACCCTTTAGGAAAGTTGGGTCCAAGAGGGAAAAGGTGTGCCTTCCTTGGTTGTGCTGAACAATCTAGGGGTTATGTGTTCTTGGATATAAGTCACAAAACTGGGAACATCTTTGATGCAAGGAACGCTAACTTTGTGGAGGATGAGTTCCCCAAAGTTGGTGAATGTGGTGACTTAACCTCATTAAGCCAGATCCTAGATGAGGATCAACCAAGTGTCATAAGGACACCTGGGACACATGCACCTACTCTAGAGGGAGTACCTCAACCACATGGAGCAATGGCTCTAGAAATCCCTGTTGTTGTGGACCAACATGAGCAAGACCTCTAAGAAGAAGGTTTTGTTCAAGAGGGAGTTGAGGATACTCCCAAAATGTTGAGCCTCAAGAGATGGAGCATGAGTTGCCTCCATCTCAGCCTACATTGAGAAGCTCAATGAGGAAATTTGGACCACCTAAAGAATGGTGGATCTTGGATAGTGACGCAAATTTGGTTGCATCTGAGATAGATGAGCCAAGTAACAATAAGGAGGCTCTTGAAGGTGCACAGAGGGAAGAGTAGCTAAATGCAATGAAGGATGAGTTGCATTCAATGCATCTCGATGGGGTTTGGGAGCTAAGTGATCTTTCTTCAAGCCGTAAGGCGATTGGGAACAAGTGGGTTCTCAAGATCAAGGTGAACTCTGATGGAAGTATCGAAAGATACAAGGCCCGTTTGGTGGCCAAGGGTTTTACACAGAAGGAGGGTGTTGATTTCAAAGACACCTTCTCTCCTGTTGTAAAATTCACTTCCATCAGGATATTACTTGCCATCATGGCAAATCTGGACCTAGAGTTACATCAGATGGATGTAAAGACCGCCTTTCTCAATGGTGATTTGAGTGAGGAGATATATATGAGACAACCTGAGGGGTTTGTCCAAAAGGGTCAAGAGGACAAGGTATGTAGACTGAAGAAGTCTATCTATGGTCTTAAGGAAGCTTCAAGACAGTGGTACTTGAAGTTTCACCATGCAATCACAAGCTATGTCTTTGTAATGATGCATGAAGACCATTGTGTATACTTGTACTCTTTTGGGTTTAGTTTTGCAGTATTGACTCTATATGTAGATGATATACTCATTGCAAGTAATGGGCTTGCGTTGTTAAGTACCATCAAGGGATGGCTGTCTTCCACCTTTGACATGAAGGACATGGGAGAGGCTGCCTTTATCCTAGGGGTTAAGATCCTGAGGGATAGAAAGGCAAAGCTATTTGCCTTTTCCCAATAGCCTTATATTGATAAGATTCTTGCAAGGTTCAACTTAAATCTGTTACCTCCCCTACGTTCCAAGTAGGTCTGTCCGAACTCCCTGTACTCAGGTGGATCGATATGCCCTTAATGCTAATAGGCACTTTGATTCAGAACTAGAAAACGCTCTTTGGCTCCACAATGACAAAGTTCATTATCATAGATGTCCCTTCTTCATACAATGCCATCCTCAGAAGACAGACACAAGGGAATCTCCACATTAACCCAGATGTGAAGTACGTAACGGTCACCTTCGGCGCAAAGGAAGGGGACATGGAGATATTCATTGATGAAGCTAAAGTAAGGAAAGTCTTTGTAAAGGCAAGACAAAGCCCAATGAAAGTTCATGGATAGACTTCGGGAGAAAAGAGCATACTCATTGAAGAGGCAATAGGAGGAGAAAAAAGTGACTATGAAAAAATAAAAGTAGAGGATGTAGAGCTTGTCCCGGGCCAAAGTACCCAAATGAGGAAAAAACTGGCCAAAGGTGACAAGGAAAAGCTTGTATCTCTTTTATTAATGAACAAAGATCTGTTTGCCTACTCTCCTAGTGATATGCCTGGGGTGGACCCTAGTATAAATCAACATTGCCTTAAAGTGTGTCCGGAGGTGAAGCCTATTTGACAGAAAAAATGTAGCCTGTCAGCGCATAAGAACAACTTTGTTAAAATCGAAGTCCAACAATTAACGGAGACAGGCATAATAAGGGAGGTCAAGTACCCCGAATGGCTCAGCAACATCGTTGTTGCCACCAGGGAAGGGAGTGACAAGCTTTGGATGTGTATCAACTTCCGAAACATAAACGACGCTTGCTTGAAGGACTCCTACCCTCTGCCACCAATAGACTAATTGGTAGACTATACTACTGAATACGATCTGTTTAGATTCCTCGATGCCTTCAGCGGGTATCACCAAATTTGGAAGAATCCCGAAGATAAGGAAAAAATTGCCTTCATAACCGAGGTTAGTATTTACTGCTACGTGAGAATGCCCTTCGGCCTTAAAAATGCGGGAGCAATGTACCAAAGCCTGATGAATAAGGTATTCAGCTGCCAAATTGGAAGAGATGTAGAAGTATATGTAGATGATATGATAGTGGATAGCAAACAGCCTGGCAGTCATATCGTAGACTTGGAGGAAACCTTTAACCAACTTCAAAAATTCAAATTCTTCGGGTTTATGGTATCCGAGTAAGGTGTCGATGCCAACCCAGAAAAGGTTAGGTCCTGCTAGGATTCTGAACTCCTACGATGACCAAGGAGGTACAAAGGCTTACTGGGAGAATCACGGCCCTTAGTCTGTTCATCTCCAAGTACAGGGACTGGTGCCGACCATTCTTCAATGTGCTCACCAAAGCAGTAGAGAATGATGGGAACCTCGGCTCTGAGGAACATCCTTGGAAGAAAGACTGCCAAAAGGCCTGGGATGAGCTCAAGAGCTACCTAGCCCGCCTGCCGACACTTTGGCAGCTGCTGGGAGGATAACCTCTCATCCTCTACCTCACCGTTATCAAAAAGGTCGTAAGTTCAGTACTATTAAGGGAGGAGGGAGGAAAACAATAGCCAGTATACTATGTACGTAAGTCCTTGCACGGTTCTGAAGGTAGGAACATTATCATGCAAAAGGCCAACTACGCTATAGTGCTAGCAAGTAGGAGGTTGCGGTTTTACTTCCAAGGACACCCTATCATTGTCTGAAGTAACCTACCTCGTTGAGATGTCATGAGAAAGGTAGACCACTCTGGATGATTATCAAAGTGGTGCATTGAGCTCGGTGAATACGACATCACCTATGAGCCGAGAAGGGCAATAAAGGCCCAGGCATTGGCAGACTTTATCGTCAAAGTGCCAAAAACTGAAGATACCACGGGGGACTTCAGAAATGATGAACCTAAGTGGACACTCTTTGTTGATGGAGCCTCCGGTTCTGAACATCAAGGAGCTGGAGTAGTCCGCCATGGGCCCGAAGATATGGAAGCCATGAAGGCCACCAAATTCGGATTCAATGTCACCAACAATGTCACCAAATATGAAGCCCTTATAGTAGGCTTGCGGCTAGCAAAAAGAGTGGGTGTGAGGAATCTAAAGGCCCACAACGATTCTCAATTAGTGGTCTAATAGATGGCGGGCGACTAGGGTGCAAAGGACCAAAACTTGGGAAAGTACCATGACCTCGTATAAAAGTTCATCCAGGAGTTCAACACGGCATATAGAAAATGTACCACAATGAGATAATATGGAAGCTGGTACTTTGGCCAAACGAAAGGAGTCCACAGAAGTACTGTATCAGCCAAGCATAGTGATAATGTGCAAGGCAACCTCGAGTATAGGATCGAAAGATCCTATGAAGAAGTACCTCACAACTTTGAAACTTCCTGAAGACCCTCTCGGAGCTGCTAGGGTGCGAAAGCGCTTAGGAAGATACTTCATGATCGAAGAAGAGTTGTACCGACAAGGATACGCAAACTCGTTGTAGAGGTGTGTCAGCGAAGAGGAGGCTGAGATGGTTCTCAAAGAAGTCCATGAGGGGGTTTGCGGTTCTCACAATGGCACTAACACCCTTGCCGGGGTACTACTTCACCAAGGATACTTCTGCCCTACCTTGAGGAAGGACGTGAGACAGTTTTTCTAGAGATGCGACAACTGCCAAAGACACAATCCCATCCAGAGACTACCTTCGGAAGTCCTAACTTCAGCAAACTATCCTTGCTCATTGTTTGGGGTATTGACCTCATTAGGCCTCTCCCAACAGCTCTAGGAGGAGTGAAGTTCTGCATAGTCGCAGTAGACTATTTCACCAGGTGGATCAAGGTAGAGAATTTAGCAGCAATATCGATGAAGGACATACAAAGATTTGTCTGGAAGAACATCATATGCAGATTTGGCGTGCCAAGGGTGGTAATAGATGATAATGGTTCATAGTTTACTGAAAAAGGTTTCCAGGAAATCACTGCTGAGCACGGGATAAAATTGCACTTCGCCCTGGTTGCCCACCATCAGAGCAATGGACAAATTGAAGTGTCCAACAGAATGATAAAAGATGGTCTGAAAAAGATGTTGAAAGAAGCAAAGGGAAAATGGCCATGAGAGGTTCCGAGTGTGCTGTGTAGCTAACGAACCACTCTTACAAGGGCCACAGGTGAGACCCCCTTCTTACTCATCTTCGGCACAGAGGCCATTATCCCTGTTGAGGTTGTATAGCCATTTGTTGGAATACAGGTGTTTGACAAAGAAGGGAACCACCTCAGTTTAAGAACCAAGTTGGACATGGTTGACGAGCATAGAGAGATGGCCAAACTTAAAAGAAAAGCTTTTCAGCAAAGAGTAGCAGTTGCTACCAACCTACATGTCAAGCATAAATGAATAAGAAATGAGACCTCATTCTCTGAAAGGTTGAATTTGAAGCCCGATGACCATCTCATGGAGTACTTCGGGAAATTGGGATGGACCTTATTTGGTCATCTAGGAAGTTCGATCGAAGGTGGAGAATTGAAAAATACATGGCATTCAGACTCTTTGAAAAAATTCTACACTTAGAAAAAATTTGAAGGGAAAAATTGTACTACTTCTACCAAAGGTGACTAATCGAACATGGTTGGTGCCGAAGGGGGAAAAACCAAATGTGGTTGTTTCCGAAAGTGCATGAGTAAAATTGTCCAATTTTTGTCAAAGGTAGTCAACCAAACATGGTTTATGCCAAAGGTGGAAGAAAGAATATGGTTGTTCCCGAACATGGTTTATGCCAAAGGTGGAAGAAAGAATATGGTTGTTCCCGAACATGGCTGATTCCGAAGGTGCTTAACTATTTTTGGCACAAATTAAGTTTAACTGAAGGTGATCGACCGAATATGGTTGGTGCCAAAGGTACTTAACCGTTCTTGAAGGCCATGTTTTCCAAACAAGGTTGACCAAAGATGGTTGTCAAACCTTCAAAGGGACTAACTTTCTAAGTCTTTAAAAGAATAGTATGACTTATAGCCAAGGATGGTTAAAATGCCGAAGGATGAAGACAGTATCTAAGATCATATTAATCAGGGACTTAGCCAAAATTTTGGAGAAAGAAAAGTTCCATTTTATTAACATTTCATTACTAAAAGTACAAGGTGTAGAGCTCCCCAAACAAACAAGAAAGAGGGCAAGGAAAAGGAGGTGGCTATTGCTTGTCTTGCCCATCTTCGCTGTCTTTAGCATCTTCGGCTGGGTCATCTTCAGACTCAGCCTCTTCATTCGTACCATCTTCAGTCAACGAAGGAGGGGGAATGGGAAGGTTGAGAAGCTCTACCCTTGACCATTCCAAAGATGGTACTTTGGGAATGTCCAGAGCCGCTAGGAAGGAAAGGTCGATGTCAGGAAACTTGGACAAGACTTGGTGATAGCCAAAGGCTATTGCCTCCTCGGTAGTAACTCCCTGCCAGAATATTGGCCGAGGAGTCTGACGTCACCCAAGAGAGGATCTTTTCACTAACCTCGGAAGGTGCGAAGTCAAACACTATGAGCTCGAGACTTTGGTTAGCTCGTCAGGAATTTTGAGGACAACACCGTCTCCATCGAGGGGCCAAACTGACCGTCTTCGAGTAAGAGAACCATCTCTCTGAAGCAAGGAAGAATCTCCCCGAAGGGGAAACACCTGAACAAGGGAATCCCCGAACTATGGGTGTGAGTCCCGAAGAAGGTGTTCATCAAGGGAACTCCCAGAACTATGGGATAGATCCCGAAGGTGGTGCTCGCACCGAAGGACGGATAGAATCCGAAGAGGGTGCACGCACCGAAGGGCGACCTCGCCCAGGGGACCTCGGGAGTACGGTATGAGCATTTAAGGAGCCTCTGACATGTCACCCACAGGCCCTACACGTCACATCAGAATGGCGAACTGACACGCCGTAGCCGCCCCAGTCCTGACGCAACCTGTCCGGGTCCAGGGCTAAAGGAGGCTGCAAACGGCTGCCTGTCCCCTAGGTCCAAAAGGACAGATCAAATCCGACCGAACACGTGTCATGATCTGAACGGACCATCTACTCCTATAAATACTAGGAAAGGGGACTGGGCAAAGGATGGGCATTTGCCTCCCTCTGAGAAAACACAAAATAGGCAAGACGCTTGATCCCTTAGTGTTCTTCCTCCACTTTCACTCAGAAAACTGACTTGGGCGTCGGAGGGTCCTCCCCGGAAAAGCAAACCGGGGACCTCCTAACCTCTTCTTTGAGCTTTTCAGGCACACTCAGCTGGGAAACCAAAGCTCCAGGTGCTCGCCTCCTCAGGAAGTCTCTCCACCTGTCAACATGACAGCAAACGAAGATGCTTTGGGGCATCACTTGGTGGCAAGCAAGGCAAAAACCGTCCCAATAAGAGGACTTAGTCACCTCATCGGACTTAGCCTTTGTCACCTTCAAGTCCTCCAGCTTTTTCTTGAGGACCTCGACCTCCTTCTCTAGCTTTTTCTTCTTCTTCTCCTTCTTCAGCCGATCGACCTTGGCTTGGAGTTCGGCGTTGAGCCCTAATGTGTTACCACCACACAAAAATGGGAGAATTACAAGTGTCATAATGGCTAAAAACCATTATATTATGTAATTCTCACCATAGTGATTGAACTGTGGGGGTAAAAGGCATTATCAACACCTCCTTAAAAGTGTTCCAAGTTAGTAACTTGGCCCCCAAGGAAAGACTTAAGGATTGCTTTTTTGTCAAGCAACCTATGGACTTTTTTGTAAGATTTTTGAAATTTGGGTAATCAATTACAAAACTTTCACAAAAGAGATTTGGGGAGTTATGGGAAGGATATGAATGGTATAAAACTACTATTGAAGGACCAAATTGCTTATAGAAGACAAGTATGGCCAAAGGAAAACACCAAAAGGCTTCAAGGACTTAAGTGTCCTATTGTGTGCCTTTGGTTGTCCATGCTTATGACTTAAGTCAAATGGAAGTTTTGAGGGGTTATCCCACATAAGGAAGGCTGCTATGACATGGGATAACGTGGTCAAATGTGGGCCAAGAGGTTAAGGTAAAGAAACCACGGTCTTGTAGCAAGGAAAATGACATAAAGCTTGGTTAAGCTTGTTAAGTGTGTTTAGTGCACTTAAGACCATATAAGTGTCCATTCTTGGTCCTTATTGTTGGGTTTCGGGAGCCAAACAGCGCAGCGGAATTTAACCGAAACCCTCCAGGATCCAAGTGAAACGGGGTAAACCAGGTGTTCGAAAATTTCATACCTAATTTTCGGTTGAGATCTCTCACTCAACTGTAGAGTCGAATCACAAAACCTGAACAGTTGACGTGTTCAGGCTCTTTATGGTATCCACACGAGCCTCTTGGGATCACCACGCTTCCACCACGTCCCGGCAGATGCGTTTCTCTTGCGCTCGCAGTGCTAGCTTGCGTCCTCCAAGGAATTGCAAGAGAAGAGTGCGGCTGTCCTTTTGGGAGGCTAGGGCAAGGAGACCTGCGAATTTCTCACTTAAAAGTTGTATTTATAGTGACACTCAACTTCCAGGCCTAATGGGTTTCAAAGCCCTAATCCAATTAGGATTTAATTTCGGGCTTAATAATGGCTCAACTCCTTGGCCCATTATTAATACAAAATTAAAGTGAAACCATAACCCAAATAATTAGCCCATGCACTCTAATGATCCAAATAGCTCTACGTGTGCGACCCAATAGGCTCTTGCCATGTTGGCAATGATCATAAATCACATTTATGATCATAAGCAGTGAGCGGTGTCTAGCAACACATCATTGCTACCCAAGTGACAAGATTGTCGGTGAATCGACTAAACCTTTATGATCATCACCGATATATGCCATTGTCCCTCTGTCCAAGATATCAAGACTAAGCACGAGACATGGAATGTGTCACTCTCGTATAGCCCAATCTTTGGTTTCTTGATTACCGAGTAGACTAACTTAAACTGATGACATTGATATCATATATCAACTCATCGGAGCATGGCCATGCATTTTCTAAGTCTCACTCTATCAAGGGGCCCAAAGATATCACTCCCATTACATAGGAGGGACAAATCCCATCTTGATCATACAAATCCCTCCGCATGATATGTGACATACCCAATGACCTCCTTCAAGTTCACTCAGTTACGAGCAACAAAGGAAAGTATCAAAGTATGTGACTCACATGTAGGGAACCTTGATGATCTTAGGTCGAAGGACTACATATACCATGATCACTATGAGAATCACTTATGACACTCATATAACGATCCATGAAGTGTTCTCATGGTGGGTCGGTCCAGTACACAAGTTCTCCAACTTGTACCCATATGTAGACTACATATCTCATATTAGTCTCCACATATGCTAGTCATTATGTATTATTGCAACCCGCTCCACAATAATACTATACTAGGGACGTTTAAGAATATCATTATTCTAGGGTTACAATTATGTTTATTACGTTACGCAGAAACAAAACAACAAACAAAATTGCTGGATTAATGCCTCAATAAAATATCATGACTCAATTTGCAAAAATACAATCATCTCATGATTGGCTTTTTGGGCACAACACTAACACTTATCTCCCAACTTTCGGCCTCCACTAGCAGAAAAGAAAGCCAGCCCTCTCCTCCACACTTCCTCCATAGCCACCATACCTTTAAACTCAAAACTACTTGCAATTGCAGTCAAGGAAGCTCAATTGGAAGCTATTTGGTGCTATTGCTTGAGTGCACCTAGGATCAAGCTACAATTTCAATGTGCCCATCAAGGTAAGGATTCTGTTGCTCATATGGACCATTTTTTGCAATTTTCAAACATCCATGGAGCTAAGGCTAAGCTTGGAAGAGAGCCATGAGCTTGACGAAGCAAGCTTAGTGAAGGGAGTGCACTTATTGAAGGTTTTGTGACCTATTGTGAAGTGCACAATGATGGCAGTAAAGTGAGGGTTTCAAGAGCTTGAAGTTAGTGCTAACTACTATTAAAATCCTTAGAAGCCCAAGCATTAGCTTGACGAGGGCTGCCATAGTGATTTATTTAAGTGTATTGCATGTTTTATAGACTAATCTATGATTATTCTTGTTGCTACATTTCATGTGTTTGTTGGTTGTAAATGGCCGCTGCATTTGGTTGCTATATCTTATATATATGCATTATGGTTTTTGTGTTTTAGTGTCTTTGGATGCAGGTTTTAATGATGGTCACATTGCCTATTGAATCCAAGTGTTACCCTTACTACGTTTCTCAATGAAACTTACTCCCATCAATTCTGTCATCTCAGGTCCAGCAGAAAGATAACATTCAAACTGACCTTGACCTTTTCCATTTGAGTTTTAATCTAACATTTTAAGTACATGAACTTCCATATGTTTAGTTATGATCGGGAAAGGTTGGTGAGTTTAGGAGCACATTTGGTATTTTTAATGGTGGTACTTATTGTGTTGTGCAGTAGCTGTCCAACATCCTGTTTCTGGAGTCCATTGTGTCTCAGGCTCTCCTATAACCTGGGGTTCATATTTAGCTGATTTAAGACCATATTTTAGTTCATGTATGCATGTACATGTAGTGTATGTAAAATAAGACAAGTATGTGAACATTTGGGTAATGTTTTGGCTATGTAAGTAATGTGGTGCAAAGCTGCCTAAGTGTGAATGATGGGCTGGTTACTTGTGAATTCTGTTTTGGCAACATAAAGTTGTTAAAAGGAAGGGAATGTAATTCCTATGTGTAATGGACATATATGGGATAGCTTTGGAGGGTTTTCCCCTTGTGAATGAAGTGTTTGCACACTTATGAAATTTTGTATGGGCAAAATGGTCATAAAGTGACCAGAATTTTGACTCTACACTTAAAGTTATATATCTCCTTATGTAGAATTTTTTATTTTTGTATTAAATTTTCACCACACCATGAGAACATCTAGAGGTTAAACTGGGATTTTGAATTTATAAATTTGGAGCCCTGTATCCAAAGATATAACATTGCAAAGTTGGCTAAGTTATTGTTCATTTGGTTAGAATTTTGTATCCAACCTCAAAAATCCATAACTTGGTCCATAGGTGGGCTATTGAAATAAAACAAATTTGTTGGTTTGCTCTAAGTCTCTACTTGGTAATGGAGGAAAGAAAATGGTGGTGTATGTGGCTAGAATGATACAGTTTTTTAGTGGAAGTTACAAGTGCAGTAGCTGGTCACTAGAACTTAACAGGATTGCCTAATGTGTGGAAGCCAAAACTAAGACTTGTGCTAGTGTTTTCCTTCTTAGCTGCCATAGTGTGCATAAATATAAATATGTGTGTTATTGTTAGACCAATATGGATGTATTTACATATTACTCTAGAGGGTCACTTGAGTATGTACACTAGGGGAGTTTTTTTTATGACCTACAGGACACACCAAACCTGGGAGTTTAAATGCACAGTTTTGGCACCAGAACTGGACTACCTCAGAGTGGGTAACACAATTTCCTCATAAGGTCAGCGATGGATTCCTCCTTATCCTTTTGAAAAGCCTAGTTCACTGAGGTCAGGGATATCACCCTCGCCCCGAGGTCCGACACCTAGAAAGAAAAATCCTCTATAAGTTCACCTTGGCTTTTCAGCACTTCTTGTCGAAGGTCAGCTAACTCCTCTTTGGCGATTTTATTAAGCTCACCGTATTTGATGACTGAGCTAGGAAAAAGTTCCTTGGCCTTGGCCAAGCTCTCCTCCGACCAACTTCGTATCAAAGACTGCCTAGCAGCCCAAGTCCTAAGGTTCCCACTGTACTCCAACATCTGCAAAAGTTGAAGATTATGAATAAGGGCCCAAAGGCAACAGAGGCTCAGAAATTCTCTACGTCCTAAAGGGTTAAAGTCTACCTAGGCAGCTTGTTTACTCATCCTCGTGGCGAGGATCTCCTCGTTTGGTCACTTCTTTATTAAGGACTGAAAGGTGACATTCATCATAATGCCCTTTGCCATTTAAGGGTCTATATTTAGGCTATCCTCGGAGAACAAGTCCATGTCCTCCGTGAAAGTCTAGAAGGGCTCCCTCGGAACCTTGTCCCTCGAGATTTTGGAGTCCCAAACTACCATCTTCTGAGCATGGTCCTCCACCGATGGAGCCTGCACTCCTTCACCTGCAAAGTCACGCCGAAGTTCCATCAGAACGTTATCCCTTAGCCATTCATCTATAAGGCCTAAAATACCAAAAAATCCTAAACTCATAGAGGAATGGCTAAGGGACAAAGCTGGGGGAAGTTTGGTGTCGTCTCCCTCAGAGTCGCTGATGTCGAAAACCTCAGCAGGAATACCTTTGCCCTTTCTTCATCGGCGCTCTTGTAGTTCTTAGGCCGAAAGCTCCCCGACTGAGGTCCCCAACATCCCGACAGCCGCATTGGGACTCAAATGGGTAGAACTGATGGCCGGTTCTGAAGGTGGGTCAGCATGAATGGGAGTTTGATCTAGTACTTCCACTTCCCCTTCGGGCGAAGATGGAAGGGAGTCCTCCTTGGCTTTCTTCGACTTCGATGCCAAAGAAGGACCACCCAGCGCCTTCTTCCTCTTAGGCGCTGCCTTCTTCTTTTGCTGCTCCCCCTTCTCGGCCTGGCCGAGGAAGAGACTTTTGTAAAAACTAGCTAACTTGTCACCCATCTCTACAAACAGAAGAATATCAGCATAAGTACGGAATGGTATGGATGACAAAATCTGGGAAGGAGCTTACTCTCTTGAATTTCCGAGTACATGAGTTCACCCCAAAGGAGCTTCACCAACCACGACTTCTTGCTATCAAGTAAGGGCTTTGACATACCATCATCGATAACATGTTCCTTGATTACTCCGAGCTCCCGAAGGACCTCTTCGGTCATGAAGCTCCATCTAATGGGGAAAGGGTATAGAGAACGCGGAGGGACCTCGGGATCCTAATCTACGAAAGCCCGAATACAGCTATGAAAGTCCTCAAACTGGGACTCAAGCTCTAAGGATAGCAGCTTCCTCAGATCCACTAGATCAATATCAAGAATCCCCAAAACCCATTTGGTCAGCACATGCTTCTATTGCTCAGCTACCTTCAGAAAGAAGAACTTCTTTTGCCACCCTCACCAACTATCCTTCGTCCTAAAGGTGAACGTATATTTCTTGCTCCTAGATCCCTGAGGAAGCAAGAAGTAGAACTCGCCCTTCAAAACAAAGTGGAGTTTGTAATATGGCATGAAAAAGATGAAGTGGGCTCTATATTGAAGACCCCACACATACAGAGAAAAGCGTTGAAGTAGTAATAGGAATTCGGGGGAAGTTGGTTCACGGCTATGCCATGGAACTGGCAAAAGTTCCAAACCATCTTTGGCGGAGGATATCAAAGTCTGGCCTTCAGCTGAGCCCTGAAGATGGTAACCTCATCCAAATGAGGAGCATAGCTAGGCATACCTAGACTAGGTGGCCTGGTGACAGCGTAGGAAGGAAGGAAGAATTTAGCCGACCACTTTTCCACCTTGTCCAAAGTGGCGCAGCTTGAATGGGAGTTGAGCGGAAGCCAACTCTCAGTAATGGGATGAGCTTCTATTTGGTAATAAGACATGCTTGGGGCAAAGGAATCTAACCTCGGAAAGGCGAAGGAAAAAGAATGGGGACACATACAAAAAAAAAAAAGCGCTTCGGAAAAGAAACCCAGCTAGTTCGGATCGAACACAAGGACATCAGAGATCACCACAAACTTGCAAGGAATTGCTTTGCCGCTAGCAACACCACCAAAGAGGGAAAAAGACAAAAGGAAATTAAAGAGCAAAAGAGAGTGAAAGTTGAGAAGTGCGGACAAATTTGAAGGAGGAAGGGTTTATATAGACTGAATGAGGCAAGTGAAGCGTCGCCATAATGAACCTTTGTAAGCAAAGGGATGTAACTGAAGTAATGGATGCGACCATTCACCAGTTGCCTAATGACATGTGTCACTTGATGCGAGAAACAAGGGCACACGTTCTAACAATTGGCAAACCTATGCAAGCCTAGCTCGAAGTGACGCATCTACCTGCTCAGAAAATGTGACGATTCACTGGTAGGCAACTAAACTCTCAGAGGGGGAATATTTACCCCAGTCCAAAGATACTACTTTGGAAACGTCGAGAGTTCGGTGAAAGACCTTCCTTCGGCCAAAGGAGGCATCTTAAACCAGAAAGGGTGCCTATACCAAAGAAGGTGACCTCGGTCAGAATTCAGCTATGCTGACTCGAACGTCTGCCATTTCGAACTAAGATTTTCACCTGACTTTCATAAAGGCTTAACACCGAAGACACAACTTTGGCTTCCCGAGGGGGGCATGTGGTAGCCAAAGGGCTATTTCCCTTAAAAGAACTCCCAATTGGCTTGTTGAGCACTACCTTCAGTAAGTTTGTGTGACCAACTTTGGATAAAGGGTGCCCTCACTATCGTCGAAGGGAACACTGCCTGATAGCCGAAGGGTGATGGCCCCTGAGATTTCCTGATTACCTAGCTAGAAACCACCCTTGGTGAGAGCCTAGCCCTGACCTCGAGGAACATTCATACACCACCCTCGGCAAGGTAACAAGACCAACTTCGGGAAAAGGTGTCTTTCACGACCTTTTGATCTACAAACCTACCAACCTTGGGAAAGTTGATCCACCATCCTCAACAGAGGAGAACATTTCCCGAAGATAACCCATACTGCTGAAGGGCCTTTCCCAACAGCCCTCAGGAAAAATGTCTGCCCGAATGGGTCTCATACCCTGAAGAGGTATCTCGGAGATATTACACAAATGGTTAAAGAGGTTCTGAAAAAAGGACCTCGCACACACCCCTGCCCTCTAGCCAGAACGGCCTACGGCTAGCTGGAGGTACCTATCTCTGAAGGTACAGATCGGATCCAACCGAACACGTGTCACAATCTGAATGGGCTGTGTCAAATGGCCTCTTCCATGCACCCTCCTATAAATACTTAGGAGGGACTTTGGTAAATATAGAAGAGAGAACTCTTGCTATTTTCCATTCTCTTTTCTCTTTACTACTACTCTCACAAATATTGACATGGGCATCAGAGGCTCTTCCCCCGGAAACACATTCCGATGAGCTCATAACCCTTGTTCTTCTGAATGTTTCAGGCACCTTCATATTGAAAGTCTCTCCTCCAAGCCAACATGTCATACAATGATGATGCCATCAAGCATCACTTTCGGCTCAATGCATATGCTACCACATTTCCTTTCCTAGTACAGTACTCAATTGAATAATCATAATCTCTTATGTATTCAATCCATCGACGTTGTCTGCTGTTCAGATCCATCTGTGTAAATAGATACTTCAAACTCTTATGATCGGTGAAGATCCTGAATGACCTGCCCATCAAGCAATGCTTCCACAGCTTAAGTGCAAAAATTACTGCCGCTAGCTCAATATACTGTCCTGCATCAACACACACCCTAGACCAGAACCCGATGCATCAGTGGATACTGTAAAACCTTTGTTTGCATTTGGTAGAATGAGTATAGGTGGACCAGTCAATCTTTTCTTCAACTCCATATAAGCTTCTTCATACTCAGGTGTCCATTCAAACTTTTGAGTTTTCTTGGTGAGGGACATTAACGGTTTAGCTCTCATATAGAATTTCTTTATGAATCGCCTGTAGTAGTCTACCAAGCCCAAAAAACTCAACACTTCTGTAACTGTAGTTGGTCTCTTCCACTTAACTACTGCCTGAACTTTTTCAGGTTCAACTGACAGACCCTGAGCACTGATGATGTGCCCCAAAAATTGAATCCTTTCGAACCAAAACTCACACTTAGACAACTTTGCATAGTACTAATTATCCTTCAGCACTTGCAAAACTGACTTAAGGTGCTTCTCCTGTTCTGAGGTAGTCTGTGAGTACACCAAAATTTCATCGATTAAAACTTCAACAAACTGATCCAGAAATGGTTTAAAGATTCGATTCATAGCTTCCATGAATACTGCTAGAGCATTAGTCACACCGAATGGCATAACTGTATACTCATAGTGTTCGTACCTTGCCCTAAAGGCAGTTTTCAGGATATCTTCCTCCTTAACTCTAATCTAAAAGTATCCAGACTGAAGGCCAATCCTAGAACATACATTTGCTCCTCTAAGTCTATCCAATAGATTGTCAATTCTAGGAAGCGGATACTTATTCTTGACTGTTACTGCATTCAACTTTCTATAGTCGATGCACAGCCTTAAAGTTCCACCTTTCTTCTTCACAAATAACACCGGGGCTCCCCACGGTGATACACTAGTCCTTATAAAGCCTTTCTTTAGTAGTTCCTCCAATTGCTTCTTTAACTCATTGATCTCAGGAGCTGACATCCTGTAAGGTGGTATTGAAATAGGTTCAACCCCAGGCTAAAGATGGATTGCAAACCTAGTATCCCTCAGGGGTCGTAACCCAGAAAATTTTGCTGGAAACACTTCACGAAACTGATTCACTACGTGAATCTTTTCATGTTCCTCCCCTGTGGGCACCCCATTCAATGAATAATACTATTCTTCACTGACTATAGGGATGGTATCCATAAGTCTAAGATGTAAACTTTTAGCACTAGATGCTAATCCTCCTGTGCAAGTCACTCTAGCTCCTTGAGCATCAGTAATGTCAACAAAGTGATTCGCATAGTCAATTTGTGCCTTCTGCTTACTTAGCCAATCCATTCCCAACACAAGGTCATAAGACCTCAATTCTGTCACCCATAACTCACAACAGAAATTATGGTCGCTTAACTACAAGGGATACCTAGTAACCATTTCATTGGTCATAATAAAACTCACCCCTGTAGTTCTGATGAGTTTTAACTCACCAGAGATTTCTTGTTACAATTTAAACTTATCTACCAAGGCAGATGATATCACTGAAAGAGTAGCTTCTATATCAAAAAGCACTCTAACATTACTTTTCTGGAAAGTAAAATTACCTCGAACGGCAATTGGATCTTTGGTCACCTGACTCGCCAAGGTAAAAACCCTCCGGTTAACTACTACTGCGGCTACACTAGGTCAATTTCCAATGGCAAGGGGTGCAGGGGTTAGGTTCCTCAGCGGACCTAGCAAAGGTTGAGCCCGTGGGCATTGCCTCACCCAATGTCCTTTTTGACCATAGATATTGCAATTATCAGTCCCCACAGTACATGGCCTCATGCCATGGAATCATCTACACTTATGGCACAAACCGATTTTCTTTCTCTTGAAAGGACCTTAGCTTCCAACCATCAGTCGCTTTCCGGTGCTCTTTCCTAGGTTGGCTGGTCCAACCTCCACCTTTTTGCTAGATGTCCTCGTATCCTCAAATTCTCTTTCTAAGGCTAACGCCTTCTGAACCACTTGGTAATAACTCCTGATGTCTACTGTCGCCATATATCTCCGAAGCACGGGTTTTAGACCTTGAAAGAATTTCTTCGCCTTCAACTCATCATTACCAACCATGTACGGAGCATACCAAATGAGTGAATTATAACGCTGCTCATACTCTTGCACAGACATCTCTCCTTGCACTAGATTTTCAAACTGGATCCTCTTTTGATATTGTGCAGCTTCCCTAATATATTCCTGTCATAACTTTTTCTTGAAGTCTGACAACTTGAGCACCTTTTTCTTGTGCTCCAGTCGAGTACCATTGCTTTCTCTGAGCATCTCTTTTACATCATCCCACCATAAACTAGCCCTCCCTTTCAAAAAGAAATGTATTAAAGCCATCCTTTGCTCAGACTCAAAACCTCCACAGGTGACAAGTCGATTCATCCTGGATAACCAATCTTCTGCTCGATCGGGATCACCTATCCCAACAAAACTCGGTGGATCTACAATCATAAATTTTTCCAACAACCTCATCTATTGTCGGGTATCTCCCCTCCTTGGAGCCTCCAAAACCTCTGGCTCCTCCTCCTCATCATGACCATGATTTCTTTGTTCATAAACCCTAGGCACTTGCTGCCGCTCAGCGTGCCTCTCCTAATCCTAACATGGATCATTCTCCTCTGGGACAACTTCTCCGTCCTCATGATCTTGGAACAACTCAATCACGATGGTAGTCATACCCTATATAGTCTGAGTTAACCCCTGAAGCACCTTGGATATTTCATCCAGCCTTGCCACAACTAGGTCACTAGAACCCTCACCAAGTTCTCTAGCCTTTCTTGAACCTCTTGACCTAGTATCAACCATAACAACCTGCAACCGAAGCCAGACAACATTCTCCAGATGTTGGCCAATATTAACTTTCCTAGCACATGGACTTTTCAACACTAGATCTCAGCCTTAGCCTACAATATCTATGAAATAAGCTCCAGGCTCTTGTTAGTGTCATGCCCAAAAAGCCAATCATGAGATGATTGTATTTTTTGCACATTGAGTCATGATATTTTATTAAGGCATTAATCTAGCAATTATGTTTGTTGTTCTGTTTTTGCATAACGTAATAAACATAATTGTAACCTTAGAGGAACGATATTCTCAAACGTCCCTAGTCTAGTATTATTGCGGAGCGGGTTGCAATAATACATAACGACTAGCATATGTGGAGACTAATATGAGATATGTAGTCTACATATGGGTACAAGTTGGAGAACTTGTGTACTGGACCAACCCACCATGAGAACACTACATGGATCGTTATATGAGTGTCATAAGTGATTCTCATAGTGATCATGGTATATGTAGTCCTTCGACCTAAGGTCATCAAGGTTCCCTACATGTAAGTCACATACTTTGATACTTTCCTTTATTGCTCGTAACTAAGTGAACTTGAAGGAGGTCATTGGGTATGTCACATATCATGCGGAGGGATTTGTATGATCAAGATGGGATTTGTCCCTCCTATGTAACGGGAGTGGTATCTTCGGCCCATTGATAGAGTAAGACTTAGAAAAATGCATGGCCATGCTCGGATGAGTTGATATACGATATCAATGTCATCAGTTTAAGTTGGTCTACTCGGTAATCAAGAAACCAAAGATTGAGTTGTACGAGAGTGATACATTCCATGTCTCGTGCTTAGTCTTGATCTCTTGGACAAAAGGACAACGGCATATATCGGTAATGATCATAAAGGTTTAGTCGAATCACCAACAATCTTGTCACTTGGGTAGCAATGATGTGTTGCTAGACACCACTCATTGCTTATGATCATAAATGTGATTTATGATCATTGCCAACGTGGTAAGAGCCTATTGGGTCGCACACATAGAGCTATTTGCATCATTGGAGTGCAAGTGCTAATAATTTGGGTTTTGGTTTTACAATATTTTGTATTAATAATGAGCCCAATAGTTGAGCCATTATTAAGCCCGAAATTAAAGCCTAAATGGATTAGGGCTTTGAAACCCATTAGGCCTGGAAGTTGAGTCTCACTATAAATACAACTTTTAGTGAGAAATTCGCAGGTCTCCTTGCCCTAGCCTCCGAAAAGGACAGCTGTACTTTTCTCTTGCAATTCATTGGAGGACGCAAGCTAGCACTGCGAGCGCAAGAGAAACGCATCTGCCGGGACATGGTGGAGGTGTGGTGATCCCGAGAGGCTCCTGTGGATACCATAGAGAGCCTGAACACGTCACTTACTAAGATTTTGTGATTTGACTCTACAGTTGAGTGAGAGATCTCAACCAAAAATTAGGTATGAAAATTTTTGAACACCCGATTTACCCCGTTTCATTTGGATCCTATAGGGTTTCGGTTAAATTCCGCTGCGCTGTTTGGCTCCCAAAATCGAACAGTGGTATCAGAGCTGCTAGTAAAACCCTAAATCGGGATTGAGTGTTGATGGCCATGGGCCTCATCGTTTAGTGTCATGGTGACTGTTGGAGAGACTTCTAGGAGGAAGAACGCCTGAAGGATGGTGCGCCCAAGGGAGAGTACCTGAGATGCTCAGAAAAAGTGGGTTAGGAGGCCCCCGGATGTGTTTCCGGGGGGGGGAGCCTCCGACGCCCAAGTCAGTGGTGGCTGAGAAAGGCAGAGGAAATAGCACAAAGGCCTGAAGAGTCTCGCCTGGTGATTTTCTCAGAGTCTGGGAGTCAGACCTTTTGCCAACCAACCTCCTGCCAAGTATTTATTTCCTGGTATTTATAGGAGTGCCTAGCCCGTTCAGATCCTGACACGTGTTCGGTCGGATGTTCCCTGAGTTTCTGGGCGTAGGGGACAGATAGCTGCTAGCAGGTTGCCTTGAGCCTTGTGCTGAGATGGGCCATGATGTGACTTTGATGGCGTCAGCGTGTCAGAGCGCCTATTGAGGTGGCTTCATGACGTCTGTGAAAGGACGTGTCAGAGGCTTCCTTAAATGCTTCCTTAAATGCTCCTGCCGTACTCCCGAGGTCCCTGGGCGATGTCATCCTTTGGTACGGACAATGCCTCTTCGGGAAACACGCACCCAGTTCGGGGGTTCCCAGCTTCAGGGAGTTCCACCTTCGGGGAGATCATGTTCGGCCCGCAATAGCTGGTGCCTCTTTTCCGAAGGCGATCTGTTTGCAACCTCGGGGGGACTAGTAGTATCCTCAAGTTTCCTGGCGTGCCGGGCTCGGAGCTCTTTGGCTATCTCCCGAGGTGTATGATCCTATTTTCACTCGGGTATCGCCAGTCTCTTCTGGCCATTCTTGTGGCAGGGAGTTCGGCCAGATAGAGGCAATAGCCTTTGGCTATCACATGCCCCCCTTTGGAAAGCCAAAGTGAAGACTTTGGTTTTGCATCTCTTTCCGAGGTTGTTCTTGGGAGTCTCTTAGGAAGCTCAACCTGTTCTGAGGATGCACCTTCTGCCCAAAGGGCTGTTCGGCCTTGGCCTATTCTTTGGTGTCTTCGAGGCGGAGCCTGTGCCGAAGATACACCTCTTGCCCGAAGGTCATGGGCTGTTTGGCCATAGCCTGTCTCTTGGTGTCCTCGAGGTGGCCTGCTCTTTGTTTATGCAGGTCTGATGGCCAAGCGTGTCAGTCTAAGCGACGCGTCCCAACTTTTTAGGGATGTCAGAAGACGTGCTCCCTTTTTCCTAGGGATGTCAGGAGACGTGTCCCCGTTTTGGCACGGCGGCTGACACGTGGCGCTTTGCCATTGGAGGAGAGTTGCGTCGATTATAGAGGGCGCGCCTTTTCAGGTGCAGAGGGCAGTTACGGTGACGGTTCGCCTCCAAAGGGTACTTATGACGACGTTTCGGTTACCCACCTCTGGCCTATAAATGGCTCGTTCCATCATAAGTTCCTTTTTCTTTTTCTTCTGCTCTTCTCTCTGCTTTGCCCCTGTTCTTGCACTTTCTTGCTTTCTGTGGCGAAGCTGCCTTAATCAGAGCTTTTTCCAGCCAACTTTCACGATGGCATCCTCAGACTTTGGCAAATCTTTTGGTGGGTTTTTGTTTTCCAGAGTGTTTTGATCTCTCTGTCCTTTGGAGTTTTTTCTGGAAACTGTTTTCTTGTGTTTTCCAAACTCATTTTCATGTCTACAATGCCTATCCCTGAGAGCTGGCAGCCTCTTTTAGCCCATCCTTGTTGCACCACCCCTGCAAAGTTAGAGAAGTGGAAGAAAAAGTTCTTTCTTCCCTCTTACGCCATTACTAGGCTGCCTCGTTCTAGCCATTATGCTTTTTCAAACCATAGTAATGAGATTACCATTTTTTGAGCCCAGCTGAAGGCCGGACTTCGGTATCCTCCCCCGAAGATGGTTTGCGAGTTCTGCCAATTTCATGGCATTGCTGTGAACCAGCTTCCCCCGAACTCGTTCTGCTATTTTAACGCCTACCTCTGCTTGTGTGGCGTGTTCGGGATAGAACCCCATTTTATAATCTTCATGCAGTACTACAAGCTCTCTGTGGTCCCGAAGGGTGGCTTCTATTTCATGCTACCTCGGGGATCCGGGAGCAAAAAATTCGTGTTCACCTTCGCCACTAAGGACAACTGGCGAGGGTGGCAATAGAAGTTCTTCTTCCTGAAGATGGATGAGGCCTGGTCGTACGTCCCGACCAAATGGGCTCAGGGAGTACTGAATGTGGACGTCATTGATCCAAGGATGCTGCTGACTCCAGAGTTGGCTCCCGTGTTCGCTGATTTCGACGCCCGCATTCGGGCTATCTCTGACTGGACTCCCGAGGTCGCTCCGCGTGCCCTTTACCCTTTTCCTATCAACTGGAAGTTGATGACCGAAGAGGTCCTTCGGGAGCTAAAGGTGGTGAAGGAGCACGAGACTGACCTCAAGATGCCAGCTCCTGCCATCGCCGGGAAGGATTCCTGGTTGGTCAAGCTTCTTAAGGAGGAAATTTCTTTCGAAACTTTTGTCGAAAGTGAGTTGTCTTCTACTCCCTTGCTATTTTTTCCTCAGACTTACGCTGATATTTCTCTTCTTTTTCAGAGATGGGTGACGGGACTGCCGCCTATTACAAGTCCCTTTTCTCCGGCCAAATGGAGAAGGGGGAGCAGACAAAGAAGGCAACTTCCCGAAGCCGGAAGTCTGTTGGTGCTGGTCCTTCGGCTAAACGGGCGAAGAAGACTGTTCTTTCCTCCCCTTTGGAAAGTATTGGGGAGGAAAGCGACGACGCTGAGGCCGCTATCGCTTCGTTGCCCGATCCTTCGGCCGAGGTTCCTGCCGCCACCGATGTCCCTCATACCGACGCCCCTCCCCAAAGTCCTACCCCGTCACAAGTCCTTCTGGACGCCGTGGTAGAGGCACCTTCTGCCGAGGAGCGGTGCAGGCAGAAGGGTAATGGCATTTCGACCGAGGAGGCTGAGGACTCCGAGGACATCGTTGTCGAGGTCCCTCTAGGTTAGTTGCTTTCCGGACAAATATGCTTCTTTTTGTTTCTCTAAATTTTCCTTTGTCTCTGACCCACTTCTCGTTTTCGCCGAGCAGGGGAGTTACTTACCCCGAACTGGGTGGCCGAACACGCGAAGGCGCGGGCCCTTCGCGACGCCAAAGTCCCGCAAGGGAAGGTTCCCAAAGAGCCTTTCTGGACATTCACGGAGGACATGAACTTGTACTTCGAGGACTGTCCAGAAATGGCGAAGCAAATTTCGAAGGGGGTGCTTACAGAGGCCTCCTTCAAGGCTATTGCGGCGGCCCATCCGGATGATGACACCCTTGCCGCCAAAGTCACCGAGCATGCTGCTCAGGTATGTTCTTCGCACATTTTTCCCTTCAATTTTTCCTAAGTGCCTTGCTCTTACTGACCTTGCGTTCATCTTTTTGCAGCTGCTGGGGTACGCCGGCTTTCTCCGAGTTCGGGTGGCCAGGCAGGTGAAGTTCCGAGCTTCGGCCTTAGAGGCCTTAGAAAAGGTGAAGGCCACTCACTTGGCGTTGATCACCGAGAACCAGCAGTTGTCACATGCTGCGAAGGAAGAAGCTGCCGCCCTTCAGGAGGAGTTCCGGAAGGAGAAAGAAGAACTTGAGAAGGATTCCTCCTGGAAGATTGCTGACCTCGGCGAGCAGATAAACGGAATGCTGGCCGCCAACGAGGAGCTCCTAAAGGATAAGTCAGATTCTGACAAGCTCATACTGGCGCTAACAGCCGAGAAAAACATCCTTGCAGCCGAGGTCAAGTCACTGAAGAAGGATCTGAAGGGGAAGAAGCAGATAAAGGCGCTAGAGGAGGAGATCGCGGACCTGAACGACGGGCTTGACGACCTTGAGCTTGACAAGAACAAGTCTGATAAAATGGCCAAGGTGGCTTTTCAGGACGGCTTCTGCCTTGCTCGGCACCAGGTCCTCCAGAGGTTCCCAGATCTGGACCTCTCTTTTGTAGAGGCTCTAACCATTCCTGAGGGACCTCGGTGGCAATGGTCCAAGGTCGAACACTTGAAGCTTCCTCCTTCAATTTCAGCGCCGAAGGTGGTGGAAAAGGGTGGGCAAGCAAGTGGCTCTCGGGATGCCGCGAACCCTTAGGCTATTTTAGGGCCCCTTTTCCTTCCCTTCTATTTTGTATTCCTTCTTCGGGCACTTCTTTATTGTAAAGTAGCTTACTCCTTAATAAAGACTTTTTTGGCTAAGTGTTTCTTCAAGTTTCTTTCTTTTCATTTCCCCGAACGCATTTGCTCAAGAGACTTCGGAAAACCTGCAATCAAAGAAACTTTATTACTTTCTCTTGGCCGAGCCTATTCGCTCTGGAGGCTTTTTGGAAGGTTTTGTAAAATCTGACTAAGTCTTTTTGCAGGTTTTGCATTTCCATTTTGTCCCGAACACGTTTGCTCGAGGGACTTCGGAAAACAGTTAGTCAAAATTTTCCTTCTTTTCCTCCTGTCCCGAGCATGTTTGCTCAAGAGACTTAGGAAATCTTTCGCGAGTTTTCTGTTTTCCATTTTTCCGAGCGTGATGGCTCAAGGGACTTCGGAAAACTGTCTCTACGCTTATTTCGGCGAGTACTTCTACGACGTTCTTGTTTCCCATCTTTCCCGAGCATGATGGCTCAAGGGACTCTGGAAGGTCAATCTGCGCTTTATTACGGCGAGCATCTTCGCGGAATTCTTCTTTGCACAATTTTGGATACTTAGGAACTTTCCTTAAGAGCATTTTGTGCTTACAATTCCTCCGCTTCATCTTAGGCGTAGAACTTTTTCAAGGCGTCTGAGTGCCAAGTATTTTTCAATTTTTCGCCTTCGGCATCGCCAAGTTTGTACACGCCTTTTCGTACTTCGGTGAGAACCAGATAAGGTCCTTCCCAGTTTGCGCGAAGTACTCCGTGGGACGGCCTTCGGGGTGCAAAGTCAGCCTTTCGGAGAATGAGGTCTCCCTTCTTGATTTCTTTTGGCCTTGCCCGTAAGTTTACAACCGCGGCCACTCTTTGCTGAAAAGCTTTTCTCCTTAGCTCGGCTATTTCTCTGTGTTCACAGACGAGGCCGAGGTTGTTTCCAACTTCAACAAATATTTGCACCCGTATTGATGGTCTGACTCTCTCGACTGGGATAATGGCCTCTATCCCGAAGACTAGTGAAAAGGGCGTTTCCCCTGTGGCCCTTCGGGTCGTCGTTCGGTAGCTCCACAATACGCTTTAGAGTTCTCCTGGCCATTTCCCTTTTGCTTCTCCCAGTCTCTTTTTCAGGCCATCTTTTCTGGTCCTGTTCGTTACTTCCATCTGCCCGTTACTTTGGGGGTGAGCTATTGGGGCGAAGTGCATTTTTATTCCGAGGTAGCTGATAAATTCCTGGAATCCTTTGTCTATGAATTGGGATCCATTATCAGCCACTAGTACCCTCGGTATGCCGAATCTGCATACGATGTTCTTCCATACAAACTTTTGCACTTCTTTTGCCGAGATAGTTGCTAATGGTTCTGCCTCGACCCATTTGGAGAAATAATCTACTGCTACCACGCAGAATTTCACGCCTCCGGGCGCTGAGGGGAGTGGCCCAATAAGGTCTATTCCCCAGACTGCGAAGGGCCAAGGATAGTCAGCCGAGGATACCATTTCCGAGGGTGCCCTGTGGATGTTCGCATGTTTCTTGCAACTACCACATTTTCGGACGAACTGCCTTGCATCCTTTCTCAGGGTAGGCCAGAAGTATCCTTGGCGAAGTATCACCGCCGCAAGGGCATCAGTTCCAATATGTGAACCACACATGCCTTCGTGGACCTCTTCAAGGACCATTTCAGTATCCTCTTCGTCCACGCATCTTTGCAGCGGGTTTGCATATTGCTGTCGGTATAATTCTTCACCAATCAGGAAGAATCGCCCTGAGCGTCTTCGCAATTTTGCAGCGTCGCCGGGGTCTTCGGGGAGCACATCTTCTGCGAGGTATCTTTTTATGGGATCTTTCCATCCCTTTGCCGAGGTCGCTATGCTCAGCACTGAGATGCTCGGGTGATCTAGCACCTCGGTGTATGTTTTTGACTTCGCCAAGCAATCTGCCTCTGTGTTATTCCACCGAGGTACATTTTCGATCCGTACGGCGTCAAACTCTTGGATGAGCTTTGCTACCAGCTCGTGGTATTTTGCCAAGATTGGGTCCTTCGCCCCATAATCTCCTGCCGTCTGCCGAACTACCAGCTGGGAATCGCTTTGGGCCTTTAAGTTTCTCACGCCAATCCTTCTGGCCGAGCGTAATCCCGCTATGAGGGCTTCATACTCTGCCACATTGTTAGTGACGCTGAAGCTGAACCTAATAGCCTTCTTTACCTCTAGGCCTTCAGGTCCTCTGATAATTACTCCAGCTCCCTGGTGTTCAGATCCCGAGGCTCCGTCAACATGTAAGGTCCACTCTGGCTCACCTCCGTTCGGATCCATGTGGCTTTCCTTAGTGCTGGGTACTTCGACGATAAAGTCTACCAGTGCTTGAGCTTTTATGGCCTTCCGAGGTTCATATATGATTTCGTGTTCGCCAAGCTCTATGCACCATTTGGAGAGCCTTCCCGAATGATCAACTTTCTTCATAACATCCCGTAGCGGTAGACTACTTCGGACGATGATGGGGTGAGCCTGAAAGTATGGTCGCAGCCTTCTCCCTGCAAGCACCAAGGCGTATATAGCTTTTTGAAGCAGAGGGTACCTCACTTCGGTGCCATGCAGGGATTTGCTGACGTAATAGACTGGCCATTGCTTTGGCCCTTCTTCTTTCACGAGGACTGAGCTTACAGCTTTCTCCGTGACGGCGAGGCACAAAACGAGGGGTTCTCCCTCCCGAGGTTGTCGCAGAGTCGGCAGGCTAGCCAAGTAGACTTTGAGTTCTTCCCAGGCCTTTTTGCAATCTTCACCCCAAGGGTGATCATTCCTTCCGCGGTCGCCTTCCATTTTTGCTGCCTTTGTGAGGACTTTGAAGAAAGGTCGACACCTATCTCCGTACCTGGAAATAAATCTGCTCAGGGAGGTTATTCTTCCGGTGAGCCTCTGCACATCTTTGACTGTGGCAGGAGTTCGAAACTCAAGCAGCGCCTTAATCTTCTCAGGGTTAGCGTCAATGCCTCTTTCGGATATCATGTACCCAAGGAATTTTCCCGAGGTTACCCCGAAGATGCACTTTTCAGGATTGAGCCGAATCCCGAAGGCTCTGAGCTTTTGGAAGGTTTCCTCTAGATCTGCAACGTGATAGCTAGTCAGTTTGCTCTTGACTATCATATCATCAACATACACCTCCATGTTTCTCCCCATTTGGTCTTTAAAGACCTTGTTCATCAACCTTTGGTAGGTGGTTCCTGCATTTTTGAGCCCGAAGGGCATCCTGACATAACAGTATGTTCCTCCCTCGGTGATGAAGGCGGTTTTTTCTTCATCTTCGGGGTCCATCCTTATTTGATGGTAGCCACTGAAGGCGTCGAGGAAACTTAGGCGCCCATATTCGGCAGTTGAATCTACCAGTTGATCTATTGGCGGCAAAGGGTATGAGTCTTTCGGGCAAGCATCGTTCAAGTTTCTGAAGTCGATGCACATTCGGAGTTTGCTGCTACCTTCTTTTGTGGAAATGACCACGTTGCTTAACCATTCGGGGTACTTCACCTCCCTAATGACTTTGGCGTCTAACAGACGTTGGACCTCGGTTTTGACAAAGTTGCTTTTGTGGGCTGAGATGCTTCGTTTCTTTTTCCGGACAGGTTTTGCTTTCAGGCTTACTTTGAGGCTATGCTGTATTATGCCAGAGTTTACTCCTGGCATATCTTTCGACGAGTAGGCAAACAGATCTTTATTTTTTAGCAGAAAAGATACAAGGTTTTCCTTCTCACCTTCGGCTAAGCTCTTACCTATTCGGGTAGATTGTCCTGGGATAAGTTCTACTGTTTCCATTTCCGCTTTTGCAAGATCTTCTTCTTTGCCTTTTTCTGATGCCTTTGCCTCCATCGTTTGTGCGAAGTTGCTCATCGGGGCCTTTCATGCTTTCACAAACACCTTTCTTACCTCGGCCTGGTCTATGAAAATCTCTGCATCTCCATCCTTGGTGGCGAATGTGATAGTCAAGTACTTCACATCAGGACGAATGTGCAGGTTTCCCTGTGTCTGCCTTCCAAGGATGGCGTTGTATGAGGACGGGACGTCCATGATGATGAACCTCGCCATTGTTGAAGCGTACAACTCAGCTGCTCCGTCTACCGAAGTCCCTCTCATCATCAGTGGGAGGTCGATCCATCCGAGAACGGGCAGTTCGGATGGTCCCACCCCGAAGGTTGGTGAGGTGACTGGCTTAAGCTCGCTGCTGGAGATGCCCAAGCTCGGCAGTAAGTGCGAGAATAGGACGTCCGCATTTGATCCGTCATCAAGCAGCACCCTTTTGACGTCCCAGTTCCCTATCCTCGCCATGATCAGCAGCGGACCGTCGTGTGGAAAGATGACGGTGGATCCATATTTGCGGGCCAGCTTCTTTGCTGGATTTTGATATTCCATGACTGCAATTTCTCTGGCCTTCCGCTTTCTTTCCGAGGATGGGAGCCCCGTGGTGATTGTTTGGATAACCCCTGTCGGAGGTAGAGGGTGCCTTTTTGGACTTCGGTTTCTCCGTCTGTCGGAGTCATAGTGCTCATCTTCGGCCCTCTCTTCCTCTACCTTTCCGACTTTCGGGGATGGCATCCGCAAGTATTTCCGAAGTTGGCCCTGCTTTATCAGCGACTCTATGTACTTCTTCAGCTGGAAGCAATCTTCGGTGTCATGACCGCGGTCGTGATGAAACTAGCAGAACTTCTTTGCATTCTTCTTATTATCGGCGGTCATGGCCCTTGGTCGCCGAATCTGCGTCCCTTGCCTTTCCAGTGCCATGAGGATGTTGGTCCGTGTAGTGCTTAGTGGTGTGAAACTTTGGGGTTTCCTTCCCTGCATCCTCCGAGGTCATCCTGCCTGTTCGGTCGGATGCCGAGCTTGTTGATTGGACCCTTCGGCGCGGTGGTGATCGGACTTCGGCCCAGCCATTCTTAGCTCCTCGGCGGTCATGTGCTGTTCCGCCCTTCGGTAAAATTCTCTGAGAGTCTCCGGGGGGTCTTTTGAGAACTCGTAGAACAGCTGTGAGTCTCACCGAAGGCCCCATATCATGGCAAGAATGCGGATTTCGGGCCGAAAGTCGGGGACGCTAAGAGCTTCCCTATTGAATCTTTCGACATAGTCTCGGATGGTTTCTCCGTTCCTCTGCTCTATGTCGAACATCTGGACAGGCATCTTCGCAGTAGGTCGACTCCCAATGAATTGCTGCGTGAAGGCCGTGGACAACTCCTGGAACTCAGTGATGGTCCCTGAAGGCAATGAATTGTACCATGCAGTTGCTGGCCCTGTGAGGGTGACTTCGAAGCACTTGCACATGGTAGCGTCATCAGCACCGTCCATTATCATGCTGCGTCTGTACTTCGTCAGATGGGCCTGTGGATCAGTACAGCCATCATAAATCTCCAACCGAGGTAGTCTGAAGTCACCTGGCATGGCTGCCTCGGCCACGGTCCGGGTGAACGGGGACCCATCTTCACAGAAGGCTCCCGTGAGCATGTCCCAAACGGGTTTTCTGGCCATTTGTTTCTCCACCCTATCTAGCTGTGCTAATATCCTCTCCATAAGCACGGCGGCACTAGGCCCTTCTTCAGGGAAGGGAGATCGTCGGCGCCTCTTCGGGGAGCGAGTTCGGCGCTGAGGGGATACGGACCTCACCTCAGGCGACGAACTCCTTCGCCGTGAGACTTTTGGTCGTCTGGACCCAGTTTGTCCCACAGGCCGTTTCCCGAGGGGTATACTCTCTGTGGATGACTCTTCGCGCTGGTCTACGCTTCCCGAACTACGATGGGTCGACCTCTGACTTTTCTCCCGAGGGCGTGCAGGTGAGGGAGGTATTTGGGCCTGTGTCTGCTGTGACCACCTTCGGTCGATCTGCTGTGTCATTTCGGCCACGACCGAATGCTGAAACTCCCTCATAATGCTCATAGTGATTACTAGAGGGCGATCTTCCTCGGACGCAGAAGTCCCTGGGAGTGTTTGCTCAGTGGCCGGTTGTGTCTCAGGCGCGGACGGGGACCTTGGGAGTCCCTTGTCCTTAGAACGCCGAGTTTCAACGACGGCGATCTCAGAGCGGGTTCCCACAGACGGTGCCAAATGATGGCCATGGGCCTCATCGTTTAGAGTCATGGTGACTGTTGGAGAGACTTCTAGGAGGAAGAATGCCTGGAGGATGGTGCGCCCAAGGGAGAGTGCCTGAGATGCTCAGAAAAAGTGGGTTAGGAGGCCCCCGGATGTGTTTCCGGGGGGGGAGCCTCCGACGCCCAAGTCAGTGGTGGCTGAGAAGGCTGAGAAAGGCAGAGGAAATAGCACAAAGGGCTGAAGAGTCTCACCTGGTGATTTTCTCAGAGTCTGGGAGTCAGACCTTTTGCCAACCAACCTCCTGCCAAGTATTTATTTCCTGGTATTTATAGGAGTGCCTAGCCCGTTCAGATCGGGACACGTGTTCGGTCGGATGTTCCCTGAGTTTCTGGGCGTAAGGGACAGATAGCTGGTAGCAGGTTGCCTTGAGCCTTGTGCTGAGATGGGCCATGATGTGGCTTTGATGGCGTCAGCGTGTCAGAGCTCCTATTGAGGCGGCTTCATGACGTCTGTGAAAGGATGTGTCAGAGGCTTCCTTAAATGCTTCCTTAAATGCTCCTGCCGTACTCCCGAGGTCCCTGGGTGAGGTCATCCTTTGGTACGAACAATGCCTCTTCGGCAAACACGCACCCAGTTCGGGGGTTCCCAGCTTCAGGGAGTTCCGCCTTCGGGGAGATCATGTTCGGCCCGCAATAGCTGGTGCCTCTTTTCCGAAGGCGATCTGTTTGCAACCTCGGGGGGGCTAGTAGTATCCTCAAGTTTCCTGGCGTGTCGGGCTCGGAGCTCTTCGGCTATCTCCCGAGGTGTATGATCCTATTTTCACTCTGGTATCGCCAGTATCTTCTGGCCATTCTTGTGGGAGGGAGTTCGGCCAGATAGAGGCGATAGCCTTTGGCTATCAAGTGTTGAATCACATGATGTTATGTGTTCGGTTGCTTTCAGCCATGATTAATTAGATTGATTCATGATGCATGAAACTGGAACTCATAATGAACATATGACGTATATGAAAAAACAACGCTAATTGGTTAATGAGATTAACTTGAAATTGATTGGTATGAGATACCTATATGGATTAGGATTCTTGCAATAACTGCAAAAACCCTAGCTTGGTTTGGATTCGGCCTGTTCGGGCACCGGAAGTAAGGTATTTTTGGTGGCACGAATGGAGGAGTCTCGGGTGCCTACATGCTCAAAATAGAAGACCTCAGGCTAAGCAATTGTAAGACAATTGTAATACAGCGAAACCACCGTCCGCTAACCAGCCAGCAGGACCGCCGTATGCGAAGCACCACATAAATAAAAATTGGTTAATCAACTCGTCAAAATTGGCATGCATTTGTTGAATGAGATTTGGCATGTTATGCTGATTGATGGTTGAAGCATGGTGTATGGTTATAGCCCTTGATTGGTTGTACTTGTAAATATAGCCTGCGAGTCGTGCCTTCTCTTGTTACTCTCATTGTACATTCTCTTCTCACCTTACTCCCCTCGAATGTAACTCGAGGTTTCTATTTTTGATGTAATGGTACATTATGGGATCATCCAAGGTGGTATGTCCAATGAGGTGACAAAAAAAGGGGCAACCAACAAAGGAAGAGAAGGAGCTTGTAAAGACCCTTTTCTTTTCTTAGGCTTTTATGATATTCTCACTGCCTTGAGAATATCACATAGTTTGGGCTATAACCATGTCACGTTTACTTTCTTGTAAGCATGAGATTCATGTTTTATATTTGTATGTGATGCATGTATAAGACAACCGGAGATAACAAATTCGTGAGATCAAAAGAAAAATCCCTCAAACAAATATTAAGTCATTAAATATGATGCCTTCCAAATGTTGGCACTAGTCAAGACTTTGATTAACATTAGGTGGGTTTGCCAAAGCAAAGCACCTATGTTCATCTTAGTAAGGCGCGATGGGATAATAGTGATATCCAAATTGCTAACTTTGGGTCCGACTTAACTAAGTCATCCTAATAGGATTAGGGACTTAGAGGCATAAAGTTGGGCTTAAGTTCATGAGATGAGCTTGGACAAGTGTTGTTCATCCAATTATCGAAGAGTTGCATAAGATGCAATTAGCAAGGAGTTGCCTACCTAAACAACTGTAACTTGAGAGACAAGCCAGATTTGACTCAGGTTGTGGTCAAATATGGATCTTGGCCCACTAGAATACCTTAACGCTGAGGTGTTCCGAAATAATATCGAGGGTTATTATTTTGAGGAAAATAGTGGGAGTATCGTTTAATAAAAGTCCTTATTAAATGAATTAAAATACATGACTCTTACACTACATATTTACTGTTGTAGATAACCACAGCACAAAACACATTGACATTTTCATTGCGATCGATCCTTGAGAAGGAATAACTAAATGGGACCAACATTCTCAAATGGTACCGAAACTTGAGTATAGTCCTCAAGCAAGGGAGAAAGGCTTATGTCCTAGAGTAGCCCATTCCGAATGAGCCTGCTGCCACTGCTCCAAGAGCTGAAAAGGGATGCTCACAAGAAGCATTCTGAGGATGCTTTGGATGTTGCATGCCTCATGCTTATTACCATGGAATCTGAGCTTTAGAAGCAACATGAGAACATGGGGGCGTTCGATATGATCGAACATCTCAAAATGCTTTTCCAAGAGCAAGCTAGGCATGAGAGGTTTGAGACCTCTAAGCCATTGTTTCAGTTTAAGATGTCTGAAGGAAGTCCCGTGGGTCCTCATGTGCTCAAGATGATTGGGTACATTGAGAATCTTGAGAGTTTGGGATTTGCTCTTCAGAAAGAGTTGGCTATTGATGTAGTCTTGCAATCATTGCCTGAAAGCTACAGTCAGTTTGTCATGAACTATAACATGAATGACCTTGACAAGTCCTTGCCTGAATTTCTCAACATGTTGAGAACTGCTAAGCAAATCCTTAAGAAGGCTAAGCCCATTTTGGTGGTTCAAAAGGGCAAGGGAAAAGGAAAAGCCAATAAGAAGAACGATAAAGCAAATGGAAAGTCCAATGCCAATTTTCTTTAGCTGCACCGAAACCAAAGGGTGGTGTGGCAAAGGAAGGGGAGTGCTTCCATTGTAAGCAACCTGGACACTGGAAGAGCAACTGCAAGCTCTATCTTGAAGAACTTGCTAAGGAAAAGGGAAGTAAGACTTCCACTTCAGGTATTTTTGTTATAGAGGCTAACTTTTCTACTTCCTCATATTGGGTATTGGATACTGGATATGGATCTCACATTTGTGCAAATGTGTAGGATCTAAGTAGAAGTAGAAGATTGGCCCGAGGTGAAGTGGACCTACATGTTGGAAATGGAGCAAGGGTTGCTGCCTTAGCCATAGGGACTTATGTTCGCACTTTTCCTGGTGGATTAGTTTTAGAATTAGACAACTGCTACTTTGTGCCTACTATTAGTAGAAATTTGATTTCTGTTTCTTGTTTGGACAAGAAAGGTTTTTTATTTATAATAAAGGACAAATGTTGTTCTATTTATTTGAATGAAATCTTTTATGGTAGTGCTCAACTTAGCAATAGGTTTTATGTTCTAGACCTCGAAGATCCAATCTATAATGTGAATACCAAGAAGGTCAAATTAAATGATTTGAACCCGACCTATCTCTAGCACTGTCGCTTGGGCGATATAAACAAGATCCACATATCCAGCTCCATAAGGATGGACTCTTGGACTCATTTGATTTTGAATCATATGAGACATGTGAGTCATGTTTGTCGGGCAAGATGACAAAAGCCCCATTCACAGGGCAAAGCGAAAGGGCTAATGACTTACTAGGACTCATACATAGTGATGTATGTGGCCTTATGTCTACACAAGCTAGAGGAGGTTTCCAATACTTTATTACTTTCACTGATGACCTCAGCATATATGGCTATATGTATCTTATAAGATGCAAGTCAGAATCCTTTGAAAAGTTCAAAGAATTCAAGAATGAAGTAGAGAATCAACTCGGGAAGAGTATCAAAGTGCTTCGATCAGATCGAGGTGCAGAGTACTTGGATCGAGAATTCCTTGACTATCTGAAGGAGTGTGGTATAGTATCACAACTCACTCCACCAGGTACACCTCAATGGAATCGTGTATCTGAAAGGAAAAATCGAACTCTATTAGACATGGTTTGCTTTATGATGAGTCAAGCTGACCTTCCAAACTCCTTTTGGGGACATGCTCTAGAGACAGCCGCTTTTACACTAAACCGAGTTCCATCTAAATCGGTTCAAAAGACACCATATGAGATATGGAGTGGGAGGCATCCCAATTTGTCTTTTATGAAGATCTGGGGCTGTGACTCTTATGTGAAATGTCAATCCTCTGACAAACTAGGGCCTAAATCTCAAAAATGCCTTTTTGTTGGGTATCCCAAACAAACAAAGGGTTACTATTTCTACAACCCTTCTGAGCAAAAAGTGTTTGTTGCTCGAACTGGTGCCTTTTTAGAGAAAGAGTTTGTCTCCAAAGGAACTAGTGGGAGGAAAGTAGAACTTGAAGAAATTCAAGAACAACAATGAGACATAGAACCTAAAATGGAACCTAAACAGACACCCCAAGATGTTGTGGTTCAAGAGTCTGTTCCTGTAGCACAGAGCCCACGTAGGTCTGGTAGGATTCGGCGTGAGCCTAAGAGATATGGATTTCTCATGACTCACACTGGTGATGTGATGCTCACGGATCAGGATGAGCCCACAACCTACAAACAAGCTATGTCAGGGCCTGACTCTGAGAAGTGGCTAGTGGCCATGAAGTTCGAGATGGAATCCATGTATGAAAAGCAAGTATGGACTTTGGTTGACCTACCTGAAGGGGTAAAACCCATAGGGTGCAAATGGGTTTTCAAGAAGAAAACTGACATAGATGGTAATGTGATTACCTTTAAGGGACGATTGGTTGCAAAAGGTTTCAAGCAAATTCATGGTATTGACTATGATGAAACTTTTTCACCAATTGCTATGCTTAAATCCATCCGAATTTTGTTCGCTATTGCTGCAGACTATGATTATGAGATATGGCAAATAGATGTCAAAACTGCTTTCCAAAATGGAAAGCTACTTGAGGATGTGTACCTGACACAACCTAAGGGTTTTGTCACTCCTGAGAATGCCAATAAAGTGTGCAAGTTGCAAAGGTCCATTTATGGACTGAAGCAAGCTTCTCGAAGTTGGAATCTTCATTTTGATGAAGCAATCAAAGAGTTTGGTTTTATCAAAAATGAAGATGAACGTTGTGTTTACGAGAAGGTTAGTGGGAGCACTATTGTCTTCTTGGTGTTGTATGTAGATGACATACTACTCATCGGGAATGACATTCCTGAGCTACAGTATATGAAGACTTGGCTAGGGAAGTGTTTCTCTATGAGGGACTTGGGTGAAGTAGCCTATGTGTTAGGCATCATGATCTATAGAGATAGATCTAGAAAGCTTTTTGGCCTAAGTCAAAGTACATATATTGACAAAGTGCTAAAGAGGTTTAGCATGCAAAATTCCAAGAAAGGATTCTTGCCCATGTCACATGGTATAACTCTTTCTAGATCTTAGTGTCTGAGTATACCCGAGGAGAGAGAGCACATGAGTAAGATTCCATATGCCTCAGCAATTGGATCTATCATGTATGCCATGATATGTAGTCGTCCCGATGTCTCATATGCTTTGAGCATGACGAGTAGGTACTAATCGAACCCCGGTGAAAGTCATGGACAACTATTAAGAACATCTTTAAGTACTTATGAAGGACTAAGGATGCATTCTTGGTCTTTGGAGGTGAAGATGAGCTCGTTGTAAGGGGTTACACCGATGCAAGCTTCCAATCTGATAAGGATGTTTTTAGATCACAATCTGGTTATGTGTTTTGTATTGGTGGTGGTGCTATAAGCTGGAAGAGTTCAATGTAAGAGACAGTAGCTGTCTCTACAACAGAATCTGAGTACATTACCACCTCTGATGCTATGAAGGAGGTAGTTTGGATCAAGAAGTTCATCACTGATCTTGGAGTGGTTCCAAGCATTGCCAACCCGATAGAGCTCTATTTCGACAACAATGGAGCAATCGCACAGGCTAAGGAACATCGATCTCACCAGTGATCCAAACACATACTCCGACGCTATCATCTCATCTAGGAGATCATAGAGAAGGGTGATGTAAGGATATGCAGGACTTCGATAGACAGCAACATTGTTGATCCATTGACAAAGCCCCTTACGCAGTAGAAGCATGATAGCCATTCTAGGTCCATCGGTATTAGATGACTGGATGATTGGCTTTTAGTGCAAGTGGGAGATGGTTAGTGTTGTGCCCAAAAGGCCAATCATGAGATGATTGTATTTTGCACATTGAGTCATGATATTTTATTAAGGCATTAATCCAACAATTATGTTTGTTGTTTTGTTTCTGCGTAACTTAACAAACATAATTGTAACCCTAGAATAATGATTGTCACACCTCACACAGGCCCTGGCCTATGAGTCCCCAACTTATCTCACAAGCCCAACTAAGGATTGGGCATCTAGCCCTCGGCCTAACCAACATGATTGACTTTAAGTCTTATTTTCTTAAGGTAAAGGGCCTGGGAGGTGGCCCAGGTGGCTTTTAAACCAACTAGTAACTACTTGCAGCGTAAGTAAGGCCCAAACCACTTTTACTTGCATTACAAGCAAGGCAACAAAAATGCAGCTTTCAGTGCATACTTGGTGTGCAATCAAGTGTGCTATCTATATGGCAACCAAGAAGCCCACAGAGTTGGTTTAGGATTTGAAAACCACAAGATATAATGCATGAAGCTCTCGGCCAAGCAAACATACATACATAGGTGCACCTCAAATTTGCAAGGTCAAGGCCAACCATATCGCTTACGTGCCAAACTTTGGCCTATAATACTCATAACACCAAACCATACACATAAACATCCATAGTCATACATAACTTGGCATACAATATCCTCCAAAATATTAGCATCATCTAGGTATCCGAGACTACAATATACACAACCAAAAGTGTAGTCTACCTAGCAAATAACATGGCTAAAATGCCAAGCACCCATAAGTTGTTCATGCCAAGTTAAGTACAAACCGAGACCCCAAATCCTAATGCTCAAACATCACCTTAAGGATCCCATACAAGAGCACACACTGCAGCACCAAACCCACGGCCATGTTCATGGTCATAAAGGTGAAAAGCAAAACCAGAGCTAAAGTCCAGATATCCATGCTCTCCTAGACAGTTCCCACTCTACAGCCTGCAAGCTTAAACCATAAGTCTCGGCCAACGCACAATAAAACTTGCATAAAATGCTAAAGTGTCAAGCCAAGCACACATTGGCACATACCTTAGCGACAAAGCAATTAAACACTAAGTGCACACACAAGGCAGCTTAGCACTACTCAGGCTGAATATCCTTGCCTGAAAAATTTAAATGGAGAATGGGCAGTGAGATTAACTCAATAGGATTCACTTATATATATAAACCCAACTCTTAAAAGAGTTTATTTAGTTAAGCCGAGTAAACACTCAAGGCTTAACCTCCAATTGATTAGCTCAACCTGCAAAACAAACACAAAGACAAGAAAAGCAAGTATAGCCATCTACAATTAACCATAATGGGGGTTAGCATGCACAAGAAATCACCAAAGCACACAAGTACTCACACACACTTCTCCAAGTTGCTCTCGGCCATATAAGCCATACATGTACCCGTGTGCAATCCTTGCACATAACCTTACCAATATCATTCCATATGGAGCTCCCAAAATGCCAAGCAAATAGGCCACATTCACTTGCATTTTTAGTACATGTTCTATAGTCAATTAGCTAATCAACATTGCAACCACATATAACCAATAAGCCCATCAAGCAACTAAGATCACATGGCAGATTTTTAACCATCACTTAGCCGCCTTAACACTTGAACCATGGCATACATTACCAAGCGTACTCAAGTGTAGTGAACCCTACCTCAAGCTCTCGGTCTCCAATAGAACTTCAAGTGTCCAAGTGCCCTTCAACCACAATGCCTACCATAATAAGGCATAACCATTAACAACATAATCCATGGACCAAATACCATGTTTTCAATGAAGGACATCATTAACTAACACTTGGAAGCTCTCGGCCATATAAGCCAAAATACCAAAACATAATCTACCCATTAATCCCATATACTATAATTCACCATAAACACCAATGAACACTATCCATGGCATACATGCCAAGTAAACAAGTGAGATATACCATTTCACTTCAATCCAAGCTTTCGGCCATAACACATATTGTCACACCCCACACAGGCCCCAGCCCATGCACACTCTGTGCCTCTCACCAACCACTACCCTGAAGGTCCAGAATACTTGGGTCTTTAAGAGTTATCATCAGAGTTTAGTTACCTAACCTTCATTAAGTAGATTATTGGGCATTCTTTTTATTGGCCTGGGAGGTGGCCCAGGATGTCCCTGCTTATTTTAGACCAAGACCTTGCAGCTTAAGCAAGCCCAACCCATTACTTGCAAAACAAGCAACACTTGCACTTTTTCCTTTAAGTGCTTAACTTGTGTGCAATCAAGTGTACTAGTCTTATGCATGGCAACAAAGAAGCCCATATCCATTTTCAAGCTTAAAAACACATACATATATGATGATGAGCATTCGGCCAAGTATAGTACACAAGGAAGCCAGCATCAAAACATCATGCTGATAGTCATAAAGTCCAAAGAAACTTGGCTAACATACAGCCAACAAGTCCAACATACAAAGTCCACTAAGGCCCAAAATGCATAAGTCCAACATGGGCCCAAAAGTGCTTAAGTCCACAACTCAACAACAACTACATGGCAATCATGCCAAGGATGCAAATGGGCCCAAAACTTGCAGCCCAATTCTCACATAGCCCATATGTACACAACTACCCATAATGCTCAAAGGGTACTACAAAATGTGCACTATAGGTACAAGTCCAAAAGACCAAGTTATTGGTCTCCAAAGCCCACCAAGTCTCAAATGCCAAAAGCCCACTCAACCAACACCTCCTAGCTCAAGTCCCACAACTAATCTCCTGCAAAACTTAATCCATTAAATTCGGCCTACATAAGACCATGGAATAAAATGCACATTTCAAGCCAAGAATTTGTTGGCACACATACCTTGGACAATAAGTAAACTTGGTACACAAAAACCAAGAAGTCCAAACAGAAGCACAATTACTCAAGCTCTTTACCCTTTCCTGAAAATTCAACCAATAAGGGCAGTGAGTTTAAAACTCAGTAAGGATTCACACAACTCCAAAGGAGTTCATATTGTTAAGCATAAGCTTAACCTCCATAATCAAGCTAGTACCTACATCCAAAGACACAAAGACAAGGAAAATACAATTTGGCCGAAGCCTATATTCAACATATATCAATAATAAGTTGGTTAGCATGCACAATCAATCAACAAAAGCACACAAACTCACACACACACCACTTCTTCAGTTCGGCCATAGCCACTAGCAAGTGCTCATGTACAATTTTGCACACCATTTCTTCATGAAATCATCTCCATTCCCCTCGAGCTCTCAAGTGCTTGATGGATTGGCCAAACCCACCAAGAACTTTACACTTGCCATTCATTGATTAGCTAATCAACCCATGGAACCATTAATTCCATATTGCCCTTCAAGCATACTAACATCACTTGGCAAATCTTGACCATCAATTAGTAGCTTCAATTACTTGTCATTAATCATGGAAAATATACCAAGCACAAGTAATTCATGAATCCTTACCACACTTTTTAGCTTGAGTAAATTCGGCCTTGTTGGATTTCTTCCAAGTTAAGTTTGAAACTTCAACTTCAATGGTGTTTTGGTTAGTTTGTCCAACACAAGCTTGAATGTCTTAATCCAAGCTTCAATCTCCAAGTCCAAGTTACCTTTCATTTTCGGCCATAAACACAGCCACCATGAGTTTCACATATCATTCACATAAACTCATGAAGTCATCATTTCCATGCCAAAACACCATGAACTCACCAAGAACACTCAAGAACAAACATGCACACCATTCGGCCAACTAGTGTTCTTTGGTGGTTTAGCTTCAAACTTTCGGTCCAAGGTTCTCCTAACACAATACAGCCTTCCTTTAGTCAATATAACTCTTATTCATGGAAAACATACCATGGATTTAAGTAATCTTGAGCTTTTACCTCAAGAACAAGGCTGAAAATTCTGGACTTGCACAACCGAGCTCCAAATCAACATGCAACACCAAGAACACCAAGTAAACTTCAAGAGAACTTCATGAACATGCATGAACATATTCGGCCATGCCTTGTTCCTTCAAGAACAAGCTCAAATCTTGACGCTCAACAAGGTATCTTCAAGAGTTTTGCTGGAAATTTGGATGTACACTCAAGAACACTCAAGTTTCGGCCAAGAATCAAGATGAACAAGTGAAGAACAAGCAAGAACATGGAAGAACATGGAAGAGCTTTGTGTTTCGGCCAAGTGCTCTCCAAAACCAACAAAGGCAGCAACTAAATGACAACTCCAAGGAATGTTTGCTGCATAAGAAGGCCGCCCACTCTAGTGCACAATAAACAACAATTTTCAGCATTATTCAATGCAATATTCCAAGCATATTCTCCCAAGCACTAACCCATTTCATGTAATATATTAGTCAAGCATGGCAGCTGCATTTTTGGGTGGCGGACAAAGGCTTCCAGCCTTGGATTGATTAATCAAAGTTGGCTTAAATGCCAAGGAAATCCCCCAACTAATTTGCATGGCGCCTCCAACCCTCCATGTCTCCATACTTCCATTCTAGCCACCAAATTCAATGCAATTTCCAGCATTTCTTTTTAAATTGTTGGCCCACATGCCAAGTACACAAAATGTGGACATAATTGCATTATTATACCATATAAAATTCGTCCATCACACCATTCTTTTAGCAATAATTAATTCCATCTTCCATCATCACCAATAAACAAATCAATCATGCTCCACCATGAATAAACAATTCATATCTTTGTCCAAGGTTTACCTTATTTTAATGGCTCCACTAGGCAACTTCCAATATTTTAATAGCTCCACTAACACTTCCAATTAATTAATTCAAGTCAAGTTGGTTGCCCATTGACCAAGAGCCACAATATTGGCTTACCTCATCTTTAGCCATCTCACAAAATTGCATGGCTAAATTTGTCCATCCTTGGTTTGTAGTTTTAATTCCAGCACTAGTCCAAGGTTTTCAATTGAGTCTTCAAACTTTATTTCTTGCCAAGTCATACATAGTTTTTCATGTATGTGCAATTTGGCCCATAGTATTGCATAGTTCCATGTTAGTCACTAGTTACCAGTCCAGTTTGGTACTAGAACTTTATTTCATGGCATAGTTCACATAGAACTTTTGTATGTGTAATTAAAACACATAATTCACATAGTCTTGTACTCTCATCACTAAGACCATGTTCAAACAAGTCCCTCTTGTACTTAATTTCATGTCTTCATCATTCTCTTCTTGGCCATAGCCAAGTACTAACTGGTGGTCCTGACACATATTTTCACAGAGCTGCATTTTTTTCAATATACCAATTCAGTAAATGGATACCCAAAAAACTAGTGAACTCACTCATGGCACAATTACCGTGCACATAAGCTAAATTCCAAGTAAACACCCAATTTCATCCTCTCGGCCATAGTACCCATTTCACATACTCATGTTCCTCATTCATTTCATTCCTTTATACACACACCAATGCATCATTAGGCATCGTTCATGGCGTCAATGCCATGTAAACAACAATTGATCATGAGTTACCTCCAATCTCACTTTCGGCAAAAGCACAACTTGCACACACTTGGTGTTCTTCGTCCAACCAACCTATCACAAGGTTAAACACTCATCAATAAGCATCACACATGGATTAATTTCCATGAATTCCAAGAAGAACACCAAGAACTCACATCCAAGACTTTCGGCCATACTAGGTTTCTCACCAAGCATTTCAATGCTTAATTTTTTTCCCAAGCTCAACAACGAAATGAGCATCCAATATGCTTGTTCATGGAAGAAATTACCATGGATTCAAGGAAATCAAGGTTACCTCAAGAACCCTAGCTCAATTGGCTCGGCCTTCACCAATCCTTCATGAACAAAGCTTGATTCCAAGCAAGCGCAAGGCAAATCCCTCTTTCCAAGCTTGAATCCGCACAAAAGCTCAAGAACTTTGGATTTAGAAGCAAGATTGTGAAGGAACTCTCTCTAGGTGCTCTCGGTTTCACAAGCACAAAGGAAGCCCGAAATGAACAAGTCTTAGCTTGTTTCGGCCGAGTACATTGCTTTTAGTTAGCCAAAATGCTAACTTGGCTTCCATTTTCTTGCATGGCTCATTAAAGCCCTTAAGTCCACTTATGCACAAGACCGCCACTCCATTTTGTATGTACATGGACACTTAAGTCCACACATGGCTCAAATTGCCAAGCTAGTAAACAACACAAGTACCCGTGTGTCATAAACTCACATGCATAACCGGCCATATAACCAACATTAGGACTAGTTAGTTTAACTAGTAACTAGTGAATAGTACCCTAGTGGTAGACAAGAATTTGACTAGTAATCATTGTTGTTGATAGCCAAAGGCTGTCGCCTCAATCTGGCCGAATACCCTGCCACAACAACGGCCAGAAGAACTGGCGCTTCCCGGGAATAGGTGGAATCATGCACCTCGGGAGATAGCCTGAGAGCTCCGAGCCTCGGCACGCCAGTAAAACTTGAGGACTCCATTCGCCCCCCAAGGTTGTGAACAACGCGCCTTCGGAAAAGTGGCACCAGACATTGCTGCCCGAATATGATATCCCCGAAGGCGGAACCCCCTGGAACTGGGAACCCCCGAACTGAGGGTAGGCTTCCCGAAGAGGCTCTGTCCGAACTAGAGGACGACCTCGCCCAGGGACCTCGGGAGTACGGCAGGCGCATTTAAGGAAGCATTTAAGGAAGCCTCTGACACGTCCCACCACAGACGTAAAAAGTCACCCTGACGCGCAGACGCCATCAGAATCATATCATGGCCCGTCTCAGCACAAGGCTCGAGGCCATCTAGTTACCAACTATTTGTCCCCTACGCCCAGACGTTCAGGAGCATCCGACCGCACACGTGTCATGATCTGAACGGGCTAGGTATTCCTATATATACAGGAAATAAATACTTGACAGGGGGTTGGCAGGCCGGATATACAGCTCCCACACCCTGAGAAAATACCAGGCGAGACTTTTCTGCCTTTCTCTTTGAGCTAGTGACTTTCTCCTTCTTCCGGCCACCACTGACTTGGGCGTCGGAGGCTCCCCCCCCGGAAAAACACTCCGGGGGCCTCCTAACCCTGTTTACCAGCTTTTCAGGTACTCTCCTTGGGGCGATCCACCTTCCAGGCGTTCTTCCTCCTAGAAGTCTCCTCAACAGTCATCATGACTCACAACGATGAGGCCTTGGGCCATCAGTTGTCTCCCACAAATGGTCTAGTTTTGCACTAGCCATTATAGAATTTTGCATGGCTCTCAATACCATCTTTAAACTTGTGGTTTCACTTATACCACTTAAATTGATGCACAGTTCAGTCCTCTTTCTTAATTTTCTGTCAGCATTCCAAATGTACATTTCCCATGTGCAATTAAGTCCTGAAAGTCTCCTGTTTTGCACATAGGCCACTGTGCCAGTCTCCACGAGTCCTCTTTCTTAATTTTCTGTTTTCTCTCATTTTTCCTTGGTTCTCCTTGGCCTAAGCCAAGCACTTAGGAGGTGCCTAACAATTCCACCCTCCTTAAAGAATTTGGTCCTCCAAATTCTTCACCAACTTAAGGTACAGCTGAGGATACTTGGAGGCAATTTCCTGTTCCACTTCCCAAGTTGCCTCTTCAGGAGTATGATTGCTCCACTGCACCTTAATCATAAAAATCCACCTACTTCTCAACTTCCTGGTATCTCTAGCCAGGAACTGGATTGGCACTTCTTCATATGTGAGATTTGGTGCCACAATCACAGTTGCAGGTGTTTCTATTTGTTTATAGCTCGGAACATACTTTTTGAGCAAGCTCACATGAAACACATTATGTACATTTCCAATCTCTGGAGGCAAGTCCAGCTGATAAGCCACATTCCCCACCTTGGCTAATATTTGGTATGGTCCCACATACCTAGGTGCTAGTTTCCCCTTCTTTCCAAACCTGATTACTCCCTTCATTGGAGAAACCTTGAGCCATACCCAATCTCCTACCTGGAACTCCAGGTCCCTTCTCCTTTTCAAATTTGCATAGGCTTGCTGCCTATCATTTGCAGTTTTGATCCTAGCCTGGATCAACTTAATCTTCTCAGTAGTTTCCTTAATAATGTCTAGCCCCAATTCCAACTTATCTTCTGGCTGATGCCAGCAATGAGGAGTAACACATCTCCTGCCATATAAGGCCTCATAAGGAGCCATTCCTATCACTGAATGATAGCCATTGTTATAGGAAAACTCTACTAGTGGGAGATGCACATCCCATTCACCCTGAAAGTCAATTACACAACACCTCAGCATGTCCTCCAGAGTTTGTATAGTTCTTTCTGTCTGTCCATCTGTTTGAGGATGGTAAGCAGAACTAAACTTGAGTTTAGTACCCAATGCCAGGTGTAGGGATTTCCAGAACCTGGAAATAAATCTAGGGTCCCTATCTGACACTATATCATCTGGTATTCCATGCAATCTTACTATTTCTCTTATATACAGCTGTGCCAGCTTGTCCAAAGAGTCAGTAAGATTCATAGGAAGAAAATGGACTGCCTTGGTCAGTCTATCAACAATGACCCAAATGGCATTATGTCTTCTTCTGGTTAGTCGTGATGGCCTGGGGCCTCATCGTTGTGAGTCATGATGACTGTTGAAGAGACTTCTAGGAGGAAGAACGCCTGGAAGGTGGATCGCCCCAAGGAGAGTACCTGAAAAGCTGGTAAACAGGGTTAGGAGGCCCCCGGAGTGTTTTTCCGGGGGGAGAGCCTCCGACGCCCAAGTCAGTGGTGGCCGGAAAAAGGAGAAAGTCACTAGCTCAAAGAGAAAGGCAGAAAAGTCTCGCCTGGTATTTTCTCAGAGTGTGGGAGCTGTATCTCCGGCCAACCAACCTCCTGTCAAGTATTTATTTCCTGTATATATAGGAATACCTAGCCCGTTCAGATCATGACACGTGTGCGGTCGGATGCTCCTGAACTTCTGGGCGTAGGGGACAGATAGTTGGTAACCAGACGGCCTCGAGCCTTGTGCTGAGACGGGCCATGATGTGATTCTAATGGCATCTGCGCTTCAGGGCGGCTTTTTACGTCTGTGGTGGGACGTGTCAGAGGCTTCCTTAAATGCTTCCATAAATGCTCCTGCCGTACTCCCGAGGTCCCTGGGCGAGGTCGTCCTCTAGTTCGGACAGAGCCTCTTCGGGAAGCATACCCTCAGTTCGGGGGTTCCCAGTTCCAGGGGGTTCCGCCTTCGGGGATATCATGTTCGGGCAGCAATGTCTGGTGCCACATTTTCGAAGGCGCGCTGTTCACAACCTTGGGGGGCGAATAGAGTCCTCAAGTTTTACTGGCGTGCCGAGGCTCGGAGCTCTCCGGCTATCTCCCAAGGTGCATGATTCCACCTGTTCCCGGGAAGCGCCAATTCTTCTGGCCATTGTTGTGGCAGGGTGTTCGGCCAGATTGAGGCGATAGCGTTTGGCTATCACATGCCCCCCTCTGGAAAGCCGAAGTGAAGACTTCAGTTTGCATCTCTTTCCGAGGTTGTCGTTGGGAGTCTTGTTGGGAAGCATAACCTATTCCGAGGTCGCACCTTTTGCCCGAGGGTCTGGGCTGTTCGGCCTTGGCCTATTCTTTGGTGTCTCCGAGGCAAAGCCTGTACCGAAGATACACCTCTTGCCCAAAAGTCATGGGCTGTTCGGCCATAGCCTGTCTCTTGCTGTCCTCGAGGTGGCCTGCTTTTTATTTCTGCAGGTCTGATGGCCAAGCGTGTCAGACTGAGCGGCGCGTCTCCACTTTTCAGGGA